>OX387971.1:7751662-10251662 GCA_947578425.1 Eugnorisma glareosa | reverse complement strand
ACTTATTTTTTTTATATTTTGTTACAGAAAGCCGGAATTGGTATAATTGGCACAATCGGTACCGGCCGCGAAATCTACGATCAAATCAAGAACAGGAAGCATGGTTAACTCACCACAGAAAAATCATCGCATAGTGCAACTATTGCCTTAGAAATCCAAATGTAAAATAATAATAATAATAATGTGTGTTATTAAAAGTATTAATGTCTCGTTTAACTATTGTTTTGTAAATTTTAAATTAAAAATTGTTATCATCAAAAAATGCTTTACTTTATCAATACCTCTAACACCGCCAAGCAATAATTTCGAATTCTTCATCGAACATCTATTTTTCCATCATAATCATAAAGACGGTTTCTTTACTTGTTGGGCTATTACTAAGACTTAGCGAGCATAGGAACTCTCAGTGCTTTTCTCAAGAGACCGCCTGACGTTAAAACGGCACAGATCTCATAGAATCATCATCATGTGATAATGACTATCTCTACACTCTGATAGATAGATATTTGTTATTCCGTAGTGCGCATATTAAGACTCTGTGTAGTTAGTAATAAGGGTTTTCACTTCGACACTCGCATAGCATACGTCAGCCTATAATGATCCCACTGCTGGGACCACAGGCCTCCACTATAACCCACGACGCGGGTCCAGTGCGGGTTGGTAGTTATCACATGTATTCAAATGTTTGCTTCTCGTTCATGTCGGTTTCCTCCCGATGTTTTCCTTCACGTTTTGAAAACAGTGGTGATGACATAAATTACGCAAAGGGCGAAAGTCTATGACCAGTGTGTGTTGCCAGTGATTACGGATCGAAACGTGGTCGCTCACAATGGGCCTCATTCGAAGGCTTAAAGTCACCCAAAGGGCAATGGAGAGGACTATGCTCGGAGTGTCCTTGCGTGATCGAATCAGAAATGAAGACATCCGCAAGAGAACCCAGGTTACCGACGTAGCCCGAAGAATTTCCAAACTTAAGTGGCAGTGGGCAGGGCACATTGCTCGCAGAATGGATGGGGCCGAAAAGTTCTGGAGTGGCGACCGCGAACCGGAAGACGTTGCGTTGGAAGGTAACGCTCACTAGGTGGACCGATGACCTGGTAAGGGTTGTGGGGATCCACTGGATGCGAGACGCACGGGACCCGTCAATGTGGCGACACTTGGGGTAGGCCTATGTCCAGCAGTGGACGTCTTTCGCCTGAAATGATGATGATGAATGTGCTTGACTGGTTTCGAACCCATGAGGTACAGCTCGCATTTCGGTGCCGCCCTCGCATTGGGCCGCCGCTGCTCTAGCTTATAGCTACGCCCATATTATTAACCTACGTGCCCATGGAATAAAACGGAAATCTCAGTAATTACTTATAATAGGGACCGGGAATTCTGGAAATAGGGGGACAAGCTTCTGTCTGGAACAGTAGCAGTCTTTGGCTAAATCGTGATGACGTCAAAGGGTAGGTCATTGGACATAATAGTATGCCAGCGTCAAATGACTAAAAAAGGTGTTTTGGAGTACAAGGATTAGAGAAAAGGAGACCTCCCTAGATATTAAACCTAATCAGAGCTTCGAAGCAACCAAAAACCAGTTATAGCTATTTATTTTTGTGTGACCATTAAAACGGATGAATTAACTTTTTATTTAATGTGGAGAGTAGCTAATTTTGCACCCCCATGCCAGTCCGTATAGGTACCCTTATACTCTTTAGACCTGAGAGTCTACCATGAGTACCATAGCCGTCTGCATAATTCTCAAGGTGGTCTAATTAAAAAAAAATATGAAAAGCTGCTTATTTATCTTACAATTTACTTGCTACTACTGCTCGGTCCTACTGTTGGGTAAACAGGTGTCCTCTGATCTCTCTCTCCTCTCCCTCTCTTCTCTTACAGCCTAGAAATAAATTAATTGAAAAATTGTTTTAGTATGACTTAGACTTATAGCTTAATGCAGATGTATTAAATGGGTACCTGTTTTGGCACAGGGGTGTACCTACACTTACATTTCACCCCTATTTTACCCTCCGGGCAGTGCAAGCGCGATGTTTAAACAAAAATGCAGTTTTTGTTATCTAAAAATTGAGTTTTCAAATCTCAGGGTTTTTGCCCTAAAATCCCATTAATAACGAACGAAAAAACTCAACTTCAAAACTGACAACTGCAAACACGTTCTTTGTTTACATAACAAAATCACCAATATCTAAGGTGTTATTATTATCGATCAATAATTATGGTGTTAATCGGAATCCAGTACCTAGTAATGCGCAGTCTATATCCAATTTCCTCAACAGTACCTAATCGTTTACCTGTTGCTATAATTACAGGTGTTAAGACATGGTCGCGTAAAAACCCATCGTTACATAATAGTCACCTCTTGTATGTGTCAACTACAACCAATCTTCCGTTTTTACTAAAAATATGCATCAACTAAAAAAAACGTAGTCATACCCGCTCTGTTGGATGTCAACGATCAACTCAACAACAAGTGTTGATATTCCAACAATTACAATAACATTTATCTTAGGTTTAACTAGCGACCCGCCCCGGCTTCGCACGGGTGCAATTTTATACATATAAACCTTCCTCTTGAATCACTCCATCTATTAAAAAAACCGCATCAAAATCCGTTGCGTAGTTATAAAGATCTAAGCATACATAGGGACAGGCAGCGGGAAGCGACTTTGTTTTTTACTATGTAGTGATAAAACACAAGCATTAGAATTCTAGAATTATCCGGCCTATTCTTGGAATAAAGTGATTACTTGCCGTACGTATTGTTTATAGGGAAAATATGAGACAAAATGTTTATTACTTTGTAAACGATGGAAGCTGAGCATTTTTTAATACTTCTGTAATAATATTGACAACATGGTTTTTCCACCCTTGTCCCATGAACACAGGGTGTTAATTCATAGTATCGGGTAGTTTGAGGATTTTCAGACATAAAATTTAATTTTTGAGGTCAATGCCAATTCCGCAGGTCCGGTTTCAATGTTAAGAGTTGTTAAACCACCCGGAGTCAAGTTTCTTGTTTCGCTCTAGATGACCGCCCAGCAGCATCGGACTGGCCATATACTCGTAGATAGTCGAGGTGGTAAAATATAAAAAAAAAACATCTAATTTTACATTTTTGTTAAGATTGCCGTGTGCCATTATTTCCCAGAATTTGATCCTTATTAGCGACACTATCGAATAGTGTAATAATACAGTGTGTGTTTTTTTCTAGAAATCAATGGGTTCGATTCCTGACTAGGAATATTAATTTTACAAAAATCGAATGATGCATTTTGAGTTTTTATCAAAATCGGGCTCAAGACTCCTTTGAGTATTTTTCGCTATTCCCCATAGTTTCGGATTGGCCATCAACGCCCACTTGAAAAATTCACCGTTTATTGTTGCTAAATAATTCGTATATTTCGTTATTTTACGATAGTATCCCATCTACCATTATCCAGTCTCCGACCCGCTGTGACCGCCCAACCTGTCCAGTTTATGCAGTTATTTGTTTACTTAGCCACAAACTAAAACCACCAGTTTAAACTATGCACCATAAGGAATTGAGGCATCAAAGTATAATCTCATTCGCATATATAGTTACTAGCTGACCCGCGCAACTTCGTCTGCGTGCGTGCGTAAATAAAAGAAAGAGAGGTTAGAGAGAGTGTGCGTCAACCTTAAAAGTTAGACATATGGCCATTGCGGATAGTTTTTTAGAGCTTTTAAGAGGGACAATTCCGACATACATGATAATTGCGTAACTTTAATCGTTCACGCACAACGGAAGCTCTCAAAAGGAGTAAATCCCTATTATATACCATTACCGATGGATAATCATCAAATGACCCCTCCCACTCTGGACGGAGCGGAAGGGAGTGTCAGACTTGTACTGACTAAAATCCATACACGTTTCTTCTTTTGCCCTTTGCGTTCCAGGGCCTCGGTATCTCTTTCGAACAGTCCCGCAACCCTGGCAGGCCTCGCTCCTCTCGGATCCCTTCCCGTTTGCTGACATCTCTTTGAGGCGCGTGTGGAACACGAACGCGCTGTCACCACGGCCTGTCGTCATAAGACGGACGGATGGCGAGCTAGCCCATTACTCACCGTCCACAGGCCCGCGACCCTCGTCAGCCTTACGTCTTAATCTTTAGACACTCGATGACAATCATATACCAGCTAGAACGAAAGTTCTCATCAAAGTTCTTGAAATGAGCCGAGACACGATAAAACTGCTGTAAACTGTTGCGGACCTCTTGCAACTGCCTTCCGTCTCCATCGTCAGATCTTTGATGATAGACATACTCCAGGCAGGAATAAAGTTCTCATCAAGGTGCATGAAATCAGTCGAAACACGATATAGATGCTGTAAACTCTTGAGGACCTCTTGCAACTACCTTCCGTCTCCATCGTCAGACATTCGATGACAGTCATACTCCAGCTGGGCCTAAAGTTCTCATCTAGGTGCATGAAATGAGCCCAGTCACGATATATGTAGATGCTGTAAACTCTTAAGGACCTCTTGCAACTGCTTTCCTTCTCCATCGTTAGACATTCAATGAAAGTCATACTCAGTTAGGTTTAAAGTTTTTATCAAAGTGCATGAAATGAGCCCAAACACGATTTAGCTGCTGTAAACTCTTGCGGACCTCTTGCAACTGCCTTCCGTCTCCATCGTCAGACTTTTGATGAAAATCATTCTCCAGGCATCGTAAAGCGATCGAACACACACTCTACAGGGATATAGCGTCATGTAGACTAATCTAGAATACTTTTTGCTATCAGAACTTTTTTGTAGCTGGTCAACCGATTTAAAAGTTATCTTGTGAGCACATTTTCATTAATTAGTACCATTTTGGTGCAATAGATGTCGTTGCATGTATCTTACACAATGATGGTAAGTTCTTCTTGAACACTTTAAATTCATAAATCTTTTGATAGAGAGCACTGATTACAATGAAACAAAAACTAAAACCTTCTCTAAGTTCCGCACAACATTTGTGCATTGAATCTAATCACATTGGTTTTCCCAACAACATGAACGCCCGCCTCGCAGCGCGCGCGGGTCATTATTTTGATGCGGAGTTATTTTAAAACTGTGATATCTCCTAAGATATTCATCTAAATTGAATGGTGTAAAGAGCAATTTTGGTCGCAATTGAACGCTAAAGATGACTAACATATTTATTTTGATAAGGATTAATACTATGTCGGTAAAAATACCTTTTCAAATAAAGCACTATTTTTGACCAAATTTTAAAATCATAAAAATGGTTATTGTTAGTCAACCTTAAAAGATAGGCATGTGCTGTCGCGGACTTTTTTTTAGACATTTTTAAGAGGAATAATTCCCTCATACATTATTTTTGTGCAACTTTAACCGTTTAAACAGCGCACGCAACGGAAGATCTCAAAGATGATAAATTTTCCCCGTTTTTGCATCATTTTTCATTGATGCTCAGCTCCTATTGATTGTAGCGTGATGATATGTAGCCTATAGCCTTCCTCGATATATAAGCTATTCAACACTAAAAGAATTTTTCAATTCGAACCAGTAGATCCTCAGATTAGCGCGTTCAAACAAACAAACAAACAAACAAACAAACTCTTCAGCTTTATAATATTAGTATAGATTATTTGATAATAAAAAGACACCAAAAGACACAAAATAACATCAAACGAAGAGTTGACCATACGAGTTTTCGCTTATTTTAGAAAACCTATGAAAAAGGGGAGGTACATAATGATATTACAGTATTTAATAATGTTACAATTTTATAAAGTAACGAAATATGGACGCAATAATGCTCGAAAATTCTCGATTTTAACAGCAAGGGCCGATGCCTGGCGTGGGCTGCGGGACTGTTCGAAAGAGATACCGCGGCCCTAGAACACAAGGGAACACTACACACAAGGATACTGACGAAAACCCATCCAGGGTTTTAGTCAGTACAAGTCTGACACTCCCTTCCGCTCCGCCAAGAGCGGGAATAATGAAAAAAAAAAGGGGGCGCCCTAGAAGGACATGCACCGATAATAATGGCGATATCGTTTAGTCGATTTAGAGCAAATATTAGGGTTTCTCGTCAAGATTTCTCGAAGCGGGAATCCTCGAGTTTGGCCCTATTCAAGACGATAAAAATGGTCGAGAAGTCGGGAAATGGCGTCTTGATTGGCAAATTAGCACTAGATACTTAACGTGATATTGGGATAGTAGTGCTGATAGTCGTGAAATAAAAAAATTAAAAAAATACTAGTAGTAATTACCTAAAGCATTCACTAAGTGATTATTATTATTGTTTGTTTTTGTTTCTGTTCACTAATTCAGTTCTAAACAAAATAACCGCCCTGACGGTATTTTTCAGCAACGGCGGCCAACCTCAGCGGACATTCGGCGCGGGATATAATATTATTGTGCACAAGTGTGCGCACACACAGGTGCAGTCTGTTCGTGTATTCTCATAGTCCTCAGGGACGGCAATCTAACACAACCGGAGACAGATCAGGCGCAAGACCAACACTTAAGAGGGCCCTTCCCGGCGCGTCTATCGTCATCGCGAGCATGGTCAAAAAGCTTGTTGTGTCATCCAAAGCCACAGCGGCGGTTTTCTTTCAACTCCCCCGTCTTACCCCGCCCCCTAAGTCACTAAATTCATAGTTTCGACCCACTGTGCGCCGGCCGTAAGAAAAATATCTAAAGATAAAAAGTCACTAACAGCTCTCATCCACGAGTAGTCGTACCGCTATGTAGGTTAGCATGGTAAAAAGTAAGTAAAATATCCCAGAGATCGTACTTAGGTTTATAATTTTTTAATTAAACAAACTTGTAACTGTTGAAATATTATTTATTAGGTAGTTACTGGAACAAGTAACAAAACAGTCTGAAAGATATTTTGTGTGGATGAAATGGTCATCCAGTTTCCGTGGCGTGCCCCTTTTAGATAAGGGTAGCATCGGCCTCACTTCCATTTTGGAAATGAATATAAAATTAATGAGTCCGTGTATTGGCATTAACCACCACGTCTGACAGAAATCTTAAAAGAGAAATAAAGAACTACGTTTTCTCTCAATAACGTCGTGACGGCAAGTTCCAAGGCGGCCTTATAGAATCAATAAAATCCTTTAAGCATACACATTCATGACGAGCACTCTGTTTGGTTGGCCCGTCAAGAAACGTTACCTTTTCCGGGCCGCGTTTACGAATTTTTTGACAATTGCTAACTGTAATGCTTACTGGTAAATCGGTCGAGGTGTCTGTTATAGTGATCTCACAAGAAGACAGGCTGCATTTGTCTGATAAAGGCGATATAGGTGTGCTTTTTAATGCAGAAGTTATCTGATGTGGCATGGTTCCTTTGTAAGTGGACTTATCGGAGCTGAACATAGAGGCCAGCGTTTCTGATTCTTCATCTTTAAGAACTTTGACTACACCTCCATGTAAAAGATTCAAAGTCATGCAGCAGGTAGGACAAAGGGCATCTTTGATGGTACTTTTTGTATTCAAATCAGCTAAAATAAAGCCTTCAGATTGTGTTTCTATATCTTGAGTATATTTGATATTTTCGGACGAGTCAAAGGGTAGGCCATAGGGGTCGTCACAGGTTGGTTGGCACACGTTGCATTTACATTTAACCTGGGCCAACTGCTCTTTCAGCAAGCGTAGTTCTTTAGGCTCGGGATCCATACAGTACTGAAGAGGATGTGTATACCACATAATCGACCGGTGGCTAGGGTGGTCCCCTCCTCTATAATATGGATGGTGAAATGCCAGTACACAGAGTCATCTTCGAAACCCAAATAATGTAATTATGCTAAACTTAGCTTTGTAGTTTTTGCACTTTTATAAACTTATGTCACTGTCACGGCCCCTGTCAGGTTTATGAGGCTGAAAGCAATCGACAAGCCTGCGTGCTTACTATTCAAACAGGTAGGTAATATTGTTTTTGTTTTAACAGGGAATTTCATCAATTAATATTGTAAGATGAATGTTCTCAGGGGTTTCGTTATTTGGGCAATTAAATGAGTTCAGGCACGGTTAAATGGTAAAAAGTATATAATCAGCGTTAACAGTATATGACGTAAGATTAGGAACACAAAGAAAACAGGAGTAAACCGTAAAACTTATAGAATATAGACGAGCGTATCACGAATGCCTTTGAACCGCGCGCGTAATCCTCTTCCACTGGCGGTTAGCTTGGCGAGTCGCGGAGTAGTGTATTAACAGCTCACAAAAAAAAAAAAAAGGCAGTGCTACATCCTCTCCCTCTGACCCAGACATGCGCCCACGCTTCTGAGTCAGTCAAGATAACGTTTTGGTCTACCCCGCCTACGCTTTTCGTTGACCGGGGCTGGTGCTACGTCGCCTACGAATGGGGTCAACTGAGAGACGTGGTACCTTCCTAACGTATCACCGCTACTAACCCTTTCCAACAAATACGTGGTTGAGCTTAAGGGCTCCTTAATACGGTATGGTCCATCCCTCCTCGGTATGAACTTTGGCGTTTTTCCCGTGTGTCGTGTCGTTACTCCCTTGGGCCTTTAAAAGAACCAGATCACCGGTCGAGTAATCAGGTGCAGGGCTACGCCCCTCGTCTGCATAGCGCTTCTGATTCCCCATCGTGAGCACGTGTCTTCTACGATAAGGATACATTTGTTCTTATTAATGGTCTACGGTAACGGGCCAAAAAGATCCACGGCAATAAATTTGAAACGGCGGCGGTTAGTTGCGGGAGTCTGCAATAGTCCTGCCGGTTTCCTATTATCGGCTTTGTATCGTTGACAGTCTACACACTTTTCCAAATATCCAACTATGTATTGCCGCATACCGGACCAGTAATTCTTCGACTTCACTCGATCCAGTGTGCGCTCTACTCCGGAATGTCCAGTCGTCGGTGCGTCGTGATACTCTGCCATGACTTTATCACGTTCATGCTCCGGTATAACGAGACATCCTGTCTCTTCTTCGCATTCGTCAGCTCCGTATCTGTACAAAATACCGTCTGACATGATAAAGCCACGGTCAGACCAACTCCTCCCCCTAAACGGATCGTCGGTTGATTCGAGGTCTTCAACGATCTTTCGCACATCAGGGTCCTTCAGTTGATTCTCTCAAACATCCTTAGGGCTTCTCGATGGGAAATCAACCTCTCTGTAGCGGATATTGCAATCCGTTTCCTCAGCACAAGGTGGTCGCGAGAGTGTATCAGCGATGACGTTTGACCTGCCCTGCCAGGTGTATACTCTATACGGAGGTTGTACTCCTGGAGGGTGAGGGCCCATCTCGCCAAACGACCGCTTGGTGATTTTACAGTCATGAGCCATCGCAGAGGTTGGTGGTCACTCTTTATCACAACCTCTGATCCTTCGATATATGCGCGGAACTTGGTAACCGCCCACACAACTGCTAGCGCCTCTCTTTCCGTTGTATTATAGTTCCTTTCAGCACTAATCAATAAACGGCTGGCGTATTCTACTGGTCTTTCCTCGGGTCCCTCCCCCTGCATCAGTACAGCTCCGAGGCCATATCCACTACTATCGGTCCTCAACGTAAACGGTATCGATTCGTCGGCCTGACGGAGAGTCGGATCATCAATACAGCCCTCTAAGGTCATTTAACCCTATTCATTAACTATTTCATGAAAAAGTTATTCAATGGTTTTAGAATTTGGCGGCACGGTTGACGCAGTGGCTGAGCGACTGTCGCAGGTTCGATTCCCCCACGGAACAAATATTTGTATGGCCTACAGATAGTTCTTCCGGGTCTGGCTGTTTGTGTATGTGAGTTTCAATGTTTGTAAACGCACTCACGATACAGGAGAAATTCCTAATGTGGGCCAACGTTTTATTAAAAAAATAAAACACGCCATTCCGACGACGGCCCGTGTGGTGGACATACCCATACAATTTTATTTGGCTGCAAAATGTAATCCATGTGTGTGTACTATTCATTTTCTAACAAATTAGTGCCCACCCCCGTGTTTTAGCTGTGGTACGCGTGAAACAAGCCTTATAGAGCGTTAGAAAAAGAAAGCCGGCTACGTTATTTCTTCTCTTCTAAAAAACGAACCACAACGTCCCTCGCCTGGATATTGTCGGCACAAAAAGAAATATTCTAAGATCCCGCCTCAGCCCGACCTTCACTCATCTGCTTAACGAATCGGAACTTCTAATTCCATTTACGAAATAAAACATACTCTCGCCGAGTTCCACAACTCCCTCAGGGAGTTGAGTGTCGTCATCGGAAGCCATTCCCTCCCCGTGCTTGTGCTCGGGGACTTCAATGCCAAGAACTTGGCTTGGGGTTCTCGTTGCACAGACGTGCGGGGAAGGATGGTGGAGGACTGGGCTCTGGAGGCAGGCCTGGTCGTCCTAAATAGGGGTTCTGTTCCCACGTGTGTGCGGATGCGGGGCGAGTCGGTGGTGGACATATCGTTCGCTAGCCCCGCTCTGTCACCGCGTGTCGTTGACTGGCGCGTCATGGAGGGGGTGGAGACCTATTCCGACCACCGGTATATCCGCCCAGTCCCCAAGCGCGCCGGTCCAACAGGCCCCGAGTGGTCCGCGTTGGGCGCTAAAACAGCTGGACCGGGAGCTCCTCCTGGAAGCCTCGATCGTGCAGGCCTGGGTGACATCACCGGACAGGCCTGCCGACGTCAACAATGAGGCGGGTTGGTTCCAGGAGGCCATGTCCGATATATGTGACGTGGCAATGCCCCGGGTTCGGTCTGAAAGCGCCCGGCGTCAGGTGTACTGGTGGTCGCGAGAGCTGACGTCTCTGCGCGAGGCGTGCGTCGCCGCGCGACACCTGTACGCCAGGCATCGCAGGCTCCGCATTCGCCCTCCGAATGCGGCAGCCATTGAGGCGGAGCTGTATGAGGGATACAGAGCGGCGAAGACCGCCCTCCAAGAGGCTGTCCTGCGGGCCAAGGATGTGGCCCGCGAGGAGATGCTGGAGACTCTCGACAGAGATCCGTGGGGGCGCCCTTATAAGATGGTGCGGGATAAACTCCGCACCAGGGCCCCTCCGCTGACGCAGAGTCTCCGGCCTGAGCTGGTGGAGGACGTGATGAGCGCTCTGTTCCCTTCGCGAGGGGAGCACACTCCCCCGCCTATGGCTCCGCCGCTTGCGGTGCTGGAACCGGACCACCCAGAGGACGATGACGACATTCCGGAAGTGACCGGGGTAGACCTGAGAGTGGCGGTAGGCAGGCTTCAGGCCAAAACTGCCGCCCCGGGACCCGACGGCTTACCTGGCAAAGCCTGGGTCCTGGCCTTGGAGGCTCTCGGGCCCCGACTGGAGGGGCTCCTAAGCGCATGCTTGGAGAGAGGCCAGTTCCCGCTTCGTTGGAAGACGGGGAAGTTGGTCCTCATACGGAAGCCGGGGCGCCCTGCGGACTCTCCGTCTGCATACCGGCCCATCGTGTTGCTCGACGAGGTGGGCAAACTCTTTGAAAGAGTCATTGCCAACCGCCTCGCCGGGCACCTGGCGGAGATGGGGCCGGATCTTGCGGAACACCAGTTTGGTTTCCGCAGGGGGCGCTCGACGGTGGACGCCATCATGCGCGTGAGAGCCCTCACGACGGGGGATGCGGTGTCCCGGGGTGGGGTGGTCTTGGCGGTGTCTCTCGACATCGCCAACGCCTTCAACTCCATGCCCTGGAGCTGCATCAGGGAGGCACTCCGGTATCACCGGGTGCCGACCTACCTTCGTCGTGTGGTCGGGGACTACCTGTCGGACAGGTTTGTCATTTACCCTGGTCACAGCGGAGAATGGAACCGGCGAGAGATGTCGTGCGGTGTTCCACAGGGATCGGTTCTAGGGCCGCCCTTGTGGCACATCGGGTACGACTGGGTGCTGCGCGCCGACCTCCCTGACGGCGTCAGCGTCGTTTGCTACGCAGACGACACGCTGGTGCTGGCACAAGGGAGGTCGCACGAGGCGGCGGCCGAGCTAATGACACGCGGGGTTGCGATGGTCGTGGAGAGGATCCGGCAATTGGGTCTCGAGGTGGCATTGCACAAGTCCGAGGCCATGTGCTTTCATGGGCCTCGGAATGCGCCACCGTCGGGATCCATGCTCACGGTAGGAGGGGTTTCCATCGGCGTCGAGCCGACGTTAAAGTACCTGGGTCTCGTCCTCGACAGCCGGTGGAACTTCGTGGAGCACTTCCGACGTTTGGCCCCCAAACTGGAACGGGCCGGGGCTGCCTTCAAGCGGCTCCTGCCCAACCTGGGGGGTCCAAACGCCTCCTGCCGGAGGCTCTACGCGGGGATCGTGCGGTCCATGGCCCTTTACGGGGCCCCGGTGTGGGCGCGTTCCTTGAGGCGGCGAGCCGCCCACTACCTGAACGCGCCCCAAAAGGTGGTAGCCGTAAGGCTGGTCCGGGGATACCGCACGATCTCCGGCGAGGCGGCGAGCCTCCTTGCCGGATTGCCGCCATGGGATCTGGAGGCGATAGTCCTCGCGCGCCTACACGAATGGCGCGTGGAGGCACTACGCCGGGGGGTAACTCTGCTGCCGCGGCAAATTGTCGCTCAGCGGACAGACCTCCGGCGCGATCTCATGGCGACATGGAGAGAGCGACTGTCGCAACCCCGTGCAGGGCACGTCACAATAGTGGCGATAAGTCCCCTCTTTGAGGAGTGGCTAGAGAGGCGCCACGGCGCCCTCACCTTCCGCCTGACGCAGGTCCTCACCGGACACGGTTGTTTCGGGAGGTTCTTGCACCGAATCGGGCGGGAGGAAACGCCCGGGTGCTACCATTGTGAGGATCGACCGGAGGACACGGTGGAGCACACGGTGGAGATCTGCCCCACGTGGGCGGAGCACCGCCGTGTCCTCGTAGCGGCGATCGGCGGCGGCGACCTCTCGCTTCCGGCCTTGGTTCAATCCATGGTCCGGAGCGAGACGGAATGGGACGCCGTCACCTCCTTCTGCGAAGCAGTCATGCTAGCGAAGGAGGTGGCGGAACGTGAGAGGGAGAGAACCTCACGTCCCAGCCGCCGCGGGAGACGCACCGGGCGTCGGGGGCCACGTGGTGGCTCCCGGCCACCGTAGGCGCGGGCCTGTGGACGGTGAGCTATGGGCTAGCTCGCCGTCCGTCCGTCTTATGACGACAGGCCGTGTCGACGGCGCGTTCGTGTTCCACGCGCGCCTCAAGGAGAGTCAGCAAACAGGGAGGGGTCCGTAAGGGCCGACGCCTGCCAGGGTTGCGGGACTATTCGAAAGAGATACCGCGGCCCTGGAACACAAAGGGCAAAGGAAGGAACATGGATGGGTTTTAGTCAGTAGAAGTCTGACACTCCCTCCTGCTCAGCCCAGAGCGGGAGGGGTTATTTGATGATTTCCCATCGGTAAAAAAAAAAAAAAAAAAAAAAATGTCCGTTTTGGTACACGTGACTACAATCTGTCAAATTTCTTCAATAGATTTTGAACTTTATCGCTTAGGTATAGAAAGCAAGTAAGGATGTAACAAGACCCTTCACGAAGCCGTCAACCAAGCATTCTGTACATCTCATTTTTTAACTTTACGCAAAAATTATTGCTGGGAAATAATTTTTTTTTTGGGGTGAAATATCACGTTTTATTGTAAGACTCAATGTAACGCACTCAAAATAATGTGCTGATGAATGGATTGAATAGTACGGGGGTCGTGGAGGTGTTTACAGTAAAAATCTTGCGTTAAAAACATGTACCTATTAAAAAAAAAAACTTGTGGAAAAGTTGGAACTTTGACCCCCATATCTCCGTAATTAGAAGGTTCCCAGGTATGGTCTAGAACAAAAAAATGATCGCAATGACGGGGAGAACAAGTAGCTTTCGGCTTTGTTAAGGGTGTGTGTTACACCCTTTATAGCATTAGGTTCAAGGTTGATCGGGAAAAATTGTCAGTTTCGGGTAGCTTGATGTGCTGGCGGCTGTACCTATATGCAAAATTTTAAGATGATCGGTTCAGTGGTTCAGGCGTGAAACGTAACAAACAAACAAACTTACTTTCGCGTTTATAATAAGTATTAGTTATTTTTTTAGGTTTATAATAAATGAAACCTACCATGCCCGTAAAATTAGCCGTGCAATTAGCCGTTTTGAATCTCTTAACTCTTTTACCAATCTCTCTTTGCACAGAGCATCATATATAATCTCTTTGTTCTTTACCATAATGATCAAGTACGACGCCGACGACCTGACGACTAAAGACGAATAATTTTCTTTTTGGTATAGGTCTACTCTTTGGAATAATTTTAAAAATATGTCTTGCGAAATGTCTAACTGTCCAAGCTCCAAATTCTGAAACCCCGGAAATGTTTAAATAATGGAAGTGGTATGTACCATTCAACGCTAAAATATATACGAAAATGTCAAACCACCACCAAGAAGTTGCCTGCTACTACTACATCTGTAACCGTACATTGGAACAACAGAGGAATACCGACATTCCTCTAACCAAATAACAAACGTGGGTACCTACTTCTCTATACTATCCAAGATATACGTATACCTATGCCGATAACCTAGGTTATTAGGTACCTAGGATATCGGCATAGGTATTTTTTGTGTTTTACAGAATAAGCTATCTATTTATTAATAGATAGCTTATTCTGTAAAACACAAAAAATATACATAAATTACACACATTTTTAGCCATTCTGCGATTGCAGAAACTGTGCGTGCACCGAGTGTCCCGTCATTTTGGGAATGCTGGCGATCACTCTCACTGATAAATCGTATTATTTTGCATCATCAGCACCCAAAGAAGACCGCACGTAGAGCCGGTGCACTGCAGTTCCAAGATCTAATCACATTAAAAACACCCAGCAAATCGGATCGAATACAGATTTCAGAACGCTGCACTCCTTCGTTGTACGTGGAAGAATCACTGCAATACCTATAAGAATCAAACGCAGATAAATACCTGAACACTTTCATTGTTTGAATACCTACGTATCGTTTCAACATTGATTGGATTTCACAGACATGTCAAAATATCATTTGGAATGCACAAAGTCCGACGTGCCGCCAAAAAAGACAAAAAAGGTAAGTACCCAGAGAAACTGTTTTTTTTTTAAGCAGCTCAATCAGGGTACATTTCACAGAACGTGAACTACTCCCCCTACTAAGGGGGAGAGCAGCCACGCCCCCCCCCCCCCGCGGTAAATAAGAATCCCATCAAAAACGCAAATGTGAAATGAGAGCCAAGTTCAATATTACGATATATATCGTAATATTGAACTTGGCTCTCAGGCTCTCTTGGCTTTGGTTGTTTACGTCAACGAAAAAAGAAGTGAGATCTTAATGGGTGTCTAACTAAATTAGGATAATATATTGAAGCCTAAGGTCATTTATACGAATTATTATTAAGCACCTACCTACTAAAACATTCGTGGAAGAAACCGGTGTCTTTGTTTGTATAATTGACTTTTTTGCCACCGACTTCCGAAAGTCAAGTTATTTTAGACTTTTTTAGTGTTTTTTTGGAAGTCTGTTTTGTTTTCGCAGAAAGTTTTTTTTATTTTACTCTTTTCAGTTGTAGTAGGTACTTATACCACACAAATTCTTGTCATGAATTACATTGTAACTAGAAGTTAGTTAAAGTACTCGTCAAGACGAATCATACGAGCCCAAACTCGATGAGGTTTTATCTACCTGTGACCACCTTCCAGCTCCATCACCAGACCCTGGGTACCATCTAGAGAAAAAGTACTCGACAAGATGAATTATACGAACCCAAACTCGATGGGGTTATGTCGTTTTATAACGGAGTTCCTATGGCCACCTTCCAGCTCCACCATCAGACCCTGGTTACCATTTAGGACTAAAATACTTGTCAAGACGAATCAAACGAGTCCAAGCTCGACGTCGTTGCGTCGTTTTATTACGAAGTTCCTATGGCCACCTGCCAGCTCCGTCATCAGATCAGCTCCATGTCATCATAATATTGCATTGTCTCGCGATATACACATGCGTGCAAAATTTCAGCTCAATCAGAAATCGGGAAGTGTGTCAAATTTAACTAGCAAGTATCTCGCGACATCGCGTGATGTGACAATTAACGTGAGGAAAACAACCAAATTCCTAAACCGATTTTGATAAAATTTATATAGGAGCAATCGGGAAGCATATCCTATCAGATGAAAATACTTACATTTTGATATAAGTGGGGAAACTTTGTTATTGCATTCGAGCGCGGAATTAACACCCGAGCTGCAAGCGAGGGTGTTATGGAGCCGAGAACTGCAATAACAAATCCCCACGCGTATCAAACGACGTTTTTCAATACACTTTTGAAGAAATAAAATATTAGAACGGAAAGTATTTTTGTCAGGAATTATTAGGAAACTATGATTTAATTTGCTTTTTTTCCGCCCTTTGCTTTCGCCAGGTTGAAGAAGATGCAAAGGTATGATGCTGTATACAGCCTACTATGAAAAAAAGAAAATTCTTTTTTTTTTTTTAATTTAGAGCACATTAAGATGTTAATTTGTTCATAAAAATAAGTATTTGTTTTAAATAATCATTTTTATCTATGATATTCTATTTATAAACACAATTTAAATACTCGAAAAATACTTAATCCGTAAAGACGCATATCTCTTTGCCGGGATTAAAAAAAAACAATCACCGCCGACTATACAATGTGTAACATAATTAACGCACAACCTCTTAAGGGGTCATTGTACTCATCATTATGAACAACTTTCACTATGGGACTAACCCCGAATCGCGAAAAAAAAAAAACAGCTGTTCAGTACATTTTGTCGAATTATGCGCACAGAAATGTATGGGGCAGTCGATTTTTTTTTTGCGATTTCATGTTTGGTCTCATAGTGAAAGTTGTTCATAATGATGAGTACAATGACCCCTTAAGAGGTTGTGCGTTAATTATGTTACACAATGTAGATATAGTCATTGAACCCTTTAGACTTATCTGTGCAAATTTTTATTTCCGCACGTGTGCGGAAAAATATTAAAAATCGCACGCGTGTGAAATACATTGCATGTTGAACCTAATCGTAGTGCGATTAGAACCAGTTTTCGAGAAAGTGTATTGAAAAAGATTTTTTCAAATGGATTTACAAATGACGGAGTTAAAGGTAACAAATATAAAAAAATACAACCGAATTGAGAACGTCCTCCTTTTTGAAGAAAGTCGGTTAAAAATCCTCGCCCATGGTTTGCAACACCTGAAATACGTCTAAGTAAGCACTACAACAGCTCGCCACCTTCGCGTCCGCGTGTCGCCCTAGTCGCTAGGCTCGCACCATGGACGCACACTTGGGATGAGATGATTCTAGGCTTTATCCTATACTTTTCACTGACTTGTTATGTAGATAACTACAATTACCTCTTTTCAATTTAAATTTCAATAGGTATTTAACGCCTTCTATCTACGTTAGCCGTTTTACCTACTATTATTAATACTATTCGCAAACAATTTCAGACACAAGCACAACCTACCGGGTATAAAACGGGGTGAATCTGATTTTTATTAATCTGTCATAATAGAGGTAACAAACAACATTTAATTAAAACCCGTTTCCTAGTTTTGTCTCGATTCGTAAAACCACCTTCCTCTTGAATCACTATCATCTATTAAAAAAACCGCATCAAAATCCGTTACGTGGTTTTAAAGATCCAAGCATACCTACTTAGGGACAGACAGACAGCGGAAAGCGACTTTGTTTTATACTATGTAGTGATACAGCGTACTAACTCAGGTACTAACAAGGAAACGTGTGAGAGTACAATTTTATCAATATAATTTATTTAAGTAATAGGTAATATTTTATAGGTAAAGTTTGTGAGTATAAGATGTTGTAGGGGGTAATCTCTGGATCTACTGAGCCGATTTTGAAAATTATATAATAATATATAGAATAGAATATTTACAACGGGCCCGTGAGAAATCTCCGACCAAAACGCCCACCTGACCCACCGTTTACCCACCTAACCCACCGTTTACCCGGTGAACTACCTAGGCACCTACTTAATATACATTGCCTTAGACATTGAAAAACCAATTTAATTTTGTTCAAAGCCCCCACCTCCGAGAGTGGATGACACGGGCCTGTTAGCGATGATAAACCCGGACAGACCATGTTGCTGCGAGGTGATGTCGCGGGCGCTGAGTGATGACCTGCCAAAGAACATCGGCCTGTCGGGCCGCCGAGCAGCTCTCCAACTAGGTCCCGACGATGTACTCTTCTGCAATCCTAGTGACAGCATGCTTGAATCTGCCAGCAACAGCCTGCTTGAAACAGCGAACCAACCAAAGAAAAAATAATGTCTCGAAAGCAAGAAAATGTAGAAAAATAGCTGTTATATTTTTTAACACTTTTAGTTTCTTTCTGTTTTTACGAATATTGGGAATAACTACTATATTGGCCAAAGAAAACAAAATCTGAAGAAACTGGTGATATGAAAAAACGTACCAGCTTTAAATTTAAAGACAATAATGACCACCCCAGAACTTCCCAAGAGCCGAGAAACCGTGAAAATCCCCCGAAGACAGAAAACGCTACCAACTTATATGACTAACAACAACAAGATCCATTTATTTTCAGGCTACTTTGATCCATAGGTGAAGATGACCACAATACTGAGCCAAAAAGTGCAATTTCACTTTATAGTACACCACAAGTAAAACCAGCATGTACCAACATGTTCTTTTATTAAGCTGAAACATTGTACAAATGATACACAAATACCGATGACGCAAAGAAATTACCTTTTTTAGATATAGCGCATTTTAGATTAAATTCTTCAAAACAGTAAATAACAAAACTTTTTTCATTTAAGACTATCTTTTTAACACTTTTACTATTTTTGTCATCAATTTCTCACAGTTCGTACAAATAAAATGATTGGAACAGTGGCCAGTATAGCAAAATACCACAATAAATTCTTTTATAACATTTGAAATTATACTTCTGCTATATATTGAACTAAAATCATTCATCAAGATTACTCGCCGCTTCCGCTTCTTTATCAAATTCTTCTTGTTCAGCCGCCTTCTTAAATTTCTCACACATATAATTCCAGTACTTGCTACGAATTTTGTCGTATTTCCCTGCCAATGCTTGACATAGTTGTACGGCTCTAGTCGCGCTGTGTAGAAGGCTGATCTCTCCTTTTTTAACAGCTTCATCACAAATATCTATTAGGAATGCTAACAAGTAAGGAGAACGGCACTTGTTATTATAAAGTTCTTCACAAAAAGATGAAACTACGGCATTCCCGCTTAAGCCCCGCTTGTCATGTATTAGCACCCCTCTTAGATAATTCCAAGCGCTTTCATTGTTCTTAATAAACTTAATCTTTTCCAATGCATAGCAGATTTCTTTTTGTACATTCATATCCGACCAGCCTAGATGGTTATTCACAATGAAGTATCGTTGGTTCCACGCTGAATTGTTACGCACGTCGTCTGTGATAAGGTTATCAACGAAATCCATTTCCTTCTCGTAGAGCCTATAAAAAGATTAGAAATAGGGTAATTAACATAGACCTTGTAAGGGATCATGTCTCAACCTTAAACTAAATTGTAACATATAATATTCTTATTTTTTTATTGTTTGCATTACTATCATTCATGTCTGTACCCTACAGACAGTTGCCGTCAACACGTTATAAAACAATGCATGCTCACATACTCACATCAGCCTACTCTCACCTTTCTGTGACATATTATTATGAGTTGTTAATAATGCTACCTTTCGTGCCTCGGCAAGCACGTTAAGCCGTTGGTCTTGCGCCTGATCTCTTCCCAGTCGTGTCGGATTGCAATCTCATCAGACTACGAGAGTGAAGGAAAAGCTAGAGCACCAGTGTTTGCACACACGCTTGTGGACTATTAGACTATGATAAACTCTGCATACTTGGCTAGACTGTTGAAACTGGCCACCGTAACCGAAATTCGATCATGGCTGTCTAGCATAAATTTTCTAGCAATGGGAGATGCATACCCAAAAGTTTTAATTGCCCACTGTCGATGCTGCCAGGCGTGATAGTTCTTAGGGTCTTGCATCAGGGCATCTCCTGTTAACTCCATCTCCTGTGTTGGATCTTGAAGCCACTCTACAAGAACTCTCCGATGGTGCCAGACCTATAAATTATTTGACTTGTTAAATTAATGATGAGTTTTTTAAGTACAGCACAAGGTTTTGACAAATGGGTATTTTGTCGTGTCGTAATTATTCAGGAATCAATCTGTAAAATAATTCATTGCAGTGTATTGCGCAGGTGAAACACCATATTGTCCTTTGTGTTTCAGGGCCCATAGCTAGTGTAGGCTTGGGCTGCGGGACTGTTTGATAGAGATACCGTGTCCCTGGAACACAATGGGCAAAGAAGGAACATGGATGGGTTTACTCAGTACAAGTCTGACACTCCCTTTCCTCCACCCAGAGTGCGAGGGGTCATTTGATGATTGCCCATCCAAAAAAAAAAACAAAAGACTCGTGTAGGCTGTAGTGCGACAGCTAATGAACTTTGTTGTTCTCATTCATAAAGTTGGTATGGGCAATAGTACAGATTACAGAATACAAGGAAAACTATTGACATTCAACAGAAATGAAAAACAGTAGCATACCTGGTAATTTTTAGGAGAATTTTTAATTACTTGTTCTACATATTCTAACTCAGATCTCAAATCCGTTCCCAGGGCTTTTAGTAGATCTCTCCTGGAAAAACATATAATGTCAAATTATTGTAAGAAGCAAATCCAGGGATTCTAGTAATCTTCAGAATTGGGAGATTTATTATACTATAGGTATAATAAGGCCACTAGGTGAAGTAAGGTGAATTAAAGTTAAAAACATGTTGTTTTTAATTTTAATATAATTATTTGTCCAGACCGCTTCGGGTTAACCCATAGTTTGCCATCTGTAGACAAATATCATAAGCATAATCAGCCTATAATGTTCCCACTGCTGGGACACACAGACTCCTCTCTATGAGGGGTAATGGGCAAACAAATATGAGAAGCAAATTTGTTTAGTCTTGCATATTGATGGTGGTTGTAAATTACATTTGCTAATAGGTTTTACACTGTTTAGTTAACATTTCAGACAGATACCTTGCTAACAGTCTTTCTTGGCAAATATAGAAGCCATCTTTTGGTAATTGCTATTAAAAGTTTCCAATCTACATGAATAAAAAGATTGAAATCATTAGAGATCCCAATTATTGGTAGCTATCATATTTGTATCACCTTCAGTGTATATATAAAACTTTACATTGTAATCTATGAATAGGCATATAACTACAAGATCAAGTTATTTTTGTGCTACCTGGCCGGTTGGCGATCATCCAGTCCCAGTTAATTTATAGCTCATTATTCTCTTTAGCATATAAATTGTTTGTACCACTTACTATAGAAAGCTAATAGAGCATTTTTGTGCTATTTTAGACTCACCTGTACTGCCACACAGTATAATTAGCTGGGTTTAGTTCTACTGCATCTTTTGTCAGGTGTAGGGCTCGTTCAGACCTCTCATTGTTTTGAAGTATGGCCCGGAAATAATCATATACATCAACAACTGAAATAAAACAGTATTTTTTTATGAATACACTATAATAACTACAAGAAATGTACATTACAAGTTGTAATATACAAAAGAAACTGGTTTTTATTCAAAAGTACAGTAATTGTAAAAAGGTCTCAAGCTAAAATTAATCATGCTGTTACCTACAAAAATAATCAAGTTATGGAAATGAGCACATCAAGTTTTTATGACTTGCATGTCCTTTCAAAACTGAAGGTTATTATGTATTTGAGTTTGTGTTGTGCAGGTTTGTAGAAATTCTCGTCATGATGAGAGTGATGTTATTAAAAAACAAACTGATTCGTAATGCGTGTACGTACATTTTTCTGAATGAGCAATGACGACGACTAGGTTAGGTCCTTCGTCCTCCGGCACTGGACTCACGTCGTTCCATTCCGGACGGTCCTTGTAGTACGTCCACGCGACGTCGCTGTCCCCGCTGTCAGACATACTCACTGCGATTCGAAACCACTACTAAACCTCTCAGACAATGTCTCAAGTGTATGTTTACTATCGCTGGCTGTAAAGATAATAAATGTGCACACAGAGAACGCGACGTGAACAAACAAGCGCTACTATCTAGGCCGAAGGTATTACAGACTTAACTAAACGAGTTGTCTCGTATCTTTATTTATACACACAGGTAATTTTTATTTTATTTATTGTGATTAGTAACTTGGCAAGTGGAAAATGGCACGTAAGACAACAAAACTGTCAAATCCTTGAAGTGAAATGACGTTTATGACAAGCAAACAAATGACAAGCCTGTGCGTATTAAAAAAGTAAAGTGGTCTGGGATAATGGCACTTTGAGCCATACGAGATCTCGACTTGAGCCAATGGGGGCTATCGTGTATGAATTCGCCGCTAGTGGCGCTAATGTAGAGCAAGGTCAACGAAAGATGTCATAGTATGTTCGCGCGTCGCTTGCTTTTTTATCACGTATTTTTACTATTACTTACTCTCGATTGTGGTCTAGATTGAGCCATTCCTGATTAAACCGGTCATAGGAACCCCCCGAGGAGAGAGAAAGTCGTCGGAGATTCATAGTCGTTTTTTTTAAAAGTAACATATTTTTTGTTAAAAATTTAGTATCGTGCCGCGGGGGGGGGGCTTGGAGGGGGAGGACAGGTGGTCCCCCTTGCCTCCTGGTATCACTCCCATGAAAAGGTAATGCACCAAAACAGATTAATGTAATCTAACCTCAAAACACTTTTTATTCACCTAAAAAGCGTATTACGTCACAGAAATTCCTTACCTATTATTTGGCTAGACACTCATATCGCTTAACTCAAAAACGATAGCCGTCATTGGTCTAATCTCGACTTTTATCAAAAGTCCACATGAATAGAAAGCGAGCTAAAGAGTTTTAACAATGAGGTCCGCAGTAACAAAAGCATCATCTATTGCCCTGTTGGAGAAATGCTGTGATGCCATCATTAGTGGAAGAACGTACATTAAATTTACATACTAGGGGATTATTAAACTCATAAAAAAAACATGATTTTTTGGAAAATAATATATTTATAAAAAAATACTACCATGTAGGAAAATAATTTATGTTAACAACTATCAGGTAACAAATGAAGAGGAATCATTCTATGCATTTACAATTTTTAATTAAATATTCTAACATACTTCTCGGTTGTTAGTATTACCAACCGTAGGCGAGGCCGAGTCCATTGGTGTAAGTCATGTGAGACACCGTAGGTGCAGCCGAGTATGCCACTCCGAGAAGACCAGCAGTAGCCACCTTGCAAAAAAGAACACAATATTAGTACAAAACCGATTTCAGATAAACATAGACCGATATAAAGGATTGCTTGGTTTCCCCTCACAGAACTCTAAATTCAAACTGAACATGATTAAGCCGCTGAAGAGTCAAAAACTTTTTCGTAGGGGTAATTCACACACACACATGCACATCAAGCACATCAAGCACACCAAGCACATCATGCACATCAAGCTACTACAATATGTCTTTCTATAATAGATTTTCAACTTTATCGCGAGAAATTTGATGTGCTGGCGTCTATACCTACACGTTTTTACAAAGGCCTACGTGCAATTTTACTCGTGATAACGCAGAAAACGAACGAACTTAGTTACGTTTAACGGCGTTACAAACCGTGAAAATTGAAAAATTATACATTAATTTTCATTTAACTAAATGTCTTATGTAGATAATTAGGCTAGTTATGTATGGATATCGGGCCGAAAGTTAATATCTACCTATCTAAATACATGAATACATTAGATCTGACTCGCTAGTTCTGTAATGAGTCTAAATGAGGTAATTTATTCAGCATTAAGCTTTTTCATTATCATATAATAGATCTCGGATACCTAGTAGGTACCTATCTATATAATATCATACACCTACATGGAAAATAAAAGGCAACGAAAAGTGGTTTCCAATTACTTACGGCTCACTTAATTCACCGTCACTCGAAAACTATTGGGTTGTCATACGCAGTCAACTTGTACAAAGCCACTGACAACGCTGTTGATGTGGCGGAGCTCAAACGCAAATAAAAGAATTATCGATACGACGAAGAAACAGAACAGAATGGGTTGGCATTTATGGATGATTTTCTGTAGCTTACCTTAGCAACGGGGGCGACACCAACATGGGAGACCAGCGGAGATGCGAAGCGCGCGTATCCAGGTGAGTAGGCGACTCCAGGGTTGCTCACGCGCACATCAGCTTTACGGACGCTTGAGAATGGGGTGTCGATCGATTTCGTGTATGTCGATACCTGTTTACCAAATATTTTTTTTTTAAAAACATAACATTATTACATTATTTATTTATTTATTATATAACACCACGCCTGTATTCACCGAAGGGTGAGGCAGAGTAGTAAAATCCACTGTTAAATCATTATTTTTAAGACCCCTTATAGCCAATTGCTTTAATTAAACTCCGGAGTCTGCTGTTTTCAGTTTTTAGTGAAAAATAACGCTAAGCGACTTGGAAATTTTTAAACATATGGAACGCAAATTAAAATGAATAAGAATGAATGATGAATGACAATATGAAATAGAATAGCGCCTAGGATTTCATGTTCAACCGTCGCACTTGTGACGACTAGACCAGTGAGGCAGTCGGTGTACAATTTATCCTGGATAATTTCGACGTGACACGGTGAAAAAAGTACACAACTTCTTTCACAACGATAGAAAGTTCATATCCTGTACTAAGTTAACAAAATATGACGACAGTAGTACCTGGCCAAGATTGAACGGAGACCTCAGAATATTCGAGTGCTGAGAGGCGACTGCTGGTTGCGCAGGGTAGTTGCTGTATGGGTTCCAACCTCCATAGGCGTAGGGAGAACTATAGACTGGAGATACAAGCCCAGCGTGGCTGGCGGCTGCTAGGCACACCAAGAATAATAACTGGAAACATACAAATCAATTGGTAAGCAGTTTTAACAAAGGGAGAGTGTAGAGGCACCAGAAATAGAGGTGGTCAGTTCTTAACTGTAAGTAAACTACTCCTTTATTATCTCCAACCTTTAAATCATAAAGGTATAGAGCTTTTTATCTACAGTTAGCCAACTTATAAAATACTTAGATGCTTAATATGACCGTCCAAAAAGAAAGAGCAAAAGACACCAACGCCTTCACTATTTCTCGAAACAATGCCATCGAAACTTATGCGTTATGATAACATTAACTAGGGTATACAAGTATTTATTTATTTATCAACAACTTACTTTTAAAAGCATATTTAGTGTTCGACCCCTGAAAGCTCAGACCGATATGTTTGAATCGGCAAACGCGTTAGCCTTTTATAGTGGCCCAGTATGTCAACATGTTAGAATGAAGGGCCACATGTGTGATAAGGTGGTTGCAATATAATGTATGACCGCATTCATTGTATGCGTGCCCAGAGCTTTGGAAAAAGCGCGTACGCGCAGGCGTGGCTGTATACACATAGGTACGCAAGGACAATACACAGCCGGCCAGCTGTTAACATGCTGAAATATTTACAAATTATTACTAATGTCCTCAATAACAACCGTAAAATATACATTGCATTGCATTGAAGTAAAGTTAGCAACAAAAGGCAATTAACATTTCAGTTCTTTTATGAGAAAAATATTAAATGAAAAAGAAGACAAGTAACATTTTGAGAAGAAACTCACAGCGAAAAACAATTTTCAATAATTTTTGCTGATCTGTAAAATAGGTAAATGAGCTTTTTTTGTTTATAATAAGGTATAATTAATCATAAACTAAATAAAACTATTCCTCGGGGACGCATTACTGGGATATAATAAAGGGTGTAACAAGACCCTCAACTAAGCCGAAAGGAACTCGGTCTCCCCGTCATTTCGATAATTTTTTGTTCTAGGCCATACCTGGGAACCTAACAGTTACGGAGATATTGGGGGTCAAACTTCCATTTTTTCACCAGCTAAAAAAATCTTATATTAAAAACATGTATTTAAAATACATGTTTTGAATATAAGATTTTTACTTTAAACACGTCCACGACCCCCGTACTATTCAATGCATATCATCAGCAAACTGTGTTGAGTGCGTTACATTGAGTCCTACCGTAAAACGTGACATTTCGCCACAAAAAAAAGATTCCCAGAAATAATTTTTGCGTAAAGTTGCTTAGTTTGATGTACAGAATGCTTGGTTGACGGCTTCGTTAAGGGTCTTGTTACAGTTTTGCCTAGATTTACTAATATCAAGAAAATTAGATTGGCTGGGTGTGTTTGCATAGTACAAAATTACACCTGCCTTGTCAAAAGTCACAGGACCACTTACTAGAATAATTGATTATCTAAATTACAGCTGCCATAACTTGGATTCTCGTAGGTACTATGGTACCTACTTGCAGGAGACCTATACGTACGACTAAGTAGTACGAGTAGGTAGGTACCTAGCTGCTCAACCGCACCAACCAATAGGTGCAACGTATCATGTATAATACATTGTGAGTTATTTAAAGTAAAAGGATTATAATAGCCCGGTATTAGAAGTTTAACATAATCGTTGAAAAATATTGTAAGCTGTAGCCTTGCACACAGTTTCTTTTTAACCGTGCATTGAAAAGAACCTCAGGAGTACTCAGGACTATAACTCTACATATTAGGGAGAGAAAGGCAGAACTTTATACAGAAAATACCAGGAATCCTACCTAAAGACTAAAAACTCAAGTGTTCCTCCGTAGTTGAGTGTGGCTCTGTGGGATATTGCCAGTTTTGCAGCCCCTGTAGTGGTATTTGGGTACCAAGGTTTCATCCCTTTATGAAGCATATCCAGCTAATAAAAAAGCAAGGATCATCAAGGATGCATGATTGCGTCAACCCCTATATGGTATGAATGTCGCACACATAGCCTAAGTAGATAGCAATAGATAATAACAATAATCTCTGTTTATATCTAGACCAAGTTCGTCAAGTTTTATCCATAGGTGACTTATGTGAATTACTTATAATAGGAGTAATGGCTGTATTGGCCCAGTTCGGTACGTTATTATTATATCTTTCTAGAACTTTTCGATACTTACCTACAATTTGGAGATCAGGATTATCTTATAGATGGAAGTAGATATTCCTAATTATATAGGTACCGTACTCAAGTTTTTTTAGTAGATAGGTACCTAATAATTTTTAGTCATCAACTAGACTATCGCAGTATTCACCGTCCGCAGTGGGACATCTAGTAGGCTTGTGCCAAAATCTGCCACAACTCCCAGGAAGTCTTGTAATTTGCCTAGATGTGTCTCCTAAGTGGTCGGTAATCTAGTTAAGGCGTGCAGCCTCCCAAAATCTCATGATAATATGGCTGACCGATTCGTAGCTGCAGCAGTAAAATACCAGACAGTAGCGAGACGTAGTTCAAATAAAACGGATGTAAATGAACCGATGGACTGGCTTCACTCACAGAGTTACGGTTGATTACTTTGTGTGCATCTTGAACCTCGGCCGACGGTTACGGCTTGCATAAAGGTACCTTAGGTATGTATTTTCAAAGATTTTTATACAAGTACAAAATCTACGTTAGCAAAACCTTTAACCTACATAAATCAGGAAAATTTGCAACAATCAAATTGTGCTTGGCTAATAGTTCGCACAATTTCCATATTATCAACACGTGTTAGATTGTTAGACAGGGCGCGGTTCGCCTTGTCTTTTATTCATTACGAACTGATCTGTGTGACCTAAACCTGTCAGCCCAGACTATTATCTACCTACGTTAAATTGGATATTTAGACATGCCAGAGCCTATACGATGTCGTCAGACATAAATGTGAAGTTCAAACTAATAAAAACTAATTGGTGCTATGGTACAACATACATCATGCCGTTACCCAGTTTATGGGGCAAATTAGCAAACCAGAACGATTTCTAGGCAATAATTACATTCGTCACGCTGTCCCCTCAGGGCAAGCCAAGTGCATCGTCACACTAACTGCGATTCAGTTCTGCGTGCATCCTGCTTAGTGGCTGGTCTTAGCAGTCATTTGTGCGCGAAAATGTTGTTATTTGATAAACATTTTACATTACTACTCTGCATTATGATAATTACCAAGGCAGAGCGGTGGTATTCCGCGGCCATCATTGAAAAGAGAGAAGCTCTCCACAATTTTTCTAATCCAGAGTTCAGAACTAATTACAATATCCAAGATCGATTCATGCCTCTAATGTTAATCGATCCCAAAAAAACTGAAAATAAACGTCACGACTTCGTTTCTACATCTACCACTTTCAGTAACGGTATAAGGCGCGATAACAATATATCTTATTTTAATTCTGATGACGTCATAATAAATTACAACAACACAATTGAAAACCTAAATGTATTGAAAAGAGTACGACCTAAAAGAAAACATATTCGCAAGAAGTGTCCTGTGGTGAGGCGGTCAAAGCAGTTCAATTCAAGACAGAAGACTAAAACAAGGTTTCTAGAAATTTTCCAAGTAGTAGAGTTTGATCATGTGGCCTGTACATCTAGCAGTCGTCTAGAAGGGACGTGTCTGCCTGAAGCGGAGTGCACCGACTCCGGAGGAGCTACCATGGGGACTTGTGCTGATGGATACGGTACTTGTTGCGTTAGTAAGTGATATCCAATACTTTTAACTGCACTTTACCATCTATGTATAAGCATTTACCACCGCACCTTAGCACCGTCTGCCTTTTCAACATTTTCTTTTCAGAACAGCGCTACATCTTCAGGGCTCGAGAATGACTGAATTCTTAGTTTTCTATTTCTACCCACTGTTGGGGTACAGCTCTAAGGGTGGTCAAGGTGCGGGGTTGCGATAGTCGTTGAGCGGATCCGGCGGATGGGTCTCGAGGTGGCGCTGCACAAGTCTGAGGCCACGTGTTTTCATGGGCCTCGGAATGCGCCACCGCCGGGATCCTTGCTGACGGTAGGAGGGGTTTCCATCGGCGTCGAGTCGACGTTGAAGTACCTAGGACTCGTCCTCGACAGCCGGTGGAACTTCGTGGACCACTTCCGACGTTTGGCCCCAAAACTGGAACGGGCCGGAGCTGCCGTCAAGCGGCTCCTGCCCAACCTGGGGGGTCCAAACGCCTCCTACCGGAGGCTCTACGCGGGGATCCTGCGGTCCATGGCCCTTTACGGGGCCCCGGTGTGGACGCGTTTCTTGAGGCTGCAGGCCGCCCACTACCTGAACGTGCCCCAAAAGGTGGTAGCCGTAAGGCTGGTCCGTGGTTACCGCACGATCTCCCGCGAGGCGGCGAGCCTCCTTGCCGGATTGCCGCCATGGGATCTAGAGGCAATAATCCTCGCGCGCCTGCACGAATGGCACGCGGAGGCTTTACACCGGGGGGAAACTCCACTGCCGCGGCAAATTTCCGCTCAGCGGACAGCCTTCCGGCGTGATCTCATGGCGACATGGAGAGAACGACTGTCGCAACCCCGTGCAGGGCACGCCACAATAGTGGCGATAAGTCCCCTCTTTTGGAGTGGCTTGAGAGGCGCCACGGCGTCCTCACCTTCCGCCTGACGCAGGTCCTCACCGGACACGGTTGTTTCGGGAGGTACCTGCCCGGTGCAAGTACCTCCCGAAACAACGCCCCCGACGCACCGGGCGTCGCGGGCCACGTGGTGGCCCCCGGCCACCGTAGGCGTGGGCCTGTGGACGGTGAGCTATGGGCTAGCTCGCCGTCCGTCCGTCTTATGACGACAGGCCGTGTCGACGGCGCGTTCGTGTTCCACGCGCGCCTCAAAGAGAGTCAGCAAACAGGAAGGGGTCCGAAAGAACCGATGCCTGCCAGGGTTGCGGGACTGTTCGGAAGAGATACCGCGGCCCTAGAACACAAAGGGCAAAGGAAGGAACATGGATGGGTTTTAGTCAGTAAAAGTCTGACACTCCCTCCTGCTCAGCCCAGAGCGGGAGGGGTTATTTGATGATTTCCGATCCGAAAAAAATAAAAATCGAAGATACGCATTTGTGCCTAACCGTTTTACGAGCAGGGGGATGAAAGAAATTACACAAAGTAAAGCGCCTACCGGAGTTCGTACCCACAACCCACTAAATGTAATTCGGGGCTTGGGCCACCGCTGAATGTAGCAGTATTCTTTAATGACCAAATTCTTTAAAAATTGTGTAATTTCTTTAAAATGTTCCAGCTCAATTTGGATGTGACGACCGCTCTGCTGCGGAGTCAGGGTGGTTCACTAACCCAGATTTCCCGTCCCCGAGCACTGCAAGACTGTCCTGTGCTTTTACTTTGGACAAAGCTTCTGAAGACATCAAACAGATACGTTTGGACTTTAAGAATTTTGAGGTAAGGCCCACCAATCATTAAGAAATGCTAAGTGCATCCCAGCCAGCAAATAGTAAATATTTTTCCTCAACGAATCCAACAAAAAAATACTAAACGCCCTGTATAACTTTCCATAAACAATACGGGCACGGCACTATCACCACCCTATAAACAGTGATTTAATACTGATACTATTAGACTTTGCAGAGCAAAGGCATGACTTCCAGTTGTTTCTATCCAAGGCTAATGTGGACCACTGGTCTTTGGTTTTCTCCAGCTCTACCCGCTATCTCTTAGGAGGTCTGCTGCGACGCCTTCTGGCTGTGTCAGGGCTCCAGAAAGTAGCTATTTTGACCTACAACTCATTGGGCATGCAGACGTGGCCAGTCCAGTCCCAGTTCAGCTTAGCGGCTTTTTGAGCAACGTCAGTAATAGTATTAAAAAAAATACTGTATCATTTCAGCTACTGCCACCTACAGATGGTTCCTGTCAAGATGATCAGTTTATTGTATCGGGACAAAACGTTAATAGCATAATACCGATCGTCTGCGGAATCAATTCTGGTCAACACGGTAACAAACACTAGTATACACATTTGCACTTTTCTTATTCATATTTTTATTTGGGTTGGTTCTGGGATCGAAGCCGAGCAAATTATTATTGAGTTTTTCCTCTGTGAATTTTGCTGGTAGCAACCAGGATCCTGGATTTCTGCCCGTTGAATGGTAATGGGCTCACCTGTTACATGGGACATACTTGACAATACACAAAATGATGTGGATGTTACTATAGAACTATACACCACTGCCCAACGCATCAGAAAATTCGGCGTGATGGTTTTAATGTTACTTACCTCGGTTTATTAACTAAGTATATTTTACAACTTCATGCCTCGTTTGATATCAAAACTTGTTTTCAGTTTACATTGAAGTTGGTGATGTCGACGGACCCATTTATCTAACGTTCCAAACCGTTTCTTCTGATAGCAGACTATTTGCAATTAAGGTGAAGTACTTACTTATCTACTTAATATTCCTATTTCGATATAGGTAGTTCCCAGGTTCACTTAGTAAGAAGGAAACAAACACGTCTCGTGTTGAGCAGCGTGGAAATAGGTACACATAATACAGGGTGTAACAAGACCCTTCACGAAGCCGTCAACCAAGCATTCTGTACATCAAACTAAGTAACTTTACGCAAAAAATATTGCTGGGAAACGACTTTTTTTTTTGCGGTGAAAAATCACGTTTTACGGTAGGACTCGACGTAACACAATCAAAACATGTGCTGATTGATGGATTGAATAGTATGGGGGTCGTGGAGATGTTTACAGTAAAAATCTTCCGTTAAAAACTTGTATTTGAAAAAAAAACTTGTGAAGAAGCTGGAACTTTGACCCCCAATATCTCCGTAACTAGAAGGTTCCCAGGTATGGTCTAGAACAAAAAATGATCGCAATGACGGGGAGAACAAGTACCTTTCAGCTTCGTTAAGGGTCTTGTTACACCCTTCATACGATTCTTGTTTCTGCACCCACTGTACCATTCTGCCAATCGTGCCGTCGCGTCGCGTCGTGCATTGTTAGGAACTTCGATTAAATTTTAACCGACCTCTAAAAAAGGAAGAGGTCAACTAGAAATGTTATTATGCAATCATTATTATTATTTTACAGATAACGCAATTGACGGCGTCAGATGATCTAGCTGCACCAACAGGCTGTCTCCAATACTACACAGAAACCCAAGGCTACTTAGAATCCTTCAATTATCGAGATAAATCTGACATCGTCATTGCAAGAACCCCGAGTTATTTAGTGGGTATTCCATTTGTAAGATAAGTTACAGAAAATACAGTATGGAAAGTTAAAGTGGGTCCGGGAGGGGAAGAACCCCAAATATCGATGTTACCAATTTATTCTAAAAAGAAACCATTCGAATTTTTAAAAGTCAAACGGTTTTTTTTTAATCTGATAAGGATTCCTATCGTCGTTTTTCCACGCTGTTTATTGGCTTTTGTTTTCACATCTCTTCTGAAACTATATTTAATTTTGACTTGCTTTTTTTGACAGTAGTATTTGAATAAACTATGCATTTCAATTACAGAACAATCTCAATTACGCTATGTGCATTGAGCGTAAAGCAGAGATCTGCAGTGTCACATACACCAACAGTGGTAACATGCAGATTGTCAATTACGACACATGTAAGTTCACTTAATGGCGACATTATTTCCTTAATCACTGTGACCTAGGCTGCATAGAAATATATTTCGGTCTGCAGCATGCTCAATTGACCGTAGACGATGCCTGACAATAGAATGCATTGCCATAATTTCGTTTAGGCGTTTTAGTGCTGTTTAAATCAATTTCCATTTTTATGATGATAATTATGTGACCATGACTTGTATGGATCAGAGTGTTGGGCCACAAAAGGAATGAATGAAAGGCAATTAGGTACATGTAACTGAGATGAGAATGCTAAATAAACTCTTGTTGGGCCACAAAAGGGATGAATGAAAAGAAGAATTCTAAGGGGGATGTGTGATGAGGGTGACTGAAAAGTTGTGTGGTAATCGGTTATCGTGATATGGACATGGGATGAGGAATGAGGAAAATGTAGTGGGGAAAATGGGAGTATCAATGCTATAAGAGTAGAGGAAGAATAAAGAAACGATGGATGGACTGTGTGAAGGATGATATGGCTAGAAAGGAGGTGACTCTGAGATGACTAGTAATAGAGAAGTATGGCAGAAGAAGACATACTGCACCGACCCCAAATACATTGGAACAAGGGCATCAGGAGAATGATGATGATGATGAATTATGTGACTATGACAAAATTAATAATAATTTCTGGGTCACATCGCATCATTAACACTACCTATGTTCAATAAGCGCGGGAGTCCTCTCAACACCCTATAACTGGATGGTTTTGGGTTGGGATCAAACCCACACTGAAATCTCGGGCAACTATAAAAATAAACAACCTATCCGAGGCGGAATGCAAACATTTTAGAGCTCGCTTTGCTCACTCTTATGTATGAACAGAAAGACCGTAATTTATCCAAGAATATCCTGAAAGCTTCGCTCGCTCTTGCATTTTTTTGTTTTTTTATGACTTTTCTGCACTAGTCTACAAATAACCTACCCACATCCTCCTGTTTATGTATGAATGGTCAGACTTAAGTCTAACCTAACCTAGGTGTTGCTAAATAATATTCGAACGCGGTTCACTCGCTCAGCCATCTTTTGTTCTGTAAGTTCATTATCTAGCTAAATAGTTCAGCAAATTACGCTTAGCAATAACTTCACAAATTGGCACGATTAGTTCATTTCTATACTAAAAAATACAAGAAAACCTATCTAATTTGAGTGCTAAAATGGGATTCAAAACCTTACTCCGCTCGCTTTTGACTCCCATTTTTTTTCGGTTGATAAGCTGTTCCATAAATCAAAAAAGTTACCTACTTACTCCTTGTTTGATTTGACAAACGAAAAAGTAATACATCCAGGGGAGTGCAAAACCCTGGAAATAATCCTGCGGGCATCCATGATCGTGATGTTGAGGAAAACGGTTGGGTAATTGTTGGGTTTATCCGGATACGGTTATCCAGTGCTTGGTCTGCCTAGATAGGTCTCGTCGAGTACCTATTATTTAATAAAAAGTTTGATGAGTAATACAAATAAATAGGTAACTTCACTAGTGTGTAGTAGTCCCTCGCAACCGCGGGCATGCGTGTATGAACGTATGGACGTGATGTATGTACGTGGACAAGGCAAAAGAAAGGAGCGTCTATGAATGTAGTATGTAGCAAGTAGCATTCTGTTGTCTCTGCCTACCCCCATGATAAAGCGTGAGTTTAATAAGCTGTCCCTAATTGTCATTATTGTTTTGTATTTAAACAATTGCTTGAACCCGTACTGCTTTTGTTATTCAGGGCGAAACCCACACTGAAGTTCTCGGTTACGGCCTTGCCTATGAGTAACATTTAAATTCATTATAAACGCTGATTTGATCGCAACGAGTCACACTGTAACGTGTCGCAGTGTAACTCGTTGGGAAAAATTGTGAATAAAAATCCCAACCAGTCACACTGTTACTCGATAGGACAACTTTTTGTGTTCATTCCCAACGGATAACACGCCAAGTGAAGAGTGTGAGTCGTTGGGAACAAAATATTCTCATACAGTAACACTGTGACTTGTTGGCACTACTTCTTACCCAATCAGTAACACCATTGAGACTCATCATTTTTTCATGATTTTTGATTAATTCAAGATTTGTTTTAATTTCAAAAAATCACAGCAGGACAAGATAATATCATAATTTAACAAGATAAAAATAATCACAAAATAAAAAAAAAACCATTTCACGCAGTCGGGTTTTAGTTGTTTTACTTCGTTTTTATTTAAAATATTATGCTGTTTTCTCTAATTTATTTTGAAAACATATCGAAATTTGACTAAATCTGATACTCTGATGACATCTGATGAGGAGCTACGAAGGAATAGATGAACATACATAGACTGTCAAACTCATAACCCTTTGCAGTCGGGTAAAAAATGCCGTAGAATAGTACCTTAGAAATCAATGATGAGTCTCAATGGTGTTACTGATTGGATAAGAAGTAGTGCCGCCAATATGTCACAGTGTTACTATAAGAGAATATTTTGTTCCCACCGACCCACCTTCCTTAAGAGTCACACTCTTCACTTGGCGTGTGATCCGTTGGGAAGGAACACAAAAAGTTGTCCTACCGAGTAATAGTGTGACTGGTTGGGATTTTTATTCACATTTTTTCCCAACGAGTCACACTGTGACACGATACAGTGTGACTCGTTGAGAACAAACGGTTTCAACTGATTATAGGTAGGTAATGACTCAATACTTCATAGACTTTTAATACTTACGTAGTAGTTTTGCCTTGTTGTAATGTATTTCAGTTTAGGCACTTTTTTCGGATTTTTCCTCACCCGATATACTTACTGCAAGTTACTCATCAGCAGTACCTACGGTTTCTCGTAGACAAACGCGGGAAGCAGACCCAATTTTCTGTAACAATAGGCACATTAAAGGACAAGGAAATATTGACCAAATGAGCTAACATTGCTTCTTTATTATTTATAGGCTCTAACGATTGACTCATGGAGCTCGTTTGCCTAACCTAATTAACCTATAATTCACTCCCATAAAGTAAGAACAAGAATGCACGCGTACCTACATAATAGGTATTCCGTATTCTGTATGTTGATAGATGCACTGCCAGTGATCCCACCTGGCCAAGCTGGAGTCGAAATCCTGAACTGTCCAAGCGATTGGTTGCTAATAGCTGCGACTAGGCTCTGCGGCGAACGCCTCAACGATGGCTCTGTTTTTCAGGACTTCACTGTAGATGCGCCAGTAACAGGTTTCTCTTTTTTCTGCTTCCTTTTTTACTGGAACTTTCTTAGGCTCAATTCACACCGCCACGGATAGGAATGGAAAGAAATCGTCAATTTCGCCTCATGACGAGAGAAAACGCGCGAATCCGCGGAAATGCTTGAGAATCCTCGCGCATTCCAGCGAATTCGCGCGACTGCGTCTTGAAGGAAGTTCAGTTGTTAGTCTAGCTAGACCTCTCCCCGTTCGCGCCACTTCCCGGATTCCACAGACGGCACCGACAGTAGATAGGGAAATTCTCGAGAATGCGCTGGGATTTTTTGGCTCGTATTTAGTTTGTTTGTTAGACAATTGACTTAAACTTCAGTCATCATCATTCTCCTGCCCTTATCCCAACTTATTTGAGGTCGGCGCAGCATGTCTTCTTCTTCCATACTTCTCTATTACTCGTCGTCTCAGCAGTCACTTCCTTTCTAGCCATATCATCCTTCACACAGTCCATCCATCGTTTCTTTGGTCTTCCTCTACTCTTATTATTATAGCCATCCACATTCATACTCAACATTTACTTGACTTTCTCTCTTCTGTCCTGTCCTTTCTCTTTTCTTTCTTTCTTTTTTTGACTTGAACTTCAGTATGCTATGTTAAATTTCGTTGCAAAAATTCGCTTCTATTCCTTTCCGCGGCAGTGTAAATTGAGCCTTACGATATATTTTTTCAAAATAATACGTACGTTTAAACACTTTTCAATTTATTTATACACATCATCTATAATAGACTTTTTGAAGGTGGTTCACTGCTGTGGATAGAGCTTAAAGCCCCTTTTGTGCTATGCTGCCCTGGTTTGCTCTAACTGACGACTTTTCCCAACTATACTGGGGTCGCCTTCCAGTCTTAACCCAGTTAGTACTGGGTAATACTAGTCGTCAGACTTTGGAGCCGCTGACTACCTGTATTAAGTTACACCTGACGGCAGCAATTTTCTTATCAATTTTTACTTTTTTCTTGCAGATAATGGTGCAGGACCTATTGTAGTATGGTTTCGATCTGACGAATCTTATGTTGGCAATGGTTTCAAACTGATGTACCAACAGAACTCATGTACTACTTAATTATAGTTAGTTAAACGCAGTAGTTATTATATCAAATATGCATTTATTCTCTTATTAAATGTTTGGTTTGGTTTACGTAATATTGTTATTATTAAATCTGATTTAGTTAAGTAAAAAACCTCCTTTGAATACTTACCTAAATAAAAACAAATTATTATAATAAGTTTTCTCCTATATTTCATACAAATATTTATCAATACAGTTGTTAATCATGGCGTACTTTCAGAGGCTATAATTATGATTCGAAAATTAAATCTTTCGCAAAGGCATCTTTCTGTTACGCGGTTGTGACTTTTTTTACGAGCTCGATCATTAGTTTTGCAGTTAAGTTTTGATTTGTTTTTTACTATTTCCAACTGTATTGAAAAACGTCGTGTGATACACGGGTGTGTAGGTTATTGCAAACTCGTGTCATTAAAAACCCTCGCCTTCAGCTCGTGGTTATTAATGACACCTCGTTTACAATAACCTACTTTCTACCCTTGTATCAAAATGTACTATTATACATTTGTTCTATTGCATGTAAAATGGAATATAAACATAGATCAAAGTAAAGCTATTCTACATAAAAGCTGAGTTTGGAAAATCATTTTTGGCAGATTATTGTACTTGTTCTATACATTTATATATTTATTTAAACTTCATGTACAATAGTGGTACATAGGCGGACTTAATGCCATTAGTCTACCAGTCAACCTTTCAACCTTTTTATATAGGTACAATAGTTACTGTTTATTCAATAAAATCTAAGACATAAAAATCCCTCTTACAAAAATTAATTAACTACAAACATGAAGGCTCAATATAAAAACATGCACAATGGTTCGTGAGACAATACAAAGATCAAATGCATGAACAACAAAAAAAAGCACTGGCAAAAAGTTTGTACAAAAATAGGTTGATTTATACAACTTATTTAACATTTAGGAATGATGCAGCTTTAATTGCTGTATTTTTGAATAGACAAAAATATAAATAATTTATTGAGGAGTAAACTTAATATTTAAGATAAATCATTTTACATATTTATATAACATATTATTATTAAGTGATTTATATAGTAGTTAACATAATTTGAAATCAGTATGTGATTAACATTTTATAATTTGCTCAGACCATATTTATTTATGGCATCAATTCTTAATTAGTGAGTAGAAGTTGTACATTTTCTGTTACAAATCTAAAGCTTGGTTATTTATATATTAAAATCTCTCATATTTTAACAAATATTGCTATTTGTTTTTAACATTCCTCTTCTTTTTAAGACCATCTCTAACAATATTATAAAAAGAGAGTAAGATTCCAACCATGACAATCCTTAACAGTCCCATGGAGAACACTTGTAAGACAACTTGCCAACCACTTTCAATGGATCCTCCAAACAAAGTACTTAGTAATGTGCCAGAAAGGCTGTACACAGAATATGTCTTGCCCACCTGAAAAAATTATAAAAACCATTAATTTTATTCAAATATTTTTTAGGAAATGTAGCTTAGATCTCTCTGGCTGCTAGATTAGTTGTTTAGTGTACTTACGTCGTCTTCTCTCATGTGCCTAACCTGGTGTCAGAGTATTTATGCTGCCCATAGGCATAGACTTGGCTAAAAATGCCATAGATAAATATCTCTCACCCTAACCTAATTAAAAAAATACCTACATGGTCTGAAACTAGTTATTTGCAATGCATTTAAGAACCATATTAATCAATGCATATGCTTTTGGCCATATACATAATAAGTTCCCTGTGCCCACCCTCATTCAGTTTTAAAAATAATTTGATTTTGAAATGCTTTTATCCTCAAAAAAGACAAAGTCACATGAAAACACCTTAAGTAATAATAATAAGTTTGTCACTGCATCAATCACTGTTTATGGTGCCTAACGCCCACCCAATGCATTCAGTTTTTGGGACTTATAGAAATAAATACATTGCCTTTTTACAGGACTAACTAGTATAATAAATGACTTACGAGAGCATCATGAATCATTTGCTTTCCAACATCATCAGCTGAGTGCAAGCCAGCTGATCCAGAGATAAGTTTGGTTTCTTCTGGTTTAGTAAGATCTTCATTCTTCAAGCCAGGAGTGTCAGTGTCGGGTGGGAATGAAATTGTCAACCGTACGCCAGTACCTACAAGCTCCATAATCACAGACTCTGCTAGCCCTCTGACTGCCCATTTGCCAGCACTGTAAGCACTGTACCCGTATATACCTAGAAAGTTTAATCAACAGACATTGAATAGTGTTACAAGGTTGAATATTGAAAATCAAAGCGCTAAGTAAAGTTACATTGCAGGGTGAAATAAATCCTATTCTCAGAAAGGATTAAGTTGAATGGAAATAAATAATTGGCACCAGCCATCTAGGAGTATTTAACTATAAGTTTTTAACTGTCATGGTCACTAACATTATCGTTAGCACTACAATCGGGAACTCGAACAAATAGTAAGCATGGTAAATATCCCATTTTTTGTGTTAATGAAAAGTATTTATCTGTAGCAACTTACCTACTAATGCAGCTTCAGAGCTCACAAACACAATCAGACCTTCATTTCTTTCCTTCATTCCTGGTAAAACGTACCGAGTAGGATATGCAGTGCCGAAATAGTTCAGATCAATCATCTGTTTTATAACATCAACATTTATTTTCTCAAACTCGCCGCATATGCACATCCCAGCACAGTTCACCAACATAAATATGGGGCCAAGCTTCTCTTCTATGGATTTGAAACTTTGCTCTATTGTTTTGTAATCAGAGGTCACGTCTAATCCGACAGATAGTATTTGTTGGTTGCTTTTATCCAAGCAATTCGCGGTTATCTCGGCAACAGCACTGGTCAGTTTACCGACGTCACGACCGATAACAGTAACATTAGCCCCAAGCCTCGCGGCCTCCACCGCCGCAGCTTTTCCAATTCCACTAGATCCACCTGTTATGACTACATGTTTACCTGTCAAGTCTTTGTAAATTACTTTTTTATCCAAGGAGAAATGGATAACAAGCCCCAAAGCGATTAACACAAGCAGAAATACCAAAATGTATATCAACATGGTTTCGTTTTTAAATGCACCAGACCCACTATTTCAAAAGTTTGAGGGATAAATACAGTTGGAATATAAAACTTGTAGAATATCTAACATAACCCCGCAGAACACCGGGCAAAACCTGGAGCCGGAGCTAAGGAAGACAGAGTATTATTGATGTCTCCCTAAATAATGTTCCTTGAATGTTCTTTATGGAAGACTGGCTGGGGTTAGGTTAGGGGAGATTTAAGTGCTTGCAGCACATGAGCAGTGAGCACAGGCTTGCAGTGACTTTGACAAATGTCAATTAAAGGCGCTCCTTCACAGAGATAAATATAAAACAAATATACCTACATACATTTAAAGACCGTATACACACATACATAAATACATACATACATATAAATAAAATTGAAGTGTCTGTTTGTAATATCAAAATAGGTTACAGCTTTTTACTGAATACTGAATGCAAATTTTCAATTTTTGTCTGTCTGTCGGTTTGTTTGTTCCAGCTAATCTCCGAAACAGCTGGACCGGATTTAACGGGAATTTTACTGGTAGATAGCTGATATTATAAGGTCTAACATAAGCTATATTTTTGTGATTTTTATTTTAAAACAAGATTTAGGGGTCCGTGCAAAAAAACGAAAACCCTTGACATTGGTAACAAAATTCGATTAAAAAAGAAAGTCATATTTTTTTAAAATAATTTCACGCAAACGAAGGTCGCGGGCAATAATACTCGCTCCTTCCTCTCTAATACTAGGGCAGGGACAAACAGACAACTAATAAAATTATCTTGGTTTTTCGATTAATGAGGAATACGTTTCCTAGGCTTGTGTTACTATCAATACTTACTATCAAAATCATGAATGCAAATAACAATTTTGAAAAAGAGAAACGAACGCAGGTGGATTTGTATATTTCTTATCGTTCTACATTGCCTAAAGAAACTATTATAAGTATGTGTTTTTTGTCATAACCTATTTTGTGCCCCACTGCTAGATAAGGGCCTCCCCTTTCTCCCTCCAAACCTCTCTGTTTTCTACAATTTCTTCCACGCTTGTCCCGCGAACATGATCAGCAGGACTATTGCGTATCTCTGTTAACAGTTCATAGTCATCATCACTTGGCGAGTTTTGATATACAATGACATTTCTGCACGGGTAGCGTCAGTTGAAACCAACAAGAACGGTAATTGTATATCAACACTCGCCAAGTGATGATCACTATGAACTGTCAACAGAGATACGCAATAGCCCTGCTGATCGCTTGGCACCTTTTATACTGCGCTCCATTGCCCGCCGGAAAATCTAAAGGTTGGACTTTTGTTGTTCACTATATGACCAACTTTGTGCACCGTAGATTAGGACGGCAGGCTGCAAATGTTGATGAGTTTTCTTGGAAGACTTCCCTTGTTTTGCGATTTCGGTCTCCTGTGCTTATAACTCTTGCTGGAACGCCCATACCGATCTGCTCCCACTTCCGGTACCTAGGGTCGCTTGTCCAAGGGCATAGCGAAATAGGCCGGGATGAATGAAATGGCGACAGGTCACTGGAACAACTTGCAACCCACTTATGCCTCTCAAGTGAAAGGATAAAATAATCTTTAAGTCCGTGATTAGACCTGTCGTACTGTATGGATCAGAATGCTGGGCTGTAAAAAAGATGGATGAAAAACGTTTGAATGTAGCGGAGATGAGAATGTTGAGATGGGTGTTTGGAGTGACAAGAATGGATAAAGTAAGTGATTAGGATATTTTAAAGGAAGTTTGAAAGTGGCGCCTGTTACTGAAAAACTGAAAGGAAATCGTTTGTCTTGAATGTAATGAGGAAGGATGAAACGCATGTTACTAAAAGAGTGATGGACATGAATGTTGATGGATGGAGAGGGAGAGAAATGCCAAAGAAAAAATGAATGGACTTAAAATATGAAAGAGAAAGGAGTAAATGATGCCGTGACGTCTGACAGAAGAAAATGGAAGAAGAAAACGTATTGCGCCGACCCCAAATACAATGGGACAAGGGCAGAAAGATGATAATGATGATGATGGAAGACTTCCCTTCACGTGCTTAGGGTTCAGAAGGTCTTCCAAACATTTTGGACTCGTCTTTCGACTTCCTTGTTCCTTGTCTTGTCTGTTTTTGAAAGACGTTATCTGACCCAAGTATGTGTACTCAACGACCTAATGTAACACATGCTTGTCGACCGCGACCCTTCGTTTCGTGCTGTTGGTCATGATCTGTGTCTTGGATTTATTCATTGATAATCCAACCCTTTAGACTTGCCGTGCTCAGATCTTGGAGCATTTCTTCAAGTTCTGGATGTAGTGAAAATCACAATATCAGCAGCAAAGCGCTAACATTTATGCCTTGTGACTACCACGAAACAGGCAGCATAAAAAAACCTCCGACAGACCCTGCAGTGCGCTTGTGAACGGCTTAGGTAAGAGTGGATCGCCTAGTTTCACACCTTTTTCCATGTTGAAAGGTTCAGAAACATGTAACTCAATGTTCGCAGAATTACTTTAATAAAATGTTTTCAATAAGCGTGCAATAAGCGTTAGCTATAGCTAGCAAGAATAAAGCTATGGTATACCATAGCTTTATTCTTGGGTTCTAGTGCGTACACTGTCACTCAAATCTCGTTTACTAGCCAATCTCGCAATGATGAACGATTTGAGCATAGATAATACAATATAGTAATACTGTTTTGAGTCGGTTTTCGCATCACTAAATCATCCCTTTTTAGTCTTTTTTCCTCTATCTGTCTTCGTTTATTGATTCGTGTGTGTTTATTCGTCGTTCATGAGATTGTTATTTATTTTGTGGTGTAAATGATATAATCATTCGTCAAGCTTTTTAGTACTGCATATCTTTCACTAAACCTAAAACGCACAATAAGAGTAAGAATCAAGTTTGCTTAAGTACCTGTAGCATATAGTTTAACATTTCAATCCGTGCAGTTGTATTCACATTAATTTAAAATGAATTATGAGACTAATAGACTCAATACATTTACCGATTGGCCTTCATCAGCACCCGTAGATCCTATAAGGATTGCAAAAGCAGGGTTTTTCTATACGGGCCAAGGTACCGGAGTGAAGTGCTTCTGTTGTGGTAGTTTTATATCGCAGTGGAATTATGGAGACCAGGTGATGTGGAGGCATCGGCAAATTCGGCCAGACTGTCCGTTCGTGTTGCATCCTGAATTCTCGGGCAACGTGCCTTTAGTTCTAGGGCCAGAGTGTCCTCCATCTACTCGTAGACCCTCTGTGCCTCCTGACGAAGTGCAGAATGACCATACATATACTGCACCCGATTATGGACTAACAGAAGAAGATGAAACATATAAGAATGATGCATTACGACTTCTGTCTTTTATTAATTGGGATGTAAGAATATATTTTGTCTTTTTGTAATTAGATTGTAATAGAAATAATGCTACAATACAGTTTGTTTATACTCCCAAGAGATTTATACAAGAAATATTTTCTATTTACAAAGCAAGGATTTTTGTGTAGATGTAAACAAGTATTAAACTATTTGTTGTAGGTTGATGATACCTTCAAGGTCATAAAGTACCAATCAATGTTATTTTGTTTTACTACTTTAAAAAAAATTGGCTATACTAGGGGAAGAACCACTCAACACGAGATAGCAATTGGTTTCAGGTTATGAACTTATGAGTAGCAAACAAAAGTTATTCATTTATTAGCTACACGTGATTATAAAAAATCAATTGCTGTGTCATAAAAATCCCCTCAGTGGTGTAGGAGATCATTGCAAAATAATATAGAATGATTGCTTACTGTTGGCACCTTATTATGTTTACATCATGAATCATTATCAAGATGTTGCTATTATGTATAGGACTGCTAAAAAGATTAAGTTCTCTTACATTTCTATTTTTAAATACTATATCTTGTTTGTTTTGTTTACAATAAAGAGTATTGTAGAACATAATGTGCCAACACTATTAAATCTTTCTGCACTTAACTGTAACATTGTCATAATAATATGTTCATAAATGCACTGAATGAAGAATATTGTATAAAAACTTCATAGTCAGCTTGGCAATGCTTTTTAATATTGAATTAATTATGTTGTTATCTTAATCACACCGTGATGTTTTTAAGGAATGGGATATTGATGATTGTTGATTTTACTCTTTATCAAGTTCACCAGTCCATTTTCTGAGAACTGTGCCACATTCTCTCAAACTCAACTTCTAAAATATTTACCTGTTTTTACAATACCATAACTGAGTCAAGAATTTACATTATACACCCTATTTCCTAGGAAGCATCACAAGTGTTTACATGTAAACTTTAGAGATCTCTAGTCTAAACAATTAAAGAGCATGTTTAATGTGATGTTACTTTGTGCAGGACTCATCAGTATCTCGCCAAGCACTAGTAAATGCTGGGTTCTACCACGCTGGTGAAGGTCGCCTGCGTTGTGCCTGGTGCGGAGGAGAATTGGCCCCCTACAATCACTTCAGTTCCATTTCACCTCTTGAAGTACACCGAATGTGAGAAATAAAATTATTAACACAACATATTTGCTTGTAGAAGATGGCGGGACCAGCTGAACAAAACCAATAACCAGTGGTCCACATGAGCTCCAGATTGAATTGTTCTGCCCAGCGGTAGGATGATGCAGGCTAGCAGTAACATATTGCCAATAAACTTAACTAAAAGTTGCCAAGTACAAAGTATGTTTGCATTCACATAATATCTGACCCCAACTGACATAAGAAACTCTCACAAGTACATTTAATTGGCAATTGTGGTGCAATATTTATTTATATTTTTTGGAGAATATTAGGTAATTCACTTTACAATACGCAGCTAGTGTCCAGTGTAGTGTAGTGTCTAGTGTGTGTGTGTGCAGTGGTTTGGCAGAATTGTCCTTTCAGTTTGTTGCTATCAGATATTTTATTTTTAATAATTATGTTGTAATTTTCTGTGTTCATTACATAACATAATATCACACCTCAGCCTGTAGTCACCAAAAGGTTAGGTAGAGGTGACTTATACCCACATTTCGCCAGATATGTTGAAGTCCCATGTATTGAGAGAGAGAGGGTGAGCCTTTTGTTGCGTAATAGTGTTCATAAATAAAGATCAATATTTCATCACCTTTGTACTATTTATCTTTAAAAACATCTGATTACTATGTTAGACCAGCATCGAATGATAAAGCCTCTATTGTGTCTCCTGCAGGTATTTCTCCAGATGCCAGCACGCGGCAGGGTTGGAGGCAGCTCAACAAGTCCAGGCTGCTAACATCGCCGGGTCATCGTCTCCCTCGCTGTCGCCGTCGCCGCCCAACGATACCCCTCGTGCGCAGTCGCCACCAGCTAACTTGAATAACCTGCCGCAATCGTATGTTATTTTGTTGATATCCAATATTTTTATCGAACGATTTTAGTTCTCGACCCACATAACTTGACACGCGGTCAAATTTGGAACTACGATTTAATTTGACAGGTGGTTCTCGTTTTTCTGAGCAAGCAGCGCCACCCTGATGTCTTAAGGATGATGGACCCTGATGTCAGGTTATAAATACGCGCAATTGTTTCAATGAGACATGATTCGATTGAAGCACAAACTAGACAGATCAAGATCCATCAAGTCGGTTCCATACAACATGCGAAAACAGGCACGCATATAACCACAAACGCATGGCGGCAATTTATAATTATTGCAAACAAATGCCAGCCGCTAGTGCGCTTTCGCTCACTGTACGAGTGTACTTAGTCTACGCAGACAGTGTCAACGCAACGTAGACACTGTCTGCGTACAGCGAGTGCAACCGTCGCGTCTACTAGACAAGTGCGCGCGTGCCTTCTCGCTCTTCGAATGACGATGAAGTGCGCATGCACTCAGCTCAGCCACTCCTTCCGCTGTCGTCCGTACATTCACACATGTTCCAAGCTTAATACTGTGTATGATAGAGATGTAGCTACATATAATAGCACCGTCACTTTCGGCAATCAAATTGTGATGCTCTGACGCTTCATGGTATGGTCTTGTAGCAGACTATTCGATAGAAGTTAATAATAAACGGAACCTAGTACAATGTTAAACAGACGCTATAAAATAATTTCGGTACAGCCGACAGTACTGCAAACCAGTAAAATTTAAATAATTTCAGTTCTTAACAATACTGTATAACTAATGCATTCAGCAATATAATTATTACCACATAAAACGAATTTCATTACCTAAGTAACTTAAACCAAGGTTCTGGCTACGAACGAGAGGCACTTGAGTCTATAACGACTGTCAATGAAAACAAACTACTTAAATGTAGGTATTTCAGAAGGTGATCTAATTGAAGGGCATTGACTACGTAAATGTTCTAAGTACCAACCAGGAACAATTACATTGAAACCTCGGTCATAAGTCGCTTCCGAATTATAGGAAAATATTGTTTTATTCGGAAGCGACCTACATGGCCACTTAGTCATTTCACACTCAAACAACAAATATGTAGTTTCCGATTGTACAATTAGGTAGCGGTTGCCACTGTTCGCACTGAAATATTCAAGTTTTTTTAAAGTGAATGTTTACATTACATCAATGAAAGTTGTATAGTCTATCCTTAATCCCAGATTGGATAAGACCAGGTTTCAGCTTTCGTAAAATCATCAAAATCAATGGCTATAAAGTTAACGCTACCCGAAAACTTTCCATTGTCGGTAAATTTTGGTCATACCAATTTGGACCCAAGATCTATATGTATATTGTTTACCGGTATAACTGTTCGGAATTTCTGAAGTGACCCTTAAACCTATTGCTGGAGGAATCAGTGCAGTTGTTGAAGTAGTGTCAAATTTTTTTCGTCTTTATTTTCAATGATTCGAATCAGGTGAGCATTGTTATCATTTAATTTTATGTGAGTCATTATCAGAGTACCTATTTAATGAATTATTAATATGCGGAGTGAATTACCAATCTAATTTGGTGTAAATAAATAAATATGAGAACGATATCTGAAATCTGAATGAAGAAATCCTTTATTTTACTCATTCATTGATGTCATTGGGTAATTTACCTGACGTGATGCCACTGATATCGAATTGTAGTGATAAGGAATAGTTCCCCGTATCACCAGTATAGGTACTCATATCACCTGTTATTTTCATCATAATTCGGCTAACTTGTAATGACCACTGCGCAGATCGGTCGTTCTACAAGATACAGCATTATTGTCACGGTCAAAGACCTCTAGCTCTTTGCTTCGGAGAGCACAGACTTAACCGACGACGTCCAAAAAAAACTGTCTAGCAGATGTGTTGTGATGTTGTTAATAGTCAGGCAGCATAAAATAATGATAGCAACGGATAACCAATGTCTTCGCGGGTGAGTGGACTGAAATAATAAAATGATATTGATATTTAATAATTAGAAGAAAAATTGAGTGATTACTTGATGTTCTTCTTAATGTATGTCAGTAGCGCATTAGCCTTCAACGTAGTAACGAAGTAACGTATTTTTCTCTAGGGGCTGTGTATGAAGATTGACATTATGATTTCACCCCAAAAAGAGTGGTGCTATCGGTAATGTATAGATTTGTCTCTCTTTCGCAAGTTTCGCACTGGAACCTGTTGGCATTATTAGACGGCACTATTTGCGATTAAAGCAAAGAAGTTACGGCCTTGATACGGTTAAATATGATTTCAGGATCAGTCAAACTTTTGCAGACTTATTGCGGACCAGCTGCGGACTCCCCATTTTGACAGATTTTCAGTACAGTATCGGTCTGGGGTCCGTTCGCAACTTGTCCGAACCTTAAATCAGATTTACCAAAATTTGAGAATTTTACAGGATTCTGGATTCTATTGTATTGTTTATGGGTTCATCGCTCCCACTGAAAGGACGCCTGTGTGCCGGCAGTAGAAACGTTATTGGCTGATTATATCATGTATGTAAAAGTGCATCTAGCCTTGGTATTCATGAAAATTATCTGCTGTTACCAGGTCAGGCGCGGCTCACAACGAGCGCGTACTCTCGCAAGGCGGTACGTGGCGCCACCTGGGCGTCGTGGGCGGAGGCGCGAGACACCCGCAATACGCGTCGCTAGCGGCTCGACTGGCCAGCTTCGAGCGCTGGCCCGCGGACCGACACCAGGCGCCCAGGGCGCTGTCAGAGGCGGGATTCTTTCATACTGGGACTGATGATCAGGTAATTATGATTAACTAATTTGCAGGCTTAGATCTAGCAGCTCAAACGCCCGTTCTCTGGAGCGAAAATCATCACAAAAAATAATTAACAAACTGGCATGTGTGGGTCAACTGCTGTGATTAGTTGAACTAATACAATTTTTATCAACTTAAACATTTGGTTAATTTGTAAATATAAATTTCCCTCACAAACCCGTGATGTGAAATCAATGATATGGTGGTTTACCTGACCATCCACGGTTATTCTGGACCACGCCGCACCTATTCACTTGTCGATTAATAGTATCACTGCCAAATGGTACCGAACCCTCCTGTTACGGCATTGCATAACCACCCATATACATATTATTTGAATTTGTACGGAAGTGTTATATTAGCACTATTCCGTTTTGGAACATTGTTAATTGTTAGAGTCGCTATAGCCATACCAGAATAAAACTAAACTCGAATGATATATCTACTTAGCCTACCAGTATTTTCTAGTCGGAAAAGTAATTCAAAATAACAGAATTGACTATTAAAAGTCGACTTTAGTTTCACAGTACTAATTAACACGATTCTAATTGTAGGATTCTTATTGGATAAGATAAAAAACTACATGATAACCCTTTCAAAAGTAATTAATTATAAATTGCAGTATTATTTGGTCATCCCCAATTTATCATTATGAATTATTAGAGACAGCATGTCTTCTTCCACGCATCTGTATTAGTCGTAATTTCAATTACCCCCTTTCTAGCCATTTCACGCAGTCCATCATCGGTTCTTTGGTATTTCCTACTATTTTCTTTCTTAAACAGTACCTATAATTATTAGTAATAATGTTCAATATTCTGATTTAAAAGAGTGTCCATGTTTTTGCCCGTTTTTCTTCATAGTGATCTACGCTTTGGAATGGGCTACTACAGTACGTTCACAGTTATTATGCCTTGTAGCCAGGACTGTAGCCTCAATTTTTGTTGTAATATTTGAAAATTCAAAACTCAGTTACTGGCCTACTTGAAATAAATGCTTTGATTTTGAATTAATTATTCCAGGTCCGTTGTTTCTACTGCGACGGCGGGCTGGGCAAGTGGGAGGCAGGCGACACGCCGTGGTCGGAGCACGCGCACTGGTTCCCGCACTGCGGCTACGTGCTGCTCGTCAAGGGGCAGGACTTCGTCGACACCTGCCGCAACAGGACCTCCGTGCAGCGGACTGTTAGCGTTAGTACCTATTGTTGACGATGGTTCCCGGTGTCCACCAGTGGTGGACAGTGACACAACTTTTTAATACTATCCCATTAGCTATACTTTAACAAATTTTATTATTTTACCTGAAGATCAGTAATATCTATAGAATTTTTAGATGGAACTTGCTCAGTTAAAAATCCTCAAAAAACATGCACGCATGCACATTCAACTAAAACTATCAAGACGATTATTTAACAGAACTAATACAAAAGTATATTTTTATCCTCATTTTTGATAACCATTCTGAGCTATCGCTGTTTTAGTTCAACTTTCGCCTTTTAAACTGAGTTAACTTTTTCTTGTTTTGAAGTATTTTATTTATAATATTTTTTTTTCTCAAAATATAAATAAATTATGGCTTACGTTCTTTTGATCAGTGCTTGACGTGCTGTCTCCTGCACGAAAGCGATGTTTGTGTACTCATCATTTTGAACAGCCCAGGATGGGCCTTCAGGTTAAGGGTAAACAAAAAGAATTATAGGTATTTGAGACTGTCATGAATCCAAAAAAAAAACCTTTTTGTGATTAAAATTGGCCATTAGTCCATCTGTAAATACTAATAAATAGTACATAACTATGACTCATATTCCAGAGAATTCTCTAAAAAAAACTCTTTCATGCCTTTCTTAGTTTTTTTGGTTCTTTCCGTATAACGAAGAAGTCCTATTTGGTTTTATCCAGAAACTGCATAAAAATTAATAAAACCTCTGTTTTCAGTTCTCTGAAGGTGCACGTAATGCGAGACGACGAAACGGTGACAACTTCCCTATCACCGAAAGTCAGGTAAATAAATTGAAGTTATAGCATTACTGCAACAGAACATTCCTCAAATGGGTGGACAAAGAAAGGTGTATACCAATGAGATGTGTAGCATGATAACGTGTTCTCGTGGAATAAACACCGAGCCTATAGCTAAGCATAAATCCAGACTCCTGGCTAGTACTGAACATTTCAATAGCAATGCCTGGTCATGTATGAGCAGTGGTAGCCAAACCGTCACGACTACGATTTATTGATCGCGGATTCGATACTCCTTCACCTTGTGCAATTTATTTATCAACCAATGCTCTCATAGCGGTGAAGGAAAGCATGGTGAGACAAGGTGTTAGAACCGAAAATTTGAAGTCCAGTCCCAGTGTGGGTTGGTGGATTTCACACAGATGAGATAAGGAGGCGATTCTCCAGAATTGGTAATATTATATTCTGTCTGCTTTAGGCCCGGACTCCATCAAAACGGAGACGCACGGAAATGTGTGAAGCGAAGAGGTGATGCTTAGGAGCTAGGGTGTATCCACCGAAACTGCGCAGATGCGTACTGGCTAGACCGGAGCAGAGATGCGTGTACAGGCTCCTCACGCCCAGTTTAGCGACCGCGGCACAGCGCTTACCGCACACTGCTGCCGAGTGTGGAGGCTGGCATAAACAAATAAAGGGTGTAACAAGACTTATCGAAGCCGAAAGGCATTTGTTCTCCCCGTCATTGCGATTTTTTTTTTCTTTTACCATAGCTGGGAACCTTCTAGTTCCAGAGATATTGGGGGTCAAAGTTCCAACTTCTTCACAAGTTTTTTTTAAATACATGTTTTTAATGTAACTCCATGACCCCCGTACTATTCAATCCATCTATCAGCACAATGTTTTGAGCGCGTTACATAGAGTCCTACCGTAAAACGTAATTTTTCACCCCAAAAAGTCTTTTCCCAGCAATAATTTTTGCGTAAAGTTACTTAGTTTGATGAGTACATAATGCTTGGTGGACGGCTTCGTTAAGGGTCTTGTTACACCCTGTATGAGACACTACCTCTCCGACCTGTTCAACCGTTTCTAATAAAGCTAAGCGAAAACGAAAAAGTGTAAATAACGAAATTCTATTAGTGGTCTTCTCCTTTCGTCTCCGGTTCAGTGGAGTCTGGGCAATATGCTATGCCCGATCCGGGATTCGATCTTATAGCTTCCACAATTTTGGTTGGTTGGTCAGCCTTTCATTTAATAAGATAGTCATCATAACTCATAACCCAGGTTATTCAAAGGTATTTTTATTATGCTTTGTATGTTTATCTGAAACATTAAATGATTTTTGCACTTCAGGTAGAAGAATGTATGGAAAGTACAATGGCAGCAGCGGCATTAGGTGCCGGGTTAGACGCGGCTCGCGTCCGACGGGCGATAGCGAATAGATTGCGAACTGTTGGTATGTGCACCCATGTTTTCTTTACTGATAACTTATCATAAAGGTGTGATAAGGGGGCTGATGACCCACATGGAAACGTGGTTACGCGGCTAGTGACCCCAATAACGAAACGGACTTAGCCGTCTGTTACCAACCTATTATGCTGGGTATCTACATGTTCATGTTACATTGTTGTAATTAATGTTGCATTGTCTATATTAGAACGACTAATTTATGCTGTATATCAAGTTACGTTGCTCCAATATATAGCTGACATTAGGCAAAGTTTAAATAATTTTTGAAACAATTTTATTTTTTAACCATCATTTTTTTAACCGGGTCGGAAGACCATGCATGGCAATGGGAACTAATGCCTCATTTCAAATTATGAAATGAGGAAATGTCACCATTGTCGTTAAATGCATTTCTGTACGATTTAGTCAGTCTTCTTTTCATTAGTATTTATTCACAAACATGTGTTGATGAGCTTTTCAGTGAAGTATTAAAGATTTTAGTTTTCCTCAAAGTTGACCTAAAAACGATAAAAAAAGCCCCCGCTAATGTGCTTGTTAACCTTGAACGACCGTTTTGGACCATTTAAATATTCATACTGATTTACCAGTACGTAAATGGCGCAACAGAACCGGTCTTCCGAAACCGGGGAATCCTGAGTCCAAACATCTAATAAAAGGCATATAGAAAATTAATATTATAAATACAAACCACACAAATGGTGAAGATGTTTTCCTTCACCGTGTTTATCGAGATTTTGTAGACGTTTGTTTGTAAAAACTAGAAATTATCCCACAGGAACGTACTACCAGAATAAAAAATATCCCAGGTTGAAGTCTACTGATGTGCTAAGTTTCATCAAAAGCCTTCCAGTAAGGTTTGAAAATGTAACCAACAGACAAACAGGCAGACACAGAGTTACTTCCGCATTTATGATATTAGTGAGTAAATCTCGTTCAATTTCTAGGTACTCCATTCACATCGTCCGAGGCGCTGATCGACGCAGTGTTGGATGACCAGCTAAACGAGGAGCCGTGGTCCATGACGCCTCACAGTCGACTAGCCCGGGACATTCTGTCTGAAACGTTCAGAGAATTCGCGCCAATAGCTGGGTATGCAATACTAATGATATCATTGGACAAGGCTGGTTGACATGAAACCATAAGCGTTAGCAGACAGATTGATGAGCGCTGCAGATTATTAGTACTCGAAACTTGGACATTTTGCATATTTCGTCTTGCACGTTAGTCAGCATTTGCAATTAGGAATGCAACTTTTGTAATGACCAAGCGCAAAGATGCGTGGTAGACAAAACAACGTGTAACAGAATAAACGCAAAACCTCTTAAGGGGTCATTGTACTCATCATTATGAACAACTTTTAATATGGGACCAAACCAGAAATCGCGAAAAAAAATCAGCTGATCAGTACATTTTGTCGATTTAGCGCACAGAAATGTATGGCACAGTCGATTTTTTCGCGATTTCAGTGTTGGTCTCATAGTGAAAGTTCTTCATAGTGATGAGTACAATGAAGGGCTCATTGTACTTAAGAAGCTTTGCTTTTATTCCGTTACATGTTGTATATTTACCTTATTCTACAAATAAGACACCTATAGTAAAAAAAGTCTTTCCTTCTGTGAATGCAGCTGTATGTAATTATTTGTTTTAATAATTACAGAATACCTCCTCAACAAGTTGCCTTACTAACTCGTCCCTACGAAAGCAATCAAAGCAGTCCCGCGAGATCAATGACCCCGGACGATGACGAAGAAAATGACGGAGACGATGACGACGGCGATGACGAGGATGAACGCGATGACCCTTACTCTATCGAACTCATTCAAGCCAACAGATCGTCCACCAGAGAGACTGATAACAGTAATAAAGCATCTAAAGTACAAGAGGAGCTTAAAACTGACAATGACAACAAGCAGGAAGCGCCCGCGCCTGAAGGAAAGAAGTTGTCGCTTGAAGAAGAGAATAGGCAATTGAAAGAGGCTAGATTATGTAAAGTTTGCATGGATTGTGAGGTTAGTCTATGCTTAATATTATAAAGAGGTAAACTTTGTGAAGTTGCAGGGGGTAATCTCTGGATCTACTGATCCGATTTTGAAAATTCTTTCACTAATAGAAAGCTACATTTTCCCCGAGAGCCATAGGCTATATTTACAATGTGCCCGTGTGATAATATCCGATCAAAACGCGAGCGAAGCCGCGGGCAACAGCTAGTAATTTATAATTCTAGATTCAATTCAAACACTGCATTATGCTTTCACGATTTAAAACTAAACATAAACTGTCACTTACGGGATATCTTCCGTGATTACCTTTCGTATGCCGAGTATATAGACACAATTAAAAAGCTATTGTGTCTCGAGTAGATCCACGTTCCGGCACACGAAGGGTTAATTATTTTGAGCTCCCGATATTTCGACGCTGTTGCAAGCACCATGATCGCGGGCTGACTGGATATCCCGTAAGTATAAGTTTGCTTCTAGTTTTTCACAATAATAGTTATAAGTGCTATCGAATGACCATACATTTATTTTATTTAGATTTTTAAATATATAATTACAATTTAATTTACATGCAAGCCATAACATTAAAATGATTTTACAATTTTTGTAAATAATACGTCTGAATTTACTAAGTGAGTCAGACTGCACATCTATCGAAATAGCATAGTTGTATATATCAAACAAACGTGTACGTATAGCGCTGCGCAAATCGATGACATTTCTAAATTTCCACGACGGTACCGTATGTATTTAAGCCTGCCCACCACACCTTACCATACCATGACCGTGCTATGAACGTGTCAGGCACGGAATTAAACATGACACGGACACTATGCCCACTAGAACGTATCAACAGCTTATCTTACCAGTTTATAACGGTTATAACGGGTTTACAATCGTTAAGCTGTAAATTGGTTTTAAAAAACACTTTTACTCGTCACTTCATGTTATGTTTTAAAATTTGATGGGGCCGTCAGTGGCGGACCTACCATACAAGCCGAAATGCCCGGCTTGCCTCACAATCAAACTCAACAAATAAAAATAACATTCTTTAGGTTTCTTTAGGGGTTTCGGCCGGTGCTAACGCTTTCTCTTTCACACCCGCTGGCTTGCATCTGGCTTCTGACCTCTCACTTTCTCCTAGCAAATTTTTAATACATCTGTAGGTACTTATTTGGAGATATTGTACTGAATTTATTGTGGTAATTGGGCTTTGCCTCCCTTTCAATGAAAGTGGAACGGGCACGCCACTGGGGCCGGTGTTTCGTAACTGACTACTCTGAGAAGAAACAACCGAAACAAACTCAGAGGTCACTGTCTCTTTTAAAAGTCCAGACATTGGTCAAGTTATATAAAAGGGGCATCATACGCGGGTATACCTTATAAGCTTTGTATTGAAAAGTATTAGACTATGCCCTAGAGTCTAGGGCCTAGACCGTTCCTCACCGTCGAGTGCCGTGCACAGAGCGGCAACAATTTTCGGCAAGAATATTTTGGCGGTGCTGATACGCCGCGCGAAAGAATATTTTTTTGCCTGATACGTTTAGCACGATCATGGTATGATACGGCTTTGTGAATCCTTTACGTAGCGTCAAAAAGTACTTAGGACTATTTATATATAGAATTTTAAATTTAATACAGAATTTGAAATGCGGAAAATGATACTATGCTATGCTATACCTACAATAAATGGATAATAATTTCCGAGTTCAGAAGTCCTAAATTAGCGTAAGAAAACCCTGAAATAATGTAGTCGCGTGTGAAAAAGGCGCTTGTCACACGCAGTTTTTTAATTATTGCTTACTTTGGCGAGCTACACAGGAAATTAATTAGTAATATGTATTCGAGGAAGGGACTCATTCAAGTATGTTAGTCATCTGCTATTGTTGGCACTTCTGCGTAATTTCACACACGTGTTTTTTTTCCATTTATCTCACTCATTCACAACGAGTGCGGAAATAAAAAAATCCACAGATTAAATAATGATTATTATTACAATATGCCTTTGTAGGCTACAAACCCCTCTGGGGTAGGAGAAGGGAGCCAAAACCACACTGTGTTCTTAGACTACATTGAGCCGGGGTGCTGGAGTACTTGAGCAGTTCGTCCCGCACGCCCGGCCTGGCCCAGCCCACACGTGGCCCTCCGTCTGTTCAGGTGGCCGACTGCAGGCCAAAGCATATGGCGGCCGGAGATCGTTTTGTTTGCCTAAACCTGGCCGCTCTATCTCTCTTCTTTGGAAGAGATAAAGCAGGGCACAGAATAGTATAAGCGGCCGTAGAAATGTTTAAAAGCAATGTGTTGCACACCCAGGTGAGCGTGGTGTTCCTGCCGTGCGGGCACCTGGTGTCGTGCGCGCGCTGCGGCGCGGCGCTGGGCGCGTGCCCGCTGTGCCGCGCCGCCGTGCGCGCGCTCGTGCGGGCCTACCTCGCCTGACCGGGCTCTACACAGGTAACTATGTGTTGCACACCCAGGTGAGCGTGGTGTTCCTGCCGTGCGGGCACCTGGTGTCGTGCGCGCGCTGCGGCGCGGCGCTGGGCGCGTGCCCGCTGTGCCGCGCCGCCGTGCGCGCGCTCGTGCGGGCCTACCTCGCCTGACCGGGCTCTACACAGGTAACTATGTGTTGCACACCCAGGTGAGCGTGGTGTTCCTGCCGTGCGGGCACCTGGTGTCGTGCGCGCGCTGCGGCGCGGCGCTGGGCGCGTGCCCGCTGTGCCGCGCCGCCGTGCGCGCGCTCGTGCGGGCCTACCTCGCCTGACCGGGCTCTACACAGGTAACTATGTGTTGCACACCCAGGTGAGCGTGGTGTTCCTGCCGTGCGGGCACCTGGTGTCGTGCGCGCGCTGCGGCGCGGCGCTGGGCGCGTGCCCGCTGTGCCGCGCCGCCGTGCGCGCGCTCGTGCGGGCCTACCTCGCCTGACCGGGCTCTACACAGGTAACTATGTGTTGCACACCCAGGTGAGCGTGGTGTTCCTGCCGTGCGGGCACCTGGTGTCGTGCGCGCGCTGCGGCGCGGCGCTGGGCGCGTGCCCGCTGTGCCGCGCCGCCGTGCGCGCGCTCGTGCGGGCCTACCTCGCCTGACCGGGCTCTACACAGGTAACTATGTGTTGCACACCCAGGTGAGCGTGGTGTTCCTGCCGTGCGGGCACCTGGTGTCGTGCGCGCGCTGCGGCGCGGCGCTGGGCGCGTGCCCGCTGTGCCGCGCCGCCGTGCGCGCGCTCGTGCGGGCCTACCTCGCCTGACCGGGCTCTACACAGGTAACTATGTGTTGCACACCCAGGTGAGCGTGGTGTTCCTGCCGTGCGGGCACCTGGTGTCGTGCGCGCGCTGCGGCGCGGCGCTGGGCGCGTGCCCGCTGTGCCGCGCCGCCGTGCGCGCGCTCGTGCGGGCCTACCTCGCCTGACCGGGCTCTACACAGGTAACTATGTGTTGCACACCCAGGTGAGCGTGGTGTTCCTGCCGTGCGGGCACCTGGTGTCGTGCGCGCGCTGCGGCGCGGCGCTGGGCGCGTGCCCGCTGTGCCGCGCCGCCGTGCGCGCGCTCGTGCGGGCCTACCTCGCCTGACCGGGCTCTACACAGGTAACTATGTGTTGCACACCCAGGTGAGCGTGGTGTTCCTGCCGTGCGGGCACCTGGTGTCGTGCGCGCGCTGCGGCGCGGCGCTGGGCGCGTGCCCGCTGTGCCGCGCCGCCGTGCGCGCGCTCGTGCGGGCCTACCTCGCCTGACCGGGCTCTACACAGGTAACTATGTGTTGCACACCCAGGTGAGCGTGGTGTTCCTGCCGTGCGGGCACCTGGTGTCGTGCGCGCGCTGCGGCGCGGCGCTGGGCGCGTGCCCGCTGTGCCGCGCCGCCGTGCGCGCGCTCGTGCGGGCCTACCTCGCCTGACCGGGCTCTACACAGGTAACTATGTGTTGCACACCCAGGTGAGCGTGGTGTTCCTGCCGTGCGGGCACCTGGTGTCGTGCGCGCGCTGCGGCGCGGCGCTGGGCGCGTGCCCGCTGTGCCGCGCCGCCGTGCGCGCGCTCGTGCGGGCCTACCTCGCCTGACCGGGCTCTACACAGGTAACTATGTGTTGCACACCCAGGTGAGCGTGGTGTTCCTGCCGTGCGGGCACCTGGTGTCGTGCGCGCGCTGCGGCGCGGCGCTGGGCGCGTGCCCGCTGTGCCGCGCCGCCGTGCGCGCGCTCGTGCGGGCCTACCTCGCCTGACCGGGCTCTACACAGGTAACTATGCTGCTAACTGGCAGAATTCGTTTCTGATCCGTGCGAGTAGAAGTTTTAATAAACTTATTATTGAACGCGATTTAGATATTTTCAGTACCAGTGTTTCTCGGCTTAAGCATTTGTTAGTGGAAAGCTTTTTTACAGGCAAGTAATTGTTTGCGTCTGAATTTAGTTTTTAGTTCTGTTTTTTTTTAATTATTTTTAGTTTGTAATTTGTATTATTCGATCGCGGTATTTTGTTTCTAATTTATGTTATAGTATTTTGCACCTACCTTTTTTTTTGTTTCAAGTGTTTATCTGTGGAAACTTGTAAATGGCCTTCATATTTGTATTGTTTAGGAACATTGTTTATATTAGCTGTAAGTTTCCCGAATAAAATAAAATAAAATAATCACTAAGCTGATATGACACGATAATAGGCCAGATAAACATAGGTTTAAAAAATATGCCTCCGACGATTTTTCGCCAATTGACGGTCTTCGCAGTAACGTAAATCGTAAAGTATCTGCACAAGTACGGAATGTATTTGAAAATCAGCATAACACGCGCGTATTACTTATGGCTAACGAGTACCTCTAATAAATAGTTAGTCTTTGACGGGAGATCCCGTCCGTTCAAGTCCCATGACTTGAAGTTTCGGGACTTCCCGTCAAACGCGTTCATAGTGAGACTCATCTTACACATACGCAAGTCAGACTGCGGTTTCGCATTGCTTGCGTGAAAGACAAACTATGAACTACATTACTTTTTAACCGATTTTCAAAAGGAGGATGTTATCAAGTCGACTGTTTTTTTTTTTTTATAATATGTCTTCTTTTCTTTTCAGATCAAACGAGGTGCATTCAAAACACGGTACTACATACTCTCTCGGCCACAATTACAGCAAAGAATATTTAGTTGTGGGTGACATGCCATGTGTATGTAACCATACATGGCATTGGTTTTGATGCGAATGCTGCAAATACAGTAAATAGCCCTTACTTATAATATTGGGTCTACATTAGATGTATCCGATAAAATTAATAAAATAAAAAAACACTGACATGTATAATGTGTAACTAAATAGAAACATAAATATTTAAAAAAAATCGAGTTATCGTTTATACTCAAATTGGTAATTTAACGCCATTGTATTTTATAGCTGTTTTCTTTTCCTCAAAGACAAAGCCCCTGCATGCTTTTAATGTTTCTTTTTAATCTTTCTGCTCTTTGAATATTTTTCTAATACAACATATCCCAGTGAATTGTGCAATTTTGGATTAAAAAAAAAAAACAAAAAAAGATGCCCAAATTGATCATAAGGAAAAATTATTGTCAGGGATATAATTATAATTGTTATTTATCATCAATGTTTACAAAACAATATATTATCAAAATCGTAGTTTAACTACACATATTTTACTTATCTTATTCGAAAATTAATAATAATTACAGAAAACCATAACGGGAAACATAAGTATTTAATGGGTATCATGTTATCAGATTAAATGTAAATGAGTACTTGGAATTCATTCCAAGTTGAATAATTTTATCAATTAATTATATACAGGCTGTCGCTTTGTGTCCTGGTCAAATTCAAGGAGGTATCTATACAATGATTCTCGACCCGAATCGATAATAAAAAGGGTAGGCTTTTTTTTTTTACAGAATTCTGTAAGCGAAAATCACCCCCTATTTTCCATACTGTCCATAATAAATACTGTGGAATAACCGTTTACGTTTGTGTGTGACGGCGCGTTTATAGGGCTAGGAACAGACGTGCTGCGTTTTAATATGGGTGGTTTACACTTACCGATACCGATAAAAAAAAATGATAACCCTACCCTTTTTGCTATCGATTCGGGTCGAAAATCATTAGTATAGATACCTCCTTGAATTTGACCAGGTTGCAAAACGACAGCCTGTATATCAGTGTGCAGTTTCAGCCTCAGTCAATATTTTCTTTCTGTGTTGCCGGCTAAGGCTACTGTTAAGCTTACCCTTTTCAACTTTGCCTGTTCAAGTGTTGATGACCCAGCCAGTCCCAGCTCTCATTTATCGCCTTTCACATCAACCAAATAACACATCTTTTAGCCTTTACTTGGTCTTTCTTTGGGAACCAAGTTAAGTTATCCACCAACATAATATTGCCCCAATTTCAATGTGATAATTTTAAGGTACTTATTTCTAATATATCATTTTGGGATTTGGTCAAATATGTGTGAATGGTTTTGTATTGATATTCGAATATAATTGGATTATGAAAATGGTGGTTAAGTAACGTTTCATGGAACAAGAAACTGTAAACTACATGAATGATACGAAATATTGTAATTTGCTATTTGCATAGAGGGTTATTTATTAATTTATTTTCCATGTGTATAGTTTTTTTGTAGGCTGTGGTATCAAAGAGAAGGCTGATGTAATATTGTCATACTGTAACTTACGTTTTGCCTTCTCGACGTAAATATAATGTCGTATAGAAGTTTTAGTGATATAAGATGATCTGATATTACAACTGTAATGATTTGCTTTACACCAACTAAATGAGAGGGTATGATTTTTCAAGTTGACATTTGTCAACTTGTCAAATGTAAATTATTGTCATAGGAACAATCCTATGACAATAATTTACATTTTCATAGTGATGAAAGTAAATAATTGCAATAAATATAGGGCTTTAAACAACCAGGTCAAATTTGGCCAATACATTTTAGTACCCTCTTTTAGCCTTAGGTAAAGTGCAATTCGACCGTGCTATTATGTACGTACACTTGGTGTGAAGCAAGTCAATAAAATGGTGCCTAGAGGACGTGGATGCTCTTGTTAGGGTGACATCACACTAGCGCTTGTCCAGCATAAGCGTGAGGCATGCAGCTACGCACTTACTCGGTGCAGTATGCTCCTAACGACTAAAGTAACAACTATGGCCTTTGTAAACACTGCCTACCTTCGGAATAACGTGTAAGCGCCATTTATTGATAATACTATTGTACGTCAAATAAGTAATTGATATTGTTATGTTGTACGTAGATTAGTTTGTAAAGCAGTGTCATTTTATAATATCCATGGTACTCAAATACACTGGTTTGAAACCTTACCGATGGTGTACATTGCTTTTTATTTTGCATGATACTTAAAAGGCATTTTTAATTCATTGCCGAAACTCCAGTTGCGGTCTCGGAGTGCGAATGCGGAATACAAAGAAGAAAAAATCTGTAACCAATTTATTAAAAATGCACTATTTATATGTAAAACATTGCGTTTCCATATGCAACAACATAGCATATAGCCCCTTAAAATTCAAGATACGATATAAAATACTCGTACAAACCAACATTCCCGAGCAGATGCTACTACATTCAGCGCGGATACGGTTCAAGTCTTTGTTTTCTCAGATCAAAGGCGATTTTTTTGTAATAAAGGTGAAGTACGTGTTAAGAAGTTCGCTATGCATGATCCGGCGCCGCGGCGGGCGTCTGGCCCGGAATAGCGCGGCCGTCGCGCACAGGAATAGCGCAGACGACGCCATACGACGACACGACGCATTTGGAACAATATTAATATGCGAAAGTCGCGCACCTTCACACCGCGGTGACTCACGGGAGAGCTATGCTATCCTGTCGGTTCATGAGCTACTGGTACTTATGTGGAAGGAGTTTTCTTCTTGTTTATGAAACGAGTTGGGTAGCTAATACTCCCAAAAGCTAGTACTGAATTAGTCGTTTTAGGTTTTTATCTATCTTACTGATTTTTAACAGCTAGACATCATCACATCACTCGTTCATAGACAAGGAATAATCTCGACCTTAACATTTATCGAAAGACATAAATTAACGATTTTCCTCTCGTCTTTCGGACGGACGGTAAAATTAATTTCGGTCTCCGGGGACTATATTTCGGCGCAATTTACGCGGTGCAGTCGTGTGTCCAAGAGAATTCTCAAATTGAATAATTTCGTCTCCGGCCAAAGACCCTAATACCTATGTCGTATTAGTAAATCAGGGGCTTATATTGTAAAAAAAGAGAATGGCACCAACTGCACGTTATCGAACTTTCCTCGGTTATATCACACACAAACTGTAGGTGTTATCGATGACTAACATTGTATTTTTAGGGCTGCGCTGATAGCTTATCGATATTTTTTGTTGGTTATGAACTAAATTCTTCATCAACGGAAACTCATTAATAGGAAAAGAGAATGTTATCAGATGTTAAACTAATGATTTTTGCGTAAGTACAAATGTTAATTATTGTTCTAATTATGTTCCTTTTTTACAAATATCCTTAATTACAGGCTATGAAATAATGGCCAAAATTTTAATGGCTGATGTCAAATTGATTATTTTGAAGTAATTATAAACTTGAAGGCCTATGATTAGTATGAATTGTTTTTCAGGGGACAACGTTGTGTTCCTGGTGATTATGCCCTGAAAGACATCTCCTGGTTTTTTGCTATCATCTTGGTTCATAGTAGAATATGACTGTTGGTTGGCATGTTACCAAATGGTAAGTTTAAAAATTTCCACTTATAGAAATAACGTAACACAACCGTTGATTCAGTTCTTAGGAATAATAACATTAAGCAGTACCTATGGTGAATACCAAAAAGGTTGTGTAACTAGAGTTGCATAGCAATCGCTAACTAAATACCTACCTAGTTGAGTCAACGTTTCGCAGAAATCAATACATACAGTAAGTACGTGTTTCATCGCTTCTGAGCTTTGACCAGGAAAATGTTATCATATGGCCGGCCCTGTTAGTTTATGGGCATTTATTAGTCTTACTAATTAACTACAAAATTAATAATGCCTATAATACAACAGTCCACCAGTGTAAAGGCTTGTTATCTCCTTAGACCTTAAAACAAAGGAAATTAGCTCTTTTCGTCGATATTAAAGGCCTCACAAATTAATAATCCCTTAAGCTCAGTTGGGGAAATCCAAAATTATGGCTCAGGTGTATTTCTCGGAACCGTAACCTCTAAGAATACAGGTTCGAGTCACAGGAAAGACAAACTGCGAAAATATTTCCATTCATTAAAACACAGATGTCGCTGTTTAAGTGGATATTTCATCTGCAAAGATTTTCAACGTATAAATGTATAATTTATCTATAGTGGGTGAGTCAGCGTGAAGGTGGAATTAATTAACGATAGTTGCCTGTGCATAGACGCAACGTCCTTGCAAGGCTGCTGCGCTGGCGATCACGTGCCGTGCGCATGCGCCGAGCTCTGCCGCCCTCTCGCGCGTATAACCTGAATTAGTACTTTAAACAAGGCCTTTTTTGGACCTGTGTTTTGCGTTTTCGATAAATGCGTTCCTGTATTGTCCTTTATACTTTATCTCTCTCTTTTTGTATCCAGTAACTCGTATCTCAGGTATTTTCTAATGTTTTATCTGATAACGATGAATTTTCAATGATGCTATTAAGTTAAATGCACTCGGTTGTACACTTGTACGCCGTACAGCTTCCACTTAATTTTCCTGTTTCTAACTTTAGATACTAATCGCTCTTTTAATATCTGCTAACAGAACACGATCATTATAATTCATAAGGTCTGTTGGTTTAGTGATTTGCCTAACAAAGAGACCCTTTTTAATAATGTCTAAGTAAGAGTCCACAGAATTTTTGGACGTGGACAGTTAAATTGTCAGGCAAGGGTACCGTTCGTTCACTTGGTCTTGGCTTGGCTTACAATTATAGAGGAGAAGTGGGCGCGTAGCGAATCACCGGCGCCGGCCGGCGCAACCATAACCGTCTTTGAATTAAGAAAGGAAACTAATACACTCGGTTTATGAAGATGACTGGTTGGGCCAGTATGAATTAGCGTGACATCGCCATAACTTGCAATCATAACTCGCTTTGCAAGTATAAGAAAATACTAGCATATAGAGCGATCATCAGTATCTGCGGGTGTTACAGCAGTGGACATGATCTGTTGTTTATGTAATTAGGAATAGGTATGTAAATATTTTACATCTTATATATTATGCTCATAAACCCCACCTACACAATACAAAACGGAAACTCCCACATGTGAGCAAATTGGAAAAATCCATTTGTAGGTAAAATTAATGACTTGAACAAAGCTTCATCCAATGTTGCATCTTCCCTTTTGAAAGCAAAATTGCTCGTTAGAAAATAAGATAATATAATCTTCACAATCAATTGCGATAATGTAGCAATAGACTGTAGTTATACGGCTCCATCTGTCTTGTAGAATTTAAGTTTTAAAAGGCGTGGGCGCCACCGGCGTGAGTCATGGGCACTCCTTCCTTGGTCTACCCGCCTTATGTCGCGACTTGACTCGCGACCCACTCGCATTGTGTACAGTACTGCGCCTTTAGTTAGGTACTCTAAACTAAGCTTTATTTACAAAATATATCTCGTATTCTCTTAAATAAAAATACCCATTTATCCTTAAGTCCCGCAGTATTATATTATTTTCATTTAATCTAGGCATACCGATTAATCGATATTAAATATTGACGATCAAAAACGTATCAATTTTGAATAAACAAGTCTCCTTAGTTCTAAAGGCTGGGGTTCAGATCCGTAAAAAAGGCACCCACGTCACACGTGTTGTTCTCTACAGTTGACTCAACTATGTACATTGTAGATTTACTTTTTGAATTGAAAACTTCTTCCATAGAGGAAGTCTGCAAAACACAATGTCAAAATCAACAACAAATGATGCTGTTTTTATAAGCTTTTATTTTTTTTATCGTCATCTGTTTAGCCTTTTCCCCAAAATTGGGTTTACACTATTATGGCATTTTTGAACAAGTTGAAAACGAACTGTGGGGGTCGGCTTCCAGTCTAACCGGATGCAGCTGAATGACCAGTTTTTCAAGGATCAACTGCCTATCTGACCACCACAGCCCAGTTAGGACGGGGTGAAACGGTACCCCTTGGTAAGACTGGTTGTCAGATTTGTGACTTGCTGTAACAACCGTCAAAGATCTATCAATGATAGCCGGGGCCAACGGCTTAGAGTGCTTTCGATAATTGGAATAAATCGATAGTTTTTGACAGTTTCGACATCCTTTATTTAATCTGTTGTTTTCAATTACGGTGGAAGCGCCAGGTAAGCCATCGAAATTCAAATTTTCTTACGTTTTTTTGCTATTTGCAGGTCAGTGTCGCTCGTTCCACTAAAATCCCCTAAACCAGTCCTGCAGTCGTCAGGATTTATCTTGATGAAAAATTAGTAACACGTATGTAGTTACAGAATTAAAATCATCAATACAACCCTTTAAGTTCATTTATCCCCATTGAATGACTTTTTCATAAAATACTCGTAGTTGCAAAAAAGGTAAGAAAATTTTAATTTTACGGGCTATCCTGACGCATCCACCTTAAATCTTTACTATATATTGGATAGTTAGGTAGCTTATAGATGCCTATGTAGGTAGGTACAGGTACGCAATAAATTGTTTTCCTGTTTTAAATCAAATTAACCTTGTTTAATTGAATCAAAACCAACTTTATCTTTAATCCAGATGACGAGAACTTCGGCGGCAGTTAACTAGAACAAAAGAATTGAATTTAGGACAGAGCAATTGACCTGACGCTGCCCTGACCTGAATGAGGCCACTAGTCACATTACGGCGAATGACGTGAACTAAAAATCTAGTAGGTAGCTAGGTATGTCGGCTACTCCATTTTGATCTCCACCTTATGCTAAATTTGTCCCACGCCACGCATGCCCCGTGTAGTGTAGGTGACACTAATACAATCTTTAATTGCAATCAAGACGCAACAATGTAGCTAGGCTAAGTTCATAAGCTCCTTAATACATACCAATATAATCAAATTAAGAAATGACAATATTGCACAATATATTGAACTACTCCATTTCAAGTTATTATAATATTTGTCAGAACTCCAAAAACAATTTTAAGTACCTACTATACTAACAACCAAGGAACTGAAGTAGGTAGTGGAACAATACAAGCGCGCACAGGAATAAGTATCGAGCGACACTCGTCAGCGCTGTCATTCTATCAGTCTAATCAACGTTGTTGAGATGCTGGTATTAACACACCCACGTTAGTCAAGTGCTTGCGTATTCGATACTAGCTGTTGCCAGCGGTTCTTCTGTCAAATTTCATAACAATCTGTTCAGACTGACGGACAAGCAGACGGAGCAATTTTCGCATTTCTTAATAAGTACGGATTATATGAAAACAAAAGAGTGGGTGTGCAAAAAGATAATACCTTCACGCCTGTAATCCCCGAAGGGTTAGACAAATGTGTAGGTCTAGGTAGAGGTACCTAATAGTGCAGCCACACTTCACCAGTTTTCTTGAAGTCCTATGTAATAGGGGCGAGCCTATTGTCATTAACTGGTAAAAATCTAGACTCCTTGGCTGCTACTGAGAAATTCCTGATGGAATACTCAATACCACTTTTCCCGACCAGGGAATCAAACCCAGGAACTCATACTCAGCAGTCGCAATTGTGACCACCAGATCAACGAGGCAGTCGGATATTTAATTTGTAATTAGACAAAAAATATTCAAAATGTGAACCGAAGAAAACCACTTTAAATAACGGTCGGATTTTCATGGGACTTCTTTTATTGAGTTCCTAGTGGTGTGGAGAAGTAAAAGATATTAAATATACATATATCGTTAATAGTTAAAATGTTTAAACTTAAAATTAGACGAATTTATATTGTGGCACAATAGTGTGCTGCATTCATTAACCGCCAATTTGGTGTGATTCTTTTTTCATTGTTGTCGATGAAATTCAAACAATAATAATATGTACTTAGTCAAGTACAATAGTCTAGTGCAATTACCCGTGTAGGAATTGAAGACGTTCCCACTCTAGGTAGCTGATAATAACAGAACTGTAGCACTGCATTCTAAAAATCTAGTAAGTGGTAGAATAATCAATACTTACAAGCACTAGTATAGGTACACAAGGATAACAATCTACAATACTATTATAAATGCTAAAGTGTGTGAGGATGGATGTTTCTCCTGGCTGGAAGCCTTATACTCAAGGCGCCCCACAAGATAGTCCGGTTAAGCAGACGATAGCCTCATATGTTGACCTGCAAGATACCATACACAAAAAATACCATCGTAATAAGGGAGCCCTATAATTTTACATTTATTTTTATTATTTGTTGTTAAACGGGCAAAAGAATTCTGTGAAAACAACTGTCTACCTATATTACGGATCATGAGATACAATACAGCCCGCTGACAGATAAACGGACGGACAGCTGACGACGGTTACCCTCGGTTACGGAACCCTAAAAAGGATGGATTTTTGTTACTCTCACGCAAAACATACTAAACGGATTTGGATGAAATTTGGCACACTGATCGTTTATAACCTGGATTAAGATATGTTTTATCCCTGTAGTACAATCCAGTGGGACATTTAAACCCACGCGGGCATAAGGTACATAAGGTAGTATCTAAATAAAAGGGAAATTTGAAAAATTCTGTTTTTTTTTCGAAATTTTCCTGTACCACTTTAATTTTGCAACTTGGCAATTCCAATCTAGATTATAAGTAGGTAGGTATTATTATTTTCAAAAAAGTTCCGGAACGAGGTTGCGATAGTGTAGGTAAAGTACTTCCTTATCACAGTGAAAAAAATGTGATTATTATGAAGGTTATGAGATTGGTGCAAAATTGCGTTGACACTTTTTTCCATGATCTCTGCAGACCCAGTTTTGTTGCTAGCCCGCATAAGCATGGCAGGTGGTAAAGACGACGTATCCGTCGTGACCGCAGCATTGTCGTAAAACGTGAAGATCGGTACCTAGGTACCTGAGACTTAAAATCCTAATGATATTAATTTTAATAGGTTACCACAGTATTTTCTTCTCTCGGTTCGGCACTAAATAATTCGCTCGCGCCGTGATAAAAATATTGGCCAGCAAGGTGGAACACTGGAAAGACAAAGAAAGGTCACGTACTGTGTGCATATTAAGATAGATGTCGCTACGTATCACATCGGGCTTAAATCTTATAATAGTGCTACTACAGGCACCACGCTTGAGACCCTCCGTAAAATCACACAGACAGCGGTACCCCCTAACTTACTCCACAATCAGCGCCGGCTTCCAAATCGGCAACTACATTATATTGGTACGCCAGTACATTTAAAATTAGTACCATTTTTCGCCGCCGGCCAAGTTATACCGGGCAGTCTATCTATGTCAAGTTATATGAGACTATTGTTGCGAGGGTTTGTTTGCATTCTGCAGCTATCGGCGAGTCACAGTGGGTCACTCGATAACCGCGCTATCGAGTCAATACATACAAGTTCCATTAGCTACATGTCATACTTTACTTGTAGGTAAAGTCCGGCAGTCCGGCTGTGGTCATATTGCTGCGGTATTTTTAATGATTTTCATTGTTCCAAAGTATTTAATACCTAGTTAGTACGTATTAGCAGTCATCGCCATCATCACGTGGATTGAGAAGCTCATGTTACAAATAGTTATTTTTATTAATTTACTAATCACATTGTTGCTATATTTGTCTGTACTTATGTCACATCCGTTTGTTGTTTCACTGTTGGAAAATCCAAGTTTTGTGCTGAAGCTAGCTTAGGCCGTTTTTTTTTATCCGGTGGCTTTACCAATATTTCAGCGACTCATATTTAAGATGCTTCTTCTCCGGTTAAATTTCTGTTAGTTGTTTTAGCTGTCTATACGTTGTATGTGAATACTCGTATACTTGTACTCCTAAAATAAGTCAAAGTCTGTGATTCTCGTTTTCTTTTAAATATTTAAATGTGTCCTATTTTGTAGAGTTGTCTGATTGGAGAATGTGTCCACTGCCCGGTGAAGCAGTAGGTGTCTGCTTGCTACATCTATAGCAGACGCTCGACGCATCATTAAGTTAAGGTAGGTATTTTCCTTTAGTTTATGACTGTTCTCTTTCAGTATTTCAATGTCTTAGGGTTTCGACTCCATCAAAACAATCAAAAGCTATATAAAGCATTATTATCTGCTTCGTGTTTCTTCATATTTACCTAGTTACATTACATGAGCGTGTTACTGTCCGCACCCTGCAACTGCAACTGTACTGCAACAAGTAGTACGCCTACATGATGCGCTGAAAACTATAACAGTGATTGCCTTCGTTGTTTTTGCTAGTCGGTCAGTAGGTATTATGAAGACGACCCCGACTTGCATGACTTCTCAAAGAAAACGATTAAAGGATCATAATCGATGCCTGTATACCCTTAGAACGCATCACGTTATTGTATGACATCAGCCATTGTATTTTAGTTGGAACAATGTGTAGTGTTGTGCGCACACGCAGCGGCAGGGCAGTCACGCGCTGATTCACAGACACGTACCCACAAGGGATGTACCAAGTCCAGCCGCTTATGGACTCGAACCAACATATTACTAGTCACGACCCGCTAACTTCATTAACATCACTTCCAAACAGCTTGTCTCCGTAAGGCAATGTTATTTTCTTTTCAACAAACTGAGTTTCTGTTTTCTGTCTGCCTGTTTGTTTTTGAATACTTAGAGAAATTTAACAACCAATATTTTAACATAATGCTATGTACCTTCACTATCTTCCACAGACGCGGATGTAGGTAACTGATATGAAACTTGGTTAACCAGCTGTGTTGAAAATCGTCGTTTCATTCATATAATTATGATACCATCAACAGACTGTCTAACCATTTTCCGTATATTTTGTTGCCGATGTGTTCAGAATAAGAAAACGACAGCTTTGGATTAGGTCGTACGAACTTCACATTGATGTGTGAGAGCAAGCTATATATTTACATCTTACCAATTCTGGTAGGTAGTTACCAGAATATATATTGGCAGCAAAAAATGTTTCAATTTGCGAAAAAGTCAAAGATATTTAAAATTTGGATCGCATCCAAGAAGAAAAGTATTTATTATATATATATATATCTCTATTTACAAACAAGCACTTCAAAGTTCAAAGATAATGGAGAGTTTAAGAATCGGCTATGAGTGGGGTATTCCCCGGTAGAAATACTTAACTACAAACAAAAAGCGTGGTGGTATTTCTGAACGTCCGTTGTATTGCACAAAGCGAGCGTTATTTTGAAATGATCTCATTTCAGCAACTTAAATAGAGGCTTCCAGATGCTTTCGAGATATTATGATTAGACATCTAAATTGAGAGTCATTGGCCGTTGATCAAAATAAGAAGCATTTCATGAGCAAGCACTCGATGCTAAATTGGAACGAATGGCGCCATCCAGCCAACGATGACGTAATCGGGGTACGTTCCCACTGGGTACTTTAATCGAAGTGAGCATTTGGCAAGCAGCGAATAAGTCGGTCGGTACTCGGTATTGCTTCCGTGCTCACGCTGGTGTTGTAAGCGCACGCCACAATATGCGGCTTTCACTGTGAATAAGAACAAACACCGCGTACCTACCTTAAGTACTGCTATGTCTGGTGGCCCGAAATAATATGCAACAGTGGCATTCGCTTCGAAATATTGATGTTCAGCTGCATCTGGGCATACCGTCCCAACCTTACTTTTTTAAGTAAGTATCGCAGATTGAAATATCTTCATGAACCCATTTCAATAAGCTTGTCTTCTTGGTCATGGAATCATGGCGTCTCCGATTGTGTTTAAACGGTTTACCATAACGCACTAGGTTTCTTATTATCTCTCGCTTTGTATCATTTTCGTACCTAAGAACTTCGACGTTATTTAGAAATCGCAAGAAAACTTAGGTAATTTTCAACGCAGATTTGATTGATATCAGAATAATCTCGTGTGCACATTTAGGAGAACGAATAGTGATTACGAATAATCGTGTACAAACCAACATCGCAATACCCTCTTTAATAACTAAAAAAACACAGCTGACTTGTCTGTGCATTACTGTGTATGTTCATAATAACTTGCTTTATACTCACGTTCGTTGAGTAACTCCAATGGAATTTTAAAGCTATAATATTGTCTATGACGTTGGATGTTCATACTGGCGCCAATGACATGGCATATAGGGTTATCATGAACCATTTATTTTTATAAACATCTTGCCTATAAAGAACGTATGACGAATTTTAAAACAAAGTCATTCCGACTAGATAGACTCGTTGTTCTAAAATAGGGTATGGAAAGGAGGAGTTCTCATGTGCGCTAGGATGCAATTAATTATATTTTAATTAAAGGGGCCGCATAATGTTAAATGCTTATCGTTTCCTGAGGTAGTCGGAGTCAACTAAGGAAATGAGCTCACAGCTGATGGCTAATATCCTGTCACTATTTCTGCTGCAATGCGACCTTTCCAAGATATTAATGCTGCCGTACAGTGTAGGTAGCTACTTGATGTTAAAAGGTTTAGTAAACAGTAAACATGAGTTAATTTTAAGTAAGGCTGAAAATGTTTATTGCTGCAATTCTGATCTTCTAGGCTTGAAGTAAGGAAGGTTCCTATCTATAAACGAGAATTTACGAAACTGCCTAATGATTTGCCAAATTCTATGAGTCCTCCTTACCAACAGATGGCACTTATACAAATGTGATCTATCCTAAAGATTCACTAAAATTGAAAATAGCAGCAAGAATTTAGCGATACCTACTGCACCCAGTCACCACACATGGCACATTAGTATTAGTCAGCCGAAGGAAGCTTCAATTAAATGTGGAAGAACGAGGTCTTAATAAATTAGTGGCAGTTGAATCAGCACTTCAATTTAACAGCTGCTGTTACTTTGTAGACTAAAATGGCATGCTTTGATCGCTTTGTTTACACAGTTCCAGTTGAACATCCAAACAATATTTTCTGTTACGTAGGTACCTACCTATGTATAAGCCATGGTTGACATATCACAGATACCTAGTTTAGTTGAATTTTGTGAATTTGCAGATAAAAAGCAGTCACATTATGCACGTCGTTGTACCCATAGAATAAGAGGAGTATTGTAAAATTGCTGTATGTATAATAGAGTACCTATATTCTATCTATCTACGTACTGTGATGGGACGTGCCAACTACCAGGTCACTTACGTTGCATATTCAGTAGCGTGACCTATTCCGCCAGATGCATTCTGATCAGCCGTTCATCTTACAGTACTTTAGATGCTTCTTCGTTTGCAGCGTAACGTTCTAACCTATTCTTTGTTGGAATATCGCAAGCTATCACCACTCAAAATCAAAAATATATTTAAAATTAGACTGAAGAAATTATCTTAGACGTTTTATCTACCAACTCCTCATCAACCACATAAAAACTCCTGTACTGTCGATGTGTCGAAAACACAGTCCTGTACTCTTATCCAGCTAAACAACTAGATATCCCGAAAAATCCAGTACAAAAATACATAACCTATTATAGGTACTCCAAATCGTTGGATAGCTACTCTATCTTATACCTTACCTTCGACATTGCTCGTTGTTAGATAAACCCGGATTTGTTTTATTTTTCTTCATTCGAGAGCTTATTAAAGCTTAGCACATTTACTTAGTGACCTTCTGTTAGCCCTTCGCTTGTGAACAGGAGCGCCTTGAGACGGACCACGCGGAAATGCAACTCAGAGATAAAGACTTGCAATAACAATTCACTTTTGTCTTCGTATAGGTAGTACCTTTCCACGATTTCCTACAATTTGCTAGTAAATATTAGCTGCATGAAGATTGCGTCAAGAATAGAATTATAAAATAACGTTAGTTCAATTACAATTTATTATACTGTAATGAAGTCTGGCGGGGGATTTAAAGTGGCAAAGACAACGGAGGAGATCAATCATCTTATCCTTATGTTTGGGGTGCCAGACCCTACCCCATAGGTAATATCAGAAAATCACTTTCTATCCGACGATTTGACGACCCGAATAGCGCAGCGGTAGTGAGGCTGCTTTACGTTCTTAGGGTCCCGGGTTCGAATCCCGGTAGGAGCAAATGTTGGTGTGATGAGCATGGACATTTGTTTCCGAATCATGGATGTTTATATTTATAATAAGTATGTATTTACAAACAAAAAGTATCTATGTAGTATTATCAACTATCTGGTATCCACGACACAAGCCTCGTTGCTTAGTGTGGCACCTAGATGGCGCTGTGTGTAATGTCCAACGATATTTATTTATTTATTATTTATATTTATATCGGCCAATAGTTTAGTCAGGTGTTAATCAGTATGAACATGTATGCTAGTGCGCATAATACAACTCTTCGGTATCCGCCAATAAGTCAGTTTGATGGGCTACACGAATGTCTTCAAACTATTCAGCAAACTGCTAGATCAGACTTAATCGGCCGACTCTGCGAGCGCTCTCTTCAAAAGCCGCCTATTAACTAGCAAATTATCCGAGCGGAGTCGACCGACTTTTGGTGTGGTTTGCGCATTCGTCACCAACCCGACCGTTTTGTTGGCCTAGTGTGCGCGCTAGCAGCCCAACCCGACCAAACTATCAGGCAGTCACGGGATCTTGGTCCATTAAGAACTTGCCGAATTCTACTTATCCTTCGAAATCAAAATGAAAGAGTTGAGAACTTGTTCTCAATTCAGAAACAGAATCAAAATCAATTCGAAATAGGTTCTACAGAATCAACTCGTAGACAAGTTACAATTTCCAATGGCACGCTCGGAAAATATTTACCAACAAAGAACTTTGTTACTAGCCTCTCTAATAATTTTCTACCCGTCGTCGCCGCGGCACTCGGTACAAAGACTAGCCGAGTGTCATGACGGGGATGAATGATTCCCGCGGGAGCTATGAATGGCCGTACCTAGCTAAGTATATAGCTACATACAGCCGGTACGGAGTCAATGGCGGCGCGGCGGCGGGCCGGCTAATTGGCCGCCCTATGTCGTGGACTCGTGGCGGCCTAAGTAATTATCACCGGCCCGAGCTCAACTGAATGCCATCTCACGTGATACACGACTGCTGGATGCTGGTACATATATTTTATTCTAATATGTTTAGGATAGGCGGAATATGTACATAAGTGGGTACTTGGGTAAAAGTTGGCATAAAGTTGTCTATCAGAGAATTTAAGATTTTTAGTAGTAACTTATGTGTCTGCGAAAGATCTATGTACATTTGAAAAAGAAACCGCGCGTGCATTGCCGATGGTCACCCACCCCCTTCCATTTCACAACACTCTTCCCGTAGGTTTCTCTGTCTACGAGTCTTCCGATAGCAAGGCTGCCATATTCCATTTTTCAGCGTGACCTAAATGATAAATGATGTTTATTTTGCAAATAGGGTTTTAAAAACACTTTTACACGTCTCTTTTTTTAAACTAGATGGGGCCGGTGTTTTGTACCTGACTACCTACTCTGAGAAGAAACAGCCGAAACAAACTCAGAGGTCATAGTCTCTTTTAAAGTCCAGACATAATCTTGGTTAACTCACATGAGGACTATGCATATTAGTGTCTGAGATGGTCTCTTGAAGAAAGAACCACACAGATTTGAGTGGACCTGTCCAGTCAGTGCAAGCATTTGTTAGTTATCGTGTAGCTCGACTTATAACTCAAGGAGCTCAACGACACGACGAACAATACCAAAGAAAGGACATTTGGGTAGGTCGCTTAAGTACTCAAACTGCCAGACAATCGTGGAAAAAATAAAAAAACGAACAAACAAAAAAAAACAAAAATTTCCCACATGGTCCTCACATTCACAATAATCAAATAAAATTAATACACAATACTCTACAAAATAAATGTCATTAAATGTGAACATTAATAATAAAAAATAAAAGTAAAATACTTAACAAAGTAAGTATTCATGTCAAATCATTAAATATAACAATAAGAAAATTATAAAACAAAATAATAAAAAATTATAAAATAATAATAAAATACAAAAAGTATTCATGTCGTGTACGACTACGTCCTACCTCCTACGTCTACGACATACAGTGCCGCGGCTATGACGCGGACAACCTGTGGACGAACGACATTTGCGGTCGAAGGGCAACCCGTATTATGGGGTTCCCTACTTGAAATCGAATGACGTGAGATCGAATAATACTTGCTCGAAACGCTAACTCGATCAATTATGAGCGCGACAGTGCACTTCCTCGAGCAGCAAAATCTTGAATAACTATAAGCTCGAATCATTGGCAGCGCGAAGGCCCATTATCTTGAAACATCATTTCTCGACCAACCATCTAATTGCACTGTTTGGCATGAAACACCGTCTTGGCCTGCAACTTTAATGCCTTACAAATGAGGCACAAAAAGTTAGTAATCATTGTCTCTGTAACGCTCACCGTTGATTCTAACGTTCTGACCATCTTCATTTTTGAACCTTTTTTATTTGACGGACGATCTATTTCACGAAATGGGGATATGTAAAGTTGCATGTTTCCGTCGATAAATCACAAACAATTGAGCACTTTGAAGTCAACATCCAACGCATTAATGCCGAAATACATCCTTATTTACGTTGTTGAATGGGTGCAACTTGGATCTTCAGATTACGCGATGCACGCGCCAACTGCGGTGGTCACATACCCGAAATCATATTAGCATATTATTATTCAAAACATAAAATGTTAGTGTGTTATTAACACAAAAATGTACATAAAAATATGTCAGTATTTTTAGTAGGTATCCACTGATTCTGGAAGGCTTATCCACTGATTCTGGAAAGGACAGTCAAAACGGGCAGCAATCGCATTTAGAATGCTGTTGCTGCTGTTTCGCAGACGGTGCAGCGAGGAGTTTGCTTTCTTGCGCATGATGGCTTGAAAACCATCTGTACGCGCTTCAGCAAACATACCAGACGCGCTCCCCCCGCGCAGCCCCAACATCATCCTAAAAGCGTTATTATGCTGTGTGCGCAGGGCTGTGTAGGCAGAGCTGGGCAAAATACATGCTTTGCTTTATTTAAAATACGAAATACAAAATATTTTTAAGTCGCGTATTTGAAATATAAAATACAAAATACAGTATTTAAACTATTTTAAATTAAAATACAGTTAGTTAATAGGTTGCGTAAATAGAATAGAATAATACATCGTGGCATTTTCATTTCTTTCTTTCTTCTTCTTCTTTATCGTGAGGTTAGTGCCTATTGTCAGAGTTTTTATGCCTCCAATTCACCTTTACCTACGTCTACTGATAAACTTAAGTAAGTAGTTTCGTGAAAAAAACCGACTTAAATAACCGTTTAATAATGAAAATGAAAATGACAATTGACAAGATACTTGACAATTTGACATACGGGAAAGGTGCAGTGTTGCCAACTTTAAAAGTTAACACATTTAGCAGTCGCCATTTTGCTTAGGAAAGCTATCGAGCGCTATTTTCTGCAGAACGCACCCATTAATAAGATTGCTAAATGTATTTATGTTCAAATGTATTTTGAAGCCATATGTGTTTGAAATAGGTGCTAACTACAAAATACCTCAGCGTCAGGTATTTGAAATACCAATTACAAATTACATTTTGAAGATGTAATTGAAATACAAATATCAAGTACGTATTGGTATTTCAAATACGTATTTTAATTACAAGTAATTCAAATATTGCCCAACCCTGTGTGTAGGTTCGCTGCGTATGTTTTACCCACAGGCCACTCGAGTAAAACGACTGGCAGTACGCCTAAAAAGCCTTGCCTTACCAAGAAGTATCGTGTTATCCAGTTCTTAACTGGATTGTGGAGGTCAGATAGGCAGTCGCTTCACGTAAAATACTGATATTTAGCTGCATTCGGTTAGATTGGAAGCCGGCCCTAACAGTTGGGAAAAGAATAGACAGATGATGATGCTACCGTAAAAAAAAACCCATAACTAGTTTTGGGATATTTCTAATAGATTGAAGTATTAAAATATAAACCTACCTACATAAGTACGGAGTAAAGCAATTCAGAAAGACAAACATGTACTCTATGCATGTAACATTGTTTGAGAAGTAAATAAAGCAGTGAGTACAAATATCGTCAGTAATTTAGAGTTACATTGTGTTTGCTCGCCTCAGTCGTGGGTGGTTAATCCCACAGGTGGGCTCAGACAACATTAATGGAATGTTGTAAACATCAGCATAGTGTAATGTGCGCCTGATAAACTGGGATTTGATAGTAAGATACGTCTTTCCAAGGCCCACTCGCGCTACTACTTATAATTGCCTAAGATTATTTAAAACGTTATTCTGTCTTTGTCATCTTCAAGCGATTGAAAGAAACAGAATGAAGTTTTATGTACAGTGATAAGTACCAATATGTATCCATTAAGGGATTTTCTTCTGTGGTACTGATTGTAATTTCATGTTGTTACTAAAATTACCAATAATATCTCGGAACCCTTATTACTATGAAATTAGTCTTATTTCAAAGATGCAATCGACCCCACGAGATCGATCACACGAGATACCTAATTGAATTTGAATTTAGGTAAGTGTTTATAATATTGATGCTCATGACTGTGCCTACGTTCAGCGTGTCTCCTAGGACCTTAAACCTTAAAAATTGTCGTTGCAATGTGGGATTTACCGTAGTCTATAACACTGAATTCACTACCTACGTCATATATTTTTTATGGATCCGTGGAATAAAATTTACGTTTTTTAAGATTGATTTAATAGATTATACGGAAAAACTGCACACGACAAAAATGTACTTATTTATCTACTGTGTTAATGGTACGGTCAGCAACCAAAAGATTTATAATAAATAATGTTTTGGCAACGAGCAAAGATGCACGTGTCTACTATAGCTAGCAGAACCATAGGTACGCTCGTACGTCAATATAATTATGACGAACCCTGAGGAAAGTCGCAGTCCTGAATTTGTCATTGGGTTCGTAGGAAAACCCCATTACTTAGAATACTTAAACGACAGTTGCCATATGAGGAAATAAATAAGTAAGAAGTATTATTCCTATGCATAGAAATATAAAATTATATCTATGTTACTGTCTGATAATGACGACAGATTTCCGCAAATGCTCAGGGCAAACGACTTGGCAGACTTTTTACGGAAAATAAAGAAAAAAACTTAAATATAATGTACTAACCTACCAACAGAAGAAATATTCCGAAAAATATGAATCCAAAAATCAAAATCAAATCAAAGCATTTATTTCAAGTAGGCCAGTTACAGGCACTTTTGAACTGTCGAAACAAAGATAACAATGAAATGTAGCTACAGTCCCAGTCACAAGGCATAAAAACTGTGAAAGTACTGTAGTTGCCCATTCCAAAATAAAAGGTACCCGTTGAGTTTATACAGAATATTGTCTTCAATTTAATAGTGAGGGTCTGAATCTGCAGCCTGAATCTAGTGCCTGCAGCTGTTAGAAGCTAACAAAACGAAGTAGAGAAGATAAAGGCATTCAAATACGTGTAGGTAGGTGATTTACATGCGCTTTCTCTAGCGAAACATTCACGTAAAACATCCTGAAACCTCTATTTTTCTCTCTCTCTTCTCTTAGTTCAAATCTTTTTCTGATCAGACGACGTTTTTATTAGGAATGCCGATATATTGACGATATCGCGAGTTTTCCGATAAATCGAAATCGGCGATATTCAATTTGCCGATAAACCGGTACTTTTTAAATTCGAAGCACAAAAAATATTCAGATTCCAAATGAGTTCTGTTGCATCTGAAAGACCTCTTGTCCAGACAGACTGACGAATTCGGCTTTTACCGAATAATTTGAGAATGTGGTGTTTCCTGAATAAAAATCTCATTACTGTGAATTTTAATTTTAAGTTTTTTTTCTGTCCGTTATCAATTATCATTTCTAAATAAATATTATTATTATGTATGATTAATTTTGACTGTTTCTAAACCCACAGTTTTTCATACCTTTTTATTCTTAACTGTCCGTATCGGTATCGGCGATACTTTTTTATAAATAACTCGGTAGGTATAATAAATCGGTGTAATAAATCGGTATAATATCGGCTGAAGTACGTATCGATGCATCCCTAGTTTTTATGTAAATGTTTCAGCTGCGTACGTTTTGACACGATATCAGGAAGTAACAAAAATTCATTTCCATCTGCAAAGCAACTAGTTATCCTGTTTGAAACACGTGTTAAATGAAGCTGTAACTGCAGTCGTCAAGTCGAGAAGTGCACTGTTAGCGTTGTTGCTGTTAACTTCGCTCGATATTTGGGTCGTGACGAACTGCGCGTTGACAATAACAGAACACTAACTAGGGCTGCTACCTTGGTGGTTAGAATCGAGAAAGTCTGACAGTAGCGTGTTACACCATTGCTGGGTTTCGGATGTCAGATAGTCAGTCGCTCCATGTAATACTGGTATATATATACTGGTATTTTAGCTGCATCCGGTTAGACTGGAAGCCGAAGTTGGGAAAGTTCCAGGCAAATCATGATTTTTTTTTCAACTTCCCTTATAAAAGCAAAATCCAGACTAAATAGCCAGACATGTCCGGACTAATCCGGATGGATGGCAATCCCAGTTACAGGAATCTGTCAAAGTAACCCACCTTTTTTTTTTTTACGATTTCTATAAATAATATTAAATAGATAATTATAGCAGTAGGTATTTCGTGAAAATATGTCGCCGTCCAGTAAATATAATTTCGCGAGTTTTACTGAAGCTTATGATTGTAATTTTGTCATTATCCACTAATATATAAATTTTAAAGCGAAAATTTGGGAGGATGGATGTTTGTTACTCGTTCATGCAAAAACTACTGAACGGCTTTGGATGAAATTTGGCACACAGACAGTTTATAACCTGGATACTCTATAACCTGGATACACTTAGGATACATTTTATCCTGGTAGTACGATCCTGTGGGACAATTACCGAACTCCATTCGGGCAAAGCCGCGGGCATAAGCTAGTTTTACCATAATTAAACAGCACCACATCGCACACGTTGCATAATACGTGAGAAATTTTAAATTTCATGTCACAGCTCACACCATCTTAGAACACAAGACTGCCTGTCCACTGAAGCAGAGAAAAGCGGAGAAGGTAAGGGAAAAAAAAAATATATTAAGCAATACAATTCCAATTCCACTTCTGCGCTCGAATGGGCAAGCTAACCATTTCAGCTAATAGAAATGGTCAACGAATCATAGGCAGGAAAATAATAACAGGGTTTAAAGTGCTGCTCATAAGAAAAAAATACAGTACGTGTTTACACGGGGAAAATAGAGTTCACATATCCCACACGAAACAACAAATAATATTTTCAGTAGGAGTGTGCGAGACCACTATTCAAATCTCATATTTTGACTTGTAAAAGCGAATTTCATGATTTATGATTTTATGATTTTTTCATGATTTTATAAGAGTATATCTTTATGGTATCTAACTACCTACTTAAAACAAATAAACATTTCTTTTTTCTGTCTGTTTTTTTTTCTTCCGGCTAATCTGCGAAACGGCTGGGTCGATTTTGACAGGCCTGTTACTGGCCGACAGCTGATGTTATAATGAGTAACTGAGGTTTCTTTAATTTTAGAAAAAGGACTAGGGTTCCGCGAAACAAAAAGAAAGTTAACAAAATCAAAGTAGAAGTAGAAGTATTGTTTTTATAATACTTTCACGCCGAGCGTCGAGGGACATACTGAGGGTTATACCTAGGTCAAGGCGAGGTCGCGGGCAACAGCTAGCTAGATTTATAAATTAAAGCTTGTATCTGCGTATTAAATCGATAAGTAAATAAATGATAAATAAATAAATTCTTTATTTCACCGAAAGCCACAGTACAAGATCTATAGACTAAAACAATATAAGGCTTGTAACTAGGTCACAATAATATTAATGCTCTGACTCCTAAACTAGGTGTATGTGCCTGTGTCTTAGGAGTCAGTGATTCTCCGTAACAAACAAAGCCAAATTATACTAATACTAATACGGGACGTGGACGTTACAACAATAAGCAAATTGTGTAAAAGAAAACAGGATATAATCTATGACATGTAAAGAAAATACAAAATGAAAAACGTTTAAACTGTGTGGTGAGGTGAATAAATGTAGGGTCTGAGTGTGTGTGTGTGTGTGTAGTGAGTAGGTGTAGGATGTGAGTGTGCGTATGTAGTGTGTAGGTGTAGGGTGTGTGGAGTGAGAAAGAATGGGGTGTAACCTGTACACATCCGCTGATGGTTAGATTTAGACTTATATTTAAATTTAGCTTTATAGTACATAATCACTGTAAATTGCCCAGCAGTATAGCTAATTAGTACAGCTAAGTAGTATACGTACCTATAAAATGTTGTTTATCATATTAATTTACACCTACATAATGCCTCTTGACTACTAATTCGACGCGGGCGAAGGTCGCGGGGCACAGCTAGTAAAAAATACTTACGTAGACGTACAACCTACATAGATAGGTAATTGTTCCCATCGATCATCGATGTGAAAACCTATACTCTCTCCTTTCTGTATAATATCTCCCACATTAAAAACTAGCTAGCAATTATTATGTTCCTATTTTATTTATTATATTGATGTAATGCTATCTAGTTGTTGTAATTTTTTTCTGATTTTACTACATAACCTACACTCCTACAGTATTGTAAATTCTGATAGAATATTATTGATAAAGAAAAATTTTATTTTTCTTAAATGTTTTATATAATGTGTCCGTGTATATAATGTAACGTGTTTTATGTAATAATCCATACTTATGTTAAAAGTTACGAGTAGGTACACTGTGTTTAATTTTAAGTTTGTATGTTAGATTAAGTCAGTGAAACATATGAATCTTTTTTATTTTTAAGACCTTACTCAATCATATTTCATGCAAATAAAGAATCTTGAATCTAGTTTTATTAGTATGTTGTACACCATAGATATAGGTAATAAACAAGATGTACACCGTCCGTAACATTTGTGATCACAAGAGACTTGAAGAAAAATCTGTCAGCGTAGTAACTATTAGTGGCGTGGCAGCCCTAGAACCGTCAGGCCCTGCAAGTGCAGCTATTGATGCAAGCTGACGACGCATTTCCGTCAGCAACACTGCATATCCGGCTTCGGTGCGCCCGCGCAGCGCGCCGCTCCGCTGGTGATAAACAAAGGGTCAAAGGCGCTTCCGCTCCAAGCAATAAACACTGGTCGTTGCTCTGCATCATGTGCTGTTTTAAACTTAGTGTTATAGGTAGTGTTACTTTCTGAGTGGATAAGTCTTGACTTTTGAACTTAGTGTTAACTAAGGGACACTTTGTATTTTACTTCGGCGAAAATGTACCTACACCAATGCACAAAATTTCAGTAGGTAGCATAGCTGGTAGATTTTAGGCGATTTTTTAAGTATTTGTTCTACATATCTCAACTCAGATCTCAAATCCGTTTCCAAGGCTTTTAATAGATCGATTTCGTAGCACGATGCCTACTTTCACACTATGACTACTTTATTGTACTTTCAAGTAATCGGTTTGCCACTTTGCCAACATTTTGAAACCACCATACATTGGATCGCACGGTGCCTACATTTATCAAATTATTTTAAGAAGCAAATCGAGGGATTGTAGACGCGTTGTTTGACGTCATTTAGCAACCGACGACGTTACATCACGCACACGCGAACAATTAATGTTACAGAAACGTTAGGTCGTTGAACTGTAACAATGCCGATACACTGCATCTTGATAAAGGACCTAATTCTTCTATAGTCTAGAGATAAGTATCCATTCAGGAAATTCTAGGCAAAGTAGTCAGAAACGAATTAGGACGCGAATGAGTTAAACGTTGCCTTTGTTTTAATACAACCTTGTGGTGCCTACCGGCAGAAGACATTGTATGATACATTAATACGAAATGTCAATTCCGATGCCGATTCTACTCAAAGCTTACCTACTTCCATCGGAATTATTTCGATGACCTCCAAAATAACGCTGAAATGCTCCAATAACAAAAGAGCACATAAAACCAAACGTTATACCAGCAATTTTTTACTACTAACACTTTGATCAACCGCCTCATTGTTACACATGGGAACTGAGTCTTTGACTGACAAAGGGATCAGCCGATAATCGTTCAAATGTCCATCAGGTCATCAGTCAGAGGCGAGATGAAAGCTCCTCGGTCAGGCGGGGAGTAGATAATGAAAGACGAAGGTAGTGTGACAAATGAGGCTCACCGCATTGTTGTAACAGCTTTGTATTAATGAAGATCATGAGCAAAGCCAGCCGACTGTGCGCATTATGTTGCTGACCAGTCACGAAGTGGATGTCTGCATGGTCATCCATTATAATAGAAATTTTATTAAATGAAATTATATTAAAAGGCAGTTTTTCGCCATGTTTTTGAATAAGAAACGATAAAATTAGGTATGTACATACTAATTTTTCTACGCACAGTTATGAAAATTAATAATTTATCCAATTGACACATAGCTGAGTGCAATGAGACAAAAAATACGCAAAAGGTGGAACGAAGTTTATAGTGCTGGGATTTTCATGGGACTTTTTTTATTGAGTTCCTAGAGGAGTGGAAAAGAAAGTTAAAAAGAATTTCACCGCTCGCGACTTTTTTTTTCAATTTCCTTTGTTTTTTTATTTATGAATAACTTCAAATGTTGGGTAATCGTGTGACCTGCGTGAATCCATTAAACGCCAATTTGGTCGGTTTCTTTGTTCATTGTTGTCGATGTAATGCATATTTCAAGTATTAGTTTTTTAAGCAGTAGTTAGTTAGTAGGATTCGAGTGCAGAGCGGCGAAAATTTTTTTAATTCTCCGTTCCACTCCTTTATAAATATAAAAATTCCTCAATACAAAAATTCCCATGAAAATCCGAGCACTTCGTTCCACCTTTTGAGTATTTTTTGTTTAATTCCACTCGGCTGTGTCAATTGGATAAATTATTCATTTTCATAACTGTGCGTAGAAAAATAAGCATCAAGTAGGTACCTAATTTTATTGCCTAAATGTTATATCTATACATATAATAAAACAGTAAAAAAACTGTGTCTGTACATTGAATATATTTAAAAAAAAATTAGTGAGGGGGGTTTGGAAACAGTAATAGAGCACGAATCCAAAATAAAAATTCTGTCTGTTTGTCTGTATGTCTGTTTGTTTGTACACGCTAATCTTCGGAACTACTCGACGGATTTCAATGATTTTTTTTTTGTTGTAAAGGTATTAAATCTGGGCAACATATAGGCTATAATTTATCTTGGAAACTTGAACATCTGATGCAGCACCGCAACAGACCAGCTAAACTATAAGAGATACAAAAACGGTACCATAGCAAAAATTGTTCCACGTGATGAGCATTTTCTGTTAAGAGAATAAATTTGAAGATCTGGAACACCTGAAGTGGAACTCCAAGAGCCCAGCTACACTATAACATATATAGGAATGACGTCTTAGCAAGAGTTGTTCAGCCTGATGAGCACTCTCTGTTGTCGTATAAAATTTGAAGACCTGGAACAGCTGATGTGGAACTCTAAGAGCCCAGCTACACTATAACATATATAGGAATGACGTCTTAGCAAGAGTTGTTCAGCCTGATGAGCACTCTCTGTTGTCGTATAAAATTTGAAGACCTGGAACAGCTGATGTGGAACTCCAAGAGCCCAGCTACACTATAACATAATTATATAGGAATGACATCTTAGCAAGAGTTGTTCAGCCTGATGAGCACTCTCTGTTGACGTATAAAAATTGAAGATCTGGCACACGCGTTGTGGAATATAATATAAAAAAAAAAAAAAAAAATGAAGACCTGGAACACCTGATATGGAAATCAAAGCTATCACTATATAATTATAAAATAACATAAGCTGGGAGTACCTCCACGCGGTGAAGGCGGTAACAGTTTAGGACTGATTTTCGATGAAAATTCGATGAATCATTGAAAATTTGACTCTACTGGCCAAAACTCCCATTTCTTATTTTGTGTGTGTGTTTGCGAGTGTTTAATTTCCTTTTTCATTTATTTTCGTGACACGGTAGCCTACCCGGTAACGCAGGGGAGCAGTCATTTAGATTTTAATTGATCAGTTATCTTCAGAATTAAACTATAACTATGTCTAGAAAGAGGTCAAATCTTTCCCAACGTTCCAAAGGAGCTAAAAGATTGAGGATCATAAGATCCCAAGAATCTACCGAAGAGCGTCAGGAGAGACTTGATGCTGTTCGAGAACATCAGACTGCAACTCGCTCCGTAGAAACCTCTTCGGATCGCGAAGAACACTGGAACACCTGATATGGAAATCAAAGCTGCATCAGATGTTCAAGTTTCCAAGATAAATTATAGCCTATATGTTGCCCAGATTTAATACCTTTACAACAAAAAGACCCTTCACGAAGCGGTCAACCAAGCATTCTGTACATCAAACTAAGTCTTTACGCAGAGAGTGCTCATCAGGCTGAACAACTCTTGCTAAGACGGGTCAACCAAGCATTCTGTACATCAAACTAAGTCTTTACACAGAGAGTGCTCATCAGGCTGAACAACTCTTGCTAAGACGTCATTCCTATATATGTTATAGTGTAGCTGGGCTCTTGGAGTTCCACTTCAGGTGTTCCAGATCTTCAAATTTATTCTCTTAGCTAGAAAATGCTCATCACGTGGAACAATTTTTGCTATGATACCATTTTTGTATCTCTTATAGTTTAGCTGGTCTGTTGCAGTGCTGCATCAGATGTTCAGCGAGGAAGTGAGGAAACTCGGTATGTAATGGGAGGTAACCCATCCACGGGCCAACCTAGGCAAACGCTTAACATAGCGGACAGTCGCGCATCATGTTCCGCACTTATCTCTAGAGACCTAGAAGCAGATGCGTAGATACGCTGAGAACTAATGCGCAATTATCTATCCGTGAACGTCTGCGACTCACGAGACAATGCATGATTTCTTCACTGGTCTCTAGAGACCTGGATGTAAATGCGTAAATACGCTGAGAACGCAGGTGTGCTTCGCGATCCGAAGAGGTTTCTACGGAGCGAGTTGCAGTCTGATGTTCTCGAACAGCATCAAGTCTCTCCTGACGCTCCTCGGTAGATTCTTGGGAATCTTATGATCCTCAATCTTTTAGCTCCTTTGGAACGTTGGGAAAGATTTGACCTCTTTCTAGGCATAGTTATAGTTTAAATTTGAAGATAGCTGATCAATTAAAATCTAAGTGACTGCTCCCCTGCGTTACCGGGTAGGCTACCGTGTCACGACGATAAATGGAAAAGGAAATTAAACACTCAAATAACACAAGCCCGAAGGCATATTTATTTGACAGAATAACGGGAAGAAAAGGTATTTGTTGTGTAGGTATTAAGTCTGGGCAACATATAGGCTATAATTTATTTTGGAAATTGGAACACCTGATGCAGAACCGCATCAGAACAGCTAAAGTATAAGAGATATAAAAATGGTGTCATAGCAAAAATTATTCCACGTGAAGAGCATTTTCTGCTGTGAGAATAAATTTGGAGATCTGGAACCCTGTTGTGAATCTCCAAAGCCCAGCGACACTATAACATATTAAGGAATGACGTCTTAGCAAAAGTTGTTTAGTCTGATGGGCATTTCCTGTGGACTTACGAAAATGAAAGATCTGGAACGTCTTCAATCGTCTCGCTCATCCAGTTGTTTTCCCGTCCCCGGGCCTCAGAATTCTACATCAAACGTTTCAGATATTCGATTTTCTTGACGACCCCGTTGTCGCTGGCAAAAGCAACAGGATCCGCGTACGAAGTCGCGGGCAGAAGCTAGTACATTTATAAATTAAAATAACCTAAACTTAGCAAAAACTTAAAAAATGGCGTCAAAAAACTCCTGTCAATTTTATTGTTTCATAATATTAAAAATAAAAAAGTCGCGAGCGGCGAATTATTTTTTAACTGATTTCTTCATTCCTCTAAGAACTTAATAAAAAAGTCCCAAGAAAATCCGACCACTATAAACTTCGTTCCACCTTATTGTCTGATTGCACTCGCCATCCTTCATCGCCCTTTGTGTTCCGGGGCCACGGCACAGTATAAATATGGATATATTCCATATTTATATTGTGGCCACGGTATCTCATTCGAACAGTCCCGCAGCCCCGGACAATTAATTCCCTAACTTTAATTACCTAAACCTAGGTATTTGTAATTATGTTTTATTTTTGGCAGGTTCTTGGTATTTATTAGATATCACGTTCGGACGTCATTAAATTTAATGGTCATAATCCGGTTGCTAATCTAGATTTTATCAATTTTTGGCCGAGGTATGCAAATCAACTTGAATCGGTAGGTATCCAGCTTGTGTTTACCAAAGTACTTACATTACATACATTAAGTAACATGTTGCAAACATGATAATTAATGTATTAAGTAAAGGGCCGCATCAGTCCGGTTTTAGTCAATTGAAAAAGATAAAAAGTTGCAATCGCAAGTCTTAGGTACTATGCAATGTATTGAATGTAAAGATAATATATAAAAGTTAGCTCGTCGCTATAAATTGGATGCACTCTCTCACTCAAATGAACTCTTGGGAGGATGGAAATTATCCCACAGGAATGTACTACCAAACGGGATAACAATCCAAATCCTACGTTGTAACCCACGCCACGGTCTATCCATACTTACACCTTATTTCATTCAAATTTGTTTAGACGTTATGCGTGAAAACTGAAAAGGTAACAAACATGCATGCAGACAGGGTTACCTTCACATTTATAATTTTAGTATACAGCGTGTAACAGAAAGGGTATAATCATATGGAATACTGTGGTACGGACCATCAAACTGAACTACTTTCTCTATGGGACCACCATCGAAATCGTAAAAAAATAATCAGCTGTCCCATATATTTGGGTCGAGTAGGTATTGAAATTTTGTATAGGACAGCTGATTATTTTTTTACGATTTCGATGGTGGTCCCATAGAGAAAGTTGTTCAGTTTGATGGTCCGTACCACAGTATTCCATATGATTATACCCTTTCTGTTACACGCTGTATATTGGATTAGCAATAGAGAGCTAGTGCTTGCTATAAATAAGGAGAAATAACTAAAACTTTAAAATAGTCATATCCTAGACATGAACTGCCTAGCCTTTTCCCAACCATATTGGGGTCGAGTTCCAGTCTAACCCGATGCAGCTGAATACCAGTATGTTGCATGGAGCGAATGCATCTGATTTTCACAACCCATTTAGGGTACTGGGTAATACGATACCGCTTGGTACCTTAGTCTGGTTGTCAGACTTTCGGCCCACTGAATACCGTATGTACTTTCATTTACTGAAGTATGCGAATGCATAGGTAGGTACTAATAATTTTTACTGAATAGTTGTAGCTGTTATTTTGAAATTACAAAAATGCAAGTCAATTTTATTTATTTGTTTACCTTCCATTTATGCAAGTTTCCAGCATATCAATAAAGGACAAAAGGCTAATGTCCCGTTATTATACACTTCGCCGGCTCTAATGTCCTTTTTCATGAAATGTTAATTTTATTCAGCAGTTGTTTTGTATTTCAATGAGATTTGTTCGTGTTGTAGTTTGAGTATTTAAGTAAGTACTGAATTGGGTAGTACTATTTTATATTTATTATTGTGAACGGTCACATGATTTTTATTGACGTTTATTTTGCCAAGTATTATGTATTAATTTTATTTCATTATTGTGAATGTTTGGACCATGTGGGTCATTTTTTTTGTTTGTTTGTTTTTTCCTACGATTGTCTAGCAGTTTGAGAACTATAAGCGACCTACCCAAATGTCCTTTCTTTGGTATTGTTAGTCGTGTCGTTGAGCTCCTTGAGTAATAAGTCCAGCTACACGATAACTGACAAATGCTTCCACTGACTGGACAGGTCCACTCAAATCTGTGTGGTTCTTTCTACAAGAGACTAATCTGCATAGTCCTCATGTGAGTTGAATAAGATTATGTCTGGACTTTAAAAGAGACTATGACTTCTGAGTTTGTTTCGGCTGTTTCTTCTCAGAGTAGTCAGGTACGAAACACCGGCCGGCCCCATCTAGTTTAAAAAAAATTACGTGTAAAAGTGTTTGTAAAAACCTGTTTGCTAAATAAACATCATTATCATTTGCAGTGTTCGGAGAGGGAGGGTAATGTGTCTATCAGCCTATACAGCGTGTAACAGAAAGGGTATAGTCATATGGAAGACTGTGGTACAGACCATCAAACTGAACAACTTTATCTAAGGAACCACCACCGTAGTCACAAAAAAATAATCAACTGCCCCATACAAAATTTCAATACCTACTGAGACAGCAGATTATTTTTTTACGATTGCGATGGCGGTCCTATAGAGAAAGTTGTTCAGTTTCATGATCGGTACCACAGTCTTCGATATGATTATACCCTTTCTGTTACACGTTGTATAAATATACCGAGTGTCCTTTGCACTCTAGAGACCAAACGCGTGGGCCGATTTTGATGATTCTTACGTCAGTCGATTTGTCTTAAAGACATGACAGTAATCAAAATTCAATATGGCGACAACCAGACGCCATATTGTGAAAAATAAGAAGATGAAAGTTGACGATGTTAAGTGGGGTATCATTAAATAGGTACATACTTAATTGAATGATCTTTAGGTTTTTCATATTAGATAAGTATCAATTTTCATTGGATAGCATGTAGGCCACAATCCACCAAAATCACAAATCTGCCACTTTTGTGAAATGAGTCAGAAAAATTATTATAAATATTGTTTATATATATAATTATTGTAAATTGCTATTATGTAGGTACGTGTGGAGTGTTTAACTAAGTGCAGATAAGTAGGTAGGTACATATTACTCAAATTAGTTTTGTGATAACAAGCCATATGTGTCCCAGATAGTTTAAGGTGGATGCGCTAGGGTAGCCCGCGAAATTTAAATTTTCTTACGTTTATTGCAATTTGTAGGTCATTGTCAGGTTGTATGTTGATGAAAATATGAATCGCGCCAGTAACACGTATGGAGTTACAGAATTATAATCATTCAAATCATCAATACAGCTCTCCAAGTTCATATAATCACATACAATAGCTATTTCATGAAAAAGTCACTTTTTGAATTACTATATATAATTATACTTATACTAATTTCAAATGGGTTCAATGACTACAGTCGGCGGTGATTGTTTTTTTTTTAATCTTGGCAAAGAGATATATGCGTCGTTACGGCGTAAATATTTTTTGAGTATTTAAATTGCGTTTATAAATAGAAATTATATTTATGAACAAATTAACATCTATTTGTGTTCCAAGCTCAAATCTATTTGAATTATCTATTTTTCATATTAGGCTGCATAACGGCATCATACCTTTGCTTCTTCTTCAACCTGGCGAAAACAAAGCGCGGAAATATAGCAAATTAAATCATAGTTTCCTAATAATTCCTGACATAAATACTTTCCTGCTCCGTATGGTGCTACTTTACTGCTCCGTATGATGTCGGACGTAAAGAATAGCACCATCCCATATCTTCCCGTGGGTGTCGTAAGAGGCGACTAGGGGACTTACCAGAGAATGGGCAGCAGCGTTTTCTGTGTTTTTGAAACAACCGTACTGCGATCGCCAACACGCCTGCCAAGCGTGACGATTATGGCAAAACCCCCCCTTATAATGAGCGCAATACAAAGATGGCCCCTAGTACCCGGCAGCCCGTCTACCCTCGACTATGGTAGCGGTCGAGGTGACGGCGTGGCAAGGGGTGCGAAGAATCTCCGGAAGGGATCCGACTGCCTATACCGACGACTTGACCTGGCAACATATAACACGCGTACACTCCGGACCGACGAGAAGATAACGGAACTCGAAGAGGAATTGAGTAGGCTGCGATGGAGTGTTGTGGGATTATCTGAAGTCCGAAGAGAGGGGGAGGACACGATAATCCTGAAATCCGGCAACCTGCTCTATTTCCGAGAGGGTGACCGGCAGTCCCAGGGTGGTGTTGGGTTTATCGTCCACAAGTCCCTTGTGAATAACGTGGTGAAGATCGAGAGTGTGTCGAATAGGGTGGCGTACCTTATACTCAGAATATCCTCGAGGTATTCGCTGAAGGTCATACAGGTCTACGCCCCGACCTCGGCACACCCCGACGACGAAGTGGAGACCATGTATGAGGATATCTCTAAAGCCATGCATGGTTTCAATACTCACTTCACCGTTGTCATGGGGGACTTCAATGCGAAACTGGGCAAACGAGACGGGGATGAGCTGCAGGTGGGGCAATTTGGGGTTGGACGTCGGAATCACCGGGGTCACCAACTGGCTAGTTTTATGGAGAAGGAGGGCCTCTATATGATGAACTCCTTCTTCAAAAAGCGTGAGCACAGGAAGTGGACCTGGCAGAGCCCCGATGGTGCAACTAAAAATGAGATTGACTTCATCATGTCAACCAAGAAGCAAATGTTCAATGATGTCTCTGTGATCAATTCGGTGAAAACCGAGAGCGATCACCGCATGTTAAGAGGCACATTGAACATCAATATCAAGCTTGAAAGGTCTCGACTGATGAAGTCTACGCTCCGTCCTGCACAGATCCAGATCCAAAACCCCGAGAGCTTTCAGCTTGAACTCCAGAATCGTTTCGAGTGCCTAGGAAGCTCAGTGGACGAATACAACGATGGGTTCGTGGAAACTGTCCATACGACTGGGTCTAAGTTCTTCAAGACACGTCGTGCAGATAAGAACAAAAGGCTCTCTGATCATACTCTTAAGCTCATGAAGGAGCGGCGTGAGATGATCCTGCAGTCTTCAGATGAGGCGTGGAAATACCGGCAGCTCAATAGACGGATCTCTAAATCCTTGAAGAGCGACCTCCGCCGCTTTAATACCGAGCGTATTAAAGACGCAATTGAGCGGAATAAAGGCTCCAAGGTATTTGCGAGAGATCTGGCTATTGGGCAGAGCCAGCTCACGAAACTGAAGGCCGACGATGGCAGGATCGTATCCGCCAAACCGGAGCTTCTGAGAGAGATCGAGAGTTTTTATGGGCAGTTGTACACGTCAACCAGTAAACCCGTCGTAGATCTAGCAAACGACCCAAGAGCTAGACTGACCCGACATTATACCGAAGACATACCGGACGTCAGCCTGTACGAGATTAGGATGGCTCTGAAACAGCTTAAAAACAACAAGGCACCGGGTGATGATGGAATTACGGCCGAACTCCTGAAGGCGGGTGGAAAACCGGTACTTAAGGCCCTTCAGAAGCTGTTTGATTCCGTCATACTCGAGGGGAAAACGCCACAGGCATGGTGCAGGGGTGTGGTGGTACTCTTCTTCAAGAAGGGCGACAATTCCCGGCTGAATAACTATAGGCCCATCTCACTTCTAAGCCATGTCTACAAGTTGTTTTCAAGAGTCATCACGAATCGCCTCGCGCGCAGGTTTGACGATTTTCAGCCTCCCGAACAAGCCGGATTCCGAAAAGGCTTCAGCACCGTAGATCACATACATACGCTGCGGCAGGTTATACAGAAAACCGAAGAGTATAACCTGCCTCTCTGTTTAGCGTTTGTGGACTACGAGAAAGCCTTCGATTCGATCGAGACTTGGGCTGTACTGCAGTCTCTCCAACGGTGCCAAATCGACTATCGGTACATCGAGGTGTTGAAGTGTTTGTACAAAAACGCCACCATGTCAGTCCGACTTCAGGACCAGACCTCGGAACCTATCCTTCTGCAGCGAGGTGTGAGACAGGGACCGAAACTGTTCACCGCTGCACTGGAGGATGTCTTCAAGGTTCTGGACTGGAGAGGGCTAGGCATCAACGTTAATGGCGAGTACATCACTCACCTTCGGTTTGCCGACGATATAGTGGTCATGGCTGAGACCATGGAGGACCTCAGTACAATGCTCGATGACCTCACTAGAGCCTCCGAAAGAGTGGGTCTTAAAATGAACATGGACAAAACCAAGGTTATGTTGAATGCCCATGTAACACCCACTCCTATCAAGATCGGAGACTCTATACTCGAAGTTGTAGGCGATTACGTCTACCTGGGACAAACGGTCCAGCTAGGTAGGTCTAACTTCGAGAAAGAGGTCAACCGTCGAATCCGACTCGGCTGGGCAGCGTTCGGGAAGCTGCGCGGTATCTTCTCGTCCAACTTACCGCAGTGTCTCAAGACGAAAGTCTATGACCAGTGTGTGTTGCCAGTGATTACATACGGGACCGAAACGTGGTCGCTCACAATGGGCCTCATTCGAAGGCTTAAAGTCACCCAAAGGGCAATGGAGAGGGCTATGCTCGGAGTTTCCTTGCGTGATCGAATCAGAAATGAAGACATCCGCAAGAGAACCAAAGTTACCGACGTAGCCCGAAGAATTGCCAAACTGAAGTGGCAGTGGGCAGGGCACATTGCTCGCAGAACGGATGGCCGATGGGGCCGAAAAGTTCTGGAGTGGCGACCGCGAACCGGAAGACGTTGCGTTGGAAGGCCTCCCACTAGGTGGACCGATGACCTGGTGAAGGTTGCGGGGATCCGCTGGATGCGAGTTGCACGGGACCGGTCAGTGTGGCGACACTTGGGGGAGGCCTATGTCCAGCAGTGGACGTCTTTCGGCTGAAATGATGATGATCAAATACTTTCAGTTCTAATATTTTATTTCTTCGAAAGTGTATTGAAAAACGTCGTTTGATACGCGTGGGGATTTGTTACTGCAGTTCTTGGCTCTATAACACCCTCGCCTGCAGCTTGGGTGTAAATTCCGCCTCTAATGCAATAACAAAGTTTCCCCACTCCAAACTATTCAGTTACTAACTATATCAGTTTCCAAACTATTTCGCAGCTTCACAACACAAGGGGACTTTACTACAACCATAAACTGTTTTGAAATCTCTACTTTGGGAAGCCTTCATAATAATACCAGCCTATTACTGTTCTACTGCAGGGTGAAGGCCTCTCCTCATACGAGAAAGGCACAGACAATGATCACCACGCTTGCACAATGAGGGTTGCTTCATGATTTCAACTCAATTTTTACATAACCAAAGCGAGTAATCGAGGATATAATCGATTTTGCCACGGAATAGAAACATCATTAAATGTGCTCCTGTATTTCCAGTACGGCTCGCGGTAGGTAGTTACAGCGCCCACGAGTCACACTGCTTGACCAACCGATTGGCAAGAACAAAATTCAGGAACATAAATCGTCAATCCATCATCAGGCTGCGCTGACAAACGATTACGCGACGCCGCGGCCGACGCGACTTTTGTCTCCTGCGTCTTTGATTAGCGTTTACACAATTTGAACACTACCTCAGTGCAAAGGCAGGATAAACTTGGTAGTTTCTTCGAAAGTACTATTACGTATTATGTAACCGCGAAATTAATCATAGTAGGTACCCAGCTACTACTTATATTCTTTCAAAGAATCGCCTTAAACATTTCATACAAGTATATTTATTTTCTGATACATTTAATACTAACATGTTAGTAATACAACAAGGTCCTGCGGTTAAGAGCCGTCCTTGCCCTCGAGATCTAGAACCAACCGGACCTTGTGTTCTCAAGAGCTTGAGGTAAATCTACCTCGAAGTCTGACTTCATTCTCAAACTGGTAGCCAATCAGAAAGCAGAAACTATGTCTCTAAGTTATGTATGTAAACCTATGTCATTAATGTCTTTGACTATGTCATTTTTAATTTAGATTCTAGTGATGTCATCGGCGAGATTTAATTCTTATGTAGGTATAGGTAATTAGATATTTCATCATTATCAACAAAAGATCCAGTAAGATCCAGTGAAACCACATAAAAACTTATTTCACCATATTCAGTCATATTCTTGAGTACTTGAGGTGAGTAGTTAGGAAAATGCCCATAGTTACGTTTGACCTATATTGACGTCACTGAAATACCCGCAATGCCTGTGTTCATATTTACTAAGACTTGGCGAGACATAATTGAATTCTTAAATAAAAGGGCGATTCTGAGTTTTCAACTTTCGGCGGTTGGTGTAACATTGAAAACCCTGCAGTGAGTGTTTTTTTTCCGACCCCCTCCCCCCTGTTTGTAATTCAAGTTATTAAAGGACGACCCCTGAGTGACGAAAGGTGAAGGCGCAAGGTGAAGGCGCGGCGCAGGCGTGGAATTTATAAGGAAATAATAAATGGAAACCCTGATACAGGACAAACGACCTTAGAGGAGGATGCATAATCAGTTCTTGGTCGCCTCGAGAGAAGCCAGTATTGGTCAAGATGGTCCAAGTTGGCGGTCATTCAGATGTACCTAACCCGTACGGCCGATAAAATCATAAAAATCATAACGTTGCCACATAACATTGTCGATGGCACGAGATATGCAAGTTGTATTGTTGCTACTACTCAGTGTCATCGGGCAACTGAGCCCGTACGCAAGTCTCCGACATGTCGGCGGGCACGCACGGGAAAATGTCGTCGTCATGATTATTTTTCATACATGGTGGAATCCCACTCCGACACACGAACGGTTACGGGTTACCACGTATTCTGTACCTATGTAGGTATAGATAGACGAGTAGTAGGCATTCTGAACATAGAAATGTTTTCATCGGTTAATTTAAAAAACAGCTGTTTCCTACAAAAGTGCAATACCTACACGCTCAAAATGTATGGAACAGCTGTTTTTTTTTAAATAACTATTATAATATTTAAATGTGGGGGGGGCGGTTCAGAGTGATGTAATACGTGGTAACCCTTTGTTCATCGGTGTCCCTGCCACCCTGTATAAGACCGGGCTGCGTTGCTTTGGTATATGTAGAGCCCATTAGCTACACATAAAAGGCGTAACAAGACTCGTAACGAAGCCGAAAGGTACTTGTTCTCCCCATCATTGTGATCATTTTTTTGTTCTAGACCATCCCTGGGAACCTTCTAGTTACGGAGATATTGGGGGTCAACATTCCAACTTTTCCACAAGTTTTTTTTTTTAAACATGTTTTTACGTAATAATCTTACTGTAAACACCTCCACGACCCCCGTACTATTCACGAGTTTCATTGAGTCCTTAGGTAAAAGGTGATTTTTCAACACAAAAAGAAAAGTCGTTTCCCAGCAATAATTTTTGCGTAAAGTTACTAAGTTTGATGTATATAATGCTTGGTTGTCGGCTTCGATATGGGTCTTGTTACACCCTGTATATCTTGTTGATTACAATTACAAGCTTGTTTATTATATCTATGATTACAACACTAGCCCATGTTACTTACATATCAAAACAATGGACTTCAGTCACCTACTAACGTTAGTTGTAGTAGTTTTAGGTATTACGCAGTAGTTCTACTTATCACATAACTAGCTTGGGTTCTTTACTCAATAGTCTTCGGTTTTCGTATTTTCTCAATTATTTTTTGTAATGTATATGATAATTTGTGTTTGATGCTCCTTTTTAAAATTTTTATGTCTAACGATCTGTATTTTTTTTTTCAAATCCTCACGTGTAATTCTGATAATTATTTCAAATAAACTAGGTAAACTAAACTATCACCTAAGATCCTATCCTTTTAAGTATTTTTTAATAGGTTGAAATTTTCCTCACTTACTTACATAACAAATATTTGAATCATACAGACTTGAGTCTTAGGTAGGTAAGTACTTACTTCTAGTGCCTATTGAGACTCATACTAATTACCTAGAATGTGTCAAGCAATTATGTTTTTCCCAGTAAGTACTTATTTGTATTTATGTTGCAAGTGATGTTTTTGAAATCTGAAACTTTCATACAGAACAGGGAAAAACATCAGTGGCCACCGCGCCGCTAGCCACTTGTACCACGACGGCACAAACTCGCGGCTTGAGAACGATCGATCTGTGACATGAATTCAATTTTTCTTACGATTTTTACAATTTGCAGTTCAGTTTCAAGTTGTATGTTAATTATAGTATGCTTGATGATTCGCGACAAATATGTCCTTACCGAGTTATAATCATTAAAATCATAAACAGGTCCCTTTCAGTTCATTTAATCCCATTGAATGATTTTTTCATGAAATAGTCAATTTGTAAAAAAACGTAAGAAAATTTCGAATTCCGCGAGCTACCTTAGCGCGTCCTGCGGTGGCACTACTGCCGTCAGACGAGGTTTGTGTGGTGATTCCATGCTCTGTGTGTCTACAGAATAAACTGTAAAATTATGAAAACCACATAAGGAAAAGGGAAACGATAAATTAGTCAGCGGTATCTATCTACAACAAAATGATTAAATCCAACCCCAAGATATCGTTCATGACAATGCCCACTATGACAGCTGTTACAAAAAGTTGACATTCATGATTGCCGTCATACCGTTATCATTAATTATGCAAACGATTATTCGTTTGTTGCAGCCCACGACACGAATTTAAAATTGTATCTATGCTAGGCTGCCGTTGGTCTAGTGGTCGCAATCGCGATAGCTGAGCATGAGGTCCTGAGTTCGATTCCCGCGTCGGGCAAACATGGAGTCTGAATTCCTAGTTGATGGCAATAGCAAAAGAGATTGGATGTACCGGTATAGCAACAAAGCTTGTAACATTCGCCTTATAATAGGTATCTCTCAAAGCCTTTTAGCATGAGCTTGTTAAAAATGATGCTGAACAGTTTTTCATAAACCGGTTTTAGGTAATGTAAGCCGTCAACCAAGCATTATGTACAGACGCCAGAAAATCAAACTACCCGAAACTGTCAAATTTTCCCAATAAAACTTGATCCTGATGCTTTAGCCATAAAGTAGAAAATCTATTAGAGTAATTTGACAGATTGTAGTAGCTTGATGTGCTGGACTGCTGGCGTCTCTACATAATCTCTGCTTTAACTAAAAAAAAAAACTTCGCCTAAATACCTTTATGTGGTCTGTGGGTATTTTCATTTTCAACCTACAGCACAGAGCCTAGCGTTGGAAATTGTCTTCATGTAGATGTCGAGTAGTATGAGTGAAAGTAGTTTTTCAGTAGGTAATAAATTATTACGTATAACTATTAACTTTATAAAATGTTAATAAGAAACGTTTTTTGCAAAAAATTAAACCGCCTTCAAAAACACGAAAAAGTAAAAAATAACTTTAGCTTTAGAAGTCGGAGACTTTTGCTAGTTTGATTTTGTTTTTTTGTCACCGACTTCTGAAGCTAAAGTTATTTTTTACTTTTTTGTGTTTTTGAAGTCGGTTTAATTTTTTGCAAAAAAGTTTTTTGTTTTTCACTTTTATGTGCTTCATATAAACAGAAAAAAAAAACAAAAACATGCATAAAAAAAAGGTTCCGACGAATTGAGAACCTCCTCCTTTTTAATCGGTTAAAAAACCCTGTCTGATCCGTGAGGGTATTATTAGGTAACGAGATTACATTCTATTTATGTAGTCCTTTTGGATAACAAGTAAAAAAATACCCCGAATAGAATTAAATAAAATGTACTAAAATGAGGAAGCTTACATGGCAACACAGGAGCGCGGGCGGTGACACTCGCGTTTATATTGTTGCCAACACAAAGCAGTAACATCATTGTGTCCATTCACAAAGTTTATTTTTAAAATAATTCCTGAAACTTCGTCGAAAACACCTAAGATCATGAATTCGTTCAAAACTACGCATATTCATGAAACGAATTCCTATTTTATTTTTCTATTAATAGGTACACCTGCCTGATACTTTAACCAAAGTGATGTTGCCCAAAAACGATGCACATGGCGTCCTATATTTAGTTAATTGTTTCCTGTTTAATCCAGCAGTAAACTGAAAACTATGCTGAACATCACTGTATTTAGCGAGCTGTTTACAGCCTATTAATAGGTATAAGGACACTTTTACATGCATCATGCACGACACTGTCAAAAGTAAGGGGACTTTATTAAATGTCAATTTATTGAAGCTTAAATGTCAATGATGTGTATGTGTTTCTATTATTCAGTTTGTTGTTTATTTTTTTTCATTTAGGTTAAGTTGTGTTTGATGCTCGCTATTAAAGAGTCTCTAAATCTGACCTGTAATTTTTGATAATTATTAATAAATAAACTAAACTAAACTAAATAAAATGGAAAATACAATAAAGGGTGTAACAAGACCCTTAACGAAGCCGAAAGGCGTCGTTGTTCTCCTCGTCATTGCGATGATTGTTTTGTTCTAGACCATACTACATACCTTAGGAACCTTCTAGTTACGGAGATATTGGGGGTCAAAGTTCCAACTTTTTCACAAGTTTTTTTTTAAATACATGTTTTTAATTTAAGATTTTTACTTTAAACACCTCCACGATCTCCGTATTAGTCAATATATCCATCAGCACAAGGTTTTGAGTGCGTTACATTGAGTCCTACTGCAAAACGTGATTTTTCACCCCAAAACAAAAAGTCGTTTCCCAGCAATAATTTTTGCGTAAAGTTACTTAGTTTGATGTACTTAATGCTTGGTTGACGGCTTCGTGAAGGGTCCTGTTACACACTGTATATACTCAGGTACATACTTTTCCCGCTTTCTATATGTATAGCGTAACGGTCAACGGACTTCTAAAAAGGAAGAGGTTCATAATTCGGCTGTTTTTTTTTGTACTCATATCTCTGTGATTCTTTTTTCATTTGCTAAAGGAAGCTCAGAAGGCGGTCCTAGGCGGGCAAAAATATGTTTTTGCTGTACTAAGAGCATAGTAAAGTATTATTCTTTATTCTTGTCTAAATGTTTTACTAATAACTTCAATGTTTGCGGAAAACGGCTGGATTTAAACAATCAAAATTCAAAAACTTTCATTGAACAATTTGATTTAAAACTAAAAACTCATGATTCAAAGGAAAGGACGTAAGCAAGGAGTATTGTTACAGTGACCAATTCAGGGGATTTTAGGACGCTGAAGCAGCCGTTCAGAAAGGGGATAGCCTACGAGTATTGTATTACCTATTTGACTATCAATTTTCGTATTCTGTAACATTTTAGTATTCTGGAATAATTTTGTACAAAATTTTGTATTTGTATAAAAAATAAAGCGTACCTTTCTGTAAAATATCTGAGAGCGCGCATTGAAGTAAATCAAACATGGTTAGGCTGGGAGTAAATAACTGACAACGCCCAGCATTGTTGATTTAATATAATAAAAAACTATACTGTTCGCCTTTGTCTAAAAATTATGCATACTCGTATATACGACATATTTCAGCCGCAGCAGACGGTTTATAAAACGCCACATAATTATCTTATCTAGATATAATATAATCCTTGATAACGCTATGTATACGCAAGTAACTACGTCAACTTCACAGATAGGTAAAATGTTGCACTGATGCATCATGATCTGACTGACTGATGATCATGATCTGACTGATGATCATTTCCAGCCTTTGTTCTATATTCTGGAACCGATATGACCTAGACGGTAAGTATACAATGTGTAAACGGATATTTCACCAAGCATTCTGTACATCAAACTAAGTAACTCTACGCAAAAAATATTGCTGGGAAACGACTTTTTGTTTTGGGGTGATAAATCACGTTTTACGGTAGGACTGAATGTTACGCACTTACCCTCTTATTAATAAACACTGAATAAAATTATACCAGGAATAACAAAGGAATAACCATACATTTTCAAAGGTTTAAACTTGGAATAACTTTATTCTGTGTTTATTAATAGGAGGGTCAAAGCATTGTGCTGATAGATACATTGAATAGTAGTCGTGAAGGTATTTAGAGCAAATATGTATTTTAAAAAAAACTTGTTGTAATGTTACTTTGACCGCTAATATCTCCATAACTAGAAGGTTCCCCGGTATGGTCTAGAACAAAAAAATATCGCAATGACGGAGAGAACAAGTGCCTTTCGGGTACTTGACTCTTACACCCATTACTAGTATGGAAAGGCCGGTGATTTTGGCGCCCAGCGTGGGACCAAAGTATTCAAACACATTCAAATCTTCATCTACTTAGCGTAAGTCACCCCGAAGGCCGTTAAAGTAAACAGTTGTGATGAAATATTCACTTGCATTATACTAAGAATTGGTCTTTCGCCATTTTAAGTATGCTATGTTATCGCATTGCACAGAGCCCTCTGTTGGCCATAAGTATTCATGGAATTTTGACTCATGCGTCACTCTTATCTCGACTGTCGAGACAGAATTACTCTTCCGGAGATAATATTGTGAAATAGGTCATGACGTTTTCATGGGTTTCGGCCTTGGGGGGGAAAAATATCTAGTGGGCGGATGACGCGGCTACCTAAGTTTATGGACATACTGCGATGACTAGGTATTACTCCTATGAGCTAAATGAACATAACTGCTTGGCCACGAGCTGCACGATCAAGCGAAGTGAAGTCGTAGTAACTCTCAGGGGGTTACCTTGACCACTCAATATTAGGACTTAGGGTTTCAATGATGATCATAGGGTGATGATGGTAGGGTTTCAATGATGATCAGAGTTACAACTACAATAACATCCATTTATTTTCAGGCTTCTTTGGCCCATAGATATACCTATACCTTACCGACTAATATACATATGATGAAATACAAATTACGCTACGCTACGGTAAGCTTGCAGAAATATATTTGTATGTAAATAATTATGGAGACAGCCATTAATCTTTAGTTTCGTACAAGAGAGAGAGTTGCCACCCTTTAAAACTACTCAATACATAAATAAAAGTGTTGCCATCCTTCAATCTTCAACACTTAAAGCAGAATTGTTGTGATTGGCTTTGAATGGGGCGTAAACGCGCTGGTACTTAAACTCGAGCGCCGATCACGCAGTCAAGGACTGAATACAACGTGACAACTTATAGTAGATTAAAGTCAGGTCAGAGTCAAAACATATACGTGCAGGAGTGTAGAATTGATAAGGTTAGCTATCAATAGATTTACCAGCAGTTGTAAATACAATATAATAAAACGATTTGGAAGAGACTTAGCATTGGGTTGCCTAAAGGTTGAAGAAGAAGAAGCATTGTATGAAACCTAATAATGTATGTTTATCTTATAACATAACACACACCTGTAATCCTCAAAAGGGCTAGGCAGAGTTGTAGCTAATAGTACACCCACATTTCGCCAGTTATGTATAAATCCCATGTAGGTACTAGGGGCGAGCCTATTGCCATCAACCCGGCGCAATCCCAGACTTCGTGGCTGCTATTGAGAAATTCCTGATCAAACTTTGCCCGACCTGGGAATCGAACCCAGGATCTTATGTTCAGCAGTCGCGCTTGCGACCACTAGACCAAAGAGGCGGTCTTGTCTTCAATCAGCAATAAATATAATATAAAGTCACATTAAAATAACTTTCTTATCAGTTTAAAATTAGCGAGAAAATGGAGTCATTACGGATAAAAAGTCGATTATTAGTTGTTATCAAATTTCTGAGCCGCGACAAGGCGCAATCATATCGCGATGTCATGGCGTCGGCGTCAGTATCCCCCCGCGGGCCGCGGCGCCAGGCGTTGTTTTGATACCTAGGGCTGGTTATCTCCACGCTTTATCAGCAGCATTATCATGATAACAATGCTTTTCAAACAATACTAGCTTTTGCCCATGGCTGCGCACGCGTAAGTGGCTGAAAAATTCATAATACCACAGGAAATTATTACCGGGATGAAACTCCTATGTCCTCACCCAGGTCATGGTTTATGGGTATGTCACATTTTATCCAGATCCGTTCAGCAGTTAAGGCGTGACACGTAGGTATATAGCATATAGACAAACAGACTGACGGACAGACTTACTTTTGCATTATTTATCTAGATGTTTTTTTTTCGGACAATACTGCACCAATACTTTAAAACATAATAAATCTAATGCTGATTATACTTAGAAGCGGACAAATGTTCAGCTATTAACATTATTATTGATGTCGGCATTCATACATAAGGTTGGAAAACTTGTCTTTATATAAATAGCCGGTGACAACGCCTGCTGATGCCGACTCAGTCAGCTGCCTTCGATAATGCAATCTTTAAGGTGTGTCGCAGATTAGGTATCATATACATAAAGGGTGTAACGAGACCCCTTTATCGAAGCCGAAAGGCACTGGTTCTCCCCGTTATTGTGATCATTTTTTTTATTCTAGATTATAGAACAAAAAAATTACGGTTACCTGGGAACCTTCTAGTTACGGAGATATTTGGGGTCAAAGTTCCAACTTTTTCACAAGTTTTTTTTTTAAATACATGTTTTTAATGTACGATTTTTACTTTTTACTTTAAACACGTCCACGATACACGTACTATTCAATCCATCCATCAGCATAATGTTTTGAGTGCGTTACATTGAGTCCTACCGCAAAACGTGATCTTTCACCCCAAAAAAAAAGTCGTTTCTCAGCAATAATTTTTGCGTAAAATTACTTAGTTTGATGTATAGACTAGCATGCACATCAAGTTACTACAATCTGTCAAATTTCTTTGACAGATTTTCAACTTTATCGTCGAAGGTTGATTGGGTAATTTTGACAGTTTCGGGTAGCTTGATGTGCTGGCTTGACGAATGCTTGGTTGACGGCTTCGGGAAGGGTCCAGTTACACCCTGTATGATGTGCTATCCTATCATCCATCTTAAACGAATGTTATCTTGACGCATCTTCATGACAACTCTGAAGGTATTTCTGAGAATTGTTTGCGTAAAAGTGTGGGTGAAATAATGCCAAGGGCTTCTCTTATTGTGAATATGAGGAATGACTGTAATTTTATAAAGCATTAAAGCCTCACCATTTTGTAGAACGTGGGAATATTCTGGTAAAGATTCAATGGTTAGTGAAGTAGGAATAATCAGATCCACCAATGATTATATTCTTTTCTTAGTATCTTAGATTGATGAACCCCGTTCACACGAAGTTTATCTGACCGTTATTTTGCAGTATAATTTGGGGATCACATGTCAGGTCCATGCTGCTTTTGTTTTTAACCGTATGAATAAAGGGTTATTGACAAATTGACGTGTGATCCAAACTTTTTACAGTAAAATGTCGTGCAGAACAGCGCGGTCCAAGGATTATGCCTATACTACATCAATTTCTTGAACTTGTGCATGTGCATCCAAGAACTTAGATTGAAAAGATGCAGGTGGAAAACAGAACTCCAGTGATGCCTTTACTGCAAGGGGGAATTCAACAGATGCCATTCATAGCCCAAAAAAAGTGTGTAAGATCAATTGGACCGATTTAAGCCAAAATGTTCCAAACCACACAAACCTCATTTCGAGATAATTGACTTTAAAGCTTATTGCCGTATTTCTCGGGCTTTGTAATACTTAACGTTGTGTTTTTATTTAATATTCTAGTGTACTAAACTAATTTTCATGCATGTATTTAGTGAATAAATTGTAATAGTTCCGTAGATATTCCAGAAACTTGGGCCTGGATCATTTTAACAAAATAAATTTTATAGGGGTTTTGCTGTGTGGGCTGCGGAAAGAAAACTGCAAAAATGTTCCAAAAATGACAAAAATAGAAACTCAAAAATGCTTATTATTCTAAAAAAAATACCAAAGTGGCCCTACTCCTCATCCAAATCAAAGTCAGGCTCATCACAATAACCATTTAAATAATCTAGTATTGCATCGTCTCCCTTCAGTTTTTCATAGTAATCAATGCACAAAAGTTACTCTACTCCTCATCGAAATCAAAATCAGGTTCATCACAATAACCATCTATATCATCTATTATTGCATCGTCTCCCTTTAGCTTTTTAAAGTAGTCAATGCAATCATTTGGTATAAGATGAAATAACGATTTCAAATCCGTTTTCCTGACGGCCATAAATCTTTTAAATCTTCTTCTACGACACAATGAACACCTTTTTTCTTTTTGACATTCAGTTCTTTGTAGTCCTCATTGAAGGAAGTTCTCATGAACATAGAATGTGGACACTTTTTTGTGTTTAATATTTCTTTTGTTTTGAGCCAGTTTACTTTGCTCTATTCATTAAATATTTTTCTATTAACTATTTTCTTTTCTAGAATTTGCGATCCAACAAAATCACAACTTTCCATTTTATACAGCTGTAAGGGGTTTTTGTTTTTAAATTGTTTCATAATGGCAACATAATCTTCCACGGAGTATATCCTTTCATACCTACTGCTTGAGTCGAGTCTCAATTTAAGCAAAATCGTTGTCATTGGGCAGAAAAGTGTCCTGGTTCTAGGTAACGGAAGCTGATTGTCTCTAGAGTGGGGTGTCTAATTAATAAAGCCTTCAAAATCAAAACGATTTTTATATTTCTGTTTTGAAATCGTCACTTTAATCTTTTTGCAAACCATCACACAACATCCTGAACAAATTTTCATCCAAAACTTACAATTTTATTGTACCTAGATACAAAAAATTGCAAAAAAAATAAATTTAGGTAAATAAATGCCTACTTAATTAAAGTTTTCGGTATAAATATAATTCTGTTTACTTTATCGCCGAGATACTAATGATAATTTTTATGCGGTTAATATAAAATATTTTGAATCGTTTTTTAAGAATTAAATTTTTCGTATTTCTTTATTTAAATATACATGCATGTGGCCCGTATCAGTATAGTTCTATTATCAAATGTGTTATTTGGAATTGACTTAAAATGATTCAAGGTTCTCGGAACATTTAAGCAGAATGATTTTTGTAATATTTTCCATATTGTATAAAAGCATTCAAGTAGTTTGAATCATTATTAAAAAAAAATACAATTAACACACGTCAGGGCAATCAAGAAAATGCAAAACTTATTCTAATAGCATGAAACACTTATTCATTTTAAAAAATGGTCTTGGACATTTCAGCTGTGGGTTGGACCACACGGATTTTCGTCAATTATTAACATAGAGTTATGAGTCTTTGATATTTTAAAATATACCTTATTTGGAGTACATAGGTCACAAAAACTCAAAATTGTCGAGGTTGTGGGTTGGAACATTTTTGCTTAAATCGGTCCAATTTTCAATCTTAAGTGGACAGACTCCTGCAAACTTGTATTTATTAAACAAAAGCTGTTAATCCTCCCCTCTCTATATATATATTTGAAACCTGCAAATTTGTAAGAAACAATTACTCGCTTTTTGAAAAAGATGAAAAGGCTATATCAAAGACGAAAATAGCACAAAAGCCACTAGTAGTCCCGCATAATAGACGACAAAAATTGATACCTATACTATGGCGGTGAAAATATATAACCACTTAGTTAAAGAATTTAGAAGTGCTACAGATTAAGAATTTACTATAAAGCTACTTATCTGGTTGTGTGAGAGATGTTTTTAGTCCATCAACGAATATTTTGAGTGTAAAATGTAAAACTGACTTACTATACTTACGAGTAGTTACTATGACATATTATACACTAGGCCATTATTTAAATAATTTTGAAATATTTTTATTATTCTTGCTATTTTTTACTGACACGACTTATTTCGACAACGTTATTTTAATATTGTTTTTTTTTTGGATTTTTCAAATACTATTTTTATTGACATGACACAATTATTATATATTGATCGCTATTTTAATATGTTTAAGTAAATTATATTATTTCCTTTATTTAACTTTTATACAAATTATTTACATTTTTAAATATCTCTTATAACAATATAAAAACATTTAAAAATATAAAAAATTGTTGCCCACCGGTATCGGGAACAGGGTCCAAGCTACCGGCGGTCAGGGCTCCAGAGAGCCCTCCTCTCCAGAGAGACCTCCTAACAATACGAGCGGTGTCCAGGAGTACCGCTTTCTGAATCAAGCCCTTGATCCAGCTGCCTAACGAGAGCCTCCTCAGGTATTCATCGAGGGTCTTGGCAATTAAGCCATGGGCTGATACGACTATCGGCACAATGATCGCTGAGTCCACACCCCACATGTCGACAACCTCGCGAGCCAAGTCAAGATTAAATAAAGTAAATTATTATTACTAATCTAATTATATTTAATTTTATTAATTGGTTTGTAATTTTAATTATGGTATATTATGATGAAGTATATATGATAATATATGTAATTGCTAATTAATAAATGTGTACTGTATGTTATTATTATGTCAAAATATAAAATCTCAATATTTGTATGGCCAAAATACCGAATATAGTGAAACCAATAGATATTAAGAACTTATGTTAATTATCTATATTCTTGCAAATAAATGTATCATCCAATTCATTCATCAATTCATACAAAAATAAACTTGACTTTTTTAAGATTTTGAGAAAATCTAGTTTCAAAAAAATAGTGAGTATGCCAAAGACTTGATGACATAAACAGAAGCAATACACGATTTGAAGACTGGATGCTACGGCGGAGATCCACAAACGTTACATAGCACGTCCTTTTGACTTAGACAATAAAATTGTGGTATCTATCTTGTAACTCTTGTAAGTACATAATGTTTGACTAATGTGAGACAGGGACAAGAATAACGCTGAGCCAAGGAACATGATACGGCCTTACACCTATTGCCGTTGGTGTCGTGGTCGCAAGCCGCTGCTAAGCGTGGGGTCCTGGGTTGGATACTCGGGTCGGGGAAAAAGTGCTAAGTATTGGGTTTTTCTATTAGTTTCTCAGTAGGCCTCCGTTATTCGTTTACGTACCTACGGCACAGATTAACTAATAGTTCCCTAGGGAACAGATAATTCACTCCATTGGGAAAGCTAGATGCCTAACCAACCTAATGCTATAATAACCTACAAAATATTACAAGCGTTCGTGCGAGCTAAAATGTATCTTACGCTGACGCCCGACAGTATCTATTAATTAAGTCGTATGGCGTGATGTCGGGCGATCACGTGCGTCCTTTAACGCAACGCTAGGGCTGGCTATGCTAAGAAATGTACTTTTATACAAAAGATTCGAGATTTAGCCATTATTAAAATATACCGCAACCCGCGGCGGTACGTACTCTCGAGCAAGCGCGTGCCAACCGACTGGATTTTGTTCGCTTGGGCGAACGCAAGCCATAGGTACGTACGCAAGCGCGCGATCTTGAACGAGTGTGACAGAGGCCTGCCTACGGCCCGCGTTCGCCCGAGCGAACAAAGTCCAGTCGGTTGCCACGCTCTTGCTCGAGAGTACGTACTGCACCCGCGCTTTTATAATGGCTAAATCTCGTGCTTATTGCAGTGTAGACGGCTGTCTAAATAAAACGAACAACAAAAGTTTATCCTTTTTTAAATTGCCGAAGGAGGAGGAAAGGTAATTCATATTATATATTTGTGGTTTCTTTGTTGATTCTTTTTGATTATAATTTGTTGTAGTGTAAATCGTGGTAGGTACGTACCTAGACCTACTTCTGTATCAAATAAATTGAAGTAGGTATTGAGGAAAATATACCTAGATATTATTAGCGCTAATAAAAATAATGGGAAATAATTAATAGGCATGTAACGAATAGTACTTATAACGAATACGAATATTAAATTGATATTCATTGAATACTAATTAGCATCATCACCAACAGCCTATAACAGTACACTGCAGCTGGACTAAAGGCCTCTCCCAAAAATGGGAAACGAGTAAAATCATCAACTTTTTAATGAACATTAAAAACGCTTTTGGCGCCATCCTATTGTCATACTTATCGCTCGCGCGATGATGCGATGCGATTTCATCGTGTGATGAAACCGCTCGCGTGATAAAAAATCAAGCATCCTGGGGCCTTAGTCTGCTATTGCTATAGTGTCAGAATGGTCTATCATTGATTTAATAAGGCCTCGCGCAGACGAATTACCCTTTGTACGCACGTCAAACGAGTTTCGAACGCGCTTCAATACGCCGTGGGCTAGGGGCCTTATTAAATCAATTATAGACCATTCTGACACTATTGCAATAGCAGACTAAGGCCCCTGTTTTGGAGCGATGTGATCACACTCGAAATGGCTCTTAACAGAGATACACAGTTTTTGTTGTCAAGCAATATTTCTATATTGGTAAATAGCATTAAATTAAATTTACACAAAATGGTGGGCCGTCGAGCGGAGCGCACATCATGGTACCCCTCCCTTGCCCCATTGTACCTCTCTACTTGGACGCGCGAGCGCCATTAGGACATCCTGGGGGCCTAAAATGGAAGCTTTATCAGAATCATAATATGAATGGGTCAGAGCCCATTCGTCCCCTAAAATTCGTCGCCCAGCATAAAAGTTGTAGATTCGGCCCCTATATAGGTGCCCATTGGTCTCCTGGTAAATATTATTTTTAAGGTACCCATTCGTCCCCTCTAATATATACACACTTATATATATACAATATAAGTTAAAGATTCGGCACCTATTCAGGTGCCTATTGGTCCCCTGAGATAAAATTAGCTATATTTTACATAAGAAACGGTTAACATAGTACACTTGTGAACAGTTTATTAACGGAATTAATTTAATAAATCATAACAGATCATTGAAAAAAGAGCTATGATGAATGATAATCCGTCATGATAATAATATAAGCTGTGGATAGGCTTACGATGTAAAATTGTCTCACTACGAATGGCTTGTTAAAAAAACGTGTTACAAATACATAATAGATAAGGTGTTTAAAATTGGTAAGTACTCTCTAGATGTGCGCGGGGTGTGGAATGCCGAAGCGGGAGGGGTAATCTTAGCCAGAGTATCTGCGCGTGAGCAAATAACAAAGGCGTAGGTACTTCTAGTTACAATTTATTAGATTTAAGTTATTACGATTTTGCATGTAGTTGGTCAATATACAAAAAAAATATATGTTGATTTATCTAGTCTTCAATAATTACTGTGATTTTAGTATTTTTTTGTACTGTTATAATTTTTTAGATTTAAGTTATTACGATTTTGCATGTAGTTGGTTAATATACAAAAAAATATATGTTGATTTATCTAGTCTTCAATAATTACTGTGATTTTAGTATTTTTTTGTACTGTTATAATTTTTTAGATTTAAGTTATTATGATTTTGCATGTATGTAGTTGGTAAATATACAAAAAAATAAGAAGTGATTATTTACTGTTGATATGTGTTCTATTTTTTTTTGCATATTTTATATTTAATGTTGATTTATATGATGGTCAATCAAGGCTGATTTTTGTAAAAGAGTTGTATTTTGTTAGTTTCTAGGACATGATATCTACCGAATTACTATATTTTTTATTTTAGCCTTTTCTGCGTGACTGTAGGACCAGGACTACCAAGCTGCAGTATACACATATACATGTACTTATATTAGAAGAATGAATAAAAATAAATATTCTTCAGGGGACGAACGGGCCCCTCAAAAGTTTCAGGGGACGAGTGGGCACAGGGTGCGAATCTTAGGGGACGAATGGGCTCGGACCCATATGAATCACGTTAAAAATTTAAAATTCTTAAACTTGACCACAAAGTCCATTTTAAGAGTTTTAAATTTTTAACGTGATTCGTATTATGATTCTGATAAAGCAGCCATTTTAGGCCCCCAGTACTTAAGAGCGGCCAACCCGTTATACCTTTCATACAAACGCTTGTACGTGATTATGCAGTTGTTACACATCTGCCGATATTAAGATTATTCATTGATTATTATTTTTAACAATAAATATTGATTATTTTGACTTTAATTAACTGTTTTATTTACTATTCTGCTAGAAATTTTATTTAAATAGGTACATGTATGTTACCGGCCAAACCCGATTTCAGGCCAAACTAGGGATCATCACAAAAGGACAATCATAGAGCACCCCGAATAAATGGGTTAGGTTAGGTTAGATTGGTGACCAACCACGCGTGAGCAGAGCGAGCGTAGCGAGCGGTGCCCCGGTAGCGGCCTGCGAGCGCTACATCCAAGTTGGCAGTTTAATTGCTTTGTTTGGGTTAGTGTATCCTGATAAGATAGACCAGTAAACCGGTTTGGCCTAGGACAAATTAGTTTGGCCTGAAATCGGGTTTGGCCGCTAACATGTAGGTATACTACCTGTGGAAATTAAGATCCTTGGCATATGTCCAGTTAAGAAGTAGTCTCTTTTGTTTGAAACGATGATCACGACAACCCAAATTTTTTTTAGGAACTTTATGAAATTTTCCAGAGACATAATAGGTATATGATTTATTGGTGATCTCTTTAAATTAGTTTGCTTAAATACTTATTAGGGCAAACCTTTTATAATACATATAAAAACATTTATTTGGTACTAGACCCTATATCTCCATGATTTTAAGTGATTTATTGTGGAATTGATTTTCTATTGTTTGGCGACTACATTTTGGTGACAAATCTACTATTTTGCGGGCAAACCCTATTATTTAAGAAACACAAAACTAATTAAATTGGCGATAACTTAAATGATACCCGATTCTTAATGACAAATATTGATTTCACACACTTGTAAGACTTATTCAAAAACACGTATTTTCTGGAACAAGTTTAAGAAATTTTCGAACACTATTTTTCGTGCAATTTCATCGCGTTAGGCGGTATGACGTGCGCGGGAGACGAGTTGTGCGAGGTCGGGGCGGGGTAAGAGGGGGGAGTTGAAAGAAAATCGCCTGGATGAAACAACAAGCTTTTCGTCCATGCTCGCGTTGACGATAGACGCGTCGGGAAGGGCCCAATTAACAGTATGTTTGATCATGATCTTATATTATTTTTAGTCCAGACAAAATAGTCGAAAAAAGTGTTGAGTTTGCATTAATTCCCAACAAGCTGAATTTTGGACCAGGTCTTGGATATGTTATTACAAATACTACATTTATGTCAAAAGTCCCCATCGATCTCACTTGGGCATTGTTTTTTATCCGAGGTCAAAGGTCACAAATTTTTGTTTTCCTCTGAAACGGTGAGAGCTACTAGAAAAATGAATTAAAAAAGTTTGTAGATCGTACAATTCTCTACAAAAAATAGTACATTGTTACCCTATGGGTGAAAGTAACTTATTTAGTCCCGAGACGGGGTTTGGTGCCCGAGCTAGCGAGAGCGCCAATAGTTCGAGGGACTAAGTAAGTCTTTAACCCGAGGTAAACACTGTGCTTTTCATTACGAATATAAGGAAAGTCAAAATAAAAAAATGAATTAGCTAAAGAAAAAATGAGTGCATTTTATTTTACATAAATCAACAACTTCGGTGAGTTATTTATTTAAAGTTTGTGGTAAAATTAGAACAATTAGTTACAGTTAGTTAAAGGTTCTCTCCGGGTATGTTGATATTTTCTGGGAACCTCTTGAGAAGTGAAAACATAGGAATTTTTAGATTTAAATTCATCAGATTGCCTTTTGAGAAACGATGATAATCTCTCGGAATCCTTTAAATGCACATATAATACACGCTCCATAATGTTGAAGGTTTGTACAAGTAAGTCTTTGTTTTAATTTAGGTACTAGTGCATTTTGATATCAGTGGGGAAACTTTGTTATTGCATTCGAGCGAGGAATTAACACCCGAGCTGCAGGCGAGGGTGTTATGGAGCCGAGAACTGCAATAACTAATCCCCACGCGTATCAAACGACGTTTTTCAATACACTTTCGAAGAAATAAAATATTAAAACAGAAAGTATCTTTGTCAGGAATTAATATGAAACTATGATTTAATTTAGTTTTTTTCCGCGCTTTGCTTTCGCCAGGTTGAAGAAGAAGCAAAGATATGATGCCGCTATTCAGCCTAATATGAAAAAAAGTAAATTCATAAATTTTTAATTATAGAACACAATTAAATTTTAATTTGTTAATAAAAGTAAATAAACTCCATAACACCCTCGCCTGTAGCTCGGGTGTTAATTCCGCGCTCGAATGCAATAACAAAGTTTCCCCACTTATATCAAAATGTACTATTTTTTCCTACGAGTCGCCGTTATCGAGTTATCGCGATTTCAAACCGTAAGAAAGTCGAATTTTCAATTACACGCACACATTTCCGCACCACCACCTGGCGCTTTTTTTAACGTGGTTTCTACAGTAGGAATATTTTTCTAAATAATTTGCTCAAACAAAATAATTTGCTCTAACAATTAGTGTAATGATTCCGGAATATCGCTATTGATATCTTCGAACATTTGACTATGTGCAGGATAAGTATCAGTGTCAAGCACTACCGATTGATTACCATATATATCGTACCATCGCTGCAGCTGCTTCAAATATTCTGTATCGCTCTTCCTTTTCATTATGTTTTTTTATTTTCGAATCAAGCATTGTTGAGAATGTTGTGCAGATTGTTTATGAAACAAAATGAACGTCGAACTTCCCAATTTCTCAGTTATTTTGATTCAATACTTCAACTTCAATTTCGACTTGATTGTCCTATTATCTATAGATGGTTTTTCACAAATATCTTTCAATTTTTGTATTGAGCTGGCAATCATCATAATTTTTAATTGTATAAAAATATTTTTCCATCGTTAAAGTAATAGAATCACTTTCAGGATACCGATTTTACCCCAGTGGTAGGTTTCAGAAAGGAATTGTAACAATCGCTGTGTACTTAGCCTCAGCAGCAACTAAATCGTATTCAAATTGAATACGTGCAATAATACTTGTCGCTTGCTCATCAGAATGAGTCCGAGCAACGTTCATGATGACATCTTTAAAAGCAAGTGTTGAAACTTGATACACTCTAAGTCGAAGATGCTGCGCTTTTTACATGTCAGCCGCTTTATCTGCTTCATTGTCGCAAAAAAATGGTATTTTTAAAACAAAAATAAGATTCAGTTCCTCGCGCTCTAGTCCGAGGAGGAATAATCCCATCTGCTATCTGCTTCCATCTCGCGTTATCTTTTAGCTGCAGCAATGATGCTCTTCCGGGTGTACATTTTACGACAATGCACATGAATAGTTACAGATTGTTGGTCTTCTAAATATTCATCAAACCCATCACTCCTTTCATTACTTGAATCGATTAAAGTTTTCATTCCACGATCAACAGCCACAATTTCCCTTCAGTCAAAGATTCATTGCAAATGTAGCAAACTTCTGACACTTTCATAAAAATTTGTAACAGCACAGTTCAAAATAAAAGAATCGTTTACAAACACGTCTATTTACTACGAAAAGCCGTTCAAAACTGACTGAATTTACTACAGATATGTCTCTCCAAAAAACCAGGTACGCCAGTTTCTACTCAAACTGAGTACTTACGTAAGAAACAAATATGTCTGCGCCCGCGTCCTCTTCGTCAGTGTTGCCTGTGATACTCATGGCACAGACTGACAAACAGTATGGTTACGTGGGGTGTAGATGTATGTATTATTTTCATAAATTCGCATTTATTATACTTCACATATTTATATTTGTTTATTCGTTGTACACATTATATATATATCTATATATTTTAAATTCGTATTCGTATCTGACCGTGGCATCACTTTGGGCCCTATCAGAATACCAGCGCTGTGACGTTTTGTAAATGTTACAGCACCATGCTGAGATAGGGGCCTTTTGGCATCGTACAGGACTAATTTCGTTGTTTTTTTTTTAAATTATAGTTTTATTTACTTTTATAATTTTGTTGTACTTCATGTAAATGTAACCATATTTTTGTTTTATTTCGTCCTGTGCGGGCTAATAAATACATTTTCTTTCTTTCTTTTACTTATTCGTATTTCCTATGGTTTGAAATCGCGATAGGTAACTCCAGAACGACGACTCGTAGGAAAGAAGTATTCATGTTTTTTGTAGAGAATTGTACGATCTATTTATTTATTTTTCTATTTTGTTATTAATTTTTTTAGTAGCTCTCACCGTTTCATAGATATACGCGAAAAACAAAAATTTGTGACCTTCTACCTCGGATAAAAAACAACGCACAAGGGGGATCGATGAGGCCTTCTGACATAATATTTGTAATAACGTATTCAAGACTTGGTCTAAAATTCAGCTTATTGGGAATTAATGCATACTGAATGTATATTTTGTATGGATTTGTGGTTTCGATGTGTCGATAGTCGCATGACGAAAACTAGACAATTTGGTCGCATCTCGTGATCGCGCGTCCTTCAATAGGACATTCAGAGTACTTCAGTATATATCAGTATGTTTGAACGCACGGTTGCACGATCATTTTCGTCGGACGCACGCATCATCGCGCGAGCGATGACAATAGGATGCCTTGTATGAAATAGCATAGCAGGTTGTGTGTCGTAATAATTTGGTATTTTGCCTGCGGGCTAAAGAATGACTTATAATTTGTTTTGTTCAATAATAATTCGTTATTTGCAAAGTCCATAATCATTTAGCTCAATGTTTAGACGTGTGGAACTTTAGCAAATTACGGACGACCCAGGAATCTACCACCAGTATCTCAACGCAAAGAAAATTAGTAGGTACTTATAATTCGTAATTATCCAATTTATTTTTCATCTTTTCAGACGCAACAAATGGTTAGAAATCATAGGTAGACCTGACTTGATGAACCGAAATAACTTGAAGCCAGGGAGTCATATTGTTTGCTCTGTTCATTTTGCGAAAACTATGATAATTCAGACACCTCGGTTACATCCAGATGCAATGCCAACCAAATATCTTCCGTCCCCGCCAAGTACTTCTACAAGTACATCTGAAATAGAATCAAGCACCGTAGATAATTCAACGCAAACAAAAAAATCACAAGTTAAGATTATTTCCAAACAAAAAATTCAAAATGCTGCTTGTGTAGCATCGTCAGTACAAACCGAAGAGATAAATGTGGTTAAGGAAACACAAACATCCGTCAGTCTTTCCCCGGATACCCCAAGAAAAAGAAAAGTTCGTAATAATTTACAGGAATCTGAACATAAACGAAGGCGATTAGAAAGGGAAATATTGAAAATTGAAAATGAAGTACAAGCTAAACACATATTTTCGCTTGACTGATTCGATTCGAACGACGATAAAATTACTAAAAGATTCCATAAACTTATTGAGTGGCAAAGTGACATAAACAAGAAACGAAGAGGAAATCGTTTGACCCCGAATTTAAGTTGGTTGCTTTGAACCTTTTTTAAGTCCACAGATGTATAGAAGTTTGAAGACATTCCTAAAGCTTCCCAATGAAACTACTGGTGCAAGATTTAAACTTACTGTCCCACCGAAACTTGAAGATCGCACTTTAGATTTTTTGTCATTAAAATTTAAATCTTTTCCGGATAAACCAAGTATTGTATGGTTTGTGCAGACGAAATGGACCTAAAGCGAAATTGAAATTACGATACAAGGAGAGATAATATAGTTGGTCTTCATAATATTAACGGTAAAGTGACAAACTGGCTAGACTGGCTTCTAATGCCTGTGATAATGCTGAGAGGGATTATGGTTAACTGGAGGCAACCAGTAGCGTATTCATTGTTGGCTAGTGCAAAACATTATGAAAATAAAGAAACGTGGTTCGATGAGGTTATTTCAAAACTGACGAATATAGGAACTGAAGTGATGGGAATCGTCTCAGACCAAGGGTCTAATTTTGGCAAATTCGCAAAAGAAATAAAAAAATAACAAAGGAGAAGCTTTATTTTGAAATAAATGGAAGTATTTTTTTTTCCTTTTTGATTTACCACACCTGATCAAGTGCCTGAGAAACAATCTTCTAACAAATGCTTTTAATCATGAGGATAAAAAAAAACGTGGGTGTACAAGACGATTATATTCTAATAAAAATAAAAGATTTAAGGCCGATCCCAAAAAAAACCGATGCTCATATTAACCCAAACAATTTTCAGAAAATGCGGATTAAATATGCTTCCCAAGTTTTTAGTTTATCTGTTGTGGCAGCACTCAAAACACTGATATACACAAAAGACATAAGTACCCAAAGAAGCAGACGCCACAGTTGAATTTCTAGAAAAAAAAAATAGTTTGAAGTCTTAAATCTAAGCAAGATTATATCCAATAATAAATACCAAACAGCATTCGCTTTCAGAAAATACCAAATAGACGCTTTGAAAGTATTAAAAAAAAACAATTTTATCAACAAAATCAACCAAAAAAAATTCACCCGAACCTACCAATAACAGTAGCTGAATAAAAACTTTTAAAAACATTCAAATATATATTCAAGTCACTTTTATGTTGTGCGAGCGAATTTTGTATTTACCAGACGACTAAACCAGGACCCGCTCGAAAATTTCTTCGGGTCCATTAGGCAGCAGGGTGGAAATTGCCGAAATCCTACACCTATTCAATCATTTTCGAAACTCTTTCTGAACAACATGCTGAAAAAATCACCTCATAGCAACTGCCAGGACGAGATCTATGACTTACTTCAAAAAGGAAGTGGACTGTTAAGCCAGTCAATATATTTTCGGGATCGTCCGGTCCGAACGCCCTACTATCAGAATTAGCTCTTGAAGGCGAATTAGACTATCGTTTTGACCTCCCAACAGAAAACGGAAAATCCTCCTATGTGGCTGGATATTTATTGTATAAATGCACTAAAAAACACAGCTGTACTGACCTGACAAAAAGAATTGAAAAAAAACGGACTTGGACAAAACAAAGTCAAGTTTCTTCATTTTAAAGCATATAATAAAAGCAAACTTTTTTGGAAAACTTAACGTTCCACCAGAATAGTTTATTAAAAGAATAGGAAACATTATTTTTGAATAATTAAAAAAAAAATAACTAGCCGGCCAGGAAGCATGCTAAAGGAAGTGAAATTTACACATTTATGTGCATATTTTTAACCGACGCGATACGGGTATTTGACACAAAAAAATGGTCAATAATCAGTTTTTTGAAGTTTGCTATTATAACAATATAATTATTTCGTAGAATAGTATAATACATCGCGCACGTTATGGCGGCCATCTTAATGCGCCAGAGATAGCAATTGACCATTAGCTTCAGTCGGAACATAGCTATTGTCTTGAGTGCACGTTTTGTTCTCGGCGCCTTCAAAAAATCAGGCTTTACGCGGTGATATAAAAATAAAAATAAGTGTTATTGACAAGTGTTGATGATGGATTCTGGTGATGGAGGTATGTAGCTTATTTTATACGTTGTTTTACTGAAGTTTATATCTTTTGAATCTTTTTTGTGGCTTAAATTAGAAACAGTAAAAATTATGAAAAAAATATCGAACTAGCTTAATAAATGAGTAACTTTCTTTTATTTCCGGAGAAGTCCGACTGAAAAAAGTAACAGAATCGTAATCAGGGACAATCTGGAAAGTTAATAATGAACAAATATGTTGCGGAAACAGAGCGTTTTTTTTAAATGATTTTTTTCGTAAACTATACCCACAGTTTTAAAAACTAACCAATTAATTATTATATTTTAAAACAACATTCATTTTTTTCCAGATGCATCAAATAAAATTGAATTTGGTGTAACTGGAGATGAAAGCGGAAATATTCTGGACGAGGAAAATTCAGAAAATGATGAATATAGTGATAGTGACTAACGAAGATTTTGTATTAAGTGTTCTTTTATTAAAATGTATATCTGTATCTATTATTTTGTGTTTTATTTAATGCCAATCGATTTTGGTAACAATTTTGCTGAGAAAAAAATCTTAAAATATTTTTGGCCATATTTTAGTATCAAATACCCCTTTGTGCGACGTCCAAAAAGAGGAGTTTATCAAGTAGACTGTTTTTTTTTTCTATGTTCATCGATATCTTCGCCAATTGTGAACCGATTTCGATGATTCTTTTTTTGTTTGGTAGAATATTGTTTCGCGGTGGTCCTATTTAAATTTGGTGAAGATCTGATGCTGATCTTCGGAGATAGACTATGGAACTCTTCAAAAATAGACGGCAAATCTGTCGTGATTGCTGCAATCGCTTGGATGTTTATTGTTTATACAAAATTATAACATAATATTTCGCTTGTATGCTCTAGGGGGTACGCAGATGTGTACTGTACAACATTTCGACATTTAGGTATGTTAAGTTCTATTTTATTGGGGATAAGCCTATCACCATGAAATGTATTGTTAGGTGATCACTAATGTTTCACCAAAACTCTTTTGACAATATTTTAACCGACTTCACACAAAATGAGGAGGTCCTACGTTTGACTGTATGTCCCGATGTTCACCGATTTCTCCGCTAATTGTGGACCGATTGTCAAAATTCTTACCTATACTTTACCTTCTTGCCTATACTACTGAGATGGTCCCGTTGTCACAAAGTTAGAATCTGATGATGGGATCCCAGGGAAATCGAGGCCAACCCTGACATTTCACAATGTTTTTCATATAGGTACTTTCTAACGATATTTGTACCTGATAATCATTATCTCATGTTGCTAAGCTGATCATGGAAGGTATAAGTCAGGATCTGATACTGATCTTCGGAGATATACAATGGAACGCTTCATTAATAGACAGAAAATTTGTCGTGATTGCTGCAATCGCATCTGAGGGAGTACGCAGATGTGTACAGTACACCCAGATTTCGACAGTTAGGTATGATAACGATTTATGTTACATTTTATTGGGGATAAGCCTATTACCCAGCCTATTACCTAGTTGTGCGGCGTGCCCTTGGAGCGCGTTCAATCTTTTAAATACTTGGGCCATATTGTGACGCCTGACTTGAAGGATGACGCCGATATTGAGCGGGAACGGAGGGCGCTATCGGTGAGGGCGAATATGATAGCTCGCAGGTTTGCTCGTAGCTCCAAGGAAGTCAAAGTCACCTTGTTTCGAGCCTACTGCACTGCATTTTATACGAGCAGCCTGTGGGTGTCATACACGCAGAAAGCCTATGGAGCCCTCCGAGTTCAATATAATAATGCGCTGAGGGCATTGCTGCGGCTGCCTCGTTTCTGCAGCGCGTCGGGGATGTTCGCCAGTGTGCGCGTAGACTGTTTTTATGCCACTATGCGCAAGAGGGCGGCCTCGATAGCGGGCAGAGTGAGGGCCAGCGGCAACAGTCTCCTCACCGTCGTCGCTGACAGGTTAGACGGGCCATTCATGCGGCATTGGTTGGCCCTACATGCGCCCATTTTTAGGGATTGGGGTAGATAATTTGTGTATTTTATTCTTGTTTTCGATTGTTTTTATGTATTATTAAATTTATGTTATTGACAGGTATTAATATATTGCATCTAATTGACGTTGTTATTTTAAATTATTATGTAAAATTAATTGCCTCATTATCCTATTTTGAATTATTATTGTTGACTTTGTGTATGTTATTTAATTATTATTATTTTATGTTTATTGAATTGTTTTGTCGAATTTGTGTACAACCTGTATGGATATTTATGTCTGATTAAATAAATGAATTGAATTGAATTGAATTACCATGAAAGGAGTTGTTAACAATGTAAAATAAATGAATAGCAAATATTTGTGTAGAATATTGCAACTAAAAAAGGAAAAATAAAAAACTTTTTTCCAAAAAAATAAAACCGACTTCAAAAACAAAAAAAAAACGTGGAAAAGTAACTTCAGCTTCAGAAGTCGGTGGCAAAAAAAACAATCGAACAAACAAAAGTCACCGACTTCTGAAGCTAAAGTTATTTTTCCACGTCTTTTTTGGTTTTTGAAGTCGGTTTTATTTTTTGCAAAAAGTTTTTTTTTATCTTAGTGAGTACTTATTAAAGCTATTGGTTAGATTTAGAATGTTCGCGACTTTTAAATTTAATCATCTAAATTTACGAGAGGGTAAAAAGTTTATTGTCCATTATATTAAAGTGAGGTATTTGTGATTTTCAATAAATAAATAAAAGTTCATTGACCCTTGTATTAAAGTAAGGCATTTTAGTGATTTTCAATAAATAAAAATATTTTTTTAATGTAAAAAAACTGTTTTTTAATCATTTCTTAGCATAGACAGCCCTAGCGTTGATCACAATCAAATTCAGAGCACCCCGACATGGTTGGGATTTTGTTGAAAATGTTGGGAAAATTTGCAACTTAAGCGTCACGTTATTTACTGCAATAATTACAACAAGATTCCATACTTGATAAACTAGCTACTAGATGTTATATGTTGCATAACACTTGAGGAAGTAGGTACACCTATAATATCAATTGCAAGTCATTATCTTCGATGGTCATTAATGTACATGCTGTGATTGCATGATCTTCGAGTATTTAGCAAACAATTCTTTGAAATGCACCCTTTCTAAGATCTCTTGATTGATATCGTTATCTCTACATGTTTACTCAGAAGTCAGAACACTAACGGAACAGGGTGTCTGAATAAAATAATTTTCAGTAGAATTTTAATTAGGCAAGGTGTAAACAGAGCCTTAACGAAGCCGTCGACCAAGCAATATGTACCTATATCAAACTAAGTAAGTTTACGCAAAAATTAGGGAAACGACTTTTTTTTTGGGGTGAAAAATCACATTTTACGGAAGGGCTCAAACTCAAAGTTGCCATGTAAGTTTCTTCATTTTAGTACATTTTATAATTTATTATAGACTAACTTGTGTGTGGCCGCGGCTTCGCCCGCGTGAAGTTCGGTAACTGAACCATGAGATCATCCACCGGGATAACAAGTTTCATAAGTGTTATTCCAAGTTATAAACTATCTTTGTGCCAAATTCATCTAAATCCGTTCAGTAATTTTTGCGTGAAAGGGTAACAAACATCCATTCATCCTATTAGTAGGAAGTAAGATAAGCTAAGATATATATAATTTATATCGGGGTATTTTTTTACTTGATAACCGAAACTGATTACATAAAAATAATCTAATATCGATAATTAATAATACCCTCACGGATTGGACAATGTTTTTATCATAATTGTAGAGAAACAGCGAGCGAACCAAAAAGGCACAGTAGAAACATATCGTCGCATTAGCAACGCATAATCAACTAGCTGTTGCCCCCGGTTGCGCTCGCTTTTAGGTTGGAAGTTATCCCACGAGCACGTTGTAAATATAGCCTCTCTATGACATTCGGGGATAATGTAGCGTCATATTAGTGAAAGAATTTTCAAAATCGGTTCATTAGATCCAGAGATTACCCCCTACAACCTCAGAAACTCTCTTACCTCTTCATAATATTAGTATAGATATAGTCATCGGCGTAACAATTTTCGCAGAATAGTATTTCGAACTGATATATCCTTCCTTCTAGAAGCGATGCCACTTGTCTAATGAACGTCAGGGGCCTATCCACTTGCTTGTACCCCCTGGTATACTGGATAGTGATCCAGTATACCAGGGGGTACCTGGGGGTTACCGGGGGGGGTGTCTGATCTGTCTGATCTGAGTGAGTGCACTCAGATCAGACAGATCAGACACTCAGTTCAAATCTTAGGCCCAAAAAGGATGATAAAGATAAATAATAGAACTAAAGAAGCGTACAAACTTCTTACACAACCAAATAGGTCGAAACTACCCAACTTTCAACTTTAGTTTCTTGCAAAGGTTATGAAGAAATAGTGACACAGAATACTTTGCTTTTTGCGTGGGGACTCTGAAGTTACCTACTCTGAGTATGAGAGAAACTTAATAAATCTCTGACTACCCTCTCAAGGACTACAGTCGTGACCTGACAACTTGTGAATGTGTGTCATGTGAAAAAAGGAAAACAAACACATTCCTTTTTTGAATGGAAATATAAATAAATTTCTACATGTGCAGTGTAATACTGTATGTAAGTAACGGCATCACAAAAGCAAACATTCATCAACAATTCACATTGCCAGTTCGCTTCAATTAAGATTCATGTTCATTGAGCATGAGTCAAATAGCTCTGGAGGCAGTCATTGAGAGCAGTCATGGAATAAGGCCGCGGGTGCACGGACGCGGCGCAAGTTATTCCATGCAAATTGACGTTATTTCATTAAACTAATGTCTCACGTCCGGCGATACCCGTGTCGCCTTCGCGTGCCGCCGCACATTGTAAATAATGTAAATTGATACTGTTTGCTTACTAATACATACTTATGCAAGTCTTTATTGCATTTTTTCCTACCTGTTACGGCGTTAATTTGTTTTACATGCTGTAATTTGAAAATTCAATTTCCGACTTCCTTTTTGTTTGTTCCATCCAAACACATTCAAATATTTACGAGCGATAGACCCCCGACAAGACGAAGAAAATCGTAATCCAATACTTGTTACTACATAGTAACAAATTGTTCTGTCTAAGTGTCGTGCCCTAATGCCCGCTTCGCAAATGTTCGGGATGATTTTTGTATGAAAATATTCCAAATGTCCGCTCTTGTAAGTCTTTTAAATCTCTTTGGTTCTATCAGCTATGTTATTACAGTCGTATAAAATAGTTCTAGTTGTTATTAAAAATTATCCTTTCTTAGCAATTACCAAGTAACCACTTTTTTAGATGTAATTTGATTTGCCCTTAAACCAATTTTCGTAAAACGCAGCGGATTATAATCCAGTCCTTGTTGTTTTTGTGATTTGACATTAATTTATTTTCTTGCAAAAAGGTTATTCCTCCGTCCAAACAAAGCGTTGCTTGAGTCAGCAGTGGCTGCGTAAATATTTTTATTTCGGCCGCGTTCTGCGGCCTTTGTTTTGCAAATGACTTGCAGTACATCCAGTGTTTACAGTGGTGTTGTTAATAACAGCCTAGATCTAAGACTAGATACATGTAAATAATAGCCATGTAAACTTGTTATTTTGTTTTATTAGTCCTGCTAGAGCCCTTTATTGTTTGTTAATCTTGTTAGAATCTTATAGCTCACTTATTAAACCTAAAGAATCTCATTTTGTCATCATTTATAGCTAAATACATAAGTTTATTGTAATTTAACTCAGTAGGTTAAGATATAACGTAGATATGTGTAGAACCGACGTAGATATATAAGAATTTTACGTATTATGTAAAGCTTCAACCCAATATGTAACAGATTTTACCATTAACAAGTAAATAACTGCATAAATGTACATGATTTACGTAATTATAAATAAAAGCTGCTTTACACACACATACAGACACGCGTTACATCTCACAAACACATATACACAACTCACAGTCGTCTCTGATTGGCTGGAACCAAATCTCCAAGGTAGTTCACCCACGCCGCGCTCTGCGCTAGTGGCGTTTCTTATATAAAGAGGCCGCCCAAATTTTTACGCATTACTCATCTCGACTGCTGCTTGAAGACATCTAGAAGAAGTTACGTTACGCGCTCCTCTACACTCTACACTCACTACACTTCACCCTATGCAGTATATTAAGCATATAAATTCGTTTTAATTATTATCATTCCGCAACATCCTATGAAACTGAAGATACAGTCCAATAAGACTGGTGCAGCGCCTTGAAGAATAAAGCTGCACCTTTCAATGGTCCTTCTCGTCCGGATCTCTGAATCAAGCTTTCAAGAAAGAAATTTTCGCCACTGAAGAGAGAAAAACCTCAAGTTCACTGCAGCAAACTTTCAAAAAAGAAACAAGTACGCGCGAGTGTTAGCAGTTGGCCTTGCCTAGCCGCTGTTAATTACTTGGAAGCAATCATTATCACACGTACGTGGCCACCTAGCGGTGTTAAAGGCCATTATATCGTACGGAGGCAGTGGAGCACCTGACCACTCCACGCACCATCCCAGGTGTAGCAGTCAGACCCCGCCGGTACGGTGTGGACACGCCCGGGGCCACAGGTTGGCACGCAACGACGAGCGTTGGTTTTCCCGCCACACTCTGATGCACCCGTAAGCGCCCGCGCCCTCTGCTGGGAGGTTCCTACCTTTCCAATCCCGTACATTCCCATTCCTGGTTCGGCATCACCGCGTTAGGAGTCCGGCCAGGCTGATAGGCAAGGTAGGCGTCACATCAAGAAAAACAGTGAAAGTGAAAGTGATAAAGTGATAAAGTGTTAATTTTAAGTAGTAGGAATAGGGCCCCCTCGTGCGTAAATGGATAACGCACGTGTATTGCGTTCAGGCAAATCTACGCCTGCCATAGACGCCACAACGGCGTCCGGTCAGACAATGTCGGCCGAATCAAATACGTGGAGTAAAGGCACCAGCATAGAGGACACGAACGGTGATAGCAGCACGCGTAATATCGAGAAAGTAATCGAAGAAGGGTTAACGCGAGTCGATGAGTCAAATACTCAAGTTAGGAGTGCGTCGGGCACCGTAGTAAACGTCCCCGTAGACAGGGCAAGTAGCCGATTATCAATGTTAAAAGCCGAGCTAGAGTTACATAATTCCGAGTTAGCACGAGCTCGGGCGGCGTCCGCAGTTGCCTTAAGTCGTCTGGAAATAGCCAGGATCGAACTGGAAAGTTCCTGCGACGCGGAGCGCCCGCCCCAGTTAGAAGAGTTTCGTGTTGAGGGCTGGATTTCGGAACAGTACGTAGCAGAAAGGCCAGCAATTTTAGATAACGCCCAAGTCCCGGGACAGGCGCCGCGACCACCTACGACGAGTAGGAACGAGCCGCGCGTTGGCAACGACATGTCGAATAGTAGCAGCGACATGGCGATGCTGGCCAACGCAATAGTGCAGGCGGTAAATTCAGGCAGACCAGACTCCGCGGCACCTAAATTCATCCACGAACTACCCCATTTCGACGGGGCGATTGCCGAGTGGATGGCATTCAAATCAGTCTTTAGCGACACAGTGAGCATGTTTACTGACGTACAAAACGTAGCTCGATTAAGAAAAGCACTTAGAGGTGCTGCCCGCGAAACAGTTAGGGCGTTATTATTCACGGTGTCGGATCCGTATGAAGTAATGGACACGTTAGAAAGACGTTACGGCCGACCGGAATTACTCGTCTTATCGGAACTCGAAAACATAAAGCGAATGCCCCGCATGAGCGAAGACGGGCGTAACGTAAGTAGTTTCGCGAGCAAAATATCAAATACAGTAGCGGCAATAAAATCACTCAAACAGCCGCAATATCTGTATTCACCTGAGTTAGTGAGTCGAATAGTAGAAAAACTCAGCATAATTTTAAAATATAAATGGTACGAATTTAAATCAGAGCGCAGCGGCGCGCCCGAGTTAGAATTGCTGTCTCAGTTCTTAAACGTTATGGCCGATCAATGTGGCGCTATGTTTGCCTACGAAACGGCGCGAGACGAAAGAAAAAACCGAACGAAACCGCGCGGGGTAAACACAGCGCGTGAACACACACGCCATCAACACGCGGACTCGGACAGCGACGATTCAGAAACCGAGGCCAGCTCATCGCGTAAAATCGTAGCCGCTGTTAATAACAGCCTAGATCTAAGACTAGATACATGTAAATAATAGCCATGTAAACTTGTTATTTTGTTTTATTAGTCCTGCTAGGACCCTTTATTGTTTGTTAATCTTGTTAGAATCTTATAGCTCACTTATTAAACCTAAAGAATCTCATTTTGTCATCATTTATAGCTAAATACATAAGTTTATTGTAATTTAACTCAGTAGGTTAAGATATAACGTAGATATGTGTAGAACCGACGTAGATATATAAGAATTTTACGTATTATGTAAAGCTTCAACCCAATATGTAACAGATTTTACCATTAGCAAGTAAATAACTGCATAAATGTACATGATTTACGTAATTATAAATAAAAGCTGCTTTACACACACATACAGACACGCGTTACATCTCACAAACACATATACACATCTCACAGTCGTCTCTGATTGGCTGGAACCAAATCTCCAAGGTAGTTCACCCACGCCGCGCTCTGCGCTAGTGGCGTTTCTTATATAAAGAGGCCGCCCAAATTTTTACGCATTACTCATCTCGACTGCTGCTTGAAGACATCTAGAAGAAGTTACGTACGCGCTCCTCTACACTCTACACTCACTACACTTCACCCTATGCAGTATATTAAGCATATAAATTCGTTTTAATTATTATCATTCCGCAACATCCTATGAAACTGAAGATACAGTCCAATAAGACTGGTGCAGCGCCTTGAAGAATAAAGCTGCACCTTTCAATGGTCCTTCGAGCCGGATCTCTGAATCAAGCTTTCAAGAAAGAAATTTTCGCCACTGAAGAGAGAAAAACCTCAAGTTCACTGCAGCAAACTTTCAAAAAAGAAACAAGTACGCGCGAGTGTTAGCAGTTGGCCTTGCCTAGCCGCTGTTAATTACTTGGAAGCAATCATTATCACACGTACGTGGCCACCTAGCGGTGTTAAAGGCCATTATATCGTACGGAGGCAGTGGAGCACCTGACCACTCCACGCACCATCCCAGGTGTAGCAGTCAGACCCCGCCGGTACGGTGTGGACACGCCCGGGGCCACAGGTTGGCACGCAACGACGAGCGTTGGTTTTCCCGCCACACTCTGATGCACCCGTAAGCGCCCGCGCCCTCTGCTGGGAGGTTCCTACCTTTCCAATCCCGTACATTCCCATTCCTGGTTCGGCATCACCGCGTTAGGAGTCCGGCCAGGCTGATAGGCAAGGTAGGCGTCACATCAAGAAAAACAGTGAAAGTGAAAGTGATAAAGTGTTAATTTTAAGTAGTAGGAATAGGGCCCCCTCGTGCGTAAATGGATAACGCACGTGTATTGCGTTCAGGCAAATCTACGCCTGCCACAGACGCCACAACGGCGTCCGGTCAGACAATGTCGGCCGAATCAAATACGTGGAGTAAAGGCACCAGCATAGAGGACACGAACGGTGATAGCAGCACGCGTAATATCGAGAAAGTAATCGAAGAAGGGTTAACGCGAGTCGATGAGTCAAATACTCAAGTTAGGAGTGCGTCGGGCACCGTAGTAAACGTCCCCGTAGACAGGGCAAGTAGCCGATTATCAATGTTAAAAGCCGAGCTAGAGTTACATAATTCCGAGTTAGCACGAGCTCGGGCGGCGTCCGCAGTTGCCTTAAGTCGTCTGGAAATAGCCAGGATCGAACTGGAAAGTTCCTGCGACGCGGAGCGCCCGCCCCAGTTAGAAGAGTTTCGTGTTGAGGGCTGGATTTCGGAACAGTACGTAGCAGAAAGGCCAGCAATTTTAGATAACGCCCAAGTCCCGGGACAGGCGCCGCGACCACCTACGACGAGTAGGAACGAGCCGCGCGTTGGCAACGACATGTCGAATAGTAGCAGCGACATGGCGATGCTGGCCAACGCAATAGTGCAGGCGGTAAATTCAGGCAGACCAGACTCCGCGGCACCTAAATTCATCCACGAACTACCCCATTTCGACGGGGCGATTGCCGAGTGGATGGCATTCAAATCAGTCTTTAGCGACACAGTGAGCATGTTTACTGACGTACAAAACGTAGCTCGATTAAGAAAAGCACTTAGAGGTGCTGCCCGCGAAACAGTTAGGGCGTTATTATTCACGGTGTCGGATCCGTATGAAGTAATGGACACGTTAGAAAGACGTTACGGCCGACCGGAATTACTCGTCTTATCGGAACTCGAAAACATAAAGCGAATGCCCCGCATGAGCGAAGACGGGCGTAACGTAAGTAGTTTCGCGAGCAAAATATCAAATACAGTAGCGGCAATAAAATCACTCAAACAGCCGCAATATCTGTATTCACCTGAGTTAGTGAGTCGAATAGTAGAAAAACTCAGCATAATTTTAAAATATAAATGGTACGAATTTAAATCAGAGCGCAGCGGCGCGCCCGAGTTAGAATTGCTGTCTCAGTTCTTAAACGTTATGGCCGATCAATGTGGCGCTATGTTTGCCTACGAAACGGCGCGAGACGAAAGAAAAAACCGAACGAAACCGCGCGGGGTAAACACAGCGCGTGAACACACACGCCATCAACACGCGGACTCGGACAGCGACGATTCAGAAACCGAGGCCAGCTCATCGCGTAAAATCGTAGCCGCCGTAAATAAGTCAAAGAAACAAACGTCGAAAACGCAAAAACCACAAACATCACGACCAAATAGCGAGTCGTCGGCAGAAAAGGATAAAAAATGTGTTATTTGCGCGGGAGACCACAGCGCTGCAGTGTGCGCAGACTTTGCAAAATTATCCGTAAAAGAAAGATGGGACGCGGCTAAGCGCGATAAGTTATGTTTCAGGTGCCTAAATAGCTCGCACATGCGAATGGCTAGGTGCAAATACGTGCCATGCGGAATTAATGGGTGTGAAGCGTCACACCATAAAATGCTACACGGCAGCGACAATACAGCTCTGCCTACCCGCGGTAACGTTAGCTCGGTAAATCACGTGTACACGTCTAATACCTATTTAAAAATAGTGCCGGTCGAATTAAGCGGACCCATAGGCGCGACTGCTACCTACGCCTTATTAGATGAAGGTTCAACCATGACGCTTGTTGAACGAGGCGTAGCAGACAGCGTGATACCTAGAGGTCGAGGCCAACTATTATCGCTGGAGGGCGTGGGAGGTAATCGAATAGACGACACGGAATCATGCCACGTTAAATTATCAATCCGCGGTTTATGTAGTAGAAACTTAGAAACTATGAGTGCAAACACCATAGAAAATTTAAATCTATCTCCACAGGAGGTAAGCAGAGAAGTAGTAAGCCAGTGCAGCCACCTAACGGAAATAGAGGATGAGCTGTGCTACGAGTTGGGTAAACCGACCATTTTAATAGGCCAGGACAACTGGCATTTAATTACGTCAAGACAACTGCGTGTCGGCAACAAAACCCAACCCGTAGCATCGCTGACCAAATTAGGTTGGGTCTTACATGGAAAAAACTCACGTCCACGCAATACAGTAGCGTTGGTAAATCACGTGCGACCCACGCCATCAGATGACCCCGCGTTAGAGCTTATCAGAAATTTCTTTAGTATCGAATCATTAGGAATAGAGCCTCGCAGGCCAGCGTCCGATCCAGATCAGCGCGCCCTGGCAATCCTAGACAAAACGTGCAAGAAAATAAGCGATAACAGATTCGAAACGGGACTACTGTGGCGAACAGACGACGAGGTAATGCCTAATAACAAAAAACAAGCTCTCAGTCGTCTGTACAATCTTGAAAATAAATTAGATAAAAATTCAAAATTAAAATCCGAATATAACAAGCAAGTAAATAATCTGATAGAAGCGGGCTACGCCGAAAAAATAGACACCCCATCGACGTCACCACGCAGTTGGTATTTACCGCACTTTTCAGTAGTGCATCCGCAAAAGGGTAAAATACGCCTGGTGTTCGACGCAGCAGCAAAAAATGGGGGTAAAAGTTTAAACGACGCGTTGTTAGCAGGCCCTGATTTATTACAATCGCTTTTCGGTGTGTTAGTTAGATTCAGAGAAGGCAAAATAGCCGTAGTAGCCGACATCAAGGAGATGTTTTTACAGGTCAAAATCGCTCAGCAAGACCGCGATAGTCTACGATTTTTATGGAGGGGTGAAGATAGGGAACGACCGCCACAGGAGTACCGAATGACGTCGTTAATTTTCGGTGCGGCCTCCTCCCCATGTACCGCCATCTATGTAAAAAATAAAAACGCAGAATATCACGGCCAGCAATACCCAGAAGTCGCAAGAGCCACCGTGCGTAATTTTTATATGGACGACTATTTAGGCGCGTTCAACTCGGAAAGCGAGGCAAAACAAGTGATAAACGCCATGTATAAAGTACATTTAAATGCATCTTTCGAGTTACGCGGATGGGCGTCGAACGTGCCCAAAGTAATAAGTGACGTCACAGATACGCGCAGTAGCGATTCGACCATGTTAGGAAAAAGCGATGTAGAGCGAACATTAGGCCTTATATGGAACCACGCACGCGATACGTTAGGTTTTAACGTCAATCTAAGAAGTACACCCGCGAACGTCATACAAGGTGACACTCTGCCCACCAAGCGACAAGTAACTAGCGCGGTCATGTCGGTATTCGATCCGCTGGGATTAGTTTCGCCGATTACGATGATAGGCAAATGTCTTATACAAGAAATATGGCGTAGCGGGATAGACTGGGACGACCCCATCACAACCGAGCATCACGTGACCTGGTTATCATTCATAAACAACTTACAATTGCTGAAAAAACTAGAAATAGATAGGTATGTACCTGCCACGTCCTCTAGCGAAGGCGAGTTACACGTTTTCTGCGACGCAAGCGAAAAAGTATATTCAGCCGCGATTTATTTCGTAAGTACAAACTCAGACGGTACACAAGCGTCACGGCTGATAGCAGGTAAAGCCAAAGTGGCTCCGCTGAAACCTATTTCCATACCCCGCCTAGAGCTTCAGGCTGCAGTGTTAGGCAGTCGATTAGCCGAATCGGTCAAGCGCGAGTCCGATTATAAAATATTAAAATGCCATTATTGGTCAGACTCAAAAACCGTGTTAGCCTGGATAAAATCAGACCCGCGCACGTTCAAGTCGTTTGTAGCACATCGACTGGCTGAGATCGAAAGCTTAACTACTCCAGCCAACTGGCGATGGGTGCCCAGCGCTGATAACGTCGCGGACGACGCAACCAAGGGCATTCCTGTCGAATTTAACTCAAATCACAGGTGGTTCACTGGACCCGAGTTCATAAGAGGCGACCCCGCATCATGGCCGCAGGAAAAGCGAGCCGCGGCGCCACCACCCCCTTCAGGGGAAGAAAGAATTTTAAAACAAGTCCATGTGATTATTAGACATGACGTAAGCGATTACTTACCTCAGTTAGAACGTTTCTCGAAATACACTCGATTAATACGTGTTGCTGCCACCGTTCTGCTCGCCGCCGAGGTATTTAAAGCCAAACTACTCAAAAGAATCACAAGTAAAGAACTTGCACCAAATCATATAAAACTAGCTGAACTATTGCTAGTAAGAAGAAGTCAGTATAACTCGTTCGGCGAGGACATCACGACGATCGAAGCCGGACGGCGACTGCCGAGAAAGTCACCGTTTTTCAAGCTCTTCGTAAAAATCGACCGCAACGGGATCCTGTGTTTAGACAGCAGAATAAAAGAAAAGCAAAACCTGCCAGTCCTACATGCCAAAGAAGGCTTTACTCAGCTGTTGGTGCATCACACGCACGCAACCTTCAATCACGGCAACCATCAAACTGTCATGAATGAACTGAGACAACGTTACCACATAATTGGACTGCGCGGTGTTATACGCTACATATGCAATAAATGCCAATGGTGTCGGACCTATAGGGGGATCCCCTCAAAAATCCCTTTAGGCGACTTACCTGCAGAAAGGCTGGCCCAAAACCAACCGCCCTTCACAGCCACTGCGGTGGATTATTTTGGGCCCATGCACATCAATGTCGGGCGAAAGCTAGAAAAGAGGTGGGGCGCGCTATATACATGCCTCACCACACGAGCAGTGCACCTGGAAGTGGCCACATCCCTCTCGGCCTCCTCCATGATCATGAGCCTGCGAAGAATGATAGCTCGCCGCGGCACACCAACAGTAATATACAGCGACAACGGAACCAACTTCGTGGGCGCTGAAAAAGAAATCGCTGAAGCCATGCAAGGCAATGACAATGACTTGAGAGCCTTTGCATCCGAGAAGCTGATCACCTGGAAGAAGATACCACCTGGTGCCCCAAACATGGGCGGCGCCTGGGAAAGAATGGTCAGATCGGTGAAAACAGCGTTACGAGTCACCCTCAAAGAAAGGTTTCCTCCCGATGACATACTTCACACGTTGCTACTAGAAGCAGAGCACATTGTTAACTCGAGACCATTGACTCCGGTGAATCCTAACCTAGATGAAGAAGCGCTAACCCCCAATCACTTCCTTATTGGGCGCTCGAGCGGAATGTCACCACTTGGCTCGTTTAAAGACACACAGATAAACTCCAACTCCTGGAAAGCCACTCAGGCTTTAGCCGATGCCTTTTGGGCACGATGGACGGCAGAATACAGACCTCTTTTAATGCCACGATCCAGCTCCAACCCTCAGCATAAAAACTTAAAAATCGGCGACATCGTCGTAATATGTGATGGCACGATGCCAAGAGGAGTATGGCCTCGAGGCGAGATCATGAAAGTCTACCCAGGCCCAGACGGACGAGTTCGAGTAACTGAAGTACGAACAACAGCTGGATTACTTCGTCGCCCAGCCTCCCGCCTCATCCTGATCTCAACGTCGGACTAAAAACATTTATTACGGTGCTTACGCACGAGGGGGAGATTGTTAATAACAGCCTAGATCTAAGACTAGATACATGTAAATAATAGCCATGTAAACTTGTTATTTTGTTTTATTAGTCCTGCTAGAGCCCTTTATTGTTTGTTAATCTTGTTAGAATCTTATAGCTCACTTATTAAACCTAAAGAATCTCATTTTGTCATCATTTATAGCTAAATACATAAGTTTATTGTAATTTAACTCAGTAGGTTAAGATATAACGTAGATATGTGTAGAACCGACGTAGATATATAAGAATTTTACGTATTATGTAAAGCTTCAACCCAATATGTAACAGATTTTACCATTAACAAGTAAATAACTGCATAAATGTACATGATTTACGTAATTATAAATAAAAGCTGCTTTACACACACATACAGACACGCGTTACATCTCACAAACACATATACACAACTCACAGTCGTCTCTGATTGGCTGGAACCAAATCTCCAAGGTAGTTCACCCACGCCGCGCTCTGCGCTAGTGGCGTTTCTTATATAAAGAGGCCGCCCAAATTTTTACGCATTACTCATCTCGACTGCTGCTTGAAGACATCTAGAAGAAGTTACGTTACGCGCTCCTCTACACTCTACACTCACTACACTTCACCCTATGCAGTATATTAAGCATATAAATTCGTTTTAATTATTATCATTCCGCAACATCCTATGAAACTGAAGATACAGTCCAATAAGACTGGTGCAGCGCCTTGAAGAATAAAGCTGCACCTTTCAGGTGTCTTGAGCCGATCCATATGCTCTTCTTTGACACACTGCATGTCATAACCGGCCAAGTCACGACTACCACGCCAGCCATTGTCTTTAACTTAAACGAAAGATGCATATGGATGTCCTTGCTAATGAGTTGCGTCCTACCTATACAAACCACACAATCACGTTTCACACGGCTGTTTTGCATAATTCTTGAATGGGGTTTCAGTGCTGATAAACACTTGTTGTTGAAAATAAAAGTGTTATCGACACCAAATATTTCACATCACTTACCTACGGCTAGAGTGGAGCAGGGCAACCGGATTCTATCGATAAAAATTAACAGATGAACAAATTGGGAAAAATCTGGATGAGTTTCTAATGTAAAACAAATCTCGAAGAGACCACATGTTTATTTATTTGTGGATTAGAGACCACTGGGGATGACGCACGGGTGTTTACCACCGGGGAGAGCAGAAATAAAGCAACACAGACAAAGCCGGGTTATCGCAACAAGTGTTACTCAGCGGTCAACGCTCCATCGACATTTTCACTTGCAATAGTATGTTGATAACCTCCCTATTGTTCTAGCATTGTTATCGTTTAAGCTTGCTGAAATACACGTATTGTTTTGTTGCTAACAATGAGCAATCATTACTTACCAGAAATAATATTGATTTTGATAAGGATAGATAATGTGCATCAAATTACAGGTAAGCGGAACAATAATGAGGAAAATACAATAGAAAATTGTGTTTGAAAGGAAATGAAAATATTGGTGTGGCAAAACGTGAGCAATCAGTACTTATGCATTGTGTTGCATGTGTATTGTGCACGAATACCTACGTTTTTATAATACCTAAAGGTATTTTACGATAACTTCAGAAATTAGGTAAAGCACGGTAGTTTCGTATGGGATGTAGGGTGTAGGTCTGATAGACGACGCCGCGTAGTAGTCGCGTAGACGTGATTGTATCGTATCTCACGTCGCGTTGCCGCTGGGTAAACATCGCTTATCCGCAGGGTAGATGATACGTATAGAGTGCCCGAAAACTTCTGCGATTTATAATTTCATAATTTGCGAGGCAGTCATATGATTAACGGACTAGCATCCAGAGAAAAATCTTTTGTCAAAATTGATACAGAACTAACTTAACATTGCAAGACAGTAAATTAATACTCACAGAAATATGTGAATATTCGTAATACAACTCAGAAAGTGGTGCGGCATAAACTAAATATTTAGCAAAAAGCAAAACATATTGAGCATGATGCATGAGCGCACAATGAATGTGTCGCGGACCTCCAGAGAGCTGCGCCTGCGCCGGCTTCACACGACGGGAAATAAATTGCTGTCATTTACACACATAACAAGTGCATTCTATTCAATAAAAGATTGATACCACGAGACCGCGACACTGCAACGTGACCAGCGACGTTTCTTATAACTCATCTCGTTCGTTGGCATCAAGTTCAAAGTATAAAAGACGACTTACACAGCATCAGGATTTTATATGGAAAACAAAAACATCGCTTTCTAAGAAAAATAAGTGAACCACGTACAGTTTATTGAAAGAATTCAACTCGCAAAACATTTCGGTTCCCAAGTGGATATTTGGATTGACTCGCATGTGAACAGTCCTGAGGAACGGTCTCTATCACTAAGTATAACCTTTTTGGCCATGATGTCCCAGACGATGTTTGGTCCTCATTGCAGCGATCAAATCATCTTCACTTAAACATGTTCATCATTCAAATTAAAATTAACTTGCAACTTTATTGACTTGAATAAAGGAGAGGCCATACTTCTGGGTTGGGTAGCTAGTGGGTGTGAGTTTTTGTTCACTGTTCAAACAGTGGTGACAAATTCGCACACATGACGTTAGAGTATGAAGTCATCGAGTATTATTCTATTCATCTATGCATAACACATGTTGAGGAAGTGACTATCCGGCTATGTAATAGGTTACTTGGAAGTAGTGGATAAGATTAGCTTTTAATTCTCACAAAAAAGGATGAATATACTGGAGGTCCACTCACAATAGATGACTGATACTTATCAACTGCCATGTTTTTGTCAAGTTCGCTCAGTCAAAGAGATGGCCAAGACAGGCTGCAAGTTACGGCCGCTGATAGATTGACGAAAGCTCTTTTGAAATGGATGGATGATTCAACGGATCTGAACGTCGCGTCGGCGGAAATGCAATTATTTCTATTTGAGATTGCGTAGGCTTGCCAGCTCGCTACTAATATCCTAGCTACTCTTACGTTTGTTCGCGCTAAATACGTTCCCAATCGATTGGCCGCATTTCAGCACGCGCCGCTCCATCTGAAACCGTTACAATTTAACACAATACGTAAACAACCACGTAACAGTGTTCATGAGCTGGAAAAGTTATTACTTGCGAAGTTTGTTTGATGAATACATGGACTTGCAAACCGCAAGATTGTGGAGAGTAGCTTTATGATAAACGGGTAGATTTATTGAAGTGGGTCCACATATCGTATCGACGTTTCAATCTACAGGTTTCGACGTTACCCGCATCAGTTGTCCACATTGTACAGGCTCACGAAGGCAAGGAGTTCGCATGCACTTACTTCTTTGAGCGTGTCCGAAACGCCTCCCGCAACCGGCCCGCCGCCGTCACTTAACAACCTAAATATGTATATCTTCAGAGAATATCACGTCTGTACTAACATTTACATGTTTTTAAGGTTGTTAGGTAGAGCGAGTACTTGTGTTTATTCACAGTTAGCTGACTAGGCTCATGCTCAGTGTAATGGTAAAATATTTGAGCGTGGCACCGTTAGCCGGCGGCGGGCACTGTGTGGGCCTGATACTCTTAGATGGTCGTTCGTCGGCACCTTTGTGCATTGACCCGTACAAGGCTTGTACACCAAAGAACTTCCTAGTTGCATGCACTTGTTAATGATACTATTTATTACTTCGATACATGATTTATTAGCAACACATGACAAATTAAAGCAGTTGCTTCATTAGAATGCTTGGCTTGTAGTATTTAGTTATTTAGCAATCAAAATACATACCTAAGCCTTTGTAAGCATTTAAAACAAATAAGTTTGAGTGTCATTTAAGTATGTAGTTGGCAAGCATGCATTCTCGCGGTTGTCGAGTCATTTTGTAATTTGGTGTAAGTGACGAGAGCCAGCAATGTAGGCACAATATTGGGTTAGACATGACAAGATAAAAGCATACGGAAACAATCATACTTAGTTATAAATGCGTCACTAATGAGCGAAAGAAAGAAAATGAAAGATTTTCCACAATAGAGAATTCTCTCTGCAAAAAACCCTCCACAAGGTAAATAAATAGTTGTCCTCAAATGCATCAGAACATGAACAAGGTACTTAACAACCTGTTTGAGTATACTCTTCCTCCGTATGTTAATCAAAAAAGGTATGGTTCACCTTTTTGGACACAAAAATTGATTAATTTTGCTTCCCTCTATGAAGGTCGTTGCCGCGTTTTCCTGCCAGTTCCCCGCCACAGGCAGTCTCTGTCCACTCCTCACATGAGTCGCCGGCAGTGGAGGAGCAGACCACATTCCTCCGCGCCATAAACGGCCGTCTGTCGCCGATCGCCACAAGTGGCATCGTTTGAGGCACTGTGCACTGGGAATGTTGCGGTCGCACGTTTCGCACACAACGCGTATGGCCACGCCGGCTTTTTTAACTAAATTCTACTAACCTCAGCTATTAGAGATCACAATTATCTACAAGATGACAGCGAAAGAATATTAATTCAGGACCATGACGAATGGTCATAACGGATATGGTCATAATCCTGAAAGTAACTATTCTTTTAAGGCGTGAGAACACAAATCAACGGACTTAAATGGACCTCGCTCTCAACGCCAATTGCTATAAATCTTAAATTGGATTAAAGGAAAAAGGACTCTATTCCAATCAGTAAAGAGTTTATGATGTTAGAGTTTAAAATGAGGTGTAATTGCCGGCGAGAGTAGGCTCTCAGCCCTACTGGGACCCATTTATGTGCAACTACAAATATTGCCATTTCAGAAGAGCCATTAACTGATCATCAGCTCCTACCAAAGATTTCATCCAGTCTAAATTATACAAAATTCAGAAGTTCATTTTAGATTTTCTTCAACTCACATACTACTAAGTAAATAAGAATTTACAGAATAGATTCGAAATGACCTTACAAAACGTAGAGAATTAAAACCTTGCTTATCAACGCTAAGATGACGCAATTCCTGCATCCATTCATATTTTTTATTAATGGAACACGTAATTATCAATATAAATAACATAACATACATAAATAAATTGATCACCGGAACTTAGCGGTAAGTGCATAGTGAATTTGTGAGCGGTGGTTAGTACCGTTATCGCAGCGGAATGGGACCATCCGCTCTATCGGTACACCACTGCGGCTACAGTAATGCCTTTACTATCATTTCGGACATACATCATGCAAAATGACATTCACCAGTTTTGCAATTCGCTATACGTTAAATAACTTCGCGAGGGTAATGTAAAAGACGTAAATCACTGTGTTGTGACTGTACCTAAGGTTTTGCTACTTACAAGGTTAGTTTGAAATCACAGAGAAGTAAATTAATCTTTCAAATGCCAAATATCTGCAAGTTTCTAAATTTGAAGTGCTTTTCAGGTATTTACCTATATGCCCTATAGCCAATAATGTGTTGAAATTGTATAATGTCAAAACATTAGCCTTTGCACCGTTTACTATGTTGGATTATTGATCCACCAATCGCGGTCTTCTCTTATTTAACTAATCTTCTTGTTGGACGTTCTATTTTTACTTCTTATTCCACCAGAAAAGTTATTCTATCCTTTGTATTGTATACCGGGCTGGTCTCCGCCATTCCACGACCAAACGGACGGTACGTATTCGGCGTACGGTTATAGCTAATATAAAAACCAAGGATATGGATAGATCCATATCCTTGGTTTTTATATTAGCTGCTCCAGTCATAAAAAAGAGACAAGCATAGCCGACAGCGTATCCTAGGGCTTACTTACACAGTGTTAAGCTGTCAGGTCTTTGGTTGCAATTTATAAGTTAATACAAATCTCGAAATGTGATTTTGAGGTGGTAAGATTTATTTTTGTCATTGAAGCCGACATCGCCACCGACATTTTCTAAGACAACAATAACAAAAACAAAATATTGCATCAGATTTTTCACAATAATATATCCGATAGACAAAAACATTACAATAAAAAACGTTACCTTGACGGCCGTGAGTAGAAATAATAATATATCTACCTTCTCGTACTTTTGTAACTAATTAGTATTTTACTTGGCTATTTGAAGTCACGGAACAGGGAACAATAGTCAATGATGTAAATGACAATAGTTAGGTCGTGAGCACGCGCGCATAACTAGCCAGCAGTATGTCGGAGCAAGAAGAGTCGTTAAATTGACGGATTTATTTCACAATCATTATGTCGCACGCAATAGCCAAAATAAAAATGGACAATATTGGAAAGGTGGACCAGCATACAGAGATAAGAAACGCGTTACACTTATTTTTTCTTGTTGATGGTCTGAAAGAAACTCGGTGATTCGTTGTTTCTAATACTGTTATGGACATAACGAGTGATGTCAGAATTCTTTGTCATCAAGAACTCCACCAGATTTGGAACTTAATTGTTCAGGTCTCCAGATAGTTACCTACTACCTATGCACCGTAACACTTTTCAAACCGTCTGTTAATCTGTACTTTCCAAAACCACTCCAAATAAAACCCCATAGCCAGGCGGAATCATTGTTATTACTTATTCATGGATGATAATATTTGTAAAGATCGCATCAAGCTTTTATTTAAATTTCTCAATCCAGCGCCCATCTGCGACCCAATTCTTGCTCTAAAAAGCTTACAAAAACATTGAATTACATATGAATAGAAACTGGATTGAATACATTAATACGTAATTCGGTACGGGCCCAGTATTTAGGGAGAGAATAATGGATGGCGAAATTTTTAAATAATATCCGATATTATTTGTGTGACCCCTCTAATTGCACGTGTAGAACAAGTTTCAACATGATTGTAGCCAGATGCTGGCCCCAAAGATAAATATCTGTACTTATTATATTTTATCTGAGCGAACCCTTAAAGGGAACCTATGCAAAATATTGTGCGAACGAAAAGGAGGTTGGTTCAGGAGGTAGGTTCCCTACCTATGCAAAATATTGTGCGAACGAAAAGGATTCTAGTTCTCATGTCTCGATGTCAATAGAAACGAAATCAATCCGAATGTAATCCAAAAACTTACTGGGTATAATCCAGAAAATATAATAAATTAATTATATTTGCGAAACTATGGATTACATTGAGTTGAAAATATGTTTTAGTTTATGACAAAGAATAGATAAAAAAATCACTAGACGCGCCAAGTTAACGAAATCCTATAAAACTTGAACAACCTACCGCAACTAAAAACTAAACCAGTTTATTTCTTTGCTTCGGATTTGTTCTTAAAATATTCATTTATATTGATTCTATTCTAACCATCAATATGGACACTCGTACACTGTACAGTTTTAAACGTAACGTTATGCTCGCGGTGGTCTGTTTTTATAATCTGTGGGGGAATACAGTCTTTACTTAGACAATGTGGTCAATTATCTCCATAACTAGTTTTTATGCAACACGAAGACACACGATTTATAAATACAAATTCTATAACGACTGTTCCTTTCAAAAGTTTATAATTAGAAGGAACGTAATAAGTGATTTGACAGTTTGTTTTTTCAACCGTTTTTTTAACAAAGTCGGTTTCTCAGTTGGTCGATAATGAAAACTGGTGATCTCATGCTGCAACTCCGTCATGTCTCGAGTCATGCGACCAAAATAAACAGCTGTAGCCCTGATGCAACTCCCGAATTGGGCCTGTCGATCCCGCGTGGGTGTAATATAGGCCATTATTTAATTTGTCTGCTAATACGTTACCATAAACCGATTTTTTAAAAACCTTGCCTCGTTGATGCATGCAGCATGTGTACACAACTTTTTCGGAGATCAAACATATTGTCTTTGCCTTTGACATGTCTAAAAAAAATTTGGATTCTGGCATGCTAAAATTATGAAGGTACATTTTATAATTTTTGAGTCAAAACCAACGAAGTCGTTTCACATTAATTTCTTATGAAACAGACTTGATATCGGTCAGTCTGTGGTCAAAATTTGCACAAACTTTTTCTTACCTGAGTCTTTAAGGAAAATAACTTGTGTTGAGGTCAATTTACTCATACCTCTTGATACTTATTATTAAGAACCTATAGCCAACACTGCCCATGAGATTGTGACTCACTGATTCCTAGATAGTGTAACCGTTTGAAGGTCAACGTCCGAATCGTAGACTTTGGCTAGTTTTTGGCAGCGGCAATCGAACCGCAATGAGGCCGTCCGTTACTTTCGAAACTCTATGGGCCGCATTCAGTGTATTCTCCTAAATAAATTAGGATGTGTGAATTAAAACACGTTGTTGTTTTTATTCTGTGACTACCTATTCGTTTGCTCTATTTACTTTAAAAGTTTATACTAAGTAAGTGAATGTTCGCTTGATTGTATACCTAAAGCAAAGTCAATTTATGTTGGTTATTCGACACACAACCGCAACGGAAGTCTACAAAAACTTCGTTCAAGGTCCAAATCCCTTTCGGCTTGGGCACTACCTAAGTACTTAGTTTTAATTACCAAAGCCACATTTGTGAAGAGATCAAAGCAACACATTTTAAGCAAAGTCTGAATGGGCCAGAAGATATAAAAGCATTTACCGACAAGCAACAGTTACTGAGTGCATACTTGATCTAGGTCGTGAGCATAGTTGTGCTTGATACCGCAGCGGGCAGCGGTGACCGTTGGCTCGCCACGATAGTAGACACAGCACTTGATAACGACAGTGTATAAATAAATTAAAATAGCTACCAACATACATAATGTATTAATATAACGAGACGGGGCCATATAAAGTGAGCAACCACTGAAGGAAAATATAACTGAAAACGATGTAGGTACATGAAGCCACACTCAAATAGTCATTCAGTTACCACACCAACCGTATACTGATTCAGAGCCAGCATACGCAAGTAAATGATAAAATGCTTTGGTTTATAGTCAAAATAGGGATAAATATAAGGAAACACGACAATAAACGGTCAAAGCAAACAAGGAAAATTGCTGCATTAGACCTTTCTGTGTATAACATTATGCTTGGTCGACGAAATGACAGTTAACTAATTAATTAAGAAAATGTTATTCGAATGCTCGGCTGCATGAAAACAGCTAATACCCGAATTATTCGTAGAAGTCATTCAAATTATTTATTGCATTTCAACTGGTAATAGGTTTGTATTATTTAAAGTTTTATTCTAAATCATTTAGGAACCCCAAACGTTTTGAGGCTTGCAAAAATTGGTACTTTAGAGAACAATGAGGTTCGAAAGTTCCTGATCTTGTCCAAAAGATGATGAAGCTGCTTGTAGATGATTTCTTAATTAAGTATAACATGGCTGGCGTACACTCCCTAGACCTCAACATTAACTTTCACCTACCACTAGACGAACACAGCTCGATATTCCAAAGCGAGTGTGTCGCCCTAACACAAGCTGCAACAGCCGTAAAGCGTCTAGGGATTCACAACTACGCAATCAAATTTTTATCTGATAGCCTAGCTGTGCTTAAAGCCATAGATTGTTTTCTAGGGCTTTAAGGGCAAACAAACAAACTTACAATAAATTATATTTGAATATCACCTCGCCCTGGAGAGTATATCGCTGTCTAACAGAACCACGTTCCAGTGGATTAATGGGCACAGTGGATCCCTAGGCAATGACGCCGCAGACGAACTTGCTAAGAGAGGTTCCGAGATGGCAGTGCTAGGCCCGTACCCACTCCTTCCCTTACCTTTCTCACAATTCCGTACATGGGTTCGCCAGAGATCAACTGAACTTCACAACAACAAATGGTCACGGTCTACGGACTGCAAGCAGTCCAAAATGGCGATGCCAAGTCTACATCCGCGACTAACAAAACGACTGCTCAGCCTAAGTAGAAATAACCTCAGAATAATAATAGGGACAATAACGGGTCATTGCCCCCTAAACAAAAAAGAAAGAAAGAAAACATATTTATTTGGCACATGCTACAAGTGCACACAACAATAAAAGAAAAAATAATAAAAATGAAATAAAATCTTAAAACTACACTATAAAAAAAACCTAAAACTAAACAGAAAAAAAGAGATAATACTGTGTGTCTCACAAATAGGCCCAGTTCAGCAAATTGCCGAGCAACTAGTGCCCGAAGCTGGTTTTCAACTGGGCCTGACAAACATCTTTTTAACATAGCCCACTCTGCAGGGGCTGCTTTGACGCCGAAGAATCAGCAGCCCACGTCATCCTTGAATGCGAGGCCGTGGCTACCCAACGCAAACACCCTCGCAAATCCTCGAAACGGTGAGGTCGCTCCGCGAAGCCTGTGAAGCTCCCAGAAAACTTCTGTGTTTCTGGGTGGAGCTAGGCTTAACTTAGCCAGGACACCTACGCACAACGGACCGAATGAGAGTCTAAGTGCGGAAAATGGGACTCCATTTTCCGCCTCCGGTCCTCTACTCTACTCTACATGGCTGTATTATGTTGTGTTGTGTTTAGTACTCCTATTGCATTTAACTGTAAGGATCGAAACAGACTAGCTTAAACTGAATTTCTGCCAATACTTCCAAGGAGATTAAAAAGAATTCCTTAAAACAGGCTTGGACTGGGAAAACTAGACCAAACTTGGATTTCTGAACGCATGTCACAGTGGTTTTGTGTTCCAAACTCAAACACAACCAAACTAGGTAAATAAAATAATCATGACTGATTATCTCATCTTCCAAACTAGAACGAACCGTCACCTCTTAGCATATCACCCGAAAACATGATAAACAATTTAGCCACAGTAATCTTATCGTTGCCATAACGATATCTGAGTATATTTACACGTTAAAAGCAAGTGATGACGAGTTAGTTCTGGGCAGTTCTCTGACTCATAGTACCAACAACATTATTCTAATGCACGGTGCATTAGAATAATGTTGGTGCCATGAAGGAGCAGCCTTCAATTAGCTTATTGCGTATCACAAGTTTGTGACATTCCATCGATCGATTCCATTAATAGTCCATTCATGTGTGAAATGTCATTGGATTATAACAGAAACTGTCACCCATTTCTTTTAGATTGTCTATTATTTGATTTTTGCGTTTTATTTGAGGTTTAAGCCAATACCAAAAAGACAGTCCTGAATTTCTTCCTTACTCAGAAATACTCGCTCTCCTTTTTTTTAAAGTGAGTTGTTTTGAAGGAAGTGAGAATTTGGAGAGCAGGTGTCGCCTATGCACCGCTACACAAAAATGATGTCTAATTTCTAAAGAGCGGGAGGAGTCATTTGATGAATTCCCATCTGAAAAAAAAAAGGTAAGGTTGGTAAATTCTAGAAAACAAAAAATAGGTTTGAAGAACGTAAAAAGAACTTTAAACGAAAATTGATTTGAATAAGATTTTATGTTTTACACAGGTAGGTACTATGAAAAACAAATTTGGTTTTGCTGTTGAATGTGAATTTAGCTATGAATGAGCGTTAAAAATATTGTTATTATATCGTCTGGTGCTACGGAACCCTTTGTGCACGAGTCCGACTCGCACTTGGCCGCTGCCGGAGTGCGGCGAATTTTGTCACGTGAAGTCAATACATACCTGTATTGACAACAAAAAGTTATAAAGTTCATTGTGTAGATTTGTGTAGTATATACCACTTATTATTCTTTTGTTTCGTTGTTGTAATTCGGGGTTAAACAGTTCATAATGCTGTCTTTATGTAAAAGATATATATGTTTGGTCTGATGCATCGAATACGCGTCACTAAACTGAAAATACGACGTCGTCAGACAAGATAAATCTACTAATACAAGGAGTATTAGTAGATTTATCTTGTCTGACGACGTCGTATTTTCAGTCTTCATGGTCCCGTATGACGTTCTCGATCATGAGTTGTTGTTTCTTGGAATTGGGCTAGATCGAGGTCGCCTTCTGTACCTTCAGGTCGATGGCGGGTGGCCTCTACCACTCTCATCTCATGTTTCGGTACACGCAAAGCGATTATGTAGGTACCACATGATTGTCCTCTTAATATCATCATCTTCCTGGCCTTTTATAACTAAGTACCCAGCCCAGCCGTACCCAGGCTTCCATCCTATCTGTCCTCCATAACCTACAACACGGTAGGTACTGCTTGGTAAGACTAGTTGTCAAACTTTCTGGCTTCCCGTAACGACTGCCAAAAATCTACAAACGTTATTCGGGACCATCGGGTTTTCCGAGATACGGAAGGAATTTGGTATATTAGGGATGGTCGCGTCAACGGACTGACCTCAGCAACTGTTGCTTAACCTTGTAGATCGATGTGCTCGTAAACATATCGATGATTAGGATTAGGTAATAAGTATTACATTGCCATTGTGTAATTTCAAATAAGACAAGAAATAGTACCTACTTTTCAAAATCAATATTACTTTCATAATGCAAATGACGCAAGTTATTATGTCATGCATGAAACATCAAGGATCCAGGCAAATATTATTGTAGTCGTTGAATATATTTGTTATTTACTTTTCGTTTTTGCAATAAATCATTTATTACACCATTACCTCTACCTATTTCATTGGATCTTTGTAATAATGAAATTGCCTATGAAATACAGGCTACGGTTTACATATTATCACTGGCGAACTAATTTCACGGCCTTTACGGAAACGTGTTATTTAAAAAAAAATTACCTATCCATTGACTGATGGACTACAGATTTAGACCATAGATTTTCTCTAGCTAATAATTGTCTTCACCTAAATTGGACTTGACAGCAATATTAAGACTAGTTCTAATACAAAACTTTACAAGCTAATAGATCGTACAATATATGAGAAAACGATAAGTTTAATGTTGTTGAAAGGCGAGCTAATCGAGAGTCGAAGCATAGAACTTAGAACAGCAGATTATACAGTTTATCTAACGTAGGCTTTACACAAGCGGTACTAACACACGTCTTCTCATACGTAACGACACTGTTTTTCCGAAGACACATTTAACACCAAAATTATGTCATTATCTTCCCGCCCTTGTCCTATGTTACTTGGGGTCGGCGCAACAAGTTTTTTTTCTTCTACTCTCACCTGTCATTCGTCACGCTATCATTTACTCCTTTTTCCTTCATATCATTCCTCAGTTAACACAATCCATCGATCTTTTCTTTGGTCTTCCTCTCCCTCTCGATCCATCAACATTTATATTCATTACTCTTTTAGTCCACATGCGATTCATCCCTCCTCATCACATGCCCATACCAAGACAGTCGATTCCCTTTCAACTTTTCTGTAACTGGCGCAACTTTCAAACTTCCTCTAAAATACGAATTCCTTACTTTACCCATTCTTGTCTTTTTTCATCCATCTTTTTTTACAGCCCAGGGTCCGATCCATAAGTACGACAGGCCTTATCACGGACTTGATATATTTTGCCCTTTAACTTGAGGGGCATCCGCGGCACTATCAATAATTTTTTACATTTATCGCTAAACATCTCTGTCTCTATCAACTTCCAACGATTGTCTGAAATAGAAAGTTCTTTTAAATTCGCTGAACACTAAACGACGAGTGGTGCTACCAGGCCTTAAACCACTTCTTTAAGTTCCAACAAGAAATACCAAAAGCTATTTAGAAATAACAGTTAAGGTAATCTAAGGTCCTTGTTTCCAATTGAGTTAACACTGGCTGGATAAAAACTTGATCTTCCCGTGCGCGAGAGCAGCCGCGCGGGCGCAGACCAAAAAGTCGGCGCATTCCATTGTTGATTGGAAACAAGTCGCAGTCTCGCGCTCCAATGGGAAAAGTCGCACAGCACTGGATTTGTGAAGTGATGAATGATCTACGAGTGGAGTCGGTATCTCGGATTACCAAGAAGATCCAGAAAAACTTGATGATAATATTTTAATTGGATAATGTATGAAAGCTGTTTGTTTAACTGTATATAACTTTGATAGATTATGTGATGTATTACTTATGACTGTAAATCCGCGGGAAGTGCGAGCACCCAGCTTGTGCTACACAGAGAAGTGTAGAACAAATGCTGGGGGGGAGAGCTCCACTCCGCCGATTATTAGGAACGTCAGTCGTACCGCGTACACGACTCATATTTTATAAATTTTGATATAAAAAAATGGCTATTGAATTACTTGCTGGTCATCCCTAACGATGTCTTCTTCTTGGTGTTATTATGTTGTGATTTGATAGGTGGCAACAGACTAAAGGAGATGTTCCAGAGCCTGGGCCAGCACTATGTACACTATATGTAAATATCGCTATGTATTACACGTTTATAGTTAATTTTCTTTAATTTCACTTCGTTTCAAAGTACATTCAAATTAACTTGGCCAAGGAGAGCAACACAACATAAAATTAAACATGGTGGATCAGATCAGCAGCAAGCGAAAAATGACATTTTGACAATGACATTTGATTGACGTGTATCGTAACACCTGCGATAACAAAAATACAATATGAATTTCGAAAATCTTGAGTTTCGGGTTCGATAAAATAAGACTACAGGTCCAAACTCAAAGCAAGGAAAGTCTCAAAAACGTCACTTCTTAAAACTGTCGCAAGTCCTCAAACTTCATGTTAAACACAACTGACATGGCTGCCCTAAAAATAGAGTTATTTTATTAAAAAACTTTTCAAATGATCATTTTTGTACCACTATACCTTTCTTCAAATTATTTTTTTAGTATTTTTATGAAATTCCCCTATTTTTTTCCTATTTATCTATGTAGTGTACATAGTGGTGGCCCAAAATCAAACATCTCCTTTGGACGCAAAGCGCTGTCCGAGTAGGTTAGTGTGACCATTCGGGTTTTTTTTTACTCTTCCTTTCTGTATACGTCCGTTTCCTTATTTCTTTTAGAATCAAAGTTATTCCATGCACAATAGATAGTGTGGGTTATGCGTTTTTTTACTATTAAGTTTAAGTAAACTAAATATGAATTTTATAACGTAGATATAATTGTTTTTTGTCCCAAATAAATAAAATAAAATGTAATTATGCACTTTTTTGTGTTTTTGAAGACGGTTTCTTTTTTTGCATAAAAGTTATTTTATTTTTCAATTTTTGTTGTAATATCCTATACAAATATTTGCTATCCTTTTATTTTAGATTGTTAACAATACATTTCATGGTAGTAGGCTTAATCCCCAATAAAATGGAACTTAACATATCTAAATGTCGAAATGTGGGTGTACTGTACACATCTGCGTGACCCCCTTAATTTTTGTGCAATTTTTGTTATTTTTTCTTTATTTATTTATTTATGTACACACAAAATACTTAACAGGATATTACATTAAGATAGAAGAGCACAAAGGTACTGCTTATTTCATAAGAAATCTCTTCCAGCAGACCTGCTGCGAGAGGAAAGTTAGATTAGAAATGTAGACACAGTGTAATAATATCCTTTACAAATATTTGGTATCCTTTTATTTTAGATTGTTAACAATACATTTCATGGTAATAGGCTTATCCCCAATAAAATGGAACATGTTGAAATGTGAGTGTACTGTACACATCTGCGTACCCTCTCAGAGCATACAGGCTTGATGTTATGTTATGATGTTGTGTTAACAATAAACATCTAAGCGATTGCAGCAATCACGACAGATTTGCTGTATATTATTGAAGAATTCCGTTCCATATCTCCGAAGTCCACCATTAGGTCATGACAATATTTCTATTGGACCAACTTGGGAGTATACTCTTTCAAACAAAAAAGATTTTAAAAAAGACAGTTCACCATTCACAAATAATATATGATAAGGTACTGTTTTTCATTTTCACGAAGTACTTTAACTGCATCTAACTCCCTGAGTATATTAGTGGCTATCAGTAAATTTTCATGCGTCAGGTTCAAATTTTTTATTGCACTCGCCTTGAATAAAATTATATTGACCGATAAACTGGGTTATCGGTTACGATGGCAATGTCCTTCTACGACATTACTACGTTGATACTACAAGATCTACTACGCGTACGCACTACTAAGACTACTACGAAAGTTCAAAGGCTGCGTTTCCACCAAAGATGTGCGAGGTTACGTAGCGAGGGATGTGTTTGCTAAGAACCAATAGTATCACTTCGTTTACGTAGCTTCGGCGGAAACGGCTTAGCTGGGCGAGGTTTTTGTACATCTAAAACAAGGGATAGATGTGTGCGAGGGATGTGTGCGAGATATATTGTGTTGCGGGGGATATGTGTGCTAGGGAGAGGGACGGACGCGAGCGAAAAACGAGCCCGCTACACATCCTCGCTCCGCTCATCTGCACACCATTTCCCAAAGCCGCGAGCCGCGCGTCGCCGCGGCACCGCGGCGCGGCGCCCCCCGCAACGAATCCTCGCACCGCTCAGCTAGCTACCTCGCTCATCTCTGGTGGAAACGTAGCCTAAGAATGACGTATGACGTATGACGTATGACGTCAATCTATCTAACCTATTTTCGTACGTCAATCTATTTTAATACTCGTATGACGTAGACGCACTATGCAGTGCTACGGGCAGTAGCACTGCATGGCAGGTGTTGCGTAGCTTAGCGATGACGATATTTTTTTAATCCTGCTAACGATATAACATGATGATACGAATGATACGATACGATCTTAGGATACGTACGACGATACGATGATATTTTTTTTAACGTGCTTGTGACGTAACGTACAGGCGACACATCAAGCTACACATTCCCAGTATAACATGGCCTCGCTTTGTATAGATTTCCCTTACTATGAGAGATTTGTGTAAACTGGTTTTGTATAGTATGGTGTTGGTCGTGCGAATGTTCACACGGCGAACATCCCGTAAAACCTGACCTCGCTTTGTATGATCTTCCCGTACAGTGAGAGATCAGCTTAATTTGATTTTGCCAAGCTTGAAAGGTCATTCGCAATATGCAGTGCTACGAGGGTACCCTCGTAGCACTGCATGGCAGGTGTTGCGGAGCTTGGCGATGACGATATTTTTTTAAGCAGGAGGTAAATATACGAGATTATTTTTGGGGTCAGCCTACTAAGCCCCTTGCTCATACTTTTACATTTTACTTGCGAACTATTCTTTGAATCACTTATCAATTTTAAAGCAAATTAAATAATCCAGCATCTGAATTATCTACCTTCGGTATTGGTCTCTACGTTTATTGAAAGAACTATAGTAATGCTTTCAGAATTCCAATCCTAGAAAAACTGCTGAGGTCAGTCGTTTGTATTACCAAAAATATTTTTATTTTGGTTTAATCGTCTACTGACCTTCGGAGGTTTAGACACAAAGAAGACACTCTAGCAATAGTTCTGCCGGCGGTATTTTTGATCCTTTATCACTAAAATATTACATAAATAAAGCCTCGTCTACCATCGAGTGGCTGGATGTGCCAGCGGTCGTAGCGACCCAGTGCAGGGCGTAATGCGGTGCAATCACCGGCGTTCCCGTGAGAACGCGACCGAGCCTGCGCCCGCGCCGCACCTCGCATGCCTCGCCCGCCGCGCCGCCGCGCCGCGCGCCGGCCGGCCGCCCGAAAGGTCAAATGAAATTTGCGAAAATCTACTTTTCATAACTAATCGGCATTTTAGTCGTAATGTTGCAACAAAGAAAGAACCGGCATAACTTTTTTGGTTATTTACTTTTAATGTAATTTTATTAAGGAATGCTTGCTTAGTGTTGCCACACTGCAGGTCAAAGACCGGGTCCTTTTATAATGACTTATGATGGTAGGTAAGTTTAAATATAGAAGCTAAAAATAGATTCCTTACATGCATCGGTGTTGTCAACAACAGATAAGAAGAAGACAAAAACAACAACAAGATAATAAAAAGTTGGTCAACAATTACATTGTTACGGAAAAAAGTATTAACTAGATTATAATTGTTTTTCTAGAATTGACCGTTCCATTTAATAACTTGATAAACATTTCTTATGACGATACCTAACTAATGACTACAGAATGTAGTTTTCGATGTCTTTCAATCAACCTGGTTTTCCTAAACAATTAACTAATTCTATTTTAATGAGTTTGAACGTGTTATGGTAATTTGGGCCGAGTCGACGTCCCATAATCGCTTGAAGGACGGACGGACCGACATTCCATAGCTAAGGGAAAGGGTTCGTTTCGTTACGGACTTTTTCATTTTGTAACTTTTATATAACACCCAGAGTGGAGCCTTGATACACTACTTTGTTGTAGTGCACCAGCACGTTAACTGAAGTGTAATGGAGTGTTTTGTTGTTCACTTATGTTATAGTATACTAGCTTATGCCCGCGGCTTCACCCGCGGGGATTTCGGTAATTGTCCCACGGGATCGTGCTACCGAGATAAAAAGTATCCTATGTGTTAATCCAGGTTATAAACTATCTATATGCCAATTTTTATTCAAATCCGTTCTGTAGATTTTGCGTGAAAGAGTAACAAACATCTATACATCCATCCTCACAAACTGTCGCATTTATAATAAAGTAGGAAGTAGGATTTTATTTATTTTATCTATATATTAAATAAGTGTCTAATTAACTGCGATTTCTATGATTCCACGTCATCGTTTAGGTACGGGTACATGCTATGGGAAACGATGTTATTTCCTACCACTTGCACAATTCCTGGTAACAAGTCCATGTGAAAACATCAAACAATGCAAAGAAAGAGAGACGGTTCTCAAAGAAACAGCTCATTGAAGACGCTTAACATAACACCAACGAAGAAAGAGCTCCCTCACCCCTCTCTCGAGATGTAAGCACTCGCTGAATGAGGATAGCACACGTATTATCACAGATCTTTTGTAAATGGGCGACCCGTTCACATGCATCCATTGAGGTCCCTTCACACGGTCAAAGGCGACAAAAAATAATACAAAAACCGTTACGCTCCCGAAAAAATGTTCCCATAACTTGTGAATGTCTGTCATTGAGAATTCTGTATAAAGAGACCATGTGTGGCGGGAATCGCTTTGGAGTGGTACACTATGTTACTAAATGATAAAAATACTGATAACATGCCAGATTGTACAATATTTGGTTACAAACCGTATTGATATCGAGATTACTGAACTGCGGTCTGCGCGTCTGACTGGATAGACTGACAGAATTTGTCAATAGCAAACAAAAGATGACAAAGCATATAGCTAATAAGTAATCAATTACTTACTTACATTTTGTGTTTCATAACAACAGGGCCGAATATCTGCCTATTATTAACGAAACTGCTGAAACCATAATGCAACGAGCATTTTGTAGTCACACATGGGTCACAAATGTGCGTGGGACTGAGTATTAAGCGCACATGAATGGACCAAAGACATGGGACCGCAGCCCATAATCATTCTCACGGTTTATACTTAGATAAAAACTTTATGACATGACCCGACAGAAAATATTGATAAATGTTAATTGCAGCTAAGTAATAAAGTTATCGGCGGGAACAGACAGAACACAGAAAAGTATCGATATATTTTTCGATACAGAAAGATCACGAGTAACACTGGGATTTGAATATGGAATTCCAGCCAGGGCCGTCGTTCGAGGGAGCATTAAGCTATCATGCCATCAGCGCGTCCCCGTCTGGTCAACATTCTTAAGCCGGGTCCGGTGCCCGCCTCAGGAATGTCTGCAACCAGCAACCCGAGACGGAAGGAGCACCGGCGGAAGCGGTTCATAGAACTGAACCACTACGTTCTAGAACGACTCTCGAACCATCCAAATGTGCAGCAAATATAAACCATGCGTTTGAACGTTAAAGTCCAATTTTACAGTTGTAACATTATCGAAGTTGCCGGCTACGAAATTTTATCTCAGCTTGTGGCGTTAACGCGATAAGTTGTAAGGAATTTACAGACAATTTTAGGTCTTTAGTCATCAAACTTAAAGTTTAAAATAAAAAAAATGTAATTCGTTACATAATTTAACGGTTCACGAACATTCTGCGCCGCAGCGCGCAACCGTTTCGCTCCACTGCTGTACCGTGCATCCTGCCTCATACAAGTTGTAATTTTCCAAGTATTTACTTTACCAAAGTCTTTTCGCACAAAATTATCAATTTCTATGTAATAAAGCAATCAAAGATATACCTAGTTGATGTACCCACAGATATAATGTTCGCGACTGGTCATTGGTCAGAGAAATCGCAGACTGCAGACCGTGTTGCAACTATAACAATCTTTTGTCTCGAAACCGTGGTAATCTTATTGGTTACGGTTATTGCGAACAAATATTTAACTTCGGGATTCCAAGAGTTTGTGTTTTGACTGGTACGTCAAGGACCGTAAATTTTCGTAGAGTGCGAATGTTCACAAGGTGTGTTGATTCGTGCGAAGTTTTCCTGTTTGCCCGTCGCGCGTCGAGTTTGAGACCTCCCGCCGCGACCCTGTGTTCATGGAGGTTTACGTTTCTCAGGGCATTTATTTTAAAAACTCATAATGGCGTCACAAATTGCTGCAGTCGATTGTTGATTAAACAATTGAGCGGGCCCCGCATGCGTCGTCTGTCTCAATTGTAAACTGTTATTGGAAATCAATTGACACGAAGTATATTGACTCAACGAGTTGGATGAGTGACATCCTCTTTGATCATCACGTTCGTTTGTTATGTTATAATAATTTCCCAGTAATTACACAAGTTTACAATATCTTGGCACGTCGGGCCACTGCTCTTATCTTTCAGAACGCCATGTTATGAGAAATTATCTTTCATCAGCCACATTGGATCAATGAGAACATGCAGAAATCAATTAGTGGGAAATCAAGATGCAATTTAGGCACACTTTGACAAAACAGTGGTTGCGAAGTCTGACCAAGTTTTCATTTGACTACCTTTTTTACATCAAGAAGAAGTCGTTCGGTGAAACCAGTGTTGTCTACGATTCTTTCATACTTGATGACTTATCAGTTGAATAACAGCATCGAAATCTGAATAAAGTTCCGGTAGCTTCAGTTAAAAAGTTGAATATACTCAACCTCAATCCAGGAAGGTGTGCCATGCAGGATGACGAATGTTATTCATTCTCTGGTTTTGCTAGTACAGTGAAAGTGAGGTCGCGGCGCTTTCTATCCGCAACGAACGCGGTGCGGTTCGCTGGCGAGTGGCGACGCACCGACTTGCGAAAGCTACCACCGAACAGACGGCTAGTCAGTTCGTTCAAATAGAAAGCTAGCATGAGAATTCTACGGTGTACATAATACATCTCGGATATTTTCTCAGCTATGGCTGGTTGCTAGGTTAGCTACGAATTTTCTTTTTCGACACCGTTTTGGTCTCAGTTACGTTAGAAAATTGGATGAGGTTGCCAGCCTAAAAAGTATACCTACAAGGTAATAATATTTATTAACCTCGTGTATTTTTTTATATGCTCGTTAATCTATGCACCCACGATAACAGTCAGTTTTGGAAAAAATGAATACGTTTACTCGTTCATATTACCATACCAGAAGTAATTTGTTATTTCTGATACTTTTCATTACATTGGGTGTATCAGCGTTGGTTCCTGCTATTTTTGTAACATTCTACACTACTTCTGTATGCGCTGAAAATACGTTATCTCACTTTTATTCGACCACAGGAAATTTCTCTTCTTTCACTAAGAAACATCTTCTTAGACCTCCAATAACTTAAGCTGCTTGGTGTGAGTTTCATTACTAATTTAATTTTTATCACATAAACAACAAAACTTGTTATTGTTGTTGTGTTTGTTTGTTGTTGTGTTTGAACAACAGATATGTTTGTAGTCAACTTCTTGTGCCTGCTGTAGGCGATGGCATAATCGTACGTACCTAACTTCACATAGCCGCCCCACATGATGCGCTGAGGCCGCGGTGTTGTATAAATTAAATATCCCTCTGTTCCCTGAACATGTGCCTTTCGCGAGCACAATGCGGTGTATCATAATATGTGCGTGAAGGCATTCTTCTTTGAATACAGTGAACAATGTTCATTGTGCTAGACCTAAGGCGCAACGTGAAATGGGATCCTACGCTGCGAGCCTGACAGCGTGTGTCGTCTCGGCCTTGTTTGTTCTAAAACAACAAACGTGCTATCTTCATTATTGTTTTAATTAAATTGATACTGTTGTCTATCCCCTAAGTTTCGCCGCCATTTTGGATATTTTCCTTGAGTAAACTGGAAATGTCGCAGCATTTGTGTTGCACCTGCAAAACAAGAAATTATGATAATATTGATGAGGTCCCCAAAAACTTCGGAATTAATTAGCCAGACGTGTTGAAACTTGACTGACGACTTTGGCACATACTGCCTACGACCTAATGTGACTATGGACATAAAGCTTTGCCTTTCCTCGTGTTTTTACCCTCCATCTTCGTTTCTCAATTTCTTTCCTTTAATTATGTGTAGGTATGTGTATAGCAGATAGTCTGGCCAGCCTGTACCAGATCAGTACTGTTATCGACTTCACGTCCTTTCAATAAGGCATTGTTTGCAATACTTATTCTAATTCTAATGCTTCTAACTTTCAGATCACGAGGATACAAACAATATGAGCATGGAGGCGTGATTAGAGAAACTCAACAATAGCAACGCCTCGATGGCTCCAACACGACGCAGTATTGAAGTGTGCTCACTGCTCACGTGTTAATGCCTTAATTTGTATAAATAAGATATGCAAATATACAGTAACAATATACTTTGTCCGTGGCTAGTGTGTGGTGAAATCAGATATCTACTAATTACCTGTCTGCTTAAAGAAGCTGGGTAACTTGAGCACCTCTTTATTTTTCCCAAGGAGACATCGACCGTTGAGTGGCAAAAGACGTGACCGTTTTTACATCGTCTTACATTCTAATAATTATTGCTCAGCGGGTGTTTGAAGATGACCTCATGTTCTAAATACATTGCTCGTTCGAGATGAACAACGGTTTAACTTGGTCTTATTCAACACGCTTCAGAGAGCCTGTTTAGCGATAATCATGGTCTGTTGAAGTTGTTTTCGAGGGTGACGTCATGTGTTCAAATTTGGCAATGCCAGGCGGTCGACCTCCAGCGTCAAGCGTGTAGTAACGTTGGCGTCGTGGCTTCTCACTAAACTGCGCAGTAGACTCGTATATAAAAACACACATTATACATAGGTCAAACAAAAATCATAGCTTTTTATACTCTCATATTACATCACTTAAACTTGCCGGCTGTACTGCGAATTTGTTTGGTAAGCAAACCATATTTTGATTTAGTTTTGCTTGACAAAGGCGAAGAGACAATTGCATTTTTCTTATATGGGAATGTTGCGCTATTCTTTTCTAAACAATCACTGCTTAGATATTCTTTGGTACCTACCTAGGTACCTAACCTACCTAATACTGTGAAGATTTTAGTATTCAGATACCTGAAAATATCGCAGTTTATGGTAATCTTGTAATTTTTTTAAGGCAGCTTACTTAGGTAAAGTTTGCTGCACACTTTGTAGTTTGGCTGGTGGGTTGTGAACCCAAAACAAAAAAACAATGATGAATCTGTACAATAAAGAGAAGCAGGATCTGAGGTTTAAGATATATAAGTACCTACTTACATATTTCTCAATTACTAAATTGAAAACAAAGTACCTAAAACCAATTAAGAGGTGACATTGTGATTGTGGACTTTGTCTCAGGTCAGGTTTGTGATATGCAAACTTGAAATGACAACTAAACCAGTATGTAGATTGGTGAATTTGTTTATTTACTTCTATGAATCAGATTAAATACTAACTACATAAATCAGTTTTTTATTGTGAAACTGTGATCATTTCGTAAACAACAAAATCAACATGTACACCTACCTATTTATCACGTCACGAGACGATTTCAATTAAGTTGGTAATTAAATTTCGTTCAGGGATTTCAATGGAAAGATCCATGAATGATACCTATTACGCGGAGATGACGCGTCATGGGAAATAAAATCTATTGTCACAGAGACTGAGCAACAAGGTCACTCTGAGGTCACCAAACAACTACAGATATGGATATAATGTGACGCCATATTTAAACACAATGATATAATTATGCATTATCTTACTGCCTGTTCATTCATAATAAAATAAATAAAAACAGTCATTGTGAACACTAAACTGTCAGTCTGACAGTCTTTTAAACATAGAACGACGGTAAACAAATTTAACCCTCTCATTTCATATTTAAAAAAAAAAGTAAGTAGTGCAGGTAGGTGCCTATTTACCCATTGCACACATCACCCAAGGGCGTCTCTTTCTATCACTGTCCAAAGGATTTTGATATTCGCATTGCCATCGTTAATCGTGTTACACTAGGCACCTACCCCGCTGATTCAAAATCCTATAACCCAATGTCCAAAAGTTCAAATAGATTAAAATTAATTATACTTACACCAGTGGCCCGTCCTGGAATCGCACGGGTGGACATTAAAAAAAATATAGCAAGCTATATTTATTCATATAGCAAGTTACTCAGGGATAATGTAGCATTCCAATAGTGAAAGAATTTTTTAAATCGGTCCAGTAGTTTTTGAGTTTATTCGTTACAAACATACAAAACTTTCCTGTTTATGATATTAGTGTAGTGTAGATATTTAAAATCAAATAAACATTAGTTATTATCACGTCAGACAAAATGATATTTATTCTATAATTAGTGGGCAACTGTAGATAGCTTTATGATATAGGTGTGTGAAGAGTAATAATAAGAAACGAAGTCGTTGCTTGTAATAAACAAAAGAGAATAATATTACTTGCACAGACAATAACAAAAGAAATGAGACCAGTCCATCGAGTTCATGCGGGCTTTTGTGGGGAGTTGGTGAGACACTACTGAGTACTGACTGTCACTGCCACTCAGCTAGGTAGGTACAGTCGCCAGCGCATCCAGTTACTACAAATTTCCTCATTCGATTTTGAACTTAACTGTCAATATTTTATGGACAATCATTTGGAGAATTTGACAGTTTATATTTTTTTACATATAAGTACTAGGAACAACACAACCTAGCATGGCATTGTAGAAAACTTAGAATTTATAGAATACTGGCGATTGTGTGACTCATCCATGTCAAAAATATCTCAAAAGATAGGTAATCTATTCTTGTTTACTTCAACATGATACTGATACAGGAAAATAACCAAGTACCAGAAATTCTCAGTAAGTATTAAAGTAATTAATGGCGCAATTCCATCAAAACATCTACGCAGCGATGACGCAATCATGGAAGTACCCCTTTTAAGATGAATATGACTTGTATTTGGCCCTAGACCTTTGATATAAGCTTTATTTATATGAGTCATCACATCATACATGTTTGGAACTATCCCGATCAACCCATAAGAGGTTTACCGAATTATGGAAATGGATCTACTAAGTACACAGCTTAGAAACACGATTGAAGTTTTTTTTTTTTTAAGTTACTTTTTTCAAAGTTATTTTTATGTAGACGATTGAGGAAAAAACACAGTAGGAGGTATGTATATATTGTACTTAACTATATACGTACATAAGGTATACCTATCAAATTAATATGGCGGAGCCAAAGATGTCACTCTAACTTCCTGTTTACAATGAACAAGATTTTTTCCAACACTAATCGGTGTGGTGATTATAAATGCTTCTTTTCAATAGCAATATAATTATATAAACGATAGGGATGTTAACAAACTTCTGATTTAATTATAATTAGTTCATGAATTCACAAAAACAAAGAGATTATACCGTGTGTTAGTAGAAAGCGATCGCCACCCGAATATGGAGTAGGTACCTATTCGTCGCAATTGTCGCGTGAATACGGAATCGCGATAATTTTTCTTATTAAATTACAATATAGGTACCTACCTAATTTTATGACGTACGTACGCGACCTAAGTGATCGCGTACGTCATAATATTCATAAATGAGATCGCGTATTCTCGCGATATCAATCGCTTCCATAAGCCTCAATTCTAAGTCACGCACACAGTAAAAACTTATTTTGTTCAGTAGTAACCTTCTGGCCACAGCCAATCGCGGCGCGGATTGCGGCGCGGCGAGCGGCGCGGCAAGCGGTGAGCGGCGAAAACAAATGGTAGACAATGTATGAAGTAAGCCACAGCTACCGGCGGCGCGAATTGCGGCGCGACCTGCGGCGCGGTGAGCGCCGCGCGGCACGTGGCGGCGACGGGCTGCGCGGTGTGCGATTGAAACAAATGTACTAGCGAGTATCGAGGAGGCCACAGCTCAGAGCGGCGCGCGCGGCGGCAGCGGTGGACGTATTCAACATCGCACGATCGAAACAAATAAATTTGTTTTTATCGGGCGTTGAGCTTATATAAATAATTGATACTGAACAATTTATTAGTGAAATATTGAGTAAATCAGGGGGCCTAAAATGGAAGCTTTAGCAGAATCATAATATGTATCACGTTAAAAGTTTTAAATTCTTAAAATGGTCTTTATGGTTATGAGCACAAAGTCCATTTTAAGAGTTTTAAATTTTTAACGTGATTCCTATTATGATTCTGATAAAGTGGTCATTTTAGGCCCCCAGTAATATAGATATCAAAACATGTTATAAAACATTGTAGGACGAAATAAAACAACAATTTAAATACCGTGCCACTTTTGATAAGACCATTTTAATAGTTAGCCGTTCTCTAAATACGTCCACCGCTGACGCCGCCGCGGTCGCAGCTAGCCGAGCTGTGGCTTACCACCGCAAGTCGCGCCGCCCGCCGCGCCGCCCGCCGCACCGCGCACCGCGCCGCCAGTAGCTGTGGCCAGGACGTAGACTAGTAAGAAATAAAAAAACTGGGAATTCTTAAAAGTCTATTTTGAGAAGCATCATAACAACAACGGCCGGATGCTGTAGAGCTCAACCTTGCGCTATTTATATTTTTTGCAATCAGCATTTGCACGTGATATTCTGGCATCGTTAATATTTAGTGTTAACCTGAACAGAAAATCTATAATGGAAGAACTAGAGTTTCTTGTCGGTTCTTCTCATTTCCCCATAGAAAACGACGGTTGATATATCAGAAGTGGCCCATGCAAGTAACTTATAAAATAAAATATTTTAAATTGAATATGTTTTTATTAAACACTATTGAAGAATTGCCAAACTGAAGTAGTAGTGGGCAGGGCACATTGCTCGCAGAACGGATGGCCGAAAAGTTCTGGAGTGGCGACCGCGAACCGGAAGACGTTGCGTTAGAAGGCCTCCCACCACTAGGTGGACCGATGACCTGGTAAAGGTTCCGGGGATCCGTTGGATGCGAGTCGCACGGGACCGGTCGGATGTGGCGACACTTGGGGGAGGCCTATGTCCAGCAGTGGACGTCTTTCGGCTGAAATGATAATGATGATGAAACACTATTGATGTTTTACCCAACTTGCTATTTAAGGAAACGTTCAGTCTTCGAGTGGAAACATTGGATTGGCAAATGCAGACATGCAACGTAAGACGCTTTAACCCGATAGACAAACCCACAATCTGAAGAGGATAGCTATGAGAGACCTTCGAGCAACAAAATTATAGGCTGATATAGACAAAGGCCATCAAAATTACTGGATTCATTTAGCTACATTTTGTTTGAAGTTTACAGATACCGAATGATATTTGGTGTAATGCGGGCGTTAATGCTGAAGTCGGCCAGCACCGAGTAGCGTGTGACGAACGCACTGAGTGAAACACCCTATATCATGTCCGGCACTGGTGGACATGTGCATACGGGCTGTGTGCATAGCTGTATGTTCTACCTATTTTGAATTTTTTTCACGTTTCAGGTCTAAACAATCTTTGTTAAGAATGTCAGTCACTGTTGAATTCTTGGCACTGTTTGGATCCATCTATTCATGCCTCGACTTTATTATCAACATTAGTTTCCACACGATGTTTTCCTTTACCTATACAGGTAGGTGCAGGTACTTATCATTCTAACAAACTTGCCTCAGTGGATAGTTAGGTACTCGTATTCTTTTTTGGACACCATAATGATTCATCATGAGGAACCAATTTTGCCACAACATCTCGAATCTTGTTTCTTTTTACCTTCCTAATCTAGATTCTTATACACGATGGTTTATCTATGTCTAATACCGAAACACGTAATCATTGGCATGCAATATTTAGAAATACACCCAGAGAGAATATTATTGTTATTATGCTTGGTCGAGCAGTGATCAAATTGGCGGCAAACTTGCTTCACGCGTTTTTTGCGCTTAGCGTATCGCCGAATCGTCTCGGCCAATCATGATCAAAGAAGGCGTTGGCTGCAGTTATTTGATGAAACCAGTAGAGTACCTACACCACCATACATCATCACTAACTTCATTTACTTTAGTCTTTACTTGAACAGGACGTGAATGAATCTTGTCTTACGAGCGCGAGCGGTCAGATAATGAATGATGAGAAGAAGATAATGTATGATAAGAAGTTAATTAAACCTAAGTTAAATTTTACTAGAATCGGAAAGCAGCTAACTGTTAACATCCGTGCCGTTTTACTTCACTAAGATTACCTTCGCGATAGGGGAAGGGACTAGATCGTTGAGTCAGCTCTGTGCCCCAAATTCCACAGCACACCATCCGTAATGCTGTCTCAATAGATTACCAACCTAACTACCATGCTTGTAAAAACTACTTTGCTTTGCAACAGAGCCTCTGAGAGACCATTGTTTCGTTGATGTAGCGACTCGCGACTCTAGCATTAATGTCTAGCAGATGCTTTATGGCCGCGGCAATGTTTTATGAAACCATTGAAGTAATTTTCTCAGAACAACTTTTTTTTTAAACTCACTTCTCCATAAAATCGTTAACATAATGGTATTAGCAATCCTAATTTTTTTCAGGCACCGGTCGGCAGAAGTCGTTTACTTTCATGAGATATTCAGTAACATCAGATTTTAACAAGTCATTAAATTAATTACTTATTATTTCAGTTGGAACTTATTGAAGGGAGCCGGTTGCGATTCGAAAAAGAAGGTTGCCATGCAAAACGGGATCAATAAAATGTATTTTCCAAAGGAGTCGGCCGGGGCCGTATTGTAGGACGAACAAAGTTTATGTTGGGCGCCATGTGACAATAGCTATTATTATTATTGGAGCCGACCTTCAGGGCTGGTCTCGAGAATGCCTTGGGTTGTTCCAACAGTGCTATCTTCTAAGAAACGTGCGGCAAGCGTGTACCACGCACATTTTTTACACGGTATTATGTAGTAGTACATTACGGACCCGTGGGAAGGATCTTGATACTTAGTGGCTGTAGCGTTTCTTATGGGTATTTACAAGTTCTATTAGATATTTGAAATGGCTCGTATTTACTTTGTTACATAGGTATTTCATTTATCTGGTAATATTATAATCTCGAAGGCATGCCCTGTGTTACTTTTATCAAAACCATTGTATCGGTTGTCCGTATCTTCTTTGCATTGACTAATTTCTGACTAATAAATAACTAAAACTTTCGCTGATTAAGTTACCCACTACTTAAATGTTTCATTATTCCGCTCAACTAAGTAAAATACATTAAATTTTGAGTTCAAGTATCAAATTGGAAAGTACGTACTATAAATTCCTTCGCCTTCTTAGCGCCAGCCTACCCGTGGTGTAAAAAAAGCATTCTGGCTGCAGGGCCGCGTCGGCGCTTTTGAGATAATTTATAAGGCTCTGCCTTTCTTGGAATTACGAAATCTCGACGAGATAGCTTCGTGCCCAACCCGCGGCTGCATGGAATGGAATGTAACGGATTTGGATAGGAAAAAATAGTGCTTTGTAAAGACATCCATTGTGAATTGTGATACGTTTTCGTAACTTTTTCTCATTTAAAATTGAATAGCCCCGTGTTATTTTCAAGGTTGAATAGGTTCAATTCCTATAAATCAATGTAATTATTATTATATCAACAGCATTAACTACTTTACATGGAAATCTATGTGCTGTGGCTAGGTAGCGTGTAGCGTTTACCCTAGGATGCCTAGTACAAGGTTTGTCCATAGCTTGCGTTTATTTTATTGTTCCATTCAAGTTGTGTGTCTTGTCTAATATAAAAGTGTTGGTTGTTATGTGTGAGACTTGTCCATTTGAATCATCACCATCATGGTCATGGTACGACGAATCAGCAGCGCTGAGTCGAAACTGACTGGCAGTGTTGCCAAGTAGGTACCTAGGTACTAATCATTTTATTCCGCCTTACCTATACTTATGTATAAAAAGTTTAAAGCCTTGATTAGGATTGGATTAAGAGAATCAATTACCTATGCGGATTAAATGGAGAATTTAATTTAGATTACATTTACCAGAACATAATTGAGAAACTCAGAATGTTGGTAATATATGTAGTTATGTACAAGTGTATCATACCAGCACACAATACTTATGTTCGGCGGGCTGGCTGGGTACTTCGTGCAACTGATCCCGTCCCGCGGGCTGTGCACGGAGCGAAGAGTTCTGGGAAAAGCAGGCCGCATACCACGCCGCGAGCCGCTATTGGACCGCCTTGCCTTGTGGGCCCGCGCGCAAAGACAACATTTCAGAAGCGGCACATCCTGCCCCTAGAATCTAAAGTGCGTTAAAAAGTTGCAAAATCATTGGTTTTGTATTCTGATATTATCTTAATTCGTACTTTGATAATTAGATAAGGCAGATGACACAAGAAATTAGAATTACTTATGTACCCAGCAAAGGTCCGTGAAATTGCGGCACAAAAAATGATGAGTCTAACTCTGGCTGAGCAAGATAATTCCTAATTTGAAAACAAAACTCTTCTTTGCAGAATTCTATTCGGCCAAAAATACCTTGCAATAACAATCATATTTTCTCACCTTTCCCCATCACATTTTGACTCCCACGTTTTATTGAAATTTTTGTCTTCGGGCACTGTAACCTGCAGGGCTATTGCGTATCTCTGTTGACAGTTCATAGTGACCATCACTTGGCGTCGCCAAGTGATGGTCACTATGAACTGTAAAACTCGCCAAGTTGGCGAGTTTTTACATACAATGACCCTTCTTGTTGGTTTCAACTGACGCTACCCGTGCAAAACTGTCATTGTATATAAAAACTCGCCAAGTGATGATCACTACGAACTATCAACAGAGACAGAGATACGCAATAGCAGAACGTGCAACACAGTCATAGTATCTGTGAACCTCTACTCTATGGTCATTGTTAAGTCACGAAGTGAACGCTGTAGGCACCACTCTCGTCGAGCTGGGTTCATTCATTAAAATATGCATTTATTATTACTACCATGCGTCTGTGGTGCATTGCCGCAGCGGCACAGACAGAGAGACCTTTAGTGAGTTTTGCCCTATCCTCTAACGAACATGAATTGACTAGTTTTAATTTTAATTTACCTTAAAAGATAATTGGACACAATTGGTTTTAGGTGGGTAGGTATAACTAATTCTGAACATTTACAAATAAACCACTCCTAAGAACAATAAGAACTTACGAATAGAGGCGCCTCATGACAATCCCACCTATCATGGTACCATGCACCATCTATCAACAAAGAACGGGATGTTCCGATGTTGTGGAATAAGTAATATGGGTCGTTTTTTTTTGCTAATTTCAGAAATGAATAAAGTGGTGTGGTGGAGGTGGGGTGCAAGGGGCGAGGGCGACAGCTGTGGAGCACGTGGGACGGCAGCTGCTGGAGCTGATGCCACCCGCTCCTGCGCAAGCTGCGCGCGCACCTGCCAACGTCAAATATTACCAGCTTTTTGTACTACCTACCTTCACAGTGGAATATTATTACGGTGGGCTGACATCTGCCCAGATTAAGCTAACAGCTGTACTATATACAATCCCAAAAAAAAAGTGGTAGATTATAGTCCGCTTTCATACTGTTCGCGGCAAGTACCTACTTGTTTTAATTAATAATGATACCTGTTAGGTAGGTACCTACGCCACATGAACGTCTTTTTAGATGTTATGACGTTTCTAAAATTACACAATATTATATTCTTCGAACATTTGGATTTAAGTTAGGTCAATACAAGGTATAGGCACGTGGTACTATTATATTCTACGGTCTTTAAAGAATAGATACATAACTAACCATAAAGCCCACCTACACATTGCCTGCTAAATTGGTTTAGTAGGAGTAGGCGTCATAAAGACACCTACTAGAGGACATATGTATCTACAATTAAGATTGCACACTGCACCGGTGATGACAGCCAAGGTTTAAAAGAATGCTATGCAATACACTTGAGCTAATGTTTAGGCATACTGTGCTACGTTTGATTACGTAGGTAGGCAACATTATCGTCGTATCTCGGCTTAAGCCTTGGTCACATACCGCGAATAATCGCTGCGTGTCATACTCGCAGCGACCATTCGTTGTCTTCCTGGCAAACAGCGAGTTCTACACGAAAAATGTCGACAGTCTGTTCGTGCCCCAAGTACAATTTTCTTTTTTTTTTTGTCCCACTGGTCCTCATATTTTATAGACACACCCAAGAAACGAATTCGAAAAGAAAATCGTAATTCCCCCATTCTAAAGAATCTTTTTTGGTTGACTCATCGTTCAAATGTATGGTGGTTTCAAAATGTTGGCATTGTGCTACCCATTACTTGAAAGTCCAAAAAACTAGTCATAGTGCGAAAGTAGGCATCGTGCTACAAAATCGTAACAGGACCCTTCACGAAGCCATCAACCAAGTATTATGTACATCAAACTAAGTAAGTTAACGCAACAATTATTGCTGGGTAACGACTTTTCTTTTTGGGGTGTAAAAGCACGTTTTACGGTATACGACTTAAGGTTTGCACTCAAAACATTGTGCTGATATGGATGCATTGAATAGTACAGTGGATGATCAAAAAAAGTTGTGACAAAGTTGAAACTTTGACCCCCAATATCTCCGTAGCTTTATGGTTCCCAGGTATGGTCCAGAACAAAAAAAAAAATCGCAATAAAGGGGAGAATAAGGCCTTTCGGCTTCGTTAAGGGTCTTGTTACACCCTTTATATACACACAAGTATGATCTATGCAGCGACGGAACGACATTTAGCTCGGGCTTATGGTCTGGAGCGCCGTGCTGAGCGTAATGGCTACTCGCAGCGAGTATACCCTGTTAGGCTGTAACAGACAGCAAGGTCTCACTGCGAGTGACTAATCGCAGGGAGTATTCGCTGTGTGTGACCGAGTCTTTAGTTTACGTAGCATTGAAGTGCCATCGATCGCCAGCTGCTGCAGTGCTTACTAGTTGACAACTGTTCGTTTACAGGCACAGTTTACAGGTAAATAACCTCCTTGGAGAACATCGATTTGTGATTTGTTTTTATTATCTCTGGTGTTCAGTTTCCTGATTAAATTAGAGATAAATTCAGAACGTCAGATTTTTTTGCTAATCTATATCTAAATAATTAGATATTCGTTTAAGCCGAACGAATCTAAAATGGTGGTGGTTAATAAAATGGTACTTAGTGTAAAGTGAAGTGAAACAAAAAAATATATTTTGCATCTCAGGGAATGGAGGAAAACATACCAAGGAAAGATGTAGAAAATAAATCTCCTAGTGCTTCAGTGCCAGGTAAGAAGATTTTTCTTTAACCTTGTGTTTAATCCCCCTGTTCCGCAAAGAGAATTCAGGCCAGGTCCAGGTAGGTACCTAGTTCATAACTTTTAATTGTTTATTTTCTCCAACTGTGTTTACCTAGTGTTGCTCTAAATTATTTTTTAGAAGGACGGGTGTTAGGTAGGTACCTATAACTGAAATAACTCTCTGCCTTGCCACGAATAATCTCGATTTTTGTTTTTTTTTTCAATATTTTTTTTTTTAAATAGGGTAGGGAAAGCACCAAAGTTAGCCTCTTCTAGATTCAAGATTCCATTTTGTTTGTGTTCGAATCGAGTTCACCTGTAGAACGTTAGGCACGCGATGCGCGGGGGAGTGACAAATGCAATCTGATTGGCTATTTCAAGGTGACGTCACCTGCCATAGTGATGGGACAATATCAAACATAGATTTTGTCGTCGATTTTTACTACCTACTACTAGGTACAGTTCAATTCTCTGATTAGACCTACCTTCCTAGTACCTACTTACTTCCTTACAGATTCATACATGTTTATGGTAGGTATCTAAATATTTAGTTAGCTACCGACATAGGCTTGTGTCCACTACAAATAAATCGGATGGAGTGTAGTTTCTAATGATGACAAAAAAAACACATTATTACCAGATGGCGCCACTGTCGCTTATGGCCATGTCAATAATTCTATTGTAGGTACACTTAGTACCCATAACTTCATAAAAACTTTATTTTATTACGTAGGTATAACAAAATAGTGTAAACTTCAGATACATTTATTTACTATATTCTCCCAAAAATTAGCAAGCATGAAACATTTAAAAATCATTCTACCTCCAAGTACTAACAAATAGGTATAAGATCCTAAGTTGCTACTTAAAATCTTCAAGTCATAATTAATCAGGAATAGCTCAATCTAGACCACAATCGTGTGTATTAGTAAAAATGGGTGATAAAAAGCACGCAATGAGTGAATTCTATGAAATCTGACATTAGGGTGACCTCGCGCTACATTGGCGCCTTTATAGGTGAATTCACACGCGACAGACCCCATTCATTAGGCATTACGTACGTCACTCCGTGGCATACGCCATTCAAGGATCCTAACTTTGTTTTCCCCCCAAACTTGGGAGGTAATTAAGTGAGTTGAAATTTATTTAGGGGCTATAAATTTTTAATTCAATTAATAAATAAATAATTTGAAGGATGTTATCTATACTAATATTCTAGAGAGGTAAAATTTGTAAGTTTGTATGTAGGGCGTAATCTCTGGATTTACTGAACCGATTTTGATTTTTTTTTCACAATTAGAAAGCTACATTATTCCCGAGTGTATATGGCTCTATTTACAATATCCCATAGGCTATATTTACAACGTGCCCGTGGGATAATTTCCGACCAAAACGCGAGCGAAGCGGTGGGCAACAGCTAGTAAAACATAAAGTGTACTCTTGAATTCCAAGTTACTGTTGCGATTTTAGAGAGGTATTATTTGATTTTAACTTTAGGGATAAATATTTCTGGGAGTTGGTAGCCCTGAAGCCATTGTCATTTTTGACATTGATGTTGACATTTGCATACAACAGAGCTTTACTTCAATTTTTAGCAATTTATAGTTATATCGCTATGGAATCACGATTTAGCAAAGCCGACAGCAATAAAAGTAATAAATGTCACGCAGACAAATGCGTGGTGTTTATTTTGTCGATTGTTTGCCACGGGCGGCGCGTGATGCCATGACAGTTTCAATTTATTTCGATGTATGTACAAAAGTTCCATGTAAAAATGGGTAGATAAAAACATTTTTCCACTTGTTTGATAGATTAGGAAATACTGCCAGCTATCTGAGATATCCATCGCTGAAAATATGGAATGTTGATAAGTTAGGTTTCTTCATTTATTTTTCAACTTAGTAGGGGAAATTCAAATGTTTATCGAATGGAACTAACTAGGTAGGTAGTGTACCTAGTAAGTGCTTGGTAAGTACCCTCTACTTCTATTATACATATTGAGAAAACTGGCGATGTAAGTAATAAAAAATAATCCTTTTAAAATAAACTCTAACAAATTATAATTTAACCTTAAGTTTAAATACGTAATTATGATATTTAAAAAAGGGAACTGGCTGCAAAGCAAACCAAACTCTAAGACTGTTGTAACGTAATGTTGCAATGTTTTAAAAACCAATTTTGTAAAAATATGGTGCAAATTGTTTTCGATAAAGTATTTTAATAGTATAGTACACTAAGTGTAGTACCTGTACAGTGTAATAACTTAAAAATAAATATGAATGATCAAATGGAGTCCACGTAATTTTGTTAGAAGAATCGAAATCGGAAGAATATCGCGGAGATCATAGTCTACACGTCTACACGTTTAGTTGGTCTTAGTCGTTTGTTTAGTAACAATAGTAAAACATTAACATTACTTTTAACACGTTACGTACGGATGAATTAAAAAAAAATACCTTGATGCTATATAACATCCTACCTCCTATAATTGTACGCCGTTCAGGCAAAACATGACTGATATATAATTTGATGTAACATTTTGCATGCCATGTGTGTATATACTCATGTTTTGTACAAATAACATTTATCTTACCTTATCTTGAACATTTTTCAATAATAAAATTTAAATTCTGTATGAACGTACAAATACGAAAACAATCATAATGTTCTTTCTGGCAACACTGATTACTGGGGTTCGTCGGCAACTGGCGGGTGGCGGCGAGCGAGCCGCACAACACCGAGCGCATAGCGAGCGTGTGTGATGAATAGTTTTGGTCCGAGCTCCGAACGTTACGCATTATTTTCTTACCGCTACTACTCAGTCCCAGCGTTCGATCGTGGACCGCTGTGAACGACGCGGTTAGTCGCGAGTTTCGGACTCATGTCGGATAGTTGTGTATTTTGTTGTCAATCCGTGTTACGTTTGACAAGTGAGAGTGTGACTGTTTGAAGGAACTAGTTAAAAACAATAAATTTGATGTGGTCGTGTTCCTTACCTTGTGTGAATATAAAAAAATCTGGATTACAAATGGATATTACCAAAGGTAAAAGCGTTTTCCTTTACATAACCTTTTCATGACCATATGTTGTTAGATTTGGAACGAGGGCGACGTCACTTTATCCTCGTCACTAGATTTGTAGTTATATTTTGGGTTTTACGTTTTATTGGATAACGTTACAGGGTTATAAAGCAAAATGTAAAATTGTAATTATGGAATGCTATACAACATCTAAAGTAAGTAACGAATTCTAACCCTAAACAAGATATATTTAAGAAAGGATCAGTAACAGCTTTTTTTTTTAAATATTTTAGACATTCGAGTCAAAGGGTTAAAAATAATACACCCTTAACACATATTTTATAGTCAAAACAAACAATATCAGCTGACACAAATTCCTTCGTTCCAAATCATCATTAATAATTAGTGCCAAGAGTAATTATTCTCACCTTGAATGCTAATATTGAGACTACCAACAGCAAGGAAGCCTTAGTATTATCCTTTGTTGCAGTAAAATTAAATATTGATGCCTTGTAATGTCCAGATCTCTATGTTTAGAAGATAGTTTCAATTTTATTTCTTAAGCTTTTCTTTAGCTTTTTATTGCCTACGAGTTAATCTAGTAAAACTAATTGTTTTATATTATGAATAAACATTATTGTTAGGAATTTGCTGCACTATAGCTATACTAACGCCATCTATACAACACAAAGGTAAGCTAATATTAAATGCTGATGTAAATGATCATATTTTTTAAAGGAATGTTGATTTACCGAGTCGAGGGTTTTCAATAAGTGGGAGGAAAACATTGTGATGAAATCAGTTTGCGTGCTTGAGAGATATTTCTTGACGGCATAAAAAGCCAAATTGGAGGCCCATAGGTGGCATAAAAACTCTGACACCAGGTTAGGCTCTAACCACACGATAAAATGATTAAGTGGCCCTTAACATGACTTGATAAAATAATCATTGGTCAGATTAGATAACACTAAACACTATATATAGTGTTTCTGCTCTACAGCAGATTTTATTTATTACTTTTTTGCTTTGCTCTAACAAGACGAGGTACTATCAAGACTAGTGTTTGTGCGGCCTTGTTATTTGGATTACAGTCTAACTGATGGCGCCAAAATGCAAAGATAAGGGACTTTGGAAAAGTTGTGAGTATCTAATTGATGTAGCCAATATTGAGACATCAATGTCACAGAAATTAATGCTATTAACCTTCGTACTTTGGTAACAGTGCCATCATATTTAAAATGGAAAATGTATGCTCTTTTTTATCATTAATAGGTAAATCCCATTATTATTCCCATAAGTTTCCTATACTTACATTTGTGCTAGTTTTAATTTTAAATTACTTATTTCCTCATATTGGTTTTGTGGTATCCAGAAAGTTTTGTTGTAACTCAACTGACTAGTAGCGCCATCTGTTAGCAGTGTCGATGATTAAATGTATTTTTCTTACCACTCAGCTGACTCACTCTAGTTACTATGTGCCATGGATGTGTGGATGCTAAGTAGACAAACAAATTAGTGTACACTTTTATGATCAAAATTAATGTCAACAAAAAAACAATGTGCCAATTACTTGGAAATCATTTTGTTTTGACTGTTTTGAGATTGTCAAAAACTCAAAACAGTGAATGTTCATGTTATTATTAACATGAACATTCATTTATTTGCAGAACTCAAAGAAATATCATGAAGCTACAAATCAAGCTGCAGCCAATTTTTTTTTTAATTTCCTATTTTCTTCAATTGTTTCTAAATTACCAAATTTTTTGACTAAGATTTCTTTCGTTATTAGTATTTGATATTCGCAATTTTCAGGAAATCGTCTATGTAAGTAAAAGTTAAGGATGGCCATTTTTCAACAAATAATCAATCCTGAAAAAATACTTAATAAAGGTATTAACAAAGCATTTATTACTATTCACAAAGAGCAAAAACAAAAACTTGAAATATGCATTTCATGATGGAACAAATAGTCAAATAGACCAAATACTTTCTTCTTCACATCTCTAGGAAGTCAATAAAAAAAGTCCCATGACCATTTTAAATGTTCCACCTCTTGGGTATCTTTTGGCTAATAATAATTGCATTCGGCTTTATTATAAAGCACTTACGGTAGCAACTAATTATTAACTTAATCATTTCAGTTTTATGATTTCGATAGCCATTTTGGGGATTTTTTTAATTTTGGAATGCTGTCGCTGGAGACCCGTTGCTGAGTAGGTCGTTTATGTATGTAGTTAGGTACGCGCACGTACACAAGTACCAAATGAACGTGGAACCGTCCAATATCGGGTAACGGCGGTTAGGTCATAGATAACATAAAATAGGCAGTTAGATAACGAAATACCGCTAAGAATCAATATTAACCCTTTAGCGAGCTAAACGTAATTTCGTTTATCATATCTTCGCAATGTACCTACTTTTTGTGTTACTTAGTTATTTCTAGCAGGATCTTCTTTTCCTCGTACATTTTATATTCAATGCCGTGCTCTTTGATATGTATGTGCCCCATCTGGCGGATGTTCTCTTCCGCTGACACCAATTCCGGGCTATCCTTTAGTTTATTTTTCCTACTTTTATGATGAGAGAAGCCATGGTTTATTTAAACTACGTTATGGCAACAAGCATTAAATTCATTCATACAACCCTATTTGCAGACTGATTAATTTTTAGGTTACTCGCATAGAAATAAGTAGGGACTTCAAAACTTGCAAGCTGTTTGAATTATTTTAAGAGAAATCGCTTAGATACAACTGTACTGAAATTACGTAGACGTGTGTAGCTAAATAGATAGCAGTCTAGCGCGTAGGCGCTACAGGCGAGGCATTGGAATTCGAAAGCCGAGCGCCGACCACCCATAGGCATGAGAACACGGCCCCGTCCCCTTCCCCACGCTTGCTCTCCCGGCCGGGCGCCGCCTCTCGCCGCTCTCTTATGGCACAATGCTGAATTTCATTTGCTTTTGCGTCGACGTTAACTTTGCACATGATATTAGTCTGCCAGCTGGACATAACAGCCAATATGTCTGCTGATATTCTATTTAATGTTGAGGAGTATATAGCGAAATACAATAATTTATCAAGTTTAAATTACTTGAAGCATTGACAGAAGGAAATCTTATTTATATCGCAAAGAGCATTTTTATTAAGATTCTAATTAATATTACTGTACTAAAGATGACTGCTACATTTTGACGACGATTTACATATTTTCTACTCTTTTTATCACAAAACTGAAGTACTGTCCGCATTCCAAACTTCCACTTTTGTCTACTTTTTTATTTTGGTGTTGTATTAGACCCGCCCATCAGTAAACTACTGCCACATTCCTCAGGCCCTTTTTTACGCTGTGTGGTCGCGGTTTCCGCTGAAGACGGCAACGTCGCGTCTCAAATATGAATGAAATCCGGTCGGCTGTGAACGGCACGGCAACGTCGCACCAGACGCTTGCTTGATTGAGAACTTACTATCAGTGTGGCCAGATGCAATTTGAGAAATAAAGTAGAATGAGTTTTACCCACATTTCAGAAGTAAACCAAATTATGTAGTATTCGAGTTTTATAGTAGTGATCATGAAAGTTTGTGGTCTTTATGTTGCTTATCGGAAACATTTTTGGAGTTAATTGTAAAATGTCCACAAAAATCTTCTATGAAAAGAATCTTTGTGATTTTCTACAGCTTCATCTGCTCAATATTTCTTGTTTTGGGGCGGTTATAAAGAATCTCTCCCGCACTGTCTCTAAGCACTTTTCGATCCAATATTAAAGCACCATAGATTCTACGCCATAAAGTCAAGATTTCGCATACCGATAGAATTAACACCCAAAATTAAAAACTTATCTTGGTTACTCCTAATCTTATCATAATTAAATATGATCGAAGGCAATTTCCTATTGATACAAATCATCATGATGGTGACACTAAAAACTTGTTATTTAGATTGGGTTTTTTGAATGGTTCATTCGTTATTCCTAAAGTTCGGAAACTTGCCTGTAGGTTACGAAATGCCGAACCTAACAGCTGTGTTGTATTTAGTTTACAATGGCGAATTGCCGAAATGCAGTGCGCACCCCATGTGTACGACAATACTCCTGATCGAGGAGGGTTGCAGTCCGACTGTTTAAACCCTCTTTTGAAGTTTCTACGCTTGCGCAGTGGGGTGGTCGCCGTAGCACAATATCACCACCAGGCGACACAGTATACGAGTACGTACAGCCAACGATGTCCGTACTCACGCGTACGATATTGCGCTATCATTTTGATTCTGCAACTATTGTTTGCAAAAGTTCTAGTTTTTTTGCAATGTGTATTAACAGTGTTACATGAAAAGTTCAGTGTGTACAATCCTCGCCAAAATGCCTCTTCTAATCGACACTAAAACTAGAAATGGTAAATATCGATCCGTGTACTGTCGGCCATTAGCTATTTTGAAGGCCTATTGTTTTGGTTATATTGGAACTTTTCTTTCTTTTGTTCTAAAGAAAGATTTGATTACCATGAAACCAGTGTGCTAGCAAAAAAAGTTATTATTATTAGAAAACTCATATTTATTAGAAATGATAAAATATGCCAAAAACAAGTTTTCAGCAGTTTTTTTCTTCGCTGTAACATGAAATTGTTCAGGTGACGGAATGGTTTATTTTCTGGGACAGGTCAATGACTGTTGGAAAAGCTGTTGTTGTTTATTTCGTTCTCCACGTTTTCATAAAATTGCGCTACTTTTAAGAAACGTAGAAATGCATCTGATTAGTTGGTATATTGGATTTCTTTAGGTTCCTATCTGCCACTATGTCAGTTTCAAGCATACTTACAAAGAACCTCAAAAACCAATCATCTTGTTTGGGTCTTGGATTTCTTGGTATACTAGGGTTAGAAACCCGATTGTGGTACATGCGCACTGAGTGCACTTAGGGACGAATGAAGGCGGGTTGCGGGGCAGCGGCAGGCATTGGAATGCGATGACGCAGCCAGCCGGGCCGGCCCCAGCGGCCGCGAACTTGTTGTTATGTGAAACTGTTTGTAAACGCACACTCGTACACAGCTATCTTCTACATATTATGACTGCATCTTGTATGTTTATGTGATATAAAATTAGCTCTGAACTCAAAGGACTTGCCTGTATAAGGCATCATAATTTTCTTTGGGGTGATGATAATACTGTTGCTGTCAATATAAGCTCATAAAACTTTGCGGAACTGTAAAAAGATAATACCTACCTATTTGATACTAATAGACATAAGCATGATATTCAAAAACTTTTTAATAAACAAAATCTTTTCTTTCTTTCCAGTATCCAATGGCGAGCTATTCAAGAGCGCACGACAGCACGAGGCTAAGCTTAAACTGGTCGATCTGCTGCCGCCAACGACCTACGACTCAAACGCCGGCTCTCCGGCTTTGTCGCCCTCCACACCTTCTCCTTCCACTTCGTTCTCCATTGACAAGACCGACAACCATGAAACCTACAACTTCGGCACGGACACAGTTGATATGCGCAGAGAAGATGAACGAATAAAAACGTTTGAAAAATGGCCCGTCACGTTCCTATCTGGAGATGAGCTCGCACGAAATGGATTTTATTATCTCGGCCGTGGAGACGAAGTACGCTGCGCATTCTGTAAGGTAGAAATTATGAGATGGGTGGAGGGCGACGATCCCGCCAAGGACCATCAGCGATGGGCGCCACAATGCCCATTCGTGAGAAAATTAGGCGGTAGCGCCAGCTCCAACTCGGGTACAGGACACGACGAGTGTGGCTCGCGCGCGGCCTCCGGCAGCTCCACGCCGCCGCGAATGGCCGGCCCCGTGCATACGCGTTTCGCCTCCGAAACTGCAAGGCTGCGCAGTTTCCAAGACTGGCCAAGATGCATGAAACAGAAACCCGAGGATCTCGCTGAGGCTGGCTTCTTCTATACCGGTCAAGGTGACAAGACCAAATGTTTCTATTGCGACGGAGGCCTGAAAGACTGGGAGAACGATGACGTGCCGTGGGAACAACACGCTCGTTGGTTCGACCGCTGCGCCTACGTGCAGCTGGTGAAGGGGCCCGAGTACGTGCAGAAGGTGATGACGGAGGCGTGCGCCGTGTCGCCGGCGGAGCGTCCTGCGGCGCCGGCGCGGACGCCCAGCCCGCCCAGTGCGCCGCTGGACGCGCCAGAAAACTCTGTGGACGACTCCAAGTTATGTAAAATCTGTTACGCAGAGGAGCGCAACGTGTGCTTCGTGCCGTGCGGACACGTGGTGGCGTGCGCCAAGTGCGCGCTCGCGGCCGACAAGTGCCCGATGTGCCGCAGGACGTTTCAGAATGCAGTGCGATTATATTTCTCGTGAGAAGAGCCGCCTAATCGAAGGCTCGATTCTAGTCTTAAGGGACGGTCCGACAGAGCTGTGGTGTGAAACCCATAGCTCATATGTCACGTTTCCACAGGCGGAGAACCCTATTCAAACTTGTGGTTTGATAGATAAGATGATAGGTAATTCGCTAGTGCAACAAAAGACGAATACGCTAGCGCCAGGGTAGCTCGCGAAATTCAAATTGTCCTTCGGATTTTTGCTATTTGCAGGTCAGTATCAGAATGTATGTTGATTAAAATATGATTCACGAGGCGTAATACGTATGTATTTACAGAATTATAATCATTTGAACTTGGAGGGTTGTGATGATTTTAATGGTTGTAACTAAAGCCATGTTAATTTCGGCCGCGAATCATGTTTTAATGAACATACAACCTGACACTGACCTGCAAATTGCAAAAAACGTAAGATTTTTTTAATTTCAACGACTACCCTGGCGCTTTTACCTAAACAGTTGATTGAGATCGAGTCCGCAGGAGTACTAGAAATGTACCTAATAGTAAAATATAACTACCTAGTTAACGTACTGACAAGAGTAGATTGATACGCTTATTACTTAGTACACGATTCCGTTTTGGCGTGATATTGCAATTATTTATTTTAACTAATAACTGTATTATATACTAAAATAGACTACTTAATACTGCTCATTTGCGAGAGAAATTACATAGCAATTATTTTCGCAAATGAGCCACATAAGAATTTGTTATTTTCTTACTAAAGCTTCGAGTGATATTACCAATAATGGCAATATAATTATTATTATGGGAATTTACTTTACTATATTTCTGACTGTGGAAGCGTGGCCTTACAGGGGCCGCCCTTGTGATGTAATAAATTAAAAGCGGTGGGGCAATTTTAAAACTCCGCGTTAAATAATAATTTATAAGACAATATAATTTTTTGATGTTGAAATTATTTTAAATTATTTGAAAAGATATACAGGTGTACACTTTTTGGAAAGATATGAATGTCAAATATGTAAGCGCAATAGTAAACCTAAATCCCGGTCTGTTTTACAAACTGTACTTAGTTTTATTTCAAAGGCTAGTCTGAATAATTAAGTAAGTATTCAAAACAAATGCAAAAGTGATAATATTGCAATTTGAAATGAAAGTATTTCATTATTTCCAAAACTGTGTGTACCCCTGTTGTGACATAAAATGTAAATAATTTAATGTAAATATTTTAGCTTATCGTTTTGTCCCACCGACAAAAGTGTAAATAATGTAAAAACGTTTAACGGCACAAAAAGCAAGACAGAGTACAAAAAAAATTGCATTGTGACATAAAAACTATCCAAAAGATTCTGTTTTGTTGTGCTGATCAAATGTGAAATAGAGTAAATTTTCATAATTATGTAAATTGAAGTTCAGAACAAAATATCCTACTGATTGCTTCAGAATTAAATTAAAAAATGAAAGCATTTTCTAAGACTTTTTCTTATGAACTAGCGTGCGGCGCAGATTCACACAAGTCTCATTTAAATTATTTGCTTTAAGGCAAAGCTCTGAATTATAGTTTGTGACATGGAATTAAAATACCGATGGCATTACGGTGTCTATTTAATAACACATTCAATTGTTTTTCATAGTTGTATAATATTTAAATAAGTGTATTTTCGCAGATGTCTATTCGTCATATTATGTGCAACACATGCCACTGAATTATATCGTTTTTGACATTAATATAAATAATGCATAAGAGAGTTCATTAAAAAGTCGCATTAAAAATTGATTTTCATGTGATTACTATTTCATTATTAATAAAAATTGTTAAATCATACCACATTGTTTTACTGTTCCTTTCTAGCGCTGGGTATGCGCTCTATACAGTGTGTTTGTATTACAGTTACCGGTACTTTAAGGCTTATGTACTTATTTCTATAGACAAATACACGTTTGTAAATACTCCTATCTCCTAACTCCATTATCCAAACACATTATATACCGTTGCTGCCCCTGAATCCTATCCCAAGGTCCAGAACTTAAAAGAGAATCGTCCTTTTATTTCTTATTCAGAAATAGATGTTACGAGATAATTTTAAGAATAAAACACCTAAGGCTGCAAGAGCGAGCGATGTGAGCTCGAAATTTTGTTTTACACTGCCTTCTATAGGTTAAAATTGTTTAGACCCTTCATACAGGCGTTACATGGGCGGCTTATAGACAAAGATGAGATTCAAGAGAAAGTAGGCCGCAAGAGCGAGCGAAGCGAGCACAAAAAGTTTACATCATGCCTTGAATTAACACATATGTAATTTCAGATAACAATATCTACATGCTCCATCTTTAGGATTCCTCTGTCTCTAGCGGTAGATCATGCGAAAATCCAGGAATGCCAATCCAGAGGCAGAAAAACGGAGCCTCTATGATGAAAGTGTTTGGCAGGGTGCAAAATGAGTAAGGAGTAAGATTAGGTACTCGGAGGTTCATTTTAGCCTTAAAAATATAATAGTGAGTGTGGTTCTACTGTACAATACAATTTCTTTCGTACTTACTAATTCTGTGGCATCCGGCGGAAAAAGTTCCTGAGCCTCTAGAGGGGGGAGGGGGGGGGGCAGCAATCCTAGCGACGCCCACGTAACGGGCTGGTGTCCGGAACTCCACGTCCAAAGCGAGTCACACTGCTCGAATAAACAACACAATTCATATGGCCGAATGCAATTTAGCCAAAAAATACTTATAAGGTGGAACGAAGTTTGCAGTAGTCAGATTTTTATGGGACTTTTTAGCCGACCAAGCCCCGTTTCTTGGTGGTCATACTGGCATGTCATACTAATATGACCAGTGAGAATCGCTTGTATTGGTGGTACTTAATGATACTTGTGATTGTCCCTCTAAATATAACAATTTTCTTGTACCCTGTATATATAGTGGCAACATGTCGCTTTAACATCATTAGCGAGCCACCATACGAAAGTATCTAAGGAGTGAAACCAAAGTGTGCCGATGTTTATAGCGCTGAATATACAGCGGTAGCCTTGCTGTTTCAATAATAATGATTTTGTCCTATTATGGATCTAATTTTTAAGTTTTTTTTTTCCAAGCCGCAAAAAGGACTCATTTTAAGACACCATCAGAGGTGGCTATTCCTTCAAAATTTGAAGAGGACTTTCTACTCTCTCATTATTCCAATGATAACTGTCGCATTATATTGTTTTGCTCTACAACAAATATAAATAACATTGAACATGTTCAAGAATTTTTCGGAGACGGGACTTTCCAAAGTTGCCCTGCACCTTTCGCCCAGTTATACTCTATTCACGGAGATATAGGATAGGACGGCTGTAAAAACTAAAGTCGTTCCATTTGTGTATGCTTTAATGTCAGATAGGAATGAACAATCGTACTTAGTATTGTTCGAAATGATACAATCCCAAATCCCTGGGTGGTCTCCACAAAAATTTCATATACATTTTGAAACTACTGCTTCAAACGTATTTATGAAAGTATTCCCGGACATAAAAATCAAATTTTGCTAATATCACTTTACCAAAAGTTTATGGAAAAAAGCAGAAACATTGAAATCAAACCGTAAAAGAAATCGAAGGGTTATGTGTTTGTGTTCTGCCTTAGCATTGCTTCCCGAATCAAATATTGAGGAGGGCTGGATTTATATAAAAACAGGATCTTCTAATAAACCGAAAATTTGCAAATTTATGAAATATATGGAAACTTTCTGGCTCAAGTGTTGTGCTTTTCAATCACAATGGTGTTTGAGTTCTGAGAGACACAGAATAACACAGTAGAGAGTTGGAACTCAAAAATAAAAAATGAAGAAAAAAGGTCCAATGTCTCTCTTGAGATTGCTCAATGCGGGAGACGCACCGGGCGTCGGGGGCCACGTGGTGGCCCCCGGCCACCGTAGGCGCGGGCCTGTGGACGGTGAGCTATGGGCTAGCTCGCCATCCGACCGTCTTCTGACGACAGGCCGTGTCGACGGCGCGTTCGTGTTCCACGCGCGCCTCAAAGAGAGTCAGCAAATAGGAAGGGGTCCGAAAGGACCGATGCCTGCCAGGGTTGCGGGACTGTTCGAAAGAGATACCGCGGCCCTGGAACACAAAGGGCAAAGGAAGGAACATGGATGGGTTTTAGTCAGTAAAAGTCTGACACTCCCTCCTGCTCAGCCCAGAGCGTTATTTGATTTCCCATCCGAAAAAATAAAAAATGTTTGTCATGAGCATGGACATTTGTTTCCGAGTCATGGATGTTTATACGTATAATAAGTATGTATTTACAAACAAAAAGTATCAATGTAGTATTATCAACTATCTGGTGTCCACGACACAAGCCTCGTTGCTTAGTGTCGCACCTAGATGGCGCTGTGTGTAATGTCCAGCTATATTTATTTACATATTTATCATTCTGAATAATCATATATGAATTCGGCTAATGTTTTTTTTTTATTATTATTTGGTTTTATGCTTCAGAAAAAGCACTATGAGCAGTCTTTCAATGAATAGTTTATTTAATAGGCTGTTAGATTTATATTTTCAAATGATTAGGTAAGCCACCATTAGTTATTTTGTGTTTTTTATATGCCCCCTAGTTTACCACTAGACCAACGAGTGGCATCACAAGACGACGTCCTCAGTTTGAGTGACGAGCAGGATAAGTACCCACACAGGATATTCACCCGAATAAAATGCAAAATGAAAAAGTAAAAAACCCTTTATTTGACATGAAAGTAAATCTTAACGTAAATTACATTAGGCCATCAGAGATTCAACATACTTATTATTAGAAGATTGCAGCAATTCTTGCTTAAGTTTGGTTATTTCTTTTATCATAGCATCATCCGATGCTGTACACTCTTGTATTAGTTTGCATTTTCGTAAGAAATCTTCGATTAATTTGTGGCCCTCTGTCGTCTCCTTCGTTTTAACGGCTGCCTCCACGTCGAACAAGTTGATTTCCAGCTGTGCTTGTTGAGCCTCCGCGTACTGAAAATGATCAAGCTTAGATATAAGAGGGTGCATTTTGAAATTTGACGTCGCAAATATCTGTTAAATATTTCGCTATTTTGATTTTTTTATCTATTCTATTGAATTAAATATTGCTCTGTGTTGTGCTAAAATAATTGCATTAATAACACTGGTTATGGTTCTGTAACAGTTTTAGGTATAAAAAAGCATTTGGATGATATCCGAGTGCTTTATACATATATACACCTACAACTAAATATCGATATTAGTTATTGCAATGCATCATCAATATTTTAGTAAACTACAGCAATATTCCATTTTTCATTTAGTAATATTAAAGAAATTTATCATAACAGCGACATATTTGACAAAATATATTTGCGACATGGCCAACTTTCTGAATGCACTCTTTTAACGTTACCTGCAGTTGGTACTTTCTGCTCTAAGTAAGGGGATAAGAAAGACTTTTTATTTCGAGTACTAGTCCTTTTATACAGAATAGAGACATAGACTGAACATTCAAGCTCTATGCAGATAGTTCTGGAAGAGGGTCCTCTAGACCGCGTACTTTAACGCCACAGCATGAAGTTAGAACATTCATTTGTGTACAAAGAAAAACTGCACAATGCATGCATTTTTTGGCCCGCAAGGCATTGGCCTTAGATGTGAAAGAATAGTCGACAACAATTTTAAGACAATGCCAACAGTGATAAAAGCATGAAATATATTTGAGCAGCCCTCGTATTCACAAACGTTCGGATTCAACTTCGATTCGGCAGGTCGTATATCTATCTTTTTTTGGCATTACGAAAACGAGCGAGATAGACATACGAATCGAATCGAAGTTGAATCCGAACGTTTGTGAATACCGGGGCAGGTAACAGACGAAAAACAAAAGGGCTGGATACATCTAATATAAACCGGCCAAGTGCGAGTCGCGGCACGAGTGCGCAAGGGTTCCGTAACATCTTAGCAGGGGAGCCCTCTTTACTTTTTTTTTTTTTTGTTATAGCGGCCACACTACAGATCATGATATACAACCCGTTGACAGACAGACGGCCGGACGGACAGACAGCGGAGGCTTAGTAATAGGTCCGTTGGTTACCCTTCGGGTACGGAACCCTCAAAATGATTACATAATGAAACTTTACCTTCACAATAATATCGTAATGAATACTTAGGAATGGTTTAATGCACAGCAACATAATATTCAATATTATAACTGTATTTTCGCTCAAAAACCGAAAACGAGCGACACAACCGATAACACTTTGTGGCATTTTAAAACAACGAGACGTGGCTCTTTTATAAACCACCACAATGCGTTCTGGCACCACAAAACGAAATTCGCATCGAGGCTGTTTTGATTTTCGACCACAACGCGATCTGGCAATCAATAAAATTGCCACAACGCGTTCTGAACATAACCTGAAACTTGTCGACTTTGACGGGTGTTGACATCGTGCCGTATTGTTGTGGTCGTTTTTTTCGTTCAACAGGCATAATACAAGCAAACAAACATGCAGGCACACAATTAAACAAATAAACGTTCTCTCTTATTTGCTAGTTTTCTCTCGAGTTTGCTCTTATTAGAAGCATCAACATTTAAAAGCTTCAACCGTCCGGTTGAAGCTTTTACCAACCCGCACTAAGCCCGAGTAATGGTTAAGGCATACTCAATCTAAGGTGCGAATTATAAGTTATACTTTTCACGCCTGCGCCGCGCCGTCACCTTACGCTGTTTGTGTATAATTCGCGCCTAAGAGAGAGAGTGGGAACGATAGGGTACAAGTTCCTCACCTCAATAATGGATTCAGGTAAGTCCGCAAGTTTGGCAACGTGTAGTCCTAGCGAATGCAGTGCCGGGCCAGGCGCGATGCGGTGCAGTAGCAGTAACTGTCCGTTGACGACCGACGCTTCTGCGTGCGAGTTGACGATGACGCCCGGGTGAGCACTCGCCAGCCGCGTCAGTTCTTGGTAGTGAGTCGCGAACAGGCAGAAACATTTACTTTTTGTTGCTAGTTCCCTGTTAATGATAAAATTGTGAGTACGCACGGCGACCAATCAACCTATACAAAACCAGTTTATGCGGATCTGCCATTTTACGGGAAATCTATACAAAGCGAGGCCATGTTATAATGGATATGTATAGCTTGTTGTGTCGCCGACAGGCGCTCATATTGTCTCGACGGAGTCGGTAATTTATCTATTTACTAGGTTTTGCCTGCGTTGAGGGCGGTAATCATCCAACGGGAATGTAGTACTGGATGAAAGTATCCTATGTTCAATTGTCCAGTATAGGCCCAGGACATGGTCTATCCGTGAGCCTAATTTTGTCTACATTCAACCCCGTGAAGGCGTGAAAGGTTGACAGACAGGCAGACCGACTTACTTTCGCAATAATAATACAAGTAAGGATGTTTAGGCCAGAAGATCGATAGATCAATTGGCAGACGCTTATTGACAACTGCAAAGTGTGGATGAAATCTCAATTGTTCTAGGTTACCACCTACAACGAAACACTTGCCGATCGAGCTATGCTTCACCATTCGACGCTGCTTTAAGTTAACAGTAGTCTTATAGGTACTTACTCTGCAATAGCCCAAGCTATTCCACAGCCCTCGTATGTTGAAGTACCTCGTCCTAACTCGTCGATCAAAACGAGCGAGTCGGGTGTCGCCGTCTGTAAAGAGTAACAAAGTTTATTTTTTTCTTTATTTAAGTAATTAATTAATCTTCGTTGAATGAAGCATTTGCGCAAACTTTACTTGTAGGTGGCGGACCGAAAATGAAGCAGTGCTTACACGGATATTTTATTCAGCAATTATTGAAAAGATAACGGAAAAATATGATTAATCTGCAACTTTTTTGCTCACGCCTTTATTAAATAATCACCGCTTTGTCTAAGGAGTCAAACACATTCCACGCAGCGAAGCGTGCATTAAGGAAGAGGAGACTACAGCCTACATGCGTCTGAACTGCCCAGAGGTCACCACAAACAAGCCAAACGGCTTTGGTAAACTAGGTACTCTCCGCAAGATCGTCGTCAGTGTTGCTGGCTTTTCTTGAGGAGGTCGGGTGGACTGATTAATTTCGCCACGCTGCGCAGGCGCGGCACACACTAGGTAGTACTGTACTGACCCGCAGTATGGCGGCGGTGTCGATCATCTCGCGCATGAAGGTGCTGTGCCCCTGCCCCTCGGCGTCGCCCGCGCCCACGCGCGCCGCCACGCTGCGCAGGCGCGGCACACACTAGGTAGTACTGTACTGACCCGCAGTATGGCGGCGGTGTCGATCATCTCGCGCATGAAGGTGCTGTGCCCCTGCCCCTCGGCGTCGCCCGCGCCCACGCGCGCCGCCACGCTGCGCAGGCGCGGCACACACTAGGTAGTACTGTACTGACCCGCAGTATGGCGGCGGTGTCGATCATCTCGCGCATGAAGGTGCTGTGCCCCTGCCCCTCGGCGTCGCCCGCGCCCACGCGCGCCGCCACGCTGCGCAGGCGCGGCACACACTAGGTAGTACTGTACTGACCCGCAGTATGGCGGCGGTGTCGATCATCTCGCGCATGAAGGTGCTGTGCCCCTGCCCCTCGGCGTCGCCCGCGCCCACGCGCGCCGCCACGCTGCGCAGGCGCGGCAGGCGCGCGGCGCGGGCGGGGAGGGGACAGCCCGCATGCGCCAGCACGCAGGCCGCGCCGCACGAGCGCATCCACGTCGACTTGCCGCCCATGTTCGCGCCCGTCACTATGTGCATCACGCTTGAACCTGGAATGTTGAGAAAGATGTGTGAGAGAGACATCCGGGGGTTGCGCGATCAGCACATCTAATCAGTGCTCAAGAGCTGTCGTGTGTCAATATTGTGTAGCTCTTAAACGCGGTTTAAGGCTGGTTTCTACTAAATGTCGAATCTCGAACTTGATTTGCGATGCGGAGTGTGAGTGCGAGTGCAAGATTCTACCAAACACAGGAGAAACGAGAAATACGATGTGGATTCCAACCACAGAAAACCTCCTCTAGATTCCGTATGATGAACATTTTGTTTGTATTCGAGTTAACCAAATTTAGCGGTAGACACGCGATGCGCGGGAAATGACAACTGCAATCCGATTGGCTATTTCAAGGTGACTGCACCTGCCGTAGTCAAAATCAAAGCATTTATTTCAAGTAAGTCACTTATAGGCACTTTTTCACTGTAATTGCCCATTCCAAAGCGTAGATCTCTATGGAGAAGAACGAAGTCTCAACTGACAGAGCCCGTTCACGAAAATGACGCATGGATCAGCAGAAATAGGGCCTTAATCTCGTCATTTAGAATTTGAGCCCGTCTATTTATCTTAAAAATTAGGTAAGTATCATCAGCAAATAACACCATATTTTGAGGTTGGTTTTTCAATAAATAGGGTAGATCATTTATACAGGGTGAATTATCCAAGTGATAATTCTATAGTGTCGCTAATAAGGATCAATTTCTGGGAAGTAATGACATACGGCAAACTTAAGAAAAATGTTAAATTTTACAATTTTTCATGTTTTAAATTAATTTCCTTGATTGACACCGGGAGTGCAATCAATTTTCACAACATTATTTTCTAATTTCAATTTTGCTGACTCTTCTTTTAACTTAAAAAAAATCGCCAACTCACTTACAAGTGAGTTGGCGCCAATAGTGATTTTGTTCGACGTTTCGTTGATTACTACTAACTGTTATGTATTTTATCAAAATTGAACTTTTTCCATAATAGCGACACTATCGAATGTGTAATAATACTGTGTGTTTTTTTTTCAAAACCGACAGGTTGGGTTCCTGGCAACACCACAACATTAATTTTTCAAAAATCGAATGATGTAGTTTTAGTTTTCATCAAAATCAAGCTCGAGACTCCTTTGAGCATTCGCGATATTCCTCATAGTTTCGGATTTGGCCATCCACGCACACCTGAAAAATTCACCCTGTATACACTAGAAAGAGGAAAGGACCCAATATTGAGCCTTGCGGAACCCCCATTTTTACTTTTAAACCCTCACAGTTAACACCATTTATTTGAACATTTTGTTGATGGGCAACATGTTCAAATAAATGGTGTTATCTCAAATAAGATTTTACTAAGCTAAGTGCAAGTTTACCTAGTCCGTCCGCTCAAGTTTCAAAAGAAACGTGTCGTGATTTACGCAATCTTCAATGCTTCCCACGCAGTAAATATGTGCTTTATTATGGTTACAACATAATTTTATATTCAAATGGGCCCCGCCTGCTTCCAAGTTTTGTTTAATTTAAAATGTGCTGTTTTTTGCTTTTCATTTTTTTCAGTCGGGTTTTTTTTTAATTTTTTATAAAAGTATAACGTCAAAATGTCTTTTTTCGTAAATATGTAAATCTCGAAATTGTTAGCGCCAACGTCTGGTCGCCACTGAAGAGTATAACTACGAACATCGAGTTATATTTGTGCTAACTCATGGAACGCGTAAGTTGCCTTCTATCGAAATCTAGAGGAGGTTATCTGTGATTCCAACCAATGTTACTGGTTGATTCCCACACTTTTACTCCACTCCGCTCGTCCCCACTTTGGCGGGTCATAGATGTGCTCGCGTTCAATTTCATTGGTGAATTCATACTTCAAGGTTTAGTAGCCGCGCTATTACTGACTTTTTACGGCGCGAAGTTATCACGCTTGCTTCAGCCGATGCAGAGGGAAAAATGAACTTTGAGGAAATACGTCCTATTAGCACGGAGCCAGTAACAGGAAAGGCAGCATGTGCGGGGAGAGCCGGGAGGGGCCCCTGAGAGCCGTGCCGTTGGAAGCAAGATATATTAAAGGGTATAACAAGACCCTTAACGACGCCGAAAGCCACTTGTTCTCCCCGTCATTGCGATATTTTTTTTGTTCTAGACCATACCTGGGAACCCTCTAGTTACAGAGATATTGGGGTCAAAGTTCCAACTTTATTTATTTAAACATGTTTCAAATGTAAGAGTTTTACTTTAAACACCTCCACGACCCCCGTACTATTCAATGCATCCATCAGCACAATGTTTTGAGTGCGTTACATTGAGTCCTAACGTAAAACGTGATTTTTCACCCCAAAAAACAAGTCGTTTCCAAGCAATAATTTTTGCGTAAAGTTACATAATTTGATGATAATGCTTGGTTGACGGCTTCGTGAAGGGTGTTGTTACAACCTGTACATTTCTACAACAGTATCCACAATTGTTACGTTTCAGCTGACAATTCTCAGTCGTAAAACTTTTAAATCGCGAATATTTGATAGGACCACATTGTTCTACCCACCCATCTAAAGTAGAGTTTCATCAAACTCTGAATTCAGAAAGTCTATTCGCGATACATACCTCTTTTAAACACCACATCATTGGGTATATAAGACACGCCCTCAGCGATCTCTAGACAAGGGTGTCTTAACTCTTCCAGCAGCAGTTCGTCGAGATCCTCCGAGATGAGCGGTCGCACGTACGGCGCCGGCGCACTGGCTGCGGCTACCGCGAATGATACTAGTACGTCTAGACGAGACAGTATGTGGGAGAGGCAGAACAGGCATTCGGAATATCCAGCTGGAATATGGAAGACAGAATTGAGCTTTAAGGGATATTTCGAAGCTGCTTCATTTGTCTTGCGTGTTACCATGCCTTTTTGGAAGTGACTTAAAGGCAGGAGGGATCGTGGACAATGGTGACTGATCAATTTTCAACCTTATTGTAAGAGTTTAAAGGTGAATTGAACAACCGTTCGCAATGGTACATTGCAATAGGCTATTGATGATTGTGGGTTAATTACTATCAAGCGTGTTTTAGAAAATAGAAGTTCACTGTAATGACAAAGAATTAAAGATATCTCACCAGCTATGCCGACTATTTCAGCGACCACTTTATCTTGCTCCTTCTCATACATCGACTTGATAGAAGTATATTCTTCAGTGATATTCTCCAGCGCCTTAGTTTTGAATCTTACGCCTCCCTTCACTGCGTCGATTATTGTGTATTTCTTGTTTCCACGTAGTGTTTGCTCTTCTTTAAGTGTGACTCTGGAAGTGTTCGTACTCAAGTCATATATATATTCTAATGGTTTCAAAGCTCAATTTGACTTGAAGAAACGATCACGGGATAACCTAACCGAGTCTTTTTCCCAATTTATAATATATCAGGAGAGTGGATTTAATTAAAAATAAATTAGTAAGTCCAGACTGAAAACAGTAAAATCTGTCGCTATTAGGATCCAAGTGTTGAGAAGAAATAGTTTTTAAGATTATTTATTAAAACTCGACATGAAAAAATACTGATGTCTCTAATTACAAAAACCGGCCAAGTGCGAGTCGTACTCACACGCACATAGGATTCCGTAGCACCAAACAATATAATAAAAATATTTTGAAGGCATTCGATCATATGCTGTATTGTTTTACATTCATCAACAAAACTAAATTTGTTTTTTATAGTGTTAATGAAAAACAAAGTTGTTGCTGCAGTTTGATGAAAAAGTCCCATATCTCAAAAAATAAACATCAAATCTTATTCAAACCAATTTTGGTTGAAAGTTTTTTTTACGTTCTATAATCACACATTTTTTTTCAGATTTTTTCTCCTCTTTCTTTAGAAATTAGAGGGAGGACACACACACAGTTTACCACTTTGGAAGTGTTTATCTTTCAAACTTCACACTTTGACTTTGAGAGAAAATGGTTTTAGGAACCTCAATGTCATTTTTAAAGACCTATCTATAGACACCCCGCACTTATAGGTTTCATGAAAAAATTTTTTTAGTTCCATGTATGGGGAGACACCCCTTAATCTTATATTTTTTTATTTTTGTAGAAAAACCTTATAGCGGTTCACAGAATACATCTACCTACTAAGTTTCAACTGTGGTGTAGTCCTAAAAGTTTCGGAGTAAAGTGACTGTGACATACACGGACAGACAGACACAGACTTGGCGAATCTATAAGGGTTCCGTTTTTTGCCATTCGGCTACGGAACCCTAAAAAGCCAACAATAATATATTATGTTTCTACCTAAAAAAGAACCCATTCTGAGGATTACTGTCTAGCTTGATAGTCTTGCCGCTATCAAGTCCGAGGTCCCTCGCCGCTTTGTTAAGTTCCCTTTCAGCCGATGACTGCATTTGTTCCAATTGCTCTCCTAAGCTCTGAAGCTGTTCATCGAAGGATGGCTTTACGAGAAAATCACCTGCAAATGTTATTAAAATAAAATGGGGTTACGTATTCAACTCAGCCTATCAGTGCCGAAGGGTCATATTAGTGTAAGGGGAAGCCGAACAAAAAAAAAAAAAGAGAATTGTATTTTTTTTTTCGTTACCCCGTATTCTATTTTCGTTTTGACCTCATTTTTGTTATATCAGCGACCGTTTCTTTCTTTGTTTACTTGAAAAATATTGGCATTTTGTAATGTTTTCAATCTTATGATGCATTAAATGTTTGTACTGATGTGGTATCCGTAGATGTGTATCTATGGACTATACTATGGAATATACTATTTGACTACAGTAGACATTACGTAGAGTGCCTTGTCCTCGAAGGGAAGCCGTCAGGAATTGGTTTCTTAGGTGCCTTCGTGCCTGCAGCCTTTAAAAGTCTACTGCTGGAGATAGGCTTCTCCCAAGTTTTGCCATAACACCCTGTTCACCGCCTTCCGCATGAAGTCAGTCCCGGCCACGTGTTCGGATTTCGTTAGTGACGAAACTCCGAAGTTTATTTGACCTCAGACTTATTTTGCTTTACCGTCATACTCATGAAATATAATTAATTAAAATGTTTAACTGAGTTTTAAAGGTCCTTTTTTACAATGAGTGTTTTCAAAGCTCAATTCTTGGCCCAATAATGTCTCTTGCCAACACTCCCCATTCAAGTGCATTTAGCATTTTGTTTTCGTATAACTCTGGGGTTGTATATTTCTGTATCTGGTCAGCCTACAACATTACACCGATAAACGATCTCAGCTACTACTTTAGCGGTAAGGTATGAACTTTCAAGTTGAGTGACCATTTATAAAATGTTTGAATGCACTGGAATTTTAACAGTTTCATCAAAGTGATAATTATCTAAGATTCCGAATTCAAGTGTTATATTACCTCTGTCAACAGCCTCCATATCGACGGTAGTTTCTATCATCTGCAGGAACTTGCCGAGGTCTTCATTCAGCTCCGATATCGGCTCCGTGATCGACGAGTGAACGGTTGCGTTCTCTGCTTCAGCTAGACAACGCAGCAAAGATGGCAGCCTATTGATAGCCTGTAATTTGTCATTGTTGTTGGTTTAGTATCCAGAATAACATGACCGTCAAGCTAGATTTCCTAAATGGAACAGATGTTGGTGTACAGGCTAACACAGTTTGCAGATAGAGCGGGGCAAGTATTATTCCTTGAGCACCTTTTATTTATTTGGATTTTAAGGGGTTTATTTATAAACACTGCTTCAAGATGCGTAGAAGTCTGTTCAACCATACATGTTTCGATGTTTAAACGTCTGTCAATTTTAATCAGCGTTTACGAATTCATTTGTAGTCTGTATCGTCCCACTGCAGGGCAAGGATGACTCTCTATTTTCAGCTAGTGCGGACTAATTCTGTCTGTAGGCATCAAGCTCGTCGACACATCTTCGCCTTCGACCTACGACTCACCTTATTATAAATGTGGTAACCTAACCTGGTGTCTGTTCTTATGCCGCTCATGGGCCCCTGACTTGGCTTTACATGCCGTGGAGAGATATCTCTCAGGCATGCTAGATATCTCTCAGGCATGCTAGATATCTCTCAGGCATGCTGGTTTCTTCACGATGTTTTCCTTCACCGAAGCAAGTGATAATTATCACAAAAATCAGTGGTGCATGTCTTGTGTTCGAACTCGAGACCTATGTCACACCACTAGACCATCACTGCTTTTATCTATATTTCTAAGTAATTAAGCAGTATATTCTCGCTATCAAATAAAAAAAATATTTTACCTGATAAATCCTATAGCAGTCATGTAAGTTAGCCTTCTTCCTGGTTAGTCTCCGTGCCAAGGCTTGCAGGTCAGGTATCCTCCTCAAGTGGTCTTCGTGCAACTGTAGGCGAAGCTGAGAGTTGCTCATCAGCAACTCTACGATGTCCAGTCTCTCGTTGATAAGGTTTATGTCTCGGAGCGGTTGTCGTAGCCATTGCGCTAACAGGCTGGAGGAATGATTGAAGTATTTTTATAAAGAGAGTGTACGAGCGCTTTAGCTGACCATACTACAGCTGCGCATGCGCGTGTTACAGCCGCCATCACAGGAGACGGCTCTTTTAATAAACCCCTTTTTTGTCATAGGAGCCACAGATAGCCCCCTGTGCCGAGCCTGCATAGAGGAAGGCGAGACGGCAGCCCACGTGCTTCTGCACTGCCCAGTGGTTGCAACATTCAGGGCAAAGTACCCGTACTTCGGTAACACAGGTACTCTCCGCGAGATCGTCAGCAACATCAAGGCGCTGCTGGCCTTTCTCGGGGAGTTAGGGTGGATCGAATAAATTTCCCACCCGCACGCAGAATACCCGCTTGGACGTGGAGTTGCGGACACCAGCAAAACAAAGAGAGGGTAATTTTATGTAATAACCCATCATGCCTGTAAACACTGTTTTAAACTTTCACGGTTATAACTACGCATAAACTGTCACGGGATATCTTCAGTGATTGTAATTTTTTTTTTTTTTTTTTTTTTTGCGTCGAAATATAGGGAGCTCAAAATAAAAGACAATTTCGGAGGATATCCCGTGACAGTTTATGTGTATCATGCCTGAATTTTCCCAGGTAAGCTTAGGCAGAGGTTTACCCCATATTTCGCCAGTTACGTGTCCCATGCAATAGTTTCCTGCCCTCTACAAGTCCGAACTCCGAGCTCTTACTGTGAAATTCCCGATGGTGAAACCCAATGACACTTTGTCTCAATCAATTCAAGACTGCGCGCTTAGCAGGAGCGATCACTACACCAATGAGACAATATACTGGTCAGCAGTGTACTGGTGGCAGTCGCTGTGGCCGAAATCGGCTAGATGGCATCTTCATCATACTGGTAATATAAGTTACATATCAAACCAGTTCGTATAAAAGACGATAGTCGCTTTTTACAACGATTAAAAACTTAATTTTCTTTAACAACCAAAAGCACCTAAAATTCCTGTTATCCTTATAACTTCCTAGTTAAGAACCGATAACAAAAAAATAAAATACATAATCAGTTACAATAGTTTGGTGGATTATTGTGTTTAATCTTGACTGCCACGTTGGTCTAGTGGTCGCAAGCGCGACTGCTGAGCATGAGGTCCTGGGTTCGATTCCCGGGTCGGGCAAATTGTTATTGGGTTTTTCACTCAGGAATTTCTCAGTAGCAGCCACGAAGACTGGATTTGTGCCCGGTTGATGGCAATAGACTCGCCCCCTATTACATGGAACTTAAACATAACTGACGAAATGTGGGTGTACTATTAGGTGCACCTCTGCCTAACTCTTCGGGGTTTACAGGCGTCATGTTATGTAACCTTAACGCCTGATCTGTACTAAGTAGTAACTCTGGTCAGTTTGGTCTGGGCTAAAAATAAAGCAACATAAAAAGGAAATAGTATATTTTATAACGAGGGACTAAACGAAGCCATATACCAGGAGTCAATGAAACCGAGGGTATATTAAGTTGGCGTTTAGTCTCGAGGTGCAAACTGTACTTTTCACTTTGAGTGCGAGAAAAATAATCAATTTAGTACAAAAACATTTAATAAATATTCTTATTCCTCCAGTCCATAAAACTTTCGTAAGTTTTTAGGTAAATCTTCCCCGAATTTGGCGGAAAAAGATTATCTATTATGTCTTTTGCTCTTTGCTCGACGTCAATCTCTTCTCTGTACTGGACATTCTTAATTTTATTTAAAACCGAATAAAACACTCAAATTTTTCTTCTAAACCAGTCACAGATTAACAATTTAAAACCCATGGCGCCACCTTCCTTGCGGAAAAACCATGGAACTAAAACTCTCAACATTTTCGCAATGAAGATGGTCCACACTCCATAGTATATTTACTGGGTGTTTGAGTTTGTCTATGTCACATGAAGGAAATTAAAAAACTAATTACTTTTTACTCCTTAGAGACTAGTGGTCACTTTAGTCCAGCTTCGTAGGGCTATAATGGCGTACTTTTAGAGTATGAGAAGTGAAAAATTTATAAGACAACTAGTTTTTTACCGCGGCTTCGACCGCGGTGATGTAAATATCCTAGCGGCACTTAAAACCGGGTTAAAAAGTATCCTATGTCCTAGCCCAGGTCTATCCGTATGCCAAATTTCACCCAAAACTGTTAAGGCATGAAAACGAAACAGTTAATACATTCGCATTTATAACATTAGTATATGGATTTTTTATGTGATTGTGATGTTCATCGTGCGTAACACTTAAAATTATGGAAAATAAATAAAGTATTAATCACTGATGGAATATTACGAATAGGTACCTAATTAAATAATATTGATGGGAGTGACATTTCAAGCGTCGCACAATGATGTCAGAATGACCAAACCACTTCTTGTTAAGATGAATCATAATAACTTTGTTGAGATGAATCATGGTGAGAAAAAGATTACTTGTAACTTTAAGTTATTATCCGTATATATAAATAAATCAGCCTGAAGTCCTTCAAATATTTGGATACATTTCTCTCTTAAAGTTCACTGCGAGAAGGTCGCGTTTCGCTTGGTAGTTAACTTTTCTAGTAACGAATTTTGAATTTACTAGTTTCCGCTGGCGTATTTTTTTTACACCTACAAATTATAGCCTATCTGTTATTCTGATGTAAAAACTAGCATCATCTGCCTAGCCTTTTCCCAATTATGTTTGGGTCGGCTTCCAGTCTAACCGGATGCAGCTGAATACCAGTATTTTACATGGAGCGGCTGCCTATCTGACCTCCACAACCCAGTTAGTACTGGGTAATACGATATCCCTTGGTAAGACTGTTTGTGACTTTTTGGGCCACTGACTACCTGTAACGACTGTCAAAGCTCTACAGATGACAGCTGGGACCAACGGCTTAACGTGCTTTCCGAGGCACGGAGGAAACTCGGTATGTAATGGGCGGTCACCCATCCACAGACCAACCTAGGCAAGCGCGGCTTAACCTACAGTTCGACCTGAGCGGCTGTTATTATTTTGCCATCGAGCCCCTCGATTTAAAAACTATATTACTGTAAACTTTGATCAAAATCCGTTTAGTAGAGTTTACGTGAAAGACTAAAAAACATCTATCCAGCCTCACAAACTTCCAGGGTTGCGGGACTGTTCGAAAGAGATACCGCGGGCCTGGAACACAAAGGGCAAAAGAAGGAACATGGATGGGTTTTAGTCAGTAAAAGTCTGACACTCCCTCCTGCTCAGCCCAGAGCGGGAGAAGTTATTTTATGATTCCCAAACCGAACAAAAAAAAAAGCCTCACAAACTTGGCATTTATAATAGTAGTAAGAGAAGTCTTTATTTAGCCGTTTAAACGCCTCACAAAATCGTCAAGCTGTATCAAGAGGTTGTGGGGGGAAGGCAAGTCTCTATTTGCGACATAATTAAGTTGTCATATTTTTGGTATTGGCACACCACCGACCAGATGATGGACGCTACTGAAGGCGCCCAAATCGTGGCTCAGTTCTGGGCCGACACAATTTAGATTGCCATCGACACGCTAAGAAGAACATACCGTTTGCCCTGCTGAGTGCGACATCTATCCAGCAGGCCGTACAGACTCCTAGAAGGCGCGTGTGACGTGTCTCCTAGTTCAGGGAACACGTTGAGAGCTGACAGCGCCGCCGAGTCCAGATGTAGGAAACAGTCGGCTTGGATTGTTGACAAACGAAATCTGAAACAATACTGGAATGAATGTTGTTTTTCTAAGTGAACCTTGGGTTGGCGAAGTTTTGGCGAAGCGCGGTTTTATCTGCCAAGAAAATAACAACATTAAGAACATCGAATAAAGTCGAAAATAAATAAACTTTATGGCATGGTTCTATCCGCTGCGAATGATGCACTTGCGGACTATGGCTAAACTTCAGAGGTACACGAATAGTATTATTGTTGGAAGGCAAATGACCAATGACTGTAGATAGGGACTTAGTAAAGTTATGTGTCAATAAGTTTACAAACCTTCCAAAATTAGTACTATCATTCAGTAACGCAGAGTACTTGATAGCCGCAGCCAAGCTGGTCATGGCAACATCTTTCCTAGTCTCCGGGAAAGCATTCGCATCCTGTTGTTGATTCTCCTTGAATTTCAGAAGCCGGTTCAGATCTTGTACGAGGCCTTCAGTTGAAAACTCAGACTTCTTCATTTTAGTCACAGTCACGTTTGTTCGTTCCATTACTTTTTTTAATGCTTTGTACTGTAAAAGTCCAAAAAACACGCTGAAGGAGAAAACGCACCAATTCCATACATTTTGACAGTGGCCTCCAAAAGTTAGTTGAAATATTTCACTTCGTATTATAACTGCAGCATTGGTCTAGTGGTCGCATGCAAGCACGACTGCTGAGCATGAGGTACTGGGTTCGATTCCCGAGTCGGGCAAAGTGTCATTGGGTTTTTCCATCAGGAATTTCTCAGTAGCAGTCACGGAGTTTGGATTTGCGCCCGGTTGATGGCAATAGGCTCGCCCCCTACATGGGACTTAAATATAAATGGCGAAAATTGGGTGTCTATTAACTACACCTCTGCCTAACAGTTCGGGGATTACAGTCGTGATGTTACGTTATGTTCTTCATCGTGTCGCTGGTACTTTACATTTTATTGGCTCAAATTTTTTTCAACATGCATTTTTATAACCTATGTACTATCAACAGATGGCATCGACGAATCGCATGTGACTGATAATATAAAAACTGTGTGATGAATATAAATGTTGACAGATGCAGAGGGATAGGAAGACCAAGGATGATGACCAAAGATGTACATATACCAAAAATTTGCATGTCATTATGTTATGATTGAATATGTTAAGCTACTATTATACTACCATTGTAAGTACTTTTGTAACCATATTCATATGAATATGGTTACAAAGTCAAAGATTTATAAAGATTTATTTAAATAAATCTTTGACTTTGAAGGAAAAAACTGAAATGAATTTCTGTCCAACTGTACCTGCTGGAATATTGCTAATTAAGTACGTAAAAAATAAAAGTTGACTCATGCGAAAATTTGTATGGATGTTATAAAAGTTGGACTCCTGAGAAAGTTGGCCTCTTGCGAACAGAGGGGATGGATTGTGTGAGGAATGATATAATAGAAAAAGGAGTACCTAAATGATAGCGTGACGGTTGACAGGTGAGAATGGAAGTAAAAAAACGTGTTGCGCCGACCCCAAGTAACATAGGACAAAGGCGGGAAGATAATGATCACTGTCAACAGATACTGTTAAGCATTATCTATATTACTTTCAGCTATTTTATTATCAGCTATTTATCTCAAACTAGACGTGCGTTTGCTAATAGATTTTATGTGTTTTTAGGACGTTTTCTGTATAATAGACTCGACAAGATATTGAACTTCTATAACTTAAGTATCCTCGTATCTATTTGTATATATATACTTAAACTAGTTTTAGCGGTCTTTTTGTACTAATTTGATTATACATAAGGTCGTAGGTGATTATGCAGGTCGCTACTTACATCTAAATTGAACTATCATTACTTGCAACTGTTGAATATATTTTAGTTATTATTTATTTATATGTGCTAATTTAACCATTGTATGAAAAATAATACTACTGCGCCTAAATGTACACTTTTTTGTAAGTACTTGTTTTTAAAATAAATTATTCTTATTCTTATCTGACTTTGTCAAAATCATAGTAATCTTTATTTTCGTAGCAATAAAGTTGCTGTTAAGTCTGCTGTCACTGAAAAGTCTGTTTGATTGCAGCTGTCAAAGGTCCAATATCTGTGAAAAGACTGTACACTACATGTAGGTTGACAAACGTTTTGAACTAGGCTTTGTGGAAATCTAAACGATGACCGCATCGCTTATTTAAGTTCGCAATTCGCATTAATACTACCTATACCGAACTCTTTGTTTCTGCTAATATTGTACTTACATCATCCTGTTCACTGATTGGTACAAGACATTCGGAGGGTGCCATCTGTACCGTAATAGTTTCTAACTCTGTAAGTAAGTCATCGTCGGTGAACTCCGTAACAGACATCTGGTAGTCGCCAGCAGTGATGCATGCTACGCCTAGAAGACGACCCTAGAATATTAACAAGACAACGTTCATGCTCTAGGTTCTAGTACATCAGAAGCAACACTAGGACGGTTGTACGATACTGGATACACCCTTTTTAAACCAACCTCAAAAAAAGGAGGAGGTTCTCAATTCAGTTGTTTTTTTTATGCTTGTTGCAAAAATATATTTACACCCGTGAGATACAAATACATGTATCTAGAGGTAGAAAGATTCTACCTCCAGATACACATACATTCACGGACAAAGCAAGACAGTTCGCCGCAGGCACAAAGGCGATACGGGACGAACCAGTACCGTTTTACCTTTTATGGTCCGAAGTTAATAACCCTAAAAAGAGTACGAATGACATCTCGGACTCATAACAAAATACATAATGATTGCAATTATTTTGTAATATGAAATGGTCTTATCTTTTAGTTTTTTGATAAAGGAACATTACGTATGTGTCTTTACATGATTGGATCTTTTTAAACAGCACGCAGAATCATTATTTTAACCGGCAATCACCCACTGCTGTTGCTAATATACAGGGTGGAAAGGACACCGAAGTTCAAACTGTTACCATGTATTCAGTAGGTACATCATTCCTGAATCCCCACATAGAATTTTTTCGTCAGTTATTAAAAAGAACAGCTGTTTCCTACAAAACTGCCGGGTAAAAATGTATGGAACAGCAAAAACCGTTCAGATTGATGTACTGAGTATGTGGTAACCATTTCAGCGTCGTTGTACCTTCCACCTTGCATATTATATGTATTTAAGGTGACTGGTAATTAGTGACCGATACTTGAACACGTGATTGTACTCATGATAACAAACAACTTTCTCAAAGAAACATTTTTTATACTCATTCACTATCACTATAACACAATAGCCGGGTGAAATTTGCGCGCGCGCGCTCTTGACCTATCAGCTGTTAGTCGCGTGTCGCCGGTCTGTGTCATTACTATGATACTATCGATCCGAGCAACAGTGGGTAGGAACAGAAACAGAAATTATTATTTGTAAGAATGTAGTTTTACATAGGATGGTGCTAAGGGTCTGTTAAGTCGTTAACATTCTACCACAACTTATGGTGTACAAATATTCAAATGTCACATACATATTAGAAATTAAACAAGTACATTATTTTAAGATTTGTGATTAACAATAGGTCCAACACTTAAAATGTCCAACATGAATTAATATTATTTTAATTAGGTAATCGTTAATTTAAAATCAATGTCAAAATTAAGTTCTTATCAGTAAGTTAAGTAGTTCTTGAATTCATAAAATACTCCATAATTTCTCCCATGTCATAAAAGCAATTATCCAATAACCAACTTGTCAGCTTTTTCTTGAACATGGGTATGGGAAGTTCCTTAAATGAGTTAGGCAACTTGTTATACACCTCAATGGCATTGACATATATATTTATCTTCTATATTTGCAATATATTACATTGAGGCAAATATATTTACATTGAGGTACATTCAATTCATATTTATACATAGTCCTAGCAGAAGCTTTTTTGTGACTCACTTCTGCTTGCATGCGAAAATAGTGCGAATATTGTTTTACTAGCATACATAGTAGGCAGAGCATTCGAGCGGCGCGCGAATTTCATACGGCTGTTGTGTTATTGTGATAGTAAATAAGTATATATTTTTTTGGGAAAATTGTTTGTTATCATGAGTACAATCACGTGTTTAAGTATCGGTCACTAATTACCAGTCACCCTATATATTTATTAAGTATTATTACTTTAGTAACTGCATCTGTCTTGATATGAACTGCCATCAAGCACGGCGTCGTTTCGTCAGAGGCTCCCAAACCTTCGCCAAGTATTTCTTCAAGCTGCGACAGGTATCCTGGCGAACCTTTGTATTTAAGCGACCAGTCACTGCCTTTCACAGAACCTTCAGCCACATATATTTCTACTCTATAACGGCGTACCTGAAAAATAAAAAAAATAAGTATCTAATGTGTTTACCTAGAGCAATAAAATGTTATGATATTTACTCAACTACTTTAACGATTTATTGCATAATCGAAAAGTTACGATAGTTTTTTTTTAATTTAATTCAGATCGGAGGTGTTTCTACGATTTTTAAAACTATCACGGAACCTGGTAAAATACTTGCTGTATATTTAATATTATGTTTTAGTCTTCTTACTTTTTTATATTTATTTTTAATTATGCACCCAGGTTTTCCTCACAACTTTTTTTAGATGCTAGTTTATAGCCAGTTACGTTCTGACCAACATTTATTAACTACTTACAATGTAAAATTAGGCCGATGGAAGGAGACAAAGAGAGAGATAGATGGGCTCATTATAGACGTGCAATGTCAACTTTATCTACATAATTATAAGTAAGAAGATAGTAATGAGACAGTAGCGTATTAATACAAATAAAACGTGTTTAAGATGATCCGTGTTTACTAAAGGCTGAATGATAAACGTGAGATAGCCCTGATGAAGTTCAAGGTCACGAGTCATTACGCGTTTTACGTTGCAGTTACAAAAGCGTGTTTAGATCTTTCTGATTTATCCTCATTGGTCATACAGATAGTGATTAATTATTAAAACATCGTTCTGACAAATATCTAAATGCCTAGTCAAAAATATTTATACAAAATTATAGAAAATATATTATTGTGTATAAAAGTCAGAATGTCTTTTCAAGGGGTACTATTGTTTGCCGGGGCTGCGGGACTGTTCGCAAGAGATACCGTGGCCCCGGAACAAAAAGGGCGATGAAGGAACATGGATGGGTTTTAGTCAGTAAAAGTCTGACACTCCCATCCTGCTCAGCCAAGAGCGGGAGAAGTTCTTTGATGATTTCCCACCCGAAAAAAAAAACAAAAAAAAGGGGTGCTATTGTTACCCTGTAAACGGGTTGTAAAGCTCAGATAGGCAGATGCTATGATATTCAAATGCATCCGTTAAGACTTGAAGTCAGCAGGAAAAGGTTAGGTAGACGATGATGTTTTCTTCTGAAAAGCGTGAAGGCAAAATTAAGTAACTAATTAGCCTCAAACAAACAATGGTTAAAAAGTGAGATTTTAAACTGTAAGCCTATTTCCGACGGCAAATAATATATATCTAGTAGCGGACATAGCTAGGTGCAAACATATCAACATAACATTGACCTTATCTTGAACATATCATGTGCGACACACATAGTTCAATGTTCTTTTATATCTATCAAGCATTTGACACTGAACTTTGTTATGCACAACAAAAAGGTTTTTTTTTACTTTTAGGATTCAAGGATGTGGACTTACCAACAAAATCTTTTTGATGAGAATTTCGAAATTGCCTTTCGACAATACCAGGTAGTCGAGGCGATTGGGTTCAAGGCCCATCTTCTTAATATTCGCCACTGAGGAAAACACCTCCCTGGCAGCAGTAGTTGCGTCAGCTCCATGGACACTGTAGTAATCATTGCGGTCAAAAATCCTCACCGTTGTTGCAGGTTTCTGAAAATTTTGCGGTCCTTTAAAACTATTACCTCGAATCGGATAATACAGTTTTTTTTTCATTGCAATTATATTGCTTACGCATTGCTCATAATTATCTATGTATAAAAAAACCGGCAAGTGCGAGTCGTACTCACACGCACATAGGGTTCCGTAGCACTAAACAATATAATAAAAATATTTTGAAGGCATTCGTTTATATGTTGTATTGTTTTACATTCATCAACAAAACTAAATTTGTTTTTCATAGTATGTTAATGAAAAACAAAGTTGTTGCTGCAGTTTGATGAAAAAGTCCCATATCTCAAAAAATAAACATCAAATCTTATTCAAACCAATTTTGGTTGAAAGTTTTTTTTACGTTCTATAATCCTATATTTTTTTCAGAATTTTTCTTATCTTACTTTAGAAATTAGAGGGGGGGACACATTTTACCACTTTGGAAGTGTTTATCTTTCAAACGATTTACTTTGAGAGAAAATGATTTGGAGGAGGAAACTCTATGTAATTTTTAAAGACCTATCTATAGACACCCCGCGCGTATAGGTTTGATAGAAAAAAATATTTTTTAGTTTCAGTTCCATGTATGAGGGACCCCCCTTAATCTTTTTTTTTTTTTGTATAAAGCGGTTCACAGAATACAATATCTACCTACTAAGTTTCAACTGTGTAGTCCTAATAGTTTCGGAGTAAAGTGGCTTTGACATACACGGACAGACAGACAGACTTGGCGAATCTATAAGGGTTCCGTTTTTTGCCGTTCGGCTACGGAACCCTAAAAATCTAACATAAAACGAGATATTATTGCAAGTCATGCGGTCTATGAGATAGCTCATGTCAAGCATAAGAAATTACAATTATGATATTTTTTATGTAAGTTTTTATTTGGAAACTGATTATGTTCGCGTAAATGTTTAATTTTTATACCCCAACAGATTGCGAGGTTAATACGAGTTACTGTATGATAAAAAAAATCTTTAAAATGTTATCGTAAAAAGCCTTTTAATAAATTACGAAGAAAAATGATATAAACAAGACAATACCGTATAAAATATTATTGACGATAATTCATTAAAAGTGGCAATACTTTTGTCTCTTCCGTTGATGTCCTATTTTTAAATAAGAGCAATGTCAATTACTGGGTATTGTTATGTTATCGTGTATGATGAAATATTGTCTCTTGGCTTCTACTTACACTAGCCTGAGATTGCACCCAAAGTGCAAAGGCCTATTTAATACAGGAAAGAGCCATATTTCGCCACATTTGCTCTGTGAACTTTTATGGTTTTTAAACTTTTGTAGTCTTTCTACACATTTCAAATTAGGGCCAGGGTCTCAGACGCTGAATGGTTAGTCGAGAAAAACAACCAACACGCTTGCATGCATTACATTTTCAGGTTCTGTGCCGTACTGGCCTAGTGTTTGCAGCTTGTCTAAATAATGGTTAGATTAATTTGGGAACTAGAAACCAAAATGTGCATAATTTAAGAAACTCTGCTTGATAATGCCAAGTCCAAACCAGCAACCACATAATCGGTATGCGGGGGTTTTCTCTATGAACAATAATTAGGTGTTCGGCCCTGTATCGTGACCGTTACTCATATTAATATTATAAATGTCAAATGTCTGACTGTCTATTATTTTTTCTTGCCTTAACGGTAAAACGGATTTTGATGGAGAAACAGGAAGACTACGGGCCGGGCTAGGTTAGGTTACCACATAGTACTGTTTTATCACAGTAGTACGCCCCCCTGGGATAGCTCCCGATATTTTCGTGAGCGAAGTCGCGGGCAAATGCTAGGGCTACTTAAATTATTTATATTCCACGAAATGGCGACAAATAAATGTTATATTAGTTAATTCGGAGAGAAAGATAAGGATATGCAAAAGGTCATCAAACTAATCAGAAACCGCGTACTTGGCGGGTGTATAGAAAATCTTATCGGTGTTAAGCGTGTGTATATGTTTATTGTTTAGGTACTAGTGAACCAAAAATTGATACAAAATCACAGTTGCATTCCTGGGTGGAACCATAATTACCACTATTATAAATTATAATAGTTACTGAGTTACTAATACCTGCGTTTTGACTTTGTTGAAACTTTATGAATGAAGTCACTTTACTGCTGAATCATAAAACATACAAACACAAACCTCTATGTTGACAATCACCAATATAAATAACAGTGATCGTTAGGCCACTCAAGGTTTTGAAGTCGAGATTTAGTTTATTTGCAAGACTGCTTCTGAGAATAAAAGATCACTCATGTTCCGGTCATGAGGTTATCAGGCTGGAGATAGAATATTAAAGCTCAATAAATTGGCGCGTCCAGATCAACCAATGTCAGTGTGCGACGCGCAGTAGTCGCGGTGTGAAATTGTTATAATTGTGCAAGTGCCATATTATTACATTGATAATTAATAGGTAAGTTACAAACGCCATTTGTTTTATTTTCTGCTGTTTTACTAATGATAAATTTTTTTTTGAAACGCATAAGTAGATCCTTGCAAAGCTATGATGCATCTATTCATACAAATTAAAACTTACTAATTTGTTAAACTGTTAATTGAAAATGCAATTAAAGTTAATTGAAAATGTAATTAAAGTAAATAGCATTTTCAATTAACTGAATATTTTTTTGCCAGTATTTTACGATTCGTTAAAAATGTGTAATGAAACGAGTTACTTAACACTTTATTTACGGATTCGCTAGTGTGAATAGGTGATTATTTCGTAAATAAATTAATATGGATACATAACTGCGGGGGTCGCCTGGATTTCGGATAACTTTCAAACCTTTGTGCTTGATTTTCGTTCGTTCCGGTTTTTAGTATACTTTAACATTCTCATAACAATATACAAAGTGGTCCAGGCTTAGCGTTGTTTGTTTATTTGTTCAGTCAATTCGTTATAAATACCTAGCAGCCCGAGGGTTGCACCCTGTTACTTAAGACTTATGTACCAAACTGGCGAAATTGTAAAGTGCACACGGCATATTTGTACACCTTTGCCTTACCCCTCTGGACTTACAAGGGTGACATTATGTAATGATTTAGTACATACTATTGTTTTCTATACGTAGTTTTTATTTTAAATGATTTTGTTTTATCTTGGCATAGAAACATTTCGTATGGCGTGGGCCAGGGCTATTCAATTAATTAAATAATTTATCGTCTCAGTACATACTCCTTACAATTTGAACACTCATGATAGTTACGTCATGCATGAATAACACCAGCAGAGGCCCATGGGCAGCATAAAAACTCTGACACCAGGTTAGGCACTAACCACACGATAAAGAAAGAACCAGCAGAATCAAAGGACAATGAACAAAAGTGGTACCAAAAAGCCTCATGCTTCAAGATCAAAATTTTATAGTAATTATTTTCATTTTTTTTTACGACATACGAGTCATGGATTTAATTTTTTAATAGGATTTAATTTAAAGTACAGAAGTATGAATATTGCTTTACTCCCTTTACATGACGTTCACACAACCGGTCATAGAGGTGTAGAATGCAATAGATTTTTTTTGTTGAATCGTCTAACTAGTCATTCCAATCGTTTCTTTTTACAATAAATAACTATGACGTCTACTTCAAAAACATTTTACGAATAATAATTATGTATTACCTTTGCTTTCTTTTTGTTGAATAACGGTAACGATTAAGTAAACTCGGTACACCAAATCGATTTATCCCCTCTCGACCGCACCCCTAAATCCAGGTAGGCAGGTATATTTCTGACATTTGATCTGACGTTTCGTCCGTCTGTGTTTTTAGAGTTGAGATTTATTAAATATTGTATTGTGTGTTGAGAAGTAGGATTTGTTTGTATTTTGTGAACTTATTTCTGTGTATTTCACTGTGCAAATATGTTGAGTCGTGGGGTCAACCAAATGACGCCGTCAGTCACACGGCAAAACTGATGTATCAATAAAATTGTTCATTTTATAGTTGCCTGGTTTTGAGGTTATGTCGATTTTATAAAATTACTCTAAAACTCGGGTTTTGTTTACAAAAATAACTTTGGTAGAAGTTAATAATGATAAGTGTAGACTATAAAAACTAAGTTGGATTTTGACGCAGCATGGTAGGTACGGGATTCCATACATCCATGAGCATTGTCCTTTGTAATAACTTGAGCTTTTAACTTAACCTGTTGCTTATTTCGTAGGTACTTACTAAGATGTTATTATAAGTAATTTTATAAATTAGGTTTTGATATATCTCTAGTGTAGATATCATAATACAGTTAAATACACATCACGGCTAACAGTTTTTAATTAGGGGCCATGCTGATTTCTTGTATTTATGACATTATTTTGCTTAATAAATTAATATAATCTCTATTTACAATGTTGACTAAACCATCATATAACTTAGAGATGCAATATTATCAAACGGGATCAAAGTATCAAACACAATAAAACGATAAGAGACACCGCCTAATTACAGCCGTAACTGTCGGATAGGACAGGTTGAAATACAGCAGATAGAGACAGATCTTGCCTGATCGAATCAACCAGAACCTGGCATATTAAATTAAACAGCCAACAGTACATAGTGGACTGGTAAAAAGAAAATTTGCTACAAAGCAGACGTCCATCGAAATAACTGTACTTTTACTAAAATACTACATTGTCAAAAACAACCGGTGTTTTCTGATCATAGACTTGCTAAAAGGTACCTTGGTTCACTGTGGTACCATTTTAGAAAGCTAATGAGACAAGGAAGTATGTAGTAGTAAGCCGTTCATGTAATTATTTGTACGTCAAGTACACTAGGGGTGAAGTACAAATTACAGGCAACTGTAATTTGTACTTCAGTACTACTTACACTAGGGCATAGTAGGCCTACATTATTTTGAGAAAATTGCCTCGAGAAACAAGGGAAGCAGCACCATTGTGCTCTTCTATATATTATTGTCCTGTTAAGTATTTTGTGTGTAGTAAATAAATAAGTTTCAAGAACATTTTAGAACATAAACTTTACGGCGCTTAGTTTTATTCATTCGACCAAAATTGTTTCAAATTAGGTCTAGAATCACCCATTTTAAGGAGTAAGGATCTTGCGATATTTGCCTGTTATACAGAATGAATTTTCAAGTGGGCGTGGATGGCCAAATCCAGTCGATTTCTCTTTCTTGCCTATTTTCGAAAGATGCTAACTGGCCTATATAATACTCATCGACATAATATATTTCTTGCCCATCTACCTCGACCCTACGCTTAGTGCTGTTGGTCATGAGCTGGGTTTTAGAACGATTCAGTTCAGCTCAGTTCGTGGAGCATGGTTTGTAGTTCCAAGGCTATAGGGGCAAAGAGGACTATGTCGTCAGCAAATCGGAAGTTCATCAACCTCTTACTACCTACTTAGTTAATGCCTTTGGTTGTCCATGAGGCTGCTAGCGAGTGCTTGTAAATAACTTCGGAGAGCTGATTACCTTATTTAACACCCTTTTGTATACTAAACGAAGGTCCTCCAGTATTTAGCTTGGTGTTTGCGGTGCTGTCAGTTATGGTAGATATTTTTTAAAAGGGTTATACATTGCTGTCCCAGTTCCTGATTTCATAGTTTCGAATTTGGCCATCCACGCTCACTTGAAAAATTCATCCTGTATACCAAGTAATGTAAAATAAATGTCTGCAGCTACAAAAGTAGAAACACTACAAAAAAATGTTAGTTTAATAGTAATTCCGTGACACAAAAATAATAATTTTCAAAATAACTTTTTATTATTATTTTTTACTTGTTTCAGAGTGAACCAACACTTCAACATGAAGCGTCTTGTGATCTTGGGAGCGATTTGCGCTCTAGCAGTGGCTAAGCCTGGACTATACAAAGAAAAGGAAGACTTCCAATTTTCAAGGACCTCTTCAGATGATGGAACAAAAGCAGGTTATTACGGCGCTCAGAGAGGAAACATGGGTGGAAATTACGAACGCGCTCATAACATGGACTCCCTAGCTCAAAATCAAATGGGCGGCCTTGTGCGACAAGTCGAAGGAGAATTAGGTGATGGCGCAAGACAGAGAACTGGAAGTGTGTATACTGCTGCTAACTCCAGAGGTACTTATGGCTCGGGTCGATATGACCTTAGCAACCTAGGTGGGCGTAACTTCCAAGAAGGTACTTCCTACGGCGACGCACAGTCGCAATCATCACATTCAGCATCCTCAGCGTACAATGCTGCGGGTTACACCGATAGTCAATCACAAAATTCAAGGCACAGTGGATATCAAGCGTCAGGGTACTCAGGACTAGCGACAGGACAATCAGGCCTAGCGACAGGACAATCAGGCCTAGCGACAGGGCACTCAGCTCTTAATCTCCAATCGGATGATCTTCAGGCACTAGATCACACACAAGGAGCCGGCCAGTATGACTACGGTAGACAAACAAGCCACGCTGCAGGATATAACGCGCAGTCTGGTTACCAACAGCACGCTGCGTATGATACCAGCAATACAAATTTACATTCTGGCGGTTATGGCTCAAATGTTCAAACTAGATTAATTAGTGCGACGCCAGTGAGAATTATCGTAAGACCAGGAACGAGAGTTGCTATACCCGTAGCTGCTCAAACGTACGAACTCACACACGGATCTAGTCTAATTGATCAAAATTCCCTTAACAGTGAAGCTGAAGTTTTAAGTAATGATAACCAGCGTACTGTGTACCGACCTAGCAATGCCAAACACTACGAGTCGTCCTACAACTATCGTAAGGAATGGGAAAAACATGACACAATCCCCGCAACCGTTATCTCACCTACTTCTACAGACAACCCTTTCCCAAAAAATAGTGAACTGTACGAGGATAGTCAAGCACGCACGGCTAATGGCCAATATGACACGCGCAGAGTGGATTCTCAGAGAACACACTTGGCTTATGGCGGATATAATGCTAATGTTAAATCAACATCTGGTCAATCTCGTTTCAACTACGACACACAACGCAACGGAGCATCACTCACCAATACCAACGCATATTCCGTAGCAGGTCATGGAGCAAACCACGAAGAAACTTCATCAGACTCTAGTTTAAATGCTAATGCGTATAATATTCAATCGCAATACGATGCAGGCAGATATCACCAAGCTTCGTCAGATGCCTTGAGACAAGCAGCAGGACTACATAATACAGGATATAATGCGGCCGCTGATTTAAACAATCAAGTTGAAAATTTAAGTTCAAAACCCAAAAGTTATCAATCAGCCTATTCATACCATAAATCATGGGAACGTCAAGGCGATCCTTATGTTATCAAACCAGCATCTGGTGCATATTACGATGGCCAATCATCCTCTCAAAGATTGACGACGGGTTCAGCACAAAATCTAGGATATTCATCGACTGGATCACATTACCAGCATTCACACGCAAGCGGGGCGGACTGTGACGAGAACGGTCATATTCGCGTGGCTCGTTCTTATAACACTGATCAGTTTCAAGAAACGCAACAAAGTCAAAATCTTGAAGATTTTGGTCAGCAGCAACAAAGTCAAAACCTAGATGAATTTGGTCAGCAGCAACAAAGTCAAAACCTAGATGAATTTGGTCAGCAGCAACAAAGTCAAAACCTAGATGAATTTGGTCAGCAGCAACAAAGTCAAAACCTAGAAGATTTTGGTCAGCAGCAACAGGCCCAAAACCTTGAAGATTTTGGCCAGCAGCAACAAAGTCAAAATCTAGATTATTTTGGTCAGCAACAACAGAGCCAAAATCTAGAAAATTTCGTTCAGCAGCAACACAAACACAATCTTGAAGATTTGGGTCAACGAGTCGAGAATGTAGGGCAACAAGCGGAAGTTGTTTGGGACTCACAGCCTGAACAAGAAGGTGGACAGCAGGCCGAAAAAGCATGGGACAACTTAGAAAGCTTAGGTCAACAATCGCAGAAGAAGGACGACATAGATCACACATGGGATAAATTCGAAGATGTGGGACAAAAACCTCAAGACATAGAAAAGCAAGTGCCTAATGTTGAACAAAACAATCAAAGTAAGTGGTGAAAAACATCATGGCAATCTTTTAACTCAAAATGACACAGTATCATGTATTCCTCGATCAAACTATTATTAATACCTATTTAAATATAACTTTAACAATTTGTATTTTTACTAATATAAACGTAATTTGTGTTTAGTCGTACTAACAAAAGAATAGATTATTTTAAAAGAAATATTCTGTTATTTAACCACACCTCACTGTCTTTTTTCTTTACTCTTAATTATATCAGTGGGCCTAAAATGGAAGCTTTATCAGAATCATAATATGAATCACGTTAAAAATTTAAAATTCTTAAAATGGTCTTTATGTTTATGACCATTAGTCACCAATTATTAGACCAATGACCATTTAGTCAATTTTAAGAGTTTTAAATTTTTAACGTGATTCGTATTAAGATTCTGATAAAGCGGCGATTTTAGACCTCCAGACTTCTATAATTTCTCAATTGTATTAGAGAGGCAATACGTACTAATTTGGTGGCTGGCTTTACTTAGTGGACTAGAAATTGTTTGATTTAAATATTCTGATAAATAATAAAAAGTAATGATTATTTCACGATATTTAAAAATCCGTAGGTTAAATAAGACATGATTTGTTGTGATGTTGCAGTATGGTTGGTACAGAATTTAGGACATGAAAACCGGCCAAGTGCGAGTCTGACTCGCTCACGAAGGGTTCCGTACAATATAAAAAAAACGTTACAACTTTTTTATTTTTTGGAGTTTTTCTTTTATTTGTGCTGTAAGGCCTTGCTTTTTGCCAAATTTCGTAATTCTAGGTCAACGGGAACTACCATAATTATAGGTTTACGACCCAAAACCTATAAGAGGGTACTTCCGGTGGACCTAGAATTTTCAATTTTGTTTAAAAGCAAGGTTTTACAGCACAAGTAAAGAGAAAATTCCGAACAATAAAAAAAAGTTGGAAATTAAGGTAAATTTTGGTACTTACAAGTTTTCGTTAAAATCAAAATTTGCCCATATCTTTTTACCGTGTTGACTCAGGACCTTGATTTGTATACACCTAAGGGAGTATAGACCTCAGTATCTGGTATAAATTTCAACGTGCTAGGTCCACCCGTTCTTGAGAAAATCGGTGATGACACACGCACAGTCAGACGGACAAGAGGGTGATCTTGTAAGGGTTCCTTTTTTACCTTTTGGGGTACGGAACCCTAAAAAATTAAAATATTATTTTGAGGAATTTTACAAATAAATAATTATTGACAGAATAATCCAAGAAAGTATAACCGGTAATTTGGAAGTCAAGGAGCACTGGTTCAGTTCTGAAGAGAATCAACTTATTCAGTTAGTTTGTTATTCAATAAGATCTTTACATTACATCGTAATTTTTTCAACCATACTGATAATAAAAAATACAGTTCATAACAAAATAATGTCTAATAAAATAATAATACAGGTCACTTAATGGTGAAAAGTCACAAAAGCTATAATTTCGTACATTCCGCAAATAGATTTTTATTTACAGTTGAACCGCAATAAATTATTGAAACAATAACTATTCTTAGTATATTTCTTTGGCTGTATTAATTTTGAAATAAATTATGTCGCATGATACATTTTTACATAAATTGGTGATGGATTGTTAATAATTTTGTGTAAATAACATTACAAATTTACTATAACAAAATATACTGAAATGTACTCATTAACTAAAAACAAACCATATTATGTAGTTATCGAAATTAATAAAACCTTCTTAATTTAGATGGACACGGATTACGGACCGGTAACGAAACTGAAAAAAAAAATATTCGTGTGGGTCAACAAACACAGGATAAGCGGAGTTTCAATCAGCAGAGCCAGGATAATCAACAAAATATTAATACCCAGGATAAAGATGATGAACAATCCAACAAATTCAATCAGCAGGAGACGCAACCTCAACTGAGTGATGATGACACTTTCGATTTTTTCAAACAATCACAAAAACATAACAATGATCAAATGAGCGTATGGGATAAATTTGATATCGGATCCGATCAAAATACCCAGCAAAATAAATACAACAGTGAGCCTACAAATTCTAATGATAATCAAGTAAATTGGAGTTTGGTTCCACATCAGACAGGCCTAGATCAGCAGTTTAATTCAGGGAGCAAACCAGACAAGCCCCAATCAGTAGAACATAATGAGAACAATGGCTCAACAGTTGAACAGATATCAGGTAATATACAACAACCTCACAATATACCAGAAACGAATGAACAAAGTAACCCTGGATATTTTAACTTAAACAATGAGCATGTCAACACACATACCAATCAGAATCAATTTAGGAACGAGGAAAACTCTTTTCAAGAAACACATAAATTGCAAGAAAGCAGCGATTGGTATTGGTCTAATAACCACAGACAAGAACAGACTACGAACACCGACAGCTACTACAATGCCAATGCTTTTGATACAATTTCACCAAACACAGCGCCGCTTTCCAGTTTGTGGAATAAATTAGGTAATTTTGAACAAACACTGTTACCAGATAATGTGGATAAAGGTGCCAGTAACTCCTTTTCGCAAGTACAGACGAGCACCCAGAACTCTTATGGAAATTTAATGCATGCATACAACAATATGGAAAGCACTTCGCAGGAGCATCTGAATAGCCAGAATATGAAACCTTACCGAGATTTGTTGCACTTTATTGAAAAGGACACAAGTCAAAATAATTCTGATTTTTCACGCGTTACTGAAAAGGACAACAGTCAAAATAAATCTATTGAAACAAAGAGGGAGAAAGAAAGCTCTTTCGACGTAGGTCGCGGAGATATTGGCCCTGAAGATTTATTAGATCTAAAACCGGTAAGCTCAGAAACAATACAGAATCAGGATGAAAATAGTGAGAAAAATAATACAAATGCACAACATTATAACCAAAATGTTAAACTTCACGAAACCACACAAGGGCAAACTAATACCGGTCAGCATCACGATTTACAAGAGCAGCAAGATGTGCAAAATAGGGAGGAACAAAATCCGCATGTTTTTTCACTGCATAAGAACATTGAGCAATCACAAGCCTTTGCCCAGCAAGAAAACGTGGAGCAAATAAATTTACATGAGTTTGAAAAGCAAGATAACTTGGAGCAACAAAACTTACAAGACTTTGGAAAGGAAAGTAACTTGGAGCACCAAAATCTACACGATTTTGGAAAAAAAGATAACTTGGAGCAGAAAAATACACACGATTTTGGACAGCAAGTTAATTTAGAGCAACCAAATCTACATGATTTTGGACAGCAAGTAAATTTGGAGCAACAAAATCTACACGATTTTGGTAAACAAGATAACTCGGAGCAACTAAATTTACAAGACTTTATGCAGCAAGTGAATGTGGACCAACAAAATCTACAAGATTTTGGAAAGCAAGGCAACTTGGAGCAACAAAATTTACAAGACTTTGGGGAGCAAGTAAATGTGGAACAACAAAATCTACACGATTTTGGAAAGCAAGATAACTTGGAGCAGCAAAACTTACAAGATTTTGGGCAGCAAGTAAATGTAGACCAACAAAATCTACACGATTTTGGAAAGCAAGATAACTTGGAGCAGCAAAACTTACAAGATTTTGGGCAGCAAGTAAATGTAGACCAACATAACCTAAATGATTTTGGAAAGCAAGATAACTTGGAGCAGCAAAACTTACAAGATTTTGGGCAACAAGTAAATGTAGATCAACATAATCTAAATGATTTTGGAAAGCAAGATAACTTGGAGCAGCAAAACTTACAAGATTTTGGGCAGCAAGTAAATGTAGACCAACATAACCTAAATGATTTTGGAAAGCAAGATAACTTGGAGCAGCAAAACTTACAAGATTTTGGGCAGCAAGTAAATGTAGACCAACATAACCTAAATGATTTTGGAAAGCAAGATAACTTGGAGCAGCAAAACTTACAAGATTTTGGGCAGCAAGTAAATGTAGACCAACTTAATCTAAATGATTTTGGAAAGCAAGATAACTTGCAGCAGCAAAACTTACAAGATTTTGGGCAGCAAGTAAATGTAGACCAACATAATCTAAATGATTCTGGAAAGCAAGATAACTTGGAGCAGCAAAACTTACAAGATTTTGGAGAACAAGATAACTTGGAGCAACCAAACTTACAAGATTTTGGGCAGCAAGCATATTCAGATCAACACAATTTAGAGCATATTGTATCTAAAGATAACCTGCAGCAACAAAATAAAAATCAAGAGCATTTCATTGAAGACATGGATCAATATCTTAAATACTCAAAAGAAGAACGAACAGGACTTCAAAAAAATAATGAACAATCACAAAACTATCTTCCTGTTCCTCGAGAAGTAATGGAACAGCCCATAGTTAAAAAACAAGAAAATGATTTACAGTCAGTTTCTGCACAAACTCCAAGTACTGAAGAATCTCCAATAGAACCAGTAACTGAACCAACTGGTTTCTGGAAGTCTGTTGGGAATAAATTCTCCAGCGCAAAAAGTAAAATTGCTTCATGGTTCTAAAGACATGCAAATATAATGAATTTATATATTCTTAAATTCAGTTACCTAGTCATAATGATAATGAATGTGTCATGCATGATGTAATAAATAAATAATTGTAGTTATTGCTACTAGAAAAATAGCAGTGGATGTGATGCGAAATGTATGTTGGCGTAAATGCCATACAAAATAGTATTTCATGATGTAAGGTGATATTTTTAAAATAAAACTCACTTCTGGTAGAGTATGGAAATATTTGATAAAAGCGTGCTGCTGAACTGAATCTGTAAACAATATAATTATATGATATAACTATTGTAATCTTTACATAGTATAAAACAAAGACACTCCCGCTGTTTGTATGCTTAGATCTTTTCAACTACGCAATGGATTTTAAAGCAGTTTTCAGCAATAGATAGAGTGATTCAAGAGGAAGGTTTATATACACATGTCCGAGGCCGGGGCGGGTCACTAGTACAATATAAATGAAAGTACTATGTTTTTAATAAAAATATTTTACATGCCTTGTATTATTTTCTTGGATTTCTGGATTGCTTAAAATTAACTAAAGATGACTCTGCTTAATTATACATGTGTTTGACACTTAAATTCTTTTAGCTTTTGGCAAAGGGGTATAGATTTGATCAGAGACCCATACAAAGAAAACTTGTTAATATTTTATTTGCGAATATACATAACCAAGAATAGAGTTGATAATGCTCATGCTAATAAGTCAAAAATCAAATTAGCTGCCACTTTTTTGTGTTGTAGACACACATTAACTTAGTGTTTCTGGAAGTTTATGGTACCCCCATTTTCCAATTATGTGTCATTACTAGGAGACAAGCCTAGTAATAAACATAGACTAGGGATACTGCACACTCATGAAGTAATCAATGGGTGTGACCCAGTGTAATTTGTTCTAGTTAGATCTGCAGTTTGAGGATTGTGTGTATAGTAATTGAACAAGGTTTAACATTTAATTATAAGGTATTGTCTAATTCAATTGGGATTAACAAAAATCCTTTTCATATTGATAAGTAAGTTCACATGTATCTTGCTTCATTTTAGTTATTTAGTCTGAATGGAACATACTGTCGTAGTGTTCGACAACGGCGGGCGTGTATGACCAGATGTATGCGACGAGACGAAAGGAGTATGTAAGGATCGTAGCAGGAGGCATGGCGTTCAATAGTTTCTGCCTACCCCAATGGGGCAAAAGGCGTGAGTTGATGTATGCATGCCCAGCCTAGTGTCTATTGATAAGACGATTAAAATACATAATTAAAGAGGAGATAAAGAAACAAATCGAATAGAGATACGTGCAATGTCAGTTAGACGTTCTCTAAATTCACTGCGACCAAGCACCACCTGTATTCTTATTGTATTGATGCTATTCCAAATTGGCCTTTCGATGTATCGGACTATGGGACTGCTCACACAATCCAGGAGACGGAGTTCTTGGTCTTTCGAAATGATAAGAGAACACAAAAACAAGATTTGGCAAAGTAGACAACTTTCCTTTCAAAAAGGAGACAGCAGAGGCAATTGCACACTTACCTAAACTTAATGCCTGGATAGGTTGCAAAGAAGACATCGCTTGTGTTATTATAAAAACCACTTTTGAATAAAAAATAATAAAAATTTCAAACAACCAAACAAACTTGAAATTTTTGACAGATTATGACTTTGACAATTCATCAAATCCCGCCAATCCGTCTGATTTAATGTTGCCAAAAAAAACCATACCTAAGAGCAATTACGAGGCTGATGTTTAGTCAAAGAAACTAACTATATACATTATAACAATTAACAATGATTATATAAACTAACAACCTATGAAAGAGCGTTAAAAAACTCTTCAATGCTTCCAGTTGGAAATGTGCCTTAGAGACTATAATATAGCGGGCGTTGCCACATTGTTGCCCCGTTGTATGACAACACTGAGCTGAAAGGCATGGGGCCAGGTTATGTAAAAAGCAGTGTAATCAAAGCGTCAACTATAGATAATAAAAAACTTGATTAAAATGACCGCTGTCAAGGTGTACCTTTAGTGCCGATACATAAAGAGACTATTCTATATTTTTATAGTTTAATTTAACTGGTTTTATTTATTAAGTACCCATATATAGATAGTTTTAAATACTTATCTCCATAAATATACATTTATAATCATTTAATTCGATACGACTTAGTAGTCCCTTTAGTTTGGCAACTGTAATTTTACCCAAGTTGGATTTTATGGTCAACTGGCGTTTAGAATTTTCCTTAAAAAGGCTGTGAACACTCCACCCACGGCCCCACGGCCCCACGGCCCCAGAATTTTAACCCTAAATGGTTCGAAAATATAGTTCCAAAAAGATTACTATACAGGTGAATTTTTTACGTGGCCGTGGATGGCCAAATCCGAAACTGTGACGAATATTGAAAAATGCTCAAAGGAGTCTCGAGCCCGATTTTGATAAAAACTAAAACTGCATCATTGGATTCCTGGCGAGGAATCGAACATGTTGGTTTTAAAAAAAAAACACTGTATTATTAACCATTCGATAGCATCGCCATCGACGCCATCGAATCAAATTCTGGGAAGTAATGACGAAACCAAAGGAAGGAGTTAATTCGTGATAAAATTTATAACAGTCTGCAAACAGTTAGCAGTATTCAACAAATTTTTATTGCGGCCTTCAACCACGAAGAGATAAAAAAAAACAAAATAGAACGATGTTCTGAAGATGACTGCGTTACGGGTGCATCACTCAAGGACATTAATTTAAAATACATATGATGTAACATTAAAGCCCCATGTCATTACTTCCTAGAATTTGATCCTTATTAGCAACACTATCGAATGGTGTAAAAATACTGTGTGTTTTTTTTTTTCAAAACCAACAGGTGACAGGTTCGATTCCTGGCCAGGAATATTGATTTTTCAAAAATCCAATGATGCCGTTTTAGTTTTCATCAAAATCAGGCCCGAGGCTCTTTTGAGCATTTTTCGCTACTCCAACATAGTTTCGGATTTGGCCATCCACGCCCACTTGGAAAATTTACCCTGAAATAGGTGCCGCTTGAGGTTTTCTGCAGTCGGAGCGGGCGGCGGCGACGCGACGCGACGGGGCGGCGCGGTTTTTTAGAAGGATGGATGCGGATAGCGCAAGAGTATCGACAGTCGACACATGTCGCGTCCCACACCACAGAGCATCTTATATATGTCCCACACTAAACATTATGACATTTGGTTAGATGTAGCAAAAATTTAGAAAAAGAGATCAAAGGTTACTAAGACATGTTTGGAGACCCAGGTAGAAGGTATACTGTACCTGTCTCCTTACAGGCGTCTTGTAGAGGAGGTTGTTAATGACGAGCGGAAGTGAAAGTTCAACTGGCAGTAGAACGAATCTATTAGTTAGAAATATTAATACGCGCCGAATATATGTATTAATTACTAAGCGTCTGACTGTATCGTCACGAAGAAAAACGTGAGTTGCTGACGAGAGATCTTTGAAAATAAAAGATGGTGCATGGTTGAGTGTGACCAGATGCAGGGATTGGTCGCACTGTCGACATTTTACGTCGAAGTTGCACAACGAGGACTGCTGGTTCACTCGTGGTATGAATGTCGTGGTATCGGAAGCTGTGAGTGTAACAAACATTTCACCGGACAGCCGAAGTGTTTCTCCATAAACTAATTCAGCTGTTAGGTCTTATTTGAAAGCGGATCGCATGCCAAAAAGGACAAAAGCACAGTATGGAAACTAGGCCTTGTTGTTAAAATAATTACATAGGCTCCATTGCAGCATTAGGTTTGTCACTCATAATGTTTTTGAAATTGAAATTTATTTATGAAAATATTGTGTAGTGTAGTGATCAAACAATCGAGTCGAAGTAGTTTATAACACGAAACAGTTTAATATTAACACACAACAACTTGTAGAAGTATAGTATAAATAATTACACTTGGCTGTGTCAATATGGCGTAACCTTTTACATGTTTTGGCGTGACCGCGTGAGTCGCGGAAAGGCTCGTGGGGCGTTTCGTGCGCTCCTCCGTTCCGTTCTCAGGGTGGAAGCGCGCCAAGAACTCTTCAATAGATCTATTTGAGAATTATCCCAATCACCTAAATGATGTGTCCACCCCCACATTTCCATATTTCCAATACAAGATCCTGGTGAGGTGGTGGTAGTCCTGTTGTCACATCGATTAATACTTTGTCCGGGTTCTGTATTGTGAAAAGTGGGGCTAAAGCCCAAGCTTTGAGATCGCCGCGCCAGAACACTTTTTCCCACCTCGGTGCTACCAGTAAGTAAATTCCTGATGCCTGATTGAGGTAGCTCAGAACTTTGGGTATTAGAAACGGGAGCGGGAACACCCATGCCAGATTGAATGTCCAAGCAACCGAGAATGCGTCGTGGGCTACAGCTTCTTCGTCGTTCTAATCCTTCGATATGTAATGAGGGACTACGCGGGCGTTTTTGGAGGCAAACAGGTCCACTTGGGGAATGCTCCATTTTAGGAATACTGTTTTTGTGACTTCGGGCAACAGATGCCATTCGGGGACCTGGCGAAACCGTGATAAGTGGTCGGCATGGTTGTTGTACCTTCCCGGAACGTAGTGCACTTTGATTTGAATTTGGTAAGTACTGATCTATCAAGCAAAACAAGTCGTAAGTTATGTCCATCAATTGCGTGGATTTGGCCCCCCCTTCGTGACGGAGATACGCTACTACCGTGCGATTGTCGCATTGTATGGTGACTGTAGATTGGCTCAGATACATGGAATGGCTTTGAAAAGCCTTCAATATTGCTAACATCTCTTTTACGTTGCCGTCCATTTTTCTCGTTTTGAGACCAAGTTCCCTTTAGGGACTGGTTGTCTATCTGGGCGCCCCAGCCTAAGTCGGAGGCGTCCGTCGTGATAAAATGAGTGACATTGTAATGTTTTTACTAGAAGGCTCACGTGGCTTGCGAGAATTTCTGGGTCTTGGTGGACCAAAAGAAAATCGTCGAGAAATACCAATATTCTCACATCTTTGCTTCTCATTACTTGGGCAATCCAATTTGTCAAACTAGTAAAAGTTTTTGGGGCCGTGCTGAGACCGAATGGAAAGCAGGTCATTTGCAGAAGTTGATTTTTGTAAATAAGGCGTAGGAAGTGCCTGGGGGCTTTGCTATATTTAGGTGGAAGTATGCCTGAGAAATGTCCAGCTTGCACATCCAATCTTTGGGTTGAATGAAATCTGGGACTCTGAATACATTTATCAGACTGAAAGGGGTGGTCAATACGAATTCGTTTAAAGCTTTTAAATTGAAAATCGGTTGGGCCGATCCATCGCTCTTTGGTACCAGGAAGAAGCTGAATAAGAAACTTGGAGTTGGACTTACAATTTATAGAATTCCTTGATTCAACATTTTTTGTATGATTAAAGTAATTTCCGTCGACACTGGTGTGTGAAACGCTTTGTTGTTTAAGTTGGGCATAATTAACGGAGGTTTTGGCTGAAAGGGTATACGGTACCTACCCTTGAATTATTCGAACAAGAAATTTTGGTGCTTGCGGGAAATCCCTCCAATGTTCGATGAAATTCGATAACTGACCGGCTTGAAATATGTTCATGTCAATATTTATTTCTCTTGGCATTGAAGCCTGAAGGTGATGACCTTCGCTTATGGCTGCCACGTCTGTGAGCGTGGTATCTTTGGTTCTGTCTTGCCCCGCGAGAGCGAAAGGAACCTCTATCTACTGTGCCACTACCCTGCCACACTCTGGGTGGCGACGACGCTTGTGCTTGCCCCTTTTTTTATGACGGCGGCGACGCGCACTTTTATGCTTTGACCTATGGTCAGAAGAACTGGAACCGTTACTATCAGAGCTACTACTACTGCTACTGCTGGAATGTGAACGCTTGCGTTTTGTACTAGATTCCTTATTATTAGCAGGGTGGGAAGGTAAACCGGTCGCAGGCGACCGGTTCATCTTGTGAAATCAACGTTATTTCTTTATCCATTAAGCTTTAAATAATCGCACATCAAAAAACTGGAACAAAAGTGAAAATACAACACGCGAACGGAAAACCGTTGATTTAAATATATCAACTTTGATTTACTAAACACTAAAACAGTTAAACTTACTAAACACTAGAAACCGTTTAGTACATATCGAAAACTAATAGCCAGTTTTCGATCGTAAGGAAAAAATAATGACGGTTATAATATTTTTTTAAACTTAACTGAGATAGCCGTCTTCGGCAAGGAAAAGAACGCCAAAAAGCAAGACAGAGGCTAGCGCACTCGCAAGTGCACTCCCCTCTCTGATCTGGTGACGTCACGAGAGCGAGACAGAGCTATACGGCTAGATCGTAAGGAAAAATGGCACAGGAAACAAGATACAGCCTATCTCAATTGTTTAAATTTATTATGCTTCGAATAACGGTCAAGTGGTTTAATAGTTTGTGCTCTAGGGTATAAAGTAGAAAATCTATTAAAAGACAACATGTACCTCGTCGACCACGACTTAGAGAATAGCATAACAGGGCGCATGTGCGGCCACCATGAAAACGACACCCATGACAAAAAACTGTCATTTTTTGCAGCCGCCATCTTTGATTTACATTTTGACAGCAACACCCTCGAAAACCACGAAATCGACACCCAGGATGGAAAACATGATAATTTTTGCAGCCGCCATCTTGGATTTACATTTTGACAGCACTATCGGCTTCAACACACTCGAAAATCATGAAAACGACATCCACCATGACAAAAACTTGACATTTGTTGCAGCCGCCATCTTGGATTGACATTTTGACAGCGCTAACGGCTATGTACAACACGGCGGCGATGAGAAATTTGTAGCAGCCGCCATGTTGGATTTACAAATTAATTCACGAATTTATTATGATCGATGAAAATAAATCATTCTTACCGTTCTAAATCAACAGATAGTGTAAAAAACGAAAGCTCCGGTTTTTATAAAACCGTCACAGAGCATCATATAAAAACAAAGCCGTGTTCAAAGTTTCAAACACCCATATCCTATACAATACGTACAGTTGTCAAAAGAAAACCTAACCTATCCGAAGCGCCCGCTTCGGATAGGTTACGTTTTCCTTTTTTTTTAAGATTCCAGAGAAAAAATTACTACGCGACCGCGACTTCGTCTTGACGCGACAGTTACGACCACAGAGCATCATTGGTCACGACTGACATGTCCGTTTCGGGGTCTCGTCGATGCGCGTGTTTGTGTACCGATTCGACCGTTAGTACGTAGTTTCCGTACTGTTTTAAACTGAGACGAAAGGTCGGCTGAACAGATCAGACTCGAACTGAGTGCCTTGGTTTGTCTTAATGACCGATGGTACGCTGAAGCGAGCGACCGACCCATTCGCGTGTGAGAGAGGGACGCTATGGGAAGCACCCGGGATCGAAGCTTCACGTTGCCACTAAACAAAAATACAGCGGATGGCTTAATTGTCTTCTGGGAATTGATATTTCACTAAAAGAACGATAGTTTTATATATTAATTAGTTTATTTTAAATAAACACTGGTTTTATAACATTTTAATTTGCACACGAATTATTACTTCTTCAAAGAAGCTTCAGACTAACATTGACACACGTTTATTTTTTAATACCATAGATGTCAAAGACATTTTTTCCTCTAACACCTTCTCCTATTTTTAAAAAATTTCAATAACATGAAAAAATTTAAAAATATTAACTTATACACTTTTACTTCAGAGCCACCATCAAAATTTTAAAATATTAACTTATACATTTTTACTTCTTTGTAACAGACCTCAACAATTTTACTTTATTACAATTTTTTCACAATGAAACTTAAACTTTTCTTTATATAATGGTTTTGTAAACATATCAGCAATTTGTAAATTAGTAGGACAATACTTTATATCTAAGTAACCTTTCTTATAATTTTCATGAATGAAATAGAACCTCACATCTATATGTTTTGACCTTTTACTAAATGAACCTGTTTTTATCAACTGGATAGCACTCTGGTTATCAATATTTAAATTTATTTTAACACTTTTTCCAATTAACTCACTTATAAAAGTCTTTAAATATAAACACTCTTTAACACAATCTGCAGCTGCTATATATTCAGCTTCAGTTGAAGATAGACTCACTATCGGCTGTCTCTTAGAGCTCCATGATATGGGTCCACCTGATAACATTATTACAAACCCAGTTGTGCTGCGTCTGGTCTCAGTACATCCTGCATAGTCTGAGTCACAATATGCATCTAATCTTGTTATCTCTTGTCCTGTGTTGTACATAATTCCTTTATCTCTTGTCCCATTCAAATATTTCAATATCTTCTTTACTGCTAATATGTCTTGTCTCGATGGATTTTCTACCTTTTTACTTGCTTCATTCACAGCTTGGCTGATATCTGGTCTTGATCTTGTTGATAAGTACAATAATCCTCCTACTAGTTCTCTGTAGGGAAAGTTTGATGTAGCCGTCTCAGGTTCAGTTACCTTATCCATATTGCACGGTGTATCTGCTGGTTTTGAATCATACATATTGTACTTTCTCAGTAACTTTTCTGTATAGGTCTGTTGATGTAATAAAATTCCTTTTTCTGATCTTCTGATTTCAAACCCAATATAATTTTGTGGTTGTTTGAAAATCTTTATCATAAATTCCTTTTCTAAATGATATAGGATCTGTAATATTTTCTCCTTGTCTTTCGATATCGCCAGACCATCGTCAACGTATATCGCTATTAATAAGGTCTTGTCTTCATTATAAAAAACACATTGATCTGATTTTGTAGCTCTTAGTCCAAGTTTTCTCATAGTTTCTGTAAATTTTTTATTCCAGGTCATTGGTGCCTGTTTTAACCCATATAATGCTTTCTTTAAATGACAAACTTTATTGTGCTGTTTTTCATATCCTTCTGGGATGTTCATAAAGACGTCTTCTATTAGTTCACCATATAAAAATGCGGTTTTTACATCAAATGTAATCATTTCATATTCCTTTGAAGCTGCAATAGCTATCAATGATTTTAATGCTGATTGACTTACTACTGGACTGTATATTTCTTGATAGTCAATGCCTTGTTGCTCGAAACCTCTCGCTACAAGTCTTGCTTTGTATGTACCATTTTCTTTTATACAAAATACCCATTTATTTGACAGTATCTTGTGTCCCTTTGCTTTTTCTAAATCAACTATTTCCCATGTATTGTTACTTTCCAATGATTCCTTCTCCGAATTTATAGCCTTCTCCCAATTCTTCTTCTCAGCAGACTTCATGACTTCATCATAGGTAAGTAATACATAATCTTGCAGGTAAACTGGTTTTCTCCGTTGTCTTCTAGTAATTGTAGTTTCTATCTCTTCAGTGTTATTTTCTACATTTTCATTAATTTCAACTTCTTCTATTATTTCTGGGTCAAGGTCCCAGACCTCATCTTCTTCTACATTACTTTGTAGTTCCGACTCCTCTATCTCATAATAGATGTCATCACTTTCTTCTTCTTGATTTATTTCTTCTTCATTATTACCTGGTATTATTTCTGTTATCACCAATCTTCTTGTTTCTTCTTCTTTTCCCTCATTATTCTTATTATCATTAAGTATGACAATATCCCTTGCTATTTCAATTTTTCCTTTTTCTTCATTCCATAGTCTATATCCATTATTAGTATATCCAATCATTATTAACTTTTTACTTCTTGGATCTAGTTTCTTTATATTTGTATGTAGTTGTTTAGCATATACTTTTGAACCAAACTTGTGTATATTAGATATATTAGGTCTTTTACCATGCCACATTTCATAAGGTGTTTTATTTTCCAAAGATTCACTTGGTAGTCTATTTATAATATAAGTAGCACAGAATATAGCTTCACCCCACATTTCTTTATCTAATTCTGAATCAAATAGTAATGCTCTGGTTTTATCTAATAATGTCCGATTTAATCTTTCTGCCTTACCATTTAGCTGAGGTGTATATGGTACTGTATAATCTAGTTTTATTCCCTTTTCTGTGCACCATTTTCTAAAGTCATTACTTGTGTATTCACCCCCATTGTCACATCTTATCGTAGACACCTTTTCTGTTCTCTCTCTTTCTGTTTCTTCTATGTAATGTCTTAAATTGTCTTTCACTTCATTTTTATGCTTCAGCAGGTATATTTTTGTAAAATGAGTGTAGTCATCCATGACTGTTAAGACATAACTATAACCATCATATGTTTTATTTTCAAATGGCCCACATACATCTGTATGTATTAATTGTAATGGTCTACTGGCTCTGTTTCTTACTGTTTTAAATGGAAGTCTTGTTTGTTTTGCTTGTGTACAGATTTCACATGTATCTAATTGTTTTAAACCTTGTATTTTTATTCCATCTGCCACATCTGGTAATATTTCTAGTATTTTCTTCCCTGGATGTCCTAGTCTTTGATGCCATTCTAAGGCAGTGCCAGTTTCTTTCATTAACATTGTCTTTTCTTCTGTATTTTTCCCATCTAAATTAATTTTATATAAGCCATTTTCCTTTTTTCCTGTCAATAGTAACTCTGACTCCTTATATATTTTTACAGTATCTTTAGTAAACACAACAGTTCCTTGATTATTAGTGACTGCATTCACGGACAACAAGTTTTGTGATAAATCCGGAACTAACAGGGTATTATTTAAATTACATTTTTCACCTTTGACTTTACCAATTCCCTTTACTTCTATTGTTTCTTCATTGGCAGTCAAGACCGATGATTGCTTATTTTCATAATTTGACAATATGTCTATACTGTTTGTCATATGTGCAGTGCACCCAGAGTCTACTATGAATTCTTTATTTTGTGTACCCTGTTTTTCAAACATTGTAAAAAATGCTTTTACTGTTTTTTCCATAACTGTTTCTTCTTTGTCTTTCTTGTTCTTATTTTTGAAAAAACAATTTTCTTCTTTATGGTTTGTTTTCTTACAAAATGAACATTGTTTATTCTTTAACTTACAGTCGTCTTTTTCTTCATGGTTATTCCTTTTGCAAATACTACAAGCTTTACAGTCTTTCTTCATGTGCCCTGTTTTGTTGCATCTAAAGCATTTTATTGCACTTGAAGCCTTTTTCTTTGTAGCCTGAAATGCCAATTGTTTTTCTGTTTCACTGGTTTTTAAAAGTCGGTTTTCCTCACTTAATATTCTGTTTGTTAAGTTAGTCAGGGTTTTCTTATCATCTGCCATTGATTCCCAAGCAGTGATGAAATAGTTTAGGTTACTCGGCAAACAGGATAATATTTTTGACATAACCATTTCTTCATTAATGTTTTCACCCAACTGATTTAGTCTAAACTGTAGATTTTCTATGTCAGTTATTAATTCTGTAAGTGATCGACCTTCTTGTAACTTATATGTGAAGAACTCTTGTAATAGTGATGTCTTGTTTCTTTGTTCTGAGCCTTCAAATATTTCACATAACTTATTGTACATTTCTAGCGCATTTTTACATTTTAAAATGTGTCCTTTTAATTTTCTGTCTATGCTGTTTATTATAATTCGTTGCACCTGGGCATCTTTTGTTACGAATGCATCAGATTTCATATCTTCTTTTTTTACATCTGACGAAATTGCTGCAGTCAGATTTGCTGCCTTTATGTGGATGTTAAACTCGAATTTCCATAACAGAAATGTCTCCCCATCCTTTAGTTTTTCAATCTGAGCATCTTTGTCCATTTTTCTTGATTTTCCTTTGTTTTAGTATTGACTTGACCAAGCCACCGGTTTTTATTTGTTCTTTTAGGACGTCCCTGGGCCCATAACCTCTTCTGGGAATTGATATTTCACTAAAAGAACGATAGTTTTATATATTAATTAGTTTATTTTAAATAAACACTGGTTTTATAACATTTTAATTTGCACACGAATTATTACTTCTTCATGGAAGCTTCAGACTAACATTGACACATGTTTTTTTTTTTAATACCATAGATGTCAAAAACATTTTTTCCTCTAACAAATTGATATTAAAAGCCTTGGTTTAGATTAATTTAAAATATTTAAAAATTACACTCTTTGATGTTGATATGTCAACGTCAGTCGTCAAATTCGAAAGAAAGAAATGTCAGTGTCAGGTTGCCTTTGTATATTAATATTTATAAATTTAGATTCGAAGTGTTGGAGTAACTATTGTCATATTCTAATTTAGTTTGTTAGCCTAATATGTTGATATTTAAGTGTGGCCTGATCATTCTAACATCAACTTATATTGTATCGTAAGTAACATTAGATTGAATTCAAAATAATGTAGTTTATTGGGCACTTCTTTTTTTTGTTTAATATTGTGATCATTCGCAAATAAAAAAATTAAATCAAATGTCTATTTGCTCAATAAATTGTGCCACCTAGGTAGCACGTTCATGCCAGTTTCGCTGACTACATTTTGTATCATAGTTGTTCTCTTTGGGTAACTTACAATACGTTCTTTGCTACTTTCACTTTCATTTGGAATGCGTTAGTTATTTATTTTTTATTGAAATAAATTGTTTTCTTCATGTTTCAGTCTGTGTTTCCAAGTTTCGCAAGACACAAATTCTTTGGATACTGGCCTTGCTTTTTTGTTCATAGCCAGCGGAGCTATTGGTGAGAGGGATTTATGTCTATGTTATATAAAGTCAGTGTTGAAATGAATGTGCAATAAAATGAATGCACCACGACTGCTAAGTTTCTATAAGCTTATATAGAAAAGGAAAAAAAGCAATTAATTTAAAATTTAATTAAAGCTATTAAAAAAAAAATAGTTTATAATGTTTGTTTATTCTAACTTTATTGTATTTCAAAGGAAAGTTTTTAACAAAAAATCGATAAAATTCAGTTCTATGGTTATCATATAAGTGGAGATTAAAGTATGTTACTATATTTTACAATATTTGTATGTATGCATAAAGTTTTTGATAAGTTGCTCAGTATTTGCCTTATTTATCTTAAATTTAACATTAACAAGTCATCAAGATCCTCTTGCATGGTCAATAAATTGTCTTTGATATATTACTCTATGGTAATAAAATAATGTGCTACTGTTCTTTAAAAAAGCTGGAAATTGAATTTGGATGATTATTAGAATCATAAAGTTTTCATAGTATAAAGCCAAGGCCACACTGCCAGCTGGCAGGTGAGCAAGGCTCTTTTCGTTCTTCATTTCGGCTCTTCCGTTGTTTGTGGTGTGAACCAAAGGAGGTGAAACAATGCTTTGTTCGCCTTGCTCACCTGCCTGCCAGCTGGCGGTGTGGCCTGCGCTGTAGATGTCAAGGTGTTACTAATTGAGATATTTGAAAGGTTCTTATGGCATTATAATAACTCTGTTAGTCCATGAACCATCATGGACTAACAGACACTAACTGCTACAACAGTTATACCATGCAGTGATGAACTGAACTGTTGTAACAAGCCACTTTTGATGATCCCACAAAAATATTTAACATACAGTTTTCTGAGATCTTTGACTAAATAACTTTTATAGTACCATATTATTTCGCCTTTTTACTTTCATCATGGTTCAATTCTTGTATCATTACTAATATTTTTGTGCTAACAATATGTCTTTTTACAGCTGGCAAAATATTATATGACAGATACCAGCAAATACATATACTCGGCTCATTAACACCAAATCCAAATGTTACTTCATTCGCAAATAGGATAGCTTCCTTTTCAGCTTCATTCCTCTCTCTGGGCTTCCTGGTATATTTCTTCCTTTTCCTGTTTAAGGTAAGATAATCATTGATTAACAGACTAAATTACTAGAAAAATCATGGACAGGTAGTAACAAAACGGAATTTATGTGATTTTAAATTGTTAAAATATATTTAAAGTTGTTCTCAGAAGTTGATCTGATTCAATATACTTCAAAGGTACTCATTTTGTAAATTAAATCATAATTATTATGTGTATAATCATCTAACTAACTAAAAGTAACATAAGATTAAACTGTCTCAATAAAAAATGTTAACAAAAAATATCTGTAACATTCATCTTTGTTATTGCATTGTAACTCTTGGGCATTTCATAATAAACACCACATTACTAATGTGAGTTCTAAATATTTATGAGCATTAAGTAAATCTCACATGTAAGTACAGTTACACATAACTTATATAATTGTTTGCAGGTGGATAATCATTGCCTCACGGCATTGAATATTTTTATATGTGGATTTGGCACTTTATACATTTGGATGCAGGTATGTTAAATAAATAATTATGTATCTTGGAACTACGAGTATATCTTGTATGTACTTTCAAGAATTTATTTCTAATTGATCTTGATAATGAAATTATAATAACGCTACTTTTCATATTCATTTAAAAGATAGATGTTGCAATTAAAAAAGTTGTCAATTCTCGCAAAATTCCTTTTGTAGTTGTATACCCATTCCTTTTAATTGGTGGGTACCTATTCCGTTGTGTGTGACCGAATCAAAAAGTAGGACGTATTTCACAAATCTTTTGATGCCCTCAGCAAGCGCGTGTGCGCTCTTTGCTAAATTAATTTGAATAAATCTTATACAAATCTATGCTATGGCGGGTCTAAAGTAGGCGATAACCACCTGTTTTCAATTCAAGGCGTGAGGACACTTGATGAATATAATAATAATAGTTCAGTTCACACACTTGCCTGGCATCTCAATTTCAGTCATCTTTAGAGTCTGGGTCTCTACCGCAGTTTTTAACAACAGGCGTTACCCACCTGCTCCATAAGTCAGGTAGTCCCGCGGAACCCAAGAATTATAGACCGATCACGTGTTTGTCGACGGTCTATAAGCTTCTTACATCCATTTTGAGAGCGAAAATTAATACACACATTGACAAAAACTCCATTATGTCTGCCTCTCAAAATGGATGTAGGAACGGGTCCCGCGGTACTAAGGAGCTACTCCTCATCGACATGGCCATTAGCCAACAGGTTCGTCGATCCCGCAAGGATCTGTCGACATGTTGGATAGATTATAAGAAGGCCTACGACTCGATTCCACATACATGGCTCATGAGGGTGCTGGAGTTGTACAAGATAGATGCAACTCTACGCGCCTTCCTTGAGTCGTGTATGGGGCAATGGAGGACGGTCCTTCGATATCCAGGATGTCGACAGATTCAGGGGAACGATGAGCCTGTATGGATTAAACGGGGAATATTCCAGGGCGACAGTTTGAGTCCACTTTGGTTCTGTCTAGCCCTGAATCCTCTAAGTACATTGCTGGAGGATTCAGGTCTAGGCTATCGGTTGAGGAGAGTTGGTCAGGTCATATCTCACCTTCTTTACATGGATGATCTGAAACTCTTTGCCCCCAACAAATTGCAACTGATGAAGCTACTGAAAGTAACTGAAACTTTTAGTAGCGCCATCAGGATGGAATTTGGTGTGGACAAATGTGCATTCATGTATGTAAAGCGAGGGGAGATTATGGAATCCGAAGGAATTCAGCTCTCGGATTCCATACACCTGAGATCCGTCTCCTCATCCGAAAGCTATAAATATTTGGGTATGTCGGAAGCGTTAGGCATTAACGTAACTGACATGAAGGAATCGTTGAAGGAGCGCTTCTTCGGTCGCCTGAAGAAGGTATTAAATAGCCTTCTTTCGGGCGGGAACAAGGTGCGCGCCTTCAACGGTTGGGTCATGCCGGTTTTAATGTACTCTTTCGGCATACTCAAATGGACTCAGACCGAACTCGATACCCTGGATAGGAGAGTCCGTACACTGCTGACTGCAAACCGGATGCATCACCCACGATCATCGGTGATGAGACTGTATATCCCGCGGAAGTGCGGGGGTCGAGGCTTTTTAAACGCGAAGACGCTCGAAGACGACAACCGCGAGGTATGCAGTCTCTGAGAATATTTTTTAAAAGCCGAGGTGGGTATGCACCGAGATGTGGTCGCAGTGGACAAGGGCCTCACCCCGCTGTCCATGGCTAAAGAGAACTGGCGCAAACCTGTAGTACTTACTACCGATGACCGCAAGGAAGTATGGCAAGGCAAGGAGCTTCACGGACGCTTCTACCGGGCTCTTCATGGGCCCGATGTACATTTTCTAGCATCCGTGTCCTGGCTACGTTTCGGTGACCTCTTTGGGGAAACTGAAGGTTTTGTCTGTGTGATTATGGACGAAGTTATGTTGACGAACAACTACCGGAAATATATTATGAAGGATGGGACGGTTGACGTGTGTCGGGCATGCCACCGTCCGGGTGAGTCCATCAGACATATTATTTCTGGTTGTTCTCGTCTGGCTAACGGCGAGTACTTGCACAGGCATAACCAAGTAGCCAGGATTATTCACCAGCAACTTGCCTTGAAATATAAACTTGTGGAATCTGAGGTACCGTACTACAAGTATGTGCCCGACCCAGTTCTCGAGAAAGACCATGTCACGCTGTACTGGGATCGGTCTATCATCACTGACAGGACTATTGTCGCCAATAAGCCTGACATAGTGGTGATAGACCGATCAGCGCGCCGCGTAATGATAATCGATGTTACCATCCCACATGACGAGAACCTCGTGAAAGCTGAGAAAGAGAAACAAATGAAATATCTCGACTTGGCACACGAGGTTGTCGACATGTGGAATGTGAACTCGGCTATCATTGTGCCGATTGTTCTGACGGCCAATGGCCTTATAGCCAAAAGCCTCGACGAACATCTCCCGAGGCTCTCCTTAGGCGGTTGGATCAAGGGCCTGATTCAGGAAGCAGTACTCCTCGATACGGCTCGCATTGTGAGGAGGTTCCTGTCTCTGGAGCCCTAACCACCGGTAGCTTGGACCCTGCTCCCGATACCGGCGGACCACTATTTTTTATATTTTTAAATGTTTTTTTTAATATTAATTAGTTTAGAAATATTTAAAAATGTAATTTATATGTATATAATTGAATAAAGGAAATAATAATAGTACTAGTTTAGAGAGGGTGTTAAAATTTTTGAAGAAGGATCGTAAGAGGATGCAATATGAAAGTTGGCAACATTGCAATAGTAGCTTTCAAATTTTTCACTGTTTTGATACATAAATCAATATTACTGAATGAAATGTCTCTCTGTTGCACTAAAATATTGATTAAGAATTAGTTTTAGTTACATAAAAAGCACTTCGGAATCTTATAAATGCTTAAATACTCGTCCAGCCTTATTATTGCTATTCATAATCAATATTTTAGTGCAACAAAGAGAGACCTTTTAAATTTTCATTTAATAACATCGATTTATTTATCAAAACAGTGAAATATTTTAAAGCTATTTGCAACGTTGCCAACTTTCTGAACGCATCCTCTTGACCAATCCTAATTAATTGGAAACTGTATATTTAAACTTTTGACCGAAAAGAAAAATCGGAAAGGGGTAATTATATTTTTAGTGGAGGATTATACTGCCTGATTCAATTAACTGAAAAATTGGTATATTTATATAAAGTCACATTAAAATAGATGGACAAATTTTAAAACAGTGTTCAGTACGTCTAACCAAAAATATCCAAGCAAAAAAAAACACTGATTAAAGTGATTTTATTTTGACCGAATGGATGTGTTTATCCTAGAGTGCCGCCGGCAATTTATTATTTAGGTCAAAATAAAATCACTTTAATCAGTGTTTTTTTTTGCTTGGATATCATTGGTTAGACGTACTGAACGCCGTGTTAAAATTTGTCCATCTATTTTAATGGGACCTTATATAAAGCGTAAAGAACGCTTCCATTATTAGACAAAAATGGAAAGATGGAATGGTTAAAAAGGAATACCTATAATTTATATGAAAAATCGGAATTTTTCTTTTGATCTGTTTCATAAAAGCTTATGCCCGCGGCTTCGCCCGCGTGGAGTTCGGTAATAGTCCCAGGGGATCATACTACCGGGATAAAAAGTATCCTATGTGTTAATCCAGGTTATAAGCTATCTGTATGCAAAATTTCATCCAAATCCGTTCTGTAGTTTTTGCGTGTAAGAGTAACAAACATCAACCATCCATCCTCACAAACTTTCGCACCTATAATATTATTAGTAGGACTTAAAAAAAAGTCTAAAATAAAATAAAAGAGATCTTGTTAGGGGAGGAGCTCGTGGCTAAGTAATAACAGCCTCTCGGGTCGGTGTTCAGGTTAAGCCGCGCTTGCCTAGGTTGGTCCATGGAAGGGACCACCCATCTCCTACTGAGTTTCTTCCGTGCCTCAGAAAGCACGTTCAGCCGTTGATCCCGGTTGTCATTTACAGGTAGTCAGTGGCCCGAAAGTCTTACAACCAGTTTTAGCAAAGGATATCGTATTACCCAGTAGGTACTAACTGGGTTCTGGAGGTCAGATAGGCAGTCACTCCTTGAAACTACTGGTATCCAGGTGAAGCCGATCCCAACGTAGTTGGGAAAAGGCTAGGTAGATGATGATGATCTTTGTAGGGTGTTCTGTAGGGCAAAACACGAAATCCACGTGAACGCAGTCACGGGCGATGTGCTAGTCTATCAGTACATCGTATGAAGCTTTTCTCTATCCCGATATTTTTGTCCCCTGAAAGGACAATGCTCGTGAAGTATGGGAAAAAACCCAGGCCCGGCGCAAGTGAAATGTATCTCAAATGTTTAGTAGCTGGCGTTGTCAAAATATATTTCTAAATGTCATAAATTGCTCGTTTTTTGTAAGGGGCTATACTGAAGAGTTAAAAATTGGGGAAATCTTTCATCCTTTCTTTACTCTTGTCGTAAGTAAGACATTTAGTCATCTATTTTGACTACGCCACCAACATAATCTGCAATGTAAATAGCCAAAAAACAAGGCTAAGTAAAATGAAGTATATTATTATTCCCATTATTCATTTTCAAACAAATTATGTAATTACATTTTTAAATATTTTTTAAAATACCATATAGCGGTCTGCCGGTCCCGGGAGGAGGGTCAAAAGCTACCTGTGCTTAGGGCTCCAGAGACGGGAACCTCCTCACAATGTGGGCCGGTTCGAGGAGTACTGAATTAAACCCTTGATCCAACCGCCAAGCGAGAGTTTCTACAGATGTTCGTCGAGGCTTTTGGCCACCACGCCATGGGCCGTAACGACAATCGGCACAATGATAGCAGAGTTTACATTCCACATGCGCGTAGACTATAAAAATAATTCTAGGTAAAAATTACTCCTGCTAAAAAAGCATTAGAAAAACTTTACGTTTGGAAAATAATTTTGACAATATTTTTTATTTTGTATTAAATTGCTATTTTTTTTACTAAAAATATGAGATATGTTACGTTTGCGCCGGGACTGGGTTTTTTAACACTATCCTTTAAGAAAGTTCAACTTTCGTTTTTGAATGCAATATAAAATAATGTTTGTTGTTTCAGTGCATCCTCACAACTTATACCTCGACTCTGTTTTATGACAAAAATTTAACAGTGTTTCGGCAATGCCTTGCCAACTTGAGCTTCCTCCTTTTGATTTTAATGGCAATATTCGGAACAGTAACATCATTTTTGCCATTGAGTAAGTAACGCATATTTTGGACTAGCATTTATGGACATACTTCGGACACAAAAGATCGTTAAACAACGGGAGCGTCAGCATTGATCCATAACCCATTGATACTTAAATGTGGCATCCTGTATGAAGTCACCAACTACATAAATAGAAAATCACGATACTATTTTCATTGAATATTGTCGAAATCTAAGTCCAAATAATTTTCAGTTTTCAGCCTTTTGAGTGATATTAACTTTTTTTTCCATTTTAGATGGTTCCAGCACACTTTACTTCTGTTTCATCGTGACTTCCCTATGTAGCAATATATTAGCAGCAATATTTTGTGTGTTTATACTGACTTTTGAAAAAGAGTATGAATATTTTTCTGAGGTAAGGTGCAACTAATTTTGCATACTGTTTTGAATGTTTTTCTTTGCTTATTAGCTCATATTAATTTGTTTATCGAATTTCAGGGTTTACGATCAGAGCTTCTGCTCGACGATGGCAGCTCCTTGGACAATTCATCATTGTCGGACATTGATAGCATATTTGGGGCCCAAGAATCAACTTCAAGTACAATCGTCATAAAGGGTAACATCAGCTGTGCCAAGATCTCCTGACCCGAGGCCGTGCCCGACGCGGGCACGGTACTACAAAAATCGACTGCCGGCACCCCCATGTCGCCTTCGTACGGCAGCTTCGGTAACACTAAGATAAACATCGATAGTATTAAGCAAAATAATATTAACGAACAACGAGATGAAGTAGACGCTCTCGAAGACAATGACAGTGGAATGTCATCAGAGGAAACCGACGACTCTCTCAAACTTAACATAAGTCCTAACAATAATGATAACGTAAGTAAAAACTTAAGTTCAAGTGTAGACGATAAACAAGAAGTAATAACGAAGTGCCTAACTATAGAAACTCATTGTGCTGAGCACAGGAATGAGATTCCGAGCTGTTCGACCGCTGTTAATCATGTAAGTGTTTTTATTGAAGACGCGGAGGCCGGGTCTCACCCGACGGAGCCTAAAGATCTGAATGTTGATCAAAAAGTTTCGGATTATATTGTGATAGATCTGACATGTGATGTCGACAATGTACGTGCATTGTCTAAAGGTAAAAAGAAAAAGAAAAAGGTTGTCGGTACAAAAAAGCGTAACATTGATTGTGATTATTCAAGTATACCTAGTGTAGAATCGAGCCAAAGTTTAGTTCCTGTTGCGAACAACGAACTTGTTAATACCGAGAACCAGAAGTTGCTCAGCTTATCTCTGTCAATACTTCTCGCTGCCCTGTTGCAAGCGATGCGCTGTTTCGCCCAGTTCTTAGAAGATATTGTGGTTCCTCAACGGTAATAAATAATTATATTGTGTTCCTTTGTATTTTTGGTGCAGTATTCACTAATATATTACTTAGCTTAAGATAATGACTTTTATCAATGACATTATATTTAATTACATTGAACTGATTTGGTTTTATTTTAATTAGCAGTCAGCGTTAAAAATATTGAGCCGAACACGAACAGTTTGCATATCTATGTTTATTTGGATTTCAGAACATTTTTAATCAATTTGTTCGTCTCGCTATTCTTGACGTCCACTTAACTACATCATCATCGTAACATTCGGTTGGTTTTATCAGGACTCAAAAAGACACAAGCAAGGCATTAATTAAATCAAATAAAAGTAAAATTGGGGTAATAATTTAATAAATTATTTTGAACATTACACAAACGCTACTATTCACACACATCAAATAACTTAATGAGGTTATAGGTCGTAGGTACACTAAATGATTATTTCTATTTATTGTCTGAATATTATTTCACTAGCATTTCAGAGTGATTGCTCGTTGATCACTGTAATCAGTCTATTGTTTGTGTTATGGCAATTTTTCTTCCACTTGATCGAGTTTTTGGCGTGAATCTCTGGTGAGTCGTGGCGCTCAGGGATGGTGGATGCTTGTGGCGAAGAGTTGGCTACGACGATGGACCAGCGTCGCCCACGCCGCTCGTTGAGAGTCGGCAGCTCGGCTATTAGATTGTTTTCGTATTCACTTAACATTAAATAGTTTTCGACCTGAAAATACAATTTTGACATTAGTTGGTTGCTAATAGGAGTCGTTAGCACGACATCTTTATGGTGGTTCTTTTAGGGATCACATTCGAAGGTAACCTAACCTGCGCAGTGCTTTGGTACTCTGCGGCGGAAAACTTAAGTTTTGATTCGATTATATATTTTATAATCGAACCACAGCTGAATTGAGATAACTTAAAGGATGCTGAGGTGATGTTAGAAGGTTTCTCGCTCTTTCACTGTCGCATTACCTATAGGTACTGTTCTAAAGTACCTGTACGGTGAGAAGTCTTCGCTTCCAAAAACTGTTTAGTCATTACCTTATTACAACTAGTGATACAATCACCCCCGCAGTCCAAGTCGTCGAGTAAATGCTCTGGTATGTCCAGATCAAGATCGAGGTCCAGGCCGCCTTCCTCGCTGATGCACGTCAGCTCGGGCGGCACGTTTGGCGGCGGGGAGCCCAGGGTGCCGGGCCGAATGCTGTCCAGCAAGAGGTCGCGACCCGATCGACCTGGTGCTACGAATTCTGCTCCTAGAACTATGAGAGAGTTTGCTATAACTTAGGGCTTAGAGAAGGATTCGTCAGAAAAAAAAACCACGACTACTTTATACATGTCTACGTATAAAAAGTCCAAAACAAACAGAAAAAATAATTTATTCTGTATTTTCTGACAAACACGCCAAAATCTGTAGGTATGTATCGACTTGGGCAGTCGTAAAAAAAGGAGTTGGAATATAACGCCATACCAAAACCAACTGCTGGTATGCCTATGCCTATGATAGGCACACAAGGCCTAATATCTACATATTTTTTTTCCAAAAATCTTTCCAATCATAAAATGATTTACCTAAGGCGGTGGCTGCGCCTGCGGCTGTGCGCGGTTCACGTTCGCGACTACGGCTGCGCCGCGACGGCTCGCACGTTGACTCACAATTTGCAGTTCCACCGTTTTCTCTGCAAAACAAATTGAGTAATATATGTAGCATCTAGCAGTCTCACTATTTAAGATAGTTTAGGATGAGTTTGCAACTTGAACGCAAAAAGACTTTCTCGGGACAACCAACAGGAAGGGTGGGTAGGTAAAAAGTGAGCGTAAAAGGAAATGATCTCTGTGAAATCTTGTGATAAGCAGTTGTGCGACTACTTTCAAATTAACTAGGCACGTCCTGTAAATAAATTGACACCCTATGCCAATCTTATAGCCATTTAATTCAACTGTTCAAGAATGACAGATTTATTTAAACGAACGATTTAAGTTGGTGGTCAAGTCCTTTGCAATTATTATTTTCCCTCATCCAATTGCATACTTACCTACAATCAGTCAACACTTTTTCAGAAGTTATACGTACTTGGTGTGTTTGTGCGCTACACTGCGCCTATGAAGATCGATACAGAAAAGAGATAAGGATCCGATGAGGGAACAAGTCGAGCTGAAATAGTAGCCCGCTTTGCCGCCGCAACCAACGTTTATGTAACCTGAAAATTGAAGATTAGGTAGTTAGATTCAGAACATCCAGGAAAACTATGTTCCTGATATACGATTTTTTTGAACCGGGGCAGAAAGTTGCTAGTGGCAGTCCCTCTCCAGCGTTTGAAAGGACACAGGCCTCCTCTTTGCGAGAGGGACAGTCCCGAATTAGCGATATTCCGAAACGGGGTAGAAACTTGATAGGGCGATCTCTCTCCAGTGTTTGAGTAGATGATTTTAAAACTATCAGCACCAATGAAACCCAGCAGGTTGCAGGTTTGTTCAGAGTGTCAAGAGAGTTTCGAGTGTTTCTTGAGCATTTACGGTAAATAGCGTTTATGGCAAATAGGTCGTGTACCTACACGACTACACGACTATATAGGGTGACTGGTAATTACTGACCGATACTTAAACACGTGATTGTACTCATAATAACAAACAACTTTTCCAAAGAAACAATTTTTTATACACTTTTATCACAATCAACAAAGCAGTATGAAATTCGAGCGCAAACGCATGTGACCTATCAGCTGTTAGGTCACAGGCGACGATAGTTGGGAAAGTTATTTGTTATCACGAGTACAATCACGTGTTAAAGTATCGGTCACTAATTACCAGTCACCCTATATACCTAATAGATCTATGGTCTAGGTTGCATCTCACCTGAAAGCGGCACCCCTATGGCGATGGGCACGGCCTGTGAGCACTGCACGAAGCCCCAAGTCCGCGCGAAGTTGCGCGAGCGCACACGCTCGTACGTGTACATCTTCAGCGAGTAGTGGTAGCCTCCGCAGAATATACCTGGAAGTAGAACAAACTTTAGTACCATGTTGAAAGTACCTAAGGGTAAAATTTTACATAGAAATAAATCAAGTGCTTCAGAACTGTTTCGTGGATGCGTTTGCACAAAAATAAAATCATCATAAAAAAAAACATGCATAAAATCACAGGCTTTGGAATTCAAAGTAACCTAAACCGTCGATGCCATTTATTTTGCCATTGCTTTCTGTACCTACACAGAAAACTGAAGCCGAAATGACGAAACTAAAATCTCAGCTCTACATCGAAAATAACCAGTCACATAATTACCGTAAACCCAAGCAAACAGGACGTATCCTCGATAGGACCCCTCGACGGCCGTCAGAGCCATGGTGGCTAGACCACACACGAACACGGCCGCCTGAGTGAGGTACTGGCGGGCTATCCTGCATTCAGCCGAGTTCTGTCGGACGAGCAGCCCGAAAGCCGCGCAACCTACTGCCCAGGCTAGGCCGAGATACGCTTGCAGGAGTTCCACTGTATCGCCTAGACCTGGAAGACAAGAGATTGCTCTTACTTTTCTATAGGGGAGGAAATCGAAGATCTGAAATAAGTAATGTGATGGGATGTGGCATATCTTGGGCACCAGTCCTTGTGAACATCAGAGATTGTTTTCCGACCTGTACGTCTTTGTAGATGCAAATGGCCTCAAATGGGATGCCCTTACTGTGGCTCGTTCTTAATTTGCATAATTTACAATGTGTAATACGATAGCTACTTCACTGGGAAAAAATATGGAACCAAAAGGATAAAAACCCACCTTCTTCTTCAGCGTGGTAAGCCAAATAGAATATCGGTGTGTTGATACCAAACGCCGATATTCCAGTGGACATGAGCAAGATCCTCACTGTCTTAGACTTCAAGGTGGAGAAATCGAAGAATGGCTGGCGGTCATCGGTTTTGTTCCTGTCTTTCATCTTCCGTTTGATCTTGTTCTGGTTCTTAAGGTGCAATATCGCTCGTCTCTGAGGGTGATATAGGGACGCTGATCGATAAAACGTGCCCAGTATGAAGGTGGCGAATACTACCCCCGTCACTGCCTGCAGTCCTAAGCGCCAGCCGATCGCTCTGAAAGTTTATGTAAAAAGTTGATCAAGTAAGTAGGGTTATTTATTTACTTCACTACATAGTATAAAACAAAGTCGCTTCCCGCTGTCTGTCCCTATGCTATCTTTAAAACTACGTTTAGGATTTTGATGCGGTTTTTTTTAATAGATGGAGTGATTCAAGAGGAAGGTTTATACAGGGTGTAACAGGACCCTTCACGAAGCCGTCAACCAAGCATTATGTACATCAAACTAAGTAACTTTATGCAAAAATTATTCCTGAAAAAAAACGATAAACGACATTTTCTTTTTTGGGTGAAAAATCACGTTTTACCGTAAAACTCAATGTAACGCACTTAAAACACTGTGCTGATGGATGCATTGAATAGTACGGGGGTCGTGGAGGTGTTTAAAGTAAAAATCTTACATTTGAAACATGTATTTATAAAAAACTTGTGAAAAAGTTGGAACTTTAACCCCAATATCTCCGTAACTAGAAGGTTCCCAGGTATGGTCCATAACAAAAAACTGATCGTAATGACGGTGAGAACAAGTGCCTTTCGGCTTCGTTAAGGGTCTTGTTACACCCTTTAAGTATGTTACCGGCCAAACCCGATTTCAGGCCAAACTAGTTTGTCCTAGGCCAAACTAGTTTGTCCTAGGCCAAACTAGGGATCATCACAAAAGGACAATCATAGAGCACCCCGACTAAGTAGGTTAGGTTAGGTTAGATTGGTGACCAACCACGTCCAAGTTGGGCGTAGTTTAATTGCTTTGCAGTAAACCGGTTTGGCCTAGGATAAACTAGTTTGGCCGGGAAGCCGGGGTGATAATGACGACTGAAGACGTTAAATAACAACTTACGAAGTTAGAATTAAGTGCCTACCATTTTAAAAACTGTTGTTTTCTTAAAGTGCCTTCTGTTTCAAAGTAGTTCTTATTTTATTACCTAACTGGGTACAAGTTAGGGATCACGATTACAGCAAAACAAAATATACAGAGAAATAAATTACTTCCTTCAAAGAAAAAGTTCTATAAGACTTCCACGAAGAGTCAATATTTACCTTATGGCACCTTTGATGAAGGTGGACATGACGGCGATGCCGAGTCCGCTGCCGCTGACGATAAATATCTCGACGAACTCCCGTCTCCGTTTGAAATATTGCGCCACCATCAGCGTCGAGCAGTCCCTGGTCAGGCCCACGCCCACACCTACCACCGTCCCTGGGAAGTGTGGAAAACTAGGTATTAGGAGCAGCCAACAATTTTTGACAACATTACAAAATAACTTGGAGAATTCTCTTTAAACAAAACAGAATTTCTTGATAAAAAGTATATGACTGACAGATATGGCTACCGAGTTCTAGAGCGGTTTTTTTTAAATTTATTTTATGCACCTACGTTTATATTTTGAATAGATACGAAACCATATATTACAAGTGTTATTATAATATTACTTAAACATTTTATTATGATAATAATTTTAACAAATTCATGTTTAGTATTTCAATTTACGTTTAACATGTTCTAATATTTGTATGCCAGTCTACGGCGACACATGTAAGATCATAACTCTATGATGACCTTAATGTAAGTACCTACCATATTTTAACACAAATAAATGTTATTCTATTCTACATCAAACATTATTAAGTGACTTTTTCATAAGTAGGTAGGTAGGTTTGTGAGTACGTAGAAATATGCGTTTACATACAGGTATGATTGACTATTCAGTCTCATTGAAATGGTAATTGGGTAGGTATATAAGTAATATTGAATTGTAACTATAGTAAAGTACTAACTCTTTCGATCCCAATAAAAATCTTTCAATCAACTGTCAAATTATTATTCCCCTCAATTAATTATTTTTATATAGTCAAAGTTACTTAGCACTTGGGGGAGGCCTATGTCCAGCAGTGGACGTCTTTCGGCTGAAATGATGATGATGATGATGAGTCAAAGTTAACTATAAACTAAGTGTTGAATCATACATTATTATTATTGTTTACAAGCTGTTGCCCGCGACCTTCGCCCGCGTGAAATTAAATTTAGTTAAGAACTTCAAGGGTTTTAAATGTTATACACAAAACTCTATTCCTTCTTCTAAAATAAAAGCCTTAGTTATTCCTTATAACATCAGCTATCTGCCGGTAAAAGTCCCGTCAAAATCGGTCCACCCGTTTCGGAGATTAGCCGGAACAAACAGAAAGACAGTTTTTTTTTTTGTTTTAAGTAACGTAGTTAAATATTTTAATTTGTATTCAGTAAAAAGCTGTTATTTTGAAATTACAAACAGACCCTTAAATTTTATTTATTTGTGTAATAGGTGTTGTAAACAAAATAAACTTAACTAACACCTATTCTATGCTAACTCATGGAGGTTTTCCTTTCTCATCTATCCGACGACATCATATATCTACTTACTTAAAGAGATAGAAAACGCTCGTAGCGATTTTTCCAGTCCGCGTAGCACAGAGAATCTTTGCTACGCGCGCGCCTACGGCCTACGATAGTCTACGAAAAAAATCTACATACCTACCTATTTTTTTGGATGTTGTAAGAAATTGCATTAAAATCAGTTCTAAGTTATAACGTTGCATACTCGTATTGGACTGGGGAAGTTGTTATCACTTCGTCCAGGATATCACCGCTTGTTAGGATTCGCAAGGGGAGCAGTAATACTCGTTTGACAATGACAAATCATCTTTTTACTCCCATTCTCATACTAAGGGACTACCAATTTGCTTCAAGGCATTTTGTATATCTAATATTAAAGGAAGGTATATCTCACTCAACGATAGATTTATGATTAATTACAGATTCCTGATTAATTACATTTGAATGCAAATTAATTACTAAGTACGTGTACTGTATAACTATCCATTTAACAACTTGTGCAGCTAAATTTATACCAGTTATAAATTACTAGGTAGGTACTCGTTTCAAATTATACCGCAGTTAAATTAAGCTTTTAGATTTACATATTAATTACGTACCTACATATTTAAAGCCTATTCAGAAGGCAAAGAATTTGCTGATCTGCCTCATTTCATTCATGCTTATAGTTCTATTCAAACTTTATGACAGCTCGGAAGTTAGATGCGAGTGACGGTCTGCGTATTATAGAGTCAAAACGATGCGTCTCCTGCACCCTGTTGGTCCTAAAATTGTGTTCTGCACACCTTTACGTTAGATGTTCAGAGTCGCCAGAAAGTTTGAAGCGTTATTCCTGTTCTGACCGTCACTTGCAGCTAACTTCCGAGCCGCCATAAAGTTTGAACAGAACTGTACCTAATTCGACATTACTCCCGAGACAAAAACTGTCCTGAGCAGTCTCCGCCCCTCACTGTAACTAATGTTCAGTCCCAGTCACATGTTAGATACACAGAATTAACGCTCTGCCATGCTCTGATAAGTTAAATCGTGTGAAAACACGAACAGAATTAAATCGGCTGAAATACGAGTGGCAAAGTCTTTAGAAAAATCTAGAAATACACGAGGTTTAGTGTTGTGTACAAACTGTTCAATAGTATTAGACATTGCAATCATGTTTATTCAGCAAGCGGTCTTTGTGGAGATAAAGTTGCATCAGATTGCGGTATCAAGACGATGTCGTCTATTTTCTTTTCATGAAGCGCTTTTACTTGATCCTACGTAGGTATTGAATATAAAGCGATAAATCTTATATGTTTTGCAATAAATAATAATGATAGCCTGCTGAAATATTAACTCTTAAATTTATCGATTTATTGTTCATGAGTTATTGTCACAAAAAAGCTTCTAAATGCCATTGAAGGTCTTGAAAATTTACCGTGTTTGCCATAGCACAGGTACCTACCGTAGAACACATTAAGCGTTAAACAGTAAAAAAATCAGATTCCGAGGAGTAGGTAGTAGGTTGGTACTTAATACGTATTGCCAAATAGGTATTGCGACTGTTAGTAAGAAAAAGTATACCTACTGAGGTATTCGTTTCTTCATTTAAGTACGCTGATAACGTTGTTACCGCTACGAAAGTTCACCTCCGTATAAAAATACCTAATTGTAACTACACAGTGAACTGTAAGTAAATAACTGTATCCTTAGACACATAAGAAGGATATGGATCGTATTCCTTTACTATTTATTTAATGTTCTACAGAACAGACAGGAAAACAAATAAGACCTTACGGGAATAAGAAAAGTAAGTACCTAGTTATAAACATAACATCCGGTTATTCCACGAATTCCTTGATATTTCAGTATTATTAGTCAAACCTAGCTAGACAGCATTTACAAACATAATAAAGAAAACCCATAGCTATCTATATTACCTACTGATCCATGTAGGTAGTTGGTAGAAAGGTTTGTTTGATATTCATGATTCAGTTAGAGTCATACCCATACCAAATACCCATTTATTTTGATTCTTTTGAATGATCATATTACCATTCCAAAAGTTTCGCCGTTTTAATTAGGTAGGTAACACATAATCTTTCAATAATGAACTTATTGCTATGCTTACTTACATGCATTATACGTACTAAAATTCGAATGTCGATCAAATCTTTCACATCCCGAATAATTTAATTCGAAAAATAATTTGATTTGGCCCATTTCTATTCATGTCCGTTCCCAGTATCATAACATAACAGTAGTGTTATAATATTATCGTCGGTCGGTGTTACAGTTGGTGCGAAGTGCTATCGTTATTCGAGCATCGTTACTCGACTTTCATTGCTCGTTGCATTTGCAGTGCGCGTCGCAATACCAATCGGAAGTCGGTTTATATTGTACAGCGATCGTGATTTTAACCATGTAACAGGGTGATCACATAAACATAATACCACGCCTGTAATCGTTGAAAGGTTATGCAGAGGTGTACCCTCATACACCAGTTAAGTTCAAGTCCCATGAGAGCTTATTGCCATGTACAGAGGACAAATCCAAACTCTGTGGCTGCCATGCTATTGAGTAATTCCTGCAGAGCACCAAATAACACTTTACCGACCTGCGAATCGAAACCAGGACCTCTTACTCAGCAGTAGCACTTGCCACCACTAGACCAACGAGGGTGATATCTAACCATAATATGATCTCCTTCTGTCGTTAGTGGAGTCTCTAGCTGTGAAAGTTTTCCTCATAATATCTATGCAGCGTAGTTAGTGCCAACATGTAGTGAGTATTTCCTATGAAACTTGGAGCACTGATTTCCCTGAAGATTGCGAGGATTCGAGGAACACAAGCATCAAGTCTTGCTCATAATCGTTCGAGTGAAATCGGAATTCAGCTTAGATTCTGGACTAAATATGCAAGATAATATTCGATAGCTTAAAAAATATATTAGATTTTTATGTTCTGAATGATCTCCCGAAAAATATAATAGGGTTATAGATGATAGGACCTGTGCGATCTCAGAAGGATTTTTTATTAAACAAGTTACTGTTGCTGTCGCTAGAGACTGGTTTAATTTGTATCTCATGGCTCGCTGAGAACTTTTCTCAAGAGTTCCAACAAATATTACTTGTACGTAGTGCAACTCTAGAACCATTAGGAACATAATAATATGTACAGACAGTCGTTTGTTTGGTTTATCGTGGCCCAGTTACGGAAGTAAAAATATGCTATACTTCCTAATGTCCGTTTTCGTTAACAATTTAGGCGACACGAATGCCTAAATCTTGCACTTGGAATATAAACGCATGGCTCAGAGTCGAAAGTTGAAAATCTTATAGTTCGATTTTTTTAAGGTACCTATATCGCTTAGTTTTAGTGAAAACAGGCAATGATCTTTTTCTAAGCTTTTTGAATGAGGACTAGGATTGGATATATGGCGTACTCAAACTCTGAGGCATGAACCTAATAGAGGCACTTCAGTGTAACAGGGCGGTAGCGTCCCAATTGAAATGCTAATGCACCGTTCTGCCGGGCGCCAACGCGTTATCCTTGAAGATAGAACTAGCTCAATGCATGTGAGCACGCGTGCAGTTTGCTTCAATATTATAATATTTTCTATGAAACACTTTAGCTTGCGAAGAAGCTACTTTATTCGCAAGATTTGTAGAAATAGGTTGGTGTAAAAAAAACCGTACCTACTTAAGCTACCAGAATAAAATACGCCACGTTGCGTTGATCCGATTTCTGGCTTATTCGGTAATAGCCCGCCAGGCAATCCGTAAAAGCGGAGTTCGTTTCGTTGAATTATTTCTAAGGATTATTTACTACACTGAAAAACCAATTCCGAATTCCAAGAATCGAGAAATAAATAATTCAGTTCTATTCAACCATTTGACAAAAATAAAGTTATTTCATTTTCAATTTCTATGAGTGAGTTATTATTTGACAAATCATGTATTATATAACTCGTTTCAGTAAATATTCGGGATTCTATTTTCATCGGTACGACTATGTAGATAACCGCTTATTTACACAGACCCAATTAGCGGATACCTTTGAAGTTCACTAAAACGGGTTTCGGATATGAATCTGATGAAATAAATTGAGTTGTCAGAAGCTCGCTGCGTTTCAGGTGCATTAACGTTCCAATTATTTATTCTGTGTTGATGCAAGTGTACGACCGGATTCCTTGCGACATTTTAGTATTATTAGGCTCATCGTTAATTTAATTCGGTTTGGGTGCTGGTAACCTAGATCCTGTAATGCAACACAGGAATAGTTTTCATATATTATATAATATCTACACTAATATTATAAAGAGGAAAGATTTGTATTTTTGTGTGTATGTTTGTAATGAATAAACTCAAAAACTACTGCGCTGATTTCAAAAATTGTTTCACCATTAGAAAGCTACATTCACCCTGAGTAACATAGGCACACGTGCGAAGCCGGGACGGGCAAGCCGCAAGTATATTATAAACCTGCGCATAGTTTTATATGGCGATAACAGTTCAAGAATATCGATCTGTTTTGAAGAGAGACAATTTATGCAATTCGTCATTCCAGCTTACGGGGTCCTCAATCAGCTTTCCAATCGATTACATCCGTTTTCATAATACAAATGGTAAGCTCAACTATATCATATTTATTCCATTTCTGAATCAATCAATTCAGCATTTCTTTTTCTGTTTATTGCATACAATAAACATTGCCTCTCCCAAGCTGAGCAAGGGTGGATGCAAGTGATTTAATTTTGATCGCCATCGATATGCTAAAAAGAAGAAGTGTAAGGGTATACTCACCATAGCTGAAGAAGAGCTGGTGGAACTGCGTGGCGAAGGAGGTAAAGAGACAGCCGAGGGCCGCGACCAAGCCTCCCACGACGGCCGTCACCCGCGTGGACTTGCGCACGCACAGCGCCACCGTCACCGGCGAAAGCGCGAGCGCCACCCCCGCTGATAATGCACCCAGGCATCCTGGAACACAAGAATTAGTAGTGAATCTTCTGGAATATGGACTTACGGTCTTATTCATCGAATGAAAATGAATGGGGTACGCAGTGCAGTCGCCGAATCATGTCTGGCAGCTCCTCGAGGCTGGCCATAAAGTTCGATCAAAGCCCAGCCCAGTGTAGCTATATATAGAGCTAGCCCGCAAGTTCATCATATGGACATTAATTGACGACCAAAATATTTTACAGTTTTGCAATAGACAATATCTCCAAACACAGCGTTAAATTAAACTTGTATAGGCATCAAAGATGTTCTCTACAAACACAATAGTCCAACTTCAGTGCTTTAGCTGTCTACGCCACGTTTTTGCTTACCAAGTAGCGGACGGCTACAAAAAGCTCGTGATGTTTATTGTTATCCGACGTCGTAAAGATTCGCGTGCAGGCATTCCGTCTGCCTTGTAGGGACGCGTGGCTCCTGCAGGGCTGGCTCCGAGAAAACGAGATTTATGTCAAAAATATTTATGAACACACCTTTATATGTGTGAAGCGACAGTTTAAATAATTTGACATAATGTTATAGCCGTTCTTCTGCTTTATGCATGAAGTACTCTCCCAACAAATGTTTGTGGCGCTCATGAATTTCCCATCTTGTGATTTATTTTCGAGGCGAAACGTATAGTCTTGCTTTTTTCGTCGAAAAGGTAAGGTGATATGCTAATTAAGTGTCAGTCAACATAATGAATGTTTTTAAATTTTCACTCGAAGTGTCCACAATGTCAATTAGAGTGTCCTACGAAAGTGTCGAAAACTGTCTCTACCGAGGAGATTTTTATATCAGATCTTCGTCCGCGTGAAATTAGCGGTGTGAAATATTCTTTACGACCTATCTTCATACCTACCAAAGATAGTTAAAAAAAAAAAAAAAAAACGGTCGTGCCGTTTTGGAGGAGTGCGACCACAAACACCGTGACACGAGATTTTTATATCTATAGATGTAGGTAGGTAATTCAATGACTTGCAACTAATAAAAATTGGTAAAACTAGTTTTGATATCAGAAATCTGTTCCATTCCTTCAAGATAACAATATCACTGACTATAATCTGAACCAAGTATGAAGAGGGGCATCCCTAAGTTGTCCGACCACAGTGACAACACTTTATGTGAAACTTGACACGTTAGTTAAATGGAAATTATTGACATAAAAGGCCTTTTATTATTTAAATAGTCCATTAAGCTAAATCGTTATCGTTTTCAAGAGATATTCATTATCGGTTATGTCTGCCATCTGTTATATTTATACGTTGCGTGGTGAATGCGAAGAAATAAGTTCGTTTTTAATAGGTACCGTCCCAGCAATACGAAATCTTACTTACGACACAATTTTACAAGTTGTATTATCAATGGTACAATAAAGTACAGTGAGTGATAGAATTTTTTATTTCCTTTATATTTTACTAGCGACCCGCCCCGGCTTCGCACGGGTGCAATATTATACATATAATACATATAACCTTCCTCTTGAATCACTCTATCTATTAAACAAAACGCATCAAAATCCGTTGCGGAGTTTTAAAGATCTAAGTATACATAGGGACTGATAGACAGCGGGAAGCGACTTTGTTTTCTATTATGTAGTGATTTACTTTGCTCAAATTAATAAAATATAAAAGAATTATAAAATTCTATCGATTCGAATAATAAAAAATCTCAACCATTTATGCAAAGGTGGGTCAGCTAATTGCTATCACTCGGTGTACATAATATGTAAGCACTGTTAACTTTCATGTCGTTGAGAGCGCTTTCATAAAGGAGTTAAGACGAATTCAATGAATAAGTAAATTTTTATGCAATTCCATGTCTGATGTAGAAGTCGAGTTAGCTGAACGGACAACTTACTTTGAACTTTCTGCTCAAGGGTCCACCATTACGAAAGTATTTACTAACAAGTTGCATCTGCATCATTTGCACTGATTGTACTTCCTAACATATTTCAATATTTGATTTTGAGAGTTATTGGGTTCAAAACGTAACATTGCTTGTCACGGTATGCAAAACTAGCAACGGTTGTTCACTATTATAATGTTGCTACAAAATTTTGTATCCCTGCATTTTAGTTCACTTTTGTTTAAAGCCTGGATCGTTATTGACTGGTACTTATTCTGTTTCTAGATTTCTCAGCAACTTTCTTCTGATTCCTGAGATATATGTATTATTACAGTGAAACAGAAGTGAGACTATTATTGCGAGTTACCATTGGGTAGGTATTTCTATTTCTGAAAATACGGAGTTGCCTATGACGCGTGTGATTCAGCTCGATTTTCATAGAAGACAGACCCTAATTTATTTTAAGGGATTTAAACAATAAATGAATAATAAAAATAAAATTACAATACTGTCTAGCGAAGACAGATTGTCTCGTAACTTCAAAAGTACTAATCATACAACGCAATGCTATCAAGCGTTCCACTGTCGAGAGAAGCCTTTAAGAGTTATTTGTAAAATAATACAAATGTTAAGTGTACGCTAGCGATTTGTGTGGGCTTCGTCTGATGTCTAACAAACATTTCTATTGAAAAACTTTACGGACGACGGGGCGTTTGTGAAGTTCGTCGACTTTGTAACAAGAGCGTCACCCATCGGTCACACATCTGACGAATATATCTACTAGACGTTGTTTAGTCTAGATCCACGGACTGATGAGTGATTCGTGATCCTCAGCTGTCGCTTTGTTTCAAGTTTTTTGTGTACTACATATTTATGTTTTGCAGCTCTTGCAAATAAACAGCTTTCAACTTCAAGTTATATAGCTCTCAATCATCTGTTTTGAATAAACTGTGACTAGTATAAAAACTTTAGTCATTTAACTTGAAGCTTTCATCTAAAATATATACTAGACGTCTGTAGCTTTTTTACGAAACGTGTCCCTAGTTTCGTTCAGAATGAAACTTTATATGAAAAGAGAGCAGTAAAAGCAAAATATACCACTATAAATAAGAGCTGGGCTTATTCTTTAGACGGGAACAAATGCACTGGAACATATAAAGCGAGCTTTTGGTCGCTCGTCTCAATCGAATCGAAATAAAGAAATTGCGCAGTCTCATCGTCCTGTAAATAACTGGCAAATTGTCGGTTTTTAACTTATTTTGAGTCATATCGGACACTATCAGCTAATATGTGATAGGACATCCAATAAAATGAAATCGAAAAAGGAGTTCCATTACTTCGATAACAATTTCTTATGGGCACTTAGTTTTTTTTTTGAAGATTGTTCGATTCGTGGACTAACGGCATTTAATGGCAGAAGTAACGATATTCTATCAAGAATATTTCTTTATCCTATTGTTAAAACGTTGTTCTGTTTGTTCAAGTTTGATTTAACTTTTGGGTACAACAGTAGTTGACAGCGCTGCAGTCTGAAACTTTATGATATGAAACACATGACGGTGCAATGTGCAGTGCCATCTGCAGCATTTTACGGATAGTTTTATACTCGTATATTATTTGTTGTATGTGCAACTTTAAACGTTGTATATTGTGTTTGTGACATAGTTAACCCAAAAATTGATGTAAAATAAACTGAAGACAATAAAATCAAAGCGGATCTCTATTTAATGATAAAGAAAGGGACTTCACCTATGCCAATGGCCAATTTCAGGACTTATTTTATAATTAGGGAAAGTGAAAATATAAAGACACTTAGGCTTAGACGAATGCACAAAATACCATTTCTTTCTGCTTTTTTCTACAAGAATTCGTTTTTTGTTTATGTTCACTGTCTTTTTGTTTCAAATATATAGCAGTTCCGGTTTTGTATTTGAGCTTCATAATTTAAAATGTTACGGTTAGGTAACAGTCAGACTATATTGGTTGGCTATCAATACTTGGCATATATTTATTTTGTTTGGCCCTATTCCGTCGGGTAGAGGTAAGTTCGGACACACGGTTTGTTTACAAGTTCATTCACAACAAAATAAATATAAATAGAAAAACTTTCGCGACGCTACAAACACGGTAGGCGAATATGCACACAAATAAACATACATATCGATCTCTGAACCATATGGTTGCCTCGCCTTATTTTGATGTGAGAGAGATACACGAATGTTACCTACTATTACTTACCTCATAGCTTTTAAATAGATGCATAAATCACGTATGCAAGTTATGCTTTGCTAATATTGACATAACAAGTTAGCTGCAAATGGGCAGTAAAGGACGATGGGCAATTTTCTATGGATTTGTATTTTATTCTGTACCTTTACGACCATTTTGACCATGATCCTTTATTATTTAATTTTCTGAATTGAAGCAGACAGAAGAAGAGAGATCAGATTCGTCATAACACAAAAAGTATGTTTCCAAAGTTGTTAAGAACAAAGAATGAATATTTGCGTTACTTTTTTCATCGATGTTATCGGCCAAATAAATATTGAGCTATTGACTAACTTTTGGTTAACAGGCGAAGTTTCGATTGGAAAGTAAATAATACATTTTTTAAATGTTTTTCGCTTTGTTACCGAGGTGCTGATGAAGAATAAGATGAAAGTTGAAAATATTTATAATATATATCTGCTTTAAAGTGAAATGAGTTTAATTCAAAGTAATTCATTGCCTTTATTATATTGGACTCTATCTCATTCAAACACACCACAAACACAGACTTACCTAAGGTAAAAAGTAAAATTGATTTAGATTTTAGCAATTCTCTTTTAAATTGAAGCCTAACTTGTGCTCAATCTTCATATCGGTATTAAATAAATAGAAATATAATAAATGATGTCATGATAGAAAAAACATGCGAATTATAATCTTTTGCCGTCAACACATTATCGTGGCGGCTGTCACCTAACTGAAACATATTAAACGTTCTAAGACATGATAAATGTGCCATGAGGACGGTATACACGCATCGGCCTGTCTCTCGCCTCGCCTAAATCCTAATAAACGATTGCCGATGATTGACATTTGGGGCAGCCTATCTTAGACACGCTGGGAAATCATTTTCAGTGACGCAAGTTTTGCGATATATCGGGAAATAGATATATAACCTATGTTATATCTACCTATATTTAGATTCCACGCGTCGGTGTCTTGTTTCTATTTGTATACGTTACAAGATTGAAAATAATGAGAATGACTAGCAGAAAACTCCTTTATCGGTTTTGGTAAGATTGATTATCGTGGGTATGGGTAATTTGATCCAATAATAACATCTTGTAAAAGCAGTAATTGTTTCCACGATGAAAGGACTAGAGGCACTAGAGCATAAACAAATGGTTTTCGTCAAAACTATGTCTTTAGTGGGTATCGAGTAAAATCAAGAAAGTAGAGCTTTCTTGATTTTACTGAACTTTTAAACCCGAAATGACAGATGTATGTATAGATCTTGTAAGCAGTAAGTAAGTACAACGCTGTACAATATCACGTATCACATCATCCTATAGAATTTTAAATGATCAATCTCATGTATAATAGAGACAGAACACAGTCGGCCGATATAAAGATCGGAAACGGCTCTATTTCAGCAAGTAATCGTTTCTTGACGATCATTTACACACATTATCTCCCTGTATTTATAGACTATTATTTTTACGACACACTTATGATACTAACAATAGAACCTTATACGGGAAATGGTAATGTTCAGTCAGTTTTGCAGAAGGCTTATGGGACGTAAAACTATATTGCGATTAGATTTGTTCTACCCGTCTTTACTTAGCGAGATGATCAAACAAATGGTATCGCTAATAGCTAACGGTAAAAGGGTTTACCCAATGTTCTTTTTATCTATAGACATTTTTTATACAGTTTGTGTTTGTGTGCTGTTCTTGTGAGATTTTCTAAGTAATATTAGCCTTACCCATTAATTACAGGTGCTTTTTCTATACTTAGATAAGTTTCGGGACAATAACCTTTCAGCATTCTTTCTCGAAACAAAAGTATTTAAAGTGTGTAAAAGAAGCTTTGTTACGTTATGTATGAGTAGCGAAGCTCAATGTACTAGACTGTATATGATGCATTCATTTTGCGACGATCGCAAATTTTCTGCTCGACTGAAATTGTCCAAAAGACTGTACCTATTCGTATTTGCGATTTTACTTTAAGATTTTATATAAATCCACTCCTACACTTCTTACAAAAGTTAGTTAAGTGAATTCTCTCATATATGAATAGAATTAGAGAACTCGAAGTATCTGCATTTTCATATTCAGTTTGCGTTACACGATTCAATTTCTTTGTGACATTTGGTTACCCCGTGGATAACAAATAGCGATAACAAAGCCGATGCGTATGAGAAATGTGTTCATTTTTCTCCCAAGTAAAATGATCTGCGTGTTGTCAAAGTTTGAGAGGGCTTGTGATTCACTCAAGTGTATTTACATGCGTACAGAGAAATATTTGAACGTTCAATCGCGAAACCGTCTACGGGTGGAGGAACGAACCTACGGCTGAAACTACAGGGTGTAACATAATAAACGCAAGACCTTTCGTGTGTTGTCTCAGACCATTAAACTGATCCACTTTTGATCTATGATTTTTGGAAATTCATAAGTTTGTTTTTAGTTTTACCATATACGTTGATCAGCTGATCGCATCAGTTCTTAACAAGTCCATTTTTTTTTGCGTATGTCAAGAACTCGTAGACCACGGGACCACCCGACACGGGATGTCTTGCGTTTAGTATATTAGACCTCGTATACATTCTTAGTAAGTACATACGTTGTAGTTACTAAGCAAATTACTCGCAATAATAACTGCTTGTAAAAGTTGAAGCAGAATTTAATGGGCACAGACGGCCATTCTAACTGTTCCACCTCTGTGACTAAAGTTTTTTTAATTGTGTCGCCCAGTGCCATGGAAATATCGGCTTTAGTATGCAAACTATTCCCCAGCGCATAACGAGCTAACTGTTGCAACATGTAAACTAGGGAAAATTGGATGCCACACAAATCGATGAGTAAAAACCCGATAGCTTAAAATTAAAAATTATTACAGAGTTTGTTAGGACGATATTGTGATATTAGGGAACATTATTTTGCTTCAAATGTGTCGTCATAATAATGGCATGTTCTGGAACCAACAATTCGAAGACATGCACAGTGCTGTGTCCACGTGGTGGATGGCCAGCAGTAGGATTGATAGAGGCTGATTATGCGTGCTTTCGCGCACAAAGGCATGTTTGACTAACATGAGATTGAAGAACTAAGTAAACTGATTGTCGTCCAAGTTTAAATGTTGACATAGCTGAGCCACCTACGTTATTCGGCTCGGACAAACAAACATACAGAAATGTAATGGAATATGTCTACAGGCTAGTGGACAATGTGTCTCGACGGGATATCTTGGCGGGTCGACGCAACAGTTACTAGAAATAATGGTAATTGAAAATAATAAATGGTGGTAAAATAGACACCGGATCAATTTTTGACTGTGTTATGAAAATAATGCTATTTCAAGTAAAGGCTTTAAAGTTCCAGTTGCATTGCAAAAAATGTTTAATTCATAACATATTCATCAGTTCAAATACTTATTTGAACACAACAATGTTCCCTCTTCACGTCGAGCACAACATTTTATTATGATTGATATCCTTAATATCGTTGAGCCCAAAATTAAAGCTACTAAAATATATAACAAACAGAATTACAAGGCAATTTTAAAATGAGTGTCCTTCCAGGAAGATCGATTTGAAGAAACTTTACGAGAGCACGCACGTATTCAAACCATCATTACAATTATGTGGTCATTTGTTGTTGATCTCGAATAAAATCCATACATATAGACGCGGCGCAGCAATCCAGAAAACTGTCGAACATAACAAATGAAGAGAGAAAAGGAATTGTCCTATTATTTCCCACACGGACAATATTGGACATCGTTAACATCTTGACCTTTTCCGATATTTCATTGGTCCAGAAATATGTCACATAATGATTTATTTTATTTGTGATAGATACGAAGGCTGAAATGTTACGTCTTCATTTGGGATATTTTATGGGCTCACACCTTTTCAAGGGTCAAGACTCCTGAGCTTTTAAAGAAAAAATGTTTTACGCTAGTGTTGTATGCGTGGGCAGGGCGATTGTGTTTGTTTGATACTGTAAAGTAGTTAATGGTCTACCAACCATTGCTTTTATATTTTAGCAATATTTTACAGAAGTAACAAAACAATTCAGTATATAATATTGCTATGGTTGGAATATGATATATATTTAATATTCTCTCCGAGTAAACAAAGTAAACACAGTAAACCTGAAGAATGTATGATGGCTGGATCCAACGTGTTCTGAAATCTCCTTTTTAATGTACCTGCTTGCATGCGAGTCTCTGGACCAAATCGTTTGACGGTTTCGACGGCGAGCACAGCGGAGGCCTGATGCAGGCCGTGCGCGAGGATCTGCGCGAGAGTGGCGGCGGCAGCCACGCCCCAGCCCCACCCCCCCTCGGGGTAGTAGTGGCGCGTGAGGGTCAGTAGCTGGCGCGGGTCGAGCTTTGCCTGGCGCGTGGGCGCGGCGCCGCTCGCCACCTCGAGCACCAGCGGTAGTGACCGAGTGCGCAGCAGCGGCGCGCCGCCCGACGACCATGACTCTTCCATCAATGCGCGCGCGCATCATGCGCCGCACGCATCACCGCCGCTCTGCACTCACACCGTCGCGCTCTCTCATGTCCGGGTGCACATCACTTTGTTAAACACTTTTGTATTCAGATGAGATTGTTTCTTCTGGTTAAGGTGAAAAAGGGGTACCCTATTTGGAGTAGGTAGATAATATTAATCTAGTGTCGATTACGCCAGGAGGCTCACCGTTTCGCAGATATTTATGATATAGCTTAGGGAAACTCATGCATATTGTTCAGACACCGTTTTAAGTAAAATAGAGCTTAGTGCCTATAGCGCAATGAAAATCATGAAAAAAAGAAGTATAACGTTTTTGATCTGGATCATCCGGATCGAATACTCAAACATGCATAGCAGTATCTATGGTGTAGGACGTAGGTTTAGATAGGCTAGTTGAGAGAACCGTCTCGACATACATTAATCTTCTGAGATCGAGCATCAGTGTACCAGTACTCACTAAATCTCCACAAACTATCTCCGAATTAGTCAGATTGGTTCTACAATCATTGTCTTTACCTACTGAAACTTTGAAAGCTCTACTTTAGTGTAATAAAAGCGCCATGTTTTTTTTTTTTTTCAAAACAAAAAGTATAAAACATTTTGCAAAAGAAGTGTGGCCTTTTTTGTTACAATTTATGAGTGCTGTAAAAAATGAAATTTATTGTAAAAGTTGCCAAATGAAGATTATGGAAGTTTAAAACCTTAAAGAAAACTGCAATAATATCAGTTTTTTAAAGGTCTAGCTTGAATCGTTGATATATAAATAGCTTTGTGGATGCTTTGTAGATATTAGTTTAAAACTCAGATATGAAAATAAAATACTACCAAAAGGAGTGTTCAATATACAACCATATTCATTTATGCAAAATCTACTTTAATTGAACGAAGATTTTGAATGGAAAATAAATATTCGGTTAATCATTAATTGCGCATACATCATCCAATGACCTTTAAGTATACGCCGGCAATTAATACATTCATGAAGATGATCATTATTAAGTTGCCAAAAATTGTTTTGATTTATGTCTGTGCCACGAAGAAAGGGTACTTTTTCTTTTTTTATAATGTCATATTTACTAGCCCGCGAAAGTATCGTTCCCTTGATAAGCTTAATTCATTTAAGTTTCACAAGTAGGTAAATTGCTACATTATATTCAAGAATATCAGTTTGTTGTCGGTACTTTGGTGGCGAGCTTAGTCCATAAATTGGTTAACCCAGATTAAAAACAAACACGACCAAAAGCTTCTATATTACACACTTAAAATATCACGGAGATAATGTTCTGTGTAATAGCATGACATGTTACAGTATATGTCGATTAAATGGCGCGGAAACTGTGAAAAGATATTTGATAGGCTTCGAGTGCGGCCAAGATTCCCACCGGCTCGGGGAAGATAAGACCGCTTGTTTGTTCATCTCAATTTATTGCCAAACATTACGGAGACATGGCGAAACTAAGTATTTGCTCCCCACACCGTTGTTTTTGATCATTTGCTTGATGTTTTGGTACACTTATTGTGAGTTACGGGTTCGGTTAAACGGCTATTTTTCGCGCGCCATCTTTGGCTAAAATCTCGCGCGTTTTTGGTTATGCCTTGGTAGAAAAATTACCGGAAAAATCTTCTCTGTATTCTGCGTTCTTGAGGATGTCGGTATGACCCATTGATATATTATATATAAACGACAAGTACATATTATGTATAATGTATATAGGAATTCGGATAAACAAGCTCGTAAAACATGATCTCGTTATATTTCTTGACGAGGGTGCGACCGTTTTCACGAAGATGACCTTCAGACCCTTGATGTTTCCTACAGCTTATTTTGTACTTGACTATCTTGTCGTGTTTATCATTTTTTCATAGTTTTATTTTTTTACCGTTTATGGTCTTCAGATTTTTTTGTTTGTTGATTAGAATATTTGCTAACGAGTATAAGGGAGGGCTTCAACGGAGAATAGTAGGTACTCGACCTTCTTTTAACCTAACGTAAACTTGTAAATTAAGTAATCTACATACACATTTCTGTAACACATACAAACACAATCGATAAGGAGAAATGTATATTATGCTATTAATATCGTGCTAATAGCCAAGTCTTGTTCGTATCTAATAGAGTGATGGGCCATCTGGGGCCCATATAATTGTATTGTCTAGCTTCCCCACACGACAGTGTAAGCAAGACAATACCATCCTCCTATTAGCACTATATCACAGCGAACAACATTCGAAATATGGGCCGAACTTCCTCTTTTTGTTCCCATTAGGGAATCCTTTTAATTGCGTGATAATTTCTCCCAACTGTCACGAAATTGAACGTTTTAAAAATAAATTCCCAATAAAATTTCCATTATAAATCTTTAGCGGCAACTGGCTTTATCGGAGGGATCTGACTGAGACGCATAATAAATTAGAAAGAATTTTAAATCTCGTTTATGTAGATCGATCTGGGTTTATCTGTCGACAAATAGATTCGTTGGAATGCAATAAGGTCGTACTAGTGAAAAGGTGAACGTTTTATATGCACGAATAGAGCATTTTCGTAGTTCTCTTTTGAGTACATTGGTAAACTTTAAGGTTTCAAGAACTACTTTAAAAAATAATGAAGCAAGTAAGTACCTCCATAACACATATTTTTTATGATGGTAGAATGTATCCACCCGAGAGGACTCCTGCAACAATGTAAATAATATTTTTGCTGTTTCGCAACGAATGAAATCTGAATAACTGCTTGAAATGGAAGCAATTGTGAAATTTTTGGCCTTTAAGCGGTTGTCAGTTATGAAGCCTGGGACAGTTTAAAAAGCTTTTTATGAGCACTAACAGCACTTCACTTGCTTTTGATTACTCCCTGTTTCGTTACGGGCCCTTATTAAGCGATCTGTCCAGGCATTTTCACTGCCGCTTTTTTGCTTGCGGAATTTTAAATTTAATTTTTAATAACGACTCGTTTTTAATTTAATAAAATTTAGTACGGTGTAGCATCTTTATATAACGATAATCACATTGTTAAGTAACTTGCGATAATAAACGCTGTACTGGACTTAAATATTATCCCACAAACAAAACTTGACAAGTGATATTTCACAATGAGATTATTATGCAATATAGGATTTTTTAAATTTAATTTCGGGATACTTTATCTCCCCCTGTAATCTTCGTAGCGATGTAATTTATGAAGATGTTGCGTTTATAAATAATTAATAGGCCGTTAAGGTGTCATGGTGTGATTGTTACAGATTTGTACATCGTCGTGGCGACGTATATATGAACTATTTAGTTAATTAACGCGACTATTCGAGCGCACATTAATGTCACTTTTACATCCACATAACTCTTTCCAAACCATTTCAGTCTGTAAAATATATTTGGAACAAAAGGAGAGGAAGTTTGGTTTTCATACAAAGTGTATGAATTATGATGCGCTCGTTTGTATGATATTAACATGAAAATATCTGACGCTTCGATTAAAAGAACTGTGACCGAGCATTTCTTAAATGGGTCTAATTTATGGGTCTGGTTCCTTTCTAAAATTATTTCTTACTTTGTTTTCTGTGTTAATTATTTAAGCATGTGGCGCAATATTCAATAAAATAGAAGAATACAAACATTTTACTTCAGGTATATCGTAATATCTTAATGGCTTATTTCAGTTAATTAAGTAACTGTAGTGATATTTAAAGTTGAGATTAAACAACTAATTATACTGCATAGTGGGTATCTAAACCTGAGTTCAAAGGCGATGCAGTAGATATTATAATAGTGAAATCAAAGCAAAGACTTGAGCAATAAGTAGATAAACTCATGTGGGCATATCTTTTCGTAGCGAGAGAGGACGATTTATGGCGCCTACCTACTCAAGAAGGTACAGTCAACAAAAGAGTTGGGTATGCAGACTCCGATCTTCTTACTGTCTATTATTATAAATGCGAAAGTGAATGAGGATGGATCATGGATGGATGAACGTTTGTTACTCTTTCACGCATAAACTACGGGATGAAAGGCGCACTGATATTTTTTTTATCTCGGTACAACAATCCCGTCGGTTAAATATCGAAGTCCACGCCGATGAAGCCGCGGGCATAATCTAGTAAATTGTATTGTGTAGTTTGCATGTAAGTACTTTTTTTCTTTCGCTCTGAAAACATTTTTAGACACTCAGTCAAACGATTACATGACATTTTTACTACCTACTCAGCGCAGTCACGTGGTAAATGGGGTTGTACATAACTGCCTGCGTACTTATATTGTTTGCCGACCGTACTTACCTACAAGTAAGTACAGTATCATTTGAAGCTATGATGAAATATTAAACGCTGTTTACAAGGATTTTTATTGACGGCCGAGGAAACTATAAATACATGTTTTTAGGACCATTTAATGATCGTGTGTGGGTAATTTTATGAAATTACCTTACATTCAATGGCTTATAAGCTTTTTGAGTTTATTGAAAACCGGCCTATTAAATGGGACTATTAATTAGTTTCGCGACTGTTTGTGTACTTATTATCAGATGCCCTTTCAAACAGCCTATAGGTAGTGAGACGTTTTTGGATGGGATCCGGAATGGAAACTCCGTGATTTTTAAAGAGTGTAACAAGACCCTTAACGAAGCCGAAAGGTACTTGTTCTCCCCATCATTGCGATCATTTTTTTGTTCTAGACCATACCTGGGAACCTTCTAGTTACGGAGACATTAGGGGTCAAAGTTCCAACTTTTTTAAATTTTTAAATACATGTTTTTAACGTAAGCTTTTTATGGTAAACACCCCTACGCCCTCCGTACTATTCAATCCATCCTGCAGCACAATGTTTTGATTGCGTTACATTGAGTCCTACCGTAAACGTGATTTTTCACCCCAAAAAAAGAAGTCGTTTCCCGGCAACAATTTTTGCGTAAAGTTAGTTAGTTTGATGTAGATAATGCTTGGTTGACGGCTTCGTTAAGGGTCTTGTTACACCCTGTATATGGTTATCATCAAGAAGACGCGTTGCGTAGGCGATAATTGAAAATGAGCAACGAGCAAAAAATATTATTGATAGTGCTATTTTACGTAACTTTCTAATTTTTTCAATTTAAGATATGTCAACCTTCCCAGGACTTATGAAATGTTTCCATATACTTAATCGACTAGCTTTTGCCCGCGGCTTCGCTCGCGTTAATTTATAATTTGACATTCAATTCGCACTACTAAAGTTTATAAAATAATATAATTCAATCATGATTCGAAAGACACGTAGCGCCATCTAATATCATTAGAACATTATTGTTGTTTTCTTTGGGAACAGTATGTCCTTTTCTGTACACCTGACAAAGTATATATTATGCAAAGTTTCAGGATGATCGGTTCTGTGGTTTAAGCGTGAAAAGGTAACAAATAAACAAACTTACTTTCGCATGTATAATATTAGTTAGGATTTTAACGTATAAGGTACTCCTGGGAAAGTCATCTTGTGATGGAATCCATCCCAAGAGTTATATCTTACGTGTAACTTCAGAGGTAGCTTCAGGATGAGTATTCTGTTGTCTTCGGTTTATGACTGATCGTAGATACCATCGAGCATGGTCGTATTGTGGAATAGTTGATAAACTTGACTACACATAGATGTTACATTATCTATTGTAGTGTTGATGGATTTGGTTTTATCTTGGTAATCTTTGGGCTCTACCAAATCGATTAAGTCGATATCATAGCTTTTATGATCAATTTTTGTTTAGAATTTGTTGTATTTTCTCTCTGTACCTAACTAAATACTAATGTAACATAATATAACGCTTGTAATCGCCGAAGGGTAAGGCAGAGGTGTATCTAATGATACACCCACATTTCGCCAGGTAGGTTTAAGTAGGGGCGATCCTATTGCCATCAACCGGGCACAAACCAAGACTCCGTGACTGCTACTGAGAAATTCCTGATCGAAAAACCCAATAATAATTTGCCCGACCGAGGAATCGAACCCAGGACCTCACGCTCAGCAGTCGCGATTGCAACCACTAGACCAACGAAGCAGTCAGTAAATACTAATGTGATTTTCCAATTTTCTTTCCAAAGATAATATATTATTTTAAGACTAAGCATTACACTTTTTACAGAGTGGCCCATTTTTTAATACGAATACTAATAAAATATTTTCTCTAAGCGACAAACCTATGGCCTACATAGACAATAGAATGACAGTCTACTTGTGTTCAATGTAAGTGACAAACTGACAACATGAATATGAATGACGATAGGGTTAGCAGCCATGTGTCATGGGCAGGGGGCGTTGATTGCCGCCGACAGGAATTGAGTGGAGATGCTTGCTGGGAGCGTAACGCATGCAACTGGGTCAGCCAGCCTAGCCATCTGACGTGGCACTTATGCTACCTGATGATGTGTACCTCCTTACGTGTATGGCCGCCTGGTACATCACTCTCTTGATATAAGTCACAAATTAATTATAACGTTTTCATTTTCCGCGTCCCTATGAGGGATTAGCTGAAAAATACGTTTTACATTGTTTTCATAAGATTAATTTTTAGATAACATGTTCTTTTTGCCACATTATTGTTGTAGAAAATATTGTTATTTTGTGAAGGAAGTTTTATTGTGATCTAATGGATTTGATGTAGTCCATTAATCAGTAATCACACTACTCTTTAAATCGAATTTCGACTAAACAACGATCAAGCTACAGTTTTAAAATCATTACAAAATGCGAAAAACATTTGTTCTGTAATGTAAGACGGCTAATTAATAGATATCTATTACCTAATTGTATTAACACTTCTTAATTCACGTTCGTGAGAGTACCGAGTACTTGCGAGGCGAGTTTTAAAACAATCCGCACGGCTCCATCAATCACAAAGCTCTTAAACGTCGCAACTTTGACGCTACCACATTACTCACCTTCTAGACATACGATTAATGCCGTGTTATTACATCCAGCACCGCGACACCAAATCCAGCAATACGTTATTTTCGAAACGTTACGCGTATTTATTACGACTTTATAATCTGCCAGATAAAACTGCACATTCGGACAATTTATTTGGTGAACACACTAGCCGTTAAAGGAAGGACGAGACCCGCCAGGCGGCGGCGTCCTACGGTGCAGCACTACCAGGGATGATCAAATCATACATATTTTATTATCATGTTTTTGTGTCAATGCGACAATGAATACGATTATAAGAGTACCATAAATAATTTCAACATTGTCACAGATACTTATGTAAGATAAGAAGAACCTTCGGAAATTGGAGGTGTCTCTCAGGAAGAAATAATAACCGTGTAAACTGCGAAGACATAAAACGTAGGAAATTGCGTTAAATATTATGAAGCTGAAAATTATGACTCGGTAGTAAAATTTTACAAACAAGAGCGACCTAAGCGGTTCTGTCAAGTTATTGGTTCAGCGACTGCTACACTTATACATTGTTCTGTATCAGGCGATCGATCTTTAGTAAAGACAGGTTACGGTACATCACTACGAGAGCAAAAAGTGATAGAATAAGCCGTAAATACAATGGAACATTTATTATATACCAATAAGATCATCATTATTATTGTTTCTTTATCGCCGCGGAGGCTTCCATTGACAGTATATCACGTACTGTGACAGAACTGGATTGTAACCCATCGAACAATACTGTACACCGACCGTATTTTGTTCGTAACATTTCGTTATGGACTCCATCTTAATAAAAAAACAGTTACAAGTTGTCAAACATCAGTTACTAAGATTTATAATAGGTAGATATGTGTAGTTACTAGCTTATGTTAGGCTCGGCCAAGCAATAGTTTTTATAGCCACTTCCTTAAGAGATGTCTTTAAGATATATATGTATGCTGCGAACTTTATTTGGGAACTTGTTTTTTTTCTCACGGTTTAGGGTTACAATATTTATATCTTAGGGATTGCTTATAATTCGCGTAGGCACCAATACTTTTTGCAGCTTTTGTTGATCAGGGAATATTATGTGTTTACACCCAAATGGGGTCCTGAATTCACTGACCATAAATTAAAATTATAATATATATATAAAATACATATATATTTTATGGTCGCCCCCTAATACATGGGACATAAAATATAACTGATGAAATGTGGGTGTATACTAATGGGTAAACTCTGCCTAACCTGCCTTTTGATATATATGTATAGAAGTTTGATATATTTTATAGTATTTTATATATCCTTGTAGTTTATTCATAGGTACACCTACCAATGTTTGTCTCTGCATTACCCAAAGGTTGACTGGTAGAAAATGCCTATGGCATTAAGTCCGCCTCTGTACTATGTGCTTGAAGTGTTAAATAAATAAATAACCCTTCGGGGATTAAATGCGTGATATTATGTTATATATTTTATAATTTTTTGGGACATCTAAATGTATTTTTCCATTACAGATGTTTTGTTAATAACATCTTACGTAATGCACCAGCTAAATGCGGAACAGAGTTAATTCGGACTACTTAAATGTTTGCATGGTTCATATATAAATCCGCACGAGATAAGCTGACAGTTAAACTCTTTGGAAGTTTGCACTGCTGCCTTCATAAGCTCCTCTACGTTTTAATTTTCGAGCTTACTGAAAGTTCACAGTTCGTGGTGTTGCTCGCTATTGAAATAAAATTATGGGGGACGTTTGGCCAGTACCCAAAGCCGGGCCAGTAGGTACTACGTGATCGGAAATATTGCGAATTGCCTATTCATGACGATCCCGCATATGGAAAAGTTTTGCACTGGGTTGTGCTGAACTTCACGAAAAAGTAATCGGGTTTTACGAACCTCAATGTTTTGGTAGGAGAGGGACCGTGGAGCCAAACTCCAAAGTTAATACAGCGATTCAACAAAACTGAAGTAACAAGGGATGATTTGATCATATTAGGACTTTACTAGAATTTTTGATTTATTCTAAAATCTCCATTTGTCGTCAAATATGTTTGGGTGATTTATGTATGATTATCAGATCGCCTACTTACCTATCAGACGAATTATAGGAACACACGCTTTTAATTGCTATTCTAAGAAGAAAACTCTTTTATTTCTATTTGTAGCCCGTACGCGGCAATAAATAATGCTAAGTAATAATTAAGCATCTCTTAATTACAGATACGGATCTTCAATTGATACTTAAGATATAAGTTATGTTTTTATTGCTTAAGCTGATTGATGAGTCTAAAAAACAATATGAAGCTTTGAAAATTATTGATATAAGACGAGTGTAGATTTCATTATTTAATCAAACTTAATTATAGCGGCCTTCCCTACAGCTATGAGTGAAATAAATCTGTCTTTTTAGTGGTCAAGCTCTAATTGTAAGTAATAAATGGAGTAAATAACATCTTACATTGACGTAAGTACTACCATTAAACTGATGGTCAAATATATCCGTATTTTTAAGGAAGTTATTTGACGCCTGTTTAAAGGTAACTAATTACCACGAATCCCTTTGTAGTGGGACGGCTGAAACTTCGTCTACTAATTATGTCCCAGAGACGTCGAGAGTCTTTTACGGTTTTTCAAATAGCTTTCATCTTATTGGTATTTTCACCTTTTTTCTGTAGCTTTCTTTTGTTTTATTTCTGAGAGCATGATCTATTTCTTAATCACATGCATTGACGTCAAGTTGATCATATTTGTATTTAAATAGCGAGGTAAACACACGTCATATGATGAGAACGGAAATTAATTGACCTAGTAATATTAAATCAGTGTTAAGTAAGTAACTAGGTATATGTACACACGCTAAACAAGTTTTGGTTTCGCTTTTTGATTTATGTTTGTGGTAACATGTTGATATTTAAATTAATGTAATTAGTTATTGTTTGGTACTAAAGAGCCATTATCAAAATTATGATTATGAGCATTTCAGTTTAATCTGAAATTCGGAAGGTCCATTAATGTTTTCAAAAAGTCCCGTCACGTCGCATCAAGAACCAGAAATCCGTAATTCAGAATCGATAATAGAATAACATTAAAACTTGTATTATATTATGTAAAACTTTCAGACCAAATACACGGATTCCATAATAAATTAATGGAAGTGAGTTGTTTAGGAAGAAAAGTTCCCACATTTCCTTCAGTACAATTGGCAATAAAGATTCTGGAGAAATGTTGGACGAAAATAAAAACGGCTAGGAGGTCACTCTCGTAGCCAATAGACGTCAAAGGTCTGAAGGCAGTTAATTTAATTAAGAAAAATTCGGCAAGACGCGAGCCAGATTCCAAGAGTGCTATTAATCGCGGTAAAGTGGAGTCGGAACTAATAAAAGGTTTAATTCTTGTTTTGCAGGACATATTTAAGCACGATGTAAACAATCGCTTTCATTAAGGGATCGACGGTGCGAGACAGGAAAATTCTCGCACAAATATTTACCCAGACTGGACTTTTGAAGATAGTTTCAAATTGCATGTGAAGTGAGAATCAATAAATATCAACACTTAAGCGGATTAGTTTACCACTCTCTAAGAAAAAACTGATAGATTTATTGAGAAATTCTTAATAAATAAAAGTTTTAATTAACAGATACATGACTCACATTGTAGGTACATAACAAAGTGAAATCATGTCTATGTGTGTTTGTATTTATTGCTGTTCGTTTACGCTCAATTCAAGTTTGTTAGATTCCTAATTAGGAACGGTACTAATATAGTTTCTATCGATACTTTCGAAAATAAACAGTTCAATGCGAGTGTGAGATGACAAAATAGGTGAAGTGAATGGTGAGCCTCCAGACGCAATAGGCACACACGTGCTCGGTCGTGATTCTATCGGCGAGGCGGCACGACCGATCGCAGCCTAACGACCGGACCTCGGGCCACGGCCATATGTTGTTAACTTACACACCAACTAACAATATGACACTTTTCACTTTAGATTTCCACTGGAGTACTTAGTTGATCGAGGAAAAAGTTGAGGATCGAGAGGTTGGACCGCCGAATTCGTTGGGAAGTTGCGAGTAAGTTTAGCCGGAGCAGTAAGTTCGTGCGGTAGGGGCACGCGGCGAGAGTGGCGGTGGGAGCGAGCGCGCGACCGCAGCGCCTTGGTGTACAGCTTACACTGATTTTTTGTCGGAGGCATCGCCGCTGGCTCGCCGCCTGCTCCACATTCGACGACCGGTGTGATACGCGGTACGGTGCACCAATAGGGCTGACACTATCACACATGTGCAATTCACGCAAATTTTGACGACATTGAGACCAATTTTCATAAATTTTCCGGAAAGCTTAGGATGAACCAGCAATACAAAGGTCTTAGGAATGTGAAGATGCTTTTCTGATCTAACTTTACGTGATACAGAATCAACAGCTGCACCTCTGAAACGTGATCCATCAAGTCTGAACTATTTGCAATTAACAAACATTAGCATGCGTGCTCAGGTGCGAACCCTACCACAGATTCACAAACATTACCCGGCCGCGCGCGGCTCACCACAACGACCGGCCACAACTTAGCAGTCAGTTAACTTCTACCGCTGGTAGGATTACCTCACTTACCTGCTAGGCTGCTACGTGTCGATACAATTACGCGCTATTACGGTTTCGCAACGTGGATACCCTCTATATTCTCTCTTATTAGCTTCGATAATAAAGTAATTGGCACACTGTATATGGAGATTAGACTTCAAAACATTCACACTCGAGCGTCCGACGCAAACTTGTGCGAATATCGAGAGGAGTATTTAAAATAACAGTATGTAGTGATATGTTTATGTAAACGATGAGCTTCCGATAAAGTTTTTTATATTCATAAAGCTATTTGGTACTATCTTTATGGTATTGTAATGGGTTTAGTAGCTTCGGCAAGTACACTACCGAATGTTGTTTATATTCGTACTAACAAACGAATTATATTTGTGATAGAAATATGGATTTCGAAGTCTAGACGTTTTCGGTACTTTTCTTTTCCTTTGATTATTTAGGTAACCAACATTTTTCCAGTATATTAATAGGTAACTTCAAAATGGCAGTTTTGAAGTTACCCAGACCCCATGCTCGTCAGTCGCTATTTAAACCACAAGATGTTTCTCCAATTCCAGTACCTACCTACAGAAAAGTATTTCTTACAGGATCCGATTTTCGCACACCAACAACTGTAAGGAAATTAGGTTTTCATGCAAAGTTAGTTACGTTACAGAGGGCGTAGACAAAGTGATATTTGACAGAAATAAGAAAGAAAGAAAAAGTATTTATTTGTCTTGACAAAACAAAATGATTAAAATTAACAATAATTATATAAAAAATATAACAGGAAACATAATACAAGCTTAAAAATAAGGGTAATAATTAAACAAAAATTGGTCCTGTACGAGGCCAAAAGGCCCTATCTCAGCATCGTGCTGTAACATTTATAAAATAAATGTCGACGAAATTTCCCAACTGTGTTGGGGTCCGCTTCCAGTCTAAACTGATAAAATATTTTACATGGAGCGACTGCCTGTCTGACCTCCACAACCCATCAGAACTGGGTAATAGTAGTACCCCTTGATAGGACTGGTTGTCAGACTTTAAATAACGACGATGGAAACATGGAAAAGTCTTAAATGTTTTAGATTGACATGAGCTACCGAAAAGCTGAAGTTGTTGAAAAATTTTACCCTGTGGAAGCGCCCTGTAGGCCTCTGGTTGCCGTCTCAATCCTTGCACCTGATCTATATTGTGATGTTATGAAATACTGTTGCACCTTCTCGGGAGGTCGATGTAATAGACTATCGTTAACAAGAAATAACAATTGCCAATTAACCGTATTGTATTTATTATCTCATCAATTATATGAATAGTCTAGTTATCGGTGTCGAAATAATATAATACGACAATAAATTACAGAAAGCGCGCACACAAACAATTAATTGTGTAATATCTATAATAAGCAGACACCGAATTCTTGTTTGCCTACCATTTAATGTGATTCATATCGTGTCAAAATATAAATTAAAAAATCGATCGTCGTTAGTCAAAAGTCTGGGAGTTATAATTAAGTTGCGCGTTATAAAGTAGCTATTTCCGTTACGGAATAAGATTAAGATTATCTGGAGACTATATTATATTTTTAGATAATGCTGCTACCTACTTTTCGAAAGGGCACAAAGATGAAAGAAGCATTTCACCTTAGTTCGGAAACCTTAGTTCGTTTTGAAAAACTGAATATTTTTCGGCATTTGGAACTCGTGGAAAATAAAGCAATTTGTCGCTCACTTTATACATACAGTTCCACTCAAATGCTGGTTGGCAATGTATAGTGTATTCGAGTATATTGAATCGCAAACCTGTAGTAAAACTTGTACTAGGATAACTGCCCTTACTACGACTTGTCAAGGGGCTGTCAACGTTAAATTGCAATAATTGATGTGTGACTCTTCACGAAGCCGTCAGCCATGCATTATGTACAGTACACCAAACTAGGTAACTTTACGCAAAAAATATTGCTGGGAAGCGACTATTTTTTTTGGTGTGTAAAATCACGTTTGACGGTAGGACTCAATGTGACGCACGCAAAACGTTGTGCTGATGGATAGATTGAATAGTACGGGGGTTGTGGAGGTGTTCAAATTAAAAATCTTACATTAAAAACATGTACTTAAAAAAAACTTGTTAAAAAGTTGGAAATTTGACCCCTAATATCTCCGTAACTAAAAGGTTCCATGGTCTAGAACAAAAAAAATATCGCAATGACGACGGGGAGAACAAGTGCCAGTGCCAAGTCTTGTTACATCCTTTATTAGCTTTAGCTTGCCATCCTCTTGTATACAACTTTATTCTCTCGGTATATCGCAACCTCAACATTTTTCTACGAGCGTGATATTCAGATCACCAAAGGGATTAATGAGATTGGAAAGCCGTACAAGCTAAACTCTGTGACACAATGTCAAACAAACTGTTCCCTTACAAACAAACTAATCGTAGTATATTTTGTATCTGTCTCATAACACATTTGTATGTGTCGTAAAGTTTTAAATTCATGTGTTCAACACTTGGATTAACTAATCAAATATTCTATGGCTACTTGTGAATAGTTCTTATGTATAGTCACGTTTCTTTCTTGGAATTGCAAACTATGTTTTAGGGCCATTAGTTCAAATTTCGTCAAATTCTCTCTGAAATTATGCTTAGACATTTGCGACGGAGGGATTATAGCAATTAGAGTAACTCCAAGAGCTTTCAGAAGTATGTTTATTCTAGTTTCAACATCATCTTTATTACTTACAGCTAACAAGTACATCTTTTCTTATTCATAGATTTGAATTCATTTCAGAAATTCATCATGTTTTATCTTTTGAAGCATCCTGCTGCTAATGTGACAGCAGACACCTGTTTTATTATATTTCAAAGCAAAGACATTATAATATTACAGCCACATCCGGTATGATCCGGATGTTACGTGCTAAATAGAATAATAATTTTCTTTTTCATTTCCAGGTGACTTTTTCTTAATGTATTATGTTCGCGGTAATTTTTTATCGATGTACCTATGCTTTTTCTCATCTCTTTAGTTTTTATGTCAGCACATTGGTATGCAAATACTCTCAAAGGCTTCTTTCTACTCTGAACAACGCTTTTGCTCTTTAGTCTACCAATTTCAGATTAGCATTATTGTAATATTCCTATATCGCAAGCTTTTTAGCGTGATCCCAAAACTTGAACTAGCCAGATGATAAGTTCCAGTAATCTGAAAATATTTTTCTTAGAAACTTTTTAGATAAAGGGGTAATAAAATTCTATGAAACAAATTATATATATAGAAATTGTAATCTTAATCCTGTCACCGACTGTCGTAAACGGAGGGAATTTACTCGCGAAACTTTGAAATGAATTCGAATCAAGTGGTTTTCAGTTTTCACCATAAATAGTAAAGCGAATTAAAAGATTTTTATATTTTTAAAATAACTAAATTGCAATTTTGTGAATTGATATAATATATGTATATCAACTCACAAAATTGCAATTTAACATATTATGTGCCCAGAGACACATATTACAGTTATAGTAGATGGCTTTAGTTCATACATTATATTCGTGTAGTTGAATTTGTGAAATCCAGAATTAGATCTGGAAAAAAGAAAATCTTAACAAAGCTCTCAAACATTTGCGTTCTTCACACAATTTATTTGTTGACTTTTGGGAAAAAAAGGTTGTTGCAGAGCAAATTGCATTGTTAAGCTGAACAGCAGACATCAGCAAGAGACAAAGACATTTGTTGAAACAAATAACAACAGTTTCATTAGCAAAGAAATGCGCGGTTACGAAAATTGGACGCCATTTTTGAAGTAATGCTAGGACTGATACCAGTATCTATTTAATTTGTAGTCTTGAAGTAATTGTTGTGACGACCATCTTTCAGTTTAATGAAATTAATTTTGTTTTTAAAATTGGTGGAATGAGCGATGAAAAAAAAAATTTGCTGACATAAATAATTTTGAAACAAATATAAAAGCAACCAATTTCAGTCGATTTGAATGAGTTATTATTTTAATTTCTGCTAAAATTCAGCAATGTCCTCGAGCGCTTTTTCATTTAAAATGTTTACACTTTGTAATGGATGTACTTATATAAGTAATCGATTTTTCGGGGTGGTCCAAAAACAAAAAGAAATATACGTGGATCGAAGTTATAATAAATGAATTTTATTACAAACAGCCAAAATTGATGACGAATTGTGAGATTCTCGCTAACTAATTGGTATGTTAAAATGATTTTAAATGGCTACCACCGGCAATTTTTGCGTTATTTACGAGACAAAAATTGTACTTTGCGAATTTATCGGCAATTACATATCGTGGTCGGAGCCAGTCGGAGGCGTGCGGGGGGCGTTACGTCATGAATGCCGGAGGGCCACCTGACGACGATAGCATTGTGTGACGTACTTACACTGCACATTTATAATTTCTACATTGAAAGCTATGAATCGAGTTAACTAATATTTGGGAGAGTACCGTATCGTACGGCCCTCCAGGAAAATATTGGATACGGGATAAGAAAGGACCATTAAGTGTAGGATGATTATCAACGGGTAATGAGAGCTTCTTTGGGAAATTAAATGGTGGAAATGAACTAAATAATAGAAATCAAAACATGTCACATCTAGAGATTACCCCCTACATACAAATTTACAAACAAATTTTACCTCTTTATAATATTATTATAGATGAATCTGAAAAGAATAAAGTGAACGAACTACGAGAAAGAAAAGACATGATCGAAGTAGACTAACGAGTGCAATTTAACTCATAGACCACATTACTTTTCGATGTCTTGTTCAAAAGAATTGGCGAAGTCGCACTTGCTTAGTAATTTTATTTAACGGACTGCAACGCCCCGTGACGGGATCAAAGCATTTCAATAACATTTAAGTAGAGTAATAACATTGTGAGGGGTGATCCACAAAATAGCATCTCCGACTATAATAATAAAGTTGAATTTGTCGCACACCCGTGTGGAATTTAAAAAAGAGATTCTACGTGAGTAGTGCCGCTTTTATTAAATTTTGAAGCCCGGGATGGCGTGAAACCTGATGCAAGGTTTATAGGATTGAATCCGCATAAATAAGACTGTTCGAGTTATTTGTTGTGGAAGAGACAGATTATTGATAATATCAACACGTGTGAGCTTTGAATACAACCGTGTATTTTTCTCGTTGTAGCATCACGTACGTGTTGTTGTCAGGAGCTTTACAAATATGACTTGTTATCCCCCTTTTACGCTTATTTTGTTGTGAAAGTTGACTAGTTTTTTTTTTTGTTATGGATGCCTTTCTGGGCTTTTAGAATTCGTGGTTAGAACAAATTGTAGGTATACATACTGACCACTTAGGGCCTAAGATATTTATTTATTTATTTTTTATTTATTCAGTAATAGGTACATACATTTTACACATTTAAGTTGGTGCCAACATAATCTCATTAGAGTTTTACCGTGCACCAAGATCATCGACTACATAATTTAGAATTATATCCACATAAGTAGGAACTTAGTTAAAAAAAAAAAAAAACAACAACAATAAAACTTACAACGGGTATTTGGCGAAATAATATCTAATACCAACGAGCGAACCTCGGTGACCATTCCGACCGTCCGTGCATAAAAAACAGAAGTAGTGGAGGAATTTTCCCACAGGACTCTCAAGCAGCATGCCACAACGAACTGTAAAGCATCTGTAACGCCTTACTATTTTTAATATAACTATAAGGTTTTATAACACCGAGAGGGTTGTTGAAGGCGACTTAGTGAGCGCTAGGATTTCAACATTAAAGGTGCAAAATAATAATGTGGTTAAAAGAACCTCTAGTCTACTACTCCAGTCGCACCTACTAAATTCACTTAGGAATGTTTCAGTAACCGGTATCCCACTGTGTGCGGTAACAGCGAGCAATATCTCGGCGGGGCAGTTGCGCCGCGCTACCGCGACAGTTTACGAGGTGCGAAGTACGAACGATTCACCTCCCAGATTTATGCCCCACTTGATTTGTGTCCCTGCACGGCTCAATACAACTAAGTCAACTAAGTCAATCCGGCTATAAATCAGGCAGTTGACGGATACGAGGGTTTATGTTTTCAAAGTATAACGTTATTGAGATTCATCACCAGTACCGAACATTCCATGGATGTTTGGAAGTCGCCAAACTGTGTTTAGACTGCCAAATTAGTTGATGTTTAAAAGGACTAAGTACTTTCGACTACTGGGTATTTAAAAGGTCAAGTGCCCAATCCCGAAGAAAGAAAAACGTATGTTAAGATGATAAGGTTTCCACAATTCCAGTCATTGCAAGAAGCCAAGATGGTCCAGTGGTCTTTGCGTTCAGCAAATCGTCCCATTTCCAGTTCTAAACGTTTTCGTCTCCCTAATAAGAAGTTGATTATAATTTAAGATAGAGTATACTTTTAAAGAGTTTTCGTGACGTGCAAACAGACTGTACATTAAGTTAAGATAAAGAAGCTAATTTGAGGACAGTCCACAAGTATTTTCGTCACTGACTTTTATTAATGAGTCACGTTTTAAAATTCTGTGCAGTAGCCGCGGCGGAAGAGTGCGATTAATATCAAGAGTGCTTCAACAATTTGTATGGACTGTGCAAGTGCAACACTGTTTGCAGAAATGCAGTCGCCGTGAATTGGGTAAATTAGTCTCAAGGGAAACTCTCTAGGTTTCATATTAATACCAGTGGGTACGAATAGGTCTTATTTTTTCTAATAAAGCCATTAGCATTATTAGCATTTATTAGCATTAGCAGCAGTTATTTCTGAAATAGAAATCTTATTTGTTTTAGGCTCTTGTTTTTTCATGAAACCTGGACTTAAGGCTTAAAAGGGAACATCGAACGTAAGATTTATAGCCGTAGAGCCGTCGGTGTGTCTCTATTTGTTAAGCTTTCCGCATGACGGTCCCAGTGTCCACAGCTTATTCTCGTCTATGACTTTTCATTGAATTGTTGTTGTTATGTTGGTTCGATATTATTTTCAGTTAGCCTGTTTACTAATAGTTCCTTGTTGTGTTTTGCTTGCTTTTTCTATTCCTCTTTTTTATGTATCCATGAATATTCACAGTTCCACGTTATTACGATCCTCATACCTGGGTACGAGGAACTGAACATGATTTATAAGCATTTGCCTTGTTTTTCATATACCGGAACATAAACAGAAAAACAACTTCTCAATAAGTCTTACGGGGGAAATTGATTCCGTTTCTCCTCTAGAAACGTCGTAACTTCGATCATTTTACCAAACTACTTTGTAACCTTAATATTAATGAGTTTATTTTTCTGTTTTATGAGTTTTATTTATTTGGTTCTAGTTTTGGTTTAACTACAGCCTAAGCAGGCACGGGTAGCTGGATATACTCAAACACGGGATGATGTAGGTTTTGATTGTCATTTCGGCATTTAGTAACATAAAAAAGTCTTATTGCAAGACACTCTAATTTTAAAAAATGTGCATTTATTGAAATAAATGCATTGCCATATTTTATTGGAGAAGTAAACGTCCTGAGTATATAATACTAGCTGTTGCCCGCGGCTTCGCTCGCGTTTTGGTTGAAAATTATCCCAGGGGTATGAAAAATAGATAGTAGCCGATTCTCAGACTTACTGAATATGTATATATAATTTCATAAAAATCGGTCAAGCCGTTTCGGAGGAGTATGGTAACTAACATTGTGACACGAGAATTTTACATATACGTATATAATATATTGTTTCTGCAGCTTCATCATAATTCACTGAAGAGGCATCTTACAAAGAGAAAACAATTAATCTTATTGCCAAACACACTTCGTAACAGAATACAATCAACACATTCTGTGTACATTTTCGAATTTATTGCTATCTTGTGTTTTACATCTGTTAAGAATTCGACCGCATATTTTGTTTACACGTCTTCACTTTAGCAAAGGTAATACAATGTTAAATAAAAAAGGACCGTATAATCTTCACAAAGAAAACAGTATTGACATGTGTGTGTTTGTAGTTCACTTAGTTGGATGAGGAGACCAACTTCATTATCTTGCTTATAATCAGTAGTAAGTAGATTGTAGCAGTACGGATACAGGCAAAGTGAAATTATACGAAATCCCAGACTTGGTTCGCGCCTAATTTTTTTTAATAAATTTTTCGCTGACTTTCTTATCGAGCTCGCCGTATGTTGTGTGCGCGTTGATTATAGGTAACACAAATAGCTATCGCGGTGTCGCATCACGACCTGCGACGTGTTCGCTTGGAAAGATTGATGGCACGTAATGAACCGAAACGCCGCGGTGTCAAAAGTTCAAAACCGTGTAAAGTGGCGTCAACATCGTTGGACCACAGTCTAACTTCATACAGTCCGACTACGCGACAGTTTCCAGAAGAAATGGCTGGTTTAATGTACCGAGCTTCCTTTTGCAACACGGGTGTCAAAATCAGGTTAACGTATTCTGTTTCAGTTGTGTGTGTCCTTCTAAGTTATTATTTGTAGAATAATGGCTTCGTTCAGTATTGGAATTAGGGCGAGTTTTCTTAATTATTCTTGTTTCAAAATTTTGTCAACCTGTTGGTTTGGCTGTTTAATCAAAGTCCGATCCAAAAACTTCCTTCAAGTCGTTTTCCATTTTTAAATGACCATCTTAATCAAAACTGAAATAATACTGCATGAAGTATTCATTAGCCACTTACACTGTGGTTGTGCTGTAACTTCGTGTAGCTAGGTATATGAGGAATGTACGAACCTCTGACTTTAAAATAAACGTTTTTAGGCCATCACAGGGTTGGGAAATCAATGACTCACACATTTTTATTAGCTAACATTAGATTGGACGATAGCCCAGTATAGGATGATGGAATACTTTATGCATGTTTACAGGTAGCGAGGTGATGGAATCTTTTCAGATTTATGGCTGAAACATAATGTTTTATTTGTTATTTATTGCAGTTAGAGAAGAAGTAAGTATTATCTACCTAGTTTATGACATTATTGGATGTTTTATTGCTTTTATCCAATTGTATTCTGATTTTTCCTTATTTTATTTCAAAGACATGGAGAGAAGCCTCGTTTATTTGACAAAGAAAACTCTAAATTACATTTAATGTGTCTCGAGTGCCATCAAGTGCATGTTACGATCGATCTTCACGCCACAGCATTCATGTCAAGGATCGTTTATGATTTATAAATCGCAATTCTCTTGTGAAATTTATTGTTTATATTTCTGATTATCCTCAGCACCCATATTTGTATAAGATTACTGCTGATGCGGGATGATTAATCGGTTTGTCATCACTGAGGTTTCGCGAGGATATACCTACCATAATTGATTTTAATATCAGTTTATGTCATAACACGTCCTAATTATTTTCCTTATCGACTTCTCAACATCAAAATAAATATTTTTATTAATCGGTAAATCTGGTTTGTTCTTTTTTTAAATTCAGGGATTAAAATCAAACACTGTTCTGTCGAAGATTCTTGTAGCTGAGTACCTTACAAAAGAAGGTAGTGTTCTTATTTTGTCATGAAACTGAAACTAAATCGTAGGCCTAGTAACTTAGTCGTGGAGAGGATCCGGCAATTAGGCCTCGAGGTGGCATTGCACAAGTCCGAGGCCATGTGCTTTAATGCGCCACCGTTGGGATCCATACTGATGGTAGGAGGGGTTCCCATCGGCGTCGAGCCGACGTTCAAGTACCTAGGACTCGTCCTCGACAGCCGGTGGAATTTCGTGGAGCGTTTCCGACGTTTGGCTCCCAAACTGGAACGGGCCGGAGCTGCCTTCAAGCGGCTCTTGCCCAACCTGAGGGATCCAAACGCCTCCTGCCGGAGGCTCTACGCAGGGGTCGTGCGGTCTATGGCCCTTTACGGGGCCCCGATGTGGGCGTGTTCCTTGAGGCGGCGAGCCGCCCACTACCTGAACGCGCCCCAAAAGGTAGTAGGTCTGCCCCGCGTGGGCAGAGCACCGCCGTGTCCTCGTAACGGCGATCGGTGGCGGCGACCTCTAGCGTCCGGCCTTGGTTCAATCCATGGTCCGGAGCGGGACGGAATAGGACGCCGTCGCCTCCTTCTGCGAAGCTGCTAGCGAAGGAGGCGGCGGAACGTGAGAGGCAGAGAACCTCACGTACGAGCCGCCGCGGGACACGCACCGGGCGTCGGGCCACTGGACGGTGAGCTATGGGCTATCTCGCCGTCCGTCCGTCTTATGGCGACAGCCGTGTCGACGGCGCGATCGTGTTCCACGCGCCACTCAGAGAGATGTCAGCAAACGGGAAGGGGTCCGAAAGGACCGATGCCTGCCAGGGTTGCGGGACTGTTCGAAAGAGATACCGCGGCCCTGGAACACAAAGGGCAAAAGAAGGAACATGGATAGGTTTTAGTCAGTACAAGTCTGACACCCCCTGCCGCTCCGCCCAGAGTGGGAGGGGTCATTTGTTGATTTCCCATCCGTAAAAAAAAGGCCTAGTAACTTGAGAGAAATAAAGTGAAACATGGCATAAAGAAACTTGAAAGTGAAACATGGTCACGTTTACGGACTTCTGTACGTAAAAGTCGGTCAACCGACTTCAGAAACAAATTGAAAATATTTTTCAATTTGTTTCTGAAGTCGGTTGACCGATTTTTTTGTATATCACCGTATTTTTTAAAATACGGTGAGTTACAAAAAAAAAAAACAAACTGCCCAAGCACGTGTGAAATTGGCCACTTCATCCAGATCTAATGACATGTTTTAATTGCATCTTTTACTACTATTTGACGGGAAAGCCTCCCTATTTTATTGACATGTCATAAAATGCGGTGCTCAAACGAACCTTGGTTACGACGGTAAGGGGACCGTATCCGTAAACTGTAAACGAAAATGAGATGTTGGGTTAAGAGACCGTTACTTAATGTTAGTACGAAGTAATTAACTTTATCCTATCTTATAATCTGTGGTGCTAAAGGTTCCGCAATCGTTAAGAAGTTTGCGCCAGCGGTCAGAAACGTCGCTGCCAAAAGTTAGGTTAGGTTATGGAGTTTTCTATGTAACAAATGTGTTGCATAACACACACACACACACACACACATACACACACACACATTGTGTCATTTCACATTATGTCTGAATGCAGACACAATGTAAATTGTTATTTAATAAATGAAATGAAAATGTTTTAAAAGTTTGTTGGTATGTTTTACTAATTGTGTTTTTTGCGTCATCATTCCTCCTTTCATTAAGCCTTTTCTCAACTGTATCGGGGTCAGCCTTCTATCTAACTAAAAGTCAGCACATAAATATGTATTTTATGGGAAAGTTAAAATATTCCCCTGCCTCATATTTAAATTGAAGTCTTCATTAATATCTCCGTCTGATACTTGACAAATTATGCATGTTGCATAAAATAAAACCAAGATAATGTAGGTAGAATTGTTGCCATTTCGATCAAGCAAGATGCGAGACTCGATAGAATTTATTTTTCTCTCTCTTCATAACTTACATCTCTCTCTGTATCTATAAAATAAGTCCCCTTTCATCTGGCGCTGCATCAGCTGTTCTTACAAGTGAGGACCTAATGACTGCGGCTGCGAATAGTGCTTTTTGTCTGGATCAATAGAAAACTGACTTGTTATCAATTACTCTACACACATTATTTGTCATCCACACAAGGTAAGCATCACTCTCCAAGGTTTATAATAAGATGTTTGATCTGGCTAGCAAAAGTTAAGGAACACTCCCCAAGATATAGAACAAGATGGGTGGCCTGTTTCTCAAAAGTTAAGGAACACTCTCCACCGGGCTGCGGGACCGTTCGAAAGAGAAACCATGGCCCCGGAACACAAAGGGCGATGAAAGAAAATGGATGAGTTTTAGTCAGTAAAAGTCTAACACTACCTTCTGCGCCGCCCAGAGCGGGAGGAGTCATTTGATGATTTCCCATCCGAAAAAAAAGGAACTCTCTCCAAGATATAGAACAAGGCCTCAAAGTGGAGATGGGTGATCTCAAGGTAGGTAAAGGATAATATGGGTGTACGTAAAGACGCCAGCACATCAAGACCCTACAATCTGTCAAATTTATTTAATAGACTTTCAACTTTATCGCTAAAGCATAAGTTTAAGGTTGATTGGGAAAATTTTAGAGTTTCGTGATGTACGGCGTCCGTGCATTACCTTCATACGCCGAGTTCTGACTGAATACGTCGTCAGCGGCACGTGTCACATCAATAATGACATGCAAAGGTTAACTCTAAAAGGAGTAGCCGGTTATATGCACTTGTTACTTACATTCACTTTCGAAAACCTTTCTTATTTGTGGAGCAACAGTATCATGCAAAGTGCGCCGCATGTCAGGTTCGTTCCGGATTTTATTTTATTTTACAATTGACGTAGGTATGTTGAGCCGCGATAAGACCGCGAACTAAGTTTCTTGGTTCTGCATATGAAGGTGGAACCTTTTGGCCTTTGAAACCAGCGCCATCATGAGATGTCTAGTTATACTGGTTCCTGTACTTGCCCTGTTGCCATTGCGTGTTCAATCCGTCTGTCAAGTAGTCAAAGTCCATTAAGACGTTATCATCTTGTTATCTGTAATATTCGAGCACACCTCAATGCTTTCAATGTTACAGTTAATTCTTATTTATTTGACAGTGTTAATTCGGGCGGTTGCTAGTTTTTTTTTTTACAGTGCTCGTTTTATATACTGATTGATTGACCACCTGATTACTGATAAGAAAAACTATACTGTAAACAACAGTTTTTATTATGTGCGACAAGGTATCTTTGCTCGGTATAATTGCTGCTTTGTTCTACATCTTGGGCGATAATTTCACCCGATAAAATGCTTGTTCAGTTCAGTGGTCCCAGAAAGCTTAATTACTTAGATCTACTTATGCCATGAAACCTATTCTCACTATCTTTAACTTGCTTTCTCATCTGTAAGTGTAAGTACCCTTTTCTAATATTCTTTGTTCCTTCATAAGAATTCTTTTCTCCAATATGATTTCCTTTTGTTACGGCTCTACGAAGCGTGGTAAATAATGAGGAGCGCAGCGTTAGGAAATATACTCATAATCTTATTTCAGTGCAAGTTTTCTTATTAGAAGTTTCTTTGGAAATCGAGAGTTGGATGCAATCCTCCGATTTCACCGTCGGATGCACTCCTGCATTGCTTTTTTATTTGTAGCGAGTTGTTCCTCCGAGCTGCGAGTGCTCGACCGTTTCTAGTTTCAAAGCGGTGCTTCTCCTCGTGTATACCTCTCTAGTCTATTAACACGGAAATAGTTACGTTTTGCGTTTGTCCGTGAAGGTGAAAACATTTCCCCATCGGTTTGTGCACAATTTTCATGCTTTCATCTATTCATCGTCGCAATTTAAAGAACTAAAATTAAATTCTAGATACTTAAAATATTGAAGAAAGAATAAAGAAAAGGATAATTATGTTTTAAACAGAAGAGGACATTATTACTTGCATCAACTGCTTGGAAAGCACCTAAGCTGACTACCATTCTGTTATGTTGGTTAGTTGAATGAAAGATACCGTTAGGTACACTTGATATATTTACTTGTACAGGAGACACATTAGAATAAATACAGCAGACACATATTAAGACGTAGAGACGCAGACATGGCAGTGACCGGAGGTATAGACAATCATAGATAATTACTAGTGGTGTACATACTAATTACATACTAAATAGCGATGTCACAACACATTCTATTACACCACCGGCAACGAGTTTATTTAAATCTGTAACAGTTTAATGGTTTCACATGTTTTTGTTTGCACAGTTGTTTCGATAGGTTTACAATGTAAACACTTACATAATGTTCAATTTTATTGGAAGTAAATTATAAATAGAGTATAGATATCTCAATACAAGTGTCTGTATAAAACATTTTCAATGCTAGCGGTGACTACGGGTTTTGTCTTCTTTTGGAAGGTCCGAGACTAGCTTTCCAAAGTACAGAATAAAATGAAATTATCCCTGGCACCTATTCTTTATCTAAATGTTAAGCTGTTCACCATGTATATAAGGTCTATCTATTCATACACGAAATCTCTTAGGGAGCCATTGTACTCACCATTATGAACAACTTTCACTATGGGACCAAACCCGAAATCGTGAAAAGTTAAGTAAGTAAAAGTTAGATTGTAATAAAATGTTACTTATCCAGTGTCCTAACATAATTATTTTCCTGCCCTTATCTCAACTTATTCGGGGTCGGCACAGCATGTCTTTTTCTTCCATACTTCTCTATTACTCGTCGTCTCATCGGACACCTCCTTTCTAGCCATATCATCCTTCACACAGTCCATTCATCGTTTCCTTCTTTTCAGTGTCATAACAGGCAATTAAAAATGTATTCGGACCAAAACTTTAATTACATACTAAAACTAAATTGACTAATATTGTCGACTAATATTAGCTTGACTAATTGTATAATTAGCTAACTAAATGCAACATATATTTCGGACGCGTAAAATAAACGACTGTAACGAATGCTGACATTGATGCGCGAAGAAATCGTTATCATTGACAGTTCAACTTGTAAAATATTCAAATATGTATGTATCTGTAATACCTACAAAAAATGTTCATACTTTTGCCTTCCCAGCTTTATTCAAAAGCGCGTATCGTCAATATTTATATTTCTCACTCTCTTTGAAAGTTTTATTTATTAAATTGATTTCATAAAGCTGCAGAATGGGTGTAAAAATACCCTTAACGAAAAACACTTGTTTTCGTCATTGCGATATTTTTTTTTGTTCTGGTCCATACTTTGGGAACAAAGTTGGGGTCAAAGTTCCATCATTATCACTTTTTTTTTATACTAATTTTTAATGATATAACTTTACTTTGAATATGTACCTCCATGACCCGTTTACTGTTCAATGCATCTACTCGTATCAGTTTTAGTGCGTTACATTGAATTTGGCCGTAAAACGTGACTTTTCACCCCAAAAAATAAAGTCGTTTAAAGGGTTATACGTGAAGGGTCCGCTTACACCTTGTATAGTACACACACTTAAATTTTTGGAATTTTTGTTTGTGTTCAAGATGCACCTTTTTGCATGATCCAGAATTCACATATAGACAAATAAATAAAATTGAAGTATCTGTTTGTAATAACAAAATAACAGCTTTTTACTTAATGCTGAAAGTAAAGGGTGTAACAAGACCCGTCGTTGTTCTCCCCGTCATTACGATATTTGTTTTTGTTCTAGAAGTAGTTAAAAAACAAAAAAAAAGTGTTTATAACGTAAGAACTTTACTTTAAACACCTTCATGTCCCCCGTACTATTCAATCCATCTATCAGCACAACAATGCAATGTTTTGAGGGCGTTACATTGAGTGAACGTGATTTTTCACCCCAAAGTCCAGCGATATTTTTGCGTAATATTTTATAATATTTTCTTGCGAACGAAGGTCGCGGGCAACAGCTAGTTTGTGTTAATTCAGTAGGGTAGGAGGTGCTCAGTGAGTGTTATAGTTTTAGGTGTTCTGTAGGATTTCCATAAAATTAATTTTTAATTTTAAATATATAATATATATCGTGTTTTATTTAACGCTTCAGTTTCACGATTACCTTTTCTAAAAAAAGATTCTGCGAGAGAAAATTTGCTGCTACCCTCGTGTGCTGTTATTTCCCTATCAGATAGCGAACGCTGTTATCAATGTGCGGCATTCTTTAATTAGAATTTGTAGGTAATAAAATAAAATATACACTGTTACTAATCGTATGATCATAAATATTTTGACATTAGATATATCATGTTTATGATAATATTCATGGAAATGTGGCGTGTAATTATTTTTGTTTGACATTCCTCTTATCTCGTAAACATGTTTTAAAAACTGGACCTAAATTGGCACACCCTGTTTATTCGGAACCAGGTCTCGAGAAGCCAAAATCGAAAATCGAGTATTTTTACTTATTACAGTTTTTGAGATATTTATGTAAGTATGTAGGTAATATAAATTTTAAAAATTATGGAGGCGCTAATAAGTACGTAATTAAATAAAGTTTTTATTGAACCATAAATATGAGTGCTATTTAATACTCGTTTAGTGAGTGTGTGTACAGTTTCAGTTAAGTATCGATTTGATCGAAAGTTAAGTGGCAGTTAACTGGGTTGGATGTTCTATAGGGACCCTCTTTCAGGGAAATTCGGCAATAGTGTCATTAGGCTGAACTAAACGCATAACAAATATCCTTTGCCGTATCCTGTAACGGAGGGTGGAAAGTGATAGGGAAGTTCATCGAACTTATGATTACGCCTCCGGGACGCATTTTATTATCACGGCCAATAAACTTTCAATGATAACGACGATGAATGCGATAGTAATCAATTATACAATGATTTATAGTCGGTTAATGTAAACTTGTAAAACTTTGTTGATTTTTAATGCGAGTTCATTTGCTTTGTTATTAAGTGCGAATTTAGTGGTCGAAATCGATTGTTACTTTCTATTTTAGTTCAATGACTGTTAGGATAAAAATAGAATTAGTAGTTTACTCCATAAGTCATTTTTCAAACTGCTGTCTTTGAATAATAGGAATTTAAATTGATTTACTCCCTTGATTTTATTTTATTAGGAAAACTAATTACTAACCACAAAGAATGGTTACAGTTTTTAGTGGAAATAAGGCCATTAACAAGTTTCTAAATACTTATAATTAAACTCTTATTAAAATGGACCTAAATAATAAAAATAAAAAGAAATCGGAGGAGAGAAATTGAGTACCTACCGAGAGTGTGATAATAAATTCCATCACAGTAGTTTTTTTTTTTCAAACTAGCTTTTGCCCTCGGCTTCGCTTGCGTTAATATTAGAATTTGACAATCAATTCGGGTTGTAAAATCGTGGTTCCAAAGTCACGTGGCGCCGTCAATTATCTTAAGAACGTTATTGTTGTTTTCCTCGGGAACTGTACTTTTTTTTCCTTCGGCCGTCTAAGAAACCGTAATTTCTTAACTGATTTCGATGAAGGAATTATTTTTCCTTGAACGTAACTAGTTTCGATGGAGGAATTATTTTTCTTTGTACTAAATCACGGTTACGTACTTTAATGAAACCTAAAATATTGATTTATTTATCCAAACATTATTTTTTACACTCCCTGGGGTGGAAGCGTTAAATCGACACTTTTCTGTTTGACTATATAGACTTCGACGTTTTTACGCCTACCAAAACAGAAATATCCAGGTATTATTCTTCGGGTCGAGTCTAAGCGGGTCGAGTTGGCACTAACCCCGTTTTTCGGAATGAAAGGTGGCCTACGTCCGTTTCTGTACACCTGACAACGTATACCTAAGCAAAATTTCAGGATGATATGGTCAGTGGTTTAGGCGTGAAAAGGTAACAAATAAACGAACTTACTTTCGCATTTTTAATATTAGTTAGGGAGGATAGGATGTTAACATAAACACGAGACATAATTATTTCGAAGTCACTTCGTTCCTTGTTTTGATCATAAAAAATATTGCACGGTGAACATATTGTGTATATTGGGTTATTTTTACGACTAATAATATCCGTGTTTACGAGCGTAAGATTGTCACATTACATAATATAGCCCTTTCTGTAATAAGTTACCAATGTTAGTGCCGCCGAGTATGCTAACATCTCGTAAATAAACACAAATAAAAACCACCTAGAACGGTAATTTCGAAAAGTAACCAATTTAAAGATACTACAAACGTTATAAGTTTTTAGACTGTCAAGGTTATTAGCAATATCATTAACACGGAATATCGGGAACTCAAAACAAATAGTAAATATGCTAACTATCCCCTTTTCAGTATTAATGATAGCGATACAAACATATCTACATATAAGTGTCATACAACGTGGCAATGCTGCCAGCCTTCTGGGCACTTTTCCTGTTGACAGCGATGTGGACGAATTTTTTGACGCCCTGTAACCGTTTTGATACTTGCACATATTTTTATTACTATTATAGATTACAGATTTGTACTTTGTAAATAATGTAAATAACCAGATCTTAAATAAAGTCTTCATTGCCATCAACATAAGTGTACATAATTATGTTTATGTCATGACTCTTGAGCCATTTATTACTTAATTTATAAATTAAACAACATTTTTCAAAATAAGAGTACCTACATACAAAAGCAAAATGTGCGTTGGCCGGGAATCGAACCCGGATCAACTGCTTGGAAGGCAACTATGCTGACCATTACACCACCAACGCAGCTGAAAGAAGCCTTTTTTTGCACGGTCTGGTACAAAGTTCCACCTTTTTATATCATCCGTAAAACTGTACTTTCTATTAGATGATCCAAGCCATTTCATTCGTGCAGACCATTTTATGCACTGGGTGCTTCACCGCAGAGTTGAAATTACTGAGCGCATTAAATTGAATAATTTTTACTTCGCTGCAAAAACTAGACAGGTAGGTAGAGGTAGGTACTGATTATTCTGTGTTAGGATAGGTGTTTCATATGGTATTTAGTAGAAGTTTACTATTTGGAGAATCTATTTATTAATTAATATTTTTTCATATTTTGTTTTACTTATGTTTAAAATATGTCTTCAAATAATTAATTTTAAGTTCTTGTTTATCTATTTCTAATTTAAATTTTATCTTTAGTATCTTGACAAAAAATAAGCCAGAAGCCAGAGATAATAAGCCAGAGAGGTGATCTGTAACTCAGGACCTTCCTACTTCAGACACCTTTCTCTATATAAGATTGTACCACAAAAAAGTGCCTGTAATTTTTGATGTCGAGAAAAATAAAGATTTATGATTATGATTTATGATGATTAATTATTATTGGAAATACTGAAAAAGAAACAACGGTTTCTAAGTAATTTGGGCCTAAAATATTTCATTGTGTTACTGAAAAACCGGTTTAAGATAGGATACGTAACTGGGTAGTTATAGGCCATTTTCAGCGTTTCTTTTTATTATTTTTTTTTGCTGGTTTTCATCATGATGCAAGTAACACATGGTAAGTATAAGGTAACTTGGGTTCCTATTCCAAATCTTGTTTTTTTTTTTAAATAACGTTTACGACATAACAAAAGAAAATGATGTGTATTCAAGGGCCATTCAATTATTTACATATTTGTTTAACTTCAACCTTACTGTTAATAATTTTGTTTAAATCAGCCACCAATTAATACTCCAGCGAACCTCCGATAATGTAGTAATGAGTTGATCACTTCATTTGTATGCAAACAAGGAACCTTGGTACATGCTTATTTACTTCATTTTAATTATGACTCTTGAATAAGTCCAAGTACATATAAAGTACCTACCTATATTTTAAGGAAATTTTAAATGTACAGTAATTTATTGGACATAATTTACAATTATCTTCTTTCTTCTCGTGGATTGAATTTTAATGGTGATGAAAGTACAGCTGCAAATACAAAGCAAAGACTGCCTCATTGGTTGTTTGGATCGACTGCTGAGCATGAGGTCTTGGGTTCGATTCCCGGGTTGGGCAAAGTGCTTTTGGGTTTTTCCTTCTGGAATTTCTCATTAGCAGCCACTGAGTCTGGATTTGTGCCCAGTTGATGGTAATAAGCTCGCCCCCTATTACATGGGACTTAAAATATAACTGGTGAAATGTGGGTGTACTATAAGGTACACCTGTGACTAACCCTTCGGGGATTACACGCGTGATGTTATGTTATGTAAACAGAACAGAGAAATTAAAAACTCTTAAAATGGACTTTATGGTTATGACCACAAAGTCCATTTTAAGAGTTTTAAAATTTTAACGTGATTCGTATTATGATTCTGTTAAAGCGGCGATTTTAGACCCCCAGCTCTTTACAAATATCGCTTGTACCTACCCCATAAATCGAGCTACACGATAACTGACAAATGCTTGCACTGACTGGACGTGGACTGGTCCACTCAACTCTGTGTGGTTCTTTCTTCAAGAGACCATCTCAGACACTAATCTGCATAGTCCTCATATGAGTTGATCAAGATTATGTGACCTCTGAGTTTGTTTCGGCTATTTCTTCTCAGAGAAGTCAGGTACGAAACACCGGCCCGTCTAGTTTAAAAAAAAGTGTAAAAGTGTTTGTAACAACCTATTTGCATAATAAACATCATTTATAATAATAAGAAAAAAAAATTGTTCTGTAAATTTTAACGTTTTCTTGCACAAAAATTGACCTAAGGAAAATAAAGTCCTTTATTTCACAGAAGAGAGCAGCGGTGGCCCAGTGGTGGCGGCCCCGACTTACGAACAGTAAGTCGTGGGTTCAAACCCAGGCAGGCGCATTACTTTGTGTAATTTATTTCATCACCACTGTTCTCAAAACCGGTGAAGGAAAACATCGTGAGGAAACCGGCATGTCCTAAAACCAAAAATTCGAAGACATGTGACATCTACTAACCCGCACAGGGCCCGCGTGGTGGATTATAGCCCATTCCCCCTCATAGAGAGGAGGCCGAGTGTCCCAGCAGTGGGAACATTAAAGGCTGATTATGCTTATGCTTATTATTTCACAGAAGGAAAATATTTACATTGAACCCACCTACACGGTTACTCAATATTAATGTTTAAAAACAACATACACACTTTTTCCTTCAAACATAGGATAAACTTTCAGCGCGTAGGCGGGAACAGCGAGGTCAGAGACTAACCTCACATTTTGTTATTTTAATACTAATTAAACGTACTGTAGAAGAAACTAATATTCTTTAATGAAAACGAGATTAATTAGCTGTAAGCAAAATACTGTTAAATTCGAAGACAAACAACCCACGCGACTGTGTCAGGCTTCCGTTCTATTGAATCATAAGGGTCCTGTCACACCGACGAGGGAGCGACAAGCTATCGGCGATTTTCTCGGTCAAGAATAAATAAATTGTTGTTCGCTGATCGTTCACATGACCACATTTGAACGTGGTGATCACATTATCATAACAAGAAGATACAAAAGATAAAAATAGCAGCCACAGTAATGAAGTTTCAGTACTTTCCTTACTTAATCTAGGATATTTATTCAACATGCGTAAACAGGCTACAAACGAACAAGGTATCGTGTTGCACCCGTTTTACAGTGAACCCATGAAATTAGTACTTTATCTCGTAAACCGTTTCAAAGTTTTGATTAAGTAGGTGTTGAAGTCATTGACTTTTATCTAGTGCTTGTTTTATCTTTTCTCTTTTCTGTTTGGTTATAATTCTCTCTCCATTGTAGTTTCCATGAAAATCTAATTTTCTTGAACACGAAACCCTTTGTGCACTCTTTTCATCTAAAATAACATTTACTGCTAAGAAATACTAACAAAAGGTCCGATAACGGCCGCAGTTAATAGTCAAATGTGGGAGTATATTGAAATAAGATACGATACTGCAGACAAATTCATTCATATTTGTAAGAAATGGTTTCTATATATAAATAGAGTCTAGGGGAGACAACAGGGGTTGTCCTCAGTATGACTTTAAGAAGTTTAGGAATAACTTGCAAAGTTAAAAGTCGGTGGCTTTGTTTGTTTCATTGACTTTTTAAAAAAGTCTTTTTGCCACCGACTTCCGAAAGTAAGGTTATTTTAAACTTTTTTAGTTTCTTTTTGGAAGTCGGTTTTTTTTCGCAGAAAGTTTTTTTTATTTTCCCCTTTTTTCACACAAATTCTTGTCACGAAACAATTTTTTACGATTTTCTCATTGTACCTGCTGTTATTAGGGAATCATCATGTCATCTACATAGCCCAAGAAGAAAAAAAAACATATTCAAAGAAAAAAAAACAAATTTCTGAACCGATTTTGATGAAGTTTCTATGGGACCGATGAGGAAGTAATATAGGAAATATTTCAAATAAATAAAAGAATTTTTCAAATCGGTTCATAAATGACAGAGTTATGAGGTAGGTAACAAAAAAAAATACAGCCGAATTGAGAACCTCCTGCTTTTTGAAGAAAGTCGGTTAAAAATGCTTTATTGAACTAGATACAATGATCGAGATATTTTTAGAATCAATCTTCACTTTTTTCTCATTGTAAGTTTGTCCCAGTTAGTGCGTAATTTCTTCGCCTGAAAAAGAATCTGCTTGAATACATTCAAACAGAAGATGATGTTGAAACAACTGCATATTGTGGTTAGGTAGTAAGACATAACATTTTATGATATTTTAAAATTCTGTTAAATACTTAATATTTAAAACCCGCTCACAACAACAGTCTAGTTTTTTGTTCTTCTGAACTATCTAATGAGAATCACATAAAATAATAGAAATGACCCAAACCAGAAATCTAAACAACAACAAAAACAATCTCCATCAATATACGACGGTTACGCCCGTTTTGTTACGCATCAGTGAAAAAGGGCTTTATAAATTGTATTCCCCCATGTCTGAAAAACAATGAACTGCAGTTATCGTCCGTCCGACTTGCAATTATTCGTTTGCTTTGTTATTATTTGCAGGTTTCAGGTCAAAAGCTTTGTCATTCGAGACTATTGTTAGCCTGTATTGCGATGCAGGTGTTTTGGATTTCTGTGTGTTTCTATTCTCTCGTATTTCATTGTTAGATAGAAACACGATATTTTCTCGTTTGTCCGTATTTTTAATGTTTATATTGTTTAAAGGCTTTCATTAATAAGTTTTTAAACTGACATGGTCACTTAGACTATCATTGACACTAAAAAAACCGCTTATTAATCATGTTTACTACTTAAGCACCATGATCATCACGGTTATACTGTTTATAACAGCGCCGAAAAGTCGAGAAATAACAAGAAATAGACTAATTAAAATAAACATGGTAAATATACCGTTTGTTAATGATGATAGTGCTTTTCATTTAATTTGATGTTGACAATATTAAGAACAGGTTCAATAAGCTTGCCTAATAATAGTTTTATTAATCATGAGACAGAGGATTTAATCACTCTGCTTTAATCTTTAGATTATCAAATGTAAATTATCTGAGTTTCATGTTTGATCAATCTCCAATAGGCACTATATGTTTGTAAATCATGGGAAACTGGTTTGGTCCCTATAACACATATTAATTTTTTTTTTCTTTTTTTTTGTGATTATGTTCAGCGATATCTTCGCCAATTGTGAACGGATTTTGATGATTCTTTTTTTGTTTGGTAGAATATTATTTCGCGGTAGTCCCATTTAAATTTGGTGAAGATCTGATGCTGATCTTCGGAGATATACTATGGAACTCTTCAAAAACAGACGGCAAATCTGTTGTGATTGCTGCAATCGCTTGGATGTTTATTGTTTATACAACATCATAACATAATATCACGGTTGTATGCTCTAGGGGGTACGCAGATGTGTACTGTACAATTTTTATGTATGTTAAGTTCTATTTTATTGGGGATATTACGATGAAATGTATTGTTAGCGGTTCACTAATGTTTCACCAAAACTCTTTTGACAATATTTTAACCGACTGCAAACAAAATGAGGAGGTTCCACGTTTGACTGTGTGTCCCGTATGTTCACCGATTTCTCCGCTAATTGTGGACCGAATGTCAAAATTCTTTTTTTATTCGAAAGCCTATACTACTGAGGTGGTCCCGTTGTCACAAAGTTAGAATCTGATGACGGGATCCCAGGGAAATCGACGGCAACCCTGAAATATTACAATGTTTTTCATATAGGTACTTTGTAACGATATTTGTACCTGATAATCATTTAATCATGTTGCTGAGCTGATGATGGAAGATATAAGTCAGGACCTGATGATGATCTTTGGAGATATACAATGGATCGCTTCATTAATAGACAGAAAATCTGTCGTGATTGCTGCAATCGCTTGGGTGTTTATTTTTTACACAATATTAGAACATAACATAACGCCTGTATGCTCTGAGGGAGTACGCAGATGTGTACAGTACACTCAGATTTCGACAGTTAGGTATGATAACGATATAAGTTATATTTTATTGGGGATAAGCCTATTACCATGAAATGTGTTGTTAACAATGTAAAATAAATGTATAGCAAATAGTTGTGTAGAATATTCCAACTAAAAAAGGAAAAAAAAAAACCGACTTCAAAAACAAAAAAAGTGGAAAAATAACTTTAGTTTCAGAAGTCGGTGGCAAAAAACTCAATCGAACAAACAAAAGTCACCGACTTCTGAAGCTAAAGTTATTTTCCACGTTTTTTTGTTTTTGAAGTCGGTTTTATTTTTTGCAAAAAAGTTTTTTTATCTGTTTACGCTTTGTATTCCATTTGTTGACAATGTACTGCATACGCTAAAATGCCATATTTCAGGACCTTTATTTCAAATTTACAAGATTCTGAAATCTTTTGAATAAATCAAACAGTTGTTTATTGTTGGAACAGTAGTGACTCGTGGACTTTTTTTTCCTTTTGAAAATGAGTAATGTAGAGAAAACGGACGCGAATTTCAGCCCAGTAACGTGAAAAGATAGGCCCGGCTATCATTTGTAGTAGATTATTGACAGTCGTTACGGGTAGTCAGTGGCTCGAAAGTCTGACAACCAGTCTCACCAAGGGGTATCGTATTACCCAGTACTAACTGGGCTGTGAAGGTCAGATAGGCAATCGTTCCATGAAAAATACTGGTATTCAGCGGAAACTGGTTAGACTGGAAGCCGACCCTAACATAGTTGGGAAAAGGCGTAGGTGGACAATAAGTAGGATTATCAGTAAAACATAATGGTAGATATAACTTACTTAATTAAGTTGGTTGGTTTTTACTGCTCCCAATTGCTTAGTGTCTAGTCTAGTTGCTAGAAACATTTCAGTAGTAACAGAATATTCTAAATAAGCAAAATTTTAACGAAATCCTAGAAATACTCTGCTCATTTCTATACAAATACTCCTACATTATCAGCTGTCCTATAACAATAAAGTGTGAAACCATAAACTGTACGATACACTATCTTCTGAATTTTCCTCCGACGTAATTTCGTAAAGAAATGCTGAATTCAGTTCGATGTCTCGATGCGAACTGTGTCACACGCAAATGAAGACCAATTTCTCGAGTGTACAGTCGCGAGCATAATTTCTTTACAATTACGCTTTATCCTGGTTTCGGTGGATATAGATGGTGACTTTGAGAAAAGACGATGTTTGAGTTTGAGTTTCCAAGGGTATTTTTATTTATTTATTTAGGTTTGCCTAAAATTGTTTACACGTTACATTCAATTTAAAAACTACACGATATACATTATAAGTGCAACAATTACTTACAGGCTAACACCTGCACAATGCACATGCGCTATTTTATTTATATTACACTAGCTGTTGCCCGCGACTTTGTTCGCGTGAAAATTTTGTTAAGTATGAGTGAGACTGCCTCGTTGGTCGAGTGGTCGCAAACATGACTACTACACATGAGGTCCTGGGATCGATTCCCGAGTAGGGCACTGTTAAAATAATAATGTTTATTTAAATTACATAGAAGTTTATGTTTTGTTATGATTTGGAGATCATGAGGCGGCGTCCATTAAATACGTGAGGCAATTTTGGCGATTCTTAACATTAAACAATGTATGCAATTGAAAAAAATACTCTAAATAATAGTGTTATTGAGTTATTCCATCAGGAATTTCTCAGTAGCAGCCACGGAATCTGGATTGGTGTCCGGTTGATGGCAATAGGCTCGCCCTATTATGTAATGCCAGTTATGTTGAAGTCACACATGTGACTTCAACATAACTTGCAAAATGGACATAACTGGCAAAATGTGTGTGTACGATTAAGTACACCTCTGCAACCCTTCGGGAATTAAAGGCGTGATGATGGGTGAGAATAAAATGTGATGACTAAAACACGTGTCCTTTTCGGTGCTGTAATTCTTGGCGGCAGAGGTCCGAAACTTAATAAATTGGCATTGAGTTACGATAATTATGGCTTTAACCCTTCGTGTGCGTAGAACGTGGATCCACGTGAGACACAATAGGTTTTTAATTGTGTCTATATACTCGGCATACGAAAGGTTAAAAACCGTTTTTTGATGCTATACAACACTTTTTTCAAAGTGAACCATCAAACGCCATGTTGGGCGCTATTTATTCGAAACCGTTCTTTATACGAGAACAACATTATTTTCCGCAAGCACGTGCAAGTTTTGGGCACTGAATAACAACATAATAATAAAGATTTTACAAGGGGGGCTCTCGAAAATTCAATCTATAGTTTTACATAAAACGATGGTGAATGTGGGATAAACAAACATAAATGTTGTCTGGAATTTGGTATTTATATATTTAGACCATATTTTTACCAAGGAATCGTCACGGACGGACCCAGGGGAAAATACCAAAAAATATTCGAGCAATAACTTGACGAAACTACTTACCTACGTAAATGTTATTGTAAAAAAACATAAATACCTAACTTCGTTTGAATTTAATTTAGTTGTATTTTCTGTTTGTTGTATTAGGCTAAAAGTCATCAATAAATGTTTGTTGAACACATAGGGTTGCGAAAGTGATTAAGATTATATGCCCTTAAACCGGCCCTGTCATAAAATCTGTTCCTACTTGACATGTCTTAACTTTATTCTATCTATCTACCAATTTTCAGCTAGAAAAAGCCAAGGATTTCATATAAACTTGCGAGAAGAGCCCTTAGTCCAGGCTGTCTGGCGGTCTCCTTGCTAATAAGCCCTTAGACCTTCTTAATCCGGCCCTGTCGCAAAATCCGTTCTTAGCGGACGTTAACTAACTATAAACTACCTCCCTGCCAAATTTCAAGTTTTTAGCACAAAAAATGAAGGACTTTCATACAAACTTGCGAGAGCCCTTAGATCTCCTAAATCCGGCCCTGTCGCAAAATCCATTCTTAGCGGACGTCTACCAACTAAAAACTACCTTCCTGCCAAATATCAGGTTAGTAGCACAAAAAATGAAGGAGTTTCATACAAACTTGCGAGAGCCCTTAGACCTCCTTAATCCGGCCCTGTCGTAAAATCCGTTCTTAGCGGACGTCTACTAACTAAAAACTACCTTACTGCCAAATTTCAAGTTTGTCGCACAAAAATATAGGACTTTCATACAAACTTGTGACTTGTGAGGGCCCTTAGACGCCCTTAATCCGGCCCTGTCGCAAAATCCGTTCTTAGCGGACGTCGACTAACTATAAACTACCTCCCTGCCAAATTTCATCTTTATACGTCAAGCGGTTTTCAATATTTCGTGATAGATGAGTGAGTGAGTGACCTTTCGCTTTTATATATTTAGATTATACATTTTCATTAAGTATTGCAAATAATTGTGAATTATGAATGATAAAAAAGGTGTAAAACTAAGCATAGATCTAGAAATTTAACAAACAAATCTCCGATAATCCGAATTAAATTAAATTAAGTGTATTATATTGATTGGTGGTTTGATAAAATAACAGATAAATTAAACTAAGATTAAATGTTTGGTTTACACTAGATAATAATAAAGAATTAACTAACGTTAAATTGATGAAAGACACACCGTATTACTGACAATTCTTTATGAGTAAATCTCCTGGACTTTTGCGTAATTGTAGGGTATTTATGCTCGGGACTGTACCGAGAGCTGTACCAACAAATTATGTTATAGAGGTGTACCTAAGTACTCGTTATGTTACAGAGAAGGGAAATGAGGTTGAAGTCAAAGGTTATGCAGTGGCCTTAATAAAACTTTGCTACACTTGGAATTTCTCTTGTATTTTAACCAAAGATAACCTACTAAAAATTTGTTTCTAAGCGAATCGAACTCGCGACTGAAGTTTTTCGAATTCACAGCTTTTGTGGAGGCCGAGCGATTACAGACACCTGGCACTACCGCTCTCACTGACTTGAACCGGACTGATTTTAACCCTTATGCCCTAGTACATTGATCATTCATTGCCTTTTGCTATCTACTAATCACAAGGTTAGTCAAAACTTCTTTTACCTTCAGTTAATCTGTTTTGCGCTAATTGATGAGTTGATCATTTGGCCAAATTGGCTAGTAATAATGCTACTACTTTGTGTCACTTTATAAAGGCGAATACCACCAAAGAAACGCGATCAACACATCTAAACCGCGTTCAAGAGCTGTCAGTGTCAATACTCCAAAGCAATTATGAAACTTACAGCTCATGAACGCAGTTTAGATGATGAGCTGATTCTCTCTAAAAGTCGTTGAAAAACTCCCAAGAGGCAACACCGAAATTACGTCCTCTTGAAATCAGACACGCAACTCCGTCATGTCCCAAGTTAAAAGAAGCTCGTATAATGTATCCAAACGGCTCGTTATCTCGCTGACGGTACAAAAACTCGGGAAAAATGTATTAAAAACGCGCGGTAGAGGGCGCGGTCGTCGCCCCACGTCGCCCGCCTCGCTTATTTGATAAATAACCGCCTAAACAATAAATCACCGTGCGAGAGGGCTGCTTTATTTGGAGCAAGATGTTACGCGAATGGAGTGCTAATAGGCACTTTTTGGTTGCAGTGTCTAAATTTATAGATCTAACAACGTGAGGCCATGTTCATAGGGCGATGTTTAGTCTGATATTTCAATGTATAATTTTGGAATCACATTGGTAGTTTTTTTTGTTTTTACGTATGATCTTAACTTGTAACCGTAAAATGGCATTTAGTAATGTGTCGTATAAACCGCCTCAAGCTGACAAAAGTAATTTAACACTCCTTTTCTTTATTTATACTCCAGCCGTATTTCAGGTTCCAGCTTTTTGCTCAAATAAAACATTCAAAGTAAAACTCACGTCCCCGATAGAGAGCGCCCTCTGCTCCATCTAGGAGATAAAGGATGTTAATTCAAGTCTGTCAAGCCGCAAGTTCACTACCTATGCCTCGCACATGAGCGCTCCATTTCTTCATACTCCATGGATTGGTCCGATGTTACAATTTATTCCAGTTCGAGTGACCAAGTGAGAGCGTCGCGACAGGAAACCTAAACGCTAGTTGTTGTCGTTTTTATTGCTATTTGTTTCCTTGTTTGCGTTTTTCAGTCGGTTGATATCCGAAACTTGTTGGAAAAACAACTGAAAAGAACATTCGGCTTGTTGATTAATTGTTTTTTTTTTCTATAGAGAGTAAAATTATGTAGCCCATTGGGTGTTTGTGATAATTTATACAAATACCCAAACAATGTAAAACAAACAAACAAAACAATCTCACAAATAAATAAAATATCTATACAAATCTCTATACTCTAAAATTCAAGTGTCTGTTTGTAATTTCAAAATAATTGATTTTACTGAATGCCATACGCTACATGCACTAGTCACACCTGCACTAGTCCACAGTACTAGTACTAGTAGTGTGCATGAACTAGGTAGTAGCTCAATTCTGGGCCGAAACAATTTAGATTGCCATCGACGCTAAGAAGAAGAGACTGAATGCATAAGAAAGTAAGTATATAGGGTACTTAAAGCAAAAACACTTTTTTAATTTTTTCGGTCTCTGTTTATTCCGGCTTTTCTCCGATTTTGACAGGACTTTTACTGGCAGATAGCTGAGTTATAAGGAGTAACTTAGGCTGTTTTTATTTTAGAAAAATATTAGAGTTCCGTGCCAAAAAATGAAAACCCTTGCAATTGTTAATAAAATCCGTAGTCAAGTAGGAAAGTAATGTTATTCTAATAATTCCACGCGGACGAAGGTCGCGGGCAACAACTAGTCCACAATACAATACTGGCATTTTTTTTGTAATTATTTACAGGTACTCCTGTACCTGTAAATAATTATATCATCACACCGTTTTAAACAGGTTGAAGTACGTAATCAATAGGGTTTGGTCTAAATTATAAGAATACCTGAGTATCTGTATGCTTTGTTTTCAGGTACGGCATGGGAAAAACATCGTTTCCTAAAACACTCGGTTTCCTAACCGAGTACTGACTTTTCGCCTGATATCAAAAAAAATACGTGAAGCAAACTTAAGCGTTCTGTGTGTGGAAATAGTTTGTTTATAATATCAAGATCATGGCGGGCTATATTATTCATCCTAAAACTACAACTGACAAGGTTTTATTTATGTGTTGTGTGTTGGACTTTGTGAACGAAACCTCTTTATCGACTCTATGATGATTGTTTTTGGTACTTATGTGTCTTTCACTTTTACCGTGTTCTTTTTTTATCTCTCTTGTCATGGTCGTGCAAATAAAACTATTGTGGTCTTATTTGACTAAAGTATATTAATTCCACACCTAAACACCTTTTATAACAGGTTATGCGCCCATGCACCTACTCAAATAAGGAAAGTTATTTTTCGTAAGAAAATAAGCAAAATACAAAAAACGATCGGCACGTGTTTTTTCTTTGGTGACAATATTAGAAGAAAAACATGACCAGCGAAGCCAACCACACTGGAATTCCTATAGAAAGGCTGAAGGGGGCGGAAAACTATAATAATTGGAAGTTTTCAATGAAAATGCTCCTAATGCACGAAGACCTACTCGAATGTATCGAGTCCACCGACGGAAGCAAAGATGTAAGAAAAAATCAGCGCGCGCTTGCAAAAATTTGTCTTTCTGTACATCCCAATGCTTTCTCGCTTGTGCGTAACGCAAAATCAGCTTATGAAGCCTGGACAAATCTACAAAAGGCGTATGAGGACAAGGGTCTGTGCAGACGCTTAGGATTACTGCGGTTGCTTTTTGGAACTAAGCTCGAAGAGAGTGCTTGTAACATGGAGGCTTACATAACGAAAATAACGGATATTTCACAACAATTGCATGACATAGGTTCTCCACTAGACGATGACTTCATAGCTGTCATCATGTTGAGCGGACTCACACCAGATTACGACCCGCTCATCATGGCGTTAGAGAACACAAGTGACAAACTTGTCAGTGACACTGTAAAAAACAAGTTATTACAAGAGTTTCATAGGAGAGATGAGAAATCAGAGTCTGCATCGGCTTTGTCTACTACCAAGATGATGAAATGTTATCGATGTAAGAAGCCAGGACACACAAAGAAGAATTGCCCTAAGAATGCTGCTGCTTCTACGACTCCAGTGAGTAATGTCAAGGACAAGAAGAAGGTGTTATTATCAGCATTGTCGGTTAATCTCAAGAATGATGTCTGGTATGTGGACTCTGGTGCAACCAACCATATGTGCAACAACAAGAGTATTATGTCAGAGTTGAAATCAATCAAAAAACTCTCTGTGAACATTGCAAATGGTGAACAATTATGTACTGCAGGATTAGGTAAAGTTAGAATTGAGTTAGACAGCGGTTTTACAACAATAACTAATGTTTATTTGGTTCCTCAACTGTCAACTAACCTTTTATCAGTCAGTGAGTTAACAAGAAAAGGTTATAAAGTCAATTTTAATTCTAAAACCTGTAGGATAATGGACGGGCATGAAACCATTGCGACTGCTAGTTATGTGAATGGTATTTTTCAATTAGATTCTATAGGGAATAGCAGTAGAGCTGATGTCGAAGTACAGCCTCAATGCATGGTCTCTGACAGCAGCAGTAAATCAATACTGGACTGTGATGTGTCAGAGCAAGAGCAGAGCAGCTTGGTGTCACAAGAAGTATGGCATCGCAGGCTGGGGCACCTCAACTCTAGGAGCATGAATGTCATGAGACAAGGTATGGTCATTGGTATGAATTATGATAGTACTTGTTTTCAATCATGTATTGCCTGTATTAAAGGAAAACTTACAAAATTATCTTTTCCAAAAGTTTCTCACAGTAGGTCTAAGAAGATTTTAGGTTTAATACATACAGATTTATGTGGTCCAATGCAAGAGAAGTCATTTGGTGGTGCTTGTTATTTTCTTACTTTCATTGACGACTGTTCAAGAAAAACATTTGTTTATTTTTTAAAAACAAAAGGTGAAGTTTTTGAAAAATTCAAAATATTTAAAAAGCTTGTTGAAAATGAAACTGATAAGAAAATAAAAACTATTCGTAGTGACAATGGTGGTGAATATATCAATAAACATTTTCAGGAGTTTCTGCAGCAGCAAGGAATCCAGCACCAAACGACTGTCCCGCATTGTAGTCAACAGAATGGTGTGGCAGAAAGAGCAAATCGTACCATCATGGACAAAGCTCGCTGTATGCTAGAAGATGCTGGTCTTGACAAACGTTTTTGGGCAGAGGCCGTAAACACTTCAGTGTATCTGAAGAACCGCTCACCTACAAAAGCTGTCATGGGCATGACACCACTGGAGAAATGGACTAATACAAAGACCGATGTAAGTCACCTTCGTACATTTGGTTGCTTGACTTATGCTTTGACTTCAAATCACAAGAAACTTGATTCGAAGGCAAAGAAATATATATTTGTCGGTTATTGTAACGATACAAAGGGTTATAAACTTATGGATCCTGAGAACCTTGGGCATTGCATTAAAGCACACCATGTGAGGTTTTTAGAAGATTGTTTTTGGAAGAAGGATCTGTCAGATGATGATACTAAACATGTGGTTCATGTTGTTTCTCGTACAGAACCGACATGTAGGGCAGGCGACAACACTGGGAATGAAAGTGCACAGGATGTCTCTGAAAATTGTAATTCTGATGTCAGAAATAGGAACAGGGACACAGTATTTAGTATCAATGACAGTGGTAGTTCATCTGAAGCAGATAACTCATCGGATGAAACCTATATTCCAGGGAGTTCAAGTGAAGACTCGACAATTACAGACTTCACTGATGCTGTAGAGGAAAATCTATCTGCACAACTGGTAGCTCAGCAGTACAGGGATCTTGGAGACCCGGAGACTGTTAAGGAGGCACTTGGTGGCAATGAAGCTAAAGAATGGAAGGAAGCCATGGAAGATGAGTATAAATCCTTTAATACCAATAAAGTCTGGCACCTTGTGGATCTACCTAAAGATCACAAAGCAGTAAAATGCAAATGGATCTTTAAAAGAAAAAGGAACTTAGATGGAAGTCTCCTAAAATACAAGGCACGGCTGGTTGCCAAAGGATTTACTCAAAGGTATGGCATTGACTACTATGAAACTTTTTCACCTGTTGTCCGTTACTCTACTATCCGTTTGTTGTTAGCACTAGCTGCAGAATATGATCTGGAAATAAATCACCTAGACGTCAAAACAGCTTTTTTGAACGGTGATCTAAAAGAGCATGTGCTAATGGAACAACCAGAAGGATTTGTTAAGATAGGACAAGAACATAAGGTGTATAAGTTGGATAAAGCCGTTTATGGATTAAAACAGGCTGCAAAATCATGGTATGAAAAAATTAACGGAGTGTTAATAAATAAACTCCATTTCAATAGAATGCCTTCAGAACCATGTGTCTATTATAAAGGACAAAAGAGGGAAATGGTTATAATTGCCCTTTATGTCGACGACATAATGTTATTCTCTTCATCGATATCCAGAGAAAGAGATATGGTGAAAGAAAAACTCATGTCAGAGTTTGAGATGAAAGATTTGGGTCCAGCTCATCAAATATTGGGCATGTGCGTACGCAGGAATAAAGAATCGATTACTTTAAATCAGTCACATTACATTGAAACTGTTCTACGTAAATTTAATATGACTGAATGCAAGCCGTCTCCAACCCCTATGGAAGCTGGATCGAAACTAAAGAAAAGTGAAGTCAAGGATACTCGTCTCGACTACAGAAATCTCATAGGTTGCTTAATGTATATTTCGGTGTGTTCCAGACCAGACATCTCGCATGCTGTAAGTTTTTTGAGCCAATTTAATGAATGTTTCGATGAAACTCATTGGAAAGCGGCGAAAAGGGTCCTGCGATACCTCAAAGGTACAAGTCATTACTTTCTTAAGTATGTTAAGGGCGGATTGATCATAAATGGCTACACAGATGCTGATTGGGCATCTAATGAGGTAGATCGTCGGTCATACACAGGATATATATTTAAATTAGGCGATTCTGTTATATCTTGGGAAAGCCGTAAGCAGAGGACTGTGGCTCTCTCAAGTACTGAAGCAGAATACATGGCTATTTCAGATGCTTGCAAAGAAGCGTTGTTTTTACGTACTTTTTTGATTGAATGCCTTCAAGTTAATTGTAAGATAAATTTGTACAATGATAATCAGTCAGCACAAAAACTATGCTCTAATTCAATGTTTCATGCCCGTACCAAACATATAGATATTAGACATCATTTTATAAGGGATATTGTAAATAATAAATTTATTGATATCTGTTATATGCCTACTGGTGACATGGTAGCTGACTTGCTTACTAAACCGTTAACTAAAGAGAAACATGTTAAGTTCTCTTTGTCTCTTTTATCGGTTTAATATTTTTATTCATTGTACATCTTATAACAGTGTAATATTGTTATTCTTATTTATTACTATGTGATGTAACATTTCTTAAAACAATAAAATATTATTTAAGATGTTAGATGTTACATTTATATGAGTAACGTTTGTTTTTATCTAAGACAAAAGTTTAAGGGGTAGTGTTGTGATTTAATTAAAATTGATGCATATGTTTAGTTCAAGGGGTAGTGTTGGACTTTGTGAACGAAACCTCTTTATCGACTCTATGATGATTGTTTTTGGTACTTATGTGTCTTTCACTTTTACCGTGTTCTTTTTTATCTCTCTTGTCATGGTCGTGCAAATAAAACTATTGTGATCTTATTTGACTAAAGTATATTAATTCCACACCTAAACACCTATTTATAACATTGTGTAGGTATTTAGTTAGTCTAGGAAGTTTGTTGTACTGGTTATCTAATGAAAATGAATGTTGGGATAGTTGTAAATACTTGTGATGAACGCCGCCACTGATAAGTTACGATAGGTTAGTTATGTGTACGGATGAAGGATACCTACTATATGGTATTATTATGTGGTCATATTAGGTAATAAGTATCTTCCTATCTCGGTACAGGAATTCCACCATTGAAATTGAAGCTTCAATGTGCTACGGTAGTATCAGTAGCAGTCTCGTAGAAGGCCTACGCGAAACCATTTTCAAAGATTCGACAATCTGTCCTATGATTTAAAAAGATTTGGAGTTTAATAAAATCGAATTGTAGGTATGTCCGTAATTGGTATTTCAGTGTTTGGTATTAGTAGTTGTTAAAGATTGTTTTTTTTTTAATAGTTTTATTGGGTTTTTCCATTAGGTAACTTATTAGTATGGACCACGGACTCCACAGTCGGGATTTGTGCCCAGTAGTTGGCAATAGGCTCGCCCAATATTATTTATTTATTTACTTAAGGTTCACCCACAGCACATCACACACATACATCATCATACACATACATATACTAAATCGTACGGTGATATTCTAATATATATGCCAATTACAGCCAACACAACATTGACAACAAAGACGCCAGATTACCGCTTAGTTGCTAACTTAAGTCTAGGTGTACAATTGGTTGAGAAAATGGAATGTAAGTTTTGTTATGAAGAAAATGAAAATTAAAACAAAGTAACTCATTCATTAACAACGCAGAGAAATTTTGACTACGTTTCATTGGTGACAGAGAAATTTTGACTACGTTACATTTATGAATAATATAACTGGCGAATTATAAGTGTACCTACAATTAGGTACATCTCATCCTTCGGGAACTACAGGCGTAATATTATGATATGAATTACCAAACGCTCTGTAGACAGGTGTCCTAAAATGTAGGTTAGTAATTTTGTGACTACAATATCTAGTCTGAAAGCTTTATGTAGAAGGTACCTACTTCATGAGGAGCGGTCCTACCTACATATAAGTAGTGCTGTCTGCTTAAACATATTTATTTATCAATTATTTATTTAATCTTAAAGAAAGCTTGAAGACTAATAACAATATTAAATATCATACACAAGTAAGTAGGGACATTTGCTAATTACAAGCTTCCACATGTATATATCTACTTAGTTACAAGTTACTTGCGTTGACCAGTTCGATTGTTAGAACGATTTGATTAAGTTCACAGATTACAATTAGGTAAGTAGGTATGTCGAGATAATATTAGGTCAAGTCGTGCGATATCAAAATAAAACATTAAAGGCTATTTATTATGGTTGTCACCAAAATACTCCTTGTTTAATTTTTTTTTTTAATTTTGTATATTAAGTAACTTGTAAGGTAATGGTTGTCATCCCTCATAGATTATAGTTTAGAAAAGAGTTACAAAAGGAGCCCGAAAACTAATAGGTGGAGGTAACAATCAAAATATCTATATTTTTTTTTATTTCTATAATATTATATTATGATGATCGATAACATTTTGTGACAGTGAAGGAGTGAATCTCTCTGACAAATGTATTATAAGCATTTACCAGCCCACAAGCGAAGGAATATTGCACCGTCTTGTAGCCACAGTGTTCTTAGATAAAAAACAATTGATGAGTAAGGTAGGTAGTGTCAATAATTCTATTTTATGCTTTAGAGTACCAATAACTTCATAACGTTTATTTTATTACATACATATAACAACATAGTGTAAACTTCAGATACATTATTTACAATATTCTCCATAAAATTAGCAAGCATGAAACATTTACAAATAATTTTACCTCCAGGTACTACTAAATAAGATCAGTTGCTACTTAAAATCTTCAAGTCTTAATTAATCAGGAATAGCTCAATCTAGACCACAATCGTGAATAGTGGTAAAAATATGTGATAAAAAAGCACGCAACGCGTGAACTTTCTATGACATCTGAAATTTCGGTGACCTCACGCTACACTAGCGCCTCTAGCGGCGAATTCACACGCGATAGCCCCTATTATGAAATAAAAACTTCCAAACCGTCAAAACTTAGCTTTTCTAATATTGTTAAATCAATATTCAATTACTTATAATATATTTAAGTTCTATACGTAGGTATGTACGTGTGTCAATATTTATCAACCAGCATCATCATGCTTCAATGACTCCGAGCTCCAGTAAGTTTCTTACCTACTTGGAGTCTGATGCAAACAATAATATGATCTACCTATCTTTCGTCAGTTTTTTCTTGCTCTGCCATCTACAGCTTTTAGTCAAAAACAATATTTGAGACTACAGGGAAAGTTCGTGCAAGTGTCTTACACTGCCATCTATGTTCCAGTAACAGTAACTAATACGACATCATTTTGTTAGAAACATCGAGATGCTTTCTTCTCGGGAGCATTGATTCAAGTTCAACCATTTGAGGATAGATGGCGCTGTACCTGTAAGACATTGTGCAAATGTTACAGGAGTTTACATAGAAAACCGAACTTATATTTATAAGGTCTTCTTTAGTTTATGACACCTTGTTAGTTTTTGTGAGTAGGTAGAGCTATAAAGTAGGTAGGTAAGTAGACATAGAAGATAAAGTAGGTAGGTAGACAATAGGGTGGAACGAATTATAAAAAAAAATACCACTCGCGATAAAGTTTTTTTTTTCAATTTCCTTTGAAATATTTTTTTCCCTAGAGTAACTTCAAATTCGATGAATTCATATTGTGGCGTAAGAGTGTGACCTGTGTGCATCCATTAAACACCAATTTAGTCTGTTTCTTTGTTCATTAACCATGTACCTAATGTATATTTCAAGTATTTTTCGGAAAATTTCCTATTTGCTTCAATTATTTATAATATACCGGATTTTAAGTCCAAGACTTCTTTTGTAATTGGTTACTGTTACTGGTTCACGGATAACAGGACATTTTTTTTTTTCAAGAAAACCACATTCAGGTGTGTAGTTACTAAAAATTCATTAGCAAATAGTAGGAAATCGTCTATGTTAATGAAGGCATTTTTTTTTTTCGAAATGGTTCTATTAAACTCAATGTGCAAATTATTGTAATGAGGTATAATAACTACAAAAATATTTAAGGATACTTGTTAAAATCAGTTACTGCTGAAAAAGTTAAAATGACAAAAGGCCTCTATCGCTAAGAATTAGGAGCCGTATCGGTATTGGTATTGATATTAAATTGCGCGCAGAAACCCAAGTTTGCAACTAATCTTAGATAGAAATCGTGAGAAATGGTTACGTTCGAATTACGATAATTTTTGTAAATTTATCAGCGGCCCCTTTCCACCTTCGTCTGCAATAAACAAAATCAACATTTATCCAGTACCTCCAAATATTAAAAAACCAAAAAAATGTTCCTTCAAATGTTTTTATTAGTTTTTGTTATCTGTTGTATTATGGATATATTCAGGATAATAAGTATTTACGTTATATTTACGTTACAGAAAAATTTCGAGAAAAAATGCCATCTTTAACTTTTACCGATTTCCTGATAGTGTGAATTAATTTTTAGTCACTTCACTCGTAAAGTGTTTTTTTTTAAATATTTTTACGTCCAATTATCTGTGAAAAAGCTTCAGTTACCAATTTCAACCAAAATTTGAGTCTTAAAAGTCGGTATTTTAGAAATTATTGAAGAAAATAGGAAATTTTCAAAAAATACTTGAAATATGCATTACCATCGACAATAGGTAATTAACAAAGAAACAGACCAAATTGGCGTTTAATGGATGCACGCAGGTCATACTATTACGCCACAATATGAATTCATCGAATTTGAAGTTATTCATAAACGAAAAAACAATATTCCAAAGGAAATGCAAAAAAAAGCAACTTATATAGTCACTTACGGGATATCTTCCGTGATGATAGTCCATTATTTTAAGCTCCCGAACTCCTGATATTTCGACGCTGTTGCAAGCGCCATGATCGCGGGTTGACTGGAGAATTACACGCACTAGTGGAACTCGTCACTAAGTCACGGCAAAACACACTCGTAGTAGTCACAGTATCACAAGGTTTTTTGGAGTTCTTATTACGATGCCGGCTGCTACTTTTGAGCATACTCAAAACTTTATTACACGTACTGGACCACTTGAAGCCATCCTCTCGATTGAATTTTTTATATTTTGTTATTTCAATTGCTTCTCTTGTCAGCCTTGGTAAGTAATGTTTGTCCGTTGACAAAATACGTGGCTTATGAAATTCGGTCCAGTGATTGGTCCCTGACTGCAGTAGGTGTTCAGCTATGGCAGATTTTTGCTCATCATTATTTTTCACAGCTTTTATGTGCTCTTATGTGCTGTCTTTGATGCGGCATGAACTCAAACTCAAACTCAAAGCGTTTATTTCAATTTCACTTTAGCAGGCACTTTTGAAAGTCAGAAAAACAAAGGCGAAGCTACAGTCACAGACACAAGGCATAATAACTTGTGAAAGTACTATAGTTGCCCATTCCAAAGCGTAGATCTCTATGGAGAAGAATGGGCAAGAAACTCCATGGACACTCTTTTCAACACGAAAGATAATTATCCCGTAAGTGACAATATAAGTTTAGTTGTAAGCCGTGAAAGCTTAAAACTGTTTAAAGAAAAAGTCACGAGCCGCGATTTTTTTTTTAAATTTTCTTTTCTACTCCTCTAGGAACTCAATACAAAAGGCTCCATGAAAATCCGACCACTATAAACTTCGTTCCACCCTTTGAGTATTTTTTGTCTAATTGCACTCGGCTAAATAAACAATAATCGTTTTTCATTTTTTAGTTAAGTGAATTATTTTGTGTGACCTGATTGATTTTGACCAAACAAACAAATGAAAAACCACTATGATTACAAAAATGGCTTTCAATGTTTTCTACAGCATGCAGCCTGCTGCATTGTTTATATTTTAAAATAAGTAAACGAACAACGTTAGGTTGCTTACCTACCAATTTATTATTAACACCTTCATAGCTAATCAAAACCAAATATTTTTCTTGAAACCTAACTGTTTATTCTTTGGAGATGTCGACCAAAGATCGATTTAACTACACTTAAATACTATATCTACATTTCATGTAAATTACAACACTGTACGACGCGCTGTTTTTAAGTAGGTGTAAACTTATACTGTCACTTACGGGATCTCTTCCGTGATTGTTCATTTTTTTGAGCATGAACAATCACGGAAGATATTCCTTAAGTGACAGTGTAAGTTCAGTTGGAAACCGTGAAAGCTTAAAACAGTGTTTATGTAGGTGTGTCGAGTTAGATACTTAGTGAGAATTTTACTATTTATATAAAACGTGTAGGTATGGTTATTTTCAATAAAATATCACCAAATCACGCGTTTAATTCCCGAAGGGTATTTCAGAGAAGAGAAGGGTACCTACATTTCGCCAGTTATGTTTTTAAATCCTATATAGTAGGGTGCGTGCCTATTGCCAACAACCGAGCATAAAACTTTTTTAGTAAATAAAATTTAGAAGTAAACTGATAGGGTCACGTTCGCTACTGACTGTATCTACTCTAAGGCAGATTTCATTGTTTACGGTAACTTTGTATTTCTTTCCTCACTTATTTTTCCTCAGGTATTATATTACAATTGTGGTCTCAATAAAAGTCTTATAGGAAGAAAAGCTTTTACGCACATCTATAAAAAGTATGAGGAATGCTTAAACATAAGACTTAGCAATAGTACTAATAATTCTTTACGCACCTGTATTTTACTGCCAGAAAAACACACTAAATCTATAAAATATCTCGTATTTAGGCTAATAGTTATTCTAGAACCAGATTTTCATATAAGCACTTAGTTTTGACAGATTTACAGCATATAACTCTTTAGTTAAGAATATCTGTGAACAAGAGCTAAGTGCCGTCGTATGTTATATTTTTTAAGCACATTATGACAATTATTTATGTCTTGCTACCTTTACTTTGTTTGCAGACCATAATAGAATTATCTCGTGTAGGTATTCGCAGAGTGAATTCTTTGAATCGCGGCTGTTGAGAACCTTTTTGTTATGTTTATACAAAATACCAAGTACTGTAATACCAAAATATGGTATTCAAATGACTTTTTGGTGAGGTGCACCGTTTGTCAGTCATTATTTATATAAACTGTCTTAAAGCTCTTTTAAATCCTATTTGAACTATTTATTCTCAATCACGCAGTTGAGTAAATAATACGAGAGATTTTCAGCAACAAATACAAATAGGTATAGGTATCCAAAGTTCTACTAAAACTCAAGAAAATGTAAAAGGAAAGCTCAGAATTTCAAACTGAGAACTAGAAACCGGAACGTTATCGCCACGAAATCGTTGCGGTTATCGGCGTCACTTGAAATGTAGCGGAATATCCGTCCGGAGGTCAAGTCTCCTGGTTAAGCACTGGCACGAATAGTGCCATCATCTGCAGAATGCAATGCGACCAACCAAGGAGACTGCATCACGAAATGTTCTTTCATAAACACTGCTCTAGTTTATTTTTCTTTAAATACTGGTGGTTGCAGAAAATTCAACTAAACTTTACTTTATTAGCTTTGCAAAAAGATCCTTAATTTTTAAGCGACTGCGGGGATGCCTAAAAGAAGGGTTATGGGTTTGACCTGTATGTATGAATGTATGTCCGTTTCTTTGTTCCCTCTTAATTCCTAAACGGATGAACGGATTTGGATAAATTACACGCCATACGTGATTTGGTTTGGTGGCGCGAGTGTCACTGGCTACATTAAAATTAAAAAAGTAAAGAAAATGGCGGATTTCGGGTGCCATATTTTTTTTCTTCTAATACCATCCTGAGTGGGGATCAAAATGAAGTGTTTTAAAAGGTGATTACAAAAGTAATTCGAAGTGACAAATCGTATAAAAAATGGAAAAAAATCGTATGTAAACAAAAAATAAAATCGTCTGCGAAATCTTTCATGTTACTATACTAAAAACCTAAGAAAAGTTGAAAAACTAAAAACCCGACAGAAAAAACTGAGAAGCAAAAAACAAGCACAGTTTAAATTAAGCAAAAGTTGGAAGCAGGCAGGCCTATTTGAACATAAAATTATGAAAATGGAATTCTTGATATCTTTTTGCGTTTTTTCAAAACAATTTCATAAAACGGTTACCATCAACGCTCTCCTGCCAAGATTATTCAAGCGCCATTTGCCAAATTAACCATGCCATACTGTATTTTTTCCAATTCGATTAGGTAATCTTCACCTCGTCCCGTTTCCACTTTATTTTCATCGAATTCAGGTCTGTTAGCTGTTCCGAGTAAAGTTGTATCATTTGATTCACTTTGACAAAAGTAAAAGAAAGACAAACATTGTTTGTCGTTTCTGAGACCTTATTATTGTGGGTACTTTTCAGTTCGTGCAGAAAACCTCGTCCGGAAAAGGCGCAGGGGTAATTTTGGTGGTCTATTCGGTATTTGCCGACTTTCGCTCTTAGCCGATCTTTTTCCTTTTCATATATTTAGGTATATATAGGTTTTGTGGTTTTGTGTACTTTTTCTGCAGTGCATATTTTTGCATGTATTTAGCTGACTTTATACATTTTCCATATTAAAATTACAGGTTCGCAACTTATTCGTATGAATGTATGTTTGGCTCTTGAGTCATTATTTAATTGTAACAAACTGTTGGAATTTTATTTTCTTAAGTTGATTTAGTAAAAATCTTTAAATAAATCTGATTCGTTAAATTATATGTTTTTGTGAATTATATGTTTTATTATTCTGAGTAATCAGCCAAGTTAGTGTTTCCTGGTTTTTATTTATATTTTTTTATTACAAAAAGGGGGCTTGCTCTTGACCTCGATCACGACTGATGGAAAGCAATGAGGTCTATGATGGAACGAGCGTGCCCAGAAGATGCCTGTTCACTCTTGCTTTGAAGGCAGGCGGGCTAAATGTGGCAGGGAACACAGATGCCGCAGAGAGTTCCACACTTTGGTTTTTTTAACCTTGGATTTTACTTCGATATCGATTCTGCCTATAATAAATCAGGACGGTCAAAGATTAGGACCTACTTCATTTACTTTTATAAACAAAAGTTTTTTCACGTCTAATGAAACGTAATGGACAAGATGTCAAGTGTATCCGTGAGGCTAAAATAGGTGGCTCTACCCTTAGAAATAAAATAAAAAAAGTACGGGGACGCCAATACCATACAAATGAAGCGTGTCATCGTATAGTGATTTAGTCAAAGTAAGGGACTTTAAAAGCGGTCTCTGATAGTGGTGGTGCGCTCGATGCATTTTCGGCGCCATGAATTTTATGTAAGGTCCCGTTCTCTAAATGTTGCTGGCGCGAAGATTTCGTGCTTCTTGGAACTACTTCAGTATTATGAGCAAGGGCGTCGCTAGCTTTTAGACTTGGGGGGGGGGGGGGCAGAAGGGTGCGACTAGAATCCGATTTGTAACGGTTAAGTTTACTATTTACGGACGCAGCTGAAGTTCTTCTAAGATCTAAAATGCAACAGCCACTTCAAAAATGATATCCCGGTTACCTCGGATTGTTTTGATTTTCGATACTTGTTTTGAAGAGTCATTTGACAAGTCTGGGAACTAAAAGAAAAAGACAAGTTAGCTTTTCGTTACTAGAGTGCTAGTAACAAAGTACTTAGAAACTGTTAGTAGTACAGGAGTAACCTGGCCGACTTATAGAGAAAATTAAATATCCAAGAGAAATTAAGCTGCGAGAGCGAGCGAAGCGAGCTCGAAAATTTTTCGAATAAATTCAGATAATTATGTTATTTGAGATCAAAATGTCCACATGCTCCATTTTTTGCAACCTTGTGTATGTATGCTATAGTTGCCTATTATGACCTTGGGGCAAGGGACTCTTAATTTATTTCAGCCTCTTTTTGTACCTGTCGATCATCGATGATCGATGTGAAAATCCAGCAGAAGTACCAATCCAGAGGCAGAAAAAACAAGCCTTTGTGATAAAAGTTTTTTGCAGGGTTCAAAGTACGGACTGCGCGCATTGGGTTTAAAAAAATGTGTAAGTTTGTAGCGGTGGTAAGTTAAATCAGGGGCTCAGTTTTAGCCTTAAAAGATATTTTAGTTTAAAAGTGATTATATTGTACGCAACAACTTATTACGTACAATATCAATTCTGTGGCATCAGGAAGAAAAAGTTATAAGGTTATTAATCCTGAGCCTCTAGGGGGAGGGGGGCGCAACCTGCCCCCCCTGGCGAAGCCCATTATCACGAGTACGTGATATCGGTAGCTGCATTTGATATTTTGATTGCTCAATGGTTACTACTTACCAACTACTTCAGGTTCCTATTGAAACTTAGACTCGGCAGAATGTTCGAAGAGATAATTACTTTTTAGTTTCTACAATGAATTTGATTTCCAGGAAATGAATTTGCCGGCACAGCGGCCTGTTCAGAAGTAGTTTTAGAAATGAATTTGACTTTAATGGGATTTTTAATTAGTGTATTCAGATTGAATGAAACCTATTAGAAACTAGTTGGCGTGCATGTGTTTAATGATTGTGATAAAATTCTATTATCTTTGAAATGCTGCTTAGTGTTCATGAATAAAAATGAAACCGTTCTCTAAGATCTCAGCTGAATTTAGGAATAAATTACACGAAGTAACATGAAAAAGGAAATTTCATGATCTACTACTAAGAAAAACAGGAAAAAAATAATGATGATTCTATGCTTCGTATAAAATTCTCGTTTTGAAGATGAGAATGTGAAATATTGAAGCAAAATGTGTGATGACAAAGCCACAGCTTTTAACATCTTATTATAAAATTAATCTAATGTAATACACTTGATTGTGGAGGACTCCTATCTCCTGTTCTACGTACAACTAACTACGTGTAACTAGGGTAGGTACAGTTTTGTATTGAAGTTGAATTTAGTGAAAAGTTGATGCCCTGAAAATGTTCGTGCTTCCCCTGAACATAATTATTATACTCAACTGCGTAACTCTACAACTGGTTTTATAAAACACTAGCTGGCTTCCGTAGCTTCGCTAGCGTTATAGTCGGGAATTATCCCACGGGAACTTTCTAAATATAGTCTATGACACTTGGGGATAATGTAGCTTTCCATTTGAGAAAGAATTATCGCAATCGGAACAGTAGTTTCGGCGATTATTCAATACTTCCAAACTTACAAACTAAATTTACCTCTTTATAATATTAGTATAGACGGGCGACAACGTAATTTAAAAAAAAAATGTGTGACATTTAACATAAGACTCGTTGGTATATTATTTTTACGCCTTTCGTGAAGGTTTTCTAACGCACACTATTGTGGTGATAGAAATCAGACATCCCCGGAATGTAATTAGACCAAGAGTTCACAAATTCCAAACGCTCTAAAGATGGAGTAAGAAGGTTAGTTAGAGATAGCTAGAAACAGAAAAGATCTTAAAATGTTACAGTAAATGAAGCAGGGGCTCTTTGTTTAAAGAAGGTTGCATTAAATATGAAACAAACAAAATGGCTACGTCTGTGTACCCGGGAAGGTAATTGGTAAAGAGAATACTTCTGCAGTTAGAAAATGTTGTTTGGGTGAAGCTCCCTCCCTCTTTTAAATTTTCTCAGTTTTCGCACCTATCAATCATTGTCGAAAACCAATTTGTAAAATAAACGTCGTTTACATAATATCACGTCTGTAATACCAAGGGTTTGGCAGAGGTTTAAGTTTTCTTCTTCTTAGCATGTCGGCCCAGAATTGAGCTACTAGTTTGGCGCTTTCGGTAGCGTCCATCAATTCCTGTAGTGAACAAACAAACGATATTAAGTGCCTCATCTTTTGTGGAACCGCATGAAATTTACTCCAGAGCAGAGTCATTAATGAATCTCCACCTGAGCAGGTTTTCCTAGCTGCGCTGCTGGGTCCGGAGTCTATTTAAAGACTTCCAGGTCAGCCATGGCAACTCATATCCAGGTGGGAAATTTTCAGCAGGTGGAACGAATGGGTTAGGTAAGGATGCACTGCCAGACCACAGCTTTAGTGCTTCCGTAGACCGCGCGCCAGTGAGTGGGGAGACACACTTCAAAAAGCTGTTTTGGCTATTCAGCCTTTGCGACACGAGGGTATTTAGATATAAAGGGTGTCGTGTATCAGAAACCATTTTGGTCTCTTTCGCTAGAGCTTGCCACTATTCTGCGAACTGATGGCGCTATTCCTGCCAGTGGGTACAGCATTTGTACCGGTTTAAGGCAACCAGTGATGATTCAGCACGTTTCATTCAGAGTTGTGTCCACTAACTTTGCATGGGCGGTACGCCCCACACGGGGCAAGCAAATTCACCAGCTGAAAAAGATAGCGCCAGCGCAGTAGTCCACAAGACATGAGGCGAAGCATCTCAATTTCTAGAGACTAGGCGCCGTAAGAAAACCCCAAGATACTTTGGAAAGTTACTGTGCTCGATAGACACCCCATCCCAAACGATGTTAAGTCTGCGCCCAGCCTCTCTGTTTCGAAGGAAAATGCAAGACTGTGTTTTGCTCGGATTGGGTTTGAATGAATTAGCGAGATAGTTTGTATATACATCCACATTTCGCTAGTTAAGTTTAGATCCGAGCATATTGCAATCAACCGGTCACACATAGACGACATTCTTGGCAGCTACTTGGCTGAGACATAAATTCCTGATGGCAAAACTAAATAATACGCCCGACCTGGTAATTGAACCCAGGACTCACTTATGTTCAGCAGCCGCTCTTGCGACTACTATAGACCAACAAGGCAGACTGTTTCATTTATCATTCTTAGCAAGCACTTTCAAAAATAAAAGTTAGTGTGAGTGAACAGAAGAACTTATTCAACGCAAAACTTTGTTCGTTTTCGTCGACGTTCGTTCTTTACATCAACAGTTTAGTTCTAGGCGAGTAAGCGGGAGCCGACGACACGATGTTCATGCAAGTATCAGTGTCTGTTACTCTTTCATTTGATTAAGCTTTTGGGAGAGTTACGAAAGTTGGCCTCTGTAAAATGTTGTATATACGTTGCAGTCAAAACTCTAACTAGCAAAATCAGTCAAAAGTAGTTTAAATCGTATGCTTTCGACAGTACTACTTTTGACTGAAATACCAGTTAAAAGTAGCTTTGCCCAAAGGAGCTGGTTAAAAGTAGTTTTGACTAACTGATACCGTCAAAAGTGGTTTTGACTGATTGCGACTGAACAGACGCAACCACCGCCAGTGGTGGTAGATGCAACTGTTCGGGGTAGACGGGAATAAACCAGTTACGTTTGCGTAAAAATTATTGCTGGGAAACCACTTTTTTTTGAGGTGAAAAATCACGTTTTATGGTAGGACTCAATGTAAAGCACTCAAAACATTGTGCTGATGGATAGATTGAATAGTACGGGGGTCGTGAAGGTGTAAAAATCTTACGTTAAAAACATGTATAAAAACTTGTGAAAAAGTTGGAACTTTGACTCCCATTATCTCCGTAACTAGAAGGTTCCCAGGCATGGTCTAGAACAAAAAAAAATGGTCTATCTAGATGATATATGTTCCCGGGAACATGTATAATCTAGGTAGAACAAAAAAAAAATAACGCAATGACGGGGATAACTAGTATTTTTCGGCTTCATTTAGGGTCTTGTAATCTTGTTACACCCTAATACTCGTAGCTTCCTACGAAAATACTAACTGGGTCGTGGAGATCAGATAGGCAGTCACTGCATGCAAAGTATTGATATTCAGCTGCATCCGGTAGGCTGGCAGCTGACCCCAACATAGTTGGGAAACGGCTAGGATGATGATATAGTGTCCTGCCAAAGGAGAGGTAAATACGGATCGTAGCTGCTGAGGTTCTGTAGTTTCTGCCTACCTCCACGGGAAAATGGCGTGATTTTTTTTTTGTATACTAGCTGTTGCCCCGCGTCTTCGCTCGCGTTTTGGCTGGAAATTGTCCCACGGGCACGTTGTAAATATATACTATGGCACTCGGGGATAATGTAGCTTCCTAATAGTGATAGAATTTTCAAAATCGGTTTTGTAGATCCTGAGATTACCCCGTACAACCTCACAAACTTTACCTCCTATAGCAAAATTAACATGTTTTCCATAAGGATTATAGTAAAAGCATTGTAAACTAGCGGCCCGTCCCGGCTTCGCAGGTGCCTATGTTACTCAGGGTGAAATGGTGAATGTAGCTTTCTAATGGTGAAAGAATTTTTGAAATCAGCGCAGTAGTTTTTGAGTTTATTCATTACAAACATATACACAAAAGTACAAATCTTTCCTCTTTATAATATTAGTGAAGATAAGTATCAGGATATATGTGTTTAGTTACATCAAGTCACAGGGGTCAGAAAGAAAATTGACGTAGGTTAGGTTAGGCTCGTAATTTATAGAGGACTTAAGGACTTCACGGCCACAAGACGCATGGCTAGCCACAGCCCAATATTTTAGGGTCACCCCGAAATTATTCTTACATTAATTTTAATGGATTCGATACAAAGGAGGGTGTTTCTGAAATTTACAATTTACGTAGCCCATATCAGAAGCAGAGTAAAAAGAAATTTAATTGAAACTGGTACTACTGGTGGGGTTTTTTTAAATTATTATCTAGTAAGTATTTATTTTATTAGAGGACACAATCTAATGAAGAAGGTCCACCAATTGAGTACCTACAGTCCCTACAAAATTAGGACGTAAGTACCAGGTAAGCAGACTGAAAATCGAATTGAGTACAACGCGAATTGATTGTTAAATTCTAAATTAACGCGAGTGAAGATGCGGGCAAAAGCTAGTAATTATACATATAGGCAGTTCTTTTGTGTTGATACGAGATATGAAGCAATTGCGTTAGAGACAGATCACTTATAGATAGGTAGTTGCTTCATGCAATGTTGAAAGCGCTTTAAAAATAAATGAATAAATAAAATAGCGCACAAAGCACTTGCTCGGCTTGAGCGACAATGTTTTACGGACGCTGTCAGTTCCAACATATCGTTTTCACATGGCTGACGTTCCGGCCATTAAATTGTTGATTTAATCTCAAAACGAATTTTACAGCGGCAGTTTCAGTTTACTTCATGAATTAAATTGACTGATTATTAAGTCATTTTCACGATAACGTATTTGTGTACGGAAATGGTTTACATAATTACGAGAATAGTTTGCCGAAAATGTATGTAAAGTCAGGGAAATTAATTTTTAGGTAAATTGACAGCTAACTTAAAAAGTATGTATAAAAAATCACAACTGTCATTCTTTGATAGTTTTATGAAACGGCTATAGCACGTAGTTTCAATTAACTTTTAAAAAACCATGTTGGTATTTTCGATACGGAATATCAGAGCAACTACTGTCTATTCTATTAGCATAACAGATATATATATATATAATCCTTTCCACAATCCATTAAGATGATGATAAATCTATTTATTTTATAACCCGAATTCTTAAAAACAAACTTCAAATCAAATTATTTATTATTTCAATGCCAAAACCGACATCAAATTGTAAACACAAAACCGAGGCATGCAGTGATGGACAGATTGGTGAATAGGTATTCATATTTTGCCGAATCACCCTGCTTTTACCCACATTAGAAGGAGCGAGTTAATCGCGAGAGTTCGGGAGTATTCGGCAGTAATCGGGAACCAAATCATCCATCACTGTAGACCAGTCATCGGGGCGATTACGAAACTCCTATCTCTAGACAGCGAACCAAATTTTTTAATGGCAGATGTTTTTTTTTGACAATTAAATGAGATATTTATTAGACAAGCAAAGATGATGTATGAAAAGTTTTTATCTGATATAAAAATGGTTAAATTGTTTTTAAACTTTGGTTTGCTCCAAGTTTCTTGTGCTGAATTTCTGTCTACAAGAAACATAAAATTTGTTTTTTTTTTTATGTTTTAAAGACATTATCTCGATTCATGCATTGGTAAGTTAACCTAAGTTAGGTATAACCGAACCCCAAAAATATTTTCCAATTCTATTCTATTCCCATTTTTAATTTTACAAACAGTAGTTAAATTATTCCTCACCAGTTAGCCGGGCTGATGACCGCCGAAAAATGTTTTCGTTTCTGAAAATTATTTTCATTTACGCTAACGTAATTTGGTAAACTGCGTTAAAACAGGAAATTAAAGTACCTACCGCAAACAGACGAATTAACTTTATGTAGAGGTCGTGTAACAACAAACTCAGAGAGAACGTTGGCAAGAACAATAGACCATCATCGCGAATGGCTGTTACATAATAAAAAAAAACTTCTAATTTCGACATGTTGAATGAAAGTACAACAGGATCTTGTCATAGATCTTGCACACATTTGAATTCATTCAAGTTATCTTCGGAACACAGTCGTAGTTATTCCACTCGTCAACGCGCAACGGTCCGCGGATTAAATCCGAATTTATGGGAATTACAGGTGGCTATATGTATATGCACGTAAAAATAAGGGGAAGCGTATGTATCTACTGTAACTCATAAATAAACATTTTTCATTATTTCTTCTATAACCATGTTATTATTACAGAAATTCACAGCAGTAAGGTACGATCTCTTTTGTGCGTGGCTCCTTTTTATTTACCACTTATTTCTCAATAATGAAGGGTAAAAAGGAAGAAACACAAGAGAAATGTGTCATTAACATAATACATTCAGTAAATTTACTTCGTGAGGCTGTAATGTAGCGTATCAGCCATTTAAGCTTGGCGAGTTGTTTGTTTGTCCTTAACCTTAAGTAAATACAGTTGAACCTTAAATTAATTTTCAGACTTCATGATTTATTGAAGGGAAATGGTTTCAGCCTTTGTATTTCTTACAGTTTAGTATATCAGCGACGAAACGAAGGCTCAGAAAAAATACTTGTGGTAGCAGTGACAATCACAACACAACAAGGAATGAATCAGTTAATTACAGTGTATGGGCAACACGTAAAATATTTCTAATATGAGTAAATAAAGAACATAGATTTGCATTTATTCTTTTCTACGAGTAAGTTTTATTTTTTTTATTTTAACCAAAGCCTCGTCAGGCAATAACATTGACAAAACTCTCGCACATGCTTACGAGTATCTAATACCTCGTCTACGACTTGAAATGTATCGTGGATTTGCAAGTCGATTGTCACGAATCACGATATGTGTCTTGGTACGTACAATACCTACATCATAGGTCGACTACGGTGTACAATAACATTGCTCAAAGCTCACAAGAAATATTCTGAATGAATTTTAGATAGACTGTCATTCGTTTTCAAAAGCACAAGTTTAAGAAATTGAGTAACTCAAATACTTTTTTATCTACAATATTGAAGCAAAAAGTTACAATTATAGTCTAAATTCACTTGCATTCGCTTGCTGGCTCGTTTGATCACGTTAATAATATTGAAAAGTAATAACATATCAACACAGCCTGCTATAGATTTTATTAGAGCATTATTGTAATTCAAAACACATTGTGACAACACAAATACACTGTTATTCGATCGACAACTGCAGTTACATGTTATTTACCTATCTCTCTGATTCGTAACGAGCTGGTTCGCATGCTATCATTTTGTATTTCAAAATATAAAGCTTACACGTCGTCGATAGAATAATAAAGCATTATACTGAAGTTACTGTAGTACTGGAGATTCGAAAATATTTTTACATGAATGTCGTATGTTCGTAAATGTTTAGTGCTGGACGTTGATCTCTGTAGCTGCAATGGACAATCAATCAATCAATCAAAGCATTTATTTCAAGTAGGCCAGTTACAGGCACTTTTGAACTGTCGAAACAAAGATAACAATGAAATGTAGCTACAGTCCCAGTCACAAGGCATAAAAACTGTGAAAGTACTGTAGTTGCCCATTCCCTAGCGTAGATCTCTATGGAGAAGAACGGGCAAGAAACTCCATGGACACTCTTTTAAATCAGCATATTGTTACAAAACCTTGGTTACATCATTCATATTGAGATGGTACATTATGTGAGAACGATGTAGCAAGATGTGCACGTTAAAAGTGTCCATAGTAAACACAAAAAAGACAATTAAAAAAAAATTAAAATAATTAATTCAAATAAGCCGTGGCAACTAAGAGATGACCAGTCACAACTGACAGCGCCCGTTCACGAACATGACGCATGGATCAGCACCATTCAACTCAACCATTTTGAAGGGAACTAAATGATCCGACACACGCGCCACCATCAGCGAGACATTGAGTGAGCATGACATACTCTCAACCGCCAGGGCACATTCAAGTCGGGAAAGGACGTAGGTTTCCAGTGAACGATAGCTCTTTAGTACATAGCACTCACACAATATGGGCTTTATATAATACTAAAGATATTGAATCTATACAATGCAAAGATAGTTGTACAATCTTCAGCAGCTCCAACAATACTATTTAATGTTATCAATTTATGCGTCCCTGTCCTTGTGGAGCAGGACCGGCATTGAGCCAAGCATTTTTGTCAGCGATATAATCGTCCAACTTGTAATATGCTTGCTTACATAGTGTGCGTTTAATGCATGTTTTAAATTTCGTCTCATTCAGTTCAAGAATACTTTGTGGAATTTTATTATAGCATCTCAAACAGTACCCCATGAAAGATGAATCTACTTTAGCGAGTCTGAAGCCCGGCTGAACTAATTGGTCTCTATTTCTAGTACTGTAACTGTGTCTGTCACCTCTTTTACTAAAAAGATGCAGATTTTTTCTTACGTACATTATGTTTTCGTAGATGTATTGACAATGTACCGTCATGATGTTAATGTCCTTAAACAGTTCCCTTAGAGAATCGCACCTACGAAGATTATATATAGCTCTGATGGCTCTTTTTTGCAGAATAAATATTGAGTGAATGTCTGCAGCTCGTCCCCATAACAAAATGCCATAAGACATTATACTATGAAAGTAACTAAAATAGACCAGTCTAGCGGTATCAACATCTGTAAATTGACGGATTTTTCTAATAGCATATGCTGCTGAACTTAGCCGCCCGGCAAGAGACGTTAAATGAGAACTCCATTGTAGCCTTGAATCAAGCGTAATCCCCAGGAAAACCGTTTTATCTACGAATTCAAGTTTCTCTTTATTCAATATTATATCACAATTACTACTTTTAACATTCGGTAAAGCAAATCTAATGCATTTAGTCTTTTTTTCGTTTAATACTAAATTGTTTGCTGTGAACCAATTTTGAACCTGAAGTAGGGCATTATTCACGTCATCTAGAATTTGGGCCCGTCTATTTATCTTAAAAATTAGAGAAGTGTCATCAGCAAATAACACCATATTTTGAGGTTGGTTTTTCAGTAAATAAGGTAGATCATTTATGTATACTAGAAAGAGGAAAGGACCCAATATTGAGCCTTGCGGAACCCCCATTTTTACTTTTAAACCCTGTGAATTGATACCATTTATTTGAACATGTTGAGGTCTATCACTCAAATAAGATTTTACCAAACTAAGTGCAAGTTTTCCTAGTCCGTAATGCTCAAGTTTCAAAAGTAATGTGTCGTGATTTACGCAATCAAACGCTTTGGAGAGATCACAAAAAATTCCTATGGCGTCTTGGGACTCTTCCCATGCAGTAAATATGTGCTTTAATAAGGTTACACCGGCGTCAGTCGTACAACGTCCCTTGGTGAAACCATACTGTTGATCGTGTAGGATTTTGTTGGTGTTAAAATGATTAAGCATTTGATTCAGCATTACCTTTTCAAAAACCTTGCTAAAAACTGGCAACACGGATACAGGTCTATAATTATTAGTATCTTTACTATCCCCGGATTTGAAAAGTGGTATGACTTTACTGTATTTCATTAAATCAGGGAAAGCTCCTTGGTCTACACACAAATTAAAAATTAAAGCTAAGTAAGGCGCTATAGTCTCAACTATGGATGTACAAACTTTGATAGACATTCCCCATAGATCTTCGGTCACTTTGATTTTGATTTGCCGGAAAGCTTTGATAACTATCACAGGGCTTATGTGTTTAAATTTAAATTCAGCCGGGCATCCAGACACGTTGGCCCTTAATAAACCAATTGAGACTTCAGGTGAGGAATTTAGAGCTTCCGTAGTTTTTAACGGGATATCGGTAAAGAAGTTTACAAATTCTTGAGCTACTTCCAAATTAGAGCTTTTAGGACCACATGCTGTATCTAATGTGTAGCTAGTGTTACGTATTTTCTTCCTGTTTGTCTCGTTATTTATGACTTTCCAAACAGTCTTTATTTTATTTTCTGCTGTTTTGATCTTGTTGCTAATGTGCAGGGCTTTAGCAACCTTGCATGTATTTCTGAAAATGTTTGAATACTTAGCAACATACTTGTTGAAAGTTTCAGTGTTTATGTAAGGCTTAAGGCCATAAAGCTCAAATAGTCTTTCCCTACTTTTCCTGATACCTTTAGTAGCCCAATCACTAAATATAAATTTAGGGCAAATACTTTTTGTCTTCTTTTCAAATGTTTTGTTGAATTCAGTTCGAACTATTGAAAAGAAATTATCATACAATTGATTTATATTAATATCGTCCATGTGATGGCTCATAACATTTAACTTGTTCTGTAGGGAAATATTATACCTATTTAATTTGCTAGTAGTTATAGGTCTAAATTTAATCAGAACTTTTTGCAATGGTGTGTTACACCTAAAAGTTACAGTTTGTCCGCTGTGGTCAGACGGGAGACAATTTAATATGGCTTTATCTAAGTAATCACAATCGCAGAAAACATTATCTATACAAGTAGCAGAAGATGGAGTGACTCTAGTAGGTTCTATAAAAATATTGGTCAGGTCAAATGATTTAAAAAGATTTAATAACCGACTGCTATTGGAATTTTCTTCTAAAATATTGATATTGAAATCACCACAAACAATTGCAGATTTATTACTGGCTGAAAGTTTTGCCAGGACATCTTCCATTATTGATTCAAATAAGGAAAAGTTTTGATAATTTGGGGGTCTGTACACACACATAATTACATGCTTATCCAGCTCAACACAGGACAGTTCGACGCAATGTTCAACCGAGAGACCTACTATGTCATTACGTTGCTTATATTTAACACATTTTTTTAATAATATTAGGGAACCTCCACGCAGCATAGATTTACGGTTAAAGCAGCTACCCACCGTATAGTTATCATAATTAATAAGCATTTGGTAATCCTTTAGCCAATGTTCAGTAAAACAAATAATATCAAACATACTTTTTTCTAAAAACAATTCAATTTCTAATAATTTCGAAGAAATGCCTTGGATATTTTGGTGGAATAATTTTAAGGTGTTCTGCTGAGGCCCTTTTTTACTAACTAATTGAGTGCAAGAAGGTACCTTGCTGGTGGTAGGATTAACAATATTGTTAATGGTACCATCTGTTGTCTCACTTCCTAGTTTAAATTACTACTAATATCTGGAGTGAGGCCGGAGACTCTGGTGCCATCCCCAGATAACAAGACCCTATCACTACTACACCCTAATTGAGAATTTTCCACGGTGACACATGGATCCTCCTCAGTACAATGTTTGTAAACATTTATAGCACTAATGCTATACTCATTTAAGGTCACCTGTACATTAGTATTATCACTAATAGTCGCAGTATTAATAATATAACCAAACTTCGACATACTACATATGTCTGAGTGAATATTAAAAGCTAATAGCCTAGCTATTTTGTGTCTACATCTAACAGGTAGATACACCTTACCCCGTGTCGACTTAAGTTTACCAACAATAGTGTTGATATCCAGATATATAAGTCTGTCACTATAGTGACCTACTAAAAAATGTACATGATTATTTAGCGTATGTATAAAATTGTTTTTTCTACTACTTAAATTTTCAAAATATGGAAAAGCACACAATATGATTTTACTACAGTTTAACTTCAACAACTCTGATACACAGTCAGTGATGTCTTCCTTTTTAATCTTAGAACTATTACCAACACATATAGTAATGGTAGTATTAGGATTATAAACATTTTTTGTTACCGATGCCATAACCTGTTTGTAGGTCGACCCTGGCATACAGTAATTTTGGGTACAATAACTCAGGTTATTACTGATCAATTTCCCTAGCCCTCTACCTATACTATCAGAGAACATAACTGAATGATTACAATCAAGACTACTAGGTGAGACAAAATGCCTAACCTCCGGCTGTAAATTATGATGAATAATGTCAGGTACAGAATCTTGGCTGATAATACATTCCTGAGCACTCACAGCTAGGGACGGGTCCTCCGTTACCTCAGGCTGGAGGGCATCAAGACTGGATTCCCTCTGACACGTACACCGAGTGTTGCTGAGAGTCAGCAAGTCCACTTGGTCTACCAGTTCGTTTGTAGCAAGAATATGCTCTTTAATTTGATTTTCAGAGCTTTCATATTTATTATATAATGACTTTAGTGACTTATTCAGAGCCTGTATTTCTGATTGTAAGCGCTGAGTGTCAATTTCATAAATATTTATACTATCTTCCAATTTAATCTGATAGTTATTTAATTTATTAACAAGAGAAACACGTTCTTTCCTTAATTGAATATTTTTGGAATAGTGCTTTTGTTGTTTCTTGTATATATTGCATTTTTTAATGATTTTATTTAACCGTGCATATTTCTTAATTTTATTTTGACTAATTTTACTGTTGGTATTTTTTATTAAGGAGTCCTCTGTAAGGTCTATTGTTATAATAGTATGAGGGTTGCAATTTGTATTTATTAGCTCATTATACAAATGGTCAGTTTCTATAGCCTGAGTATGATCCTTTTCCTTTTTCAAATTTAAAAGTTTAACATTAGCCTGGATTAATTCGTCTTCTAGGTCCCTAATTTTACATAACGCCTCCTCATACAAGTTGCTACAGTTATTGAACCCATCCGTGACCACCCTTAGCTGATCCCGTTCATTGACAACATTCAAGAATTCCTGATGAAGGTCTACTAGCTCCCGTTTTAAGCTTGAGTTTTTGCTGTTTATGTTAATGACCTCCTCCTCACTGTCTTCTCTCTCCTGTAACAGTTGTTGGCATTGGAGTTTAGAGTCCTTAAGTTCTTGGAGAGCCGTTCTCAATTTTAGCTCCATATCCTGAGCAGTAGCCTTACGGGTCATCACAGGCATGGTTTCTGGATTGGTCAATCAATCTTGTGGGATAGTACCGTAACTGCTATGTTTGACAGCCGGATTGGAGATCGCAGTTCGATGTTAATACATCGTCAAACACGATGAAGCGATAGTTTGGTAGCCAACATGATGTAGCAGGTTTGTGTGGCTCGAAAAGTCAATTGAAAATTGCTAAGTCTTTTAGATCACAAAAACGATGTTGCTGTAAATTAGTTTAGTTTACTCAGTTACTTTTTGTGAACGCAGAAGTGCAGAAATGCGAGTCGCCATCGCCAACATAGATCTACGAGTAGGCACCAGGGAAAGTCTCATGGACAAACATAATATATTATTATGAAGGAAAATGTCCGAAAAATAAGAAATAATGTAAAGCGGATTATAATAAAGCGAGAAAGGAGAGAATTCTAAAATTGTAAACGAAAATTGTTTAGGAAAATATTAGGGCATAAAAGTCGTTGTTGTAGGCACTTGGTGTCTTTAGTAGCTTACATTTTGTTTTCAGTATCTACCTTCAATATAAATTTTTTTTTTTTCGGATGGGAAATCATCAAATAACCCCTCCCGCTCTGGGCTGAGCAGGAGGGAGTGTCAGACTTTTACTGACTAAAACCCATCCATGTTCCTTTCTTTGCCCTTTGTGTTCCAGGGCCGCGGTACTAGCGGCGATCGGCGGCGGCGACCTCTCGCGTCCGGCCCTGGTTCAATCCATGGTCCGGAGCGAGACGGAATGGGACGCCGTCACCTCCTTCTGCGAAGCAGTCATGCTAGCGAAGGAGGTGGCGGGACGTGAGAGGGAGAGAACCTCACGTCCCAGCCGCCGCGGGAGACGCACCTGGCGTCGGGGGCCACGTGGTGGCCCCCGGCCACCGTAGACGCGGGCCTGTGGACGGTGAGCTATGGGCTAGCTCGCCGTCCGTCCGTCTCCGTGTTCCATGCGCGCCTCAAAAGAGAGTCAGCAAACAGGAAGGGGTCCGTTAGGGCCGACGCCTGCCAGGGTTGCGGGACTGTTCGAAAGAGATACCGCGGCCCTGGAACACAAAGGGCAAAGGAAGGAACATGGATGGGTTTTAGTCAGTAGAAGTCTGACACTCCCTCCTGCTCAGCCCAGAGCGGGAGGGGCTATTTGATGATTTCCCATCGGAAAAAAAAAAAAAAAAGGGCCGCGGTATCTCTTTCGAACAGTCCCGCAACCCTGGCAGGCGTCGGTCCTTACGGACCCCTCCCTGTTTGCTGACTCTCCTTGAGGCGCGCGTGGAACACGAACGCGCCGTCGACACGGCCTGTCGTCATTAGACGGACGGACGGCGAGCTAGCCCATAGCTCACACCTTCAATATACCTAATGCTAACTTGAATTTACCCAAAGTATAACAGTAAGTTTTATACATCTGCTATTTTCTCTTGTAACATTTAATATAATACAGAAAACAACTAAAAATATCATCACTTTTCGTTTAAATTTCAATTTACTCGTCATACTTAATTAAAATAATTTCATAAATTAATTATCTGAAATTAGCCTTTCAAGACCCATTAAAATTAATTAAAATAATTTTACCAATAACAGCTGTAGGTAGTAAGCGTAAGTTAATTAATACTTATTATGCTGAGAGATACGCAATATTAATGAAATAATTATTCGCAAAGTATCGTTTCCTTAACGAAAGTCGTTTAAACTAATTTAATCAATTAAAATAAGTACCTAGCTTTGTTCCCAGACCAACTCTGAGTATAGTTAACTTATACAGTGTTCTATTTCGTGAAATTATTGTTAGAATAAACTTCTAAAGTATTATTTTACATTTATGTAACGATTTTGCACGTTTCAGTTGCTCACTTTGACCTATTTTCAGTTTGATTGATGGTGTAAATATTTTAACTTTCTTGTCTAGCATTCAAGTTTACATAACACTGTCGAGTTTATATACGGGGTTAGGGTCTTAATTAAGATGTTCATTTTCATACCTATTTTAACTAAGAATTCATAATAAATAAGTCAAAAAAAGTCAATGAATTAGTGTTCATTCTTTTTTTGGCAAAAGATTACCCAGGCCTTCGAAGATTACCTCTTAAAACTTTACTTCTGTATAACTCCATTGTATTTGTCCACCCCTGATTTAAAAGAGTTTAGGTTAGATCACAGTTGTATTCGGATTTCTGGCTGTTTTTACCGATACGTATAATTGAAACCATTAGTGATCAGAAAAATAAAATAAAGAAAACTTTAATGGGATCATTGAATTTTTTTGACGAAAAAAGGCCAGTAGATACTGTTTTTTAATTTATGAAAAGAGGTTGCACCAGAATATTTTGACATCTAGTCTCGGAAAGTTGACGTTTACACCAATTTATCTGTGCAGGCTGGAAAATCAGAACTAAAATAAATGTACCAAGTTTGACATTTCGATGCAAATTTTCTTGACAAGCAGCGCCACCTTGAACTGTACACTTAAAGTGGTCTTACTATAGTAGGTCGGTAGGTATAGTAGGTATGTCTTGTTAATTTGATACCACACCAAAAAACAGTAACCCGTTGATTACTTAGGTATAAAAATTGGTTGCGTTATTAATTTCTAAAAGATGTTAGTCAATTAAATAGGTATTTTAAGCATTCAGGCCATCTGTAATTGAAATACTTATTTAAGAAAACTCCTAAGTACGTGACGTAACAGCGTGAAAACGAGATTGTAAGTACCTATTATTAGAAATTCAATACTAGTTAAACTATTTATTCTGAAACTAATAATATTTACATTGGTGAGAATACACACGAAAAGCTTTCTATAAATAAGTAACGTTTTTTGTTATTGCCTTTAACTAAAAATAATGAGCAAATTGCTTTTACACATGTATTACGAACATTGAGAATCGAATTATTTAATGTAAGTATTTGTTTATTCATTTCTAGCACAAACCAGACTTTAAACGCTATTTTGTTTCCTCTAGAGATTTAAGTTTATTCGCATATTTTAACAAGCATGAAAATGTTTTAATTTTGAAGCACAAATATTTTTGACTTCTGGGTAATAATATTTAAATAACTAAGTTATTCCGGCAAAAAATCAAGAAATAATCTATTTGACTTAATACATTATGACAGTTTCTAAAACATCCTAGACTGTAATAGATATTTTGTCTTTATTAAGGTTAAATGAGTATTAGAACGACTTTCCCATGTATTTACACACTCTTGAATAATTGTAATAAAAAACAGATAATATAAACGTTCCTTTTCATAATGTAAGGATATAACAAAAAATATTGCCGAAATAACATACCACGGCCTTGGCTTGCAATGTGTTACATCCCTTACTCTCATATTACAGGAAGGAACCAAATTGTAGGATTCCGCCATAACAGCAGGCCCACAAACTATAGATCTCATCAAATTCCGGGAGCTCTTACGAGGAAAATCCGGTCATATTCTACGCTGGAGGCTACAAACCTTGGGCTTTATTAAACGACCCGAACACGAAGAAGAAAAGCCCCATAAGGCACTGGGTCAACATTGTTTGTTGACCAAAATAAAAGTTCAAATAATTAAATATCTTCAGAGGGGAAAGACTGGTGACAATTGGTTTTAGATCGTTTGGCCCAATCGCGCCAACCAAGCTTATCTTTAATACGCTTTTCTTAGCTTCTCCTGTAACTATGTAAAAATCTTAGAAGTTAAATTTGATCCATTTCCCATTTTCAGTTTGGATGACAATGCTTTTTTTTTTTTTTTTTTTTTTTACCGATGGGAAATCATCAAATAACCCCTCCCGCTCTGGGCTGAGCAGGAGGGAGTGTCAGACTTCTACTGACTAAAACCCATCCATGTTCCTTCCTTTGCCCTTTGTGTTCCAGGGCCGCGGTATCTCTTTCGAACAGTCCCGCAACCCTGGCAGGCATCGGCCCTTACGGACCCCTTCCTGTTTGCTGACTCTCTTTGAGGCGCGCGTGGAACACGAACGCGCCGTCGACACGGCCTGTCGTCATAAGACGGACGGACGGCGAGCTAGCCCATAGCTCACCGTCCACAGGCCCGCGTCTACGGTGGCCGGGGGCCACCACGTGGCCCCCGACGCCCGGTGCGTCTCCCGCGGCGGCTGGGACGTGAGGTTCTCTCCCTCTCACGTCCCGCCACCTCCTTCGCTAGCATGACTGCTTCGCAGAAGGAGGTGACGGCGTCCCATTCCGTCTCGCTCCGGACCATGGATTGAACCAGGGCCGGACGCGAGAGGTTGCCGCCGCCGATCGCCGCTACGAGGACACGGCGTTGCTCCGCCCAAGCGGAGCAGACCTGCACAGTGTGCTCCACCGTGTCCTCCGGTCGATCCTCGCAGTGGTGACACCCGGGCGTTTCCTCCCGCCCGATTAGGTGCAGGAACCTCCCGAAACAACCATGTCCGGTGAGGACCTGCGTCAGGCGGAAGGTGAGGGCGCCGTGGCGCCTCTCCAGCCACTCCTCAAAGAGGGGACTTACCGCCATTATAGTGGCGTGCCCTGCACGGGGTTGCGACAGTCGCTCTCTCCATGTCGCCATGAGATCACGCCGGAAGTCTGTCCGCTGAGCGACAATTTGCCGCGGCAGCGGAGTTTCCCCCCGGCGTAGTGCTTCCACGCGCCACTCGTGCAGGCGCGCGAGTACTATCGCCTCCAGATCCCATGGCGGCAATCCGGCAAGGAGGCTGGCCGCCTCGCCGGAGATCGTGCGGTACCCCCGGATTAGCCTTACGGCTACCACCCTTTGGGGCGCGTTCAGATAGTGGGCGGCTCGTCGCCTCAAAGAACGCGCCCACACCGGGGCCCCGTAAAGGGCCATGGACCGCACGACCCTCGCGTAGAGCCTCCGGCAGGAGGCGTTTGGACCCCCCAGGTTGGGCAAGAGCCGCTTGAAGGCAGCCCCGGCCCGTTCCAGTTTGGGGGCCAAACGTCGGAAATGCTCCACGAAGTTCCACCGGCTGTCGAGGACGAGACCTAGGTACTTCAACGTCGGCTCGACGCCGATGGGAACCCCTCCCACCGTGAGCATGGATCCCGACGGTGGCGCATTCCGAGGCCCATGAAAGCACATGGCCTCGGACTTGTGCAATGCCACCTCGAGACCCAATTGCCGGATCCTCTCCGCGACTATCGCAACCTGGATGACAATGCTTGGTTAATTATGTAAAGTCATTCTAAATCAAACATGGCAGACTCTCAAATATTGTTCTCCATAATTATATACTCCATAATTATTGTTACCATAGTACGTGTCAGGTTAACCGTAAGGTTACAAAATAACCCGTGTTTGCACAACCGGGCCTAAAATTTTTCAACGACTTTGACGTCAGCTTTTCGGTTTATGTCACTTTTGACTTTTCCACTGATGGTTACAACTTCAGATAACTCTGATGAAATGTGATTTTGTCTACACTCTGGGACACTTTAAAGACCGGGTAGGCTATAACAATAATTAACGGCAATAGGAACATTGTCATGATCTCATGTTACGTATGGGGATTAGTGATAAGTCGTATGTTGTTAGAAAATATCACGACATCCTGTTACGTAAATAAACGTTGGTTTCAGTTGTAGCCCATAATAGTAACCGAAAATATAGATTGGACATGACTCTCTATAAGTTTTTTTATTAACCGGGTTTGGCATAAACAACACGAAAAAAAATAACAATACAGCGTGTAACAGAAAGGGTATAGTCATATGGAAGAGTGTAGTACGGACCATCAAACTGAACAACTTTCCACCACTTTACTTTGGACCACCATCGTAGCACAAAAAAATAATCAACTGCCCCATACAAAATTTCAATACCTACTCGACCCAAATGGACACCTAATTATTTTTTTATACTATGGTGGTCCCATAGAGAAAGTTGTTCAGTTTGATTTTTCATATGACTATACCCTTTCTGTTTCACGCTGTATAATATGTATTATTAGACGCTAGATTTGCCAATTCAAATGGCAATAACAATTCTATTTCCTTTGTTCTAAAGTTTGCCTCTTATTGGCCAAAAAATAAATGGTTTAACTTCAAATTTTGAATCTAGAAAGACACAAATATTTTTATAAAATTTTTGGATTTCTGTATCTTTAAAAGTTGAAAGGTCAGTGACATTTATCTCTGATCAAGATAAAGTAACAGTTTCTCAGGACTCAACAAAGATATTAGATAGAAGCATCCTCAAGTCAAAAGTTCCATTGGAAACCCATCGATCATCGTAATGTTGCAAAATCATTGTTTTAAATTTTCCCTTCAGCCATTCTTGAAGGAAAGTTTTGTTATGTCCGCTATATAAATCAACAGAGATATAAAGCGGAGGGTATAATGTAACAATATTTTGTATAGAGGGTAATAATAGCTTGTAATATCCGTAGATATAAAGCTTTTGTCATTCAAACAGCCTGTAATATGTATGTTCCTAAATACCTACTTGCCCTAGTTTCTATTCAGGATTCAGACTTATCTTTGTGTTCAGTGTATTCAAGAAAAATGAATGCTAATCGTTTTTTTTATGTACGTAAAGACTTGTATTTGAAATAAACTTTGTATACTTCAATATAACTATCATTTGCTTATCCTGTAACGGTAGATGTAAGTAGATAAATAAATAAATAATTAGTTTCAGGAATTCTAAAAAATGCATAAATACAGGGTGTAACAGGACCGTTCACGAAGGCGTCAACCAAGCATTATGTACATCAAACTAAGTAACTTTACCCAAAAATTATTGCTGGGAAACGACTTTTTTTTGGGGTGAAAGATCACGTTTTACGGTAGGACTCAATGAAACGCATTCAAACATTATGCTGATGGATGCATTGACTAAAACGGGGATCATGGAGGTGTTTAAAGTAAAAATCTTACATTCAAACATGTATTTAAAAAAAAACTTGTGAAAAAGTTGGAACTTTGACCCTCCATATCTCCGTAACTAGAAGGTTCCCAGGTATGGTCTAGAACAAAAAAAATATCGCAATGACGGAGAAAACAAGTACTCCTTTCGGTTTCGTTAAGGGTCTTGTTACACCCTTTATGTCAACAAAGAATGTACCTCCCTAGTAAACGTACGTAATTTTGAACACATTAAAAGATTCGACTGCCTCGTTGGTCGAGTGGTCGCAAGCGCGACTGCTGAGCATGAGGTCCTGGGTTCGATTACCGGGTCGGGCAAACTGCTATTGGGTTTTTCCATCTAGATTTTTTAGTAACAGCCACGGAGTCTCGATTCGTGCCCGGTTGATGGCAACAGCATAAGCATAATCAGCTTATGATATTCCCACTACTGGGACAAGGGCTCCTCTCTATCTCTATGATAGGGGTGACGGCGATAGGCTCGCCCGCTATTAATGCCGGTGTACTATTAGGTAAACCTCTACAAAACCCTATTAGGATAACACGCGCGATGTTATGTTATTACAAGATCAGTTTTTGGTCTCGACCAGCTGGTTGGTTATTTACAGTTCACGTTGAAAGTATCTAATCATTATTATTAGTTCAGTCTGGTGTGTCGTAATACATTGATACACATGAACCAGCTTTATTTATGTTATTCCTATCTACAGAACCAAATGTTTTATTCGTCCGATCCTGCGTTATCTATTCAGGTCTAGGCTATTGTTTCATTGACACTACAATACAAATTACACAATCAAACACTATCTATTTATTGGTTTGTTGTGCTACAGACGCCAGCACACCAAGCTACTACAATATGTCAAATCTCTTCAACTTTATAGCTAAAGGTTCAAGGTTGATTTGGAAATTTGGAGTTTCGAGTAGTACAACAAAACTGTTCAGAGCGAGAATATTCTATTGGATCAATTTGAGGATAACAACATCATATAAAAATAACGAGCTTTGTCATCGGAGCTTAGACCTTCGGGGTGTAATGTCAATGGAGTGTCAAGTTATAAATACCTTGTCTTTAATTATACAGAGTGCAAGGGAAAGCCCTCCACAAACTGACAGGGTGCATTCAGCGAATTTTTTTTATTCGTTTTTTTCAGTTACTATTGCTTTATTTCAATGTGAAATTACACTTCCTGTGCAGAACTCCATTTATGTAAACAATAGGGCTAAAAAAAAAACAACAATGGATGTTGAAATACTCCAACGATCGACGCGTGAAATCAGCTGTTCACTTCCTGCCTCTTTCTGCCTAGCTACAGAGTTCATCGAACTCGTCGTCGCGCTTGCCATTTGCTACGTGCGTTGTGCCACGGTAACGATACATTGCGTATGAGGAAATAAAACAAATCAAATTTATTGGATTCCCATAACATTCCTCATCTTAGTATGATATACTGAATTCACCCCATCAGTCTGTGGAGGGCTGTCCCTTACACGCTGTAGTATTAAAAGATCGTATCATACTTACATATACGTTAGCCTTTTTTTAAGCAGAAAGTAGAAATAGTTACGTTCTGATATTATTCAGTTACAGGTGTCAGCACAGGTACTAGTAAATATATAGGTAAAACATTTTTTTTTTTTTACCAAGATACATGTGTAAAAAGCTAATTGTGCACTTGCGTGAATAAACACTTGCGCATCCACTTTCGCAAGAGGATAATTTCACGAAAATATAGTCTCGGAAAATGAAACTCAGACTTAAATTATACTCAATTCGTTTAATGGTATGTCCCTGTAATAGAAAATTCACGAAATTGGAGTTGGAATGTTTAATAAATCGAATGCTCAGAATATCGAAACATCAAAGGATATGTCATTAAATGTAGTAGGTACGCCAGAATTTTCGTTTTATAGAACTTCATCAGGTCATGCAGTAATGCCTGAAAACTATAGTAAATGACATATTGTACATTTGGATAAAAACCCTTTCATTTAATTGATCAGACAAATTTACAACTATTATTGTAGAATTGAATTTCCGTCGGTATAAAATTGCTCGCGAAAATTACGGAGTACCTCCCGTATAATTATGTATATTAACGTTCAACGAGTTTACCCATATGTTACATAATAAATATACCCTACGATAGGGTTTCTTTCGATCTAGTGAGAAAGCGGAATAACGCGCGGCGATCGGAAATTCATGATATTATAAGATTGTTTTGAAGCTGTCTGCCAGATATCGTTAGAGAGGGACGTGTAAAATATTTTCATCTCGCGGTCAGCTTAGTAGAGACTATGCTGACCGTAAGAAGACCATTTATGGAGAATTATAGACTGCTCTTCAATGTTCTTCTTCAGGTCAGTCGAATACTCTAATCAATGAGGTGAAAAGGAAAGTGTTAAAATTGAGATTAGACGTGATTATCAGTAGAGGTGGGTGTAAGAGTTATATGTGTTTGACCTTAGCATAGCATAAATTGAACGTATTTATAACAGCTAAGTACGTAACCAATAAGTCTCAAGAGCTATGTAAAATACTAAGGTAATTCTAATAAATTTTCCATTTAAGATTTGAATTTTCCTTTTTATTACTAAGCTTCGTTCTACATTATTTAAAACCGTCGTCAGTCTAGTTATTAACACTAGCCCTCGGTAGGTATAGCTGAGTTAAATTCAAACACATCGATACTCATAATGTTAAGATGGAAGACATTTGCATGCAGGCTGGGAGTTTCAGATCTTCGACTCCAATTTATAACACCACAATATTAAAAGACACCAGAGTAGGATAATTCCGTAACACACTCACACAGTGGCAAGTCCGTTCATTTTGACAGCAAAACGTTTTTTCATTGTGGAATTGAGGTTGTTGAATAAACGTATTTTCCATACACTTCTTCGAAAACTGGTTCTTATCGCACTACGATTAAGTTCAACATGAAATGTATTTCACACGCGTGGATTTTTAATATTTTTCCGCACACTTGCGGAAATAAATATTTCCACAAATAGCTATCTGTGGAATTTTTTATTTTTTACTAAGTCCAAATGGGTTCAATGACTATAGTCGGCCGTGATTGTTTTTTTTTAATCTCGGCAAAGAGGCATGCGTCTTTACGGCGGAAATATTTATTGAGTATTTAAATTGTGTTTATAAATAGAATATCATAGATAAATATGATTATTTAAAAGAAATATTTACTTTTATGAACAAATTAACATTAATTTGTGTTCTAAATTCAAACATATTTGAGTTTTCTATTTTTCATATTATGCTGTGTAGAGGCATTATACCTTTGCTTCTTCTTCAGCCTGGCGAAAGCAAAACGCGGAAAAAAAGCAAATTAAATCATAGTTGCCTAATAATCCTGACAAAAATACTTTCCGTTGTATAATTTATTTCTTCGAAAGTGTATTGAAAAACGTCATTTAATAAGCGTGGGGATTTGTTCTGCAGTTCTCGGCTCCATAACACCCTCGAGGCTCGCCGAATGCAATAACAAAGTTTCCCCACTTATATCAAAATGTACTATTTTCAAACATTATCACAATGGAATAGGAATTTCCTTCCAAATTCTTCAGATTGTCATCGAAAGAATTTTACGTAATATGACTGCCGTTTCCATTGGAATGCAAGCTATAATAACGATATAGCACTGCATAAAATAGCTATTGAATCGGTCAAATAATCGTTTCTTGTAGCTTTTTTCCAGAACGCAATTCATACAAAGAATAGAGGACTAGACGTGGACAAAAGACATACACTCGTGGCGCGGACGTTCGTCCATTTTCCACCTCTTTCATACAAAAATATCCTGTAGCACAATTTACACTGGGACGACGGTGTACAGAAAGGGAGAAGACATATTGTGAGTTCTCGGGCGACAAATCGTGTACCGGATTACACGATTTGTAACCAACGATATTATAAATAAAAAGAGATAGATATCGCACTAGCGCGCAAATTGTTGCAGACAAATTCAGACAATTGTCGTAATTTAAGTACTTCAAGCACAATAGCAAGCATAATATATGCAATAACAAGCATAATATATATATCTCTTTTCGTATCATACATTCCGTATTATCTATCGCAGTCGTAACAACGCAACGATATTTGAACGGCGCTCGGTATGAACATAGCGTATCTTTCTTTTTAATATCATTGTTTGTAACACGGAGAAAATACGTACTATCCTTTCATTTTATATCTGCGATACGTCTACTTAGTGTAGTCTACACTTGACATCGGCTTCTTTAGTATTTGTCACTAATGCAGGGGACGACGCTCATGGATTTGTAAATTTATGGGAAAAATATTAGGCACAGCTGAGCAAAGGTCCACTTTAATTGTTTGTTTCTATCGATCATAACTTTGTACCACTTCTTCAGACATTGAGGTTGAAAATTATCGTATTTTTTAAATTTTTTACTTACTTTTGGCTATTTTAGTGTAGGTTTTGCATCATATGTTCTCTCCAGGTAACTTCAGGGCCATTGCCTGGAGCTAAACATTCCTAGGGCTCTGTATTTTGTTTTTTTAGCTTTTTGTAGGTTTTACTACTCTCCCAATGTTTATTTACCTTTTGTCAATCATATAACCTCACTACCTTTTGTAGTGTCAGATAATGACAAGCTTAGTTATTATTTTTAATTTACTGCCAGAGCTATGAGGTTAGGTTGTAGGTAATTGATGTTAGACCTTGGTATAAACTACTGTACTTGTATGTTCTAGAAATCTCTTAGCCGGTTCGTCTAGAAAAGCAGAAGGGCGCCGAGGCTGTCATTCTTCAGTCTGCTTTTGGTTCCCGTGGTGGCAAGAAGCTCTTGGTGAAAGTGGCCCTTGACGCCTTAACAGCTGGAAGCTCTTGAGACCTTCACAGCTGGTGACCCTCAGCCCTTTTACTACGACCTGCCTTTCCGAGGTCGGCGAGTCGGAAGCTTGACTCGGGGCCTTCACCTGCTACAGCCTGCGAGTCTTGGACTTAGAGCTTCCCGCCTTACAATTTGAAGAAACTCCTGGATCCCTTTGTGACCTTCAAGTTGTTTTCCCCCGGTTTCCCTGGCCTTGTAAGATATTTCTGATAGGATAGATACCTACCTAATTTATTATTATTAAAACTGTTGTACTGGTGGCCTACCATGACGTCTTAAAGCAGGAGTAATTCCAGTGTGGGAAAGAGATGGCGCTAGGCGACCTGTATAGCTCTGTCTCTTACCCACACTGGAATTACTCCTGCTTTAAGACGTCATAGTAACCCCCTGTTCCCCCTTTTATTTATTTTTAAACCGTGACTTCTCTAAGCCCGATGATAGGTAGAGGTGATAGTTTTCCTCTGGCTTTTCTCCCTCCCGGGAAAACGTAATGTTATAAAATTTCAGCGCGTAAAAATACGTGTCCAAGTACTCGCTTGACCCCGCGAAATAGTAGGTAACAGTATCACCTTTTATAGACTACGAGTAGTAACACGTAATAGACGTGACATCACATCAGTTTATATCTTCAGAGACATTGCGAATCTATACATAAAAATTAATAAAATTGAAGTGTCTGTTTGTAATATCAAAATAACAGCTTTTTACTGAATTCATATTAAAATATATACGGCATATATAACAAACACACATTTTTTTTCGATTTTTGTCTGTCTGTCTGTCTGCTGTTCAGAGATTAGCCGTTGTTCCGGCTAATCTCCGAAACGGCGACGATTCAAAAACAGTTTTTATTTTTTTTTTCATAATAATTTCACGCAAATGAAGGTCGCAGACAACAGCTAGTCTTAAAACAAATGTCCATTACCTATTATAGACACCGCTACTCGACAGAATCGACACAAAGAGCGCGAACATTACTCAAAGTCACGAGTACCCAACCAAACTGTAAGTAATAGACTAAATCCCTCTATCCAACACTAACGATGCTGAGATAATGACTCATGCATACAGTGGTCCAAGCTGGCCATACACGTCCATTCGATTCTATACACGAAAGAACATTGGCCAATGAACGACCAATTCGGGTCATTTTGTAAAGTTTTAATGGCGTTGGTCAGCTGATTCAAAGCATTAGAATTACAGGTCTTGGTTTAAGATTTGTCAGAGTTTGGTGGCTCTTTAGAAATTGTTTCGGCCAAGCCAGTTTGCAATGTTTTTGGTATCTTTGTTGAATTGAGTCCATTGTAAACTCTTTTCACCCATTCTCGCTTCTAGATAGTGGAGGAAAATAGTAATGCTACTAACCTATGCTTAGGCCCATTGTTAGTTTAGTACCTAACCCTTACTAACCTACACTAAAGCTTGATAAAGATTGAAAGATTGAGATTGAAGTCTTTCTCAGGCCAAACGGATACAGTGTAATTTGTTACCATTGGTTAGCTTAGCCTAGTCTAACCTATTTTATAGTGCAATTTATAAGAATACTTAAATAGTTGAACAGAAAGCAGACATTTCTATGACAGTTATTGCACATAAAATTAACTAATCAAGCTTAATAATAAATAACGTCCACCGCAGATGCGATAGCATTAGCGATTAGCGAATAGGTTGCTGCGACTATTTAGAATAATTAATCTATCTATCTCGATGCATCCAGATATATTGAAAGCCGACCCCAATAGCTTTTGGAAATGACAAGGCATGATGATGATGAATCTATTGACACTATTGATATATTTGGGCATATCTTTGTCCAGGGTCTACCGGACAACCTGATAAAAAGGGGTACCGTTTACTGGCAAATGCCTTATAAAACCTGGTGGTTCACAATGCAAGAAAATGCAATGCATCAGGTCATGTCAATTGCCGAAGCTGTGTGCAGGGCATTAAGTAATAAAATGGCGGTCAATATCACATTCGAGCTACAGGGCAAGTAGTTTTTTGGCACGCCTGGTTCGAGGTAAATGGCCTAATGTACGTGATAGAATCTTACTATCCATAAGTATTTATAGGTACACGTCTTTTGGCAACTGTTCGTTAGTAGTCTATGTACGAATGGCAATGCTTGAGTCGAACTTATCAAGTAGTTTGTATGTTTTGAATATGAATTAAGTAGCTTCTCTTATGTTGAGCCAGGATTGCTTGATTGCTCTGCTTATTAGCCTTCTATTTTAGGTTCTATGTGATTGAAAATATCTTATTTATAGAAGTTATTTCTGTGTATTTATTTATTTATTTACTTAAGGTTCACCCACAGCACATACATACACATACATATACTAAATCGTACGGTGATATTCTAATATATATGCCAATTACAGTAAACACAACATTGACAACAAAGACGCCAGATTACCGCTTAATTGCTAACTTAAGTCTAGGTGTACAATTGGTTCAGAAATGGAATATAAGTTGTGTATGAAGAAAATGAAAATGAAAAATAAAACAGAGGAACTCGTTCATTAACAACACAGATAAATTTTGACTAGGTTTCATTGGTGTGTAGGAAGGATAAGACTCTTGATTTAAACTTCAACTTACGGTCATTAAATATATCTGGTTCGGGTACGGACTTATTAAGTGTATTGGTTAATTGGAGAAATGTGGGTGTTCTTATTAACCCCCTCTACTAGCCTCCTCTTTCCCTTTATCCCTGAATACACGACGATATTTTTGTTGTTTTTGCTGTAAAGTTCGTTGGCTCTCTGATAAAAATCTTAAAGCTCCAATATTTTCGAGAATTTTCTCGCCGCATCTAACCGCTATGAACATTCTTTACTATAAAGTTCTAAGAGCTACTCCAGGCAAAATACGACGAGCCATAAATAGCATTATCATAGAACAAGTACCTACTGAATAACAGAGCAGCTGAGCCGTGCATTTTGTTCATATTACGTGGAAAATCTTCATTGAGGTTGTTACTTCACAGAAGTGAAAAGTAAGAACCTTGTCAGATAAATGCTAAAAAAAAACAAAATTAACAGTGTATTGAGTTCGGTTCATTCATATTTCGTTGCTTCATTATTCGATCATTGGTGGTCTTGCCAATTCTACGTGGTACGTGGAAACCACTTGCTTTATTTGGTTCCGTAATTCACATTATTTATTCGTAGAAATTCGAATATTGCAGTGTTTTCGGCTTCAAATGGAAAAAGAAAATTGAAAGCTGTAACCGCTGGCTTAGACCAATACGTGATAAAAGAAAAGCCTATACTTTTGTCAATAGAAGTATTGAGGAATATTTATAGAGATAAACGCAGAATTTACTGGGATCTACTCTTTGTTTCGAAAACGAAAAAAAACTCGACTCACGTTCTTAATATCGTGAAACAAATAGGGTAATGCGCCGATATTGGGCACTTTGATTTATCTGTTCAGACACATGGCCAATATATTTGGATTCTGTTAACAGTGATAGTATTTTAAGGTTCACTCGTAGAGAATTCCTAATGGTATTACATCTGCCTATGTAGGTACCTACATAGCACTACAATAAATGAAGTTTAATTAAATAAATAAACAGTATACATAAGCCTAATTTGTAGTGTTAGCGGTGTTGACGTAATTATAGTCCCATTCAATTTACAATTAAGCACATAATTGAATGCCTGTCACAATGTTACTGGATTCGCAGGTAGGGATACTACAATGAACAGCTGTCTGTGTTTTATAATATGTAGGTAGTCTAGAATCTAGGTGTTCATAGTAGGAGAACTCTTTTGTACTTATTGAACAGAAGAAAATGAAGAACAGTATAAAACCTTTTCCTGTTTTTACCCGACTGCGACGAAGCCTAATAATAATAAGCTGGCAACACTAAACGTCAACAAACGTCTTGCAATTTAATTCCATAATTTCAATTAATAAATAACTATTTTTAAACAGTCTGGAACCCAATCTCCCTTTTATATATTATCATTTTTCCATTTCCTAATTGTACACAATAATATGAAGCCATTTTATAACAAAAAACACCAAAGAAAAAAACTGTGATCAAGAATGACGTCTGTCATACATAAAATCGGACTACAATCTACAATATGAGATCTAGATAATGTTGACGAGATCAGCTGCTCTACGCGCACGCCTATCGCCTCCGGACCCGTCGCTCAGCTCCGCCTCGCCGCCGCCGGAACCCAGCCCCATCGTGAGCGCTGTGACACCGGCCGTGGCAGTTGCGTCGAGCTCGAGCGACGAGTATTTCTCTTCGCCTACGACGCCACCACCAGTTCGTCGACGGGGAGGACGCCGGCCGCCGGACGGCTTAGGACCTCGAGGCCCACCGGCCTCTGATAGGGTCCCAGCTCCCGGCGGGAGTGTGCAGCGCATGCGATGGACGCAATCCATCAATGAAAACGTCATGCGCTCATACTATGGGGCTACAGAGGGAGGAAACAACCTGACTGCGTACCGTGTTCGGATGCTCTCTCTGTTTCAGGTGCTTGAGCCAGCTGTCAACGTGTCGGCGCAACGACTGTCGGATCAGGTGCGAGTCATCCAGCGTAATCGTATGTTGGGTGACACCGTACTTGATCGCTTGCGGACTGAAATGCAGAGTAGCCATGTCATTACCACGCCGTCGCAGGCTGTGGTTCCACCACAGTTTACCACACTACCAGATCGCGATAACGACGTGAGTAATGACATGGTTACTAATGTAAGTACCCAGTGCAGTGAGGATATGAGGAGTGCTTTGGAGTGTGCGATTCGAGAATATCGGTTCATGACTCCCGAACTTAGACCACGCTTACCTCGTTTGCCCATGCATAACAAAAATAAGGTGCTGGTGGCTGTTCTGGATTCGCAGTTGTCAAACTATTTTGATAACTGCGAAAACCTCACCGATGCTCATTCAATCTTGTATTGTGCGGCTGTTGCGGCATGTCGTTTAGCTTACGTCAAATTTCCGGATGACAAAGCTAAACGGCCAAAACCAGCCGTACCAGCTTGGCAGTACAGGATTGAACAACGTATTGGTGGGGCCAGAGCACTCATCGGCAGACTAATCTGCTTCAGGGAGGGCAACACTCGCCCTCGAGTGATGCGCTTTGTGAGGCGGGCATTTGCGGGGACTGATATCAGTCCTCGAGATTACATGTCCCGTATCACAGAGCGCATCGACTTCCTGAAGCAGAAAGTGTATGCATGGGCAAACCGTATTCGTAGGTATAAGCGGCGGGTGGAACGATACACTCAGAATCGCACATTCCAAAGCGATGAAAGGTGGGTTTATAGAGCATGGGAGCGACCGGACCAAGGTGTGTCTGACACGTGCTTACCGGATGATGACGCCATGTGTTCTTTCTGGCGCAGCATCTGGTCGGTGCCTGTCAGTCATACCGAGGGCGAATGGACAGGGGAGGTCGAGCGAGCGTGCGATCCAATACCAGAAATGGGGGCGATCACAATCAGCCCCCAAGATGTAGCTCGTGCGGTCCGTCCTTTACCTAATTGGAAATCTCCAGGACCGGACGGGCTGCATAACTTTTGGATTAAGTGGATCCAAAGATCACACGCTCGCTTGGCAGCCCTTTTCCAGTCAGCGTTAGAGTCGGGATCGCTCCCCGAGTTCCTGACAACTGGAATAACCCACCTGCTCCATAAATCGGGTAGTACTGCGGAACCCAAAAATTATAGACCTATTACGTGTCTCCCGACTGTCTATAAAGTTCTTACCTCCATTTTGAGAACTAAAATCACTAAACATATTGACGAAAATTCTGTTATGTCTGCTTCTCAGAATGGATGTAGGAACGGGTCCCGTGGTACTAAGGAGCTACTCCTCATTGATATGGCCATTAGCCAACAGGTTCGCCGTTCCCGAAGGGATCTGTCGACATGTTGGATAGACTATAAGAAGGCCTATGACTCTGTGCCACATACATGGCTCATGAGGGTGCTAGAGTTGTATAAAGTTGATGCAACTCTGCGCACCTTCCTGATTTCATGTATGGGCCAATGGAGGACAGTCCTTCGCTATCCAGGATGTCAGCAAATCCAGAGGAATAGCGAGCCAATAAGGATAGAGCGAGGAATATTTCAGGGTGATAGTTTGAGTCCACTTTGGTTCTGCTTAGCCTTGAATCCTCTTAGCACGCTGCTGGAGGATTCAGGTCTAGGCTATCGGTTGAAGAGAGGTGGTAAAGTCATATCTCACCTCCTTTACATGGATGATCTGAAACTCTTTGCCCCCAACGATTTGCAACTGATGGAGCTACTGAAGGTAACTGAAACTTTCAGTAGCGCCATCAGGATGGAATTTGGTGTGGACAAATGTGCGGTCATGCATGTAAAGCGAGGGGAGATTGTGGAATCTGTGGGAACCCAGCTCTCGGATTCCATAAATCTTAGATCCCTCTCAGCAACCGAAACCTATAAGTATTTGGGTATGTCGGAAGCGCTGGGCATCAATGATGCTGACATGAAGCAATCGTTGAAGGAGCGTTTCTTTGGCCGTCTGAAAAAAGTATTTAATAGTCTTTTATCGGGCGGAAATAAGGTGCGTGCCTTCAACGGTTGGGTCATGCCGGTTTTGATGTACTCTTTCGGTATACTCAAATGGTCTCAAACAGAACTAGACGCCCTGGATAGGAAGGTCCGTACATTGTTGACGACATATCGAATGCATCACCCACGTTCTTCGGTTATGAGATTGTATATCCCGCGGAGGTGTGGGGGTCGAGGCTTTTTAAACGCTAAGACTCTCCACAATCGCGAGATATGCAGTCTCAGGGAATATTTCTTAGAAACCGACGTGGGGATGCATCGAGATGTGGTCGCAGTGGACAAAGGCCTCACCCCGCTCTCCTTGGCTAAAGAGAACTGGCGCAAACCTGTAGTGCTTGACACTAACGACCGCAGGGAGGTATGGCAGAGTAAGGAGCTCCACGGACGCTTTTTCCGGGCTCTACATGGGCCCGATGTAGACCTATCCGCGTCCGTAGCCTGGCTACGTTCCGGGGACCTCTTCGGAGAAACCGAAGGTCAGACAAAACCTTCGGTTTATGCAATTATGGATGAAGTTATGATGACGAATAACTACCGGAGATTTATTGTGAAGGACGGCACGGTTGACATATGTCGGGCATGCCACCGTCCAGGCGAATCAATCCGTCACATTATCTCCGGGTGTTCTCGTCTAGCTAACGGAGAGTACTTGCATAGACACAACCTTGTAGCCAGGATTATCCATCAGCAACTTGCTCTAAAATACAGCCTTGTGGAATCAGAAGTGCCGTATTATAGGTATGTGCCCGACCCAGTTCTCGAAAATGGCAATATCACATTGTACTGGGATCGATCCATCATCACTGACAGGACTATTGTAGCCAATAAGCCCGATATAGTGGTGGTGGATCGATCAGAGCGGCGCGCAATGATTGTTGACATAACGGTCCCGCATGATGGGAACCTCGTGAAAGCCGAGAAAGATAAGCAAATCAAGTATCTTGACTTGGCTCGCGAGGTTGTCGACATGTGGGATGTGGACTCAGCGATCATTGTACCGATAGTCGTATCAGCCCATGGCTTAATTGCCAAGAGCCTCGATGAATACCTGAGGAGGCTCTCGTTAGGCAGCTGGATCAAGGGCTTGATTCAGAAAGCGGTACTCCTGGACACGGCTCGTATTGTTAGGAGGTTCCTCTCTCTGGAGCCCTGACCGCCGGTAGCTTGGACCCTGTTCCCGATACCGGTGGGCAACAATTTTTTATATTTTTAAATGTTTTTATAAGAAATATTTAAAAATGTAAATAATTTGTACAAAAGTTAAATAAAGGGAATAATAATAATAAGCAGTACTTCTGGACACGGCCCGTATTGTTAGGAGATTCCTCTCTCAAGAGCCCTGACCATCGGTAGCTCGGACCCTGTTCCCGCTGCCCCGGTGGGCTCCTATTTTTTATAAAAAATGTAAATAATATGTAGTTAAATTAATAAAGGAGAAAATAATAATAAATCTTTATTTTCAGATCAGAGATCCATAGCATAAAACGTTACAGGTTATTTTAGTGTTTCTTTGTTACATAGGTTATTATTTTACCCTTTAAACATAACACTCTCTTTTTTCCTTAAGAAGCCAAAAACGTGACTTAATAATTAAGGCCTAGGTACATATTATCATGTGGAGGTGTAGGATGAGATGACGAGTAATAGAGAAGTATAGATAATGGAAGAAGAAGACATGCTGCGCCGACCCTAAATGAATTGGGATATGGGCAATAGAATGATGATAATATTATCATGTATTAGTTCGAAATTATTCATAGGTATGTGTGCCTATATGAACTTTGGAACTAATATGAGTAGGTACATAAATACATACTCATTTGACGACTTCAGGCGGGTGGCGGGACTGTTCGAAAGAGATACCGCGGCCCTGGAACACAAAGGGCAAAGGAAGGAACATGGATGGATTTTAGTCAGTAAAAGTTTGCCACTCCCTCCTGCTCAGGCCAGAGCGGGAGGGGTTATTTGATGATTTCCCACCGGTAAAAAAAGGGCTGCCTAAGCGCAAGGTCGCAATTATGACCTAATACGATTATTTCGAGGGCGCCTAACCGATGTTAAAACACAATGCGGGTACAAATTACATATGTTGTAGGATAAAGATATAGCCAACATCTATAAATCATCGTTAGCAGTCGGCATTGGTCGGCATTCGTGTGGATACGTCCGCTTAAACATTTTTCTATCTAGCGTAGTAGAAAATCACATATTTTTAGGCTGTAGGTGTGCGTACCTGAAATATTTGTTTATTGTTACATTGTAACATCAAAAAAAAAATACACACGAACAAAGAACCTCCTCCTTTTGGGATGTCGGTTAAAAGGGTTTGTGAAAGCGTGTTATAAGCAATATTTAGAGCGTATTTGTGTTTTCATTTTACTTAATTGCTTTGGAATATTAACACTGATAGCTTTTGATCGCCGTATAAGAGCGTTTACAAGTTACGGCAATTCATACAAACTTTCAAGTCCTTATATTTCGAAATGAATGAACCGATTTTTATGAATGTTCATACACTTATGCAAGATTTATAGCTCTAAAAAGCTTATAGAGAACAATTTCGAAAAATAGTGTTACAGCTAAATTAGACCGGTTTTAAATTTTCCATAGAAACAATCCAATTATCTTTTACTTAAAACAAATTTCAAAAACGTTCTAAAACTTTTTAGAACTGTGTATCCTGCTTAAGCGTATGAAGTTTCATTAAAATCAGTTAAGTCACTTCGAAAAATAAGGGCTTGAAAGTTTGTTTGAAATGCCGTAATTCGTAAACGCTCTAGTTTCACAGCTTAAATCCGGTCTTAGTTCGTGTCGTTCTTTGTTATCTAACATTGATTATTACAGCCTATAAATTTTCTCAGAAAATAATATATGCAGTAAAGGAGGATGCGCTAAGGTAACCCACAAAACTTTTTCTTAAAATAGTCATTCAATAGGATAAAACATCAATACAAGTTAAGTTCATTTATGAACTTAACTTGTATTGATGATTTTAATGACTGTAAACTCATTGAATACGTGTTACGGTCGCGAATCATATTTTGTTCAACATACGGCCTGACTGCAAATTGCAGTGTATTCAATTGTTGGTGGGCCAAATAAATGTAATATAAAAAAAACTTTTTTGCAAAAAATAAAACCGACTTCAAAAACATAAAAACGTGGAAAAATAACTTTAGCTTCAGAAATCGGTGACTTTTGTTTGTTCGATTGAATTTTTGTGCCACCGACTTCTGAAGCTAGACCGCGCTTCCATCGTAATAGAATACGGAAGAATACTTCATGCTGCGCCAAGCTCAAATAAATTAACATAACGACAGGAGAATCATTATGATGTTGGGAAATACTAGTGTTTGACATGGTGCGACTTCTTATCTGATCTACCCATCCCAGTTGGGTAATACTACCCTTTGTAAGACTGGTTGTCAAACTTTCGGGTCACTGACTACCTGTAACGACTGTCAAAGATCTACAAATGACAGCCGGGACCAACGGCTTAGCTGAGCTTTCCGAGTCATGGAGAAAACTCGGTATGTAATGGTTGGTCACCCATTCACGAACCAACGTAGGCAAGCGCGGCTTAAATTGAGCCCCGAGCCCCTCAAGGATTTTTCCACCGACCAATGGGTTTTAAACATCACCGCTGCATACCCTTCCAGGATTACAAGCGTAATGTTATTTTATCTTACAATGCAGTCGCTGTCCCAGTTCATGAATGAATAAATAAAATGAATGAAACAGTAACCCGCATACTTATCACATTTTCTTCAAGTCAGAGTGGAAAGATTGATACGGAAGCCACGGTTCGTCGAGAAAAGTCGGGCTTTATTTTCCAGAGACAAGAAAATTGTACTTTTTCACTGGTTTTTATAGCACATTGTTAATAAAAAGTTTATTCGAAATTAGGCCAGTGTTTGGTGACAAAGATGAATAGGGTACGTTCTATTGTCGTTTAAAAACTTAATGCTAACAAATCTTGGTTTAAATTTAAGTGAGGGTGATAATTTGTCAATTGAAAGTAGGAAGACATGTTACAGAACTACGAAACTGCAAGTGGACCTATTCTCCGTTTTCATGAAAACTAAGCGACAACTTAAAGGATACGAAATACTGAATTTAAAACGGGAGTTCCGTTAATGACAAGAGTAGAAATAACACGTGGCCTACCATGACTTCTTAAAGCAGGAGTAATTCCAGTGTGGGAAAGAGATGGCGCTAGACGACCCGTACTGTCTCCTTCCCACACTGGAATTACTTCTGCTATAAGACGTCATAGTTACCTCACAGTATAATAATTTTAAGCATTCATTTACTTTAGGTGTCGCTTAATATAAAAGGGCACACAATATTCAGATTTATTTTTAAAATGGTCTTTTGTTGTGAAGAATACCGTCTGCCAACAATGTCACTAGACGTCAAGAAAAAGGTATAAATGATCGGTTAAGTGAAACTCATCGATCACTACGATGTGCGCTTTTTCTATAGCAGAAGATCTTTGTGGTTTAAGTTGGGAACTAACAGTATCTAGGATGTAACCACAGTTTTCTTGTTGGTAGTGGTTGAATATAACAAGAACCCAAAGCGAGAACTAGTGAATTAACGTTCAAAAACACACATTAACTACCTAGGTATACAGAGTGGGAGGATACTGACGCTGTACATCAATGTGAAAACCGCTCTTTCATAAAAAAGTGTAATATCTAAACGGTTAAATTGTATTGAACAACAATTTATTTTGTAATTACCGACGAAAAATTTCTATTAGGAGGGTTCAGAATTGTTTACGGAATAGGTACGTGGTAACCGTTTGTGGTAATCATTTGTGTGTTTGTGTATAATTTAGTGTTAATTTTTCGCATTTAGTTTCTGCCATACCTAGTCACTACATAGTATAAAATAAAGTCGCTTCGCGCTGTCGGTATGTATGCTTAGATCTTGTAATGATTGTATTTTTACATGGTTTTCATACTTGCATTTTTATAATATTAACCTGAAATAGTAACATTCCTGCTCTTCAGGTACCTGCATGCTCATTACCTGGAGTCTTAGCATACTTTTTACCTTGTAATTCATATTATTTAAGTTTTTCTGTTGATTTTTATCACTCTTGAATGTTTGTTTACTTTTCTTATGTCAGGTAATGACAGGCCTAGGTTTTTATTTTTAATTCATTGCTGGGAGCCTAGTTTTAGGTCGTCTAAGTAAGTCACAATCTTTAAAACTAATACGCAACAAATTTTGATGCGTTATTTTTAATAGATAGAGTGATTCAAGAGGATGGTTTATATGTATAACATTGCACCCGTGCAAAGCCGGGGCGGGTCGCTAGATAAGAATAAAACCTCACCAGCGCTTTTCAACCTGTATGTTAACAAACTGATTGTCGAGCTCAGTAGCACTCGTGTTGGCTGTTCTATTGACGGACTGTGTGTCAACGGTATTAGTTACGCGGATGACATGGTGCTGCTGAGTCCGTCAATTCGAGTACTCAGGAAGTTGTTGGAGGTCTGTGAGGCTTATGCTGAAGCGCACGGACTTGTATACAACGTACAAAAAAGTAAACTGCTAGTGTTTAGGGCAAAGCATAAAGAACCAGCACATAATATGCCACCGGTTATGGTAAAAGGTGTGGCCCTTGAAAGAGTGCCAGATTTTAAGTACTAGGGGCACATAGTTACGGATGACTTAAAGGATGATGCTGATATGGAAAGAGAACGTAGGGCGTTGGCTGTCCGATGCAATATGTTGGCCCGCAGGTCTGCACGTTGTACACCAGAAGTAAAAATAACTCTTTTTAAGGCTTTCTGTCAATCGTTGTAGACGTGCACCCTGTGGGTTCGATATACGCAGAGGGCATACAACGCCCTCAGAGTTCAGTACAACAATACTTTCAGGATGTTGTTAGGGCTCCCACGTTACTGTAGCGCATCAGGAATGTTTGCAGAGGCACGTACTGATGGTTTCAGTACCATCTTACGTAAAAAGAGTGCTTCTATGTTGCGCAGAGTGCGTGGGAGCGGCAACGACATTCTGAAGGTCATTATAGTGAAAAGCCGTGCTGCACCATTATGGCGCATTGGGTATGTGTACATGTACAAGTACATATACCCAGTGCGTCAGGTGAGTGCAGCAGATATATGAATTAAAATCTTATATTTCGTTTGTTACTAACATAGCTTGTAAGTAGTGTGTTATTACTAACATCATATGGATCAAGGTCTGAAATAAAGCTTTCCTTTTTTTTTAACACCTTACAAAAAGTAAGTAGGTAAATCTTACATGACAACCAGTATCTGCAATTTTAAAATAGATCGAATTCGAATTAACGTTTCCAAGCGTTCGTGTTAGGTCTTTGTGTTAATTTAACATGTAACTCTAGGAAGCTAAAGTTTCAAATTGTAAGTTACGTATACGACGTTGGTACGGGATATAATAATATATTCCCGGCTTTTACCACTTTCATTTTAGAGCCCATTATTTAAATATGAATCGTTTAAAATGGTTCAATTTTCTAAGGTGATATTTTCTTCAGACTAACAGAAGTTCCTGCATAGCTGAATGAATATGATAATATTTTTTACGAGTTTCATTTTCTTACAGTTGTATATTAAAATGAGGCTTATGACTTGCTGTGGATTGTGGGTGGTGAAGTACGTTGAATATAATAAAAATAGCAAAGTTGCTAAAAGATTAACAAAAATAACAACTTCTCATTTACTAGATAAGTCCCACTTCAAGCTACATCATCAGTATAATAATAGTTATGCTATAATATTGAAAATAACACGCAGTGGTCGATGCGGAGCTTCCACCAAGATAATAACCCCCATTGTCCTTTTTTATTGCCTAGAATGCGCGTATCTAAGCGAAAGAATAACCAATTCCCGTATAATAGATCTCGGTCGTCAGTTAAGGCTCAGACGAGACACGACGATAACAGACGAGCGGCACTTTGCCAAAGGCAGATAGATACCACTGCAGCCGTCGCCAACTGCCGGCAATACTTCGTCGGCTGCCGTCGACAGGTGGCGACTCTTGCAGTGGTGACGTGCTGCGTAAATCTATGAAGGAGCCGACCACGACTGCTATAGATTTATACGGCACGCTACAATTGCAAGCGTCGCCACCCGTCGACGGCAGCCGACGACGCTTTGCCGGTTGCAGCCGACGCGTCGTCGGCTGCAGTGGTATCTGCTGTTTGCAAAGTGCCGCTCGTCTGTATGAGCCCTAAACAAACAAGTTACAGATTGCTCTCAAGAACAATCACGTAATTCTACAAAACAAGAAAATATTAAAATAGAATATTGAACGGTAAACTGAGACAAGGAGAGCGGAGTAAGTAAAAATAGAATCAGTACTATCCGGAATGTCTACACAAATCAGTGTTGCGTTTTCCTAAAATATTTTTACTGTTTTGTCTTGTTGTACGAGTGGTGACACTGTCGCAAGTGATACTGGTGAGCTCGAGGTCCTGGGTTCGATTTCCAGGTCGGACAAAGTGATATTCGTTTTTCTATCAGGAAATAGCAGTCACGGAGTCTGGATTCGTTCCTGGTTGATAGCAATAGGCTCGTCCCCTTTTACATGGCACTTAAACATATCTAGCGAGATGAGGGTTATACAGGCTTGATGTTACGTCACTTAGTATTCAAGACATTACCTTTAAAGTTTAAAGAAGACCTTGACCTTCCAGATTTAATTTCAGGCAGGAACGCTCTCAACAAACCTTCTGAGGAGTTTAAAATGTAGAGTACCAGAGCTACAGAAACCATGCACTAGTGTCTATATAGACTACCTACGTCTTTGCACATCAAACTAAGTAACTAACCCTACGCAGAAAATATTGCTGAGAAACGACTTTTTTTTGGGATGAAAAGTCACGTTTTCTGGTAAAACTCAATGTAACGGACTCAAAACATTGTACTGACGGATACAATGAATAGTACGGGGGTCATAGAGGTTCTAAAATTAAATTTATAATTTTGATTTTGATTTGTATTGTATTGACGATTTTGACTTACACTTTTCTCGAGTGAAAATAATATTCCATATTATGTAGATGAAAAAGTTTTAAATAAAGTAGGTATGGCAATAGTAGATTGAAGAAGAAGGTAAAACACAGGGAGAGTTAGAAAGACATGCCCAGCAGTGGGACCGAAAAGGGAAATAAAAAAAAGCAAAGAAAAAAGTAGATTGATCTGTTCAAATTGCCTTTGGAAAATCAGTTTGACATGTTCATCGTTTCAAGTGATAAAAACATGTTTTTTAGTTGGAAGAGCTTTCGAATGAAGGCGTATCTCCTGATCTCCGATGTCAGTAGGATCAAGAGGACGCGGCTGTCACGAGCCTGAACTTTTGTGAGGGCCATCAAGAAACGGTACATGATAAATTAGCTGTTACTTCATTAATCTTTCAACGCGGTTCGGAGCGATTCAGGTCTTACGTTAGAGCGATTTTATATTCGTTTTAAGAGGCGATTTCGAAGACGTAGTAGATAGCTGTACTTGTGTCGTATTTTTCGTTTAAAGAGCCCCTAGGTTCCCGTAAAAACAAATCGTTTTAGAACTAAGATCTAACACTGGTATTGAATACCTACAAGAGTTGCAACAAGTCAGTCTACGTTTCTTACGTGCGTAAAAGAAAATGTAAAAATTGTCACACACGGTGTAATTTTTTTTTACCTAGTGACTTATTGAATTGTCACGAAATCATTTACATATTATGTAATAATGTACATATGGATTAGTACTAATGATCGAGGGCAATAATATCAATATGAAATAATATCAACCCAATGATAAAAGGTACATTGATTGGTATTGTTTTTAATTCGATTCTCGTAGTATGAAGCCACAAATCAATGTTTGAATTAGGTATCATCCACTAACTACTGAACATGAGTTCCTAATCACATTATATTTTCCGAACAATAGAATTAGTTTCAGAATGCATTGAAACTAATTTGATTCAATTTAGCGATCACACGCGATTAACAATTTATGAGAAAAATTACAGTCTAAGAAAAATTACAGTCTAGTATGGTAGGTAATTTCCAGCACTGAAAAAGGCACAAAGGTATTTTAAAAAGGGTAAGGTCATAAATAGGGTAGCCCTCTTGAAAGGATTAACTTATTTCACACAGAATGTCATTTTTTTTTTGTGTCGAGCTGACGAAGATCTAGGTACTTATCTGGATTAGGTACATTTTTGGGATTTTTCCTAAAACATACACAAGTAGATTAAGTATCTATCAAAGCTTAAAATATTATAAGTAGTCCACTAAGTACCTACCTACAGGAAGAATATAGCTTACAAATTCATTCTGCAAAAATATATTTATTGTAATTGTAAAAATGTCACGTAATTTTCCATAAACAAGCTTATCATAAAAATCTAAAGTTGATTGGTTAAAATTTTCCGACAGGCCATATTGGACAGGCCTACGTTTGTAGACAAGAAACATGTACACAGTCGTATTTTTATTTAGCTTTGAAATGTAAAAATATGATTATAATACTGAAAAACAAGTTCTTATAGCAAGAGAAGTTGTCTGTTGGTAGTATCAGTCATCACGTACCGAAAATTTGTATCGATAACTGACAGACATCAATCTCTCTGTTTTATAATATTTTCATTACACTTCCTCGAAAACTGGCTCATATCGAACTCGTATTAGGTTCAGAATGCAGTGTATTTTACACACGTGTTTTTTTATTATTTATTTTTACTATAAACTAAGTCAAACGTGGAATTTTTCTTTGCTTTTCCTTCAACCTGCGAAGGCAAATCGCGGAAAAAAAAGCAAATTAAATAGTAGTTTCCTAATAATTAATAACAAAAATACTTTTTACCATTGCCACTCAAAAAAAGGGCATTTTATTCATCGATAACGGTGAATAAAACGCTCTTTTACTCACTGAGTGAATAAAACGTTTTGAATTTGGAACAAACACGAATTATGAACAAAAAATAAATGAAACGTATGAATGACAAAAATATCTGAATTTCGAAAACTGTTCTAATTTGACTATACTTTTTTAATGTTTATATGTAATCCTTTGTTCTCTTATTAAATTAACGATTGAATTATAAAATGTGATAAATACTCATCTGCTTAGACGTATCCCAAATTTATAGGGGTCGTCTTCCAGTCTAATCGGTTGCAGCTGAATATTAGTATTTTACAAGGAGCGACTGCCTATGTGACCCAGAACACAACCCAGTTAGTACTAGGTGGGTAATAAGGTACCCTTTGGTAAGACTGGTTGTCAGACTTTCGGGCCACTGATTACCTGTAACGACTGTCAAAGAACTACAAATGACAGCCGGCTCAACAGCTTTACGTGCTTTCCGAGGCACGGAGGAAACTCGGTATGTAATGAATTAGTGGTCACCCCATCCACAGACCGACCTTGGTATGCCCGGCTTAAACTTGAAGATCGACCCGAGTGGTTGTTATTTTTAACCCACGAGAAATATAAATACTATATTTCTATTTATTTTCAATGGCAAAAGTAGACTACACAACTCGTGAAAATAATAATTTATCTCGGTTCTTGTATCCCTCGCTCCGCTCAGGATTCTACTATAGAATCCCTTGCTACGCTCGGGATTCTACTCTAGAATCCTTCGCTGCTCTCGGGATCCAACTTAGTCCCTTGAATTAAATTCCCTTTTTTTTCACTTGTTGTATAATCTTCTATTTCGTTCTAATATTTTATTTCTTTGTATTGAAAAACTTCGTTTGATACACGTGGACATTTGTCACTACAGTTCTCGCTCCATAACACTCTACTTCGGCTCGGGTGTGAATTCCGCCTCGGCTGCAGTGACAAAGTTGGCCCACTTGTATCAAAATGTAATATTTATATACCGCGTTTAGTGTTGATCAAACTGAAAAATTCACGACTTCGACGATTCACTTTAATTTTAGGCTAAAATTGTTAAAATAAGTACTTACCATGTGTATATAAAGGTGAAACGTGGTACTTGATAGCGGCCGTGCAGGCTATGGGCCCGGCGCCGCCACCTAGCTGCAGACCGTGGGACAGCACTTGTACGATAGTGCCCACCACGGTAATGGTCCAGCCCCACCCGCCTTCGGGGTAGTATCGGCGGGCGAGCGTGAGGGCAGCACGCGCCCGCAGCGCCGCCGCCGTCTCAGCGCCCACTGTCGCGCCAGCACTCGCACACCTACCGCACCAAAACACTTTAGACACCATAAACAAAACCCATCTACCAGCAATCAACTAGTATTTTTTTAAAAACTATATTTCATACACACTGCACTAACCGACGAAACTGAGCCACTTCACGCGCCGCTTCATACCCTACACTCTTGGAACGACCTCGTTCCGGGTTTTTTTTGCACTTTCTCGGAAGTTTAACTCTATTGCCACTAACACCACATGTGCACAACAAGTCCTCAGGACGTAATCTTGGAGCTGGCTGGTACTTAGGTGTAAATCTTTCACTACAGTCACATTCTGGAGCCCTCCATGACAATAGACGCTGTAGCAAAGACCGGCGTCGGTGTACCGAGTTCTTCCCACTCTCAATTGTGCCTGTTTGACCTGTATCCAGTAGGAATGACGTGCAACGATTGCTTTCACGAGGTCCAACTTCAACTGGCCGGTGCTCATAAGAAATTCTCTTTTGGCCATCACTGCTATGGCATGCAGGAGTAGGGACAAAGCTTTGTGAAGCGCAATCGTTCTTATCCTCACCACGACTTTGTTGGTCGTTTGGGGTTGCGAAACCATTTTTTATTTTCTTTACTTCCGTGTGAAGGGATTTCCAAGTGGCGATAACTTCCTCGCGCGCCGGTGTGTCATTAAAATTCGGGACGGTGGAGGAATCGTGTAATTTTTCCAGTTGTCGGCCGCTGTCGGGGTCTAAGGGGACAGGCGCCAACCGGAGTCGCGTGGGCAAGCTGTCAGACCGGCGAAGCGTCATTGTCATTTAGATTTGGGGGTCTCATTTTTAAAGCACAGCTATTCATGTATTCACTTTCACTGCTTACACATTTGCGAAATTCACGAAGCGTTATCTGAAACAAGGAAAAAAATAGTAAGCAAAATAGGATAATGTATCAAGAATATTAGTTACGAGAAAAAGTTTTTGGGATATCTCAACTTCAGCGACAGTGACATGGGCTAAGATAACGACTTTGTAGCCTGAGTTTGGAAGTAAATCATATTATTAATAGGAAAAATAATAAGCATTTTCCTATCTAAATCTCATATAAAGGTTTCTTTAGTAGCCTAAGGTAAAATAATGCCTAGCTATTAATATTCTCATGAAATATTCATAAATTCACTAAATATTATGTAAATAAGGAGATTTAGGAAATTGAAGCCAATAGTCCGATAGCTGAAAGAGATTTGGTAATGTTAAACATTTGTGTATCCGAAATAATCTCGGGATGATTAATTATGATTTATCCGGCTTTGAAAAAGGCAGTTTTGTATAAGTAGGTACGGTAAATGATTGTGACTTGATGTAGGTAGACTAGCGTGATAGCCTAGTGGTGTCACCGTCGGACTGCCAAGTCGCAGTTCACGAGTTCGAACCCAGGGCACACACGCCTTCGATTTTTCGGATTCATGTGAGTATTGTATAGTTATCACTAGCTTCGGTGAAGGAGAACATCGTGAGGAAACAAAAACATGCCTTTTTTTCGGATTTTAAATCTTCAAATCCTCCCTATCACTCTGGGCGGAGCGGAATAGTGTCAGACTTGTACTGACTAAACCCATCCATGTTCCTTCTTTTGCCCTTTGTGTTCCAGGCCGCGGTATTTCTTTCGAACAGTCTCGCAGCCGTGGCAGCAGGCATCGGTCCTTTCGGACCCCTTCCCGTTTGCTGACATCTCTTTGAGACGCGCGTGGGACACGAACGCTCTGTCGACACGACCTGTCGTCATAAGAAGGATGGAGAGCGAGTTAGCCCATTACTCACCGTCCACAGGCCCACGCCTACGGTGGCCGGGAGCCACCACGTGGCCCCCGACGCCCAGAGCGTCCGCGTGGGCTGGGACACGAACGCTCTGTCGACACGGCCTGTCGTTATAAGAAGGACGGAGGGCAAACTAGCCCATTACTCACCGTCCACAGGCCCGCGCCTACGGTGGCCGGGAGCCACTACGTGGCCCCCGACGCCCAGAGCGTCGGCTGGGACGTAAGGCTCTTTCCCACTCACGTCCTATGCCTGAGAGATATTTCTCGATGGCATGTAAATCCAAGTCAGAGGCCCATCGGTGGCATGAAAACTCTGACACCAGGTTACACACCTAACCACACGAAAAAGAAGAAGAAAGGTGAAAACACTTGAAGACTATAAATTATTTCCAGTATTTAATGCAATGTGCAGGGTCAATGATGGCTCCGAACAAGATATCAGTTTGGGATGTTTGCCAAATAATTAAAAGCAATAATTTGTCAGTGATACTGATCTGATGAATAGTCTTGAAGACTCTTTAAATCTTGATGTTTAATTGCTGATTCGTCTTGATGTACAGCCTTGGATTTATAAGCTAATGAATGTGTCTTTGTGATACTAAGCACTTCGATTAGTAAGGGAAATACTTTTAAATAAAACAAAGGCTATTTATCGCAGTATTCAGAAAAGTTTCGTTTAAAAGTTAGAAAGTTGTCCATGTTTAAAAGTGATACTGAAACTACTGCTTTTGTAGTGGTTTTTAAGTCCTCCACATTTTTAAAGTTTGGCGAATTTCCAATAAATTGACGATGGTTGGTGTTGGAAACTTTTGAAACCAAAGAGAAAACTGAGGATCTTGCAGACATGATCATTTTTAATTTTGAACAAAAGAAAAGATCTCTTAAAAATGCAATTCTTTATACCCATTTAGTTTTTGATTAATCACTCGGATGCTATTTAACTGAGCTCAAACTGAACATTCATAACATTTACGAGACAGTTTAAAACAAACGTAAAAAACGTCTGAAAATTGAATGAGAACTAACACTATAACGAGGGTTTGAATTTTAAAACTTTTCAGACATCATTTCATTCTGTTGGCCATTCATTCAGTCGGTAATTACATGCGCAGATTCTTTTATTGCCCTCGCTTCGGTAGACAATTGAATTTGAAATCTATTCTTTTTGGGGTACCGTACCCAAAGGGTGCCCGTGAGTAGGTACAGAACCCCATTACTAATGCTCCGCTGTCTGTCAGTCCGTCTGTCGTAGGGCAGTGTTCCTTGAATCGTAATGGACAGATACTTGAAATGTTTACAGAATTTGTATTTATTATGGCCGATATAAAAAAAAAATGTAACAATAAAAAATTAAAAAACGGTTTTTTTTTTGAAGATTTGTATTTTGTTTTTATTTTATTTATTGTTGTTTTATATTATTTTTATATTGTACGATGGTACGGAAGCCTTCGTGCCAGTCCGACTCGCGCTTGGCCGGTTTTGTTGGTACCCTCAGATGATCCCTAGACGAGCTTCCATCGGTAGCTTTTATAGTGAACGCTCAACTGCTGCCTAGTGTATGGTAATATGTCTGGGCTATGAATTTTAGGAGTGATATGCATCGATCTGGTAATAGCTTTACATTTTGAATTTTTGAGGTATTTTCACGGCAGTAGATTTTTATGTGTTTGGTATTTGTTTTTGGCTTTTTATATATTTTATGACATAAAAAGGTTATGCAGAGCAAGGCAAGGCAAGGCTATGGTTTTGCAGAGGAATACCTTCGAAAAAATAGAATATCTTCAAAAAATATTGTCAAGCTCTGCGATGCTACTATTGTAAGACTTCTTTAGCAAAACTTGTGAATTTCAAAACGTATATAACTTTGTTATAAAACTTTAATTTTATAACAAACTTTGGGTTAAAGTATTTTATGAGGGAACATAGTTTTATAAACATTTATATTAGACGTATTTAAGTGTAATGTTAACCAGTTAAAACTTTTTAAATACATGTTTTTTTACCCTGGTGTCATATAGAACAAATTCCCGAAATAAGATCAAATTACATGGTAAAGTAAGTTTCGACGTCAGTAAGTGTGTGAAGTAAATCAACCATAAGTGTTGGCACTTACGTAGAAACAGTTCGTAACTCCTTATTATTTTAAAGCTAAATTAATCCTTTGTTAATTTGTGTCGTTGACACCATATTTCACGACAGTTAGGATTAAATCTGGTGCTCGTGAAAGTTAACTGCTTCTAGCAACATGACGGGAGAACAGTGAGCTTAGCGCGAACGCACGGAAAATTTGAGATGATTAAAAAAAAACTATCCTTTAGGATGTTTGTTTACATTTTCGCGACAAGTACAAGTAATTGATTATCATGTGCCAAACTTAAATTTTTCACTATATTATTTATATGTTGTCTGTTTGTTTGTTTAGTGTTTTTTTTTTGTAATTATCACTTGCTTCGGTGAAGGAAAACATCGTGAGGAAATCAGCATGCCTGAGAGATATTTCTCCACGGCATGTAAAGCCAAGTCAGGGGCCCATGGGCGGCATAAAAACTCTGTCACCAGGTTAGGACTGGCCACTCAATAAAGAAAGAGAAGAACGTATTTTTTTCTATTATGAAATTATTCAAATTTAGTTTACGTTCATTCAGTGTAAAGCCAAATCAGAGGCCCATTCATTCACAGTGTTCGGGCTAGCATAGGCATAATCAGCCTATAATGTTCCCACTGCTGAGACACACGGTCTCCTCTCTATGAGAGGGAATGGGCTATAAACCACCACGCGCGCCCATTGCGGGTTGGTAGATGTCACATGTTTTTCGAAATCTTGGTTCTAGGACATGCCGGTTTCCTCACAATGTTTTCCTTCACCGTTTTTGAGCAGTGGTAATGAAATAAATTACACAAAGTAATGAGCCTACCTGGGTTCGAAACCACGACTTTGTCGGGCTAGGCCTACTGTTAACTATTTGATTTCCCTCAGCATTTCTTTTCATAATTTACTGTTTTCAATAAAGTCATTAATCGCATGTTCAGTAAAGTGAAAAGAGTGATAATAAGGAAATCGCAGCTAGTTTCACTTTGGGAATGATAAATATTTATTATTTCGGTAAAAGGCGCTGTTATCCTCAGTGGTATTCTGACTTTGATTAATACAGATATTCAAATCTCAATTTGGGACAACTGCCGACCTCATCAAGCATTCTTTCTCTTAATGTAGCTAGAGTTTTGGGCAACCTCTTAATTCCCATTTTTCGTGTTTACGATAAATGCTTTAATAGTTTCGGTTTTTACACCCTTCTCTATATAAGCGAAGGAAAGCAACAAACACTATTTAAACTATCAAACTACCATATTTTTTTCTACATTTATGGCTGGACTTTATATAATAGGTACTTTTTTCTGCATCAAAGCACGCGCAATATTAGTTTTTGATTTCACCGTGTACATTATTTAATTATATTACAAAAAATCATGTTCATCAAGTATTGTCATTCAAAACTGTGTCTATTTTCAGAAACTTTCAATTTTAAACTGTGAATCGTCATACAATTACTAGCTATTCGATTTTATGCTTGACATATTCATTTCGAATTGAATTACTTTTTGATACGTATTCATTGAAATTTTTACAATAAATAAATAAATTCCGTCTGAATCTGAAAGCTGTTGTGAATCAAACTGTATTAAATTGGTACGTCTACAACGTGACTTTGGTTTGAAGGAAGGGACAAGGCAATTTCTCAAGTGGATTCAGTGAATTCTGTATGCAAACAAAAGTTATAAAAGGAGATGTTTCATTTTCGGCCATAAATGTACATTTATCGAATAAGAGGAAAAAATACCACGAATTTAGGATAAATATTCTTTCGAGAATTTAAGCCTGATTTGTTGTGCACGAAAAGTATCGCATTACGTTAATTTTATATACATTTAATAAAACAAGACATTTGAGTAAAATCAACATTTATTTAAATTTTAATTACAATTTACCACCTAAATGTAATAATTAAAATCAATTTATTTTTAATTGTTATTATGAAAACTTAAAACATTTAAATTATCTGATTTCGGTCTAATTCTTAGATCCGTATAAACCAGCTGTGGAGAACAATCTTTCCAAATCTAAAAATGCCCAAATATGAAAGATGGCTGTCATTAGCAGTGATCGGAATAGGTAGACCTAATGTGCCTAAAGTTCAAGGAACAGAAACGAAAAGTGGAGACTTCCTTACGACAAAATATTTTTTTTCGGAATTTTTGTTCCGAATGTCGGAACATTACTTAAGTACAACTAAAATTAATAACGTAAAACAACTATCGAATTCATTTAATGTTTCTGTTTAAAAAAAGTGCACGATTTTATTGTTTAAAAAATAAAGGTACTCTCTTTATCTTCGTTTGAACGCCGTAAGTGCGGAAGCTAATTTAATTTTAATACCAGCTTTAATAGTTAGAACTAACAAGGTAAAAAAAACAATTTATAGGTTTTTTTATTCATTTTGTACAATTATTGGAACTAAACGTAAACAGAAACTTGCGAAACAAGGAGTGAATGATGCGCGCACGAGACGTTCTGGAGTGGCGACCGCGAACCGGAAGACGTTGCGTTGGAAGGCCTCCCACTGGGTGGACCGATGACCTGGTGAAAGTTGCGGGGATCCGCTGGATGCGAGTCGCACGGGACCGGTCAATGTGGCGACACTTAGGTAAGTCCAGCAGTGGACGTCTTTCGGCTGAAATGATAATGATGATGATGATGACTAATTCATAAATAACATTATTATTAAATGTACTTAAGTACTAGTAACTTACTTACAATTTTTGTTTCAAAGTAATGTAAGTAGCAGCGAACAGGAGTTCAAAAGACTTAATGTAATGAATGGCGGCAGATCATAATTAATCAATTTTATGAAGTAAGTAACAAAGTTGTTGGCTACTCATCGATGAAGTTTGGAAGATGTCTGCGTGGGTACCAATAAGCATCTCCTGGTAATAATTTTGTAGACAGATGACCACCCACGCTTCCTGCTGACTCCTTGATTAGGAACTTTTGGCAAGAAAGATTTAGATAACGTCACTTAATATCGGATATTTATAATACATAGAAGATGTGAAAACATAAAATGGAAGCAATTTATAGGACATGAACTGTCCAGCGGGTTGAGGACTATTAGTTAAACTCGTGGCGGAGTTAACTCGTTAATCAAACGGTTAATTCGTTTGATGAACGCTAGATTGAAATCAGAAAAAGATAACTTTGTTACACCCAACACCGATGCAATACTTAGAACTTTTATAAAACTGTTATTTTGATTTCCTTCATGCAGAATTAACATCAATCTTTTTTTGTAAGTAAATATATTGTCAACAAGATCCTCATTACTGTGGTTCAGTTCAAGGCTGGAGTGGATCCATTTATCTCGGCTCTCGACTTGTATTATGTCTATAAATTACTTATGGCAACTTAGCCGAAACCGAAACAAGTCATTTTATAGGTTTACCGATCGTTTGTAAAGGTTACACAAGTTCGTCTTTTCAAACTTCTGAATTTATTTCTTTGGGACGAAGCGATAGTATTTGTTTTTTAGGTTTTGTATTAAACCAATACTACAACTACAGGAGTGAATTATGATATTGAAGCTATGCTAAGCTATCAAAATATTTATAGTATCGATTTGAAACAAATTAATAAAAAAGAAAGATTTAATTTAAGAATTTTGACATTTTACCACTCTAAATTAACTATTGCGATTAGAGAATGAACAAACATGTTTGAGCCATGTTAAATGCGTGTGACAACCACAATGTAAGGACCAGATTTCCGCACTAGTGCTCACATTTCAGCACTACTCCTCTAGTCTAAACTGTAGAATCTTGTTAAGACTCCCCTATATATAGAAGAGGCAGATCTAATTAACATCAAGGCACCGTGAATACGTACAATTTGCCTCAGAATAACAGACTTAATTATATTTTGATCCTAATACAATCTAAGAGAATTCTATTGGATTTATAGGAAGTAGATACTGCGAGCACAAATCCAGACTCAGAAATTGCTCATGAAATAACATGGGTCTTAAATAACATGATTGACGAAATGTGGGTGTACTTAGGTTCACCTGTGCCTAACCCTTCAAGGATTATAGACGTGATGTGGTGTTATGTTTTAAATACTGATCTTCAGAGCTTAAAGGAACAACTTAGGCTTGTTATCGGATAAAACTTTGATGTTCGGAAAGCGTAAATTGTTTTCGCAGCTCACTGAAATGATAGCAAACTAAAAACGAAGAAAACTTCCATCTGCAGTTGTTAGTACGTTTACTGATTCGAATTAAGAATTATGTCTTCGTCTTCCCTGTTAGTCAAATCTAATAATCTTAACAATATCGGCAGAAGTTCTTTAAAAGAAAAAAAAAATAGAAATTCTCCAAGTCTTGCTTGTAAGACTCCAATGAAATAATTAAAACTATAATTAGCAGAAGTCGGGCTTTAATCGCTAATACCCAGCTAGACGAGGCGTTTTCTACGATATTATGTACTTTATAATCGTATTAAAAGATTTAATTTTAGAATGGCACCGTGACGCTTACTGACTCTGAACTTTTATAAATTGAATTCCAACAAACTAATTGTGAAAGTTTATGGGGAATTTAATCCTCATTATGTCTCCTAGAAGTGTTGTTGTTATTGTGAATGTGTAGCAGAAATACCGAATGTTTTCGTTAGAAAGCTTTTCGAACTGTTAACTGGAATCGTTGACTGGCTATTACTGTAAACAAGCTCTACAAAGAAAATATGTTTTCGAACAAACTTAAAACGATGGATACATATATTTGACAATACAATAAAATAAAAAGGATTTTTGAGCTGTTTCTAGACCACTACAGATATAGCAACAGTATTGGGATAGCCGAAACCCTTAGTGCAATAACTAGGTAAATATAAATACTATTTACTCCTCATCATTTGCCGAGCCTTTTCTCAAATCTGTTGGGGTCAGCTTCCTGTCTAACCAGATGAAGCCGAATTCCGGATGGACCGACCTCAGCAAGCGTCGCTTTTCGTTCGATCATTCGCAACTATTTATTATTAGTGACTTGACTGGTTCGTTTGTTTGTTACGTCAAACCACAATTCTCATGTGGATCTGTGGCTGCATAGTCCGGGTTTAATTACTCAGTTACCTCCTACGGGGCCTATGTAAAGTGATGAGAGGGCAACGTCTCGTCTCCTTGTGCGAACCTCGTACTTTAAGCAAACACAGTAGTGAGTTATCAGAACAAAGCCTTCACAGGGAAACTAGAATCTAAAAAAAAAAAATTAAAAAAAATTACAAAAAAAAAAAAAAAAAAGTATTTAGGTATTTAAGTGTAATATGTTTTATGTATATATATGTATGTATTTATTGTATATATGTAAATGGTACACCACAGGCTACCTGCAGTATTGTCTCTCCTTCCCCCTTAAATCCATCCAAAGGTTTTCTTTAAAAGATCGCGATTGTGCCAAGCTCCACGTTCCTGTGCCAGCCTCATTCAGGTTATTCCTGCAATGGCAACAATGTCGTACAGTAGTCAATAGTAGTCAATACTAGATATGTACCCAAGTATATAATACACCAAAGCACTAAAAATATATAAATAAACTGTAATATATTAACTACTTACTACTTTACAGTTTCTTTCTCGGGCTCAAATTTTGTCAAAAGCTTGTTCTGTCATATTTATAACCTAGTACTATACGTCCTTACCTAGTTTCGTATCAGTTATATTAATATAGTCCTCCTCATAGTCGATTTACGAGCGACCTCACTCACCGATATTACTTTTTATGGTCATGTTTAACTTTGACAGCTGCCACATCAACAACTACGCTCTCAAGCGGTGATATTAACCTCCCCACTTCATTTTAGTTAATTTCTAAGTGGGAAGTGGAATCCATACTGATATTAAAATACTTCGTCATGTGAAGTCGTTGGAAACTAGGGTACCTAAATAGCGTTTTGTGGACAATATGTGGGCAGAATGCCACTTAATTGGGTACAGCGGACTCAATATGGAGATTTTTACAATATTATACTCAAAGTGAGTCATTACGATATCCATTGCCCCATTAATATAGATATCGTTATTAATATGCATATTATTTTGTTCAGTTTCCTGACCTAGATATTAAATGATTGTTGCTGTCAAGGTGATATTTTTTATGATTTTATTGTACCATCAATAAAAAGTCCTTTTTATTAAGCTCCTATAAAAGTTTATGAATTGTGCAACCAACCGGTAGGTACTTTATCCACGTGCAACAATTTTAATATCTCTGTGGTATTTGATACAGTCCTCGAAATATCGGAAATATTCAGCGATGAGATATTCAAATCACATTCATAAGCTTTAAGTTACTCAACTCGTGCAATATTACTATTCCAAAAGCTTGTGTACGCTCTCATACTGTACATATATTGTTTCTTGGAAATATAGCTCTTAATTTATTTTGTTGAATGGCTCCCGAGGTTACTAGTCACTCTTATGGTATGCTAAAAGCGATTAATTTCAGGAAAATACCGATAAAAAAAATCATTCTAAAAGAACTCTTTGTTTAGTGAGTTTAAACACAAATTGTATAGTAATAATAAATAATAGTTCGTGTGTGTGTACTGGTTGTTATAGTTCACTATTCACATTTCACTGCTATTGTGGGGAGAGTGGGCCACAAATTACATGCCTGAACACTCGCCTCGGACGCGTATGGAACTCGGCGCGACTGCTGTGGCGCGTCACTGAAAATTCCTAATATTAGTTCCATTGTCATACAATGACATTACGTTTCGACGTAGGGATGCTACCGCTGAAATTATGCTGATAGAGCGACAGCCACTTAGTTGAAACCTCGCGTTATACAGCATGTATCTGAAAGGTTGTGCTCATATTTAAGGGGAGTGGTACAGTACAGATCACTTTTTTAAACAACTTTTTGAATGGGACCAATATCGTAATTGCGAAAATAGTACATTTTGATTTATGTGGGGAAACTTTGTTATTGCATTCGAGCGCGGAATTAACACCCGAGCTGCAGGCGAGGGTGTAATGGAGCCAAGAACTGCAATAATAAAACCCCACGCGTATCAAACGACGTTTTTCAATACACTTTCGAAGAAATAAAATATTAAAACAGAAAGTACTTTTGGCGGAAATTATTATGAAACTATGATTTAATTTGCTTTTTTGCCGCGCTTTGCTTTCGCCAGGCTGAAGAAGAAGCAAAGGTATGATGCCGCTACACAGCCTGATATGAAAAGAAAAAAGAAGCAAATATTTTTGCATTTAGAACACAAAGAAATGTTAATTTGTTCATAAAAGTAAATATTTGTTTTAAATAATCATGTACATCTATGATATTCTATTTATAAACACAATTTAAATACTAAAAATATATTTACGCCGTATAGACGCATATCTCTTTGCCGAGATTTTAAAAAAACAATCACCACCGATTAAAGCTATAGTCATTGAACCAATTTGGACTTATCTGTGGAATGTTTTATTTTCGCACGTGTGCGGAAAAATATATTAAAAATCCACGCGTGTGAAATACATTGCATGTTGAACCTAATCGTAGTGCGATAAGAACCAGTTTTCGAGAAAGTGTATTGAAAAAATATTAGCTGTCCCAAAAAAATGACAACATTTACTCGAATCAAATGTATGGGCCAGCTGACAATTTTTTCGCGATTTCGATGGTGATCCAACCATCCATGGTGATGGTGGTGGTTTTGGTGGTGGTGGTGGCCGTTGTACATAAGCTTTATATTGTAATTTTGTATGTTCCTACTTTTAATTTTTTTTTGTGTGTGCAATAAAGAATAAGTTTAAGTGTGTAAGTATAAGTGATCCTATAAAGAAGGTGGTCCAGGTTTCTTCCCGGTTCTTCTTCACAAGCGACTAACCTGAACCGTGCATCTTTTCATGACGTTTTGTAAGTGCCTATATGTAGCTATGTGAAATAAAATATTTTGATTTTGATATACGCTGTATTTTGCTGTTTAACATGTTGGTTTTTCGTAATGACACATAACATCACGCATGCAATCGCAAGAGAGGTAGGCAAAAGTTTGTCTCCTATATAGTTCACCATTATTTTGACAGTTACGTTCAAGTGCCTTGTTATGGCAGTCTACTACCATTTACACCGAATCTAGACCCCAGGCTGCAACTGAGAAGTTCCTACTACTTTGCCAGACTTTGTTTTTTGTTTTGACGGTCAAGATACGATAATTTTAGAACAGCTAAATGAATTATCTTGTTGGTGTCACGGATTTTTTGCAGTATGTCACAACAAAAGATTCAAGATGTTGGAAGAAAAATGTCGTCAAATCTTTTTTTAAAAATAGAATAGCTTCGAACATTCTAAATTTCCTTGATTATTCCTTTTTAACCTACACAGAAAAGTAATTAAGTATAATTAATATAATAGTTCAACTTTTTCTCAAAATTATAGCCAGGGCCCACAATAATTAAAACTGCTCATTGTATATAACTTTTGTTATTAAAGTTTTAAAAGTTTCTAGTATTTAGACAGCCGTGGCAACAGTGTAATTTGTGTTGTAATTAAGGCTGGTTGTTTAATTCTAATTTATGGATTTGTCCTAGCGATAAAGAGGTCAATGACCTGGTTATGAAAAAAAGGTAAGAGACAGGAATGTCAAAAAGTCTAAAGTAGGACTTAACGTCTTAGACTTGCCTAATGAGAATTCACTACGGTTGAATTTGTTGAAATTCTTACAGAAAAATCTATAGATGGTATGTATTTGCCATTTGTGTCCAATTCTGTATTGCCAGAAATGGACACAAATAATACAGTGACAATCCATGGCAATATTATAAATGCGAAAGTAACTATAAATACATATAATTCATATGTTAGTAGATAAGATGTTGCTTTTTCAGATCGGTCGTCTGGAATACCTCGATAAAAATTAAAAAAAAAACTGTTCAAGTGCGAGTCGTACTCACACGCACACAGGGTTCCGTAGCACCAAACAATATAATAAAAATATTTTGAAGACTCATTCATAATTATGTTGTATTGTTTTACAATCAATTTCAAACAGCAAAACTAAATTTGCTTTTCATAGTATGCTGTGGAAAACAAAGTTACAACTGCAGCTTGGTGAAAAAGTCCCACATATCAAAAACTGAACATCGAATCTTAATCAAACCAGTTTTGGTTGAAAGTTTTTTTACGTTCTACAATCCTACATTTTTACAGAATTTTCCTCCTTTTTTAGAAATTAGAGGGGGGCGGGGACATTCATTTTACCACTTTGGAAGTGTCTATCTTTCAAAAAATTGACTTTGAGAAAAAATGGTTTTATATACCTGAATGTCTTATTTAAAGACATAATATATATACATATATATAGATAATTAGATATATATACTTATATATATAGAGATAATTAGATACCTCAAAGATAAAATATTTTTTAGTTTCAGTTCCATGTATGGGGAGACCCCCTTAATTTTATTTTTTATTTTTACTATTGGATAAAAATCGTATAGCGGTTTACAGAATACATCTACCTACTAAGTTTCAACTGTGTAGTCTTAATAGTTTCGGTATAAAGTGACTGTGCATACACGGACAGACAGACATCTATACGGGTTCTGTTTTTGCCATTCGGCTACGGAACCCTAATAATATACATGCAGATAAACTTGCGGCCGTAAGCCAGCTAATCTTACATAAATCTGCTAATGGACTTAACGACGACAATAAAAGAACAGCCGATAGTTAGTAAAGTCAATATATATCCGACAACTAATAAGTAATTATGTAGAAATAGGCTGAATCCGGGTATCATAGTGAGAAGATACACTAACTTAATATAAAAGTTTTAATTACAATGCTATAAGTATCTGTCCCACTGTTGACGAGGAAGTGACTAACTTATATCGACGACTTTTTTGCTTAAGATTTTTTTACAAAAGGTTGTAGGTCTTATGTCAAGTAAAAGAGATACATATTACATACAATGTTACTCGTACAAGGAGTAAGCGAACACTTCACGAAGCCGTCAACCAAGCATTCTGTACATCAAACTAATAATTCTATGCAAAAATTGCTGGGAAACGACTTTATTTTGGGGTGAAAAATCATGTTTCATGGTACCGCACTCAAAACATTGTGTAGATGGATGTATTGAATAGTACCCGGGTCGTGGAGGTATTTAAAGTGAAGTTCTAAGATTTCAAAATAGCTTGTGAAAAAGTTGGAACTTTGTCTATGAGGTTCCCAGCAGGGCCATTGCGTATCTCTGTTGACAGTTCATAGTGATCATCACTTGGCTAGTTTTGATATACAGTGACAGTTCTGCACGTCAGTTGAAACCAACAAGAACGGTCATTGTATATTAAAACTCTCCAAGTGATGATCACTATTAACTGTCAACAGAGATACGCAACGCTGCTTTAGAAAAAAAAAATGAAAGCAATGACGGGGAGAACAAGTGTCTTTCGGGTACTTTACCTCCATTATACAGCAACAGAAAGGGTGTGCTGCAGGCTATAAAACTTTCTCCATGGGGCCAACATCGTAAACACGAAAAAATTATCAGTTGTCCCATACAAAATTTCAATACCTAGTCGACTCAAATGTATGGGGCAGCTGATAATGTATTCGGGATATGTTACCAGTATCGTTAGTCCCATGGAGAATGTTGTTGAGTTTAATGGTTTGTGGCACACCCTTTCATATGATTATACAAGGTGGAATCACACCGAAGCTCGTGGCAAAATAATAACAGCCGCTCGGGTCGATCTTTAGGTTAAGCCGCGCTTACCTAGGTTGGTCTGTGGATGGGTGACCGCCCATTACATACCGAGTTTCCTCCGTGCCTTGGAAAGCACGTTAACCCGTTGGTCCCAGCTGTCATCTGTAGAGCTTTGACAGTCGTTACAGGTAGTCAGTGGCTCAAAAAGTCTACAACCAGTCTTACCAAGGGGTATCGTATTACCCAGTACTAACTGGGTTGTGGAAGTCAAATAGGCAGTCGCTCCATTTAAAATACTGGTATTCAGCTGTATCTGGTTAGACTGGAAGCTGACCCCAACATAATTGGGAAAAGGCTAGGCAGATGATGATGAACACTGAAGAACAAACGGTTACTCAGTACATCATTCTGAACACAGAACATAGAATTTTTCATTAGTAATTAAAAAAAATGTTGTAATATACATTTTGACCGTGTAGGTATTGCACTTTTTTAGGTATTTTGTATTGTTTTTTGTGCGTTTGTACGTCGATGCCTTGTATAATCAAGTCAAGAAGCCAGTCACCCTTTTTGTACACACTGTTTAAATTGTTGGTCGCTGAATGCTTACACTGCCGGGGTCGCAATGCCGGGGGAGGGGAGGACTCTGCCAAACAAAAGTCAAAACACTCCTTTTACGTTAGGATCTCTACTCGCTAATCGCTGGCGGTGAGACAGGAACCCTTTACAGATAGATAGTTCCTTCTACAAACCAACGTGTAGATACTTGCTGCCTAATGCCTATTGGACCTTAGGGAGTAAACAAAAACAAAGCCTTCGCATATCCTAAATCTTGTATATTGTTATACAAATGTATGTCTACAACATAACAAAGTATAGTTATGTAGCCTCTAATCATATCAGGTAATTGACTGTTATCTACATAATTATATACACAAATAAATAAAATAAAAGTGTATGTTTGTAATACCAAAATAACAGCATTACACTGAATGCAAAAAAAAAATCTATTTCAATTTTATTTTTCAATTTTTGTCTGTCTGTTTGTTCCGGCTAATCTCCAAAACGGCTGAACTGATTTTTAACGGGACTTTTAGTGGCAGATAGATGAAATTATTAGGTTTAACATACTTAAGTTGGTTTAAGCTTTTACAATACAAAAATAATTAGAGTTCCGTGCAAAAAAATGAAAACCCTTAAAATGGTAACAAAATTCGATTAAAAAATTGAAGTAATATTTTTTATAATAATTTCACGCGAACTAAGGTCGCGGGCAACAGCTAGTGTGGAATAAAAAGGATTGAAATGATTTACAAACAAGTTTCCACTTCTCTTTTTTCAACAGTTTAATTGTGCTTGAACATTTTCAGCGACCCTCAATTCAACATGCCAAAAACATTTCGTATAACAAATACAAACTGTTCAAAAAGTTAACGCTGAACTACTCCATACAATTTTGTGTTCTCTAAATAACTTGGAGAAATATGACAGATGGCGCCACCGGGGCTCGGCACAGACTAACTTGTTTTATTTATTTCTTAATTACATATTTATGACACCTTTAATATTTTAGCTGGCAGGTAAACCTTAATTATTGTTGTTTCACCAGTTAGGCGCCATTCATCTAACAAACACGGGCTTTATTTAATTTAATGGCATAGAGTACTTAGGTAGGTACTTTCTTAGCAGATCAGGTAGATACATAATATTACATATAGTACTTAAATATTATACATAACAGGTTTTAGTATACCTGACGATTTACATTACTAAACGTTAAGCAGATACTCAATAAAAATCGATTTAGATCAAACTAGCTTCCGACCGCGGCTTCGGCCGCGTAAATTATTTTTATACAATATCTTTGTGGATTATAGCGCATAATGTATAAGTTATATTACTGTGAAGTTTAATATTATTATGTTGTATGTTTGTTTTATATCATTAAAATGTGATCAGTAACTAGCTTTTGCATGAAAAAGTAATAAACATCTATCCAGCCATCCTAACAAACTTCGTATTTTTAATAGTAGTAACATACAGCAGCTTTGTCAACAAAACTGTTGGACACTCCTGTTTCTTCCCACTGGTAAGCTTGCAAGGACATCCTTGCAAGAGATTCTTGACTTCCAGGCCGTCCTATGTCCATTTAGAGAGCATATTATGGGGGTACGCACGGCGGCCAATCAAGCTATTCAAAACCCAATTAAGCTGATCTCTCTTCGTACGGTAAACTCATACAAAGCGAAGTTAGGTTATACTGGTTATGTGTAGCTCCTGCCGTGTGTACGAGTCCCACACGTAGAGATTTAAATATTAAATGTGAGCAGTACAGAACCCATCTATATTAATATTTTAATATTCAAATAAACAGTGGAATCCCCACCAACTGTTGTAGGTGGTTACTTTATGAAAGCATAGGTAACCATGTTGTTGACACCTAATTTACAAAATAACATACCCTCACTCACGCGAGAGAGTGTTAAGAACCGTTTTCTCGTGTAACTGAACGCAGTTACTCTTGAAAATGTCCCGGTTGTGGGAAATGGAAAGTTCAGTTCAGTGTGGAGTCTGTTACGTTGTCAGTCTTAACACTTAGCATTAACTCGGTTGCCCAGTGATAACATTTTATTGTGCTCGTAACTTTTTTGTAGCGCAACGGTATTAGAAGCGAAGCGAAAGCGGACTGAACTTAAACCGATACCGCGTACCGCTTGCATCCGCGAATTTTGTGAAACTTTTTCAACCACTAAAGTTTTATTTTACCAACGGATTCAGAATGTTACTTTGTTATTGTTCTGTGTTGCACAGCAGTGGTCGGGATTTCCATAACTTGTGGAGTTTTTACGCGTTTAATCGTAGGCGCGGTAAATTTAACACCGGGACAGTACCTAATGTCAACATACAGCGTCGACATTCGTTCAAGTTAATGGTGCTAACATGCTAACATTTAAACTCGCTCTCTGAATGTTTGCACATAAAAAAGTATATTTTATTGTCAGTTGTAAAAAAATCATTCATATCCCTCGCCTAACCCTTCTAATGCGTTCATTCATTCGTACTGTAAAATAGAAATGTGTAGCAACTGTGCGACGTTTTTTACGAACCCTTTAAAATATTCTGTACCTAAGTAATCCAGTAAAAAATAATGCGACAAGGACCTTTTTACGGAAAAATATTGAAAAATAAAGTTAAATTACGTCCTGTAATGAAACAAAGCCTTTAATGTTACAAATAGAAATATTCGCCTGTGCATACTGAGTAGGTATATTATTCATACCAAAAGATCCGGAAATTATACATCAAAAGTGACGTGATAGGAAAATGGATGACATGTATCGGAAATGTAGCAGTTGTTGACGAACGACCCTCTCTCACGTGCGGTTTGAACTACTCCGGATCGAACACAGAGTAGTCAATGAATGGAGTGGTAAAAGTCATTTGAATCTTTTTAAAATCATACAGAAGCTAATCCACTCAAGTACACCATCATCATTTCCCTGCCCTTATACCAATTTATTTGGGATCGGCGCAGCACGCGTCTGCTTCCATACTTCTCTATTAGTGGTTATCTCTTAAGTCACTTTATTTCTAACCACATCAATTTTCACACAGTCCAGCCATTGTTTCTTTAGTCTTCACGTTATATTTGGAAAAGTATTCCACGCACCGCACGTGCAAACCATTTATGAATGAGGTTATAATGAATTTGCGTATGGGTATTCCATTTCCTATCTAGTCAATGTCAGACGCGCTTGGACCTTCCGGAATGCGGCCAGGCATTCTCCTCATTCCTCAACCCCGACTTACATCGTGAAAAAAATACTAACGCTTAAAGTGCGGTTTCTATTACGACCTTTCTCGGGTATGAAAAGTTGATTTGATACTTTATGGCTGAAATGTAAGGGTTTATTTTCGTACCTATTGTTATACTCAAAAGTTGAATGTAATATTATATCTAAACTATCCTGTTTTATGACAGATAAAAGAAAAGGATAGGCATGCCTCGACAATAGATAGACTCTAATAGACTTTAGAATGAGTTTCACGTAAACTAAAATAACTTAACTAACAACAAACTATAAAAGGTATCAAAAAACTCCTCCTCAACGCTGTCAGCTGGTAATGTCCCCAAGAGACTGGCGGCGTTGCCACGTTGTATGGCAACACTTAGCCTCTGGCTAAGGTATAGTAAGGTTTCAGATACAGTCAAAGAAAAACTAACCGCATTTTTTTTATTAAAGCTCTCCTCGAATTTTAAATTTCATCAAACCACGAAACATAATTTGAAAATTGTTCAGTGCAAATAACTAAAATAAAAAGGTATCAGAAAATTATTCTTTTTAATTCTACTTAAGTTTTTTATAATGTAAGCGTGTAATCTTGGCGTCTGCAGGCAAAAATACAGATCCAAAGTTTAATTAAACCTTCTTATAGCCTATTACAAACTTTGTATGAACTTAAGAAGTTTTGTGAAGGACTTTGCATTGCTTAGGATTACTAAATTAATTTAGTATAGCAGATTGTGGTTTGTTCGTTTTATGGAAAACTAGCTGTTGCCCGCGACTTCGTTCGCGTGAAAATTTTGATGTGGATGTGTGAGAAAAAATAAATAAAACATAGCATATGTCCTTCCCCAGGATATAATCTATCGAGCCGATCAGCCGTTTAATCGTAGAAAGGTGACAAACAAACAAACGGAGTTATTTGCGCATTTATAGTTTTTTTTATTTTTTTTTATTACAAGTTTATTTTTCCTTTGTTTAATACGTTTCGTTTATTGTGTCTTTCGCAGCTTCATTGCCCAGGGTAATATTGACGAAGTGATAACTCTGAAGACGAACAAAAATGCTCTTTTCTCCCTAAAGAGAAGTTTGAAAGCACACGTCGGCAGAACCGCAAGCACAGTTAATTATTTGTTTAAACATAATGGGAAAAACATTAAATCGTCATCAATTTTGTGCTTCGTAAGTGCTTTAAAACAAAGGCCTTTGCCGAGGTGCCGATGCTATTGTTTGGTTAAGAGCATCTGTGCTTGATTGTTTTCCTAATCGAAATTTATTAAACGGAAAATTTTGTAAATTGTTTTCATGATGAGGTTATAAAACGCTTCTACTTATCGCGGGTTTGTGAATTAATTTTGTTAAGATCATTTCACTCTAATACAATTCGTTTATTTGAATTAGAATACAAAACACACTTCTCAAATGTTTTTGTACGAAGTCTCTGGAACACGCAAATTAATTTAGCAGGATATTTTTGACTTGATAAACATGAATGGATGCGTTTTTGATAGGCTGTTACGTATTTCATTAATCAGGCTGAAGTGCCGGCAGTGCCTCAATCAATTTAATTTATCCTCGTATGTAGGGCGTAGGTACGCAAAATATAAAATAAATAATTTGAACAAAGTATCAATTCATGAGAACAAGTAATTGGGACGCGTCGGCGCGGCGACGATTCATTCATAATATGACAGTACAGGATGAATTTCTAATAAAATTCAATAAATTCGATAAGTAAGTTAAAACTGCTATTAGCTTGTCAGGTAAATGATCGGCGAAATTTTCATAGTCAACAAAAACAAAAATACTTACCCCGTATTAAAAACTTTCAACTCGCGATCCCGTTTACGTAAATCTTGTCACCGGTGAATCACGGCGCGCCACCCGCGCGTGTTTCTCATGCCAGAGTCGGCTTCGCACTGCCCGTTTCTGATAAAGAGCACTGATAGCATCCCACTATGTACACCTATACCTTTATCTCTGTGCATATTATCATGGGAATAAACCTTCGGGAGGTTTTGCTCTTTGTTATCTTCATTTTGTGTTTTCATTTCAGGAAATTGAACTGAATTCAGTTGTTGGGTTTAACATTTTCCGAGGCAGCATGTTGGTTTATTAAAAGAAATGTCTTTCGGATGCTCGTTAAAGTTTTTTTTAATAAATTGGTTAACAAGAACATATCGTTAGATAAAGGAAATAATTCCTTTTGTATCGTAACATTTGAAAACAGATCTACTTTGAAGCTTTGAGTTAAATAAATAAATAGAGAGAACGCTTGATGTGAAGAGGATAATAGTAAGTTCGTTAATGAGCGTCGAGCTATATAGCGTTTCATCTGATGATGAGGCTTTGCAGCTGGGCGCTGTTAAAGTCCCTACGATGTTTTCCTTTCATTTGTAAACAACGATATGTTTTAAAAAACACACGAGGATCCCTTGAAATGTTCTATTTTTAAGCTAGGTCAATTGGTGAGTAAGAAAGATTGTCTGGTTACTCATCGCATAGTTTATGCTGTTGGTAATTTATCATGCATGACACGCACAAACACAGGTGTAGTGTAGAATTTGACGGGTTGAATGTTCAATAAATAAGAGGGCAAATTGTGCTTATGGAAGGCGAGTGATGATTAGAAGAGATGTGATTTTTCAATTTATTTACAATTTTGCGAAGACCCAACGGGTCACTCGGTGACCGTCTTAACAAACAATACTGTCTACATAAATAACTTGTACAAATATTTATATCAGAATATTGGTTCGTATACCAATTTGGATCAATATCTTTTGTACACACAAAAAGTAATTTCAGGTCGGCAAAAACACTGATTTGACAATATTTGATTGTTAATAAATCTCATAGGTTTATGATCAAAATGGTAATTTTCAGCGTCAATATAAATATCATGTGCTCACCGGAATATGGCCTGTAAATGTGTCCCTTGGGATGATTCAGCGAATAAATTAATATGTTTGGATGACATAATCACCGCGTGTGACAGGCTGAAAAGTTTCAGGTGGGCGAAATCAACGGGTTAAATACTTGACCGCGTAATAATATTGAAGTTGTGGTTTTTATCGTTTATAATCACAACAAAGCGGTATTGTCGGTGAGCCTTTGCTGCAATAGATGATTTACAGCGATTTTTTTTAGTCGCACCGTTTTGACATAACACACCCTTTGCATGGTTGGTTTCCCGGAAAACTAACTAAACACACACTACACAGGAAAAATTGCAGGAATTGCAAGTTCCTAGTTGCTAGTAGTATCTACTATAGGTACAAAGATGAACATATATGGAAATAGTTCGCTAGCCTATCTACTTCTTACTTTTTATTGAAGCAAAAAACTGAAGTTAAAGAAATAAGTTTGCTCGACTTGACGCTCCATGGCCATCGTAAAAGGGCTTAATTAGTGAAGACTGGTTAGGCAACCATTTCCAACAATTACGAGGACCCAGTATGGTAAGCATTAAGATGTCCAAGGTCTCTCCCGAATCAGTATGGAAATGGATGGAGGTGTTCCAGATGTGCCTCTAATGTCACACTTTATTTAATTGACTGCGGTCGTTGGATTTAGTCCAGAGTTCTACTGTCGTGTTTGTTGTAGAGGTGTCGTTAGACCGGTAGCTTATGTTTTGAGGTCATGGATACTCTGGTTTCATAAAAAAATCGTTTTTATTTGGCAACAAGCCATGTACCCGATGGAATTTCCTATCGGCAAGAATTTGAAACTTCATACCCTAAATAAAGTGTAAAGGACTTTAAGAAAACGAATTATTAAAAAAAATATTGTTAATCTACAACTCTTTATGCATTTCATGCTGCTAGACTCATCGGTTTAGGCTTGCGATGTAAGTCAGCAACTGATCTGAAGTCTTCTTATAAAGAATAGTAATTTTTGATACAAATGGGAAAACTTTGTCATTGCAGCCGAGGCGCAAATCACACCCGAGCCGAAGGCGAGAGTGTTATGGAGCTGAGAACTGGAATCAAACGACTTATTTCAATACACTTACGAAGGAGTACGTTTTCGATGGTGTTACTTATGGAAAGGGGAGTCCCTGCCACGACCATGTGACTTTATTAGTCAAAGTTATTTTCCAATAACTCTCAGTACGTTACAGGAATAGATGTAGGTGTTCCACTCGAATATTATAGACCTATAGTAAGTATGCAATCACCGTTGACCAATTAATTAACAAATGGATAGACATACTATATATTTGTCTAGTGGGGAATGGTAATTTAATATGGTGATTTGTAGTTTAATATACTTATAGTTTGGAGTAGTTGCCCTCGGGAACTCGCTGTGAGAACATTAAGTATAGGAATTAAGTGTGTCCTTTGTATTTTCTATTTTATACGGGGTTAAATTAAATTAACTAGGGGAACTCGATATATGTGATGGAAATAGATGTCTAAATTACTTAAGTTATTATACTCTTCATATTTTGCACTTGATAACAATGTACCTTCTGATCTGGCGATATGACAAAATCGATCGATATGACATCGAGATATAATATTATATTTAATGTATTATTTATAAAGGTACATGATTACTAAGGTATTATGTATTTAAACCTTCTGGAAAATCTCTAAATGACACACAGAGACACAAAAAGCGACTTTGTTGAATACTATCTGAGTATGTATAGAAATCAAACTGAAGTTATCAATCCATTCGCTAAACGATAAATTTAAAATAACCAATTAATAGCAGATTATACGTAACCATTTTAAACAGAAAGCTTTCCTAATTGAGTGTAAGTGATCGAATCAGTTGCCAGCTCAGAAGGGTAGGTAATACTCCGTGAACAAGACCGACCGATGCGAACTAATTGAGTTTTTCATAAACCATTTACTATTTGGGTAGGTACTAATTCAATCGGGGTCTATGAAAAAATCTATATTCATGGATAATCGATATTTTATTCCAGTTTACGTTTATTTCCCTGTGATTAGAAGTGATAAAACAATGCCTACAAATATTCCCGGTTTATGAAGTGTGTGTATGAATATAGTTGTTTTTATAAGTATTTATCTTCTTAGCTGTTGCTCGCGGCTTCGCTCGCGTTTTCGTCGGAAATCGTCTCACGGGTACGTTGTTAATATAGCCTATGGCACGGGATAATGTAGCTTCCTATTAGTGAAAGAATTTTCAAAATCGGTTCTGTAGATCCAGAGATTACCCCCTACATACAAACTTACAAACAAATTTTACCTCTTTCTATTATTAGTATAGAGTTATAGACTATTGAGCCTATTAGTATAGACTAGTGAGCCGCCCCTTGTTTGTACTGTATTTGCAAAATGACAAAACATTGAAATTTCTATAGCAAATAGCCTGTGCAAATTCTTGAAATGACGGTGAGTATAATAGTAGATTGTTGCATCGAGCGTAAAGTGAGTTATTAATGCATGAGTGTTATGTTGGTGCCCGAGCGCATGCGAGGGCACTAAATTAACACGAGTGCATTAATTACTCACTTTAGCAAGGTGCGTAATCTACTTTTCTTTCAACTACCAATCTACCTACCGTGATAAAATATACCTACTCAAAATAAACACTGAAGTTAATGAAAACAAAGTATCTCGCGACTTTTGTGGTTAAAGTTTATTAACAATTTCATTTGCAGCTGTTTTTTTACTTTCTGGAGTTGAATTCATATCGATATCACCGTCTATTTCCATTTTTTTAAACTTTTCTTGCTAAATTTGAAGTATCAAAGTTTTACAATTTAAGGTACCTACAAAAGCGCGCCATTTGTATTTTTTTCAGCCGATTTTTATTTTCAGTCAGTATCTTTTTGATCAAATGCATACATTTTTTAGTAAACTTAATAGGAGATAGTAAATCTCTGTGGTAAATTCATATCTAAATAAAAAATAAAAAACAGTGCGTTAATGAAAAATTGCAACAATGAAATTTCATATAACATTTCTGCACTGATTTGGTTCTAAGCAAAAAAGACGTCCTTTGTGATCGGTTTTGTAGTGATTAATGATAAAATTACTACGTAGTTGAAAGAAAAAAATATTGCGTATTTAAGAAAAACAAAAGAAAGTTTTTGTGTGTACATAAATAAATAAACCGGACACACCAAATACACGAAAAAAAACCTTGTTTTATGGTACCTACTATTTATAGTTCTACTTGATGTAATAAACGAAAGGTAAATTAATAAAGGTGTGACTGTGTTGTTTTAAGGATACAAATAGAACTGCTCGATCACTGCCCCCATACCTACCGGGTTCCGGGAAAGTCTACTAACAGACAAATTAAGAAAAATGGGCAACACAATCTGTCTACTAATGATATCATACCCCGATCACCAGTTGTCACTCGAGTGTGGTAATTATGAGCAATGTAGTATCTCGCTTAGAACGCTCGTTAGGGTCCATTTGCACCCAAGTGTAGGACTACAAGCAAGATTGTAACGAATACATAATTATGGGTACTGTCAAATAGTTTATTTAAAGAACAAAACTTTAATGAATCTAGGTATCTGAAATAATCTCATGAAATAGTGCAGATCACATCACAATAGCACAAAAGAGAGTTAACAATACATGAAAGCAACAAAACCACATAAAGTATACTTGACTGGGAGTTTTGCCAGAAATTGCGTGTAAAGCTCGTTGTTACTCTATCTAAGAATATATTAAGTAAGTAAGTACGTTGACTCATTACTTCATTAGCCTATTAAGGTCTACTGCATTAAACATGCGCTCAGAACCTAACTAGTACTAACCACTGCCATGAACGGTCAAAGAAGAAATTGCCATAATCGCCACGATGTAGATTGTTTGCCGCAGTTTCTTGGTACTTATTTAACAATATCGACAAGTTCCACTAAATTGTTTATTGGTATTACAATTGCTTTTACAGTATTGAGGCATTGAAGTGTCATAATTTATACTTTGTTATCAATCATAAAACCTAAAAAGGCCGAAGTCATTAATAAAATGTGTTATTATGGCGTTTTGTCCCAGTATTAAGGGAAGGAGTTTCTGTAAAAGCTAATAAACAAACAAAAAGCGACTTTAATGTAATGATTTAAACCTTATTTGGTGATTAAGATCTAGGCAACGAGAATTTAGATCATTCGCAAGCACATAGTAAGGGTCAAGCAGAACTAATGGATCTTGCACACAATAACTTGGATATTGTGAACGGTTTATGTGTGGACCGTACTAGTAACAATAACAACAATATCTATTGTAGGAAACGGGGAATAATTGGAAGACCTAGCTTGATTGACCTGGACTCAAATGAGGAAACTAAGAGGGAGAAGGCTAGCATTGAACATGGTCTACTCGAACAGAATTGCAGGATTAAAGGCAACAAAAGATCTTCTCGAAATTATGACTCAGATTTTGTCCGACCAGTACGTAGCAACCTGGACAACTCTGTCGTTTGCCTCATTTAAGTCCTGGAGGGTACAATTAGTTGTGCCCGATGGGTGGCATATCCTCTGTTGGGGTTCAACACTCCCACTGTGTCCGAGATAGGTCGATTATACCCCATCTAGCCAAATTGGATCGGCAGCGGCCAACTTAAGCACGCAGTCTGTTCAAAGCTTTCCAAACAAAAGATGAAGCTAATAGAGACAAACATGAACTGAACTATAAACCAGATAAACTCAATAATGAAACAGAAAGCAAAGGGAATGCTTTTGCTTTAATAGCCCTTAAAACAAAGTAATAAGAAACACATTGTTCAAAAGTTTCTTTGCATATCAAAACTAGTGCTTCTATTAATCTTGATAACATACATTTTCCAAGTAATAAAGCTATAATCTTCCTTGTAGACCGTACACTGTACTATAAAGACGATCATTAATGTGAGCGTAAGCGGATGGTGTCGCGAGATTAATATTTATCGAATCACTGTATGTTAACAAGGTTGTCCTTCGCATGTGATTTCCCTCATCCACGCCACAGTATGCTTGTTTATTAGTAAAAATAGATAATTTAGAAACTTGTGCATGTTTTTCTGAGAATTTGCAAGGCAATTAAAGCAAGCAAGCAAGGTTTAAAGTATGGAAAAATGAACGAAGTGTATATTTTATTTCTTCGGGAAAACATTCACGTAAAATTAATGTTTTTCTATGTGCCAGAATACCTAAGTACCAACCATTGTTCCACTGCATACAATTGCAGTGAACTCGCTCGAAAATATGTTAATTTGTGATGCTTTTGGTTCGCTTTGCGCAACACTAAATGATGTAACACCATGTAATAAAATTCGTAGCTCCGCGAACACTTCACTACCTACTATTTTTATAAGGATGCTAGCGTGGAAAGTGCTTTTTTATATTCTACGCCATTAACGTACCTACTTACTTATGTTTTACAGCAATCGGGTCACACACATCATTTCCATTGTTATTTTACATTGATTCCGCAATTAACTGTCGAAGGCCAATCGGCATAATAATATTCCGAGGATTATGGTTTATTTTATTTTACGGATAACAGTCAAAAGCAATAATTATTAAGTGCTTTTATTATTATTATTCGTGTTGAGGTTTATTATGAACATTAATACGGTGTGATTAATGGAATATTTTGGTACTTACATTAAAATTTCGTATGTGTAACCTACTTTAAAGTGATGATTTATTTGAGTACACTTCTTCTATTATCTTTACTGTTAGTCGAAGTATACACTTGCTTTCGTTTGTATATTCAATATATATATATATATTCTATATATATATTCAAAAACTACCATGGTAAAAAAATACCAATCTACGTACTAATAAAGTTTTGAAAAATCGCCAGCTTAGGGAACGTCTGTTTGTTATACCTACAGCGAATGATCGCCCTACAGGTAACTTAGACAATGTGTACACGTTAAATCCTACCGTGAGCTAGGTACACGTGTAGGTATTGAGGGGTGCTTGGAGGAGTGGCACAGAGTAGATAGTAAATGAAGTGTTTCTCGGGAAACTTCTGTTATTTTATCGTGTAAACGTCGTTGAGTAATAAGATTCATTGCCATTAAAGATTCTGACGTTTCACCGAAGTGTGTTAGAATACAATTTGATGTCTTCACTGGTAATACAATAAACACAGGATTTTCTGAGTTGCTCAATGCTCATCAAAAATAGTCATGATGCGAGGATATCCGAATAGATCTGTGGACGTTTCCCTCCCTTACACCATACCTTCAATCTTCTACCTGATGATGTAGATTCTTTAGGTGCCATAAGAGTTTGGGTACTCCATTTATCAACCTCTCTTGTTCCTATGCATAAGCCGGGCTGCGTAGTGCAACCTATACAAACGCTTGTTCATGCATATTACATTCAGTCACTCTTCCCTGACCCTGATCAATAGTTTACTATGAAAACGAATTTGGCTCGAGTTCCGTACTGTACCGTGCTACTTCACAACGTTGTTGTTTTTGGAGAATCCAATAATAAATGGGTTAATTTAATCCAAGGATACAGAAATTGACTTTTCTGAATGAATGGTTACGTGCGAATTTTCGTGGAAACTGAAGTGTAATTGTATTGTTCGTGCAATCTGTGTTGTGGGGAAAGTTGGATTGATTTATGATAGCAGAGTGTTGACAACCCCTGCACAGAGCGACACTTTACACTGCACAGTACAAACGCATTACCTAATGGCAGCGATTTATTACTCCATGTTATGAATGAGACTGTTGTTCATCAATTTTGGCGGTTAATAAGCTCTTGTTTGGCAGGCACGATGCATATTGAGAGTTATGTCAACATAGTGAATTATTGAAGTATTACATAAAGGTACCTACACCCTGACGACCCACTACCGTGAACTGTATACAAAGTGGGCAGTGTTTTGCACATAACCTTTGATGAACAAAAATAACAAAATTATATTGTGCGCAGAAACAAAAAGTTTGTAACAAGTTTTGCGCGGCAGCATTCGGGATACTGAAAAAAGTGTGCTGTATTTCCGACCAGTGTTTGCGTTGTTGTTTCTTTTTGGGGCGTAGAAAATGAGAGGGCATGCGTTATCAAAGAGTCCGTTTTTTTGTCTTGTGATTGGAAATACTTGATTAGTTACTAGATGGACATTCCTCCTGTGTACAATTTTTTGAAATGTCTCGCTATCAAGAATATCTTTTGAGAGAAAAATTCAAAAGGTTCTAAGCGCCTCCTACGTAGCAAGCGTAAGGGACTGCCATCCTGTGATCGGAAGAGTTTTAAGATGCGGTTGAATAAGGAGCTTTTGAAGGAATTCGCCCACACTTTATTCATATCGTCTTTGAAAAGCATAGACAGGTAAAGACTACTTGTAGCACCTTAACTTCGCTTTGAGGCACTATACAGTAATTCAAACCTACGTCTCCCCCTATCATGTTTCATTGGAGTGGGCTCTTATTCTAAGTAGACGAATAACAATATTTACAACGAAAGGTTATTTAGTACTAAGAGATCTATACTATTACGGTAAGGTTTCACCAGATGGCTTTTATTTTCAAATAACAAACTGGCCTGCTCTTGACCTCGGAATTAACTGAGCTGCCTGTTAAAGTTAGTTGCACAATGATAAAATAATCCGGATCGATCATGATGAGGACGAACTCTGATCTCCAAGGGCCGATTTCACCAGCTGAACGTGATCAGCACATCCAAACCGCGTTCAAGTGCTGTGAGATGCATTATTTTTTACGAAATAGTTCTACTGTTTTTTTTTTAAATGTTTTAGATGTACAGCCATAGATATAATAAATAAGGAGATATGCCCGTTATACGAAAATGTATCGCAACCTACTGTCTCCGTTTTCTCCCAGCACCTGGCAACTATAATTCAGTAAAAGCAATAGATACGCAGTCGCGCACACACCCGCAATTCTTAAAACAGAACGTTCTACACAATCAATTATAAACCTTATCCTATCAAACACAGCGTGTACCATGCACCGTACAACTTACCCACACAAAAACATCGGTCGGTAACGTTGTGCTGTGCAAAAGCAATTTAATTGAATACCCACGCTAGTGATTGACTAAATCGAAAAGTTATCGAATATTCATGTGTTCAAGTTACTTCAAAGGTAATATATTTTTGTTTTCAAATAAACAGAAAAAAAATAAAAAGTAAAAAAAGTAAATAAATGAAAACAAACAAACATAACAAATAAATAGCATGAATAATTAAAATTATGTCGACTTATTGTAGGCAAAAACACTATTATATTATCTGAATCATGCCGATTACTATAACGTATTCTAAGCTAAAATACAAAAAAAAAAACATGAAGTAAGGAAATAGCACGAGGTTTGGGCATTCAGTTAGGTGACAGTTTAGGTGTAACTTTGCGTAGGTGAAAACGGGCTTAAGGCGTCGAGTTAGGTGCCACTTTGTGTTGGTGAAAACAGGAATTGGGCGTTCAGTTAAGCGTCACTTACTGTTGATGAAAACGCGCATTAGGCATTGAGTTAGGTGACACTTAGTGTTGGCGAAAACGGGAATTGGGCGTTCAGTAGGTGTCACTTAGTGTTGGTTAGGACGGGCTAAGGCATCGAGCTAGGTGTAACTTACTTTTGGCGAAAACGCACATTAGGCATTGACTTAGGTGTCGCTTAGTGTTGGTGAAAACAGAAACTAGGCGTTCAATTAGGTGTCACTTTGTGTTGGTGAAAACAGGAAATAGGTATTCAGTTAGGCGTCACTTACTGTTGGTGAAAACGCGCTTTAGGCATCGAGTTAGGTGACATTTAGTGGTGGTGAAAACGGGCTTAAGGCATCGAGTTAGGTGTAACTTAACTTTTGGCGAAAATGCACATTAGGCATTGACTTAGGTGTCGCTTAGTGTTGGTGAATACAGGAACTAGGCGTTCAATTAGGTGCCACTTTGTGTTGGTGAAAACAGGAAATAGGCACTCAATTAGGCGTCACTTACTGTTGGTGAGAACGCGCTTTAGGCATTGAGTTAGGTGTCACTTAGTGTCGGTGAAAACGGGCAATTAGGCATTGAGTTAGGCGTCACTTACTGTTGGTGAAAACGCGCTTTAGGCATTGAGTTAGGTGACACTTAGTGTTGGTGAGAACGCGCATTAGGCATTGGGTTAGGTGTCACTTAGTGTTGGTGAAAACGGACAGTTAGGCATTGGGTTAGGTGTCACTTAGTGTTGGTGTAAACGGGCAATTAGGCATTGAGATAGGTGCCGCTTAGGGTTGGTGAAAACGGTGATTAGGCATTGAGATAGGTGCCACTTAGTGTCGGTGAAAACGGGCAATTAAGCATTGGGTTAGGTGTCACTTAGTGTCGGTGAAAGCGGGCAATTAGGCATTGAGTTAGGTGTCACTTAGTGTTGGTGAAAAGGGGCCTTAGGCATTGAGTTAGGCGTCACTTACTGTTGGTGAAAACGCGCTTTAGGCATTGAGTTAGGTGACACGTAGTGTTGGTGAGAACGGGCTAAGGCATCGAGTTAGGTGACACTTAGTGGTGGTGAAAACGGGCTTAAGGCATCGAGTTAGGTGTCGCTTAGTGGTGGTGAAAACGGTGATTAGGCATTGACTTAGCGCTGAGTGTTTTACACCCAGCATATGCTGAGTAGGTGACCCTTTCGTTATGGGCATGCTCAGCGCAGTTGGGCTGTTTTAATTAATTGTTAAGCTGTTTGTTAGTATATGTATATGTGTATGTGCTGCTCTATTGTGTTGCTGCTGTCCATTAGCGAATAAATGTTTATTCTATTCTATTCTACTTAGGTGTCGCTTAGTGTTGGTGAATACAGGAACTAGGCGTTCAATTAGGTGCCACTTTGTGTTGGTGAAAACAGGAAATAGGCATTCAGTTAGGCGTCACTTACTGTTGGTGAGAACGCGCTTTAGGCATTGAGTTAATTGACACTTAGTGTTGGTGAAAACGGGCAATTAAGCATTGGGCTAGGTGTCACTTAGTGTCGGTGAAAACAGGAAATAGACATTCAGTTAGGCGTCACTTACTGTTGGTGAAAACGCGCAATTAGGCATTGGGTTAGGTGTCACTTAGTGTTGGTGAAAACAGACAATTAGGCATTGGGTTAGGTGTCACTTAGTGTTGGTGTAAACGGGCAATTAGGCATTGAGATAGGTGCCGCTTAGGGTTGGTGAAAACGGTGATTAGGCATTGAGATAGGTGCCACTTAGTGTCGGTGAAAACGGGCAATTAGGCATTGAGTTAGGTGTCACTTAGTGTTGGTGAAAAGGGGCACTAGGCATTGAGTTAGGCGTCACTTACTGTTGGTGAAAACGCCCTTTAGGCATTGACTTAGGTGTCGCTTAGTGTTGGTGAATACAGGAACTAGGCGTTCAATTAGGTGCCACTTTGTGTTGGTGAAAACAGGAAATAGGCATTCAATTAGGCGTCACTTACTGTTGCGGAGAACGCGCTTTAGGCATTGAGTTAGGTGCCGCTTAGTGTCGGTGAAAACGGGCAATTAAGCATTGGGTTAGGTGTCACTTAGTGTCGGTGAAAGCGGGCAATTAGGCATTGAGTTAGGTGTCACTTAGTGTTGGTGAAAACAGGAAATAGGCATTCAGTTAGGCGTCACTTATGTTGGTGAAAACGCGCATTAGGCATTGGGTTAGGTGTCACTTAGTGTTGGTGAAAACGGACAATTAGGCATTGGGTTAGGTGTCACTTAGTGTCGGTGAAAACGGGCAATTAGGCATTGAGATAGGTGCCGCTTAGTGTCGGTGAAAACGGGCAATTAAGCATTGGGTTAGGTGTCACTTAGTGTCGGTGAAAGCGGGCAATTAGGCATTGAGTTAGGTGTCACTTAGTGTTGGTGAAAAGGGGCATTAGGCATTGAGTTAGGCGTCACTTACTGTTGGTGAAAACGCGCTTTAGGCATTGACTTAGGTGTCGCTTAGTGTTGGTGAATACAGGAACTAGGCGTTCAATTAGGTGCCACTTTGTGTTGGTGAAAACAGGAAATAGGCATTCAATTAGGCGTCACTTACTGTTGGTGAGAACGCGCTTTAGGCATTGAGTTAGGTGACACTTAGTGTTGGTGAAAACGGGCAATTAAGCATTGGGTTAGGTGTCACTTAGTGTCGGTGAAAGCGGGCAATTAGGCATTGAGTTAGGTGTCACTTAGTGTTGGTGAAAACAGGAAATAGGCATTCAGTTAGGCGTCACTTATGTTGGTGAAAACGCGCATTAGGCATTGGGTTAGGTGTCACTTAGTGTTGGTGAAAACGGACAATTAGGCATTGGGTTAGGTGTCACTTAGTGTTGGTGTAGACGGGCAATTAGGCATTGAGATAGGTGCCGCTTAGGGTTGGTGAAAACGGTGATTAGGCATTGAGATAGGTGCCACTTAGTGTCGGTGAAAACGGGCAATTAAGCATTGGGTTAGGTGTCACTTAGTGTCGGTGAAAACGGGTAATTAGGCATTGAGATAGGTGCCGCTTAGGGTTGGTGAAAACGGTGATTATGCATTGAGATAGGTGCCACTTAGTGTCGGTGAAAACGGGCAATTAAGCATTGGGTTAGGTGTCACTTAGTGTCGGTGAAAGCGGGCAATTAGGCATTGAGTTAGGTGTCACTTAGTGTTGGTGAAAAGGGGCACTAGGCATTGAGTTAGGCGTCACTTTCTGTTGGTGAAAACGCGCTTTAGGCATTGAGTTAGGTGACACTTAGTGTTGGTGAGAACGGGCTAAGGCATCGAGTTAGGTGACACTTAGTGGTGGTGAAAACGGGCTTAAGGCATCGAGTTAGGTGTCGTTTAGTGGTGGTGAAAACGGGCTTAAAGCATCGAGTTAGGTGACACTTAGTGGTGGTGAAAATGTGCTTAAGGCATCGAGTTAGGTGTCGCTTAGTGTTGCTGAAGGCGCTACTAGGCGTTGTAACAAATCTACTTGATCCTATTGAAAATTAAAGGATAAAAGTAGACATTTAAAAATTTAATAGAGGTAAATGGATGGTTTTACAAGTGAAATAAAAAATACAAGTGATTATAAAAAAGACCTATCAAACCCGCACTCTGGAAGTAGTTTTTGAGTATAAACACACGGTTAGTAGCACTGTTAATGAAGCACGATGAAACGTAGAGGTGGAGATGTAGGACGATGCACGTTCTATCAGGTCTGCTCCACAGGAAGGCGGCGTTCTGAAGAACAGGAGTTGAGGTCCTGGTGGATCTTTGAGTTGGATCACCAGCTTTTAGACCCAGGGAAGCTCCGCGAGGGGTGCGTTGTCAGAATTCCTCCACGTGTGCCTGATGGCTGCCAGTCCCTTTAGATAAGTCTGGAGGGAACGGCAGCTGCTAGGCCGGTGCACCCTGGGCGCGGGCAGTATCCTTCCCCGAGGAATGGGAAGAGATTCTTATTCTTTGGGGAATGTAACTGTCCGTGGCTAATATTCTGACATGGTGGGGTCCAACCTGGACCAACGGGGCGTTCTTCTGCGTGTCCGTCTGGATTGCAGAGGGCACAGTGGAAGAGCAAGGGCGGGCTCGGTGTGCACTTACCCTGCCTCCGAGCAGACAGGGAAGGACGCAGTCCCTCCCTGTCCCCGTCGTATATCGTAATCCCACCGTCGAGGTGTCGTGGACACGTCTCGCGGCTTCGATAGGGACCGAGGGTCTTGGCTTAACCGCCTGGACCGCGAGGTAGAAAACCTCTATAAAAAGTTACCCCGAATCCCAAGTGGCGGAGCACCGCGAGGGGATGTATGGCTGACGGGAACGTTCTTGGAACAATCAGTCGCTAGTGCTTTCCACCGCCAGGGTACCAGCCGACCCTCTGGCGGGTTATAAATGTCAAATGGCTTATCTGGGTACAGGGGGTACGCCCAGATGGACATTTTATTTCCCCCATACTCGTGGGAACAGTATGGATACTCAAAAAAAAACCACCAAAAAGACGGCCGATACCGGCAAAGATAGGGAGAGGAAGGATGCGGGGTCGGAGTCCGACGCCGCATCCAGTGTGAGCGCGGGAGGCTCAGAGAGCTCCCGCAGCGAGAGGACTGGGGCTGATGCTGCGGAGAACAGCAAGTTCTTCCGCAAGCGGACTAGACCGGTGGGCGACCTGGGGTCGAAATCGGAAGGGGAGCCCCACCAGTAAGCGTGGCGGGATCCGGAGCAAGGGGAGGGGGCCCCCGGCCTCCGAGAGATCGACAAAACCAGCTGAGGGGGGTTACCACTTTGGGGTGGCAAGTCACGGGGCAGCCTGTCCGGGCTCCTCTGGTGACGAGGCGGGTGCAACTGGCGGCTCCGATGCGGAGCGTAAGGCCAGATTTGCTAAGGAGGTGGAGGCCGCTATAAGGGCCGTAGCCATGAAGAAGTTGCCATCTTCGAAGCTGCGGGCCATACCTGCGGCTTCCGCCTCCATCTTGGCAGCAGCGGAGGCCAACTATGCGGGACCTCCGCCAGGCGAAGTTGCCAAACTGCGGGCGGAGGTCGCCCGCTTGACGGCCGCCACGGATCTTCTCCATGAGGAGAATGGGAAGCTCCGAGCAGACCTGGCCGGTCTGCGTGAGTCTGGCCCCCGCGAGGCACCCCAAAATGGGCGACCAAGCCAGCCCGCGCCGGTGGAGAATCAGGTCCTTAACCTGATCTGGCAGGAGCTGGCTGCCTTCCAGGCGCGGTTCTCCGTCCTGGAGGGCATTGTTTTGCGCCCCCCCCCTGGCGGCGAATAAGGCGGCCCCGGGCTCGGGCCCGATGGTAGCCTCATATGCGGCTGCTGCGGGTGCCACCTCCAGACCGGGGCTGCCCATTCCGGCTCAGGCTCCGGTAAAACCGGCGCCGGCTAAGGCGGTGGCCCAAAAAAAGGAGAAAGGGTAAGGCAGTGCAGCCACCTTGCCCCTCGGAGGTGATCCCCCCGCCCCCTAAGCCTCCCGTGGCCGAAGCCGGGTGGCAGGTGGTCGAGGAAAAGAAGGAGGGGCAGAAGGTGGCCAAAAAGGCCCGTAATGATGAGCGGAGGCGCCAGCACAAGGCGAGAAGCGCCACGGCTAGGCTCCGCGCCCCAAAGACCGCAGCTGTAGTAATCACACTACAGCCGGACGCGGAAAAAAGGGGCGTGTTTTACCGCGACGAGCTCGCGAAGGCCAAGGCGTCGGTAAACCTCGGGGAGCTTGGAATCACCGGGGGCCTCCGGCTTAAAGTCACCGCGACAGGGGCTCGAGTGCTGGAGATCCCCGGTGAAACCAGTAGCAGCAGCGACTGGCGGGCCGGCTGAGCACCGGGCAGGGAGCAAGGCCTGCGCTCCACCCGCCAAGGCCAGGGGCAAAGGAAGGCCCTCAGCCACCACCCCCACCGTCGCCACCGCCGCAGCCGCCGCCACTGTTGCCGCCGCTGCCGCCGCCACCGCCGTTGCTGCTCCTTCCGCAGCGGGGCCCTCACAGGGGGCCCGAATGGAGACCGTAATGGAGTGCCAATAACGGCCCCATTACGGCTCTTCCAGGCGAACATCAACCACTGCGCCTGCGCTCAGGATCTGTTGCTCCAGAGCATGGCGCAGTGGTCAATCAATGTCGCCGTGGTCGCTGAGCCCTACTTTGTCCCGCCCAGGGACGACTGGGTGGAGGACCTTAGTGGCTCAGTGGCCATAATTTCGTCGACCGCCGCCGGTACCCCGACCCATGAAAGTGTCAGGAAGGGTCGGAGGTGCGTAGCAGCACGGTTCGGGGAGAACGTTGTAGCGGGAGTCTACTTCTCCCCGAACCATACTCTCGCCGAGTTCCACAACTCCCTCAGGGAGTTGAGTGTCGTCATCGGAAGCCATTCCCTCCCCGTGCTTGTGCTCGGGGACTTCAATGCCAAGAACTTGGCTTGGGGTTCTCGTTACACAGACGTGCGGGGAAGGATGGTGGAGGACTGGGCTCTGGAGGCAGGCCTAAATAGGGGTTCTGTTCCCACGTGTGTGCGGATGCGGGGCGAGTCGGTGGTGGACATATCGTTCGCTAGCCCCGTTCTGTCACCGCGTGTCGTTGACTGGCGTGTCATGAAGGGGGTGGAGACCTATTCCGACCACCGGTATATCCGGTTCGACGTCTCCGCCCAGACCCCAAGCGCGCCGGTCCTTCAGGCCCCGAGTGGTCCGCGTTGGGCGCTGAAACAGCTGGACCGGGAGCTCCTCCTGGAAGCTTCGATCGTGCAGGCCTGGGTGACATCACCGGACAGGCCTGCCGACGTCAACAATGAGGCGGGTTGGTTCCAGGAGGCCATGTCCGATATATGTGACGTGGCAATGTCCGGGACATTGCCACGTCACACGGTCAGAAAGCGCCCGGCGTCAGGTGTACTGGTGGTCGCGAGAGCTGACGACTCTGCGCGAGGCGTGCGTCGATGCGCGGCACCTGTACACCAGGCATCGCAGGCTCCGCATCCGCCCTCCGGATGCGGCGGCCACTGAGGCGGAGCTGTATGAGGGATACAGAGCGGCGAAGACAAGTTGGTCCGGTTAAATTGACACAGTAGTCTCCTTCCATTTTTGAATCTCAGATTTTCTTCTTGCGGCCATATAATCATCTCATCTAACAAGTGTAGTCGGCCAGGACATAACAGACTTACTTCATAAAACCATGAGTGTGTAAAGAATTTATAAATATAATTAAAAATTAAGTTATTAGTAAACAATCATTATTATCTATAAAATACAATATTTCAGCTAAACATTGAAAAATATAATTTAGATTAGATAAACCAAAAAGACATAGACTAAGCTAGTAAGAAACTCTATGACAAAAAGAAAAAGTAACTGACAGTTTGGCAAATCTGACCACAGAGCATCTTATATATACTGGTAATCTGACGTACATGTCACAACATTGAAAATTATGAAAATTAATATTTTATTTTAGTAAATACTATGAAATCGAATCGTATTTAGATCGATTCGCTGAGTATAAACAAACAAACCAATAAAAAAGGATGATAAATGGTATATGGTATGACAATTGTAAGTATAGTATGAAGTGTAAGTATAGCATATACTATATTTCCCCAACAACCCCGAGAATTTTTTTGGCCTAGAACAAAAATTTTGCAAAGGTTATAGTATTACAGCATTCACAAAACTTTCATAACTTGTTCAAACACACCGACATCTTACGAAGTTAGGTCAGGTAGGATTCACATTCAATGATCACTACTCAACCTGATAAATTAATAACAATAGGCTTATTTTCGGAGTTGTTATCCGCTCACGTCTAAAACCATTAATACGATGAAAATATAAAGATTCTTTTAACAAGGGCTTATTTGTATGGAGTTGTTAGCCGCTCCAATCAACGTTAGTTTTAACAAGGGCTTATTTTTATGGAGTTGTTAGCCGCTCCAATCAACGTTAGTTTTAACAAGGGCTTATTTTTATGGAGTTGTTAGCCGCTCCAATCAACGTTAGTTTTAACAAGCGCTTATTTTTATGGAGTTGTTAGCCGCTCCAATCAATGTGTCCAATCAATCGGAAAACTCAGCGGTGCGTGCCTTGGGTTCGAACTCGAGGCCTATGACTTGGCAGTCCGACGGTCATACCTCTAGGCTATCACTGCTATGAATTGGTATCTATGCCCTCAGATCGTACATAAACACACGCCTTTTTCCCATGGGATAGGCAAAAATCACAAAACGCCACCGGCTTCGGCTACGACCCTTACATACTCCTTTCGCCTCGTCTACATCTGATCATTCACCAGCGGTATGCCGTAGCCAGTACTACGCACCTGACCTTTCTAAAGAACCTCACCAATAAGGTCAGTGTATATCCTAATAACGGAACATTCCTCGCTCGCATTCGCGCTCGGATCATTTCTGCTAATCCCTACGTGTGTGCATGCATTGAATTGATTGCCTACAATCGGAGTACGGTTGTACTTGAGCCAAATATCAATAGCCAATCAACGGATTAGATTTTAGACTACGGCTGCAGAATTTAAAATTTTATTTCAACTAGTGTTGCCCAAATGCAAGACCAAGACGAGACCTTACCCAGTCTTGGTCTTGGTCTTGCGTCAATGCACCTGGTCTTGGTCTTGGTCTTGGTATTGCGCTCTCAGTCTTGGTCTTGGTCTTGGTCTTGCAGCAAGAGTCTCGCAAGTCTTGCGAGACTCTACTACTTAGACTAGACTACTTTCAAATACCTATTAGCCTATTGCTATGTAATAACCACGTTAGTTTAGATCTTAGAATAACGTAACAGAGTAGGTACATGTTGAGCTTAAATTGACATAAGCATAGTGAACCACCTAATTAATAAAATTAACTTGACAATAATTTAAAAAATGACGCAATTTAGTAGGTACTAAGGCGTAATTACTAACTCTACTAAAATATCAGCCTTAATGATGAAACCTACACCTACTAACCTATACCTACCTTTAATGATTTTCTGTACGTATTTAGTGGCTGGCTATCCTAAACTCTTCACAAACAGCTAGCGGCTAAAATAATTATCACTTATACTTTTCATCTTCATCTGGACTTGATAGGTACCTAGGTACTTCTAACTAATATGTACACGCTGTAGTGTTCGAATTCGAGCTATTGTGTATCTTCTATAACTCAGAGCATTCAATTTATGCCTGCGGCTGAGACATCTTCTAGGTCATTTAATTTTATCCTCTTGTGCCAACCCTACCAAAATAAACGTAACAATTTTGTGTGCCTCTGTCCGTACTCTGTGGCGGCGAATGCGGCGCTCAAACAGTGTCAAATGCTGTGTGATATACACTTGTTGCAGTCTTTGATAAACCGCGGCGTCTTTGTCGGTAAATTATCAAATAAGTAGGTACATAATACACCGACCGACCAACGGTTTATTCGCGGAACGTCAAATTTTTCCAATCAACCATGAACCTTAATGCTTTAGCGATAAAGTTGAAAATCTGTTAAGTTAAAGAAACTTGACAGACTGTACTAGTTTGATGTGCTGGCGTCTGTACCTTAACATTGGCTGGCGTAAAAACTGTTACTAGTACTAGACCTACTCGACTCGCTGTTAGTTTTAAATTTTGCTGAATACTGGGCCATTCAAGTATTACGTAAGCAGATTTTTTACAATTATTTACCCCCTCTTCCCCTTGTCAGCAAAAGTAAGCAAACAAACCTCTTCCCCATGCTTATGTAATCATTTAAAAAGAAATTTAGGCAAGTGACAAGTGAGTGGCGTGCGGTAATTCCCCCACTCGCTTCTAAGCGAGTACCTATAACGTATTCATTATTTGTGGGAATCCCCGACATGTGTGTTTTGTTTTCAAGCATAGACAATTTGTAGATTCATGCCATTTGTGTAAAAAAAGTAAATAATAACTGCTGACGTAATCACGATATCGACCAAAGCAAAGCAAAGACTCCCTCAAGCGCTCACGTAATACTTGAACGCCCCCTAGAAGAATAAAATAAACTTTGAAACATAAGTAGGTAGGTACCTACATAATATTTACCAACCTACTAACTTTAGATTTGCACATTAGACATAAACAAGCATAATATAATACTACCTACAAGGTATGAAATGAACTTTGTCAGAAAGTTATGCTAGCTACACTTTTATCACATGGGAATATATTTGTGAGTAACACGCTAGCAACTTAATAAATAGTCGAAATATAATAATCAATACAATACCATTTAGTGTTATGACGATACGGTTTTGATACTGGGGAACGTCTATCAAAATCAGGATTGAAACCAAATCCCTACTTAATAACGCCCAAAGCTCAGTTTGACTTAACTGCGAGACGCAAGAGTCTTGCAGGCTCAGTCTTGTTCTTGCTCAAATCTTGCAGGTTTCAGTCTTGGTCTTGATCTTGCTACAATAAGCCGGTCTTGGTCTTGGTCTTGGTCTTGCAAAAATGCAAGAACAAGACCAAGACCGCAAGACCAAGACCGATTTTGGGCAACACTAATTTCAACTCTGGTTTCTGTTTTGTTTTTACAATTTTGAGTGGCGGCAGTAATCAACGCAGTTGCCAACGTAAAGTTTGGATTTTCCAGGACGAAAGCTTATTTTTAATTCCGTTTCCGTCAAAACTATCTATGTGTCGAATTTCTTCAAAATTGAGTCTGAAGTCCCTGTCAGCGTGCCAAATCGACAGACACTTTCGTATTTGCATTTGCATTGATAAATATTTAACATCTATAGTTTATGTTTAACATAAAATAACATCACGCCTGTAAACTACGAAGAGTTAGACAGAAGTAGACCTTCAGTACACCCATATTTCGCCAGTTGTTCTTAAGCCCCATGTAATAGGGACACTTTCGCCAACCTAAGAATCGAACCCAAATCATGTTGTTGCGATTGCCACACTACCAACGATATATAGCACCAGCAGTTGAATATTTTTCTTTATTGATGAATTACTTTCTAACTGCGAAAACGAACGCTTTGTCGAGCGATGAACATTCTATAGTGACGTCATACTACATATAACGACGTCACGAACATCGATAACTGGTAGTGACGTTTACTTTCCTGCCCAGTCATACGAGGAAATGGATTTTGTAGATAATGCTTTCCCGATTCTACTTACAGTTATCGTAAAAGTCGATGTTTCAATGATATTCACGCTATTTTGTTATGCTGAATATTAGATGGGTAGTTGTTGTAATTGTTAGAAATTTAGTATTATTCAAATTGAGCCATTCATGTTCTTATTCCAACTAAATGCAAACGTGCTTAAATCAAAATTGAAGAGGCAGGTACAGATCAAAAACTTTGAAACAGCTTCAAAATATTAATAATCCTGAACTGGCCCGGAATTAGAATTTAGTTAGACCCTTCCGTGTATGATTATTCAAATTTAATTTAAAATTTTTGAATCCGTTAACACTTTGAGGTTCTGTGAATATTAAAATAATCTATCGAAATATTGGTAATCATAAAAAGAGATTTTAATATTTTCCTTTGTCTAGCTAGATCGACGACAGATTCGTTTTCATGCAAAAAATTCAATATTTTATTATAATTCGTACTTTGTCCCGACACATTGCGACTTGTTTCAGTGTCTTCTCATTGGATTTTATTGAATAATTCAAATAGCGGGACATTTCTTTTTATTGTGAAAATGACGTCTCGTTAGTGTAGTGTATGACACTCTGACACTTATGTCGCTAGACAGCCGCTGAAGTTACTGACAACGAAATGTAGGAGTTGTTTTATAATGCATTCTTTATTTGTGTACGAAGGCATAATAATAATCCCTCCTGATCAGAAGGTCTAAGTGGCAAAATGTCCAACAGTGCGAAACGTCTAATGAGCAGTAATTCTAATTAGGAAGTGGCCATCGTTAGAAAAAAATCGATTAAGTGCTTTTTTCCGGTTTGTATATGAACGTTACGGGAATAAACATAACTTATACCGTTCATACGTTAAAGTATTTAGAATGATAAATGTTATGTAAGTGTGTAACAAATCTACTAGATCCTGTTAAGAATTAAAGGATAAGAGTAGACTTGTACATTTAAAAATTTAATAGAGATATGGATGGTTTTACAAATGAGATAAAAAATACAAGTGTTTACAAAAAAGACGTATCAAACCCGCACTCTGGAAGCAGTTTCTGAGTTTATTTACACGATTAAGTAGCACTGTTGAAGCACGATGAAATGTAGCGGTGGAGATGTAGGACGATGAATCAGGTCTGCTCCACAGGAAGGCGGCGTTTGTAAGAACAGAAGTTGAGGTCCTGGTAGATCTTTAGAGTTGGATCACCAGCTTTTAGACCCAGGGCAGCTCCGCGAGATGATCAGCAGCGATGGCACAACGACAGTTTTTAATAATAAGATTGGGAGTAGTAGTCCCAGGTGTATCTTTAAATGGATCACCTTCAAGAATCTGTCTTGTCTCCAATTTCAAGAAATTCTAAAGTCTCACATTTAAGAAACGCTCTCTCGTCTCGTCTCCTCTCGACTCGACTCCTCGTCAGCTCGTTTTTCACAGTAGTCTCCTTCCATTTTTGAATCTCAGATTTTCTTCTTGCGGCCATAAAATAATCTCATCTGACAAGTGTAGTCGGCCAGGACATAGCAGACTTTCTTCATAAAAACGTGAGTGTGTAAAGAATTTATAAATATAATTTAAAATTAAGTTATTACTAAACAATCATTATTATCTATAAAATACAATATTTCAGCTAAACATTGAAAAATATAATTTAGAATAGATAAACCAAGAAGTATTCATCATAGACTAAGCTAGTAAGAAACTCTATGACAGAAAGAATGTACGTCAGTTTGGCAAATCTGACGTACATGTCACAACATTGAAAATTATGAAAATTAATATTTTAGTTTAGCAAATACTATGAAAACGAATCGTATTTAGATCGATTCGCTGAGTATAAATAAAGAAAACAATAAAAAAGGATGATAAATGGTATATGGTATGATAATTGTAAGTATAGTATAAAGTGTAAGTATAGCATATACTACAAGTGCTGTGCACACCTGTAAGTGACAAATTCATCCTAGAATTTAAGTTTAATTGTTACGTTACCCCAAAAAATGTAATATACATGTAGTGAATAAGACGTTGGAGTGCCATAATTAAATAAATAAATCTCGTTGTCTTCTGTAATGAACTAATCAATCTCAAAGAGCGTCAAACAAGGAAAAGTCGAGTAAAATTAAAAATAATGTTTTTCTGGATCGCCTTCGTATTATCTTTTAATTTTGTGTGCAATACAGAATAAGAATGTTTCAATGCAAGAAAACGTCCTAGTAGACTCCCCACACAACCAGTTCGGAATCGGGTCATCTTGTGGGAATGTATTCGGTTGCAGAGACAAAGATATACTGGGAATTCAGGCCGAGAGGCTTCATACAGTCGGTGACTAACAATGCAATGGGAATTTTAATTATCAGCTTCGATGTACGTCATAACAACGAGAACGAATAAAATAACGCACTCTTAATTATTAAATAAAATCAAAGTAAAGGATTTTAGTTACAATTTTAAAATATAATTTAAAGGTATTGAAAATCCAATAAAAAGTTCGATTGATTTGACCAGATAAAGTAATATACTGCAGAATAAGGGATTTGCTATGTTTTCACGAAGCTCGTAAATTTAATAGCGTTCGAAGAGGATTGACGTCTCACAAACTGAAATCATAAACTAAGTTATAGATTTTAAGAGGTCTTGAGACAGATAAGAATGGAAAGGTGAACCGTTCCATCAAAATCTTCAAGCATGCATTACTGTCTTGGAAGTTTGAAAACAAAATCGAATGAATCCACGTCCTGTCTCTGTAGGAGGTACGCATTCTCTCTCCTAAAATTGTTTACTCAGAAAAAGTAATTCAAACAAACTAAAGTTCGCTTGGGTCGAGTATTAGACAATATTCGTTCTAGATCGATAGCTACGACGCTTCACGTTGTCTAAAGTTTGGCGAACTACAACGCGAAGGAATCAAACCTCGCAATTACGTCACTGAACGAATTTCGTTTTACAGCTGCAGTATTAAATGTATATCTGTGATAGCAAGACAAAAGTCTGTTTTGAAGATTCGCAGCATTGTCTAGACAAAAACATCAAGAGCATCCAAAAGTACATATCCAATTTATGACGACATACATGACGTATAGATAACCGTTCTCACTACAACTTTTGCTCCACCTGACATCCTATGCAAAAACTGCTATGAAACTAGTAAATAAAATCTAAAAGTTTATAGCAAAACTTTTATTAAAACTGTCTTCTAACTATGACAGTAACTGTCTACAGTCAAATTGTGAACTTTTCTTGGCACTATCAAGCTAAACGATCAATTTTGTTTAGTTACAAATGTTTTTCAAGTCTGCGTCAAATGAATAAAGAATTCTTTAGAAGAAGTGAGTACATAATGCCAAGTCGAAATCACAAACCTTAATTACTTTAAGTACAACCTGGTTTTCTAAAGAAAGCTCGAGATTTCTGGGTAACCAATTAATTTGCTAAACACCTTTGCAGATCCACCGTCCTCCTTTCCACTTAGCATTGTGGTTCTATGCAATGGTTCATCTTCATTAATGGCTGTTTATTGCCCGGTTCTTATGAACAAAGGCAATGCTTTATTTAGTTCTAACCCTTGTATTGCACCTAAATCAACCCTCTCTCTTTAAGCAATAACATGCAACAAGTTTTCTATTCTGTGTTCGAAAATTATGTATGTACCCAGAAGTTTTTGTCCAATTGACTATTCAGGTAAATTCAGTTTTATAAAAAGCTAATGAATCACATTTTAAGATATATAATAGCCAAGTACCCACGTACCTATCAATGCCATTTGCTGAAACATCTATAAATAAATTTACATAAATCGCTTAGGTGATTTATTTGTTGATCGGTGGGGAGTTGGGGTCCTCAGTCGAAGGTCAAAGACTTTATTTATGATCAATTTATTTCTATCTATCGTAGACTAGGATTTGCATGATCGTATAGTAAAGTGGATTATCCCTCATGATGCACTATTGGTATTTGCAAGCTCCTCGTAAAGTTTATGCCTTCATCGAGAATCACGTCTCGCACGCATCTTCATATTCATACCGTGTCTACCAAGTAGCAACTGCAGGCTAACAATATGATAGCAATAAAACAACAGCTGCGATATTAAAAATGATTTAATTTTATACTTTCGGACTGAAGAGGCTGCGAAAGTCTGGTGTAATAAAATTAAAGTGTAAGCGATAAACTATTTTGTCTGAAGGTTACGACTTTGGCAGTAAATCTATTTAGTGTTCGACCCTAAACGGCCGTCTCTTGGCCACGTATTGTCATGTTAGTTTACACGTGCTTTGGGGATCCTAAAACTCTTTTGATCTATAATCCAAGCCGCTCTGGGCCCAGCGGATAACGGCCCACTCTCGATCAGGTCCGGGCCCGGCCGGGGCCCGGGCCGGGGATTATCCCCTTGCTTTAATAATAGTGGACGTTCGTTTTTATTCTATTGCAAGTTTTTTTTAGAATTAAGCTGATGCCATGAACACTTGATGGCAGAATTGTTACATATAGTTTAATTAATACCACCGCAGTTTGAAATAAAGTGTCGTAAGTGGTCCGCAGTGGGTTGTGAGCGAATCGGGCACGCAACCCGTGTTCGCCATATTAAATCCACTTACTGTCAGAATTGCAAGCGGGCACACTGTCCGCAGGACTGGAGGACATAATTTCACTTAGCGCCTTCGTCTCTTTTATTTTTAGACCAGCCGTGTGCTCTGTGGGATTTCCATCGGTAAAATGACACAAACTTTTATCTCCTAGTAACCCACTTTCATATAATGGGTATTATATTAATATGCGTTTACAGTACTTTTATAACATCTAGCGGTTTAGGCTATGGATGCATTGTCTGTATTTTATACAGAAGGTAGTTTTATGCGTTGTCTTTCCTTAGGGTGTTCTAGAATAACACTTAGTAACGGACAAACCTGCGTGCAAAATTTAGCAAGCAGGAATTTACCAGCACTCGTACAACATGCCGTTATAATTTTGATCGATTGCATCAAACAAGTATGAACTAATTTGAATGATGATTTGGCAAATTGATGATTCACGTTTCCTGTGCATATTTTTCAGTAGAATTTTCATGAGTCATTAAACCCGCATCTGTTTGTTGCATGATAGTGTTATTCGGAGCTATATTTTAATACAAAATAATATCACGTCTGTAATCTCTGGAGGTTAGGCAGACGGGTACTTTTGAAAGACAGAGGACTTGTCGCAATTTATTTCAGGTTAGAGGCTTCTTCTCTTGTGCTCACTACTATTAGTACTGTCCTTCTACTGCTGCTAATAGGCTGTTTCTACACGACTATGCGAAAGCGGTGCACATCATTGGTGCCCAGGGTTCGGGCTAGCATCCTTAGGGTATTCGCCCAGGGGCCACCAAAAAAGGTTTGATTGCCTACCTCAACCATTGCTGTATGGTTCATTTGCTGAGCAATCGATATACTAAATATTTCGGTTGCTTTAGTTGTTTGTAGTTTAAGATGTATGTTACTTTTATGTTATTTTTTGTGTATAATATTATTACATTATATTGAATTTGAATATCGTGTATCGATTGAAATAAATGATTCTATTCTATTCCTCTCCTGCTTGCTAAAATAAAAGTCAGTAAGTCCCATCTTGCTGTCTGTTTCAGAAATGGCTTAATTACGGAGGTACCAATAGATGACCCGGTTGCTGGTAACGTGCTGTAGTGGGGACCCGGAGTTGCCTTAATGACGTCATTCAGACCACTTGCCCTCTTATATTTTTACTGTGTTGAAGTTAATTAAACGGCAAGTTCATCTGCAAATAGAATTTAGAACAGTATTACTCGCTTGAGCACTATTTTGTTTACGTGGATTACCACTGTTTACCTTGTTTACCACTGGGTAAAGCCTTCGGCTTTAATTCACTTATCGCCGTGAACTGTCTCCCGATGTCCAGCGTTGTGAAGTAATGGGTGTTGAAGAAATTGCCAAACTCGTAGCCAAATTCTTGGCCAACTCAATTCAGATAACCATCGGCACGCGACGAATATGAAGTACTGTTACTGTTTGTACAAAATGCATTCGCACTTGGAAGGTACCGACTACTCAAGTAATGTAAAGGTCTAATAGGAAAGTCCCCGACTTGTAAGCCAGGCAACACCGACAGGTGACATCAAATGTCATATGTACAAAATAAGCTTGTAGCAGAAAGGTTTAACTACGTCCATTAGCCAAAACGAAGAGCCTCGCCCCGTACACGAGCTCAGGCGATGCTACTTGCGACGCTACTTGCGTCAAGCAGCACGCCTCGTGTGTCACTTGTTTGATTCGCGAGAGTACCGTTGTGTCGCGTGTCGTGGTGTCACCGCATTTTTTTTTCATTTGTTTTTATCCACACACTATCGCTGTAGCTCGTGGGCAGGCGGTAAAAAGTGCGAAAGATACATTTCGTAGTATTTAACCCCCGTAGCACCACTGAATAGTGCTATCCGACTAATGGCTGAATAAATAGTGGAATCGAGTATTGAATTATTGCTTTACTCAGCCACGTAGGTACTTATACCGATTAGCGGTAAGTGGCCATTTGTTACTCCTGGTTTATCTGCCGTTTCATATTTTTCACGATATGAGATGACAGGTGTAAAAATATGTCAGAAGCTTATTAGATAAGAAGTGGATTTTGGCTGGAATTGGCAATCTCTGAGTCTCCGATTTTGGATGTTGTAAAAGGCGTCTGGGGGATTTTTTTTTGTAGTTTGAAAGGAATATGTATAAAATTCACAGTTTGAACGTGGAGTTGCAGACCAGCCTATTTTGCGATACGATACAACACAAGATACATTGAGTGACTTTTTCATGAAATAGCTATTGAATGGGGTTAAATGAACTTAGAGGGCTGTATTGATGATTTGAATGATTATAATTCTGTAACTCCATACGTGTTACTGGCGCGATTCATATTTTCATCAACATACAACCAGACACTGACCTGCAAATTGCAATAAACGTAAGAAAATTTAAATTTCGCGGGCTACCCTTGCGCTTCCACCTTTAAAAGAATATTATTGGTAGCACAATACTACTCGTAAGTACCTATTACAGCAAGCTAAGTGCCTCTTATCTATGCGTGATGGTTTTGCCAACATGTCCTCAGCCACAAAGGCGTTTCATAGCAGTTTATGTAGGCTTCAGACTTCACAGGCTTCAGCGGCCATCGAAATTATTTCATTAATCAAACTTAAAAAGAAAATTCTGTATATTACGAACATAAGCCACCTGCCCGGTAACAGAAATGACTTTTTCTCCATTAAAGCTTTTCAATATTCTTTTCTTCCGGCTAAATGGCTACCTACGTTATTATTTTTTGGGATAGGTATGCCGATGAATAATAATTATAATTTTACCGCCCGACAATTCATTTTGTGAAGGTCTTATTCCTGACGTTAACAAAGAATTTATCTATTAACGGAAATGAAAATTAATTATTTGTATGAAGATATTAGTAGCAGATGGTCGACAGGGCCCTGGGCTCTGTAGTGAAGAATTTCCTAGTGAAAATCGCAGAAATCCGATGGATGTGACCAGTTCAGGACTGGTCTGGTAACTGTGGCGACACTTGGGAGGCATATATTTAGCTGTGGCATTTGGCTGTGGCGTTATTCGGCTGAAACTATGAGGATGACAATGTTAAAAAAGTTCCTAGGTACTGTAGAGACTTAACCTTTATGGTCATTTAGGAATTGATTCTGGCACGTTGAAAATAAAAAGGAAATAAACAATAAGGTTGAAATTACAGTATGACCACTATAAGTTTGCAGTTCATTGTGGCGCTGCCAGTCAAGAAAAAATACATCGATATGTCTTAAACTTGGTACATTATTTTAGTTCTGTGTTTTCCCGCCTGCACGTTGGTTGAATTGTTGATAAAAAATACATTTAAACATCAAAACGCCTTTTAAACGCCAAACACATAATTATAAAACATACAACAAACAGTGTAGTGTTGTAGTGTTCCAGCAGTGTTTACAGCAATGTTTATATATTGTTTTGTTTTACAGCAATCATTTAGCTGTATTATGTAGCTGTAGTAGTATTTAGCTGTAGTATGTAGTATTTCTTGAAAACAAATGCAAGAATTCTTACTTCAGGGATTGGATTAATTACATTTGAATCTTTAAAATAAAATTCGTTTAACCTTAAAGATTGAATTCTGAGTAACCCCTACATTTAATTACCAAGAAATTCCTGCTCTAATTCCAAAGCAGATAACTAATATTGACTCAGATAGAAATTAACGTTCTGAAAAGATATTAAAGCCAAGCTTCCAAGCTTTTAAATGGAAGTGCTTGTAGAAAAATTTAATAGAATGGTTCCACGAAAGATGCTCACTCAGCAGTCCTACATGTCCTGAGTTCCTGACCCTAATACACTAATGTGCAAACCGAACAACGAAACTCTTGCGATTTCATTTTGTGATATTACTTATGAAACCTTATTTACATTGAAAGGTAAACTCTTATTTATGTTAGCGATTCCTGTTGTAAAATCCCAATAACATTTTACTAAGCTTGGGAATCGTACCCTGGACTTCGTAGGTAGGTATTCAGTAATAGCGCTTACAAAACAGAGCCAGATTATTAAAAAAAATCAAACATAACCGATTACATGAAGATAGCACCTTTTTTAGATTTACAGGTATTTATTACGGCTGCCTCATTATATGGCATTAAAAAAAAAGAAATCTTTCTTTCTTTACGCCTAATAGGTACTTTGGTAAAGCTGACTACAACCAATGCTTTTCTTGTCCACTTTAACCTAAACACAACACAGGGCTCCTCCTCTGCATGCCATTCCTCTGAGTATTTGGTTTTCCTTGTTCCAGTTATTTTTTCGATTGTATGGGCCTTTTGATTCCTTGTTTTGGCCCCTGGTGTCCCTTTTCCCTGATGCCATTTGCAATCATATCTTCTTGCCATTGGATTGCCGTTGTCCAAATAAATTTGGGCTAAACGATTCAACTTACTGTCATATCTCGTATTTTCCATTTCCTATTATATGTTTAACGACTGTCTGTCTTACACAAAAACGAAATTTATCTAAAAATAACCAGTTCCTTTCGTGATTTTGCCAACAAATTGATTTTACCCAAAAAATACACGACAGAGCTTGAAAAATAATAACAAACGTAAGTTAAGTGCGAACGGCTAAATACTTTCGGTCTGCCTATCTTGTTTACACATCAAATTGAGCGTCTGTACCCAAGGTATCGTTTTCTGGTTTCCTTCGATGCGAAATGGCGAATTTAAGAGGGCCCTTCCCGGCGCGTCTATCGTAAACGCGAGCATGGTCGAAAAGCTTGTTGTTTCATCCAGAGCCACAGCGGCGATTTTCTTTCAACTCCCCCGTCCTATCCCGCCCCGACCCCGCACATCTCGTCTCCCGCGCGCCTCATACCGCCTAACGCGATGACATTGAACGAAAAATAGTGTTCGAAAATTTTTAAACTTGTTCCAGGAAATACGTGTTTTTGAATAAGTCTTACAAGTGTGTGAAATAAATGTCATTAAGAATTTCCATAACGTGTGCAAGGTTTCTATCATGATGTTTTCTTTACTTTTAGAGTTTATAAGTACATTGTTAACGAACAAAGTTCAGGTAAAATTTGTGCAAAACAGCCATTTTTGGAGGCATATACTGAATTTGTTTCTACAATTTTTAATTTTTTGCTTCCATAAAAACCTAGATTTAGTGCATAAAATACCTATTAGTCCAAAAAAATCAAAGATAGAGTTGTAACAACTGCATAATCACGTACAAGCGTTTGTATAAAAAGTATGACGGGCTGGCCGCTCTTAATACAAAATAAACAAGTATTAAAAGGTGTGTTGTAGCCGTAAGTAAAATTCAAACTGAAATTCATAGACGAATGAACTTGAGTTTAAATAGTTTAATTTCAGAATTTGGAAGCATTAAATGGACCTTTAAGGAGTTTAAACAGCTGCAATCGTTTTCACTTTTCAGTCCTTGCCCAAAATTAGTTGAAGTTTACAATTGTTTATTGCAGTATCCAGATTTCCAGATTGTATTTAGCAATAGGTTCACTCATAAACAGAACTTTGGAAATCATGATCGTAAACATTTTATTGGGCTTCATCGATCGGGCCATTGTAAATTTCCATTTGGTGTTTATTTAGGATCAATTCACGCGAACGACTTTTCGTAGCGCGCGACGGAATTAGCTAACAAAGTGAATAAACCAGTGTTTATTTAGGTTTTTACAGACGTGTTAATGCATATCTACGGGTGCATTTCATTGGATTTGTCTACCTGCCTTTTTGCAAGTTAAAATCAATGCATTTAATTAACTAAAATAAAAAAGTAAAATTGTTTCTAGCACCTTCGTTTTTTTTTAATTTTATTTCCAGCCTATTAAGTACCTTACCTACGTCTATGTAGTTATATTTAAATTTTATTTAAATTTTAAACAAACAATCAATAATTATCTTTTTTTTTTTCTTTTAATTAAATGTACCGACCGGCCTTCTCATTAGTTTCGTCAAAGGCAACCAAGAAAATCATAAAAATTAACCTGAAGTGCGACTTTTGTGCCTATCTCCAGCAATTTTTTCTTCTTCCTAACCACATAAGTCACGTCTGCGAGTCAATGGTCGACACTCTCTTGCATACCAAATAATTTGCACGAAATGTAGGACAATTGTATTCGGGGTTCAGTTAACTGGGACCACTACGTGTTTTTCCTTAAAGACATGTTATGGCGACCTAGTTTCGACTAAGTGCAAACCTTTTACTCGTAGAGTTTACCTGTCAGAAGTTCGATGAAACGTTTATAGTGGCTAAAGATAACGTTGGTGTTCGACGATACAATTTTTTGTAAAAATAGTTTTTATCTTTTACATTTTTTTTTTTTTTACATACTCACGTCTGTTCACTATCTTATAAGTGTTAATACGATCGATATCGATGCAATTTGCGCCTATTTACTTAAAAGCTTGAAGTTTTTATGACTCTTTGAGTCTTTGCTAGTGAACCCGCAACGACAGGAGTCTAATGATTGCTCCTCCTTATGAAGGTTTCCTTCACAAAACTCTGAGTAGAAAATTAGGAAGAAGTAATTTATCGCTAAGCCAATTTCATCATAAAATGAACGCCCTATTAATCTTTCTAATAATAGTTTGAATTCTACGCGGTGCTAAGCCGATATTGTTTATAAATTCCCTTTGTCCGCTTTTATGGATTGCTCTCAATCTGAAGTGTACGGACGAACGTTGTTCAAACGACGCGAGCTATCAAGCTGATTGGTCATTTTCATTAGGGCTGATGTCGTTCCACGATTATACAGTGAGGTTAATGTATTCCCTCGTGAAATCACGATGCAACGTCAAAGATCAATTATTTATTTTCATAGAGAAATGGATTTAGGAAATATTAGTTTATAGTATTAAATCGGAATTACTATGAAAATGCACCAAATTAATTAAAAATTGATGCCGCATTAGAGACAGAGCTACAGAAGCATAATAATTGTTATTCAGGAATGGCCATCATTCCAGTCAGTCAGTCATTAAAAGAGCGGAAAAATCCCACAAATTGTATTCCGGCTGCACAAACCTGCATGATATTATATTTGTTATTTTGTTTAGTTTCCCATCTCTTTTTAACTACACTTTAGGAAAAAAAAAAGACAGAAAACTTCGCAATAGATAGCTATAAGTTAACCCAAAAAAACTATAGCCTTTTGTTTAGTAATCGGTTTTCGCGACATCGCTCCAGACTGAGACAGACGGCATCGAGATAAAGTATGTCGTTTTGTGGAAAACCCGTCCTAAATATAGGCGCGGGATTATTTCTGAACCGTCGTGTCGCGTGCGCCGTGCGCCCGTCCAATACCAGTCTAAACACATTACCGACACACCGCACAAACTTTCAACGTTTATTACGACAATGTTTTAAACAGTGATTAACTGTAAAGTTTTAGCAATCATAGTGTTAAGACGTAAACTGTAAACTGATTACTTTATGGACTGTTAACTTGGGAAACGCGGAAATGTGATATGGATTACAGTGATGTGTTGTGATGTTTCGTTGACTGTGTTTAATTTAATATGATGTGATTGTGACTTGTGACATATTTTTAATAAATATGTATGTGTTGGTTCCGTTTGTGTTGCTGTTGTTATCACAATGTGTTTTGGCACAGGAAGACGCAAATGAACCTATCATCGGTTAGTTTGAAACTTATTGTTCTGTTTCAATGGTAACTTCGATAAGTTCGACATAACCTATTAGTTTGGCTGAACTTGTGACACTTTAGAAGCTTCTATGTGTTTCCATTCTTTATTTTTTGTTCTTCTTATTGCACATTAGCCAACTACACACAGTAGGGGTACCTACCTACTGTTTGTAAACTACTCCAATTACTATTTTTATAGTGCACATTAGATGTTTAAATTTATAAGTTATATTGCTATGCGTTTCCTTGCTAAAGTCAAATATTAAAATGTTGGTTATTTCTATGTTCCAGGAGGAATATTTTACAAAGACTCCGATGAATTTAAAGTGGCGCTGGATGTGAGCGCGAAAACTTATAATTTCAGGACTTCCATAAAGGAAGTATCCGCCAGAGGAGAAGTTCTGGAAATAAGCAAATATGTATGCGAACTAGCAGAGGTATGTACAATGTACTACATTTATGTACAGACTACAATGTATGTATTTGTTTTTGAGGGAAAAAGAAACCGTGGCGTATCTTTTTGTTATGAAAATAATCTACTAACTCATGCTTACTCAGCGTACTAGGATATAGGCTGATCGTAAGATAACCTAGATCTGAGGCTCTTTCTATAAATATGTCAGTTTCACAGTTTTATATGGAAAATAATATATTAAACCACCATAATTTATTCTTCATTTAAAAATAACTTTTATTTATATTATAACTATCAAAAAATCGGTCATAAAACAGAATAAATAATGATACAGTTTAATTGTTACTGTAAGCACATAAATACCATGGTAGGTAAATAGAAATGAGTTGAAAAGCAAAGAAGAATTAATTGCTATTTGAATTCATTGAAATTACTTCATCTGCTCATTCAATTCGAAATTACTCGCGTGGAAGAATAATGTGATCCTGCGATTGATATGGATTCCTTTTTTAAATTTTCTTTACATTCTATCTTTTCAGTTTTGTTCATTGATCTGACTGCAGAACGCAACTTTTTTACGACTTTTTCCAATTGTTCTTTTGGTTTTCATTGCTCACCTATTTTACATGGATTGGGATAATTCGGGTTCAGAACGCCAAACTTTCTTTGTGTTCATCTTAGATTCAAATTGAATTTCGTATTTTAGTAAAAATGAATGTTGCAATTTAACGACCACTTAAAGTTTCTTTAGAAGGATTTTTGTCATATTTCAAGTGTATAGTAACGCGGTATGAGAATGTATGTAAATTGACCTTAAGTTGACTTAATACGTACATTACAAAAGGTTACATAGTAAGGATCACAAATCCCAATGATAAATGATGCCCTTTCTTTGGTATTGTTCGTCGTGTCGTTGAGTTATAAATCGAGCTACTTACTACACGACAACTAACAAATGCTTGCACTGATTGGACAGGTCCTCTCAAATCTGTGTGGTTCTTTCTTCAAAAGAGAGACTACGACCTCTGAGTTTGTTTCGGCTGTTTCTTGTCAGTGCTTGTGTGTAGTCAAGTACGAAACACCGGCCCCATCTAGTTTAAAAATAGCTGACGTGGTAAAAGTGTATGTAAAAACCTATTTGCAAGATAAACGTGATTTATCATTTATAAACTGTCTCAGATCTTAGCGATAGGTATGTATGAATTCCATCAATCCATGGAGCTACCTAAAAATAAAACAGAATTCCCCATTCATAAATGTAGTTTCTTCCCTGCATTTTATATAGAAGCCAAAATTGGAGAAATCGAATTATGGCGAGGCTATGATAGTATTTGTACAATCCTAGCTTAGCAAGGAGTTTCAATAGAACAGGAGGCCAGCCTATACTGTTTTTTTTTATCACTGACGCAAGGCCTACGTAGAAACCTATTAATGGACCAGGCCAGCCTATACTGTTTTTTTTTATCACTGACGCAAGGCCTACGTAGAAACCTATTAATGGACCTCACAACAAAATGTTCTAATCATTTCCATCGAAATCGCTATTTAATCTCGTATAAATACTTATTTAAACTTATACTGTCCTTATAGGATATCTTCCGTGAACTGTGAAAGCTTAACACAATCACATACACCTCCGAATTCTTCATAAAATTGAAGAAAAAAAACCTTATCTAAATTCCAGGAAGGCGTGATCGGCATCATAGACGGGACTGGTGGGAGAGCCAGCGAGAACATCCAGGCACTATGTGACATGTTAGAGCTACCCCATGTCAGCATACAGCACAACGACCTGTGTAATGACGAGTGGTCGATCCTGAACATGCACCCCAGTCCTTCTGCTTATAATAGGGTAAGATTTATTCGAAACTATTTTATTTCTTACGAGGTCAGCAATTACGCAAAATAGTTTCGTCTTATTTCGGAAATGTCTGTCCAGTAATTTTACAACCGTACTTTTAAAAACCTGAAATCATTTTCAAGATGGATGTAACGAAAGTTAACTAATATTATAATTCGAACTTTTTACTTAGACATAACGGGCCATTATTTCTTAAAAAAATCTTTGAGATGCCATAAAATATATTTTCTCTTTTTAATTTTCTTTCTTTTATGGTTTCTACTGCCATTTTTTGACAAAGTAGCCTGTATTTTGAATAAAATTATAATTGATCCTTTTTTGACGACGTGTAATTATTTGAAGAACTTAGAAAATGTCCATTTGCCTAAAATAATTATGGAAAGCCATTAGATAATTTTAATGGAGGTACTACGAAAAGAATTATAAAAGCATGTAGGTATGTTATACCTACATAATTAAGAAATAAAAATTAAAACTGCTTTTTAAAGACCCTCAAAACATGTATTAATTCATCATACGGTACCTAATGTAACCATTAAAATGAAATATTTCATAGCCTAAAAGTAAAACAGAAGCACAATTAAAATAAAATACGGGATAGCGCTGTGACATTTAGGAGTATTATTCTGTAGGCTTTCAGCCTCAAAATAGGTTTGTTTTACATTATGTGAAAGACCAAAAGCATGTTTCGTTGTGTCTTTTCCAGGTTAGTGAAATGTTTATATATTATTACCGAGTTACTGACGTAAATTATTGTAAACCACTAAGTCTAAACGGCTATGCTATATCTCTTAGAGAAATATATCTATATAACTCTATGAGAAATATAGTATGCTATATACTTATTTATAGTATGACTAGTTTAAGCGTGCAGTTAAAGGTGGCGCTGTTTGTCAAGAAAATTTACATCGATATGTCAAATTTGTTGTATTTTATTTTAGTTCTGTGTTTTCCCGGTTGCACAGATAATTTGGTTGAAGAGTATTCTTGTTTCTCGCGTGAAATGATGCCTGGCAGCTGTTGTATGTTGATGTTCGGTTCCCCGTTCTTTCGAAATCGTGCCTATGCTTACATTTTATAGTCTTTTGAACGCATTTGAAACAAAATAACGCATTTAAAAACAATAGATTCCATGAAAAACCATATTTTCAAGTTATTTGTGCACTTTTAATTGGGTTTTTGTAGTTTTACTAAATCTTTATCTTATGGTGGATGCGCAAGGGTAGCCCGCGAAATTTAAATTTTCTAACGTTTATTGCAATTTGCAGGTCAGTGTCAGGTTGTATGATGATGAAAATATGAATCGCGCCAGTAACACGTATGGAGTTACAGAATTATAATCATCAATCAAGTCATCAATACAACCCTCCCCTCAACCAACCTCCCCAACCCCTCATGAAATAACTATTGAATGGGGTTATATGAACTTGGCTTTATTGATGATTTGAATGTTTATAATTCTGTAACTCCATATGTGTTACTAGCGCGGCTATTGCGCTACGCGGGCTGGAATAACGAAAAATTAACACTTTTTGGAAATGAGTTCTAGTTTTTTTTTTTATTACGGTTTGAAATTACTATGAAATACAACAATAATTATCAAGGAGTAAATTATTACTTTATTTTTTAGTTTTTTTTTTAAAGTGATGGAAATCGCTTAAAAATGTATTCTATAAATCATTGAAAATACTGGTACAAAAATAATAAAAAACGTTGAATTTATGTTTTACGTCAATTGGAAGCATCAAGAAAATTAAAAAAAAAGATCATTATAAATAAAAAAGATCATTATTTTTAAATATTATTATCTATGTAAAACTTATCTAATTTATCTAGCCTGTAATATCCCACTGCTGGGCAAAGAATTCCTCTGCCTTAGTTTCATATTTACACTCAACTTGTAATACCTAACAAGAACAAGTATACCATAAACAAACCCTTATAACCAAAAAACTAGAGCTGATCTGATTCGAGCACTGAAAGATCACTACAACTAGATTTGGGTCTGGAAAAAGCTAAAAGCAACTTTTCACCCTGGATGGCAGAAAAAGTAACCGGCAACAAATAGTCATTGATATAAAACTACCTACACCCGGCTATAGCGGTTTGTATAAAACTAGAGCTCTGCTAGCATTACGTGGAATTGGAGATGAGCGTCTACATAAACAACCCGGATTACTGTTGTTCCATAAAAGTTTCAAAGTAAATAAAAACGAATTGTGCATTTCCTAGTTTTAAGCAAAAATAGGAATAATTTTGTACTCGGAAGAAGATATTTTGTGAACAAACTTAGAGATGCAAAATAATACCTAACTGCCGAAATATTGATATCACATTATTTATCTATACGACGTCAGACAGAGGTTTGACTAAGCAGTTCACCAAGTATTCTGTACATAACCACTAAATACGATACCGCTCAATGTAACGCACTCAAAACATTGTGATCACTATCACTACCTATTATAAAACAAAGTCGCTTCCCGCTGTCTGTCCCTATGTATGCTTAGATCTTTAAAACTACGCAACGGATTTAGATGCGGTTTTTTAATAGATATAGTGATTCAAGAGCATGGTTTATAGGTTTATAGGGTGCGAAGCCGGGGCGGGTCGCTAGTTTAATGTAAAGTTAAAACATTTAATACGTGATTTCTTTTTTTAAACGTGTGAAAAGCTTGGAATTGTAACTTCCAATACCTTCGTAACTTGAAGGTTCCGAAGGCATGATCGCAATAATGGGGAGAACAAGGGTACTTGTTCCAATACAATAATCTAAAAAGAATCTTTTTAGATTATTGTACCTACATGTTTATTTTCCAGGTATTGGAAGAACTGATATTGCACAAGGAATGGCGGAACTTCACGTTACTGTACGTGAAGGGACACAGTCTACTGCGCGTGAGTGAATTAATGCAGCTGGGCAATGATAACAACCCGTACGTTATTACTGTGAGGGAACTCAGTGGAGATGACTACAGGTACAATAGCAATTTAATCTATACTAATATTATAAAGCTGAAGAGTTTGTTTGTTTGTTTGTTTGTTTGTTTGAACGCGGTAATCTCAGGAACTACTGGTTCGAATTGAAAAATTATTTTTGTGTTGGTTAGCCTATTTATCGAGGAAGGCTATAGGTTATATATCATCACGCTACAACCAATAGGAGCGGAGCATCAATGACAAATGTTGCAAAAACGGGGAAAAATTATTCTCTTTGATAGCTTCCGTTGCGTGCGCTGCGTAAACGGTTAAAGTTGCACAAATATAATGTAGCAGGGAATTATTCCTCTTAAAAAGGTCTCAAAAAAAGTCCGCGACGGCACATGCCTATCTTTTAAGGTTGACTCACAATAACCATTTTTATGATTTTAAAATTTGGTCAAAATTAATGTTTTATTTGTGAAGGTGTTTTTACCGACATAGTATTAATCCTTATCAAAATAAATATGTTAGTCATCTTTAGCATTCAATTGTGACCAAAATTGCCGTTTACACTATTCAATTTAGATGAATATCTTAGGAGATATCACAGTTTTAAAATAACTCCGCATCAAAATAATGACCCGCGCGCGCTGCGAGGCGGGTGTTCATGTTGTTGGGAAAACCAATGTGATTAGATTCAATGCACAAATATTGTGGGGAACTTAGAGAAGGTTTTAGTTTTTGTTTCATGCTGTAATCAGTGCTCTCTATCAAAAGATTTATAAATTTAAAGTGTTCAAGAAGAACTTACCATCATTGTGTAAGATACATGCAACGACATCTATTGCACCAAAATGGTACTAATTAATAAAAATGTGCTCACAAGATAACTTTTAAATCGGGTCTGAGAGCAAAAAGTACTCTAGATTAGTCTACATGACGCTATAACCCTGTAGAGTGTGTGTTCGATCGCTTTACATGCATTATATTTTAACGGTTAAATTTCGTGCTCGATAGATGGCGCTATTAATTTCACTCCATTTTCTGAGTCGCGGTGTTAAGTTTTCCGTGAAAGAATGACCCTCGCCCGTGTCAAATGTCTGAAGCTTGGTTTATTAACCAACGAAACAAAAAGAGGAGGTTCTCAATTCGACGCGTCTATATTTTTTTATTTTATGTATGACCTGACCACGCATAACTTTTTACAGAGAAGTCCGATATACATGATCTTTTGTTTTTTAAATTGAGGAATCATGTTTGGGCTCATTTCCTGCACCTTGATGAGAACTTTAGATCTAGCTGGAGTATGACGTCATCGAAGGTCTGACGATGGAGACGGAAGGCACTTGCAAGAGGTCCTCAAGAGTTTGCAGCAACAATAACGTGTTTGGGCTCAATTCATGCACCTTGATGAGAACTTTAGGCCTTGCTGAAGTACGACTGTCATCGACGGTCAAACGATAGAGACAAATGGCAGTTGCAAGCGGTCCTATACAGTTTGCAGCAGGTATAATGTTATTGGGCTCATTTCATTCACTTTGATGAAAACTTTAAACCATACTGAGTTGTCAGTATGACTTTCATCGAATGTCTGACGATGGAGAAGGAAAGCAGTTGCAAGTGGTCCTCAAGAGTTTACAGCATCTATATCGTGTCTGGGCTCATTTCATGCACCTTGATGAGAACTTTAGACCTAGCTGGAGTATGACTGTCATCGAAGGTCTGACGATGGAGACGGAAGGTAGTTGCAAGAGGTCCTCAAGAGTTTACAGCATCTATATCGTGTTTCGGCTGATTTCATGCACCTTGATGAGAACTTTAGACCTGCCTGGAGTATGTCTATCATCAAAGGTCTGACGATGGAGACGGAAGGCAGTTGCAAGAGGTCCGCAACAGTTTACAGCAGTTTTATCGTGTCTCGGCCCATTTCAAGAACTTTGACGAGAACTTTCGTTCTAGCTGGTGTATGATTGTCATCGAGTGTCTAAAGATGAAGACGTAAGGCTGTCGAGGGTCGCGGGCCTGTGGACAGTGAGTAATGGGCTAGCTCGCCATCCGTCCGTCTTATGACGACAGGCCGTGGTGACGGCGTGTTCGTGTTCCACACGCGCCTCAAAGAGATGTCAGCAAACGGGAAGGGATCCGAGAGGAGCGAGGCCTGCCAGGGTTGCGGGACTGTTCGAAAGAGATACCGCGGCCCTGGAACGCAAAGGGCAACAGAAGAAACGTGGGTGGATTTTAGTCAGTACAAGTCTGACAATTCCTTCCGCTCCGTCCAGAGTGGGAGGGATCATTTGATGATTATCCATCGGTAATAGTATATTATAGGGATTTACTCCTTTTGAGAGCTTCCGTTGTGCGTGAACGGTTAAAGTTACGCAATTATCATGTATGTCGGAATTGTCCCTCTTAAAAAGCTCTAAAAAAATATCCGCAATGGCCATATGTCTAACTTTTAAGGTTGACGCACACTCTCTCTAACCTCTCTTTCTTTTATGTACGCACGCACGCAGACGAAGTTGCGCGGGTCAGCTAGTTAGCTTATATATACAATTAGTAGGAGTCCACTCGTTTTGACTGAAACCAAACAATGGATGTAACTAACAAGCTTACGAGATATTTTATCTCTGACTAGCTGACGCGCGCAACTTTGTCTGCGTCACATAAGAGAGGGTTAGAGAGAGTAGGTCGTAGGCACATAAAATATAATTCTAAACGAGCTGAAACTTTCTAAGTTTTAAACAAGAACCACTTGAGAACCATTGAACTAAATTTGATAAAAGTTGGTTCCTACAGTGCTAATTTAAAATCACGCGGACGAAACGAAAGGGTATAAATTTTTAGTCAATAGGAAGATTGTTTTTTTTTTTCTATTGGCTATTTTAGGTACGCATCAAGCTTTGATCATTATGTATGAGTGAAACTGTAATAAACAATATCACGGGAACAGAAATAATAAACACGCCTTCATACTGTATTTAGGCATTTCGTTTAGCCAGTACACATACTTGTATATTTTTTGTAGTGTTTATTATATTTATATGTAGTTGTTTCATTATTATAACCCAAGTACTATTTATTTTATTTTCTTATTCATGTAAAAATTATTTATACTGTCTTGGCTTCCGTACGTGTTTTCATGTGTGACCACCGAAAACCAGCACTGTTCTGTGGGTCCCCCCATAGCACTGCATCAAGCTGAGTGGTAACCTGCTTGTCGCAGTCACGACTTTCAAGCTAGGAACGTTTTTTTTTTTAAAAAAAAATTATGCTTTGTGTGTTTATTGTTATTTTTTTTTTTGTTTTTTGTCACTTTGTATGATGTACGTCATGTCCCTGCGACAAATAAATATTTTTTCTTTCTTTCTAAACGAACGCTGGGTGTGTTGTTGCCATAAAAATCAGCGCGCGGCACTTAATCATTATTTTACAAGTCTTTTGCTGGCAGATAGCTGATGTTACATAGGCTACTTTTATTTTAGAAAAATAATTAGCGTTCCGTGCAAAAAAATAAAAACCCTTGAAAGTGGTACCAAAAAAAAAAAAAATTGTAATGGTAATTGGTAATGTAAACGGTAATAGGAAAAAAGGAAAATATTTTTTAATAATAATTTCACACCAACGAAGGTCAGGGGCAACAGCTAGTCTGCCAGTAAACATCCCGTTACAATCGTGCCAGCCGTTGCCAAGATTATCCGGTACAAACAGATAGACAGACAGACCGAAAAACAGACAAAAATTTAAAAAAAATGTGTTTTTGTTATAAGTAGCTACCATATACTTTCCTAAGCATTCAGTTAAAAGCTTTTATTTTGGTATTACAATCTGACACTTCAATTTTATTTATTTATATAATTTTATTTCAATCAAGTTATTTACATTATTTACAAACTACAAATCTATAATAGTAATAAAAATATGTACAAGTATCAAAAGGGTTACAGGGCGTCAAAAAATTCGTCCACATCGCTGTCAACAGGAAAAGCGCCCAGAAGGCTGGCAGCATTGCCACGTTGTATGGCAATGCTGATTCTTTGGCCAAAAAATAGGCCCGCCCTCTGGTCACGTGAAGAGTCGACCAACCGCTTGGCGATTTCCCGAAATACTAGGTGGGCACTCGGACCCCATGGGCCTAGTGTTTCAACCCCAAACGGCTCAAACACGTAACTACCAATTAAATTATTGTATTTGCGCCGTTTGAGGTTTTCAGCACCTGCAGCAGCCGCCCCAGCGCAGCTCACTGTGCTAGGAAGCTGGGGTGGCGCAAGGGTGTCGACGCAAGTTGCATCCCACACCAAAGGCCTACCCAACTTCCAAGGCATTATGGTCATACCATCTGGTCTCTTCCCATCGACGCGTGCCAAGCCAGTTGGTTCTAAGACAGCTGGCACCCCGGCGGTGGCAAGAGCACGACGGATGAGATCATTAATGCTAGCGTGCCGCGCAAGCCGACCTGCACTCTTACTACAAGAAAGCCCATGGTGTCCGAGGCAGTCGACTGCTTCACCACATTGAAAGCGATGTGGAGCCCCGCAAGGAGCGCCCAATCGCAAACAAGTAGCGAGCCGGAAGGTTGCCATATGAACATAGTGCCTATATTAGGTGACGGTAGTGCCTGAAGCCAGAGACCCGACTCCCACTCACCCACAGCCAGCAGGCGGGCACGCTCAGCAGTATTGGTAGACGTATTAAGAAGTTTATTCCGTACCAACCTGCAGAGCGGCTCATCCCACTGTCTCTGGGAAAACGGGTTCTCGGGCCGATCCGTATCCGGGCAAGCCACTTTCCAGGCGTCCTCTGCGTCGGACAAGCACGGCACTTCAGAGTCAACCAGGGAGAGAGTTAAAATTTTCCTGGTTAGCTTTTCAGTGCTGTGGACAGAAGACAGGAACGCCGGTAAGCTTACACTAGAAATTTTGCGGACGCCGAGGCCACCAAAACGAATTGGTAGGGTGGCTTGCAGCCACGCTCGGTCGTCCAGGGCCACATTAAGAATGGACGTTAAAGTGTTGCGAATAATTTGGTCAATTTTGTCCAAAAGTTGTGGTTTCTTCCAAAGAGGAGAACAACGCAGATAATACATAAAATTTGGACCAAAACAGCAATATCTAATTAGGGTGAATGCCGAATATAAAGTTATTTTGGAGAGTCTATCGGAAATATCATTAAAATGTTTGATTTTGTCATCGATGAAAGATGAAAAACTTTCTTCTAAAATAGGGGAACCTAGGAGGTGAAGGGAACTTTTTTCTAAAATTTTGATTTGTGGGGCTATTGCATTAAATTTATCTATAATCGATTGTCTGTCAGTAATGTCAGAGAGGTAAATTTCGCACTTTGAGGGGTTAAGATCCAAGCCAATAGATTTAAATTGTTGTTTAAGGAGTTGTAGGTCATCCAAAACGGTGTCAACATCACCTCCTAATGTTCCATCATCTAAATACCACACGTTAAATTTTGAATTTAGTTGTTGAATTATGGGATGAATAGCCAAACTGAAAATGACAGGCCCGAGAGGGTCACCTTGTTGGCAACCAACTGCTGATTCCAAAACGTTGTCCTTGAAAAGTAATTTTGAAGGGTGCCTATAACATTGCCACATAAAACCATAAATTTCGGGTAATCCTTTTTTGACTTCAGCCAACAAAGTGTCCCTGTTCACGGAGTTAAAAGCGTTTTTCACGTCAACCTTGAGGATGACCTCACCTTTCTTTGAGTTTAAAAAAGAGGATAAGGCATGTACGGCAGCCTCACAGCCCCCTCTGGAACCAAAACCAAGTTGAAGGGGCTGGAACATAGTTGCAAGCGATTCGCTATACAACTTGCAACATATTTTGGCTGCCATACGCCTGTAGGTGCAACCGACGGCAATGGGACGAATGCCGCCGTCCTTCTTACGCAGAGCACACAGGTTAGCCCCGTACAGGACATCGACGACGGCATCGTTCACACCGCCGGAGAGCATTAAGTTGATCAGAACCGCAAGCTCCTTCAAGAGTGACTCACCAGCTTCCCCGGCGCCTGAACTCAACAAATCTTTCAAATGCTGTGGTGTCAGGCCGTCGAGGCCGCCGGCAGAACCACTCCGGAAAGAACTCACGGCTGCGATCAACTGCGGGGCTGTAATTTGGAAAAAAGGTGAATCTTGAACGAGGGGGTCGGGGTGGTCGGGCGGGTCGGGGAAGGTGAGACCATCCGCAGGCGATGGATGTTTACTCTCCAGAGCTGAAAGAGTCTCTGGAGAATAAGGCGCCACCACATCACTGCTGAACAGTATTCTAGCTGCCCCCCTAATGTCACCGTCACTTAACTTGGATTCCACATGATCACAATAATTGTTTTTCTGTTTATTAAAAAAAGGTAATTTAGAATCTAAAATACGGGCCGAATTGTTTGCAGTTTTCTTTAATTTGGTTTGTTAAAGATTTTTGAGTTGCCAAATTTTTTTGTACATGCAGAATCCTGTAAGGGAAGGTGAGTAACTGCTCCCATGCACGTTGTGAGTTCTCCTGGGTCGCGAGGCGGACACACGTCGCGCTAAACTCAGCGCAACAGAGTGTCTCGCACCCCGGGGAACTCTTTTTAGGACAGGGGTGGAATTTTTGAATTTGGACAATGTTTTCCACAAAGTTGGTTTAAAAGGTGTTGATGTCGGGGATGTGGCTGGGGGGCACAAAGGTACACTATGAGGTTTGTGGACCTTGCCATAGTGTATCTTAAGCCCCCGTACGCCTATAAAAAAACGAGCCTGGGAGCAGTGAGGACATCTTACCAGTTGCACATCCAGTGAAGTGATGGGTTGACTGGCACTACTTATTCCGGCTTCGCTACAGCTGGCGCTGAACATAAAATAATTTACTTACCAACTAAACGTATATGAAGTAAAGTAAACTATAAAATACACAGAAATCACATAGAAAAAAAAATGTCAAATTGCACTGACAGGAGGTGCGCAGTCACTTCGCGCTGGCGGCCGGGGGCGCCGCCGCGCCGCCGCGCCGAACACGCTGGCATCTTGCGCAGCCCCGGCAACCGTGGCCGGGGAGACGGGCGTCGCGTTTTCTGTTTGCCTCTTCGGTGTCTCAAATTTTTCGAGTTTACTCAATACGAATTTTATTATTCTCGTCGAATCGATGTAAATTCGGAATTTAATACTAACTAATTATGATTGCTTAATTAGTCGCTTTTCGTAAATGTTTACAAGCGTTTTTGGTAGAGAAAATTAACGTCAATTTTCAAGCGAGCCGTCCGCGTCTGCCCGATTTGATAATCAAAATATGTATCCAAATTAATTCAACACATTTTGGTAAAAATATAGATTTCGACACGTCAAAATGAATTCAACAACATTTTTTAATATAAATGACTTTTTATCGGATACCTTTTGAAATATTTTACCGATTGACATATTTTACCTTTTATTTATATATATACTTATAGATAGTATAGATTCTATTTACATTTTCTGCTTCTGGTATGGTATTAAAAATATCTTAGGCGTTAGTTACACAATTCAATAAATTGCTAAGTATTTTACTTTTATTTTTAATGGTCACATTTAATGACATTTATTTTGTAGAGTATTTTGTATTAATTTTATTTGATTATTGTGAATGTGAGGACCATGTGTATCTTTTTCCACCATTGTCGGCAGTTTGAGTACTATAAGCGACCTACCCAAATGTCCTTTCTTTGGTATTGTTTGTCGTGTCGTTGAGCTCCTTGAGTTATAAGTCGAGCTACACGATAACTGACAAATGCTTGCACTGACTGGACAGGTCCACTCAAATCTGTGTGGTTCTTTCTTCAAAAGAGACCATCTCAGACACTAATCTGCATAGTCCTCATGTGAGTTAACCAAGATTATGTCTGGACTTTAAAAGAGACTATGACCTCTGAGTTTGTTTCGGCTGTTTCTTCTCAGAGTAGTCAGGTACGAAACACCGGCCCCATCTAGTTTAAAAAAGAGACGTGTAAAAGTGTTTTTAAAAAACCTTTTTGCAAAATAATCATCATTTATCATTTATCATAATACCGCATGCTATTTTTTTATTAAATAAAAAATAATGATTACCTTGACTTTTGTTAGTGGTAACCTAATCTACCGCTAAGATATTCTCCAGAAACTAAAACCTTAAACTTTCATTTTTTTCCATACGGCAATCCAATGATATACCTATCGAAACACGTACTTAGATAACATTTTTAGACTTGTATGTATGTACGTGCATATAACTTTATGCGCGAATAAAGACTCGGCTAGACAGTGGGTATACCTCGCGTTTGATTTGAAAAACAATATAATCTCTCTCTCTTTGTATTCGTCTTGTGTGGGCGTCAGTCGGCAAGCTGCGGTGTGTTTCAGCGTTTATTTTTCTTAAATGGGCGTCGGTTTATACTCCTACTTGTAAAACTATAAAGAGACTTACGTAAAAAACAGTCTGTTCTGTCTAGGGCCGCGACAGCTACGGTTGATTCGTCGTGGAAATCCAAGGAATCAAACGCAGTGGTCGTCATGAATGGATACACTATTGAGAAGTTTGTTGACGACGGCACATGCGGCGGCGGCGCCCGTACCATAGTGCCGTCGTGTCTGTCAACAACTTTCCGTCCTGATCCATTCGTGTCTAATTCTTGTTTTACAAACGGAAATGTGTAGAAGTATGATCACTGACATTATTTACTTTCTCAAGTAACTATTTTATATATTTTTTTTTAATTTCTTCGATTTAGTAGACATTATTTAGGTACATTTTCAAGTATGGTTTTTTTTTTCTTTTAATTTTTGTTACATTGTTTACTTTTCAAGTGTTGTATTGTCGTTTTTTATTTTTATTTATTACTGTGAATATGACTATTTTGTGGGTCATATTTTTAATATGATTTAGTTTAGTTAGTTTCACGATTGCAGTTTAAGTACTATATGCGGCCTAACCAAATGTCTTTTCTTTGGTATTGTGCGTCGTGTCGTTGAGCTCCTTGGGTTATATGACTCAAGCTACACGATCACTGACAAATGCTTGCACTGACTGGACAAGTCCACTCAAATCTGTGTGATTATTTCGTCAAAAGACCATCTCAGACATTAATCTGCATGATCCTCATATGACTTGACCAATGTCTTTAAAAGAGCAGTGACCTCTCAGAGTAGTCAGTTACGAAACACGGGCCCATGTAGTCGACGTGTAAAAGTGTTTTGTAACACCAATTTACAGAAATAAATATGATTTATCATTGTATACCATCTTTTTCGATTTCTTCAAATTCTCGTGCCATATTGACGATATCCCGAATGGGGTAGTTTTTTGATGGCATAATACACCACACCAGTCCGGTTCCCATTTAAAGAAGACTATCTATCCTTTCTACTCCAGTAAAGGACAGTCATATTACTTTTTCTCGTTTAAGGGAAGTCCTAATAGACGCTAAACACAACGGCTACACAAACTTCGTGGTGGACTGTCCATCACGGAACTTGGAACAGATACTGCTGCACGCACAACAGGTGGGCATGATGGCCGAAGAGCATTCGTACATCTTCGTGTCACCTGATCTCTTCACCTTGGACATGAGTCGGTTCCGATACGGCGGGGTTAATATGACCGGTGAGTTATTTTGTGTGAGTATACCAATGTAATTAAAGAAAATAAAGATAAACATTACATCATGCTTTGTAATCCCCTAACTAAGGTATAGGCAGAGTACCATAGACAAGGTGTAACAAATAACAAACGCCATCTATAGAGGCCGGGTACTTTGGGAATGCCCTAGTAAGTGGTGTCAAGTCACTTGATGTTTTGAATGGAGTCTAAGGACATATTTAATGATTTTAAATCTCTATAATATACATTTAGGTAGGTCGTAGGCGGATTATTTTTAATTTTCCTAATTAAAAAACCTGGTGGCCTACCATGACGTCTTAAAGCAGGAGTAATTCCAGTGTCGGAAAGAGATGGCCCTAGACGACCTGTATAGCTCTGTCTCTATCCCACACTGGATTTAAGCTTCTTTAAGCTTTAAGACCCCCTGGTGAATTATAGCATTCGAATTTTGCAGGATTTCGTGTAGTAGAACTAGATAAAAAAGACAATGATAAACTGTGGAACTTCACGGCAACATACAACCAAGAAACAGGTAAAACCCTAGAACCAGAAGAGCTCAAAACACACCTACTCCTCATACATGATGCTGTGGAAGTATTTGCTGCAGCCATCAAGATAGTAAACGTTGAAGCTGAACCACTGAGCTGCGAAAACTATAGAGCCTGGGATTATGGATCGACTCTTTTAAATTTTATGAAGACGGTAAGTTTTTAGTATATTCAGTCACTACCAAAATTAATTGTATACAGCGTGTAACAGAAAGGGTATAGTCATATGGAAGACTATGGTACGGACCATCAAACTGAAAAACTTTCTCTATGGGACCACCATCGTAATCGTAAAAAAATAATCAGCTGTCCCATACATTTGTGTCGAGTAGGTATTGAAATGTTGTAGGGGCAGTTTTTTTTTTTTACGATTACTATGGTGGTCCCATAGAGAAAGTTGGTCTGTTTGATGGTCCGTACCATAGTCTTCCAAAATGACTATACCCTTTCTGTTACACGTTGTATAGTATATTATACAGTGGGCTGCATCAATTGGGTACCCCAGTTGTATTAAAGCTTTCTTACAAATGGGTTACCCAATTGATGCAGCCCACCGTACATCACGGTGAGGCATTAAAATTCCGGTTGCAAGCCCATGCTTGCAACGATGTTACTCTGCGTTTTATAATTGGTAATGTGAAAGCTACAACCGGTAAAATTACCGTTTGTAACTTTTCCGCACAAAATATTATACTAATAAACTAGTTTAAAGGACAGCATCGTCGAGGTCGACCGCGGCCAAGGTGGCGTGACGTCTAATCATGTTTTCGGGGCTAACATGGCCGGAGATCGCACAAGATAGAGAGGTATGGAAGAAAGAATTGAAATGGTAGGCATTTGCCCAGCAGTGGGACACCGTGTAAACTAGCAAAAAAAAATGACATATGCAACAGTACCTACACGGCAGTGGCGGTTTTTATAGTTGAGTGATAAGTTGATAACAATTAAAACTTGACCTTCATAATCTCCGGATCTAGAAGGTTTCCAGGTACGATCCGCGTAATCCATCTGATCTATTCTCAAAGACTTGTTTTGTGAGCTTATCAAAAAAAATTGACTTATTATATTACAGAACAAGGTTTACGGAATTACAAGATCATTGATATTTGATGGACTAGGACACCGTACGGATGTCACTTTCGATATACTAGAATTAACGGCTGCCGGCAATCAAACAGTAAGTACACTGTCAGTTAAATATTACTACTGGTATTTGGTGCATACTTATTTAGGCGTGCACCAAATACCTAAAGCGAGTACTGATGTGGTTCCCGTCATCTCCAGTACATTATACATATAAAATATTGGTTTTCATTCAGATAGCAAAATGGGAAAACAATCACCTAACAATAGTAAGGCCACAAGTCGCTGATGCAGAAATTACACAAGAATCGGCACTCAGGAACAAAACATTGAGAGTACTCATTGCAACGGTAAGTTAAACGTTATGAAAGGCGTCAATGAAAATAGTAATTGTTTTACAATATTGTGTAATAGGTCTTTAACTATGAAATTGCCGTTTCTTTGTCACATTTTGTTCTGTTTGTTCACTTTGACGTATAGTTACATGTTTTCTTAATTCCATTTTTATTGGATTAATTGTTAAATTACGTACCTCTAGAGTATAAAAAACGTCTAGTAGTTGCATAGTACCTCATATCATAGGGTAGTGTGTCAAAACACCTGTTTTTAATGTGCCATCGGTTTCACTACTTCAAGTAGGTATATTTTTGTCAAATACTGTGTTTTGAGAATTTAATTGATACAGTGAAGCGCAGCTTTTTTCTCGTTTCAAACGTTTCCAAGAAAAATAAAAAATATGTTAGTACGGAAACATCACTTTTCACGAAATCGTCCATTACCTATACAAATCGGCAATTTCAATTTTCATACTGTAACCCCTAATCAATATCCGTATTGTCCGGTTTCTGAGAAATGATTTATCAGAATCTTGACTGACTCGATTACTGAACACATTAAAACATTGTATCTGAATTTCCGATTAAGAAATTATCAGATTTCGGGCTGTAACATCCTTGCTTGCTGTACTGCTGTTAAGCATTTTTTAACCTGTTTTTGTACTTTGTACTTATTCTTTATAATTATTTATTTATAATATTATTTTATTCAAATAATAAGTTTTCTACACGTCAAATAATAAAAAACCAGTTTACAAAAAAAAAACCTTATGTCACAGGAAATCCACAGTCCCTAGACGTTCCCGTCGCAAAGGAGCCCATGACATTTGCAGCGTTTCCGCGCTGAATTGCCAGGGCTAGCCTCTGCACCAGGAAAGAACCAGATCGTGGGTCACCGCCCCTATCTCTAAGTCGCCGGCCAATCTCGGCCACAAATTTGATAGCGTCGGACCCCCAGCAACCAGTGGTTTCCACAGCCAGTGGGACAAAATATATAATTATTTGATAACACTTATAAACTTGTAACTAATTTTTCAGACATCTCCACCATACGGTTACACAAGACTATCTCCTCTACACCTAGAAGGTAACGAGAGATATGAAGGATTCACAATAGATATAATTATTAGACTGAGTGAAATCTTAGGATTCAATTACGAGTTTGCTGTCGAGAGTGATTACGGCAATTTAGGCAAAGATAACAAATGGACTGGCATGGCCAAACAACTCATTGAAGAGGTAAGTCATTATCATCTGCCTAGCCTTTGCCAAATTATATTGCGGTCGCCTTCCAATCTTACCGTATGTAGCTAAATACCAGTATTTTACACGGAGCGACTGCCCATCTAACGTCCACAACCCAGTTAGTACTGGGTACATGTTATCCGTTGGTAAGACTGGTTGTCAGACTTTAGGGGCCATTGACTACCTGTAACGACTGTCAAAGATCTACAAATGACAGCTGGGACCAACGGTATAACGTGCTTACCGAGAGAAGGAGATAATTTGGTATTTAGGTCTCCCATCCACGGACCAACCATCAAGAGGTAAGTAAAAAACTTAATAAAATACCTACTAGCTTTTCCACGCGGCTTCACCCGCGTGGAGGTCGGGTATCCCACATAATGCCAGAATTAAAACTGTCACCGTATGTCCTAACCCAGGCATGGTCTTGGTGTACCAAATTTCGTCAGAAGGGAACAGACAGACAGGGTTCATATCATACTTATAAATTAGTATGATGGTTCAAAATAGTTTACTGCTAACTATGCCACAAGTACACTCGACTTTTAATTATTACGTAGAAAATTAATATTTTGCAAAAATAATATTATTTTTATGCTGGTAATTAAAGTCATACGGTAGGTTCTTACTAGGTTTTTTCTTAAACTTTGCTTGCTTTAAGCTATACATAGGTACAACTTAATATTAATTACATTTTCTGCAGAAACTGATCATCAATCATAAATAGTAAGTGTATTTGAATCATGTCTTCAAAACAGTTTCAGTTCATCCTTATTCATAAAAGAATATATTCAGAATCTCTGCTGGAAGGAAACCCGTAGTTTATTTCTAGACATTTCCGTGCATAGGTCATATTTAAACGGGTGGGTAAGTAATAAATAAAATGTAGGAGCTACTTTATGATTTTATTTTCATTTAGGGAAAAACATATTTAACGTTATTAAGTAAAATATTTTTTGACCAATTACAATATTGTAATTTTCGGGAAACCACAAAATAAACGTAGTTTCCTCGCGTTCGCGTCTTCCTCTTCTGGCGTTCTTGTAGTTCAGGAAATCTTTGTGGTGTACCTTTAGTACATCCATATTTTGCCAGAGTCCCATGTAATAGGGATTGAATCTATTACCATCAACCGAGCACAGATTCAAACTTTGTACTGCTACTAAGAAATTATTGATGGAAAAGCGCAATAATACTTGGCTCAACCAGGGAATCGAAGCCTATCTATATATATAAGCTTGCGACTTAGAATATAGAGGCAATTAGGTAGATTACATTTTACTAACAAAAAATATATATTAATCTCACTAAAATGTTGTAGACAGCCGATCTAGCCATCTGCGACTTGACGATGACCGCAGAACGCCAGAAAGGTATCGATTTCTCCACGCCATTCATGACACTTGGTATCGGTATCCTTTACAAGCAGCCCAGTAAGCAGCCACCCGAGATGTTCTCCTTCATGGCTGTCTTCTCTAAGGAGGTATATTATATTGTGAACTATTTTTACGCAAGGTCAAATGTAATTGGCTAGCGAAACAACGCAGGTGCGACTTAAGAGGAAACAGGGCACAAAAATTGGTATTTGAAGAAACTATTGCCGTCGCGCTGCATCAAGCCTGCCCCCGTAGAATGCGATAGAGACAGCTGCAGCTCGGACAAATTAAGTCACAAAAATTTGACAAGATCGACGTTTCGTATTCCCCTTTTTTCTCCTCGAAAACTGAGCAGATTCAATTATTTTTGACATTAAAATTCTAAAAAAGAGTATGTCTATAGGTTCCTTTAAATTTCTTTTATGTTAAAAACTTTTCGAATTTGTCTTCTAGTCCTCTTATCACAGCCGTAATAATGGGACATTCTTTGTAATTTTTAAGGGTTACATTTCTTTTCTTAGTTGCTGAAAAAAAAGGAAATTCCAAGGACGTGTCTACAGTAAACCTTAATTTTGTGAAAAAGAAATTAAACGCTCGAGAGGCATTATTCAGGAAGAAAAAAGGGGAATAAATTTGTATGGAGAATGGCACCCTGTTCCCTCTTAACGAGATCTTTAAAAACAGACAACTGCATTTAAAAGTTTTTTTTTGGTCAACGACCGCTAGTGTTACTGTTATTTGTTTTTTTTTTTTTTGTTATAACGCGTAAAGATACTGATACATCAAGTCTGCACAGTTTCGCTACCAAATATTGACCAAATATTTTGTCCCTGAAAAAAAATAGAAAAAAAAATCGAACACCCACCACACTTTATTCAAAACTTTATATTTTTATTTTAGTTAGATGAGTTTTTTTTAATTCAAAACGTTTTACCTTCATCTTTTTTCAGCCTTATTTTGTGCCTATTCTTTTAAGGTCCCCTCTTTGAGTAAAGGCCTCCTTAATTTCTCTCCATTTCGTCTTCTGCAGCTACAGTAAGCCTGTTTTGGCCGGCCATTTTACTCGGCTAATCTCTCTTGGGGCCGACCATGCCTTCTTTGTGCTTTAGGTTCAAACCATATAGTTGTCTCTCAGCCTTAACATAATTCCTATTAATATAATCAGGTGTGGTATTACATGATGCTGATCCAAGTGGCTCTGGGTGTGACGATGATTTTCGTTGGTCGCATCTCTTATAAGGAGTGGCAGAACCCAGTGCCTTGTATAGAGTCTCCTGAAGAACTTAACAATCAGTTCAGCTTCGCCAACTCTGTGTGGCTGATTATTGGTTCTGTAATGCAGCAAGGTTCTGAAATTGCTCCAATGTAAGTATTTCGAATGGCAGTCTGAAGTTTTTTTTTTTTTTTTTGTTAAGTTTTTATTAATTAGAGCTTTCTCCCAATGTTTACTTAAGTAAGTGGCCAATATAACATTTTTTTCATGCGCAATAAAATTATAGTGAAATTATTATTTTCCAAAGACATTCAAATATTTACGCGTGATAGATGAACGGACAAGAGGAAGAAAATCGTAATGGACAGACGCCAGCAGATCAAAATACCCGAAACTGTCTTCCCAATCGGCCTTGAACGTAATGCTTTAGCGATAAAGTTGAAAATCAATTAAAGACATTTGACAGATTGTAGTAGCTTGATGTGCTGGCGTCTGTCTGTACTACTTTTTAACAAGTCAGTGTAGTGTGATACGCCCGCTTGTGAGGTCGCATTCGTATGACAAAATCGATGATGTTCAAGATTAAAATGTTTGTATGACGATATTCCCAATGGCCACCGGCCACTATATAACGTTTTTGAATCTCTTCATTATTTTCAGTGCACTAGCCCCACGTATGATCACTAGTGTGTGGTGGTTCTTCACAATGGTGATGGTAGCCTCGTATGTTGGTACTTTGGTCGCCTTCCTCACGGTTGAACAAAACGTCTTGCCTTTCAATACGGTCGAAGAGCTCTACAAACAATCAAATACCATTTCCTACGGAGCCAAGAAAAAGGGATCCACCAGAAACTTTTTTGAGGTTTACATTTTTATTTTAATGTCATCATTGCTCCCAGCAGATGTTTGAGAAAAACTATAATAACTATAACTAATTCTTGTAGAAATCTAAAAATCCAACTTATCAAGGAATGTACAAGAAAATGGTGCAAAACAATTGGCTCAAGGAAGAGAACGACCACGGAGTTGCAGCGTGAGTATACAATGACTTTAAATTAATCACAAGTCTCGATGATCATTACATTCATAAAAATTCAATTTACATGCAAATATCTAGTCAAAGTAAGCATTTATTTTCAGGGCTGAAAATTCGCAGTATGCATTTTTCATGGAATCAAGCTCCTTAGAATATTATAAGGAAAGACATTGCGATTTACTGCAAGTCGGGGGGTTGCTGGACTCAAAGAGTTATGGCATCGGAATGAAGAAAAGTATGAATATTAAGGTGGAAGCGCAAAGGGTAGTCAGTGTCAGGTTGTATGTTGATGAAAATATGAATCACGCCAGTAACACGATTTTCATCAAGATATGACCTGACATTGACCAGCAAATGGCAATAAACGTAAGAAAATTACAATTTCGCGGGCTATCCTGGCACTTCCACCTTAAACGTTTTTATTATATGGGCCTATGTACGCAGCGATTTGTTACAATGTCGACACTGTAATCGCAACTAGTGTCAGTTTTCCAAGCAGAAAACCAGCCGTCAATGCGCAGACGATGCGCGTTACTTTAGAACGCGCGTATAAAATACGCAGCGTGCATTGCCCAAATGATTTACTACAATAAAACTGCAAAATTAATAAAAGTATTTTCGTATTTGTGTTTGTAGAATCACCATACAAAAAATTTATAGATGACGCATTACTGCACATGAAAGAAAATGGTGAAATTGAAAAAATGAAGAATATTTGGTGGAAGGAGAAAAGAGGCGGTGGAAAGTGCGGGGTAACTATGTTTTAATCAAAATCAAAGTATTTATTTCAAGTAGGCCAGTTACAGGTGAACTGTCAAAACAAAGACAATGAACAATGAAATGTAGCTACAGTCCCAGTCACAAGCCATAAAAACTGTGTAAGTACTGTAGTAGTAATTATCTTGAATATCATTGGTGATGCCATCTGTTCGTCTTACTTATAATTCTACCACTCATCATCATATGACGTAGATCATAAGAACAGGCGACGATATTATGCCCATCTCTTTTCCTCTCCCTTTCCGCTCACCTTCCTGAATCGGCGGGCCTCACGCCACTCCATCTTTAGACACGTAATCGACCGCATCAACCGAGCTGCTGCAGGTCAATCGCTTCCGCGGGAATCGAGACATACAAGCGACCCCGGGGTCCATCCGCTAACGCGACCTGGAGCTCCAGAAGACCCTCATAACCAGGGTTTCATCCAAACGCCGGCCATGCCATCGAAGCGCGCTCGCTCCGTCTAAATCCACGTGGCCCAAGAACAGAGGTAGGTGGGTGAGGCTTATTTCCTTTTCCCCTTATTAATTTTGTCGCCTGTTCGTCATTTTGATTCCCCAAGACGATTACCAGAAACTTTAATACAGTCCACTTTCATTTTTTATCAATCGTCTTTTAAATTGGTGATTTTAAACACAAGTCATGTTTACAATATTTTAAAAAAAACCCTGTCCGCTCCGTGAGGGTATGACTAAGTATCGAGGTTAGATTCTATTTATGTAATCCTTTTTGGATAAGAAGTAAAAAAAAAATACCCCATTAGAAATAAAATAAAATGTAAGTACTAAAATGAGTAAACCCGTATGGCAAAACACCGGCGCGGGCGGCGACACACCGGTAGCTTCTCAAACGTACTTATGCCGAAGATTGTGTTATCACACTTATCACGTTTTAAAAGTTTGTCGGAATTTAGGGAAATGGTGGAAACTTGAAACAAAAATCATGAATTTCAAACTCATTAATAAAGGGTGTAACAAGACCCTTCACGAAGCCGAAAGCACTTGTTCTCCCCGTCATTGCGATCATTTTTTTTTTTGTACCTAATCTTCGAGTTACGGAGATATTAGGGGTCAGAGTTCCAACTTTTTCACAGTTTTTTTTTATAAATACGTGTTTGTAATGTAAGATTGTTAACACCTCCATGACCCCAGTACTATTCAATCCATCCATCAGCACAATGTTTTGAGTGCGTTACATTGAGTCTTACCGTAAAACGCGATTTTTCACCCCAAAAAAAAGTCGTTTCCCAGCAATATTTCTTGCATAATGCTACTTAGTTTGATGTACAGCATTATGTGTATGTACATAATGCTTTTTTTTTTTTTTTTTTTATCGATGGGAAATCATCAAATGACCCCTCCCGCTCTGGGCTGAGCAGGAGGGAGTGTCAGACTTGTACTGACTAAAACCCATCCATGTTCCTTCCTTTGCCCTTTGTGTTCCAGGGCCGCGGTATCTCTTTCGAACAGTCCCGCAACCCTGGCAGGCGTCGGCCCTTACGGACCCCTTCCTGTTTGCTGACTCTCTTTGAGGCGCGCGTGGAACACGAACGCGCCGTCGACACGGCCTGTCGTCATAAGACGGACGGACGGCGAGCTAGCCCATAGCTCACCGTCCACAGGCCCGCGTCTACGGTGGCCGGGGGCCACCACGTGGCCCCCGACGCCCGGTGCGTCTCCCGCGGCGGCTGGGACGTGAGGTTCTCTCCCTCTCACGTCCCGCCACCTCCTTCGCTAGCATGACTGCTTCGCAGAAGGAGGTGACGGCGTCCCATTCCGTCTCGCTCCGGACCATGGATTGAACCAGGGCCGGACGCGAGAGGTCGCCGCCGCCGATCGCCGCTACGAGGACACGGCGTTGCTCCGCCCAAGCGGAGCAGACCTGCACAGTGTGCTCCACCGTGTCCTCCGGTATGTACATAATGCTTGGTTGACGGCTTCGTGAAGGGTCCTGTTACACTCTGTATTTTTCCTTTCAAGAATATTTTATGTTTGTTTTTTTTTTTGTCTTTTGTTAAACTACCTATATGGTCCCTTCGTACCGGACTGGTTTTTTTTTTTAACATATTGTTTAGTTAGAACATTATTTGCAGTTCCAAATAACGTAGTACCTATCCTAATTTACTTGCAGAGCTATGTGTTCTTCTTCTATGAATTTGATTAAGCGTCATCTCGTTAGTCGCCACTTTTCCACGCATATCACCCTTCACAAAATCCATCCAAGTTCAAAATTTTCCTCGTATAGATAAAAGAAACCTTCCTTTAGAAAGCATTTTGAGATACATCTGCTAATTATTTATATTTATATATATTTATCTGCTAATTATTTACGATAGCAATGAGTGGCGCTTGACATAGCTACTACAGGCCAATCTCTAAATAATGGACAATACAATAAGAAAAACCGGCCAAGAGCGAGTCGGACTCGCGCACGAAGGGTTCCGAATTGTTGCAATTATCTAAAATAAAAATATCTTAATCGGCGTCAACTATATATACAGCATGTAACAGAAAGGGTATAATCATATGGAATACTGTGGTACGGACCATCAAACTGAACAACTTTCTCTATGGGACCACCATCGAAATCGTAAAAAAATTATCAGCTGTCCCATACATTTGGGTCGAGTAGGTATTGAAATTTTGTATAGGACAGCTGATTATTTTTTTACGATTTCGATGGTGGTCCCATAGAGAAAGTTGTTCAGTTTGATGGTCCGTACCACAGTATTCCATATGATTATACCCTTTCTGTTACACGCTGTATATGTATATATATTTTTTTTTAAATTAATTATTATTAAAGAATTTTTCTTTTATTTGTACTGTAAGGCCTTGCTTTTGTGTCATGCTCTGCCGCAGAGCCACCATTTTAGAAACCGATCAATTATATCTTAAAATGATTTACGTCAAACGTACATTATGTACGTACACCGTTATCGCTGTACGTGCATTAATTAATGATAAAATATACATTGATTGTGGCTCTGCTGGAGAGCTCTCTAGCAGAGCCACACAGAACATGTATTCAGGAAAGATAAACGCTGCTGCACTATAGTGTTTATTGCGTACGTGATATTTTAACGTTCCTAAAATTTTCATAGAAAGCGCCTGTTATTTCATGAGCATTCAGCTTGATACCGACACGAATTCCTTAGAAAAAGGGTCTTTACAAACAGACAGAAGGACAACAAAGTGATCATTACGGGACCCTAAAAATTATCATTTGAATTAACAAACAATTGTTACATTGCAATAGGAGAAACGCGACGAGGACCCAAAACAGTTGGGTATGAAGAACATGCTTGGCGCGTTTGTAGTGCTTGGCGTTGGGTGCCTTATAGGACTGTTCATGTCCATCGTTGACATGATGTGGGGGGTGTTCAAGAGATCCGTCAAATATAGCGTGAGTACCTAATGATTACACCAGAAACCCTACACAGACGCTGATGGAAAGGTCAAAAATGTATTGACAATTGTGTCGAAGTTGTAGAAATACGAGACCATTGAAATGCTATAAAAGCAACTGCTTCTGGCTTGGCCATCTGGCTAATCTAATATCAAAGCAATACGATTTTGGCGAACTAACTAATAAACTGTTATAAAACGCATAACATTGTGTGTTTGTATAGATACATGGTAATAAACTTAAAGCCTATTCGTTCTATTTTTATCATAGCTAGAAGCATAGTTACCACCCGCTACGGAATCTTGAGTACTTAACTATTTCCAACTTAGTGTACAGGTAAATAGTAGCTAATTAGTTTTTGCAGTTATAAAACTCACCAACATAATGATGTTTGCAGAAATAATGTAAATTGAATTATGGTTAAAGTATTCACTACCGTAGACGAAAAAAACACCTGAATAAGAAATGCAGGTTTTATTAATTCAAGTTTCAAAAAGAGTTAAATAACGGTCGATACACCGATGATTAGCAGAGAACACCAAATTCGTGTCCAATTATAATTAAATATACTTTTATCAGAAATAGTACTTACAACGTCACAATTAGGTAAACACACTAATCAATTAATGTAATAACTATAAAATTGGGAATCAAACGAGCTTACCTGTTAAGCGAAGTCTTGATTCTAATTTTATGAGTGGTGATCTGAAAAATAATTATTATGACACGAGTAGTATTTCCCTTTCTGTGTTTATACACCGCATTTTAGAAAATAAAAATGAATATTTTTTTTTAAGAACTGCAACACCCTTTCTGACACATGACAGGAAACTTCACTTATTTTAGAGATCTTACCATTGGGAACAACCTCTGATCCACAGCTCTGTTCTCTCTATAGAGTAGTTCCAAATACCTACATTCACTATGTTTTCCTGAAAGGTTAACATTGAATTAGGTAGGCTAATTATTGCAGCTTTGGGACTGTTAGCTATATAGTGGCGGGTGGGTAATTATTTTTCAGATCACCACTCATAAAATTAGAATCAAAACTTCGCTTAACAGGTAAGCTCGTTTGATTCCCAATTTTATTTCGTGGTGATCTTCAAATAATTATTATGACACGAGTAGATGTTTAGAGTTGGCTGCAATAATTAATTAATAATTTGATAAAAATACTTAACTTATCACATAATTAATTAATTATGTGATAAAAATACAAATACTTCCTACTTTAAGAATAGGTATTATAGCTTTAATATTATAACTTTAAGAATATTGTGCATGTTGAATTGATAACTCTGTAATCAGCATTGTGTCTGACTTAGTTGAAGCCAGCACTGATTTAAGCTGCTGTTTGTGTTGTAGGTACTGTGAGAGGTTCATTATGAAGTTTAAATATCACTTTCACTTGAAATGTAAGTAACAAACTAAAAATATATTAGGGCTTGATTTTCCCAATAACTGTTTTATTACTCCGATGGGTTAAAATTAGAGCTAGGACAACAATAGATGTCTTTGTTTTCTGAAGATTGCTCTATTTTATCAAACTATAATGAGATTAAATACTTTTGATAGGTTCTATGGTTGAGGCAATAATAGCCTCAAATCTCTCAGTGAGTAATTTTATAATTTGTAATCCAGTTGCAGTGTAAGTATTCAATGAATGAGTTTGCAAAAAGCTCATCAACTCAGTTAATTAATGTTGAATTGTTTGAGAGTACTTTCAAAGACTGCAGCTGGTATTATGTTTATTCACTTACGGGACCTTTTGTTAGAATTCTTGCAACCAAGGTATGTTATAGAGTTCCATAGATTTGTCGTCTCTAAAGGTGATTGCATAGCTATGAGAGTATAATGTAGGACTTTTATACTTGAAGATATCTGAGATATATGATAGATAGTTGGCCATCCAACTATTGTTCAATAGTAGATATTATTATAATTATTGTTAATATTAGAGTCTATTCGAAACCTTGTTTCTACCTAGTATTAGATTCAATTAATCAGAAAAATAGAAATCTCGTGTTGTAGGGATTAAGCTGACTTTATTCATTAGTACCTAGTAGGTAGTACCTACTGTCAATAAAGCTCAAAAGGAAAATTGCTAAGTGTCTAGTTAGTAGAGCCCTATGACTAAATATTATGGATATTAAAGTATTCACTCCTTTCTGGTCGAGCAGAATTTGAGTTGTAATCAATTAATTCGAAAAAGACAACTGGGCTATTTCCCAAAACTGTTTATTTATTTCAGTTTTTAGAAACCAATTTTTCGACTAATACTTTTAATCTGGTACACTTTGTACTTTATTATTATGTTTTCCCAGGCACCATGTCACCAGCAACAAGCTTTTGTCTTTTCTTAGAAGAAAAAATATAGTACTTCGAGATCTTTTCTCGATGATAAAATATTTGCTTTAATGCAGTAGATTTAGGCAGAACTGACGCAATCATCTTGACTTGTCAGTATAATTTCCCTAAACTATTTTCATATATTATTATGTGTATCACAAAAAACAGCAGTGTCTACCTGGCAATGCGTTTCAAGGACCTCTGCTGTCAAAAAACTCTAGTCATTGCTTGACAAGCTTAGAGTTAACTGAATTGAGTGCTTCTGGTGTTCTAATCTGTATATCTGTCTAAATGTATAATGCAATTAACGGATATCTATGTTGTTCATATTCAGGCAACATTATGGAATTGGCTACATTGTTGTAATGTACTACCAATTGCTATGAATCGTAGTGGGATCTTATTTATATTAAGTCTACATGAAATGTATGGCCTTTGATCTATTAATGTTCTAATTACAATCCATTTACCTCTGCACTCCCATGCACCCCCCCCCCCCGTTTTGTTTCTTAAATCGTTTCACTTTAGTGCTTACTTTCATAGAAAACTACTAATACTCAGATTGGTAGGGGAAATTAATGAAATTTTCTCTTTAAGAGTTTGTATAAATCACACAATGTGTCTGCCTATCTCCTCGGGTATTACAGTTGTGATTTTATGGTATGATTCAATGCACATAAATGTTTTGAGTGTCAATGATGAATTAATCAGACATAACAAATTATCTGTTAATTGTTCTCATCATGGTTATTTTCAAGTCCGAAAATTAAAATACTTTCACTTAAAGTAGCCTTTAAGTTATGTTATAATACAGTCTTGATAATTTTAAACATGTCAAGTAAAGGAAACATTGTTACCATAAGTTTCCCTCCCTAATAATTTTTAGGTTTATGTCGGCATTATTATGATAAAGAAAGGTAATTAATAATGATGGAGTTAATTTTAGTTAGTTATTATTATGGGGTTATTTATTAGATTTAAGTGATTTTGAAATGCAATATAGTGCAAAAATAATTTTTCTGGTAATTGGACCTCCCAAAAAATTATAACATGATTAATATACCCATAATTAAATATTGTACCCACGGGTTGCTATATAAAGCAATGAGTTACTATTAAAGATCTTATTTTAGATTTGACCTATACATTGTGATTATAAGAATATTATCTTTGTTCTAAGACTTGGGGGACGAGAGAGAGGGGTTTCAGAGTGGAATTAAATTTGCAATTTGATTTGGAACTAAAGCAGGTTTAGTTGTTAATGTTAAAGTCATTTGGACACTGACAGACTGTTAAGACCTCCAAACTTTGTAAGTCTCATGAACCTTTTTCCCTCTCAATACTAATAGTTTTTTAGTATTAGGACATTGCAGTGCATTAGATGTGATGACAAATGGTTTCTTGAACCCTTGTACTCAAATCATTAGTATATAACCAAATTTTTAGCATTTGGTTGATTTATTCCAGTATCACTCTTGGTGCGTTGCTCTTTAGGAGCTACTGACTTAACAATCTAGAATCTATCATTGTGTTCAGTGTTGAAAGATGCCTAATGGCTACTTGTTGGATGTTTTAATTGCTAGGCGCAAACAGCCTTATTGATCTTCTTCTTGTCATTGACATGACAATATATTTGACCCAAAAACTGCCACTTCTCTGGTGTTGTTGGAGGCAAAAACCTCTTTGGCTACATCTATTAGTTATTTAAAAATACAACACTCAACACACTAGGAATAAGATTATCTTATCCAGGTCTGGTGTGGTTTTCTCTACTATAATATAAAGAAAATATTATTTTTCAGAAAATTCTTGTATAAATAATTTAATCCTGGGTTCGGCACGGTGGTGGTGAACGTTGGCAGACTGTTATACAGTGTCATTCAATAGTTGATACACGTCTTCTTTCTTTCAGTATGAGACTGGTCATTGCTTTTCTCATGAAAACATCTCAAGCCCTTGGTTGGGCAGGTTCACCTTAGATTTAGTAGTGGAACAGGAGTACCCAGTCATTTATATGACCAGTTTGATCTATTCCAGTTATATCTGTTAAGACTGTCATGAGTGTCTGAAACATTTCTTATCAGCTGTTCTCCCATAGAATAATGTTAACAAAGAATCTTGTTCTATTATTTGAATTCAAGTTTAATGTTTCAATGTGTTATGAATAACAAGTAATTGGTAGCTGAAAGATTAAAATTACAAGTTTGTGGCATAGCCACAGGTGATGAGACAGATTTTACAATTAGCATTATTGTATCACTGTAACACCCATGGGGTGTACAATTTGTGTATGTATGTCAATAGTAATACAATTACACTCATAATTGGTTAGTTGCTATCCATAGCATTGAATGCTTCGATAATATCATACTTGATGCAGAAGCTAAACCACACAGTGTGGACATACCATGCTGTAAATATCTCGTATTTACGCATTTAAAGTTGTAACACTAAGATGGCAAGTTGTGGCATAACCACGATCAAAATAGCTTAAAACCATTTTATCGGCCTGGTGTTTGCATTAGATATACATAAGTGTAACATTAGTTTATAATCAAGGTTGCCTCGATATCATATTTGATGCTAAGCTAAATCACATTATATGGACATAACATGCTGCGAGTATCTCGTACTTAGGCATGTGTAATCATGACAAATGTATGACAACTGGCAACTTTACTCGCTGATGGGAATCCAGGTATCAAAGTATGATCCCGCACTCACTGGGAGAGTATAATACAATAGCAAGATTATGACCCACATGGGGTATGCAAGGTAACGCAAGGTCGTCTCGCGACCTTCATCTCATGGATGAAAAAACATATTATTACATTTACCTGACCGAGGTCATGAAAATGGGACTCACCTGCCATGCCAATTAGATTTTCAGTGTTAGCATTGTTCAATGACTTTGCTAAGGACATCTCGTGTCGCGCACTGATAGGAGGTCATGAATGTAGGACTCACCTGCCATGCCAATTAGGTTTTCAGTGTTAGCATTGTTCAATGACTTTGCTAAGGACATCTCGTGTCACGCACTGATAGTTTACCATCCAGCTAGTAACATGTGATGTTACTGGGGTGTCGCGCACCCACTGGAGGAAAAGAGCTTTAACAAGCTTACAGCACACATGTAATTTACAGTGTTAATGACTACCGTGATATCTCGTATCCGGAGATCAATTAAAAGCCAGGCATTCTCATACGTTCCATCCAAGTTGTGATCAGGAACACGCGTTTACACTCCTGCTTCGCCTAATGCCTCTGGTTGGTGCATATTCACTATCGTGGTCGGCGACGAGCGTAGTACTAGCTCAGATTTCTGCGTCTCGGGTTTACGATTTTCACTAACGATGCACTTAAGACACTTCGTGTCACTCGACATTTTGTTTTTTGGTAAAATGTAATTTAAACTTAGTTTTAAATTAATAATTTGACGATAAAACTTTTTTCTTGCGGTGTCGTTAACGCGCGAAAAAGAAAAGTGAAGTTTCCTGTCATGTGTCAGAAAGGGTGTTGCAGTTCTTAAAAAAAAATATTCATTTTTATTTTCTAAAATGCGGTGTATAAACACAGAAAGGGAAATACTACTCGTGTCATAATAATTATTTGAAGATCACCACGAAATAAAATAGATAACTTCACCGCTAACATTATCTGCACAGTGACGACAATATTAGTTTTCAAGTGTTTGTAATAGCGCTTGATGAAACTAGACTGTCTCCGACAAAACAGGAGTACTCTTGACACGTTGTTAATTGTTGTATTCTCGCAATTTGCTGCAAAACGGGTTCATGTTAGTCTCAACAGCTTGACTTGTACCCAATAGTGTCTAACAATAATCTAGTTCTTCATTGAATTGCTCCCAACCAAAAATAAAGATATCCAATAATCTGGACAGTGGTAATGGTGCTTTCCAGGCGAGTTGAAACTTGTCAGTATTACTTTAGGCTATATTCGTCATCATCCTTGTGAAAATAATCTATCATCGGTCAGCAAAAGCGAAAAAGTTGCCAATGACCAACTTTCACAACGTCCTAACTCCAAACTAATGTCGTGCTTTTATTTTTTACAGACAACCTTCAGATACGAAATAGTAGAAGAGCTTAAGTTTGCGTTAAAGTTCAGTGGCAATATAAAACCAGTGAGGCGAACACAGAAGAAATCCGTGGATGGAAGCTTCGAAGCATTAGCGACCGCGGAAGGGAAGGACGACGTACGCTCTCTCCGCTCCATCCGATCTACTGAAACACATCGGACTCACCACTCGCATAGCTCCAGACACTCGTCGCGCAGCCTCAGTGTGGCGTTTGCTAAACGAAGATCTTATAGCTAAATTGATACTGATGCGGGCTCTTCATTCCTTTCGATCTGAACATTGAGGTTCTACGTCCTGCTTTTTCATAGCTGTGTTATAGTCGGTAAAGACCAGTCCAGTAGCTACGTAGATATCCCAGGTTTAGAAAGTCGTATGATGGCATTACGGCACATGTACAATAAAAATCTAGGTACGTGGAAAGAAAACTTGAAGAAAAGCTGTAGTCCCAAATCGACAATATAATACTGGGCAGATTTGTAGTACTCAGCAGTATGCTAGCAAATTTATAATTTGGAAGGACCTTAGAGCTCGTAGTGGGTGACTCAAGTACATAGTTGAATTTTTAACATGAAAGTAGTTAATACCTTTGTTTGTTGACAAAATGAAATCTTTTATTATTAACAAAATATTTACTTGTTGTTAAAATATAATAAATATTTATTTATAAATCCTTTGCATTTCTAAAAGTGGTTTATAAAAAGGAATATCTTCCGGCAGCTACATAACGACTTGTTTTCCCCACATATGTCATCGCCTTATGGATTTATGATTATTGTCAAGTGGGATAAAAAATGGGTCTCGCGTAATACGTCCATTATGTCTGAGGGCGACATTCAGTAACCTCGACCTAATGACAACTCTTTATGAATGAGCTTAATGACCAAGCTAATATGAATCCCATTGTTACATTCGTGATAAGCGCAATTTCTTAACCAAATTAGTGAACGTAAGGTACGGTACTTAAGTAACTTTTATTTTTACCTATAAACAGCGACAGTTTTGGTCTGGTTTTGTAAGTTTTGTCTGGATCAGTTTTATTTTATGTAATCACTGTGTTCATCGCAACCCAACGTTTAGGTATATGAATAAACTGCTAATCAAGCACTTTGCTTTAATCGATGTGACCATTGACAGTCTTCAAGAGGCAAAGAACCCGAACACAAAAGGAAACTTGTTCAATCAAGTGTCACTAACGACAATCTCTTCCCGAAATAATCCAACAATGACACTAGGGTGAAGGGCTTTAAGTGTTTTTCGTAAAACATAATGTTATTGGATTCAGATCCGGTGATAGACTTTTATTAGAACATTCTTCTTCTTTATCGTGTGGTTAGTGCCTAGCCTGGTGTCAGAGTTTTTATGCCTCTGACTTGGCTTTACATGCTATCAAGAAATATCTCTCAGGCATGCTGTTTTCCTCACCATGTTTTCCTTCACCGAAGCAAGTGATAATTAATACACACTTGAATCTGAAAAATCAGAGGTGCGTGCCTTGGGTTCGAACTCAAGACCTGACTTGATAGTCCGACGGTCACACTATGCTATCACTGCTATAACATGCTAGAACTGCACTGCGAATAGAACATTTATCCGATAACTTGTAGAAGTTTCCTGCTTGTCTTGTCGTCCTTATTAACTACTAGCTGCTGCCCGCGGCTTCGCTATCGTTTTGGTTGGAAATGATCCCACGGGCACGTTGTAAATATAGCCTACGCACTCGGGAATAATGTAGCTTACTATTAGTGAAAGAATTTTCAAAATGGGTCTAGTAGGTCCAGAGATTACCCCCTACAACCTCATAAACTATACCTTTTTAGTATATTAGTATAGTATAGACTAATGAGCAAGAGCCAGAGGTTTTTTTTTTATACGTTGCCCCACATTACGATTTTCGTGGGTACGTTTACAAACATTTAAACTCTCATACACAAACAGCCAGAACCTGAACAACTACTTGTAGATCATACAAATTTTTGTTCCGTGTGGGGATCGAAGCCGCGACACGCAGTGCAGCAGCCAATTGTTCAGCCACTGCGCCAACCGTGCCGTCAAAGTATGGTCAGAGTATGGTTGGCAGAAGGATTGATAATAACAGAACACTATAATTTTCCTCAAGGAAAAATGAACGATTAGTCACACTAGTGAGAATTAGTCTTTTAAAACCCTTCACAATTCTTCAATAACAAAGCTTACTTGGCTTATAGGTACGGCTAGCTAATCTTTTTGGCAAGATCTTATTCTCAAGTGTTGCAACGAGAGAAATGACGGGATGGTTGACCAGAATTTTCAAAAACATTTTCTTCGTAGCACCAGCACATTTTCTAAGTACATAGTGCTGATACATAAGGCCATTATTTCTGTGTCCGGCGCGAAATGGAGACCGACCTCTGTGACCACGATCTTTCACTGCGGTTCCATTAGCCTAACAAATTGCCCGACACCAACTTATAAGTTTACACGTAGTTGTGGTCTAAGTAAATAAATTACAATGGGAAAATTGTGATCTTGGGTTAAATTAACAATGTGTACAGGATCTTTATGAATTACTTCGCAGTATAGTTTTGCCCAACATTCCTTAATTAATGAACAAGTTTCAAGTACTTCTCTGCGAGGGTTAAATATTACTTCTTCAATCTAAAATGTTTAAAGAGCGTTTCAAGTGTTTTATTTTACTTTTTTCCGTTTATTATTCATGTATAGTCTAAATATAATATGTTCATGCACAGTCTTTTTTTTTTTGGGTAATGTTAAATCTCTGGCAATCAAGTGGGTGACGCGCTGTTCTCCTTGCTAGGCTATGAAATAGCCTGTATTAAGAAGTAACAGTGCCGATCCCCTCTAATTGTATTACTAAAATTTTATTTTTACAACTTCCATTTTTGAAATAAATGATTCATGATTGTTCATAATTTAAATAAGTTTTCGTCACAGCTTTCAATCAGAAATCAAATCAACACATACGTATACAATAAAAAGAACACATAAGTACAACTCGTGAGGGAATTAAAATTCGGAAATGAATACCTAACATATAGTAAGTATTTAATCTCGGCCATCTTTCTCTGTGGCTAGTTGTCAACAGCCCTGAAATATAAGGAACGACCCCAAGGAGTGGCGGCTCCTCAATCAAGGTCTTTCATTACTGTACCCTCTTCACGCTCGACACATTACAAGGACGGACAGTCCCGCATTTCTCAAACTATGTACTAATTAACAACTTGACGTACTATCAACTAATTTGTGGACGGAATTCAAGACTATTTGGACACAAAAAAAGGCGAATTAGGTCTTTATTATTAGAATACCCTGTAATGAGAAGTCAGTCTTCTTCAGTCTATACAAACTTGTCAGTTGCAAGATATACATAGTTTAGAAAAACTTTTTTGTAAAAAATAGAACCGACTTAAAAAAAACATTAAAAAATAACAAAACCAAAACACAAAAAAGTGACAGTTATTTTTCACTTTTTTTTAATAAATTCATGGTGACAACTAAAAATTGAAAAATAAATAAAAACTTTTTTTCAAAAAATAAAACCGACTACAACCAAAAAAACACGATGACATCATCATGTCATGGTAATGGGTTTATCCCCAATAAATAGAAATCTGGGTGTATTGTACATTGTACATATCTGCGTACCCTCTTAGAGCACACAGGCGTGATGTTACGTCATAATATTGTATAAACAAAAACATCCAAGCGATTGCAACAATCACGACAGATTTGCTGTCTATTTTTGAAGAGTTCCATAGTATATCTCCGAAGATCAGCAATGGGTGGTCCCATTGCTGATCTTCGGAGATGACTTCAGAAGTATAATCTTTCAAACAAAAAAAGAATATTGCGAATCGGTCCACAAATGGGGGAGAAATCAGGTAACATACATAAAAAAAAATACATACACACGAACATATAAACTCCTTCTTGAAGTCGGTTAAAAACTCTTTAGAGTTGCTGATTTATGTACAGACGCCAACACATCAAGCTACTACAATCTGTCAAATTTCTTTAATAGATTTTCAACTTTACCGCTAAAGGATGAGGTTCAAAGTTGATTGGGAAAAATTGACAGTTTCGGGTAGCCTGATGTGCTGGCGTCTGTACTTAGAAGGAGAAATAAATATTTTGAAGGAAGATACCAAGCCTTGTTACGCATAGATCTTAAATTTTAGAACTTAAGTTAGTATTCCTATTTTTCTAGACAAAAACACCAGGTCCTTTGTGTTATCGTATTTATTTGGGTGTGAAATTATACAATGCAGCCAACACAGAACAAATACATAAATTACCAAATAATTACCTATTCGAGCTTGGCCGTATTAATTCACATTTTAGCTTGACGCGGATTAATTAGATTGCGGTTTAATTATTATAATCCATAGCGGTTAGTCCACAGCCACACTGAATCCATTTTGAAAGCCAATAAACGTATTTATTGTGTTCACAAAGGAATTTTAGCCAGAACTATACCAAGAATTAAAGAAGACATAAAGAAGAAAAGATTTTTTGAGCAAAACATAAACAGTACCGTGGAGTAAGAAACCCTGGTTAACAAATAGGATGCGCTACTGTTTATTCTACAAAGCGCTTTTCAAGCTATATTTCCTCATTTTAGCCATCTGCACCGCATTGCTTTGCCTCCTACTCAATTGCAAAGTATGACGAGAATGGTTCGACCTCTCCGAGCGCGGGGTCGGTGATGGGTCAGGCCGATCATCACCATCATCAGGACGTTCCGGATCTCCTTCAGTCTTCTCATCACTTCCTTTCGATCCGCCAGAGCCACTGCCAGTAGATTCTCTGTGACGAACCGGCTTCGTGTCTCCGCTGAAGCTTAGTATAAATTTCAGTTCAGCTATCAATTCTTCTCTGAATGATACCTGTAAATTTTTTAGCCTTACAATTCAAAGTACATACAAAGTGGTTACGACAGGTTAGACGAAAAAATAACTACAAAACTTATGAATAGGATAGGAGATGAGTTAAAAACTATTCATAAATAACTATGAAGAGATACTAATGCCCGTTTTCACCGACATCCCTTATACTACGACTACGAGTACCATCTACGTATGGGACCCTTAGCTTAGCTTAGCTTTTATCTATACATAAATACGTGTTTTTGAATAAGTCTTACAAGTGTGTGTAATAAATATTTGTCATTAAGAATCTCCATTACATGTGCAAGGTTTCTATCGTGATGTTTTCTTTATTTTTACAGTTTGTGAGTACATTATGAATGGCCAAATTTCAGGTAAAATTTGTGCAAAAAAGCAATTTTTGGAGGCTTATACTGAATTTGTTTCTACTTTTTTTTAACTTTTTGAAACCATAGAAACCTAGATATAGTGCACAAAATAGATATTAGTTTAAAAAATTCAAATACAGATGTGTAACAACTGCATAATCACGTACGAGCGTTTGTATGAAAAGTATGACGGGTTGGCCGCTCTTAAGTGCCGATTTATGGGCCCAAATTTCGACCACCTAAATCTAGGGGATCTTTTAACGTTTAACTGACCCCTAAATGGACCCCTATCCATGCTTAGGGGATCGCATAAACTTGGGGGATGTCGGTGAAAACGGGCATAAGACCACTAGATGGATATGAAGAAAGGTGTATTATAGGAACTGGGTAGAAACTTACCAACTTTAACAATAAGAACTACGGAGAATGACACGAAGCGACTATAGTTTGGTGAAGGGTCACACTGGAACATGCAATTCTGGTAAAACGAAAAAAACACAATTTCAAAAGAAAAAACTCCATATTTACAAATAATGATAGGGTTGACACAATCATACAAAAAGGATCACTTTTCAGATAACACTTTCAGCACAAAGAAATAGTCGTAGAAGCTGGTAGTACTGGAATAACACGAACTGCATGAACCGACGCAATAGTAGTTGATCAGTAAGATAGCCCAACTACTAAGAAACTAATTTTTCCTAAGGGAATTAAAAAAAACATGCCACCAAAATCATAAACGAATTCCCCACACTATCCTAGCTAAACGCTCATCTATCTCACTGACGTGTAAAGAGCAAGCTGAGGAACGTAAAACCATAAAAGAGTCACAAAGTAATGAATATTAATGGCATGTAGTACCTTCATCTTGCGGGATATCATCCATACATCGAACACCATTTCAAAGAAGGCACAGACGACGGCCATGCCCGAGCCTGCCGCGAGCACAATGAATACGCCTCCCACATTCGCGAGAACTAAGGGCTGGGCCTCACCGCCGCCTGCATCGTCATCCTGATCGATAGAGCTTTGTTAATGGTTCAGGGATAACATCTTTCATCGTTAAAGGATTTGACGTGTTCATAATTTTGAGAATTTAATGTAATCTAAGTTATGCAAATAGGGCGTGACTAGTTGGAGTCAAATAGCCCCAGTCAAATAAAAATGAAAGAGGTTGCAGACAGCTTCAGTGGGACAGATCAAGTTCATAATAATAATAGTAAGTTATGCAATGTTTGTGGCATTCGAGATTTATGATTTGATTTTAAATAGCTGTTGCCCGCGGCTTCGCTCGCGTTTTGGTCGAAAATTATCCAACGGGCACGTTGTAAAAATATAGCCTAAGGCACTCGGGGATAATGTGACTTCCTATTAGTGAAAGAATTTTCAAAATCGGTTCAGTAAATTCAGAAATTACCCCTACAACCTCACAAACTCAGAAACTTTACTTGTCTTTATAATATTAGAAATTAGAATAGATACTCGTAGTATAGACTAGCTTCTTTCGCGCTGCCAGTAAAACTCCCGTCAAAATCGGCCCAGTCGTTTCGGAGATAAGCCGGAACAAACAAACAGACAGACAAACAAAAAAAAACTGTTTTTGTAACAAAAACAACTTTTTTAATTTTTGTCTGTCTGTACGGCACATAAGTGCCGTAATTATTTTCATATGCGTTCATTGAAAAGCTGTTATTTTGATATAACAAACAGACACTTGAATTTTATTTATTTGTATATAGATGTTTATATATGTATAGATATAGATACTCGTTTGGAAATGTAACAGGATACCCTTCATCATTAAAAAGATATCACGCCAATGGAGCTTTGAGCACAGCTTGTAACTCAGTAAAATAACATAATTATTCGAATAGGTAACATTAAGTTGGAGCATACCGCACAAGCACCGCCTCCTCTTTTTTCTTTCCACCACTTATCTTTCATCCTCGTCAGTTTTCCTTCTTCTTGTAGCTGTAGAATAGACTCACTCATCGGTTGTCGGTACGGCGAATCTTTGGTAAAAAATATAATTTACAAACCATAACATCACGCCTAGCATAGCATAGCATAATCAGCCTTCAATGTTCCCACTGCTGGGACACTGGGCCTCTTTTCTATGAGAGGGAATAGAGAGAGGTAATCCCCGAAAGTTTAGGCAGAGGAGTGGGTACGTAGTAGAACACCCACTTTGTCAGTTACCTTTGTTTTTAAGTCCCATGTCCATGAACCCGTTATAAGTCCAGACCCTGTGGCAGCTACTGAAAAAATTCCACTGGGAAACCCCAATAACACTCCGCGCGAGCTGGGTGTCGAACCCAGGGCCTCATGCTCAGCAGTAACGCTAACAACTAAACCAATAGGGCAGCCAGATACTTTTTTTATTTAGAGAAATGATTTGTGTGCTCTTCCGCGAAAACATTGATTTAGTACCAAGTTTAATTGTTAAGGTAACCTTTACGCGAAAATATCGCAATAGAATGTCTTACTTTTCTTCATAGCGATTCCATACCCCTTACTATCCAATAGCCCGCCGACTTGTGCCACATCACAGTTTCTTTCAACCATGTACTCGATTGAAGTTGATTCCATTAGAAATGCGTAGTTTTCGTCGTTTGATTTCACTCTGAAGAAAAACGAAGACATAATTTTTTGGATACGTCGGTACTTATTATCGTGTCCAAAAACCTGCAGCTGTACAAAGTGAAATAACTAAGCGCTGATTGATACTTATATTAATGATTTTTCCTTTACATAAGCCGGACTTTATTTTGTATATTTTACCGATGATTCAGTCGAGAGGCAAGATCAGCTGGACTCCCATACAAAATTGGACATGGTCCTTTATAGCAATGTCTATGGAAACTTACCTGTCTAATCCTTCATTATTAGAAGTTGTTCGATATTCAGGATGATCATCCAGATAATGATACATTTTCTGGTAAAGTAAATTATCTGACTCCTAAACAAAAAATAACAGAAAATTAATTTGATTTTTTTAAGTAGAAATTTCTATCGTTCAAGGATACTTCCTTCGATACTCAATTTATTATTCATTGAGCATTTCCATTACCTTAAAGAACATGAAGGTAGCACCTTCATTCTTAGCTCCGTAAGTTATTCCGTACGGGTTATTTGCAAGATCAGTTACACTTTTAATAGCATAAAACTTGGATTCAACCGTAAGGAAGGCAGCAAGATTCGCAGTGTAAGATGAAACCATGATTAAGGTGAAGAACCACCACATACTTCCAGCCATACGTGTTGATACAGCACTAAAACACGAATGTAACTTTAATATACATTTTGATATTAACCTGCATTGTAACTATAGAGGGTGTAACAAGACCCCTAACGAAGCCGAAAGACACTTGTTCTCCCCGTCATTACTATCATTTTTTCGGGTCTAGAAGATATCTGGGAACCTTCTATTTACGGAGATATTGGGGGTCAAAATTCCAATTTTTTGACAAGTTTTTTTTTTTTTTTTGAATATGCTATTTTTTTAATGTAAGATTTTAAACACCTCTACGACCCCCGTATTATTCAATCAATCCATCAGCAGTGTTTCGAGTGCATTACATTGAGTCCTACCGTAAAACGTGATTTTTCAGCCCAAAAAAAGTCCTTCCCCAGCAATAATTTTTGCGTAAAGTTACTTAGTTTGATGTGCAGACGCCAGCACATCAACCTAATGCTTTACCGCTAAAGCATTAGTTTCAAGGTTGATTGGGAAACTTTGACCGTTTCGGGTAGCTTGATGTTCTGGCGTCTGTACATAATGCTTGGTTGATGGCTTCGTGAAGGGTCCTGTTACACCCTGTATAAAAACTAGGAACTGACATGGGTGCTATTTCCGATCCCTGAGTGAGCACACTTCCTAAAGTAAACCAAAACGAGTTGGCTAAGGTAAACTGATTATCCAACGTTTCTGGTTCTTCAATACACGGGTAAGGGTTTTGCCATTCTTCTGGTGCTAGTCGTCCTAATATAAATAATAGACCAGACACACCTACAAACGCTCCTGCCAGCCAACCCCAGACCTATAATGGTAAAACGAAGAGTTTAATTTTATGTTAATATCAAGAAACAAGATTTTCCACAATATACTTACTCCCATTGAAAATGGTGATATGAACGAGAAGAGATTTGGTGGTTCCTTAGTCGGTTTCTTATACAATATAGTTATACCTAAGTTCATAAAAGGGCTGGTAAAGTCAACCGCTTTTTGTCGAGCTGCTGTTATAGTCAAGTCCGTTATAGCGAAATCTGCTCTCTGTAACATAGAATTATTTTGACAACACATTCAACAAGGTAAACAATTACTTAGAATATCAGAGTCCAACTACTTAATACCGGATAAGAATTTATGACATATTTCATTAAATTGATCCAAAATAAGGCAAATGATAGTTACACCATCCATTATTTTCTCCATCATGCCACTCCATTTCTTTGTCTGGTTATTGTATGCACCATATACGCCATCCTCTTGTATTTCGAAAGTGTAATTAAAGTCATTAATTTTTGCTAATTCTTCAATAACTTCAATACCGAAGCCTTCGTATCGATTGTTACCTTCGAGTTTTTTTGGGGATTCTTTGAGCATACCATATGGAGCACTCTACAAAAAACATAACTTTAGTTTGTTGCTATCATCATAATGTACCTATTTATATTTGAAGGGTCGTGAATTCTCACCAAAGCTGTAAGAACAATGAAATGTTTGCCTTTCATTGATTCTGATCCTTCTTGCTCTGCTGGTGAAACTTCATCCTTGGTTTCAACAAACCCGTCTTCTAATGTCCATGTTCCTACCTAATTTGAACACAGAAAAATAACATTATTTTATGAGAATTTAGTACCGTGTAAAGTGCATTGTCATTTTATTTTAGCTATACCTTATCCAAACCATAGGTCATGATTTCAAGCACGTCTATTTCAATTTCCGAACGGAAACCATCTTCATCAAATTTTATCATTCCTGTCAAGCCATCAACTTCCATCTAAAATTAAGTACAAACTTGCAAAAGTTAAGTAGAAAACGAAAACAATTTAAGTTTGTGCATAAATATTGCCCAAAATGACTCACAGTTCTAACGTAATTCACAATGCTGGAACCTAAAGCCCAGCTTTCTTCGCCATCACAAGTCACATTAGATCCCTCTTCTAGTTCCATAGTATTTAAAGTTGCAACAAATAAAGTAACAGCATCGTATACCAACGCTAAATCTAGAGTCAGACCATTATCTGCTATCGCATTTTCTATTTTGTTGTCAGATAGTTCGGCTACTTTCTCATTTAAAGATGTGATAAACTTTTGAATGGGCTCTAAGGTTGGATCGAACAGGCGAATTCCTGAACATGAAAAACAATGCCATTATTACTAGAAGTCAACATGTTTACGTCTCCAAAAATTGCATGACTAAGAGAATGAGACTTCATTTACTTGAAATTTCAATTCCATAGTAAGTTTTAAATACCTGTTATACTAGATCCACCATGTTTGTATGGATCTATGTCTATTGTTTGGAAATCAGGATTCATTATCAAGTAACTATGATCGTCAGACATAATTCCCAATTGTTGTGCTTGTTCTAGTACTTTTGGCAACGTGTCTCTGCCACAGTTAATTACGTAGTTCACACTCCCCGACTTTTTTACAAACTTTAGTTGAGACCTATAATTTGAAACAAATAAATTAAAGCACCTGTCCCCTTATAACACTGAAATTAAATTAAAATGGAAGTTGAACTTGCCTGTAATCGTCACCATCGGGCAATTGAACAATGTTGATGAGAATTTTCTCACCCGTGTCTAAGTCCTGCATTGATAAAATATTGTCAAAAAAAGGTAAGAGTTCGGCACCTTCATATATTATAGTAAAATCCGTCCACCCTTTCATTTCTATGAGGTCTGCAAACATCTGCAAAAAATTAACACAATATTGTTAGAATGTGTAAATTCAGTAAAAATCAATAACTTAAATTAGGCAATCAATCAAGAGTTTTTAACGTAAAAACATTAATTAGTTCCCAAAACGGCCGCCCTTCACCTCCTATTGTTTTAGCTGAGGAGGGGAAGTGGCGGACCAAACTTTCCAGAAAAAATAGTCAAATAATATCTCAAACAATCTAAATACCTGCGAGTAAGTCAAATGATGTGGATATAGATTAACAACAGACCAGTTACGATTTTGTGTTTCTATCGGATCTATAATAATGTGAGGTATCTCAAAGAAATCTGCAATAGATTGAATATGCTGTAGTGTGCTTTTTTTAGTCGGACCAAATACCCCGAAGACGTTACTCTGAAAAAAGAAAGCTGATAGAATTTGCGTTTAAAATAAAATATATGTAATGTTAATAATGTTTTTGAAACATGACGGTTACCTCTAAAAGCGTGCACATAGCTTCTTCTGCTTCTACGATGTCCCCAGGAGATGTTTTTATGACACTTGATTCAATTTCATTTTCTTGCATAGCAATGTTGAATGCGGCTTCTAATAAAAATGTGCCGTCATCGAAAATAGCACCTAAGGAAAATTTGCAGACATTAGAAAAATGCAGACAAAATAAAACTGCGATACGGTACAAAATATATTGATTTATACAAAGGATCTACAATAATACCTATGAAAGACACTACAGGTACCTATAGCGTTCGGTTAACACGAAGCGATAAGTTAATAAATATACTAATTTACGTACCGAAAGTTTTATCTCCAAGAGCGTGGAAAAAACAAAATGTTGTTGTAAGCCATCCGAGACATAACTTTGACATTTGCATGATTAATCACAAACCAACACAACATCTAGGTAAACTTCCTGTTATTGACTTGGTAAAACCCCAAGGTAAGATCTAGCGAATCTCCACAAGAAACTAAGCCACTTGACCTGAATGTCTCTGCGGGAACGGATGCCCTAACTATAATTGTTTCGAATGCTATTCTACTGGCTCTAATACCTAACTGCAACGCTAAAATTAGAGCTGCTCCCGATTTGTATGTACCGGTACAACGCGTTATAATCTGCAAGTGGTATTGTATGTATTAAAACTGTAAGACAGTAGATCAGGGATGGCGAACCAATGGCACGCGTGCCAGAGAAGGCACGTGACACAATATTTTGAGCACGCCACTGATTTTAACCATATTTTCATGTGCCTGTGCCTGCGAGTCGAGGACGTGCCCAGTTGATCACAATAGGCTCGCCCCTACTACATGGAACTTAAACATAACTGATGGAATGTGGGTGTACTATTACGTACTCCTCTGCCTAACCCTACGGGGATTACTGGCATGATGTTACGTTATATTATGCCTGCGAGTCATTTTTTTCAAATGACAAGACTCGCTTAAAAGCCGTGCAGATACACTCCAGGTGGCCTACCATGACGTCTTAAAGCAGGAGCAATTCCAGTGTGGGAAAGAGATGGCGCTAGACGACCTGTATAGCTGTCTCTGTCCCAAACCCAGTTCAGCATGCATTCTACTAAAAGTAAACTTTTACAACCTTAATTTATGTTATTTGTCATCCTAATCTGCAACAACCGAAGTCAGACTAATGTTACTTTAATTTGAATTACACGTAATCTGAAACATTTATTATTATGCAGTGCAAAATGTTTTATTTTTTTGGCTGTAAATAAAGTGTTTTGAGTTGATAGTATTAACTAGTTTAATTATTTTCCCAATAATCACCAGCCAAAATTATTTGACGGCTATGCCCTCATTAAACATTTTTCTTTAGATAAAATGGCACGTTGATCCTTAAAGGTGGCACCCCTGTCTGCATTGCATTGTTATTCTATAATTATTACATTTCGTATAGTTCCACAAATACATTTTAAAGTTGATGTAATCGAACTTTTATAACCATCAAAGTGTTTTCATGATCGGAATATCATCTTCAATAAATCGCGACCCAGTTTGAATCTCGGTTAATCGATGGGTTAAATACTAAAGTATATAATTATGTACATCTGAAGCTTCGCGCGAATAATGTTTTTATCTTTTGATGGCGACCTCTTTCCTCAGTATCATACACTCTGTAGTACGGTAGTGTCTTTTACTGTACATAAATGGTTCAGGGTTTGGTTGGTGGCGTTGAAATATTCCTGAAGCCACACCGTTACAGAGGACCGTTCATTGTTACTGCTCTTAAACACAGATGGCGCTGGTTCAGAGTTCTTAGAACACGCGAGGGCTTTTCTTCGCATTCATTATTATTGCAAATACAAGCTCTCCGTAGTTTTAAACACAGTTTTCATCTGGAAAACTTTTGCGTTTGTCCACTTCAAGATGGCGCTTTGTACTTGCTTAGTGTTCGGCGTCGGTTGGTCAAAAGTTTACTTGGTACTATTGAAAACTCAGGATAGACAAAGCATTTTTTTAATAAATACGGGGTGGACCCAACAGCTGTTTCTTACATAAGAACAATACCTACACTGTCAAATTTAACAGAACAATTTTACAAATTTAATTAGAACTTATAACAAAAATATACCTATATAAAATGAACATACACACAAATATATACACATAATATACAAAATAAATATATACATATAATATGTATATTATCCAGAATATTACAGTATAGAGGAGAGATAATGCTCTTTGCCTTGCTTTTTGAAGACAAATATAGTTTGTTTGTTGTATTTTTCATCGGTTATTTAAAAAGCATCTGCTGTTCCATTCATTTTGACAGTGTAGGTATTGTTCTTTTGTAAGAAACAGGTGTTTTTTTATATATAATGAAAAATAATGAAAAATTACTCGAATGCCGCTTTTTTCCATTTCCGTATCGAACGTTGACAAGAAAGTACGATAAACACTAGCAGAGTCAGCAATCATAGCAAGGCTCAGATCGTGATAACCGTGTTCGCGTCGTTGCCGCTTCCTCCCCGTATGGTGATACTGTAATGTTCTTCGTGTGCCTACATCTTTTATTGATCTAAATAGTAAAAATAAATAAGTCCTTATTTCTTCCATATCTGTTAACATTGTTGAAATTGTGGGCAGTTTGCTTAATCTAGTTGTTAGTGTTATTAGTTTTTAGTCTTGAGTTGAAATATGGACCTCATCACCATCATCATGGCCTCTTCTAGCTTTTTCCACTTATCTTCTCCTATTTCCTGCTAATTGGGCAATATCGTCGATCCATCTTATCAACATTTTGTAAGTTCTCCCTCCTTCCTTCTGGTCCTTCTGCATTTTGTGGTTTTTATGGTCCATCTGTGGTCTGTTAGGCGGGTAACATGACCAGCCCATAGACATATATTTTTTAGTGCATGTTTGCCTCAGTTACCTGTTTTTACTTCTGATAATTTCGATTCTAATTTTATGGAGCTTACTTATTTTAAAATACTCGTCTCCATTCCCTTTTATTCATCTATCAACAGTTTATTAATGAGAACATGACATGACCCAACACCTACATCGCAACCATTACGCACAGACGTTTACCACCCAATAATTAGGAAAGTGTCACAGTATATCAGGAGAGCCGAAAGCTGTTCTGGCTCCGGCGGATTGGGATCGCATCGTAAACTTGGAGATTGGGCGGGCTTTGTCGCTAACCGCCTAACCGCTTCCGCGCTAAGCCTAAAATTGACAAATACAGGGTGAGTGCACTCCAGGTAGTATTTTTTTTATTATTACTTTCCGATAGCAGATTTTACACTTTTAGTCATGACGTAACTTGCATTCGCATGATGTAATTTTATTTTTATTGATATCTCTACCTTGTGAACACAAAGTTTTTGAGATTTGACTTTACCAACAAATATTTGACTAACACTTGGGCATTATAATTATATTTAAGTGCGAACAGGAGATCCAGCTGGATGGTAGGTAACTAAAGAGGGATATTCCAAAACCCATTGATAATCTTTTTAATCTAATAACGACACAGGCTGTATACAAGTCAGCTACAACATAAAGCTTCCCTTTGGCTCGAAACCTACACTGTGATTCTGTTGTAGAAACATGTTCCATCTGTATGCCATTAAACATGCAGCCTTCAATTCCTCTATCAGAAGTTTTATAATTTACCTGCAATTTAAGAAAGAAACATAATCCTTGTAATCCTGGATTTAAGGATTGTTTTAAACTCAGAAGAAACATGAAATTCTTTAGGAAAGGAGAGAATTTTAAATTAGTTTTATTTTTGTAGGTAGAACATTTAAAAATTACTTTACTGTGATGACTTAGAGAACAGAATAGGTACCTGCCTTCTAACAAATGCTGAATTCCGAGATAAACCTATTTGATTAACAAATTACAAACTTTTCACTTCTGGCTTTTTGGTCCATTCGGATTAGAAGTTTGGGTTCATTCAGGTCATGTATATTTTGAGCAAAATGTTTATTTTTGTAGCCAGTTGTTGTGCCGAATCTAGGGGCTGACCACGTTAGGTTAGAGGTAGGTAGTTCCAGCAGTGAATGTATTTTGATGATGGATGACATTTCAAACAAAGATATTACAAATATAGTCTGCCATTTTCAACAAGACTATTTGGGAGAGCACCTTCGAAATTTATTCTGTGTATGCGGGATATTTTGGTTCAATGTTGGAATTCCAGGTTGCATGGTCTACAATCTCGATAGTGTCCAGCAATCATATTACACGATTGTCGGATTTTAGTTGCTTCAATCTCGTTTCTATCAGACAGAATCCAAAGTCTTTAAACACTATTCAAATAACTCACAAAATTAAGTTATTGTAGGCTCATATCTCTTTTGAATTTATATGGTTTATATCAAAATGAATTTTCGTTCCTTGTAACTTTAATAGACTTAGCTTATAATAACATTTCTAGATTCAAGGCCTTGTAAAAGTTTATCACAGGCATTAACTAAACGGTTTTCTAATAAATCTGTCTGGCGCACCTACTTAACATCAGACCTATTATATTTTTACAAACCTTTTCTACTAAGTTAAAGTTATAGTCATTATTAGGTTTTGCAAATTACTTAGCAAAGCTTTGTTATTACAAAGTTGCACCTTCTCCTAAAGTTATTTTAATACCCAGCATATAGTTCAAAATTAATTTTGCGTAGCTCAAGAACGCCCAAAGTGTTACAATATTGCTCTTTATAAAGTAGGATCAAGGAAATGGCGTGAATACTTGCTTACATGAAATATACTTCGAGGTGAACGTGGCACACGTGTTTGAATTTTCGCACGTACCTCCTGATCAAAGAAAGATTTTCCACCAAATGATCATTTAAGACCTCTGGAGATTTGCTTTGGAGAATTTTTTGAACATTTGGAAAATTAACAAATATTTGGGAAGCGAATTTTCAGAGGATCGACGTAGGTTTATGCTAAGTTTTCGGCTTTCTCAATGACACCAAGAAACGAATACAAAACATTTATGTATAAATCAAAAGGGTAAGTAAGGTCAACTGAAAGTCACGACAGATGTTGTCCTGGTTTACATACAAATGCCTTTGGGCGTATCGTTTGAACCCAAATATATCAGATGTTTAGCATAAATTGTGATGGAAATAAAAACAAGAGGCTTCAACAGATGCGTACCAGCCACATGTCAAGTGATTCCATTTCGACCCGGTGAAACTCTTCGCAATATCCATTTAGGTTGTACAGATACAAAATAGTGTACAATAAGTTGCCACATTTGTTTTGGAGCCTACATTTATCTCGTAGACACCGAACCACTCAGGCTCAATACCAGCGTTTCGTCTGGCGATGCTTATTCGTTCAACTGTAGAAATAGTGCTGCCTCATGACGTGCCAACTTGGGTTGGTCTATTAATTCGTTTAGAATGGTTGCCTACGTTTCGATATTTTGCTTACATTAGTGTGATAACTTTTGTATCAATAGGTTTGATAAAGGAGCCTAGGAGTAATCATGCTAGTTATGGACAGAGCTAGCATGTAGGTTGTATAGAACAAGTTTTGTCGATTGTCAAACATAAAGGACTGGTTCCATACAATTTGAACGAAAAATTTCTACGCTAGGGCGTCAATAATCATGTTCTGAATTATGGTAAACATTTTCAAACCTATATGTCTCTTACACATTGTATAGTCGTTTTTAGAACACACATAATAAGATTGTCTACTGCTATTTTTTTTTTTTCACAATACAGGTTTTTAAACTATCATGGTCACTATGATTCGTTCAGTTGATCGGAGTGGAAAACCTGACATTAACACATACATTAACACTAGAAACGGGATATTTACCATGTTTAGTGTTGATTTTGAGTTTGTTTGTGTGTTTTGTTTTCACAATTGGACTCAGCTATAAGTAAACCAACTAGAACCATTTACTTCCAAACAACACATGTTAGTTTAGTATCCCTCCAATAGAAAGCAAATAAGGCCTCTAGGCAGAACTACACTGGCATACCACCCTTAATCGATATTCCAATCAACGAGGCTGTATCGGTGGCCGAACAGCCGCTGGTCAACATAGTATGGCCACGACACTGTTGTCGCCCTCGTAACTCCCGATCAACAAGCAGATTACTCAGAACATCGTGTACACGATTAGAGCTTTGATTTACTGTTCAGATACTTGTACTACAACTAGTCGCAAACAATGTCAAAGCTGTTGGTTTGTATTTTGTGGATCGGGAAACAGTATGGTACACACAGCGTCAGTATGTGCTTACCCCTCAAGTTTTTAAATGTTACACTGCCACAACATTGAATTTGTTACGAATAATCTAAAGAATACTTCAAAAGAGTTCATTGTTTTGACTTAGATGTGAACCATCACATCACCGAATGTAGAAAAACATACCGGCAGTACCTACCACAAACCGCCAATACTATATAGTTTGACGTATTAGCCAGCGAGCCCATAATATGAATTGCAATGAAATTGTTGGCGACTATCACTTTATAGTCACTTTATCTTTAGATCTCTGTGTAATCGACAAGTTTTAATAATTTAATGGTATACATTAATTTTATTTACTTAAGTTTTCTTAATAAAATTAATCCATACCCTCAAGATAAATCTACAACGTTTGATGTTTACGTTCACTTAAAACGACGAAGAATAAACGACCACGATTTACCCATTGTTTTTTAATATGATTTCTAATTTTATGAGAACAAAAATAGTAAAAGGATTTGAGATACAGCTTGGCATAGTACTGTTATTTTTTCTTGTTTTTTAAATTCATAAATAAATATTACTAAAACAAAAAAGAAAGAAAATACTAATATAAAAAAATATAATGCATGATGCAACATCATACACGGCAAGCGGTCTTGAAACCTGTGGTCTATTTATTTAGACGTTGAATATAGTTTCATAAATGTTATTAACGTTTAATTGAAAAAAAAAAATAACAATAATAAAAACAGACTTTAAAAAAATAAATACTAACTTGAAACTTATTTATTCACTAAAACAATAAACAAACCGGGGGGGAGGGGTAACCGCTTAATGAAGCTGTGTGTACAATCTTGATTTCTTCAGGTAAACAACGGGATATATTAGAGAGGGGCATTGTTTTAATGTTACAGATAACAAGGTTGTTGGGGGGGCTGATTATCTAGACTTCTAGAGAGCATAGACAACGTGAAATTGTAACAGTTGTATTGATGAAGAAAAATCGAAAATGTACTGGATTGACAAGCTATCGAATAATTAATGTGAATTTCGTTTAAAGTCTTTACAGAAATACGAAAATGATAGCCAACGCCCTCAGAGTGCGCCCAACGTTCATGAGTATACTCACTCGTGGGGGCTTTTCAAATTTATTTGATACATGGGCGAAATTAGAATAAAATAATAATTAGTAATTTTCATAAATACAACAATTTCATCTCCAGCTAATATGTTATTGTTTATGGTTATTTATGTATTTCTATTTGCTCCATTCATTCCCAAAATATTTCACCATGTTGTACTTATGGCGAAACAAAAGTGAATACATAAAGGATAAAATATTTAATACTAAGACGACGTATATCTCTTCCACTATCCTCGAGGTGGCCATTAAAATGAATTATTCGAATACGTGTCTGAGTTATACCTATGTAACTTGTTCAAATGTACAATGTACAATGCACCAGACTACAGCTTGGTACTGTTCCTAGAATTGTTGTATATTAAACGCATTCGATTTGGGATGTTTGAAAACCATTTGTTTTATTTTTCGTCCTTAACCTCTTTGATAAAATCATCACCATCGTCTACAACCCTCGGCTTCTCTATGACTTTAACAGTCTCCACTCTGTAGGCTTCAGTGCCCGACTCGTCCAAGTCTTTTACTTTACCTAACATAGCATCACGCTTGTTATGCCCGAAGGTTTAGGCAGAGGTGTACTAGTACGCCCACAATTCGCCTGTTATAGTGTCCTATGTAATAGAACACGAGCTTATTCAAAATTAATTTCAAATCGTGTGGACTGTGGATGTGTTGAAGACTTACACCACTTATTGATGGACTGTGTTCGGTATGAGTCTAGGAGAAATGACCTGTTTAGGGTACTGAGGTTGAACAGACTTGAAGTAGGCACATTCCATAAAATCCTGGCTCAACCAAATGGTGATGATGCGAAGAGTCTGTTCAGGTTCATGGCCCAGATATGAAAAATGTGTAATTAGGGTACTATGGGACTGACATACGCATTGCGGTTATAAATGTCCCTAAAAAAAAAAAGAAAAAAAAAAGTTCAAATCAAATAATTATTTATTTCGAACAACCAAGGTCCATTTATCGGTTGGGTTATTGCCATCAACTGGGCACAAACCCAAAAGCACTGGCTGCTACTGAGAATTTCCTGATGGAAAAACCCAATACAACTGCCCTCATCTTCAGGAGAAGCGCTTGCGACCACCAGACCAACGAGTTACCTAATATAATATTGGTTTTGTACATACGTCTAGATGGAGCATCAAATGTGCGTAAACGTGTCAAAAAATATCAACCGACTGTTAGCTTATAAGTTCGCATACAGAGACATAATATATTGTTTCTGTGCACCACCGCAAGCACGCTGCCGCATGCACACAAATGTTTGAAATTGTTGCCTCGTTTTCTTTGTTTTGATTGTAGGGCGTCGCTCCATCAAAGATTGTATTGTATTCAATTATTTAATACGTACATTTTATCCAAGATTGTGATTAAGCATGGGTACTATGCTGATCTATCTATTTACATTCTCTTGTCAAGAAATATTGAGAACAACCAAGCAATCAAAGTAACTTACCTATTCGTTTATTGTCTAGCTAGATAGTTTTCTTTACTCTTCTGTCTGATAAGTTTGCAAAGTATTTTGTAATAACCTTCTTGTTTTTAATTGTGTTCTTCATCTTATTCAAGCACGGTCTGGCTCACAATTCTGTAACTAACTTCAATTATGGATGCCTCTGGTTCTGTTCTGATTTCTTACGATGTCATTCCCTGCCACGTTTTGAGACAAAATTGTGAATTATGAATGTGAAATTGTGGTGTCCGGACATTATCGGTTAGTTCTTTAATTCGGACATTGGGTTACCTACTGTTAGATGGAATTGTTAATCTTTTCCTTACTTTTGAATGTTTTAGTCAATGTAGCCAAATATTTTAAGATTATAAAACCTACAAATAGGACTGTTAGGTACTTCTCAATTATTTTTTTTTATGCTTTTTAGTTTTCTCTTAAACCTCTTACATACAAATTCACAAGAGATTTTTTTTCAAAGAGCTAAAGGTTTTCATTTCTTTAAGAAAATTCCAAGTATTAGGTAGGTATGTGGTATTATAGGGAGGTGCAGCAAAATTAAGGTACCTTCGTGAAACTCCCACAACGAAGTAATTATCTTTATACTTATTTCTTTGTGTGCCGCGAAACTTAAAGAAACAAAGTTCAAAGACATGCTACAAAATTAAGTTTTATGATTATAAATAGTAAATTAATTTTTGTTTGCTATATTTGTAGAGAGACTCTAAAGCCTATTAATTTTGTTTACAGTCCCATTATTTACTATAATTTCAGCCTTTAGTTTACTACCTACTCAGGAGTAGATAAGTACCAATATTTGAATACAAGTTACCTAAATTGCGATCCAATTCCAAGCATAACTTAAGACTAAAAATTAAACATTACAAGCAAGCAATAAATTAAAAGTCTTTTGTTTCCATTTGTGTTAAGAATTCTTCCAGTTATTCTAGTTAAAAGTATTTAAATTTCCTGCAGAGTTCCTGGGGGAACCATTGCACAAACATCCGGTAGGCAGCTGCTCCGGAGCTCCTACAAATACAATTGCAAGTTCCGTTGCTTGCAGCGGAGCGACGTGACTTGCGGGTTGTAGCCGCTAACTGAACCACTGTTTCTTGCTCCCAATAAATAAAACCACCCGTTTACATAACGTTTACTTAACGTTAGCAGAGCTTCTAATTCTAGCTTTCAAACAATTTGTTCATTTATTTATTCTTGGAAAGTATTTCTGCAAAATTAATACAACATTCCAGCTGAATCAATCTAGGAATTTCTTCAATTTATTTAATGAAAGTTAATGTTAGCATCAACGGTTCGTTTTCCATTTTCAGCTCAAAATAAATTTTATCAGACATAAACTTTTATCTACTGAAGAAGGTCGGACTCACTGATGGCTTTTCGCCGGACAAGCAAAAACGAGTTCAGAAAATCAGTAAAGGAGTAACTAGAAAACTTTGACATTATTAATCAGGTTGAAACACGTAACAAAGTCATTCTTGTAGCTGAGTACCTATCTCGCAGCTTTAAAACATTGAAAGACCATTAAAAGGCGGGTCATAAAACGTCCGTTTCATCTTACTTTGTTCGCGATAATGGATTGTGAAAAGGCAAAGTTCTTTTTATCTTTTAAATACAATTAAGACACTATGTACCAGCTTACCATTGGATGGAAGTAATTCTTGGCGTGCGGAGCTGGCCACGGTAAATTAAAAGGCTTTCAAATTAACGTTGCCAATCGAGTAAGTGGCGCTTAAGTGATTTGTTTTTATTCTGGAGAGAACCTGTGGATCCATGCAGAGTATAGCTGAAACCCGTTAAGGCCTTAGTTTTTATCCTTTATTTCACAGTAGTTTAGGTATGTTTTGTTGTTTGTGTTTGTTGGCCCGCTTAGACCGGAAGCCGGGCCGACATAGTACGTAAAAGGTTAGGTTGTTTGTGGGTACTTAGAGAACAGTTACACCAGAGGTTAATTTAAATCTTTTAAGTCATTGATTAATTCCAAAAGTCGTAAAAACCGTTGTTGTCTGCCCAAACCGCAAAATTTAACAACAGACAAAGACCAAACGAAGCAGGAAGGAAATCTAAATTCTTCCATGACAAAGGTGGTTTCTAATCACCGTCATTTGCCACAGACATTGTCATAAAAATAATGCAGTCGTTATTTGTAAAATTAAAAAATAGCTTGGAGCCGTGAACGTGACGTGAATGGCTCTCGGCGGTGACGGCCGCGGCCAGCGGCGCCCCGGGCAAATTGATGCGAGCGCCGGCATCGAGTGTCACACCTATTGAAACGGCTCGATACGTGATACACCACAAATTTAATTATCCTTTTACTCTGTCACCACTTCCAATTTCCCGCATTTATACCGCCAGACAATAATAGCATTATTGAATGGGAAATTGTATGGAGCTCGGTACTTGATGCCAATTAAATATCAGCAAAATTTCGTTGTGTTGCCTGTGAAGTAAAAAATAAATTTTTAGTTGCTGCAAAACATGGACGAATGTTTAACATACCGTGTACTTAATTTACATTTGTAAAATTTAAAGAAAAACGAGCTATTTATGCTGGCTCGTGGGAGATCGTGCCATGTAGACATACAAGCGTGTTATTTATTCATTAGCGCAGAGCTCGACGCGCTGTTGTTTCCGCCGTACGATATGAAATCTCATATTAACTTGTCTACTTTCAGCGACTCGACGAATTTATGTAGCGCGGGAAATTGTCGCGGCGCTGTCTTGACGTACGACTTTACGACGTTTCGTATGCATAAACTTTGTTTACAGTTACTGAGCGTAGCTCATCAGCTCACATGCTCTTAAGTACATAAATATTCATAATCGAGTTGTTTGATATTTTAAGTCTCGTAAACATAATATACTAAAGTTTGTAATGAATTGAAGCATGCAGGATTAGGGGATTACTAGGTACTTTGATTTTACTTTTAATCAAGACTTACATTATTATGTGTTAGCTTGAGCTCAGTTTTAATAGTATACATATACAGTACTTAGTCCCTAACACAAAGGAAGCGTCCTCTCTCAATGAAATTATTTTATCGTGATCTTTAAATCTTGATTTCGTAGTTGTATCCTCATTGTGATACTGAACTGCTCCTCATAGGCCGAGCTTTAAATAGAATGTAACCCAAGTACTAAGTTACTGCTGACTGACATAAAAACACAATGAAACTATTTCATCCCTACGTACATAACGGTCTCTTAAATACAAGCAGAGAAAGTTAGACGGGGGTCAAGCCTCCATTAATTAAACAGAAGGGCGGATGCCTAATACCCTCATCTTGCAAACCACCGGGGCGACCTCACCGGAACTTTCAAAAGGTCAACACTACGCTCGCCGCCATCGAACATTATACATTATTGATCTTGTTGCTTCACGTAATAACCCCAATGTGCCTTCAAAGTAGGATTCCAGGGTTCTAGGCCGTCTTAGATCAGACCTTCTGCCGGTTGATGTCTTCATGGTAAGCGGTTTATATATTCCCGAGCCAATGTTATTCATATCGGGACCCTAAAGTTAGCCAAGCGATATTTTACAAAGTTGCCAATTTTTGGGGCGAATACATTTATGTAGGACACGTCACGCCGGTTTTATATTATGTATGATACTTAAATCTTTTAAATGTGGAAGCCAGGGTCTTAAATGCGCATCGCCGGGATGTACCTGTTTTATATTCAGTTCCCCCTGCAACTGCTTGGCAAAATAAATTAGGTCATTATTTCACTGACACTGCTCCTTCTTTTAGACGCAGGCTTCTTTTATGCTTTGAATTTATTTCGCTGTTATGATTCTTTAGGAATATTATTTTAGTCAAAGGAGAAACGTTTTGTGACATCAAAATGATGAAAATGGTAATTTCTTAGGTAGGATTTCATTAGCGTGTTATTTGAGGGTCTACCCTTTATAGCAGAACTTTTTATGTCATAATATTATTTTGCATAACAATGGATAGCAGAAACTTCATTTCGCAGAAAATCGTTTGGCAGACACTCATTTATCATACATTCAAAACTCATAATTTTGTAGGCCAGAATCATCTTTAGGTATACATTTCGTATCCATAAGAATTAAGAAGTAGAACCTTCACTTCGCAGAAACATCAGTCAGAATCGTCTTTTAGCATAAATTTCATATCGATATTCATTAAAAGGCAGGGCTGTCATATCTCAGAAAGTAGCAGTTAGAATCATCTTTTGGCATACATTTCTTAACCATAATAATTGAAAGACTCATCTATCACATTACAGAAAATTCATAGTTGGAATAATTTTATATTTCTTACTTCTAAGAAGCATGTAAACAAGCATACACCTTGCATGCAAACAAGCATATACCATGCATGCAAGCAAGCATGCAGCATACAAGCAAGCATGCAGCATGCAAGCAAGCATGCAGCATGCAAGCGAGCATGCAACATGCAGCAGGCATGGTTTCTGTTACGGCTCCGGCGCTGCGGGGCTCCGGCGGTCCCACACAAGCTTACGCCGCCCCACCCCTCCGCGCCTACGCGCGCTTAAATTACACTCTAGGGGAAGGGCAGACAAGACTACGTGGTTTTGCAGCGATTTGTTTCTGTCACTAACTTTTGTAGCACAACATATTGACTTAAAGACGATATTTTTATATTTATTTTAGGTTAAAAATGCTTATTTATAGAAATGACAATCATCATCATCGGCCTAGCCTTTTCCCAACTATGTTGGGGTCAGCTTCCAGTCTAACCGGATGCAGCTGAATACCAATTCATAGAAATGACAATATGCCTAATAAAATTATTCCAAATGAAATTCTGCCATCTTCATAGTATGCCAAATGAAATTCTACCATTAGTACCATTAGTAAAGTATGCCATTGTATAAACGTTATGCCCAACGAAATTATGCGAAATTTTAACTGTGCCAAAGATAATTATGCCAAATAAAATTCTGCCATCTTAAAAGTATGCCATTGTAAATTCCGACATTTAAACATCTGGCCAAAAAATAATTATATTAAATATTTTTTAGGCCTTAATAATATTCGTTTAAAGAAGATTATGCCTAGTGTGTTATGCCAAATAAATTTCGGAGCATTAAGATTCTGCCAGATAGAGGGAACCCATTATTTGAACATTTGCTAACCCGATTTTTTTTTTAAAAAGTTTATAGTTTTATTTAGCTGTTTGCTGTATGCAAATAAATAATTAATTGAAGACAGATTCAGTTACCTTTATGCGAACAGACGCGGCAATGAAATGCAATTACAATAGGAACGTACTCTAAGCGGAGAGCTTTCTGATTAAATATTGAGCTATCAGTTAATGGCGGTAGAAATTGTGGGAATTATTGAAGGCACTTAAAAGCTTGTACTAACAGCTGTGGAGATACTACAGACTGATAGGCTTTCCAATTTAGATGATTATTGAATAAGGAAATTGAAGAACCTACTCACCTACAATTTGGGAGGCAAAGATTTCAGGTAACATGATTCTTAACGAGTTTTTTTGATATTTTTTAATAGCAAAATAGCCCATTTTAAGTGTATAAAACTTTTGGCAACAGATATTTTTACAGTAACATAAGACGACGCCTGAATTAGGCAAAGGTTAGGCAGTGGTGGCTATACCTATCATATGGTACTCCCACATTTCGCTATTAATGTTAAGTTCCATGTAGTAGGATGCGACCCTATTGCCATCAATCATTCTCTTACAGAGCCTTCTTTAATCTTTTGGAGGCCCTAGGCACTTTATAAAAATGGGGCTCCCGTAGAATGTAAGAGGGAGCGAAGCGAGATTTGAGCTTAGGATTTCTTGTGTCAGTTCATACAGGAATATAAGAAACTAATGACTTATGCTGAAAAGCTAGAGAACTGTAAGAACGTTCGATGTAAAAACAAGCAAAGCGAGCTCGAAAGTTTTAATATCCCGCCTGGGATAAGTTAAGTTTCGGCGGCCCTCTTGGATCGTGACGCACCAAACACCAATAGAACAAATGGCCTTGGATTTTTATCCAAGCTAAAAAAAACTGAAATGAAATGAAATTATTTATTTTGCAAATAGGATATTAAAATCACTTTTACATGTCAATATTTTGTTTTTAAAAGAACGTTGGCGCCGGCATTTCCTAACTGACTACCCCTGAGAAGAAATGCCGAAACAAACTCAGGGATCGTGGTCTCTTTTAAAGTCCAGACACTATTATTTGAAATTATATCAACGTGAGTGTGAGTGTGATCATGTAGGCATTGTCTGGTATGGTCTTTTGAGGAAAGAGCCATAGCAGGTTTGAGTTGACCTGTCCCGACAGACGGCACGCATGCATCAGTCATCCATCGTGTAGCTCAACCAACATTTTAGGGAGCTCAACTGATGGGAAAATCCAATAACATTGTCAGACCTGCGACCGATTCCAGGACCTCTTGCTCAGTAGAGCGCTGACGACCAATTGACTAACGAGGCGATTAAGATTTTTTAAATCAGGTTAAACTAGATAAGTAATAAGCTAACCAGTGGGACTTGCGCACAACTTTTTCCCACACATATGCATGCATCATTGCAACATGTGACCACGGCAGTCGTACCTGCATCTGTGAGGGCTGGGTCAAAATCACAATATTCATGAACCAAGCTACCTTGGGCACCCGCTTAGCCTTGCCTAAGGTAAGGAATTCATCAGCACATTTCTGCTGTAGATGTCATATTTTGTTACAAATTGACATCGCAGCGAGAAATTTTTGGGGATCAGAATTCATGGGCCAAATTGCGTTAACTCCAACCCAAAGTACTTATTTGAAATGAAGCAAGATTTTTGAACTTTAAAAGAAAACGAATCCAGAAAAGTAAATAACGCTGGAATAAATATATTTTGGCATCTCAAAATTTCAGTATCTCAGTCACCACTGTACGTTCTTTCAGGCTAAAATTATCTTATGTCTTATTCCATGGTCTATCCCTGTGCCAAATTCCATCCTGATCAAGTCAGTGAAGACTTGAGAAACTAACTCTCATTTATTATATTGAACTGTATAAGCTGGTTATGTTCTAACAAAAAGATAGTGTTGGATGTTGGCTTTCTAATAATACCTGCGGTTAAAAGATAATTAACAGATCTTATTGCAAGCAGGCAATACACACATACCCGAGGCCCTAGTACGAGCAGTATAAACTTAACGTAAATACGTCGTACGACGTTAATCTAAAAAACAATTATCCTATTGCATTATAATTAGAAGAAAAAAAAAACATTTATTAGTCGCAGGGACATGACGTGCATCATACAAGATGACAAAATACCTGCCAAGTACGAGACGGCAACGCCCACGAAGGGTTTCGTACCAAACGGAACCCTTAAAAGATCACTCTCTTGTCCGTCTGTCTGTCCGTGTGTCCTTGCTTTTAACCAAAATTGCCAATTCCAGGTCAACCGGAAGTACCCTATAGGTTTTGGATCTGGGACCTTTGTCCGATTGGACATTTGCGCGAACAGACATTTGCGCGCCAGGACACAAGCGCGAATGGACTTTTGCGCAATTGGACATTTGCGCGAATAGACATTTGCGCGCCAGGACACATGCGCGAATGGACTTTTGCGCAATTGGACATTTGCGCGAATAGACATTTGTGCGCCAGGACACACGCGCGAATGGACTTTTGCGCGACTGGACATTTTCGCGCCAGGACACATGCGCGAATGGACTTTTGCGCGACTGGACATTTGCGCGAACAGACAATTGCGCGCCAGGACACATGCGCGAATTGACTTTTGCGCGACTGGACATTTGCGCGACTTAATGGTCAAAGAGGTTTACTCTGTGGAGTAAACATAAAATCACGCCTGTTATTACTTGAAGGCAGTTTTTTTTCTTTCCGTCATGGGTGTCGTTTTCATGGTTTTCGGAGTCGCTGATTACGAAAATAAGGTCAAAATTAAAATCCAAAATGGTGCCGAGGAAAATTTTGGTTTTTTCATCATGGGTGTCGTTTTCATGGTTTTCGGGGTCGCTGATGACAAAAATAAGGTCAAAATGAAAATCCAAGATGGCACCGAGGAAAATTTTGTTTTTTTTTTCATCATGGGTGTCGTTTTCATGGTTTTCGGGGTCGCTAAATCGCGATCGTCGCGCGATTACGAAAATAAGGTCAAAAAGAACGCACTCAAAATTTTGTGCTGATGGCTGGATTGAATAGTATAGGGGTCTTGGAGGTGTTTAAAGTAAAAATCTTACGTTAAAAACTAAACTTGTGAAAAAATTTGGAATTTTGACCCCCAATATCTCCGTAACTAGAAGGTTCCCAGGTATGGTCTAGAACAAAAAAAATGATCGCAATGACGGGGAGCGCAAGTGCCTTTCGGCTTCGTTAAGGGTCTTGTTACACCCATTATTGTGAGTTTCGTTTAGTCCATCCAAAGGTTTTCTGGAAGATACCGCTATCGCGATAAGTTCTTGTACCCATTGAATCATCAATATTTTAAAATAACTTTATCTGTATTCTATGTATAAAAGTCTAAAGGGCTAATCATTACTAGGATAGCTTAGAATCCAAGACTTAATACTGAAGCTACCTCTATCCATCCAATAATGTCGATATCATGGAGATGTATTCACATAACCATTACGTAATTGAATTCCTGACCGAGAAGCAGCATCCCTCCTAATGGTTCATTTCAATTTTAGATGCCAATAACAGTTCTCACGAATGCCTCCCAACGCTACGGCGCTTAACACATCGGGGAAACTAGGGTAGTACTACTATCTTTTATGGAGAGACAATGTGCTTTGTTCAAGACAAAAATAACAATATTATTTTTATCTTCGGGAAAATGTATGCATTTCACAATGGAGACTTTTTGTATCCGAAATTTTAGTATGTTTATATGTTAATCATTTTACTTTTTTTTTTCCGAATAATTTAGTATTTAAAGTGATAAAGAAAAGTAGGTTTGTATAACATTGTTTTTTTTCTATATTAGTAGAATAGTAGGTACTTATACTATTCAGCGAGGTTAATATTAACACTAATACAGCTTAGGCATGGGAATTCGCCCTAAAACAGAAAAGCCGGAAAGCATCAAATTCCTGCCGGAAGGATAACTCTTACACCACAATGTGTAGGGTCATAAATAAACTATCCGTGAGCCGGGTTCAACCTAGATTAAGTATTGTATAGCCACTAATCTTGCCCACCATGAGGTAAAAATAAAAGCAAGCTGGGAACAAAGGGAGGCGCATTGCGCGATCGTAACTTTGGCTACGGAGACAATGCAAACCACAGTGCAGTGTTCCTGTTTACGAGTTAGAGCACGTTATTAGAAATGCTCCACTGAGATAATTTCTGGAAATTAACTATATGTGCTGTTCTCACCACATTCGCATACAGCATTAAATTAATTTGAAGCCAAGTGCATGCAATTATAACTTTAGCGGGATATATATAACTTGCCTGCATAAGTAGTTACACATACGAAAGTTTTTAAAAGTGTTTGCAGAAAATGTCCCCGGCGAGTTTGGAAACTGACTTAAAACAGAATCTCGGCTACAGTTTTATTATGAACTTATATTTTCGCATTAAAAGATAGGCTGAAGATAAACTGTACCTATTATTTTTTTACGCATTTGAAAGACTCGTCGTGTTCAATAAAACCTGAAGCTGCACGTATTATATTTCTGTACCTAAAGTGCCAAAGACGTAGTGTATTATTAACTTAGTTTGTAAGTCTATTACACCCATACAAAAAGCTCCCCACAAGGGGAGCTCTCCTATTACGTTTGTATCAGACGACTCATCGATTCCACTCTAAAAAAGACATCATGACTGGCTTCTTTATACAAATATAAAAGATAAATTGTCATTACACAACAAGAGAGCAAAGGATATCGTATGAAAGCCTTTGAGATCTTTGGCGATTACAAAGTTAATATCAATAGACCCTTATGTAGCAATAAACATCAAATAATGCTGAGAAACTAGCCATTTTCTGAATCATAACATAAAAGCAGAAAACGCAAAATTCACGTATCTTTCACGGTTGTTCCCTTTGAAATACAGTCACTGCTTGTTAGTGTGCCTCTCGAAATATAACTCCTACAATTTCCTGCTCCCTTTGTACTGTTTAAAGGCCTCGAAACTTTTGCTACTTATTCAAACTTTAGTTATATGAAATAAAAATAAACAAATCTAGAAGTTCCGCTGCTCAGGAAAAAGTTGCAGAACGATTTGAATTGTTATTGATGCACAGGATCTACCTTCGGCGGCGGGATCGGGCAACTTGATGAAAATATCCATTGTATTTGTATTTCAACAGTAAAACTACCCTTAGGTCCATTCTGTTCCAACCCTTACCTGTAGTGCTTACATACTGGAAAAGTTCAGCTTGATAGTGTAGGGAAAAATAAGAAATTGGAAACGAATTATGTTCAGCCACAGAGTAGGTAATCTCGCACGGATGATTAATATCAAACGTGGGCAGGAAATTGATAAAATGCTATGCTGTGTACGTTTGCCGCGGTTGACTTGACTTTTATCTCTTGGACAAGAGCCAGAGTCGGATTGGTACTCAAGTTGTCGGGCAAGTTTAGTACGTACCCTCGCGGTGCTATTGAAAAGTTCCACTAAAAGCATACTTTTGCGGCTGGTAGATATCCATAATAGACGACCTACGTTTTTAGGACAAATCAAATTATGAACATGCAAAAACTTTGAAGAATTAATGAGATATTTAAAATTTCCAGTTACCAAAGCTACCTAACGAGATTTCCTTGTAAGTGGGTGTTTTGAATTGTAGATTTGTCTTGGATAAATATCAGATTTTAACATTTTGATCACAGAAAACAGAAATTAAGAAAAGCGTTTATCAGAACCGTGGAAGACAACGCACCCACTCGATTATTTTCTGCCCTCGCAAACTCGCAACTTATCGCCCTTTTCTTAAAAAAATCCAACACGAGAACACCGTCAAGTTTTCTGCTTTATCAGGAAATCTAATAATAAAACCTTTATAAATTCGTCACGTCGTAACGGTGTAATGTAATTTTGTCTCCTAATAATATCTGAACTTTGGGAGCTTCGTCCACTTTTGGAATTTTTTACATGTTTTTAGTTCAAACGTCGCTAGGTAATGGTATCGGCGCTGGCGGGAGTCCAACATGGAAATGACAGCAACACGACCTGTGTCCATCGCTTTTTATAAAACCTAGAGATTTTGCCTTCCACATAAATCTAACTATAAAAGCCCAATGATTGAGAGGAAAAAACCTATTTATTTTATCGCTGATGTAGAGTTAGATTGACTCCTCACAAACAACTAGTTACAATCTCAGCACTTTATCAAAGTTGGTTCTAGGAAATTGGTTTTAAGGAATATCTCAACAAGCGAAGCTCGAGTAGCTGATACATCAACGGCTAACAAGACTTACAATCTTCCATTTCAGTATAAGTTATTGACACAGGACAAAGGAGGCAAGGACTTATTGAAATTAAAAATTTAATCGGGCAATCTAATAGGATTTTCGCACCGAAAATTAACTTGAAATTGAGAACGCTTGGTGTCATTCAGATCACTTAAATCTCTATTCTTAATGTTTCATTTGCATACCTACAATATCAGTTTATTAATTTCAAGCAAGAGCAAAAGATTTAAGTCTCCGTTAATAAAATTATTCTATACAGGCCTGAAGCCTCTACTGGAAAATACTCTATTAAAGAGCTATCAGGTAATTTAAAATGAACCTTAATAACTACCTATTTGGGTTATCGATTTATAAGTGAATAGGTTTGAGGTAGCTATCCATAGCAAATATTCCTCAAAACCGTGGTATAATATATAAAACGGTAAATGAAATGAAACGAACAAATCGTATTTATCTATCTAACTCAGTCCTATGCAGAGAGATTTTTGAGGTCTCCACGATAGAGCCTCTTTTATTCTTGGGCACAAACTTTTATTGTCTACTGTCAAAGGGCGAAATAATCGCGGTGTGAATAATGAAAAGACAATTTGCGTTGACGATGCGAATCCACGACGCAAGTTCAACGGACGGTGACGGTGCGTGTGAGGCAGACGGACTAGGCGGCCTAGTACTTCCATCTAGTATTTGATTTATTTAAATCTTGTTTATTTGAATCTAAACTAAGAAAGACTATCTTGATTTTTTTGTTTTATTTTTGGTTTAATCTTCACTTATATAGGTAAAGTTGCACATTCCTTTAAAAAAAACGAAATGTTATTATTTCCGTGGTTTTATAAGCATAGGCACAAAATGTCTGGTTACCATCTTCCGAAAAATTATGACGATACAAATCCGTATTGACATCATTGACCATTCACATGTCATGCATTTCAAATGATTTTGATTTAGTATACAATCTGAGTGGATGGGCGACCGTCAGCGGGGTGTCGGCACGCAGGCGCGATGGGGCTGCTGCGCCCCGCGGCCGGCAGCTCCACGACGCCACGGGCGCGGGCGGACGCCGCACGCTCATCGGCTTCACACACATGACTCGATTCTCTCTCGAATACAAATCGATACGTATCCGATTAATCAAAACTCTAACGTGCCAAACGAATCCTATGCTTAAAACGCAACAATTGACAGTTTTCGACCACATTTACCCACTGCGACGCTAACTACAAAGTAGAAATGTTATCTGTGATTGGTGTTAGTGAATGGTTGGTGTGTATTCGTGTAAATTAGTAGTAAATTAATTGGTGACGATGTGTACATAACACAGGTGTTTCGTGTGTGAGTGACACTAAGTAGATTTACAGGTATGTACTGTAGTATTATTGCCATTAACACAAAACAGGATAAAGTGAAAAACAACGAATCTGAATTGCTAATAAGAAACGTCATTATCCAACGCATTTCATTGAGCAAAACTATTAAGTTGGTTCTGAAGAAATCTTGTTATTTCTGAGGTTAAATACATTTATAATAGAACCTTTTCTAACCACATTGCACAACAACAGCAGGTCTAAAAATAGAAGCGATTCTCCTTTATTTATAGCAAACCCGGGAAAACAGATACGTTTTTTTTTTTTAATTTTGGCTAAATGTACAACAAACCTGTCTTTGTATGTAATATACAATTTTAAATAAGGTGCTTATTTTTCTTGTCTGAAACTGACAGTTGTACATTATTATAATGTTAGATACATACGAAAACATTACATATATTTATTGTATCCGAAATAGCCTGAAACCTGATAAAGCCTGTTTTCATGTTATGAGGTGACACGGTCTGACAGCCAGCATTAGCAAATCATACCTTATGAAGAAATTGAAGACAAAATATACAAACGTTCCTTTGTGTCTGAATTTTCTTTATGTAATACATTGTCTCATAAAACCTTTTCATTCATAGGACCGTACATGGTATAGATGCTGTCTACATTTACATATTTTATTAGATTCTAATTTTATTCTGTTATTATTTCACCCCAGCTCGTTTTATAGAGATTTTTCCTTGTGGTGTAATTGGAAATTAAATATTACCGCTTCCCATGGTAAATTCATTATGAGGTCAGTTTAATGTTGTGTAAGAGGATAGATTACTATCAGTAAAGGCCATTTTCGGTATGATTATTTTGATTAGCCATTGAGTAATATACATAATTTTGACCCGGAAAAGAATTCCCTAGTTCCCTTTTACCCGTTCGGCTTCGTCAAAGGCGTGTAATAGCGAATTAATTCCTCGGCAGGTTGCTGATTGTAATCACGTTATCGTTCGAGTCATCACTCCGTCTGCCCGCGTGGTGGTAATGATGACGGTCCACTTTAGCGGCCATAAAGCCATCTTCTTTCTAGCGGTTGAAAGGTTTGAAGGGTACCGGATAGGTTCCGTAACATCTTCGTCAGTATTCCAAACTTGATGATTATGCCGTCTGTTCACGGAATCACCCTCCTTTAAGTATCATAACAGGGGTAAACAGGCTACATGATGTATTGCGGCTTACGGATCTAATTTATGTTATTAACTGCTACGAAACTGTGATCAACAAACTACCTCAGCACCAAGCACGGTGACTGAGGAGGAGTGCCTTAAAAATCACAATCCACAATCAGCGCAGGATGTGGTTCTGTTTGACCTGTAGGTCCAATGTAGGGGTCGCCTATTGGGATAGTAATTAAAGGCCCGAGAGTCTAATACCAACTGGTTTATATTTCTTAATAAACTTACGCTTATACATTTGTCTGTGTAGGTGTGTACATGTGAGTATATATATATATATGTCTCCCCCTAAACTCTTTAACGTCACATCACATGCTACCGCTACGCCGCGCTTTGTTGTAGCGACTTTAGAAAACCTTCCAACCAAGCTTGGTGGTTACAGCATTACGGGCGATATGACAGCTCGTGAACCCTGCGCTCATTAGTGAAAATTTCAGAGTTCTTTAACAAAAGCAAGATACAGGCTGATGGCATAATATTATATTTAGTTCGCGAATCTTCAAGACAGCTAAGAGCTCTTAGTCAAGTGTTAATTCGCGTATCAAGAAGGATAATTCCTCCGTTATTTTAATATCGCAGTGTCTCATGACGCCGTCTAACATGTCTCATAGCGGTCTGAAGGGTGAAGATTATGAGTACTAAGGGCTGAGGGTGAGGTTTTTGAGGTAATTTGGTGGCTCTATACAAACATAGTAAAATTAGGGTCACGTAAGCTTTGTCAATAGGCGACCGTAGCCATCATGTCATAGCCTTCCAGAGCACGATATCACCGCACCGGCCGGCAGCATATAAAAGATTCGTGTGTCCGAAATTGCGCATAACGCACAACTACTGTCTCGGGCCGCCTTCAAAGTCGTCAGTTCCTATTCGAGAATACTCGTAGGGTGAGTGAACGGTCACATTCACATGCTTGGTTTTTTTGGAAAGAGTTATTCAACAATAGGTACCGCTTCCAGCAGCTGCCGCCGCGATGCCTCCATACTTTGTATAAGTGTAAAGACAATGTGTGTGTTGACAATACAGATAACAAGAAAACATATCCAAGTAACCTGGAATTTAGAGCTAGATAAGAAAAGTCTGTTTGCTCAACACGCAGACGTTACCTAAACTGTGGAGAAGACAATATTTCCATTTTTAGGAAGGCAATAAAAAAGATAGGTACTTACTAGTAGTTCGTTCACACAAGGGTAATGTTTCTATCTTATGTAGTGTTTTACATCCGTTAATACCAAAAATATTATCAGTTTTTTTAAAGATGGCATCTTAAACAAAAAGAGAGAGAGTTTAGAGAGGTTTACTGCGGTTCCTTGTATTTGCCAGTTTTTTTTCGTTCGTAGCGTCGCTATCGTCGCGATGGACAATCTCTTCTTCAATTTTACACAAAGCGAAGCTATACACGTGAATTGCTTAGTCATAGTAGGTAGCTGCTGTGGAGCCGTGCCTTTACAGGGAAATTGGCCATCAAAAACACGACAACTAAGATTGATTGTAATTATGGCAATTTTCTCATTAACCGTTCATTGTGTCTGATTTGGGAAAGCTCCATTTTACTTCATTGTAACACTAGCGACCCACCCGGCTTCACACGTGCACGTTCCTAACGAGGAAAATGAGAAATGCTCTTTGCAAAAAAAATACAAAATGTTGTTAATACTGGTACAAACCTTGTCTTGACAAATACGAACACAATAAAAAAACAGCCAAATAAGTCATCAAGTGATGCTCCGTCATACATTGTAGTAATTGATTTTTATTCAATAGATTTCGTAAGTGAAATTGATCGGCCCCTTGCATGCGAGTAGAGTTAGTATTTCTAAAATAAACGGAAGTGCTAACCCAGTCCAAAGCTAAATCGAAACCGAGAGAAATGTTGTAAATAGGAAACTACACAAAATGGTCCCAGCTGTATTGCGAATCTCTGTGACAGTCGGCGAGCGAGACGCCCCAAATCTGACAACTGTCTTACAGTATCCGTAGTTGGTGCAGCTCTTTCACTAGCTCCTTCGGCGAAATACGACATTCAAACAGCTTGGCTATATTTTCATAAGATTTATTAGTTTTTGCCCGCGGTTTCATCCGCTTGGATGCAGCAATGGGGATAAAAAGTATCCAACGAGCTCACCAGAGCTGATGAGGCATGGTCTTACTTGTGTGTTTTGCATTCAGACATTAAGTTGTGAAAGGTAATAGACGGAACAGATTCTAGTTTCACGTTTATAATATTACTAGCGACTTCGCATGCTTGCAATGTTATCCATATAAACCTTCCTCTTGAATCACTCTATCTAATAAAAAAAAACACGTCAAAATCCGCATACATAGGGACAGACAGCGGGAAGCGACTTTGTTTTATACTATGTAGTAATTTAGTACTGATTTAACTAAAAACCAGTTTCCAATATTACAGGTCCACTTGAGAAGAGCTTTGGCGATAATCACGGATTATTAAACATTAAGTAGATGAACATTGTCGAAGTTCTTCGGTCCGTTTGATGTCAATGTAACTTTTGTCTCTCGGATTACAAACAGAAGTTTTGAGGTGTCACTCGAGCCTTGGACTAAACTATAAACAATGGCTACCGTGTTTGAAACCAGCCATTGGTTTTGATTACTGTAGCTGTAGTGGCTACATAATAACAGCGGCTCGGGTCGATCAGTGGTACTCGTATAGCCACGCTTGCCGCTACGTTTGTAGATCTTTGACAGTCATTACAGACAGTCAGTCAAGCGGTGCACATCCCTGGTGCGTAGGGTGCGGGCCAGCCGCAACAGTATCCTGAGAGGTTTTGCTGAGCGGTTCGACTGTCAGTACGTGAATCACTGCTGCATGGTTCACGTGCTGACTAATGTTAAGATACTGTTTTAATTTAATTTGATTTTAATTTTGGTTTTAGTTTTGATTTTAATATTATTATTTTTAAATTTAATTTACATTTTAATTTTGTTTTTAAGTATTGGAATCGAAATCCTGGTTTTAATTTTAATTGTGGGTTATTTTTATGTTTATCTAATTTCATTTAATGTTTAACTTTTTGCTTTTGTGTTTAACTTAGTGTATGTTCATTTTAAACGATTTTTTTAAATTTTGAATAACTTTTGGTGATATGATCCAAAGTTGACTGCGGCACCCCGTATAAACTGGGATTAGGGCAAAAGAATGAAGATGACAGACGTTGCGAGTAGTCAGAAACTCTAAAGTCTGACCACCAGTTAAGACTGGTGGTCAGACTTTAGACTTTCTGACTACCTCAAGCTCAGCAGTCACGCTTGCGACCACTAGACCAGTAAAGACCGCCTGAGCTTGAGTCCTGAGTGAGTTTTTACTCATTTCACGATAACAACTTTAACAAAACCAATATCAATATTTAAGCTAATCTGATATTACAATCCTTGGTAAGCCAAGGAGTATCGTGTTACCCACTAACTGAGTTGATAGTCAGTAGCTCGGTTCGACTGGGGCCGACCCCAAAATAATTGATAAATGGGTCGTAAGCTCGGATTATACAAAATTTTGCATAATTTTGGATTTTTTTGCATAGGTGGTGTTTATATGTAGGTATAGGTGACTCCTTTCTAAGTTAATACCATAGCAGTTAACACTGGCTAACCACTTGACCGCACAAAGCGTTTATAGCATGTTAAAATTCCGTCGTACGGTCGAGCACTTTCAAGGCATGAACTAACTGCCCTCTATTGCTCAAGAGGTTGAAAACACGCATGGAATCGAACAATTGGATCCGTCTGGTGTAATTGTTGTGTAAATATCAAGGTGTGACTAAAAAGAATATTTGGAACAAGAATTTGTGTGAAAAATGACGAATACTAAAAAAAAAAGAAAACCTACTGCCACTAAAAACCCGACAACTGAAAACTGACGCTGTAATTAAAATGGGGGTTTCTTTTTTCGGTTTGTTGCCTACTATACATAAACGGCAACTACTACTACTAAATACAAACATACATACATAAACGGCTACAATCATAACCCTCTTTTCTTTTTTTTTTTTCTTCCTTCGGCTGAGCCGTTGTCGGGTAAAAAAGAGTTCTCGTTTTTTTTACCGAATCTACGGAAGTCGCAATAAAATGGTGGTTATTGGTTGGATAGAAGTCGGTGCAGTGGATGAGTATTCAAATAATACATAACTGAACATGAAGAGCCACTGCAGATTTTGGCTTTTTTAAAACAGTTATCCCAACCAACCAAATGTATAAAACATACAAAATAGGTACAATTACATGCTTTAAACTCCTCAAATGTAGTTTCAGTTAGTATCTAGAATGCAAACATAATATTCAATAGCACAAAATAATTACACTCCGCTGTAACACACCTATCTATATTCCCATCAGCAAGACTAATTAAAATAACGCTGAGCTAAAATACCTGTAATACAGTTAACAGTTTGTTCAGCTGCAGCGTGTATGAAGTTAGCTACAACAACAATTTCGCTACATTCCGAGACGTGACTCCACTTACACCTATTACTAACTTCGCAAACTGCCATGACCTTTGTACGGTAACGTTGTAATTACTTTAAGGTTGGCATATTATGTAGCGACAGACAGGCAGATGACCTTTTATTATTAGATCAATTTTTTACCCTGGAACTGTCATGTCTATTGTATATTTTTAGTCTTTTCTTGAAAGGTGGTGGGATATGGATGAGACCTAATTTAAATATATTACCGGCCAAACCCGATTTCAGGAAAAACTAGTTTGTCCTAGGCCAAACTAGGGGTCATCACAAAAGGCCACACCCCGACTAAATGGGTTAGGTTAGGTTGGTGACCAACCACCAGGCCACATCCAAGATAGGCGCATTGTAATTGGTTTGACACAATAAACCGGTTTGGCCTAGGATAAACTAGTTTGCCCTTTTTTTTTTCGGATGGGAAATTATCAAATAACCCTCTGGCTCTGGGCTGAGCAGGAGGGAGTGTCAGACTTTTACTGACTAAAACCCATCCACGTTCCTTCCTTTGCCCTTTGTGTTCCAGGGCCGCGGTATCTCTTTCGAACAGTCCCGCAACCCTGGCAGGCATCGGTCCTTTCGGACCCCTTCCTGTTTGCTGACTCTCTTTGAGGCGCGCATGGAACACGAACGCGCCGTCGACACGGCCTGTCGTCATAAGACGGACGGACGGCGACCTAGCCCATAGCTCACCGTCCACAGGCCCGCGCCTACGGTGGCCGGGGGCCACCACGTGGCTCCCGACGCCCGGTGCGTCTCCCGCGGCAGCTGGGACGTGAGGTTTTCTCCCTCTCACGTTCCGCCATCTCCTTCGCTAGCATGACTGCTTCGCAGAAGGAGGCGACGGTCCCATTCCGTCTCGCACCGGACTTTGGATTGAACCAAGGCCGGACGCGAGAGGTCGCCGCCGCAGATCGCCGCTACGAGGACACGGCGGTGCTCCGCCCACGCGGGGCAGATCTCCACCGTGTGCTCCACCGTGTCCTCCGATCGATCCTCACAATGGTAGCACCCGGGCGTTTCTTCCCGCCCGATTCGATGCAGGAACCTCCCGAAACAACCGTGTCCGGTGAGGACCTACGTCAGGCGGAAGGTGAGGGCGCCGTGGCGCCTCTCTAGCCACTCCTCAAAGAGGGGACTTATCGCCATTATTGTGGCGTGCCCAAACTAGTTTGGCCTGAAATCGGGTTTGGCCGGTAACATACATTTAAAAAGGTTATCATTAGAACCTTTCAGCTCACTTTAGGTGACAGCGTCGACCTTTACGACACTTTATTTGTTTAGGTACTTACTTAACGAAATGTAAACTAGCTATCAATTTGGCTCCTTTGTTAAAGCTGATAGTGACCAAAATAATTGCTAATTGAAAACTGGATAGCACTTTGTTGACATTTAATTTTAAGATAAATAACTTGGAACAGAAGCCAGTAATTACTATCTAGAAGGTCGTGGTTTATCCCATTTTATGTCAGTTATAATTTTATCAGTGCTTACTAACTCGAAAGTTTTACTAACAGTTTTTGAGTTATGGATACTCGAATAAAGAGAAAATTTATTCTATTATATTACCTATCTAAATTCTTATTATTTGGGCTTTTCTTCCATACATTTCGATCAGCCCTGGTTGACCTAATTAAAATAACAATGAGAGATATTTGCCGACGGCATGTAAAGCCAAATCAGAGGCCCAAGGACGGCATTAAAACTCTGACACCAAATTAAGGCATATTAACCACACGATAAAGAAAAAAGTGTTCACCTCATTGCTGGCCATTCTTATTCGCCGTGTCAAAGATTCCCTTTTTTATAATCAAATTAGCTTTGACCAGGGGGGCCTAAAATGGCTGCTTAATCAGAATCATAATACGAATCACGTTAAAACTTCAAAACTCTTAAAATGGACTTTGTAGTCACAACCATAAAGACCATTTTAAGAATTTAAAATTTTTAACATGATTCATATTATGATTCTGATTAAGCTTCCATTTTAGGCCCCCAGATCTCTCCCACTTCGACGGCGTTGGTGGTGGCTTCGGACAGGTCCCTCAAAGTGCAGGTGGAGTTACACATAGACCAGGTAAATCTAATAATGTAATCTAGACTTTCACACAACATTGCTTCGTTCTTTCGATACTCTTACAGCCATCCAACATTCGAATCCAAGACATCCTCTCAATTTTCCCATTTTCCCCATGTTTTATTTTTAACGAAATAAAAATAATTTCGGAACAAAAGAAAATAATTTGATTGTGTTTCCTGTTCAAATAGCGGGATCAATGGGAGAAAACAAAGCACCATTACGCTGCCATTGTTTATTATTATGTATGATACAACAAACAATATTTACTGTTACAATATTATTTTTACGGGATGTATTTTCCATAGTTTTTTGATGTAGGTTTTAGAATAATAATGTTATTGGTGCACGAAGACTGAAACGGTACTTATGAACAGTAATATTATTGTAATTCAAATATCTGTGTTCGCTAAGTCTAGGCGACACCTAAACGAATCCCTAAATAAATCATTACTTTCAACGCGCGGCTATTATTTATGCTAGTCTTACATTATTTTATTTATTTTATAGTATCTGTGGTGCGTCGACAGTTGAAATAAGAACACCATCTAGTAAGACATTCGTTTAGGTGTCGCTTAGTGGCGATGAAAACGGAAAGAAGAGTCTCAGATGGTTGAGAATCAATCTTCAGCAATCTTTTCGCCATTTTATAATTTGGTATTACTGAAATTAATTGTGCCTAAACCAGACGCTTGTAATACGTGTCGAACAGTGTACTTATGCCAGACGCTTGCCAAGTAACACATTAGTAAAATTCTGGCTTATAAGGCAATATATGTCGCCGGCAAACCTTGCTACTCCTTATATTCTGCTTTTCATATAACTTTTATGTACGTACTATGTAAGTACCTACTTGCAATCAATATTTATAACATAATAAACCACGTGGAAAGCACCAGGAATTTCTCAGTAGCAGCCACGGAGCCTGGAATTACGCCCGGCTGACCCCCTATTACATAGGACTTAAACAAAACTGGCGAAATATGGGTGTACTATTAGGTACACCTCTGCCTAACCCCTCGGGGCCTGTAAACGCCTGTAAAGGCGTGATGTTATGTTATATAAACCATGTGTAGCATCATGTAATGATGTAATACAGTGGTAGCCATTCTGGACAAAAATGAACATCATACCAAAAGTTCACGCAAAATCAGATGTTCTTTTTTGGATTAAAATCACATATGTTTCCGCTTGACATTTCCCGTTAAGGAAAAACCTTCCCCCATTGTTCCGGTTACCAATATAGTACCGTTGAAGTACACACCTCTGGGATTTCTTCAGGAACACGTGTAAAATTCAAGAATAAACGCTCGATACCTATTGGTTATTTGTAGAACATAATACAAACAAGGAAAATATGGCGTAACCATGTTTGATTGAGAAGACCAAGTGGTGAGGAATGTTTAAGCTTTCTATTTTCTGTTTGTCGAGGTAAACTTCACATCTTTATACCTACAGGTCCCTATAAACTAAAAGAAAAAGACGTTTACGTTTTTCTGGGGTTTCGTACCTCAAAAGGAAAAACGGAACCCTTATAGAATCTCTCCTTTGTCGGCCTGTCTGTCAAGACCCTTTTTTCTCAAGAACGTGTGGTGGTATCCAACTAAAATTGATATCAAATACTTAGGTCTATGAGAGCTGCAAAAAAAAGAAAACTTCTCAGTCAAGGTAATAACAAAATATGGCCATTTATGTATGTCGCATGTTTTGCTCATTCGCAACTAAATCAAAACCTACAGATACATATCAATTTAAAAAAATCGATTACAAATTTACATTTGGAGTTGGAGAATTGAACATGACGTAGGTATATCTATGAATGAAACAGTATTACCAAAATAAAATTGTTCTTCAATCTGACTTATTTTGTCTTAAGAGCTTATGAAATTGAATCTTTAAGACCGTGATGGACAAACCATCAACATACAAGTTTGTACGGAACCCTGGATGCGCGAGTTACACTCGCACTTGCCCGTTTTTTGTTATAGCATTATTACTTTTATGAAGGGACAAGTCGTATCCCAGATGGGATTTCCAATCGACAAATATAAGGTCCCATTCAAATAGGTGGACAAATTTTAACACAGCGTTCAGTAGTGAACGCTACATTAAAATTTGTCCACCAATTTTAATGGGACCTTGTATAGGAGTCTAATTTTCAAATATCCATCCTGAGTGCTTCACTTGGCTATTGCGACTTCTGTAAAAAAAAATAGATGCTTCTACAGGGAACTGACTGAATTTAAGAGAGATGATGAAAATAAAAAAATGTCGGTACTCCACAAACATAAATACTCCGCAAACTGGCGGATAAAAAAAGGAAAACAACCAACGTTTCAAGTTGTCAACTCGAATAAAACATGATTGGTCATTCTGCAATCCATCTCTTCCTAGTCCATAAAATGACGTCATTTCTCTTTGTTTCAGAATGAGAGGGGCGAACGCAATATTCCTTATTTTATTCTTCGGCCATCTCTCCGCCCTGCCCGACACCATCCGAATAGGTAAGGATTACATTACCGACTTAATTATAATAATGAATTAATTACAACGAAATCTGAATTTAACGTTGATTTATGTTGTGAATCGTGGGTGTTATTTCGAAAATCTATATTAAAGCAATGATCTGAGTATAATTGGGTCTTAAGAATAGAACCTTGGAGCGATTTAATTTTCATTTTAGGAATTAATATTTGGTTGTATTGTAACTTAAATGTACTCAATTTACCGTTTAATTGTAGGCTCATTCAAATACTAGGTATTGAAGTAAATGGTTATTGTAATCGAAAACATATTGTTTGTAATACCTACTTACTTAGCAACCTTGCGTAGGTTTTGCCTACAAATACCTACTTATGTAACTGAATAATACAAAACCCATATGTATACGTAGGTACTTACATCCGAAGTTACAGATAATATTGTATTTGTGAACAAGTCAGCTCGAAGTTACTGTTGTTCTAGCTTCTGGGCATGAAAGGAAAACACGGCTCATCTAACTGTTTAACATCCCGCCAATATTATTGAAGTTAATGTAAGCATTAATTCAACGATGCTTCCAAGTTCTTATTATAAGAAAATTCCAGAAGCTTCTAGACTGTTTATTCATAAAAGATCCGAAATACCTTTACATTCAATGCCGTGGAACTCAGTTGTTAACGGTCTTTAAAAGGCAGTTATTGGGCCAACTCTTCTCTGCCTCTGTTTAAATAGATTAGTAAATAGGCTAGAGAATAGCCACCGATGGAAACTTTCTGCGAACAGTACTTACCTACTGTCTGTACGCACAAAGTTACTGATGGACAATAATAACGTAAGAGATTAGCGAACATAATATTGTGTCCATTCTGCCAAAGAATACACTCCCTTTAGATATGATGTGCAGTTTGTTCGTATTCGCAGTCAGATGTATAACATTGACAAAAAGGCGAGGTAACAAGCTTAAAGGAATATTTACTCTTAAAGTTGCCATGACCTGTGAGAAATTGGCAACACAGTCATGTACTGGCCAGCCGCTCACGATGAGCATGGTGATTACCAATCACCTCCAGTCCATTACAGAGAGCAGATGTGAGATGGAGCTATACAGAACATCTGACTCCATCCAATACTGATTTAAGACGTCTTAATAACCCCTGAGTATTCATCTTAAATATCTAAAGGCGTATAATAATAGTATACTACGATCAAAATTATACTATTTCTCTACAATTGCTAATTCATTTCATATTTTCAATTTTTGACTTAAGTAAGTAGGTATAGGTAAAACGTTTGACAATGATGATATTACAACATAAACTTCCCTCACAGGAGGTCTGTTCCACCCGGAGGATGACAAACAAGAGGTAGCGTTTCGCTACGCGGTGGAGCGAGTGAACGCGGACAGGGCAGTGTTGCCGAGAGCCAAGTTACTGGCGCAAGTGGAAACCATCTCGCCGCAAGACAGCTTCCATGCGTCTAAACGAGGTTTGTATCTGTGGTAGACCATCAGAGGGCCTAGATATAGTGATATTCTACCTGCGATAAAAACGATGAAAAGTCTAAAATAATTGGATTAATATAAAATAACAAAACCCTTGTCACCCTTGTTGAAAGTCTACAAGAAACTACAAAGACTTTGGGAGTGATAGCCATTTGTTAGACCTTGTGGGCTCCTCCAAAAATGCTAGCTCTGTAGCTTAAAAATATGGAAATTATCCTATTTTGCCTAGAGGCTTGCCCAGACAGGAATAATAAAAAAACCGGCCAAGTGTGAGTTGTACTCAAACGCAAACAGGGTTCCGTAGCACCAAACAATATAATAAAAATATTTTGAAGGCTTATTCATATGTTGTTACCTTCAACAGCAAAACTAAATCTGTTTTTCATAGTATGTTGATGAAAAACAAAGCTACTTGCTGCAGTTTGATGAAAAAGTCTCAAATCTCAAAAACTAAACATCAAATCTTAGTCAAATCAATTTTGGTTGAAAGTTTTATTTACGTACTACAATCGTACATTTTTTCAGAATTTTCCTCCTCTTACTTTACAAATTACAGGGGCACACACACCTTCTAACCACTTTGGAAGTGTCTATCTTTCAAACGGTTAACTTTGTGAAAAAATGGTTTTAGGAACCTCAATGTCATTTTTAAAGACCTACCCGTTTTTGTGACGTTTTTTATCTATAAACACCCCGCACGTGTAAGTTTAATGAAAAAAATATTGTTTAGTTTCATTTCCATGTATGGGAAGTCCCCTTAATATGATTTTTTCTTTTTTTATAAAAATCGTAAAGTGGTTCCTAGAACATCTACCTACTAAGCTTCAACTGTGTAGTCCTAATAGTTTCGGAATAAAGTGGCTGTGACATACACGGACAGACAGACAGACCAGACATGGCGAATCTATAAGGATTCCATTTTTTGCCATTCGGCTACGGAACCCTAAAAAAGCTAGAAGCAGGCCTGAAATAGCCACGAAAAGGTTAATGCTGTAAATAAAAAGTACAAAAAACTAAAGCCTCTTATTGGCTTAGGCGAAAAATGTCCCGGCAACACCTGTGTCACTTTTGGGACTATTTTCACCGACAGACAATATGTCGAGAGAGGTATGCCAGAGGTATTATTTGCTTAGAAAATACAAGACTAAATAACATGTTACCTATTGTCTAGTGGTCGCAAGCACGAGTGTTGAGCATGGAGGTCTTGGATTCGATTTCCAGGTCACGCAAAGTTATTGGCTTTTTCCATCAGGAATTTTTCAGTACCAGCCACACAGTCTGGATTTATGCCTGGTTGATGGCAATAAGCTCGCGTACAATTACATGGGACTTGAACATAACTGGTGAAATGTGTATGTACTGTCAGGTACACATCTGCCTACCCTTTCGGGGATTATAGGCATGACGTCATGTAAATGTTTGATTCGAATGAGATGGTTGTTTTCAAAGGTAATCATTCATAGCATCGAATAAACAAATGAGTCATAGCCTTATCGAGTTGCACTCAATTTTATCTATACAATCTATACATACATACATATAAATAAATTTGAAATATCTGTTTGTAATATAATAACATAGCTTTTTTACTGAATGCAAATGAAAGTTTATACGGTACTTATAACAAAAACACACTTTTGTCTGTCTGTCTGTCTGTTTGTTGCGGCTAATACCCGAAACGGCTGGACCGATTTGACGGGACTTTTACTGGCTGATAGTTGATGTTATAAGGTCTAACATAGAACTTTTATTTAAAAAAATAATTACGATTCCGTTAAAAAAAAAAACCTTGAAATTTTGGTAAATATAAATAATTCATGCGAACGAAGTAGCTAGTTCAATAATAAAATTACAAGCGAGATGTGTTTTTTCAAAAGAATAAAATTCTACCGTAACTAATATGCAAGTAGGTAATAAAGACCGTAATACTTACATTTAATTTATTCGATCCCATTCGACTAAAATTGGCACAATAACTTCTACGTGCGACTTCAAAGTTCAAACTTACACCCATAACTTCCCCTACCAATCTTGGTAGGCAGTTGTAAGGCAAATTTCAAAGTAGGGTACCGCTAACGCGCGGACGTTATCGCCCCGTCACCGTCGGCGTCACTTCAAAGCCATAATCTTTCCGCCATAATATATCACCCGACGTTTCTTTATGTCGCTCTCACCCTTTATTTAATGAAGATAGATGGATGTTCGTCTATATACCACTTGACTGACGAGGGAAGACTGGCAAGACTGACCATACACTGTTGTGACGGGTGGTAATGGCTTGACGTGTGTTATTGTGTGTTTGATTGCTGTGTTCTGGTTTGTAGGGTTCCGCAGAAAAAAAGACTACAATTTTGATGTATCTTTAGAAATTTTATAAACAGGGTTAGCAATTCCTTTTAAATTAAGTGCTAATAAGTATGTCTGTATATTAACATGGGACAAAGGCAGGATGATGATGATGCATGTATGTATATGTTACCGGCCAAACCCGATTTCAGGCCAAACTAGTTTGTCTTAGGCCAAACCGGTTTACCGGTTTATCGTGTCTAAAACAAACAAAGCAATTACAATGCACCCTTCTGGGATATGGCGCTCGCCGGCCGCTGCCGCAGCGCCGCTCGCTCGGCTCGCGCGTGGTTGGTTACCAACCTAACCTAACCTAACCCATTTAGTCGGGGTAAACCAGTAAACCGGTTTGGCCTAGGACAAACTAGTTTGGCCTGAAATCGGGTTTGGCCTGGAATCATCAATATACATATAAACGCAATGGTAATGGTTGTACACCACAGACTTACTGCAGTATTGTCTCTCCCTCTTCCTGTATTCCATCCAATGTTTGTCTTGAAAAGATCTCTTTTAGCGATAAGACCGCCCATTGTGTCATCCTGCGTGAAATGTTTTCTTTTATGAATGTTACTTGTATGGTGTACATAATAAAGAATTTTCTATTCTGTTATTAGTTATTCCAATCACACTATCGTCTCACAGAATCGCAAGCATATTATATAGCATTTTGTATAATGCACGTCATGTCCCTGAGACAAATAAATATTTTTTCTTTCTTTCAAACATTCTAACACTATCGTCTTTCATTCATCAGCAAACATATCCAAAGTATGAGGTTAACAATGTATGAGAAACTTTCCGGTGCTGCAGATGATATCAATAGTCCAAGAAAATAAGAACAATTAATAGCAAATCTGCGAAAAAGAAATATTTTAGTATGCTTGTTACCGAGATTTTCTTTATTTAAGTATTTGAAAAACTCTATAAAAAATCTGATAAAAAGCAGCGATAAAAACTACCCACCGAGAAACAAATTCATCATGAAAATAAAAGATGAATATTGGAACAGATTCTTCAATTTTATTGACAGATTTTTCTTTGTACCGCAACGAAGCAAATCTAGAAAAAACGTCTGTCATTTTGACTGAAGACAATAACAATGGGTCCAAAATAAGTTGTCTACTCGCTGTTTATATTGGCGTAACATTCACATCCCCGATACAAAAAGGCTGACGCCTGTCAAAAAGGCCATTCGCAATCAATCTTACAAAAAATCAGAAAAATATACCTTTTATTCGGTACAAAGCTGGGTGAGAACTAATGTCCTCGTTATAATAAGGTCTGTAGTTGTGCCCGGTTTATGTAACCGTGCGGGTCCGGAGCCCGGTCGTCCGACCCCGTGCGGATACAATCAGTTGGGACTTGGAGCGGGATGTGTGACGTAATAGTTTTCCCCCTGCGATCACGTACGACAGTGCCGTGACAACGTGACCGGCACGTACGTGAAGCTTTTCTTTCTCTTACTCGTGTATTTTTTTAAGATGTTGTTATATTGTTAATTCGTGGTTCGTGGCTCGTTTATGCTGGTGTACTTAGTATATTGGAGCAAGACCTTTGTCTAGATTTTAATGAGAATTTTATTTATTCAGTCGCGTATGTTTTTGAGTTGGTACGTAGTTTTTCTTAAGATTATTGACGACTAGCGACCCGCCCCGGCTTCGCACGGGTACAATGTTATACGGATAAACCTTTCTCTTTAATCACTCTATCTTTATAAAAACCGCATCAAAATCCGTTGCGTAGTTTTAAAGATCGAAGTGTAGAAATAAAAAGCCGGAATCCACTTTGTAGTATTTATTAAATTAATAATTAGATATAACAAAAAATAAGCAACATTCTATTCTATTTTTTCTTATGGCAAACAAAGCCGATGTCGACCATTCTGCCAATGTCAAAAGTGAATTGGAAAAGCAAGTGTGTATCCAAAAAAAAAAAAAAAGGAATAAGCAACATCGATGAGAGGCAAAGAAAGTGACGTTTAAGTGACACAACAGCATAGACAGAACTGTCATGATCAAATTCTTGACGTTGACATTTGATGCATCCGATAGCTGCAGGCCCTTTTGCTCGTAACACAATGTGTTGTTTATTTATCTTCAACACTAAGCATGGACAGACAGACAGCGGCGACTTTGTTTTATACTATGTAGTGATAAACCTGCAAAATTAAATAGTATCATGTCATCATCATCATCTACCTAGTCTTTTCCAACTATGTTGGGGTCGGCTTCGTCTCATTTTAAAGTAGGTAATGTTCTATAATATTTATCATTTCAGAATCTCCTTCCAACACTCCTTATGTTGCCAATTTCTTTTGTTTTTATAAAATGTGTAAATTTTATTTCTCTCCACACAGTGTGTCACCTCCTACGAAGCGGCGTGGCGGCCATCTTTGGTCCCCAATCCGCGCCAGCTGCTGCCCACGTCCAGTCAATATGTGACACGATGGAACTGCCACATTTGGAGACCAGGTGGGACTACCGGACGAGAAGAGAATCCTGCCTTGTCAACCTTTATCCACACCCAGCCGCATTAAGCCGAGTGAGTGTCCATATTTATTATTGACAAAATGGTTTTTAATTACTGTTCAAAAGAGGATTTCAGCAATTGATCGGTAAGCTTTATTAAGCCTGGCTGGCGTGTTAATCAAAACAGTATTAATTTTGTTAGTGAAAAACTCTTTCTGGAAATGTAACAAATTATTTATTTTTTTGTTTCAATAAAAGCGCTGAGTTATTCCCTGTTAGGTAGTAAATCGGTATCAGTAATGAATGTACCTTTGCCACATAAAACTAACCTATATGTATAACGTAGATATGGGTTAAACTTCCTATGTACTAATATAACTTCTCACGGTTATCGTTTCGATAACCTGACACCTTGTCAAAGGGGCGATGGGCACTTACGGAATATATGAGGAAGTCTCTCAAGGGGTATATAATGAACCATGGCAGTAAGTGCTCTCTTGTTTCTGCCTATCTCTATCCACGTTGTACAGTCAATGGCAAACATAAATGTAATTGATTCGAATTTGCTATACGTTTGAAACGATACTCAACGAGAAATTCATCTCTTCTCCAATTTTGTTAAGTTGATTCATATGTCAGCCCACGATTGTACGTGTGCATATAATTATGCTGCTAGCATAATAATACATTAATAATGCACATATTAGAACTAATGTGTAGGGACGCGTTAATTCGGATATTAGCTAGGTAATTATCGAATTGTTTACCCGAATGTTGCCTGGATTCTAGTCGTGTATTGCAAGCTAATTAGGCATCTCTGGAACTATTAAATGAATGTACTATACCTACATAATTGTAGTATCTATTAGGTACTTACATACGTGGACTCTGACCTGTATTTCAGGGCACTGCGAACTTGAACAGAGTTTGAGTCACTTTGTTACCCAACTGCCAAGGAAGGGTTATGATCTTGTATGTATATTTGTTTGTAAATATCTTTATTTCCTTGTGTCTTCCAAACCGCTGGATGGATTTTTAATAGAAGATTTTCATATTACAGTCAGCCATAAAAGCTATAAGATCGAAATTCGTTTCCACTTCATAACGCAATTAAAGACTTTTTTTATTTAATTCAGACCATAGATCCATAAAGTGTTAGTATAATCTTAACCTATTGTTAGTAAATAATAAAATTACCACAATAATTAAACAATTTAATCGGCAACATGGACGTCTGCGCGCACATGTCTAGTGCCCAGTACCTGATAAATGTCCCATCAATATTATCCACAATTATAGCTAGAAGGATATTGTTTAATGCGTAACCATTTCAATCGTTAGTGGTATTATCCTTTGCCAGGAAATTTTGACAAAACTCATAGATTACTACTGCCTTGGGTGACCTTACTTACCAAACTCAAATATAATTTTAGGCCTAAGATACCGCAAAGCCCTTAGAAGACCTCAGGAATGTAATCGAATAGAACTCAGGAGCACTATATAAAACAGTTCTGTGGCAAACATTGACCAGTCGCCAAGTAATGAAAGCCTACATTGCAGGGCTTAGAAACTGTCACAGAAAACTTTGTTAATTAATTATCTTAATTGCGGGAAGTGGCGTCGGTATGCGGGACTTAGTCGACCCTATCGCGGGAATGGCGTACACATTGAAAATGTTTTCCTTGTGGAAACGACTTCTTCCCGTAGGGATGGGTGGGCCTGTTCCTGTTTGCAACGATATCGAGAAACATGGAACTATAAACATAGTCGTGGATAAACAAGGTGGTGATTTATTTACCCGCATCCTTCAAGGAGGTGAGCTCACCCTTCATATAACTTTCCCAAAGAAAGTAATTCATATCTTCAAAAAAAATGACGGGAAGACTCGCCTCCTTGAGCAGGTGCATGGATGCAGGTAACCAAAATCACTACCCTGTATTTGTACTTATAATATCTGTGATTTGTACCAAAGAGCTAGGTACAGAGCAAACTCAACCAACACAATGTCTTTTGTACTACAGTACCTAAAAGAAACACATAGGTAGAGTAAGAATCTACTTTGTGTGACATTGACAAAACTAGTCCATCCATAGATTGTGTGGATAAGTCCGATCATTAGATCTATCAACTTTTAAAAGTTATCTGAATCGGATTTTGTTAACGATTTCAAGGGTTTAATTTTTTTGCACATCAGCTATCTGCTTGTAAAGGTCCCGTCAAAATCGGTTCAAACAGATAGACGGACAAAAATAAAAAATAAACACCTTTTTTCGGTTTTAGGTACCGTTTAAACTTTCAAATACATTCAGTAAAAAGCTGTTATTTTGAAGTTACAAAGAGACCCTTCAATTTTTTTTTAACAGAGATGTCGTGATGGCCCAGAGGTTAAGGCATGAGGTTGTGGGTTCAAATCCGAACAAGTATCAATGCAACTTTTTCAATTCATATGTACTTTCTAACACAGACATCGGTGAAGGAAAACATCGTGAGGAAACCTTTTTTTTTTTTTTTTGGATGGGAAATCATCAAATAACTTCTCCCGCTCTGGGCTGAGCAGGAGGGAGTGTCAGACTTTTACTGACTAAAACCCATCCATGTTCCTTCTTTTGCCCTTTGTGTTCCAGGGCCGAGGTATCTCTTTCAAACAGTTCCGTAACCCTGGCAGGCATCGGTCCTTACGGGTTTAAAAGTCTGAAATAGCCAACCCGTCTTGAGCAAGTGTGGTGATCAATGCTCGTGCCTTCTCTGTTGAGCAGAGGCCTTTGCCCAGCAGTGGGGCAGTGATAGGCTGGTATTATTATTATAGATGTATATATTGCTTAAGATGAATACGCATTCAGGAATTCTACCTCCCTTCAATATTCAAACATTGCTATTGCTTTACCGTGAACTGTTAATCTTACCTTTCCCACTTTCCGTTTCCAACGCTTCACAACTTCTCACTTCAGAACTCTTCAAATGAAGATTAAAAATTAATTAAATCCCAGCACTTAAGATCTTAAAGGCTTAGAACAACTCATTGTTTTACAAAACGTTGTCCATAATTAAAATAGACTCTTTCTTATAAATTAATTGTTACGCATTCCGATGATTTTAATTAATTCTGCCTTTTGTCGCTGTCATTGAAATAAACAAAAGGTGGCCACGGAACTTTATTTGACGAAAGGAAACTAAGCATTCATTTAGAAACTCTTTGATTTAAGGCGCGGACTGACTACGATTTTAATCGCTACTAGACCGCGTAAACTATTGTCACCACTCTTTTTCTTCTTTATCCTGTGGTTAGTGCTTAACCTGGTGTCAGAGTTTTTAGGCCGCCCATCAGCCTCTGACTTGGCTTTACATGCCGTCAAGAAATATCTCTCTGGCATGCTGGTTTTCTCACGATGTTTACCTTCACCGAAGCAAGTGATAATTATACAATACGCACATGAATCCGAAAAATCAGAGGTGCGTGCCTTGGGTTCGAACTCGAGACAATCGTTGGGTCACCACTGTGGAGCGTGAATAAGGTTGAAAATTGAAAATAATATGTATTTGAGTTGATATGTGAAGAAGCTGCGTATTGAATTTATTTTACAGGTTTTCTTAAGGTTATTCAAAATATAGACATTAAATTAAATAACTGTTTGGGTATAGTTAAAAAAAATGCTAATGAGGGCTATCGTTTTTGAGCTCACCAGATGGCGCCACTGTCGGTTATGGTCCAATAATTCTATTTTACACATAAACTGTCACTTACGGGATATCTTCCGTGATTGTCTGTAATTTTGAGCTCCCGTTATTTCGACGCTGTTGCAAGCGCCATGATCGCGGGTTGACTGGAGAACAAGTACAGGTTGTTATTTTTCAAATTTTAGTCGGTTCGATTCCCGATTGTGGCAAGCGAATTCGAAAACCTTTGAATGCAGATTTATTTCTTTTTAAGAACAGATAAATGTTCCCTTTGAGTAAAATGTTCTATCTACAGTTTTTAGAGTAGGTACTTTCCCCTCAGGTTGGGTTGAATAATTCCACGGTGTATATGATGCTCTGTGGCCGTCACTTTTCCCAATGCCAAATTTCAGTCAGTGCACCACATTTATCCTTATTTCGTATCAACCGCCATCTTTCTAAAAACGAAATATATAGCACATAAAATTAAATACTAAAACGATACGGCCATTAAACGCACATGTGGCTGCGGCTCTGTCGTTGGTAAAAATGAAATTGTCCACCCACCCGGAAGATTGGACATCCGCAATTAGGTCGATCGTCCATTTGTATAGAACGGACACACAATACAAAACCATTCAAACGTTGCAACCAAGAAACATTATGAACTGAACGCCAATTTTCCAATCCACGATTTCAATTCAAAAGTCAAATAATTTAATAATACGTATAATGTGTTCAGAATTAGTGTTATATTGGCACATTGGATTTAATTTAATAACTAAACATATCGGGAATAATTGTAATCTGTGACAATGAAATTAACACCAATTAGTAAATTATTATAATATTGTGACTGTCCACAGTTGGTCAAATAATTTGATTTGGAAAATGACGATATTCATTTATTTTAGGCTTATGTGGATCTAGTGAGAGCATGGGGATGGAGATCATTCACTATAGTTTACGAGAATAGTGACGGCTTAGTCCGTCTACAAGAGTTGCTCAAAGCCCACGGGCCGTCCGAACTGCCTGTTGCTGTGAGACAACTGCCAGATTCTCATGATTACAGGTACGTACGGATTTACAAACTACTTTCATACTTAAGTGCCTGTACTAAAGCTTAAAGTCCTTTGCAGACCACTTTTGAAACAAATAAAGAATTCAGCAGAATCGCATATTGTATTGGATTGTGCGACAGAAAGGATAAGGGATGTACTCCAACAAGCACAGCAGATAGGAATGATGTCTGACTACCATAGTTATTTAATCACTTCTTTGGTAAGTCTTTAGAACATAAAAATCAATGGAGCGATAAAATATTCCGGGTATTGAAAATTTAAATTGCCAACAGGATCTTCACAGCGTAGATTTAGAAGAATTCAAATATGGCGGCACAAATATTACAGCTTTAAGATTACTTGACCCCGAACGTGCTGATGTCCAAAGAGTCGTAAGGGATTGGGTTTACGACGATGCCCGAAAAGGACGCAAACTCCAACTGGGACACACTACGGCTAAGGTAATCACCCGTTTGTATGTAGGCCAATGATAAAGTTATTTGTCCGAGTAAACATAAACAGGGCTGTATTAAAATTAATTGTTTGTTTACAGGAGAACATGACCTTTATTAAGGTGAGAACATTTTAATTATCTTTACTTACACACCCACCGACTAAAAAGTATTCCATTCATTCCTAAATGTTATAGCCTTCAATACAATTTTTGCTCCCTTAGCATTCCTTTTCATTCAAGACTCCTTATAGAATTAGATCCCATTCGTATTAAACATTTCCCTTGACCCTCGTCACTGTAAAGTTTTTACTTGATTTGCTCTGAGTGGAATCCTTTGTTGGTATACAGACGGAAACGGCCCTGATGTACGATGCAGTACATCTGTTCGCTAAGGCGTTACATGATCTCGACACGTCTCAGCAGATAGACGTGAAACCTCTCTCGTGCGAGGCTGAAGACACGTGGCCCCACGGGTACAGCCTCATCAATTACATGAAAATCGTAAGTTCAATCTGCATACATGTTTAATTCATCGCATAAATCTCCCGTTAAAAATAGTCTGTTGTTTAGATCGATCTTCTGGATTTAACGGACGATTGATGACTTGCCTATATTATATATATTTGCATAGTATATACGTGCTACATGTACCAGTTTTATAACACTCGTTCAGTTAATGTCAGAACAATAACAGTTCATTTAAAACCTATCTACGAACGTTCACCGATTTTCGTTCAAAGAGTACTGAAGTCTCGCAATAAAAAGAGTAGTTTTAGTGGTCATTGAACAAAGCTGCGACCAACATAGTGGGATTAAGTGCTGGAACGTGAGACTTGACGGATTAACTGCTCCAGCAATGTTCAGCTTAAGCACCGGGATTTCGCTTTTTATGTCAATCTGTGCGGCTCTTGTTGTACTAACCGTTAACTTAGGTGAGCTTCAACGAGCACGTTGTTTTGTAATTAGCTGAAGAAGGCACTTGTTGAAAGTAACCAGTACGTAGATATGTGTTAAATTAACGCAAGCTGTTCTACGCCGTCTTGCGTAATAATGGAAGACTAAATGTATAGGTACAATATTGGCAATTCAATACCGGTAATTAACTTACCCCCGTCATTGATATAACCTCACGAACGATGGAGTGGACCAAATCAGAACAGAAATATGTTTTCACTTTCGGGATAGGGTATAATGTAATTGAACCAGTTTTCAATTAATAATAATCAATAAGTTGTGTTCCCTATAAACGAGGACAACGACTCAACTAAAACTGTAACGTACATTTGACCCAAAAGTTTGTACGTATAACTTAATTATTATAGATCTCTAAACTTGATAACAAAATAACTTCCACAATACTCAACTCGTTAATTCAATGAACAGGTCGAAATGAAAGGCTTAACCGGAGTGATAAAGTTTGACCATCAAGGATTCAGAAGCGATTTCACTCTAGATATAATTGAATTAACAAGGGAAGGACTGCAAAAAGCTGGAACTTGGAACTCTTCAGAAGGCGTTAATTACACCCGGTCTTATGGCGAGAACCAAAAGCAGATAGTGGAAATACTGCAGAATAAGACGCTCATCGTAACAACCATTTTGGTAAGCTATAAATAACATTCAAGATATAGGCATTAATCTACCGGAAACATTTTACTGCTCTCTCGTGGCCCACAAAAGCAAAATTAGCGTATCGCACATATATATATGAGTGTTCTCTCGAGAAGCGAAAAGGGGATTTATGTAGACTGGCTCACAGTAAAAATATATTCCCTGAGAGAAAACATTCATGCGAGACATATCCGTATTCATGACTTGATACATACAAAGCCCTAAACAGAAACACAGAAGACAGACAAACCTGTATTTAAATAAAAAAAATCACTCGAGCATTTCTCCAGACTCGCTGTTTACGAATTCATTTCACGTGAATTCCCCAAGTATGTAAACTCTGTTTACTCATGTAGTAATTCTTTTTTAACACATTTACATATGTAATCTGTTCTGTTAATCCCTAGAGCTCGCCGTATTGTATGAGGAGAGAGGCCAGCGAGAAGCTCACTGGCAACGCACAGTTCGAGGGTTACGCCATTGATCTAATTCACGAGATATCTAAAATTCTGGGCTTCAATTATACATTCAAGCTGGCGCCTGACGGTCGATACGGGTCCTACAACCGAGAGACCAAAGAGTGGGACGGCATGATAAGGGAATTGTTGGAACAACGCGCGGACCTCGCCATCGCTGATCTCACCATTACATACGACAGGTAATCCTGAAAATATGTAAGCTCCCTTATTTATCCATTCAAGAAAATATTTTCGGCATTTTTTGGAAGACAATAACAATTGCACGGAAGTATTGTTTGCATCTCGCTTACCATTGGACCGGCAACCTTTTGTGGCGCGTTGAAGCGCTTTGTGTTTAACCTATTCATTGTATTATTTTCGTTTGTGCAGAGAGCAAGTGGTCGACTTCACAATGCCGTTCATGAATCTCGGCATTTCCGTGCTTTACCGCAAGCCCATTAAGCAACCACCGAACTTGTTCTCCTTCCTATCGCCACTCTCGCTCGACGTCTGGATTTATATGGCCACCGCGTATCTCGGTGTGTCCGTACTGCTCTTCATACTGGCAAGGTACGTACTCGTAGACACACTGTGTATAACACCTACAGAACGTGGAAACAGATACACTGAAAATTCACTTAAATTTCTTCTCTTTATTAAAATTGGCACTTACAACGAAAAAATACTCTAATATTGGCAATGTTTGCACAACATTCAGCGTATAACATACCGTATACTTTACGGTGTAAGGATTCAATTCGGAGATGGCGCCAACTCAAGAGGATCTTTCAGTTGAAACAACGTCTTGCTTCGCTTGGAAGAGTGCCGACTGTAATTAGGTTGCTAAATGTATTTGTCCGATAGGTTCACTCCATATGAATGGCATCCAACGCACACGCCTGATGGTGACAAAATGGAAAATATTTTCTCTCTGGCAAACTGTTTGTGGTTTGCCATCGGATCTCTTATGCAGCAAAGCTGTGATTTTTTGCCCAAGTAAGATATTTTAGAAAGACCCCTTACATTAACTTTTATTAGTACCAGACTGCCAATGAGCAGTTCCTTGCCGGAAATGAAATTAAGCATGTTTTCGCTTTAAATGTTATAAAAGAGAGGAAACTAATAAAACTTGGTTCGTATTCTAAACACGCGTTTCATTTCTGGTGATAAAATAGTGAACTCAGCGAAGTCCACAAGATGAACATAAAAGAGGGGTTGTTCAATCATTCGCCAACTTACTCGCAAGTGAATTTCAATTCCGGAAGCGTTTTATTGAAATGTAGAAATAACTTTTCTCCTTTTAGAATTAATTGCATACACACTGTTCTCCGTGATCGCATTCAATACTTAAAATAACCTGGTATAGAATGATGACAATGGAGCTCCATCACAGGTTAAAAAAATAACTAGGTACTTAGACACAGGAGCGCTCAGATACAGAGTAATTAATTATTTTAAAACATACGCGAACAATTTATGTTCTCTGCATGGTAATATTTTATGCCCAACTAAAATGTTTGTGGCGCATTCGCTAAAATTATTCCGAATATTAAAATTTGACCAAAAGTAAGTTGGCGCGCGATCATAAGATACATTGTAAATGAATGACGGGCAGTATTTGGGCGCAGGTTCAGCCCGTACGAGTGGGACTCACCCAGGAACTGCCTGGACGAGCCGCCGGTGCTGGAGAATCAGTTCACTCTCTTGAACTCGCTGTGGTTCACTATCGGCTCCTTGATGCAGCAAGGTTCGGATATCGCGCCGAAGTAAGTCCCTTATGCCTCTGATGGCTACAATTCCGATACAGTCCACAACCGGCAAGCCAACAACAAATCACATTGCTTAAATTGGACCGAAGCCGTCGCTGGTTAACGCAATCAGAAATAATAAGAATGGGTAAAATTGAGTGGAAGAGTAATCTCGCGGTAATTACAAAACGGAAATGTAGCCTTCAGTTGCAGAGCTTGGATGAAGAACTCCCTTTTACTAATTAGTTACAAAGCGACCACAGCCCTTTGTGAATTTCAAGCATCGGTAGTCGTCTAGAGCGTCCAATTTAAATAGAGACGTGTCGGCTATTTCAACTAGCCTTGGTTTCCATTTCACAGTACTTAGCTAAATACTTACAGTTGATTTAGTAGCAAAATAAACAACTAGTTTCGACAACGTACAGATTCGCACCCGAGACTTGCTTGTGCAGTATCCACAGCTTGCTGCATCAAAGTTTGTTAGATACTTGTGAGACTGAGAAATTGATTGCACATTGATATTGCGATGTACTTGGTTTACACCAACTGTTCAATGTGGAATTAATATCTTGTTTAATTTAGAAAATACACGTTTTATTTACTGCATTTTACACCTTAAAATACACGATTTAATAGAACATGGAACTGCACTGAAACCAAAATCACACTCATGTCACAATTTTTTTACATACTTCAAATGCCACAGACTCTTCAGTGCAGGTCCCACGGCAACATAGTTATTTTTACAATGCTCGTTAGTGTAACCTCTTGTGTTGAAGTTGTTGTTATTAATAAACTGTTGTTTGCACCAGAGCGGTATCGACCCGCATGGTAGCGGGGATGTGGTGGTTCTTCACTCTGATCATGATATCCTCGTACACGGCTAACCTGGCCGCTTTCCTGACCGTGGAGAGAATGGACTCGCCCATTGAGAGCGCGGAGGATCTCGCCAAACAGACCAAGATTAAATATGGAGCGCTGAAGGGTGGTTCTACTGCTGCATTTTTCAGGGTGAGTACATTCTACTAGGTGCCAAATTGCCGGAATAATTTGTAAGAGCTGCTTAGTTACTTGTTGGCACAAATTTTACTGGTTTGTTTTTTCTTACTCAGAAATATCATGTAAGAAATTGAAGGTGATTACAAAATAAATTATATTTCAGCAACATCTTGAGGCAATTCGTTTCACCAAGATGTAATCCACTCCATTACTCTCCTCGATTTCTATCAGACTGTGGTGACAGCTTAACGAAACGAATTCTAATTCCCGTAATTTGCGTTCGGTAGATTTGCAAACCTCAAAGTCACCGAAAGATGCTTCATCTTGTTGATTTAAACTGGCTTTTAAACTTAACACTTGTCTTAAGAAAGTATCGTGGAATAAGATGAGGGTTTTAGGATAAATTTGACGTATTTTTGTGTCATCGAATAATTTTTTTGTATTAGAGTCTTACCTTATGAATTTAGGCTGGGCTCAAGTACCTCATAAATATGAAACGCTGCTATAGTCTGTTGTTAAGCATGATATCAAGAATTTATGGTGTGTTATCGTGTACCGTGTTTTATTAGACAAACTTGACATATTGAGTTTATAAACATGTAAACGTGACGTGTATTTTGTCTATTAAGTAGAGGATATTGAAACCTTTACCAAAGGGCAACCATGAAAAAGCTAGTAATGTGGTTCCACTGGAAACCATTATGGAACCATTTTTCACGTGTTTTCTTTAGTAGTAATAATGTAATTTTTAAGATAAGACAAACATTATTTTTTCGCGTAATCCGATTACAAAAGGATATAAGAATAAAAATCAATACAAGAATCCTAATAATGTTGATTTTAACTATTGAACAGGACTCAAATTTCTCGACATACCAACGAATGTGGTCTTTCATGGAATCCGCCAGACCATCAGTATTTGCAACGAGTAATAAGGAGGGAGAAGAGAGAGTGGTCAGAGGGAAAGGCGCGTATGCCTACCTGATGGAGTCTACCACCATCGAATATGTGGTGGAGAGGAACTGTGACCTTACCCAGGTGGGGGGGATGCTGGACTCTAAAGGATACGGGATTGCTATGCCTCCCAGTAAGTTAAATCCAATTTGCATTGTTTTCCCTGTTCATATATTTTCGACAGCGAAACAATTTTTATTTGTAGATAAGCTACGGAGCTTTTATAAAAATAAAAGCTGCTTGCCATGAAAACAATCTTAATGAATTCCACGAAATATAAATGGAAAAGTTATAATCCCATTCATTTGTTCAAAACTAGTATAAACGGTCAAAACTACAGTTCAAACAATTCATACTTATGCTTGGAATAATGAGAAAAGTTCTGTAACTGTATCGGCAAAAACGTAGTTTTGTACCAACATCTACTTTTGTGAACGAGGTTCGTTTACGGGTGGAAAAGTGTTTTTATATTGGCTCGGAGTAATATTTGAGTACCCATTTATGAATCATAGTTACAGTACACGTATACAGAGTGTAACAAGATCCTTAACGAAGCCGTCAACCAAGCAAATTGTACATCAAATTAGGTAACTTTACGCAAAAATTATTGCTGGGAAACGAAATTATTGCTGGGAAACGACTGTTTGGGTGAAAAATCACGTTTTACAGTAGGACTCAATGTTACGGATTCAAAACATTGTGTTGATGGATGGATTGAGTATTACGGAGGTCGTGCAGGTGTTTAAAGTAAAAAAAATCTTACATTAAAAGCATGTATTTTAAAAAAAAACTTTTGAAAACTTGGAACTTTGACCCTCAATATTTCCGTAACTAGAAGGTTCCCAGGTATGGTCTAGAACAAAAGCCTTGCAAACAAGTGTCTTTCTTCTGCGTTAAGGGTCTTGTTACACCCTTTATTAATCGACAAGTCTACCTTTCGAAAGACACTATCACACAGGATATAGATGCTGCTCTTCAAAGGCGAACTTTCTCTAAAGTCGATGTGCCATATTTACGGCCAGTAACAAACTTTCACGTCTAATAGTACCTATAACCTTCGTTCGAATTGTTTTAAGACTCACCGTACCGTACGGCCATAAGCGGGGCCGTTCTCAAACTGCAAGAGGAAGGAAAATTGCACATTCTGAAAACAAAATGGTGGAAAGAGAAACGTGGCGGAGGGTCTTGTAGGGTAAGTAAAGGGAAAATGGGGTCGTTAACCACTCGTAGTTACCGTAGTTTTACTCGGAGTTTAGCGATTAGACGACGATTCCGAATTCTTGTTTTGTATTTTTTTGGTTTACTTAATAATTTAAGCCAATTTACAAAATGTTGACTATACTTACCTATATATTGTTCACAAAGGAATGTAAGAAAATGTAACTATGATTAAAAAAACACCACAAGTTCATTTACTACAAGCTTATTTAATTAATAAGGACCTTCCTGTAGTTCAGCTCTATTCAACTAAGCATATTGGAAATGCTGAAAGCACCCTCAAAGGAAGAATTTTCATTAAAAACCCATCGTTTTTCCTTTCACAGCATCTAAAGAACTCGAATAATTTTCCTTGTATCTCGCATTTTTGTTCGGGAAACGTCAGGAGCCGTCAGTAAACGTTTATGGGGCATTATAAGGGATATAAAAGGGCAAGGATGTGTCACGTATACTCAACAATGTTTCAATCATGAAGAAATAAAATAAAATAGGGACCTATTGGCTCTATAGATCAAAAGTACCTTACGATTGTAATAACAAGCAAGTTTGGGAAACGTGTAAAAGCTTATAGAAAATAATTTTATTGTGTCTATAAATAGATGTTTCCTATAATTTTCACTGGAAGAAAACCAAGGAGTGCCTTAGCGATGTCTTATTACTCTATGGTAGTCAGGGATTTTATTGAATTTCATATTTGTCTTGATTGAACTTGCGTAGCTTACATAGATCATGTTCTTTATCATAATATTTGATAACGCAGGACGAGACATCAAAGTCGTCATCGACGGCGAACGAGCTAGGACTCGCGAACGTTGGCGGTGTGTTCGTGGTTCTAATGGGTGGCATGGGCGTTGCGTGCGTCATAGCCGTCTGCGAGTTCGTTTGGAAGTCGCGCAAAGTCGCCGTAGACGAACGAGTGAGTCACATTTTATGTACATTATGAGTATAAGAATAGGAACTCCTTGAAATGAATTCCCACTAAATCCGCCTAGCCGGACCGGACAAGGCTAGAAACGCACTAGACAAAAAGTAAAGTTACAACCTATTATTAAATTATTATTTTAAAAGCTTCTGCTACAACATACATTATTTTAAGAGACCGTTTAGAAATAACTTTTTTTTTTTAATTAATCTTACCAGCCAACGCAAGCATTATATTTTAAAACCGTAAGATGGGTAGGTAGGTACAGCTTTTTGTCAGATCAGAAGGATCTGAAGGTAGCTCTGACAATGTATGCAAAGTAGCCTCTACAAATATTTGTTGCCAACCGACCTTGTTTTTGGTGATGTTCTCCTTTGTTGAAACTGGATGTTTAATGCTTGCTTCCTCGCAAATAATATCCATCTCCGGAAAATTGCCAGGAGTTCATATTTTTCCGGTCAGCAACGAAGTTGGACGGGCGACATTAATTAACATAAAATTTGCCATTAATTTATTAACAATGCCTGATGAATGTGAATTTTCGCGACGGTTGTTTGTTAATTCATTTTATTTACTTTCAATGATTAATTATGTTTTTATTTTGTTCTAGGTTTATTTTTAAATAATGTAGGTAACATTTATTTCAGTGTGTCTATATTAGTTTGGTAGACGCTATATAAAGCGAGGCAGTAATTAGTGAACAAAATGTGTTGATTTCTTTGTGTTTGTTTTCTTAGCTCGGGCACTTTTACTTAAATATCGAAGCTAATTAAGAACATACTTGAGAGTTATTTTTCATTGAGTTTCAAAGTTATTAATTGATTCTTGGAATGTGCTATGCCTTTTTACTTGGCACTACAGTAATTCGCTCGATCTTAACTCACTCTCACTCGATCTGAACTCACAATCATTTTGTATTTTCATTGCTGCATCACAGAAGGAGGAGGTACGTTTTTTTTTCTTTATACGCTAAGTCTTATTAGGGTAGACGTATGGTTGCCGCTTATCATACGTAAGGAGAAACGATATCAGATTAAGCTGGCAGTGTGGCTGTTGGAGCTGGTCGAGCTGGATGCGAATTCTGGAGAATGGTGTTAAACGACGTGTGATAGATGAGGTCTACGTCCAGCAATGAACTGCTGTACGCTGATGATGGCAATTGTTGTGTGGGGCATCTTCTTATTCACTGTTTATTGCGCAGGCGTCGCTGTGTTCAGAAATGGCATCAGAGTTGCGATCAGCACTAAAATGTCCGGGCGGCGGCGCGGGCGCCGGAGGGGGCGGGCCGGGCGGCGCTCGCGACGGCGCTGGCTCCCCCTACCTGCACTACGGGTTCAGCACCAAGAGCCAGCTGCACTAGCGGCCGGAGCCCGCCGCCTCGCCCCCCAGCGACGTGTAGGCGAGCGCGGCGGACGCTCCTAACTCCCCCCCCCCCCCAACACCTCGCCGCTGTCGGCCAGCGGCTGGTGCAAGTCGTGGAACCAGTGGTCCCTCAACCTGCTGTGAATGTTCAAACTAGCTGAAGGTTCGTTTGTCGACTCGAGTAGCGTAGATCTTTACGATATATTATTGTAAATAAATTCATATCTAATTTGTATAGGCTAAGTGCTGTTGTAATGTAAGCGAATCGATGTTACGAAGTGTTGATATTTTTTCCAACGAAGTCTTTTCAAAATGAATCATGATTTGTAGCGTCCGTTGCCAAAGATACATGTGCCAAATTTTACGATTTACTATACCTAAGACTTACGAACGTGTAATCTACACACTTGGCACGTCTGAAATAATTTTCTAATTAACGATTTTAAATGATCGTTACCTTTATATCGATTTGAGAAATGCGTTTCAAATTCAGTAGATATTATATCGATGTTTTATATCTATGAATCGATTAGAATAAATTGACATTTCATTAAAAATAGAATAAGAGATTGTTAATATTTCCAGTTAAATTAATCTGTAAATAAATCAATACAGTGGTACTGCCAAAGTAGATTTAATAATTAGGAAAATTTACAACGGATAAAAAAGTTTAATATAATTTGATTTACGCTATAATAATGATGGATCAAAGTAAATTGACTTGAGGAAAATTTTAAGATAATTAAAGATATTTACGTTATAGTTAATTGAGTGTAAACTTAGTTTAAATTGAAATAACGATGAAATTTAACGAACCGATCGTAACACGAGAGCATTATCATTTATTACATGATACTCTATGTACTATACTTGTAATTGGTACCTATCGGAAACGTTTCGACGGCTCAACCTGTGCCAAAATATCCTGTTCACTGTATGTACTATATTTTGTAAGTTTACATTGCCGAGTTTAAATAAATAAATTGTTTTATTAACATCCGTGACTTGTTATTAAATATCCGAGTTATTAAATTTCATGTGTGCGTACACTGTCGAGGTAATGAAGCGCCTGGCACCCGGGAACCCGATATTACCGAACATAATCTACACATAACACCTGAAACGGAATATTACAAGAATTACCATGAAATTGTTAAAAATAAATCCCAGACAACATCCACTTTGATAAACATTAATACCTATAAGTACCAATTGTACCTAACAGAGAAAGGTAAGTATCGTCTTCATATCTTTATTATCAAAACAGGATAATGAGTGATTCAGGTGCGGAACGTAAAACTAGAAATAAAATAAATAGATAGGAGACAGGTAAATGAGTTAGAGTTCGTTCACGACCGTTTTACAACTTTTATACGATCTACCACCGCTGGGTAACGCTCTGCCTCGGTTATACGACGCGTTGGCAGTAAACCAGAACACCTATCAAAATATTGCTTTGTCACCGGCATAAAGTGTTTTTTTATATATTTTATTACACACAAAATATATTATTGTATTTCCTATTGCCGTATTTACTAAGTATATTTGTTAAGGCTGTCGTAAAGTTGCCTTTACTTTGTTTTTATAGACTTTTGATCTTTTTCGTCTAGGTGTTATAAGAACTCATTTGTATCATAAAACGAACTTATTGTTTACACGTGCGATACCTTATTTGAGTCAAACTTATGTAATTTTGATGAAAAAGTGAAGAATGAAGTCGGCAGACTGTGATATAACTGTAGGAGTCTGGGCAAAAAGAAAGAGCTTAAAGTTTTCGAAGTATGATAAAATCGAAACTTTGTTCGAAATCCAATATCAGTGAGACCAATTTGCAACTAATTAGGAATTGCAACTTTTGCTGAAAGGGCGCTGGTTTTCTTCACAAAAAGCTTGATTCGTTCGATACTTTCGAACAAAAGAAGAGCTGGAAAAGTCCGTAAGTAAAAATGAATGTAAGCAAGGAACTTAAGTAAGGCAAAAAACTAACATTGCAAATAGTTTTTCACCACGAAGTTCGGACAAACACTTTATTTATAATAGGCCATTTATTTCGGCTTACGGCAAACTGTTACCAATTTTTTACCCATGTGACGGCTGCTCTATTACATAAATACACATAGGTAACGCGCGGTCATTTCTACCCCCAGAAGGGCGATGAAGAAATTGTGTAACTGCGTGTGTGACCCCCCCTGCCCCTCGACGTCCAAAGTGTTACGTGTTACTTATGTTGGCGGTAGAAGTTCGCGGTACTTTGGAACTAAGTGATGTGACAAGTTAACAGGTTAAGCAAGCAAAATAGTTTTGCATATCAATGATAAACCTTACCTCGATGCGAGTTAGGTTACGTTCCATTTAATAGATTGCCTATACTTTTTTAATAGGGTGAGAAACATCAGGAAAATCCGTAACAATACCTACTTTGAAGGTCGAAGGCCGGGTGCCACCACGTCGCCATCCAAGGGTGGATGGCGACGTGGTGGCACCCGGCCACCGTAGGCGCGGGCCTGTGGACGGTGAACTATGGGCTAGCTCGCCGTCCGTCCGTCTTATGACGACAGGCCGTGTCGACGGCGCGTTCGTGTTCCACGCGCGCCTCAAAGAGAGTCAGCAAACAGGAAGGGGTCCGAAAGGACCGATGCCTGCCAGGGTTGCGGGACTGTTCGAAAGAGATACCGCGGCCCTGGAACACAAAGGACAAAAGAAGGAACATGGATGGGTTTTAGTCAGTACAAGTGCGACACTCCCTTCCGCTCCGCCCAGAGTGGCAGGGGTCATTTGATGATTTCTCATGCGAAAAAATAAAAAAAAGGTTCCTGGGAACTGGGAGTTTCACGCAGGACCTCACGATCGCCTGTCGCGCTTCTAACCACTACATCAAGTGTGTCTTAAAAGACTTATTACTGTAAAAGGAATGATTTACAACGTCGTATATCAAGCTAAGAATTTTTATACCAAGAATAAAAGTTATATTACTGTGATCACGTTTTGTGCTAAAAGGGAAAAAATGTTTTACACTCCCACTTAAATTTGTTATAGCGCAAATCTTGCTGAGCTTTGTAAAATAGGGTGTGCTGCTAAATAACATATTTCAGTACTTACAGTCGCAGTTGTCATGTCGCAGACTAAACTTATTTGACTGAGGTCTTAAAACTTGAGTAAGTATTTACTAGAAAGTTTGGAACAAATAATTTGCTAGATATCTACAAAATAGTGCAGTCCACCGCTAATGTTTCAGCAGCTCTGACTTATTGAGGTCAACGTCAACACAACCGTTATAATCTTCCACTATCGTCCTGCCACAAACTCCCAAAAAATATACCCCAAAAATTCTGCCAACAATATTAATTTAACCCCTAGCTAGACATTTTGTACAACACATAGGTACATTAACAAGGTCCCCGGGGGACTGTGACAATCCTACGTTAATTAGCCGAAACAAAATGGCACGACGTGGCGCAGGCGAGACGGGAGCGATGTGAGCACGAGATGGGAGCGGAGCGAGCGCGAGACGAGAGCGAGAGCTAGGCGTGCACGCCACGGATAACTTGTGTGTTTACGTTGTTTACTCTTTGTAACGGACGACCACGCTGCTCCGTGTTAACAGAATGCCAGTTATATTAACATTTTGTATTCATGCCCCGGGCTGAATGTGGACTTGTTGGTCTCTTTTTTTTGTTTTATCCCTAATTTGAAACAAAATGTTTTAACATATTGCGTCATGATATGTGTGGGTTATTCATGATAGCAAGATGAAATAGAATCTGATTTATTTAGCAGAATTTTCACAAACATTTTTAGTGCTTACGAACTGTTACTTTTCCTCTAGTAAAACTTCTCCAAAAGGAAATCCAGTCACACAAGTTAAGCAAGGAAAATTCAGAGCAATTCATCTCGCATCGCCTTTTATCTCAAAAGCACTAGGGCGATGAAATGTAAAATACGAGGTGTAAAACTCACACGCTTTCCAAATCACAATTTCCAGCGATAACCCATTGAATACGGGTTTTCCGGTTTCCGGTTAGACGGCTAAGAGGAAAAGGGTTTTTGGGACGGAACCCGCGCTGATAATAACCCCAGTGTTCACGCTTCGAGGCACCTGCTACGAGTGCTACGCAATTTATATTTTTATACGTTATGTTTTTATTATCTCCAATATTGCTCTCTTACTATGAAAGGCCTCTCTTGAAACGTATTTACAATTTGATTGTGCAATAAAACCTACGAGTTATAATTCTGCGCTCGTAAAAGGAGAACCTTTACATAGCGCTCGTCGAAATTATTATTTATTTGTACAGTTATTGCTTGATGCATAACGCGCATTCTGTTTGCTATAAACAATGAGTATTTGATACAGAATACGTTGTGTCGTTAGCTGTGTAAATTGAATGGAAGTATCGTACGCGTAATGATCACGTAGGGAAGTGCGAAGCTGTGGGCCTTCGCCCGAGGGCCCTCGTACCACAAGGACAAAGCAAACTTACTTGACGAGGCAAACGTGCCCGACGCACGAGCCCGGATTACTCCGGCCTCGCCAAATCTTTCGATCTCGTCGAACCATCGTAAATCTAACTCACGTACGCACGTTACGTGCACTCTACGTAACTTTTCGGGCTGCGGTCATTTGGACGCATCGGATTATACGGAAACCACATGCCTCTATGTGGTTTCCGTATAATCCAGAAAATATTGTTGAGAGAAAATATACGGAACCAGAGCTGAGTCAAATATAATTTAATACTAGCTAAACGTAGTTCGTTTGCAACCAGTATTTTAACTTCTATTATACAGGATAGCTAATAAGGCGTAGCCACCATCACATGGCTTGTCACTACCTAATTTACTCTAAGTAGCCTAGGTACAGTCTGTAAAACTTTCCTTCATTGAAAGAGAAAATTAATAAAATACACAACACTCACATACCCATCTCACAAAATGACATAGTGAATGGATGACTTATCGGTGCAAATTGAGAAATATATAGAAAATATTGCCACAAATGGCGTCAATACTAGTAGCCTAGATAGGACACACATTGAACCGAATTTATCGATGTTTGCCGAAGAATTGTCGCCATTGATACATTTTATCGCCTCGGGAGGAGTATAAAACTGTGCTCTGTTCTATTTCGTATTGTAGCAGAAAACTATACCCTATTGAATACGTCCAAATTGTGCAAAACAATACATTGTAGTTTTGAGCTGTCTTTTGGAGACTGAGCCAAGAAAAACAGATAGATTGAATCGAAAATTGCTTTCTGATAGAACTTGGTTACTTACATACATTAAAAACAGCAATATACTTTCAGTAAATTACGATGCTGAATCAGCAAACAACTCACTCGTACACGTATACAAATCATCCGGGTAACATAAAAACCCTCTTCACAATATTCCATACAAATTCAACCTTGAATCCTAAAATGGTAACGTTACAAAAAAGCGGCGTGAATGAGCAAAAAGTACAAATTTACATTTAAATTCTATCCTCAATGCATCGGACGGCATTATGTTTACACGAGCGGCGGGTAATACCGCCAGCATTTAGCATAAATTAATGGGCCACCGGACATGGAGTATGAAGAAATGGAACCCTAAGTTAACTTTCGCGAAAGCAGCGGCCACGCTGCACACGCTCGCTGCTGCTGCTGCTGTTTCGCCGCGCACTGTGAGCCAGACAGTGTAGGAACCTACGTATGTTCCCGAAGTTAGCACTACACTTCTAAAAATATCCTAGGCACCTCACCAAGGTATGTGTAGATCATAATCAGCCTGTAACGTTCTCACAGCTGAGATACAGCATAGATCTCCTCTATGTGCGAACGAATCCACCAGGCAGTCCCAACGTATGTTGATAAACAAATGGTTGATATAGTACCTATTATGACAAAACTGCTTTATTTGCCTACAATTATATTTCTAACACTCCATTACTGTATATTCCACGTCGTCCTGTAATCACATTACCCTGTTGGGTCAGTCAACAGCAAAAAGTGTTGCCACAAGACTTTCGTTTTAATTAAACTACCGCTTGATGAATGTCTACTGAAACAAACCATTTTAATGATGCCGCGGAGATTTCAAGAATTTTTATTGCTGCTTCTAATCTAAGGGTTATATCGCTAATGTTGGGTTTTGCATCTTGTTATTTATTAAGGTTTATAACGAGGTATATTATTTTGTAAACAGTAGTTGTTATGGAGTATTAATTAGGTGCTCAGATTATAAAAAACTTTACATTGAACTTATTTAACGAAATATTTTTGAATTCACTTCTTGTTCCGATAACGTGGCAAACAAAGTAACATTTGAAGGGAACTAAACTTAAATGTAAAACAAAATACACCGAGTGACAGAAGTTGATAAATAAAATAGAGCTTCATTTTTAGCTCTGACTACATTGTATTGTATTCGATTGGTTGGCACATCTGTTTTATTTAATACCACGGGATGTTTACAATATTGCTATGTAATATAAATACATACATACACCTATCTATCTATATATATCAATGCGATCCAAATCCCACATATAGGTATGTCCCTATATATGTATGGGTACCTATGTACCGGTGTGTGCTGGCCACAAACTGCTATCCCTGAAAGGTACTTTAAATGCAAATCACTGCGAAGTTCCACCCGAGCAACGCTGCAGTCCGCTTATATGTAAACAAATATATCAATTCATATATTACAAAATGATTTTTGTTTTCAGAGGAGCAGGATTTCTTGGTATTGCTCTTTATTTTATTTCTCGCTGTAGAAAAAAATACCTAAACATAAAATCCCAGCACCTTTCGAGATGTTTCCTGAAAAATACGTCTTCTCTAGTCTTTGACAGAAATATATGTATCATACAAGTTTCTACTGACATTCACCGTCGATATGGCAGAGTTCTGGTCGAAACTAATTTGACTCAAATAATGATGAGAATCATCGACATGTTGAAGAAGAACCTTCAGGAACATACAAGTAAAGCATAATGTATTAAATGACTGTGCATAGCGTGAAAGAAATAGCAAGTATTTATTAAACTCACACAGGACAAACAATAAAAACATAAATATTAAAAATGAATTAAAGGAAACGAAACTTAAATTAAAAAAAGCTAATAACAAAAAAATACATATTTATTAGTATTATTTATTTTAGGTCTTGTCCCCTTTGGCCTCGTACAGGACTTCTCTGCATGGTGCTGTGAAATTTAAAAAATCCTAGATGTCGCAACGCTGGTATTCGATAGGGTCTCCTAGTCATGCTACGGTCAGTCACGGAATATATAAAAAAATGAAACAAATAACGATTAACATAATTCTTAAAACCCGGAGAATATATGTGGTCTTCATAATCTGCACCCAACGTAACCTCTACGTTTGTCTATGCCATAAAAGTCATGGGAACACAGACAAACATGGGGACGCGGGCGCCGACATGACATTAATAACATCTACATGTCGGATCCGGTCATTAGTAGGGGCATAAAATGGATCAAAAGCACGTAGTGGTGGGATGACCTACGTACCAGTCTACCCACACCACACCACAGCGTGCTTTCTACAGAGCCCTGATGGTAACAACGTCTTATTGCGGCGGAGTTGAAATCTCTTGGAACTGTACCCGATTCATTGTGCCCCGTGTTATTGTGTTGACTTGTAAATTTGTAATCTCAACTAATTCGTTAGTTTTGCTAGAAACAGTGTATCGCTCTCAGTTTCATTTCATAGTACGAAACCCATCTTCTGTCCGCATGATGTAGAAAACTAGCGGAATAAATCCTGACATCTCCGACATACATATCATGTGCCTCTCCGAATAGTTTGGCCTCAACAAAATCAACTATGTAGTTGCCCTATATTCCCACTCGACAACGTTTGCTAAACAAATAGGTGATCTCAGTTTAATTTACATATAAATCTTATACATACAAAGAAGCATGCTGCTCCGTCCTTTGATAAACCTCTGTCACATCGCACCACGTTTAGGAGATGAGATAAATAATATTAACTTATGATTAGCAATGTAACCGTGACGTGAATCTATTCCAAAGATTACATAGTTGAATACGTATTTCAGGGCGCTATCAAATGGATTCCCCGACACAAATCACAAAAGTTACGTTCATGCATGAATTTCATGAATTACATTATTTCCATTTGACTATGTAGTTTCCTGAAAAAGTTATCTACCACATTACATACGAGCATTACGTACATTCTTATCTCCAATATGATAGTTTTCCGTAAAACAAAAATGATTCCGAAAATCAGTAAGAATATTATATGATAAAATTATTAAATCGATACTTAATATTATCATCATTGGGGTTGGTTCCCAGTCTAATCGGATGCAGCTGAATAAAACTATCTTACATGGAGCATTTTTGTTTTTTTTTTTATGGACCTGACCTGTACAAACCAGTTAGTACTGGTAATACAATACCCCTAGGTATAATTATTTTTTTCTAGAGTGCTAATTTTGTGAGTTTGACACACAAACTCACTCCCGAACCATGACACCAATTAAAAAAAAATTTCATCATTTGATAGGTAGGTACATTATTCCAGATGGACATGAAGCTACTTTTCATCCGGGACTGTTATTAATAGTTTATAGGACATAGCATTTTGTACCTATACATTCCTGAAAATAAGTCCTACAGAGTTGCGGGCGATGCCCGTGGCAAGAGCTTGTGTTTTAAATGAATAATGTAATAACGAATTCTTTTGTCCTCATTTTCACGCTCGTGTGACCATCAAGCCAGAAAGTTAGTTGATTCATTAGATATTTTGCGCAAATTTGTTAGCCTAACAATAAAAAATAAAGATTTATTTCCATTTTTTTCTTTATTTCCTGGGCTGGGCTAACAAAATCTGTCAGTTTTGATGAGACCAATTCATTGGATAGCAATTATAAGGCTTGAATTAGAATCAAGGATTTCGTGAATCCTAATTCATACTACTAATATTGTATATATTCTATATATTACAGCGTGTAACAGAAAGGGTATAATCATATGGAATACCACCATCGAAATCGTAAAAAAATATTCAGCTGATACATTTGGGTCGAGTCGGTACCTATTGAAATTTTGTATAGGACAGCTGTTTATTTTTTTACGATTTCGATGGTGGTCCCGTAGAGAAAGTTGTTCAGTTTAATGGTCCGTACCACAGTATTCCATATGATTGTACCCTTCCTGTTACACGCTGTATAGTTAGGAATTAAGATTCTCCAAAATCCTTGATTTCTGATTATGTATGCGAAAGTAAGTTTGTTTATTTGTTTGTTACCTTTTCACGCCTAAAACACTGAACCTTTAAACCTGAAATTTTGCATACCTTTCATCCCGAAAAAAAGTACTGTTCCCGAGGAAACTAACAATAACGTTCTTATGATAATAGATAGCGCCACGCGTGTTTCGAATCATGATTTAATTATATTATAACACAAGCAGAGTACAACCCGAATTGATTGTTAAATTCTAAGTTAACGCCAGCGAAGCCGCGAGCAAAAGCTAGTGCACAATAATATTTCATTGGGTTTAATACCTTAAGTTAATTATTGCATGAAAGAATATATAATTATCATCTGCTTATACCTCACTACATGCATGTGGTATAATTGTTAAAGGTATGTATGGAAAAATCCTTTCAGATTGTTACCGAGATTTTTTCCGGGGCCGTAGACATCTCATCATCGAACACATTCATACGAGCTCAGAAAGTGGATGGAAATGTAACCACTAGTATTGTCATATTTATAACTCAGACACATTCTTTGGGACCTAGATATTTTTTTATTGAAGGAGAGGCCTTTGTAGACACGGGTATGATTCCAATTTAAGATCCGACGTTTCAACAGATCTATGTCTGAGAAATCTGTTTCAGAACAGTAAATAAATAATTGAATAAGAAAATTTCTTAGTATTTCGACCTATAAGTAGGTACTTCTTTTATACAAGGCCCTTAAGGCACTTATTTTATGGAAGACGAGCAAATTAGCTTGAACAGACAAACGAATTAAGGACAAGAATAGATTTTGCCCGTGTTTTAGCGTCGTTTTGTAAGTCCTAATGTTATAAAAATATTGTTGGTGTAAAACAACTAGCTTGGCACTAAAAAGCAACCTTAGAAGGTCCCAAGTGGGGTTGCCAACTCTTATTCACGGGTATGCGGGAAACCAGAAATTTATATACGGGACTTGACAAAAAAAGCGGGACCTGCCTCAAAATTTACAGAAACGAGAGAAAAACAATTTTAAGATTTTTTTTTCAGTTTTGTTTCAAATTTGAAAGAAAATAACGGTCTTCGCCATTAGAATCATCACATTTTGTAACACAAATCAGTAAATACAAACAATGCTCATATGCTCAATCAATTAGTTTTTCTCTTTTGATTTTGCACATTTGAGCAATTTAAAAGCAGTCATTGTTTCCACGCCCGAAACCGTTGCACGTACGTAACACGCCGTCCGTACTCCAATTGAATGGGTCCCGCGGACACGCATCGCGGGATGCATTATTTAAGCCTTGGAAACGGGACGTCACATCCTCACGCGGGACGGTTGCAACCTTAGTCCTCAGGTTCCTTGGTCTAGATAGACAAATGACTCTCTATTAACGGTAGCTACGATGATTATTTTATTTACATATTTCATTGATACGAGCTACCCAAGAGCTTCCATATTATATATCAATACTTTTAGAAGTCTTTACAGAAAATTGAACCCCATTGGAAGCGATTGCTGGTGATTGGTGATTGCTATTGGTCTGAGTTCTCTTGCTAACATAAAACAAATGAAAATCGACAAGAAGCATAAGACCCCGTAATTTATTCTACATGTTAGCCATTAGCAACCGCATCGTAGCTGCGAGAGCACATAAGTCGAATACTAGAGCGACAAGTTGCTTACCACATCGTTATCGGCCAAATGTTCTCAACAAACGACACTGCCTACAACAATTAAGTATGGAAATTGTGAGCCAAACACGTCTTGACTGCGTAAGGTCCATCATTATTCTCCTGCCCTTATACCAATTTATTTGGGGTCGGCGCAGCATGTCTTCTTCTTCAATATACTTCTCTATTACTAGCAGTCACCTCTTTTCTAGCTATATCATCCTTCACACAGTCCATCCATCGTTTTTTTTGGTCTTCCTCTAGTCTTATAGCCATCTATATTCATACTCAACATGGACTATGTTCTGGAATCATTATCAGACTTTAGGTAAGGATTCATAAACTTCATGGTCATGGTCATGAGACATAGTTATTTGTTTGAGTCATTAAACGCTGCGGGCTCCAATATAATATGATGCTGGTAATCGCGGAAGGGTTGGAGAGAAGTGTAACCTATATAGTTAACTCACGTCACCAATCCCAAGTGAACCAATAGCTATCAACCGAGCACAAATCCTGACTCCAAGCTGTTACTGGGAAATTCCTGGTGGAAAAACCCCAATAACTCTTTGCACGACCCACTAAACATTAAACACTCCAAGTAAATACCAAAGTAAACGATAAATCACTGATACGACTTATCTCTAGTGCATCCCTTAAAGACAATAGTGTTACAAAGGAATGTCACGCAGTACATCACATCCCAAAGGATGTTGTAAAGCAATGAAAATACCAGACAACTTCGTGCGATTTGACGAGCCGCACGGAGAGCACCGAGATTGACGACCGACGCACTGAATACGCCCCGGGGAAGGCATTCTACTCACAACGATGTTTAGACATGTGATATCGGGGCCCAGATATCGTTACTGAGCAATAACTTATATAATACAGCCTTTTCAGGACACGGAACCCGAGCAGTCGCCTCGATATTTTTCATTTAACTAAAAGATACTCAAACAAAAAAGGAACTTACGCTAAAATGTTCACCGTCGCCGCTGCTGCTGTGATCCGGTTAAAAGATCCGCCTGTTTACAAATGGTTGTTTGGATACGCCCAGGGGACTTGTTTTTAGAGTTAAATTGAGCTCGGCTTAAAATAATGACGGAATTTTTTCCTAAGAAAACATCGCGGAATGGTTTTAAGGAATTCAACGTTGAACAACATTTTTACAGTTTTCGCTCAGACTTTGTTAATTCTGATAAAGTGTTAGCCTAAAACTTTGGCAACTCTAGACAAGTAACAAGAGCAACGACTAAATACAAGTAAAATGAAGGCAAATACTTGAAGAAACAGTTTGGCACTGGCTTTTGAATTCTTGTTTCTATATCACTGCACATGATTTAGCTAACTTTCCGCACTGTCAAACTGTCGCCAACAAGCGTCAAACAAACAGATTGCTACAAGACAGACACTTTATTTTGCCTTTTATATTCAGTAGTCTCAAATTTAAACAGGGAAAATCTAGTCTGACCTGGACTGAGCTATTATGAAGTTTGTTATAAGCTATCAAGAAGTTTTATACATATTGTCGTTCAAAATAAAAAAATAAAACGTGTTTTATTAATTTTCAGCTCAGTAGCAGGCCCCAGTAAGTAGGTTAGGTACGTTCAATAAAATCTAACTTCACGTAAGCATTACAACAAGAAATATAGCGATTCCATAAACCTACTCACAACTGAAGTTAATATTGTAGTAACACACATGTCAGATACAGAGCAATCCGAATGAAAAATATTTACCTACTTTTCTTGCTGTTTTATTTACTGGTAACACTTACGTTTACATGTAAGAATCTTTCATACAGTTGAGAGACAACGTCTTCAAAGCAATATGTGAGTGTAAAGATATTCTGTTTTCCTCTTCCATGTAAATTTTCCTTTAGCGAGTGTCAGAGGGCAAAAGCGAGTATTATTTAGCCGTCACAACATCGATGATGCGAGGACGCGAGGACGCGAGGCGTGACATATGCATAATTTATCAAAGGAAAGGTCGTGGGTGTCATATTGGCTATGAGGGACACAAGGTCTTGCTGATTAGTCTTCGCTATACTGGACGCGGGGAACGGAGCGGAGCGGGTGAAGCCGTGGCAGCTGTCACATGCGTTATGGGAAGTATGAGCGACAGCAACGTAACATTGATTGAGTGGCGTGCGAGGAGTGGCATGCCGGCGCGATTGGGCTAGATATGCCACAGATGTCAAGCTTTATACAGTTTCGCACAATGAGGGTTTTTATGCTACGTGATTTGGCTATAATAATATGTGTGATTGGATATTTGCTAAGAAGGTAGCTTGGTCTGGTGCAATTCTGGTTCATTATCACCAGCCTATAGAAGTCGACGATTACTCGTTAAATCTAACCCACAGCGTCGCGTAAAGAGTTACAAACGAGATGAAGCGCAGTGCCGTTACTACAAGACCTGTGTGTTATAATATGCGTGCGATATGATATTTAGCGACAATTAGTATGGGTAGCGATAGCTATCGTTTACAATTTTATTGTGATTTTTTTGTACAAGTTGACATTCTTTTGTTTTGCCTAGTTAAGGTGGAAACTCCAGAGTTGCACATGAAATTCAAATATTCTTGCAAAAAACGTAAGAAAATTTGAATTTCGCGGGGTACCCTGGCGCTAGCCCAAGCGATTTGACTAAGACGCGCCGCAGTGGATCCACTGCAGCGCTTCTTCACGCCTCTAATTTGAAAGCCGTCTTTGTCTTGGCCCTCCAACTCCGATAGTGAAGAACAAGTCTATAATATCCCCGCGTTCTGTGTAGCATCTCCTTTACAGTTACGAAGACGCTGAACCGCGCTTCACTCGCAAATGTGGCCGGTACCGCTCGTTAGCCCCGCGCCGCAACCTATTAGCTCGGCACACTAATTATTTAGACCGTGTATCTACACGTATTTGCGTAGCTCCTCCCAGCAACTGGGTAATATTGACGCATCTCATTAACTTGTTAAGTATTCATGAAGTGCTGCATAATGTGTGTTGCTTACGTGTCTGAGAGGGATTATTTTTGGGGCGTAGGTGTTAGGAGACGAACACCTTTTTATACTATCTTTAGTTTTCTTCAGTTATTTTTTAATTTAGCATAGGCCTGACATGTCACATGACCTGATACGGTCCTGACGAATTATTTCAATTAAAAACTCTTTTTCACCGGAATTTTATAACGACCTTTGACGTTTGACTGCCTCGTTGGTCAGGTGGTAGCAAGCACGACTGCTGAGCATGAGGTCCTGGGTTCGATTCCCGGATCAGGCAAAGTGTAATTGGGTTTTTCCATCAGGAATTTCTCAGTAGCAGCCACGGAGTTTGGATTTGCGCCCGGTTGATGGCAATAGGCTCGCCCCCAATTACATGGGACTTAAACATTTATTTATTTATTTAATTATGGCACTCCAACGACTCATTAACTAATACATTTTTAGGGGTAATAAACAATTAAACTTAAAATCCAGGGTGAATTTGTCACTTAAAGGTGTGCACAGCACTTACATTGATATTTCAAGTTATTAATACAATCATATTAAATAGAGTACAAGCTAAAAAAAAAACTTACATGAAAACAATATTGAAAATTAAAAATAACGAAAAGAAATAACTACTCGTATTGCTCTAAAGAATCACACAATAAATTACAAATAATAAATAAGTAATAATGTTTTTATTATAGATATTAACTGTGGCCACTGTGGATCAGAAACAATTGTCTGCGAAATTGCAAACAGCTTGCTGTCAATGCTATTGGAACGTATATGGAGCTCATTGTACTCTCTCATCATCCTGTTCATTGGTGCCGAATGTCCGAGGTTGGTTCTGGTTGGGCATGGAGTGAATACATCTAGGTCGCGTTTAGATCTGGGTGTACTATGGCATAACTCGAGAAATGTAGATTATTAGATACACCTCGGCCTATCCCCGCGGGGATTACAGGCGTGATGTGTATGGACACTTTTAACGTGTACATCTTGCTACATCGTTCTCACATAATGTACCATCTCAATATGAATGATGTAGCCAAGGTTTTGTAACAATATGCTGATTTAAAAGAGTGTCCATGGAGTTTCTTGCCCGTTCTTCTCCATAGAGATCTACGCTAGGGAATGGGCAACTACAGTACTTTCACAGTTTTTACGCCTTGTGACTGGGACTGTAGCTACATTTCATTGTTATCTTTGTTTCGACAGTTCAAAAGTGCCTGTAACTGGCCTACTTGAAATAAATGCTTTGATTTTGATTTTGATGTTTTGTCCTAACCTTCGGTACCTTGATCGCTTTTCCCGACACTAATGGATGTAACGTTGATGTTGAATAAGAAAATAATTAATCCTAATAGAAAAAACATGAAACCCTGTAAAAAGAAGACCCACTTAAAATATTGCAGTCATAGAATGTCGAGTAGAAATTGTGGGAAAATTCCTGTGAAGCACCCTTCTAATAAGGAAAATGTTGCAAACATTTTAAACAAAGACTCTGCGGGCATACAGGGACGTATTCCGAAGTACAACCTTATTTTATGAAATAGGCTTATAAAGTATCTTTATGGCTCGCTTAATATAATTAAAGTGGATATTTAAACAGTCAGACCCAAATAAATTTCCCCAAATTAAAGAGCTATAAATAAACGTACGAGTATGTTCATACCACACGCGCACCGCATTCAACCTGCCCATACATTATTGTTGTGTTCCACGTAATCAATTATTGCAGAATAATCCGATTAAGCTTAATTACAATTATTATAATAAGTATAACGGGCTTATTATACATACATTTTTCAGTAAAAGTTGGCACTGATCGGACATTAATCATGCCATAATTATATTAATGTTACTATTATTATGACAATATCAATAAGAATGAAAGATTTTACGGTATGGTCCCGCTGTAAGTTAAGTACCTGCGACTTAGTATGGCCAAAAAAACCATCACACACAATGTGAGGCATACGTGAATGCCTTTGCTACGCCACGCCGTACTACGCGATGCTACTGCAACGCTACTGCGCCCTACGTGGCACTTAGCACCAGTACGCCACGCTACACCAGCAGCATATTACACACATTTTTCTCCTACCAATAAAGGTCGGCTTTCGAATTCCGTAGCACGATGTCCGTCCCAACATTATGTAACCAGGGCACCTTTCTAACGCGCCTTTGCCTAAAAACTCCACCAATCATTATGATTTAAAAGACCTATCCTACCGTAGAATGTGACCCAGATACTGTAACACGTACTGTAATCTGTAATAGATTAACGTTACCTCGTTTGTGCTGACACGTCTGAAATCTACTTTTTTGCTGAATCAACGCGCGAATATTCGTGTTCTATCTCAGTTCTATCAACGTCAATAGGTACATAGGGGTTTATGTACCTACGCAGTGCGCTCGTCAAAACTCACAAATATATTTTGAGCTTTTACGGTGAAAATGTTTATGGGGATGTTTTCGGTTTTTCGTTTATATTTGTTTAACAAAACCCAAAAACGTAACAAAGATATTTTATGGATACTAAATATACTTAAAATAACAGACTAAATCCCAATAATCAATTATAATACATCTTGTATACATGACTACGTCAGGGGCCTCAGGGTTGCACTTCCGACGTTTGGCCCCCAAACTGGAACGGGCCGGGGCTGCCTTCAAGCGGCTCTTGCCCAACCTGGGGGGTCCAAACGCCTCCTGCCGGAGGCTCTACGCGGGGGTCGTGCGGTCCATGGCCCTTTACGGGGCCCCGGTGTGGGCGCGTTCCTTGAGGCGGCGAGCCGCCCACTACCTGAACGCGCCCCAAAAGGTGGTAGCCGTAAGGCTGGTCCGGGGATATCGCACGATCTCCGGCGAGGCGGCGAGCCTCCTTGCCGGATTGCCGCCATGGGATCTGGAGGCGATAGTCCTCGCGCGCCTGCACGAACGGCGCGTGGAGGCACTACGCCGGGGGTTAACTCCGCTGCCGCGGCAAATTGTCGCTCAGCGGACAGACCTCCGGCGCGATCTCATGGCGACCTGGAGAGAGCGACTGTCGCAACCCCGTGCAGGGCACGCCACAATAGTGGCGATAAGTCCCCTCTTTGAGGAGTGGCTGGAGAGGCGCCACGGCGCCCTCACCTTCCGCCTGACGCAGGTCCTCACCGGACACGGTTGTTTCGGGAGGTTCCTGCACCGAATCGGGCGGGAGGAAACGCCCGGGTGCTACCATTGCGAGGATCGACCGGAGGACACGGTGGAGCACACGGTGGAGATCTGCCTCGCGGGGCGGAGCACCGCCGTGTCCTCGTAGCGGCGATCGGCGGCGGCGACCTCTCGCTTCCGGCCTTGGTTCAATCCATGGTCCGGAGCGAGACGGAATGGGACGCCGTCACCTCCTTCTGCGAAGCAGTCATGCTAGCGAAGGAGGTGGCGGAACGTGAGAGGGAGAGAACCTCACGTCCCAGCCGCCGCGGGAGACGCACCGGGCGTCGGGGGCCACGTGGTGGCCCCCGGCCACCGTAGGCGCGGGCCTGTGGACGGTGAGCTATGGGCTAGCTCGCCGTCCGTCCGTCTTATGACGACAGGCCGTGTCGACGGCGCGTTCGTGTTCCACGCGCGCCTCAAGGAGAGTCAGCAAACAGGGAGGGGTCCATAAGGACCGACGCCTGCCAGGGTTGCGGGACTGTTCGAAAGAGATACCGCGGCCCTGGAACATAAAGGGCAAAGGAAGGAACATGGATGGGTTTTAGTCAGTACAAGTCTGACACTCCGTCCTGCTCAGCCCAGAACGGGAGGGGTCATTTGATGATTTCCCATCGATAAAAAAAAAAAAAAAAAAAAAAGGGGCCTCAGGGTTGAGCTCTTGTTCGACATGATACTAATTATGATTAAAGCTCAAACTAATACATTTGGAATTTTAAGAGGTAAAAACGCCGTAATAATTATATCATGGTCTAGATCCTGTTATCGCAGGAACAAAGGAACATATGGTGGGGGGTAAATATCAAGAAAACTTTTCTACTTGACTATACAAATCACAAAATTGGCTAACGGGTCCAGTTGACCAATTCAAAAATGTATTAGGTCGACTGGACCTGCGGGTCCTGCCTGTGTGGGATCAGTTTACTAAAGAGCCCACATGTCCCAGAACCAAAAAATTGAAGCTGTGTGACATAACCCGCGGTCCCATGCAGCACTGCGAGTTAATGTGTAACATAAATTGTGAATGTGTGAACATTGTAGGCTTTGTAGATTCCCAGATGCTTGTTAAGTTTTGTTAACTTTTTATCTTGTTTCACATTTTTTGTGTAGTAAGCAATGACTTATTGTAGGGTCTGTGCTGTCCCCTCATACTTAAGTACTAATGCTGTAACATGATAAATGATTTGAAAAGAGTAACCATGGAGTTTCTTGCCGGTTCTTCTCCTTAGGAAACGACCAACCCGAACCGTGCACCTTTTTGTCGACGTTTTATAAGTGCCCATCTAGGCCTATATAAAATAAAAATATTTTGTTTTTTAATGAGTTGACAGCCTCACGGAAATGAAGCCTTTGTCCCAGCCGTGGGCACGAATAGGCTGATTATTTTAGTAACAAAACTAAACATATATTTTTGTGATTCATCCGGTAAACCCAAAACACTTTTCACATAATCAAGCACATATCAAACAGAAACAAATCAATCGCGTCTCTGCCTTGCTTCCATTTCCCAGATTTCACAGAGCAAGCTGAATTGAGGCGGAATCCATTTCCAGCTTCTGACAATCGGTGTCTGTATGCAGCGGCCAATCCCGTGCGAGTACGCTTTGCTAGCCAGCCGCCGGGAAAATCTCTGTGTTTTTGTATTCTTTTCGTGGCTTACGAGCACATGAGAATAGATCGCCGAGGCTGTAGAAATGACGTGCTAAACTTATGATGGCATAGTGGGACCATTGTATGGGCAACTAGCTGTTGCCCGCGAGCTTCGTTCGCGTGAAATTATTATAAAAATACTTTTTAAAGATAAAAATAGCATAAGTTAGACCTCATAACATCGGCTACCTGCTAGTAAAAGTCCCATAATCGGTCCAGCCGTTACTAAGATTAGGCGGAACAAACAGACAGACAGACCGACAGACAGATAAAAATTTAAAAATAATGTGTTTTTGTTACAAGTGCCGTATATGTATTTTCATTTGCATTCAGCAAAAAGCTGATATTTTGATTTTACAAACAGTCACTTCCATTTTATTTAGGTATTTGCCCAGAATTGGGTTAAGCTCGCTGGGGTTTGGGTTAGGCTTCTTGTTATTAGTACACCACATGTCAGCCCATACTCAGATTTCCGGCAGATCTCCGCTGTCCTCTATAAATAGCTGTCGTTTTTGACAACACACTTTGTCTAGACGCTTGCCAAGTCCCGGATTGAATCACTAGGTTACATTAAGATGGATCATGTATAGATTATGGCTAAGAAAATTTTATTTTTTTAATTGGTCATGGACCTTTTTCATGATAAGTACTTTAATTATTTGTTATGATATAAACGATCTAAGATCCAATTCTCAAAGCCATCGTGCATACTGAAGGAAGAAGAACCATCTAGTAAAGAAATAATTCCTGAGAGAGCCAACATGTCAGTTTTGCTTTGAAAGCACTTCATTTACATATCGCTTATTTCCGATTTCCACTGCTACTATTTCTGTCGAGGAAATTGAAAGTAAATACCTAACATACAAATATATTACATCTACAATTTTAATTTTCAATTCCGCAGAAAAGCAATCAAACTCAGTGTCCTCGGAAATTTAATTTCCCACCGCGTTCCCGGTCCCTTTTGACACTCGGGTTTTTTCTAAAACTTTTCGTAATATGCATATAGGTACGTAATAATATGCTGGTAAGGCATTCGAGATATCGCGCGTCATCGCCTAATATCGTGCGGTACAATATTAGCGGTCGTGTGGAAGCTTTTAGAACGAAATCATTGACAATAAAATTATATTTCGTTTCACTGAAGGGTTCCGCCGCATTCAAATGCAAATACCGAACCTTTTGGTCTGGAAGTTCTTTTATCTATGTCGTATTTGTTTTTATTCTTTTGCCCCCCAATAGATAAGTGATTCTTACTTTGAATGTGTTGTTAAAAGGGTAAAAACCACTAAGATAACTTTTTATACGGCTGAATGTGTAAATAATGACTTTCGCTTCGAAAGTGCGAGTGAATAAGAGGCCGACGTAATTCATGTCTAAACACACCTACAAGAACAAATGAACGGATAAACGTTAAAACCGCAACTACGAGACCTAACATCAGTGGGTAAGTTTGACCAGCAATGTAGACCCCTCTAGCTTCCTCTTACTGGTCCATGAACCAAGAAAACAAACAACGTTTTTGGTTCAGGCGGAACTGGTGTTAATCCAGTCGGTAGTACGCCCCTGTTCCCTACTAATCAGTGTATTTGTGGGTTGGTTGTTTATCCGGCGAGGAAGACAGAATCAATCAATTCATCACACTCTGGCTTTAGAGATTACCCTCATAAGTAACCCTTTATGGGGTTCGTCGATCATTGTTTGGTGTTTCTTTAAATATACAGTTTCTTCAGTATAGAGTGTGTACGTATGTTTCATTAAATAAAAATAATTAATTTTAGTATTCTAGCGTTCTTGTTTCTAACTTTTGCCTGTAAAAGTTAAGCAATATTTCTAAGTAAGTCCTCTACAAAAGTTCCTTTGAACATATTGTTGTGTTGTGCAGAGATTAATCTCACAAAGTGTGTCGGGTGAGACATAAATGTTTTCACCCCATTGGGTGCCACATAAACAATTTTCCTGTATGGTTTCCCTCCCCCATGCCAATATACATTACTTACGATTGACACCTGACAAAACAATACTGCCACGAGACAATTTCCCTCCCGATGACCTCGTGATGGCATTATTGATTACAATTGTGTAGTTTCAAAACAATAGAACGTCCCTTGGAAGATAGCAAATGAAAATCAAAAAGGCTGGAAAGAGATTACCTACTATTACTTCTATCTAGTGTTGTTTCACAATAAAGAAATATTGATAGTACCTACCTAATATACAGGTGAATTTTTCAAGTGGGCGTGGAGATGGCCAAATCCGAAACTATGAGGAATAGCGAAAAATGCTCAAAGGACTCTCGAGCCCGATTTAGATGAAAACTAACGATGCATCACTATATTTTTGAAAAATCAATATTCCTAGCCAAGAATTGAACCTGTTGGTTTTGAAAAAAAAAACACACTGTATTATTATACCATTCGATATAGTCGATAATAAAGATCAAATTCTGGGAAATAATTGCATACGGAAAACTAAAGGAATTTTGATAAAAACATCATAGTATGCAAACAGTTAGTAGGTTATCAACGAAACGTCGAACAAAATCAAAGTTGGCGCCAACTATTCGACTATTTGAAAGTTCTAATTTCAATGTAAACAAAGGTAGACAATATCTTTCCACCATTTAGGTCCCTTTCATTAACTACAGCAAATATGAACACTTATCAGTTTGTAATGACAGAACAGACAGAATGCAGTGACTCTCATTAAACATCTGCTAATTACTACAGTAACAATATAAATCATTGATTTATCAATGCAAAAATAAACGGTGCGTGTAATCGCAATTTGAATTCTCTGAATAAGAAACAAATATTTTTCGGAACATTTAACAAGAAGCTTTTCAAGGCAGACGAATTTCACTTAAATAAACATCACATTTATAAGGAGAATGAAAGGAGGAGTAAATGTAGGCTTATGCCTTTATGAACTGTCTGAGGAACAATTTGAACGCAGATATATTTTATCTTAACCCTGACTTTAGTGAGATTATGCATAATAGTTGTAAGCTAGCCTGAAACTACCCCTCTGAATTGATATGCAAAGTTTATACTCATACTACGAAAATACACGCATTTAAAGGTGCTTGGCTATAATTTTGAAACAAGTTGCGGATCCTGGATGTATTTTGAATTTATTTTGTTCGAATATTTTTCAAATCTATTTGGGAATGTTTTGTTATTTTCCAGATCTATTTGGGAATGTTTTGTTATTTTTATGCTGAAGCAAGTTATGGTTACAATTAATTCAACTATAGGGATAATTATGTTCATCCCAATCTTCCAGTAAGTGTAACAGAATCATAATTAACAACCGATTAAGAGCCTATAGTTTACTCAGTACTAACTGGGTTGTGGATGTCAGACAGACAGTCGCCCCATCTAAAACGCTGATATTCGGCTGCAACCGGGTTGGGGTCAAAGAAAAAGGATAAGCAGATGATGATGAACCGTTTACTAACCGGGTATCAATATAATTCAAAGGATTATGTTCAGTGCTTGTTTCCAGGAAATAAAAGCAATGCGTTTGCATAATGCGATACACTAAAGACCGTCGTATAATAAATCCTTTGTAAGAACTACTTAATATCTCACAAATCATTCTATGTAAAAACATTCTGATGTAAACCTACATCTACGTGTATATTTCCTTTGACATCTGAACAAAGAATATTCTTTGCGTATATTTTCAAGTATAGTTTGTGGGAGATAAGGAAACATGGTTGTTATCCCATGAGACGCTGAAACGCTCTTGAAACGCAAAAGGCGATAATACAGATACATTTACATGCAAGATAACAGCATGGAAGCATTTGTTGTTTATACCGTGTTATTTGGGTAATAACAGTCATCTACGATCGACAATCTGTCGGGGAAGTTGAAAGGTAATTATGAAAGTTTTCCTTTGATTATTATATTGAGTGGTGTTCTGAAGACGACGTGTATACGTGCTAGATCAGGCACGTGTTTGTTAATAAATTAACAATAATTAATAAGTGAAGTAACGTCTTGCTTGTAATCACCGAAGGGTAAGGCAGAGCTGTACCTAGTAGTCCACTCACATTTTGCCAGTTATGTTAAGTTCCATGGAATAGGCAAGTCTTTTGCCATCAAGCGGGCACACATCCAGACTCCGTGGCTGCTACTGAGAAATTCCTGATGGCAAAACCCAATGACACTTTGCCCGACCTGGGAATGGAACCCAGAACCTCGTGCTCAGTAGTCGCGCTTGCGACCACTACACGACGACACTAAACCAATGATGTAGTCAAAACCAAAGTGTTCTACAGGGTGTAAGGGACAGCCCTCCACAAACTGATAGGGGTGAATTCAGTATCATACTAAGATGACCGGTACAAGAAATTATTTCGGGAATATTATGGGAATCCAATAATTTTGATTTGTTTTATTTCCTCATACGCAATGTATCGTTACCGTGGCAAAACGCACGTAGCGAAAGGCAAGCGCGACGACGAGTTCGATGAACTTTGTAGCTAGGCAGGAAGTGAACAGCTGATATCACGCGTCGTTCGATAGGATATTTCAACGAACATTGTTGGATTTTTGATTTAAGACGAATTATTTACATAAATGGAATGCTGCGTACAGGGAATGTAATTTTACATTGAAATAAACGAATAGTAACTGGAAAATAAATTTAAAAAAAAACCGGAGAAAAATTCCGGTGGAATATGATTCAAAATAAGGAGCTGAATGCACCCTGCCTGTTTAGATAATTTAAAAAAAAATTAAGTCTGGCGGGCGGTATCTCGTCAGCCACGAAGAAAAACGTGCGAACTCAACTGACACCTGCCACAAATATTTGTTACGATAAACATCGTACACATACATTACAATCAACACATAAATTATAATCTTTATTGTAAATAATGTCAACCGTACTGTCATCCTAGCAAACCTAGCGAAGGAGGAAACTGAAGAATCAGGAAAATGCCTGACTACCGTATTGTCAACCTACCGAAACTGTCTAATGAGTAAACTGGCGAATTAGTGAAATTGACGAGTAAGGAAACTGACCAGTGGTACGCTAACTCCTTTACGAGTATGTAGGTAGGTTGGCAAGACAAAATCCTTACTGACGCAAGACTTATCTCAGTTGTCGTCAGGGGCTTCTTATCCTATGGCCTCCCCTGGGCAATAGACTACATAGAATAGGCATAAGATAAAAAAACTTTGACATAAATAATTCTTGATCAAAAAACAAATGTCGGACGAATTGATCGGCCTCAAAAAAAATGTATCCGAGCAATTTGTGGAGCTCACTTTTTAGGGTTCCGTAGCCGAGTGGCAAAAAACGGAACCTTTACAGATTCGTCATGTCTGTCTGTCTGTCTGTCCGAGTATGTGACACCTACTTTATTCCGAAACTATTAAGACTAGACAGTTGAAACTTGATAGATAAATGAATTCTGTAAACCGCTTTACGTTTTTTTGTAAAAAATTAAACTCCCGCATTTGGCCGGTTTTTAGACAGCTGTAAACCACTATTTCAAAAACTTAAAATTCTACTTTTACCATGTTTATACATAAAAAAAAAAAAAAAAACTAGCACTGACAAGCCAAATAGCCGAACACGGCATAAAGATGTTAGACTTCGGCTGCCACCAATAAAATTATTGCAGAAAAATGCATATGTCGATTATTATTTACAATCATTTACCAAATAGTTTTCAAGACTTACCGCTGGCAATGTTAAAAAAATACTTTACTTATTTAAAAGATTTATACCGAGGACTACCTAGAAAACGGAATGGAATCTGTAATTTGTAAGGTAGATTAATTGTCATCGCTTATTGTGATAAAATTTGCACACCATGTTATGGCAGGATATGCTGGAACAAATTTACTATAACACGTCCTTAAGTATACCATATTCCAGCAAATAAATATTTTGATTTGATTTGATTTGTTCTCTGGTATTTCTGACTCTAACCCCGTTAGGTATAGGCCGAAAGTGGTTTTAATAAGCAAATTATATCTAGATGTTTGAATTGATAAAATCTGCTCTGCAAAGAGTAGATTTAGTTACTAACTTGAATAGTTATTTTACATACTCTTACTACAAACATTTCTCTATAAGCTTTAATGAGTGGTAACACGTAGCTAACCAAGTGCAATATACTTGCACTCTCTAAGTACATACTTAATTAATTTCACCCCTTAACATAACTACCTAAAATAATACCCGACCGTCGACCAACAAACGGCTTAAACTTAACTCAAATTAATAACTACAAGTGTAATTAATGTGTAACGTCGTAAACTTTCAGGTTAATGGCAAAATTTAATGCTACTGAGTTACGAATTTAAACCAGTTATAATGCTCCTAAATCTACGTAGCTGCAGGTAAGCTTGACAATGCTTTGTTTTGTGAAAAGCAAAAACAAACAATTTTCAAAGTGAGCTAAAAGCAGGAATGCTACTCAAACATCAAAAGGTTGCTTCCTAAAAACCGCACAAACTCGTCCATTCATAAAAGCCATATTTCAACCCTACAACTGGTCTGAGCACGTAGATATAAAGTGCTCCAGTTATATAGGCACGCCTCAGTTACACACGCCGCGAATCGTTCAAAAGTAGTGTAAAAATGGCCGCAAAATTTCGTATCTCTGGCCGCAATCCAAGCGGTCAGCACTACTCTCCTGTCAACAGCAAAATTGTTTATTCCATTTTTTCTACAAGTTTTTTAAGCGACATTTAATTAAAATGTTTCACAAAAGATCTTGACATTGCTATTTCTCCACGAACAGGAGCATTAGTATAAAAATAACTGTTTTATATTCAGCACAATTTCCAGTTGTTTATTTCAGGGCGTAAAAAATAATCGGTGTGCTGTGCAATTATTTATTCAATCTTTTTTAACAAAGATTGTTTTAAAAACGCGAACATTTTTATCTTCTTTGTATTTCGGAAGCCATTATTAAAAGTAATAATGCGCCTCGGCTTTATGCAAAAAGTCTGTCTAGAGCACCATTAAGTCAAACTTCAAAATTAATTCGTCAAAAGAGCAGTTTACGCCTAAAGTTTAGTTCGAGAACTCATTAAGAGAACAACTTAGCCTGCTCTCATCAAGGAGCTGCATATATTCAACAGCTTTGGGAAGGAATACAAGGAATGTGTGTCGACCAGGATGATAATATTATCTCATTCTAAGAATTTGGGTTGAGATACGAGCTCTTACTTTATATGAAGCTTCGTAATGGAAAATGCAAGCCTTGATAATGCAGTAGGACAAGCAATACGTATAAACAACTAACAACTCACCCCTGCTTCGCTCAATTTTTATGACTTTACAAAAAGAGGTTTGTTTATGTTTAATATTGATGTCCTTTTTTTTTAATGATCCTGAATTAATAGTAAGTAATATTAATAGTAGTTAATAAAGTCTAAAAGCAAAGCTGCGTCAACAGTATCAAATACATCTTTCTGAATAATCTCTCCCTTCCCTTTAATAAGTAACGTTTATGAACCTCTAATCGCTACGCAGCACCAGTAACAATTACAAATGAGTGTGGTCGTGGAACAACAAGGGTGCAGTAATATCTTCGGCAAGAATAACAAATGAACGCGGACAAGGTTAATGGCCCATACACCTAAATGCTGTTCGGTTCCCGCTACCCTAACATAGTACCCACTCTAAAATGCATAATGTATGTATTTGTGTTATACAATTGTAATTGAATGCTACTATCCATTATAATACACGTACGGTAAATACCTACATATTATATGAAACGCGTAATGTGGTCTTTCTGATTCTGGTGGTTTTAAAAACAAAGGCGACATTACATCTTCCTTTATTCAAGATCTGTAAGTTTCCGGTTATTTGCTGAGCCAAGACTTTTACACCATTTTCTTGAGTTTTACATTGTTTTCTTTGTTTCAAATCTCGCGACGGATTTTTCAACTACTTTTACTTAAGCGGGTCAAGCTCCGAAAATCTCAACAAGACATTTTGTCGAATTTTGCACCAGATATTCAAAATTATCCGTAGGAGATCGGAGTCAACATTTCTGCCCGGTCTCTGACAATAGACTCGCCCTCTATTATGATAGATGAGACCTAAACATTACTAGCGAAACGTGGGTGACCTGTAGCTACAGCTACACCTCTAGCTATCCTTCGATGAAATATGCGTGATTATCTTTTACGTAAACATAGTGGTAGGTGAATCGGATATCACGTTATATTTGACCGACCGCGCGGATGAGCGGCATTAATTGCCTCTCCGCGTGACGCACGGCCCATACATCAGCTTCGCCTCCTCCGCCGGACCGCGCGGACGAGCGTTGTCTTGCGACAACCGCTTTACTTCTAGTTTTACTCACGTACTCGAAGCAGGTCAAACTCTCCCAATCTCAACAAAGAATTTTGTTGAATGTTACACCAGAGATCTAAAATCACGAACGTTTCTGTATTATGTCTTATCGCTATAGTGCGTGCTAAGCCCGCAGGTAGTACGAAGGTCTCTGCTCATCTACGTGATATAATCTCATTCAATCGTCCGACCTCACGGAGTCACGGCTTTATAGTCCCTTGTGGAGTCGTTACACGGTTATAGTCGCTTTAAACTGGCTGCCCTTTGATGTAATAATCGTTCTAGTTTACACTGATATCCGAATTAGAAATAATTATTGTAATTTATAAAAGCACAATGATATTGTAGGTTTCCTAGTAAGTTCACGCTTTATGCTAGCTCCTGGCATATTTTAATGTTTGTATAAAAAACGTATTATTTAATTTAGCTTTCAAAAGATTAAAATAATTGAAACCCACTTCAGTTAAAATCACTTCTCAAAAAATATCTGATAACCTGAAAATCGTGCTGACGTTTTCCACGAACTCAACTGTTTTTGCAAACCTAAATAGAGCTCAAACCACCGTAGTCCACTCGGATGATTAATTTCAATAACTTCCACAAATTAGACTCTTTCAGTGGTCCACAAAAGCTTATTTATTTTTCTGATTCGTTTATTTTTTACACAACGCATTAAATTACCTATCCAATCCACCCGCGATTGTTTTTCTCTTCGGACGTAAAATTAAGTCAAAATAGAAAAGCTTTCTTGTTTTTATTTGTTTTTCCTTTGTTTTCTTTCGCATTGTACCTAAGTAAGTCCTTATTGGAACTGAGATCATTCAACAACATGTTATCGCAACTTTTATTTCGTAGAATCACTAGGTCATTACTAAGTCTGTCGCATCGTCCATCTTTCTTACAGTTGCTCTGTAGGATTTTGCCCACATAATTGTAGCGTTCGCAGAAATGGTGAGAACTATTGGGTATTATCCAAGCTTTATATATTTTTTATATTCTTTTGTTGTACTGCCAGGTTTATTTTCAGAAAGATAAATGTGCTTCAGGCTTATCAAAAATTTGAAGCACTCAGAATTAATACGGAAGATTCATTTGTGAATCCTCATTCTTATATATTTTAGGAAAGCAGGATAACATCTACCTACTTTCTTGGATTAAAATATTCAGCAATTGTGTTTGTAATTTTGTACATCATACGTGTCTACATACTTAAATAATATCGTTCAAAAAGGCAAATCTGCCGGCTGCTCCTAATTTGCTAGGAAGGTGAGCAGGCAAAAATGAAGGCTTTAAGGAATGGTAAACGTTTTCGCCTCAAGAAGGACTCTTTAACCAGCAAATGGTGGAAGCTTGCCTTAGCCCCGGGAGTGCCTCGACATCGCCCACAGCTAACAAACTCTGCTATTAATACTTTTTCTTCTTATTTCCGCGTCGCCATCTCCAGTGCTTCCTTCCGTCTAAACTTTTAATTATTTTTTAAAAATACCTCCGCATTTTCCGAACCACCGTCTGCTGTTATTTTACTAGACTTGAACGTTTCAGTTTGATTAGTTGTAGTTGCTTGTGTAAACAGTTGCTGGGCTACGTCAAAACATCCTTTAGATAACCGTAGAGTAATAAATAGCCGTGTCGATAAATCCCCGGCCCCTACGTCTAGACCTATAAAACAACGTATATGAGCTTCCGGGACATTTCGCACAGCTTGTTTAAAAGCCGAGGTGAAATAAGATACAGGATAGGATCGTTAAAGGTTTTCACGACACAGGATAAAAACATATTCTGGGACTGGGCGATAGCGAGCAAAGACAATATATTATTTGTTTAGCATCGACCGGCGGCTGTTGACTAATATCCTCGCCCGGTGACCTTATATTTAGGCGGGAGCTTTGTCTTCAATATGTCGCCATATATCTTACGACACGTTAAGGATGGTATGGATTGTAAAATGGATTTGTTTTCACCAATTTATGAATTCTATCTGCCTCTGCTTTTTTTTAATAATCGTGATTCAACGTCAATATCCGAATATTTGAGAGAGAAAAAACAGAAAACTTCGCTTTTAACCATAATGGAGTTGTTTCATAATTATGCCTATCCCTCAAATCGTCGTAAACACTTGAAAGTCCTCGGCCTTTAAAAGAGGTCATCAAAGGAGTAAGCAACCTTCAGATTTATAAACTAAAGGGAGCAATCCATCATTGAAACTAGAAGTAAAGTTAGTGAGGCCTACGCAAACTATTGTGTAGGGAATGATAATAGATCGTTGAGTGCCAACCACGACGATGTCGGCACACCATTTTCTTTGGTAAATTGTCTTAAACTTTTTACCCTACTACTGCGGCGGAGCCTAGAAGTTAGGTTTTTTTACAGCCAGTGTTTTTTTGTTGTTTTAAGACTGAAATTTTACCTAAAACCTTTTTAGTTTAGGTGTGCACGTTTTTTTTTAATGTGAGGCCTGACAGACACTAGCCTGACGATTTAGACTGGTTTCTGATTGATTGGCCGGACAAGGCAAAAAACATAAGAAGAATATTGGAAAGGAATGATCCGAGGCCTTTGCACAGCGGTGGGACAGTATAAATACGCATATTAAAAAAAAATTAACGCCTATTGCCTTTACGTGCCACTGAAATTTTCTAAATAGATAAGTATATTGAAACTTCCAAGATATCCGTCAATGTCATTGTCACTTTATCCGTGTTGTATCTTCGTGATCCTTTGTTTGACTTTTAAACAATGCCAAGGACAGTTTGTAAGCGTTGACATGCTTAAATAAATATACTAGGGAGAAGTACAACATGATCTTTGCCTTACCTATCCTTACCTTTAACAAGTTTCTACTGCTAACTTTTACTGATATCCCACTGCTGGGCAAAGACCCCTCTCCATGACTTCTAGTTTTTATCTAGGGCCAATATCGACCTCTGGATGTTGGTTTTGTCCAGCTACCTACCTACCTACTACTCCGCATGCCCACCTATAGGTAACTCATCATCCGTCTAGCTTTCTATGTTGGGAACGGCCTCCAGTCTTACGGATTCAGCTGAATACCAGTATTGTACATGGAGCGACTGCCTATCTAACCTCCACAACCCAAATATTACAGGGTAACACGTTACCCTATGGTAAGACTGGTTGTCGGACTTTCGGGCCACTACCTGTAACGACTCACTGTCAAAAATCTACAAAATGGCAGCCGGGACAAAATAAGATATGTTTATTTGCCCAAACATTTGTACACATACAAAGTAAAAGTAAAAAAAAAAAAAAAAAGTAGTAAAAGTGCATTTAGGATAACAAAAAATAAATAAAATCGCTCAGACATATTTGCCACATACTATGGCGTGCAAATGTTTATAATTCTTAAATTGTGATTTTTAATACAGCGTGTAACAGAAAGGGTATAATAGGTATAAGAAGAGAATTTAACAAAAAAATACTAAATCGCAAAATTAAACATTACAAAAATAAAAACCAACGGGGCGGGAGCAAGGCCCCAGCTACCGGTGGTTAGGGCCCCAGAGACAGGAACCTCCTCAGAATACGAGCCGTATCGAGGAGTACTGCCTTCTGAATCAGGCCCTTGAACCAACCGCCTAAGGAGAGCCTCGACAGATGGTCGCCGAGGCTCTTGGCCATAAGGCCATTGGCCGTCACGACAATCGGCACAATGATAGCCGAGTTCACATTCCACATGTCGACCTCGTGTGCCAAGTCGAGATATCATGCTTTCCGAGGCACGAAGGAAACTCGGTATCTAATGTGTGATCACCCATCCACGGACCAACCTAGGCAAGCGCGGCTTTACCTAAAGATCGAGCCGAGTGGCTGTTATTATTTTGCCACGAGCTCCTCAACTATAACAATTATCTGAAAAACATACTTTGAATCATACTAAATATCATACTAAATAACCTTCTAAACAGTACAATATTCAGACAATATTGTTCCATTAGTAGTGTATTGCGCAATGACCCAAATAGAACGAAAGAAGAATAGAAGATATGAATTATGGATAAGCCTGATGGATTGGCTAGACCAAACGTAACACTGAGCGAATAACGCGGAGTCATTACAATGTACAGCTGGAATCGTTTTGGTTTAATAGTAGGTGCTAATACCTTATAGTCCCGATGTAGTACACAGACTGTTGTTATGTTATTTATTTCGCAGTATAATTGGAAAAATCGTTTTTTTTTTTTTGTGAAAAGCTTAGGATTTTTCGAAATAGCCTATTCAGCTTAAGACGATTGGAAACTTATTAGCTTAAGTGAATAAATCTTTCAATTAATTGTCAGGTATTTTTTTTATGTTTTTTTTTTTTAATTAATGTAGTGGATGATAAATAATGGAACCAAAATTAACTTAAGAAAATTAGAAAAATGTAATACCTTTTTCTATTGTATATTTAAATTTAAAAAAAAAAAATGAATTTCAGTAAAAATACAATAAAATTTTCAATTTATTTTTAAAAAATGTCCGAAACGTAGTTTAATTAAATAAACGTTTATGTCAGCTAAACGGGACTCATACTCAACTCACCGGTTTTTCGCGATTTACCTAAGAAAAGCTATTGTTTAAACTTCGGATATTAAGCTTCAATTATGACGAAAATCTTTCTTAATTTTTTTTCCAACAACGTATTAATAATAAATAAAAAACGCTAAAAAATCAACAATTGTCCTGCGACACAACAAAACTGTATCCCCCGAAAAGATGGGCAGCAGAGATTATATCTACAGTTCCAAGTAATTTGGCCATTAACAGTGCATTAATACAGACTCCGGGCGGCTCTAGAAAATACATTACCATTATGCCAGTACTGAGAATTGAAACAGGTAGTCACATTCACAAAGTAAAGAGTACGTTTACCGAGTTACGTATACCTTTAAGTTTATAATTTTACTAGCGACCCGCCCCGGCTTCGCACGGGTGCAAAGTTTTACATAATTATAAACCATCCTCTTGAATCACTCTATTAAAAAAAAAACGCATCAAAATTCGTTGCGCAGTTTTAAAGATCTAAGCATACATAGGGACCGACAGCGGGAAGCGACTTTGTTTTATACTATGTCGTGATATGCCCCTTACTCACTGCTGAAACATGGAAACGAGACTTACCACAGAACTCGACAATTTCATTTACGCAATGATTGAGGTGTAGACTGTAATGGTAAAAATGGAGACGAAAGTTTCATTATAAAGACAGTTTTGTTATAGTAAAGAAAATTTAAGAGGTTTTTCGATAGCACTACGCTGTCGATCCATTCATTTTCCAAGACTAACAATGTAACTCGACACCGCTCACCCAGCATCCCTTGACAAGATGACGTTATATATCAATTACATTTCTAACTCTTAGCAAGTCGATACCAATCATTGTCAACCCAGAACTTGGCTATAAGTTGGATTTGAATGCTGGACCACGTCTATCCCGGTTATTGGGAAAAAATACTCGTTATTAATCCATATTCCAACCATCTCTGTCAACCAATCTGTTACTTTTCACCGCAAAACGGCTAAACAGATTTCGCTAAAATACACAACCACACACATATATGCTTGGCAAAGCCAAAAAACTACCACAGTGTACTTATAGTGTGACAACTCGAACCAACTGTTTTACCTACCCTGCAATCTCCAACATATAAACGGACTCAATTTGTAATGGAGGACGACCACCCACAAACTGACCCCTCACAAATTGATTGTTTCGGGGGGCTTCATTGAGTTGCAAAGCCCTCCAGCCAGCCACAATTTCCCAATTCATTTGACCAAGTAGATGCCACTATGACAACTTGGAAACAACCACGAACAAGTCAAACGAGCTCTTTTTCGAAAGCACTTCATTCCAGTACTAAACTTCAAAGGACTCACCCGTAATAGACGTCCCGTTGACTGAAACGATTAATGATCAATAAAAACCATTTAAGCCCAAAAAAGTGTACTGGAATACTGAACCGTACTGAAATGACAGATGTTCCTAAATCACTCTGTAATACTCTCGATTATTCCGACAAAATGCTCTGACAGATGGGCTCGACGACACGACCGAATTTAAACAATCTTCTGGACAATTTAATTTGGTCGCAATAAATCAAAGTCTATTATAATCAAGGTAATTTACCAGTACAGTGCCATCCTGTCTGGTGTTTGGCGATACTCCTTGAAAATTACTGAATATTATGGCATACATTAATTGTATTCTATGGTTTGTAATATTTCCACAAATTGCAAGGGAAGCGTCGGGTAAAGAATTTTACTTGCTCTAGGTAACCTCAGTTTCAACCGTTTGCGTCAGCCGGTATAGCATAGCTGTAAATTTGTTATTCTTACTCGCAAACACACGCTTCATATCGCTTCATATTTTCCTCAAAGTCTAAATGATTCCTTTGTCTACCATACACCTTCTGAACTGTACCAATTTCTTCGAGTATTTCCTTTCCCGAAAAAGGTACCGAAGAGTATAAGGTTTCTGCATCTATAAATAACTCCAAACTCGAATGTTATTGTATCAAACATTTCGAAAATATGAAATGGATACGCCACCGCTCGCTCTTCATTACGAGCCCATACTTTTGTCGCTTGTTTCACGAAAGCGACGCGATATTTCACGTTGCTGCATTGAAAATTAATTTTATTTATAATTACGTACTCTTTACAGTCGACAGCAATTATACGAGTGTTATTACCTTATATACGGAGTACTGTAAAGCGTAAACAAATTTGTATAGCACAAGTGCTTTATGATACGGAAATGAGTAATGCCCCCGATCCTCACTCCACCCTGCGTCCCTGCGACCGGGAAACCGTTTGAGTGCTAGGAAATTGAGTTGAGTCGAGTTACGTACGGCCGAGATGCAAATGTGTATGCGTGTAATGAACGCTTACGTATTCATACTTAGGAGTTGTCACGTCTACTTGAGCACCAGCTTTCTGACACGACACGCTGTCTGCGCGACACCGGAGATAGTCTAGTTCTGTAGTGCTACTTCTTAATCTACAGACAGAATATACAAAAAGCATCCGCAAAGATATAAAAAAATCATATTGTTAAAGTAAAATATATGAATTTTTAACAAAATATTCGACTGGTAATAAACTTATCGAGATCATTTCTTGGAATAGACAGAACCGTAAAAGATGAATAAAGGCTGACGATATTCTTTAACCAGCCCACACATGGCACATTTCAATAGGACAGATGGTAGGACGAGAATTTAAAACAAAATTCGTTTAGTTTTTGACCGCGTGTGATTTGGGTATATTTGAAAATATTCCATTTTTAAACCATGTCCAATTATCAAATTCGATCGAGTTACACTTAACAGTGCATGACCCATCGATGGTGCATTTTGAGGTTCAAAACATACGTGCATGCCCATCAATGGGGCAAGAGTCCAAACAAGTTTAAAGTCTTTTTAAATTTATAGACGTGGAAGCTTATTCGTTTTTATCAGCATACACGTATGAGTATCTATATTTTAATAATATAAATAGATGGATGGCACTTTAACATTTGCTCGTTAAAATGTTAGATGATAGATGTTACTCGATCGAATTTGATGGCTCAGCAATAGGTAATATTTTTCACTTTTGAAATGTTTGTTCGCTTTTCTTTTTTGTGTTGGAGTTTTCGAAATTTTATATTTAATTTTTATGACTTGAGAAAGCGAAAAATGTGATTTTTTCGTATTTTATTTATTAAGACTAGTTTAAACCTAAATGAAAGCTGAAATAAAAGCACGCTATTGTATTTTCATCTTTCGGCGCTGAGTCCAGCGTAGAAAATCGAACAAAGCATTTGTTTAGGAAACACCTGAAACAATATATTTTTTACATAGTATAATTTTCATAGATAGCTCGACAACGTAAAACCTAATTTTGTTACTAATTCAAGAACCAAAGAAAATTCTCTGCCACAAAGAGATTACTTTCAAGTGATGCTAATTCACTTTATCAATTTCATTTCAAAGTTTAGGAGAATTTATTAACTTCGAGTCTCAAACGTTTTTCCCATTTAACTCATTCCTTTTAAATTCAGTCGAGTCTTATAACTGTCTTCGGACATTATTCTTTCTTCTCTGTTCATAATCCTTGTCATCAATCCAATCCGTTTTAACTTCAGAACTTTATAGTAAGACACAAAATACTTTCGGAAAAGTAATTACGTTAATGTATTCTATTAAAATCTATACAAATCGATAAAAATGAAGTGTCTGTTTGTAATTTCAAACTAACAGCTTTTTACTAAAAGTATGTGAGAGTATATACTGTACTTATAAATTATCACTACATAGTATAAAACAAAGTCGCTTCCCGCTGTCGGTCTGTTCCTATGTATGCTTAGATCTTTAAAACTACGCAACAGATTCAATGACAATGTCAATGCTTTATATACAGCGTGTAACAGAAAGGGTATAATCATATGGAATACTGTGGTACGGACCATCAAACTGAACAACTTTCTCTATGGGACCACCATCGAAATCGTAAAAAAATAATCAGCTGTCCCATACATTTGGGTCAAGTAGGTATTGAAATTTTGTATAGGACAGCTGATTATTTTTTTACGATTTCGATGGTGGTCCCATAGAGAAAGTTGTCCAGTTTGATGGTCCGTACCACAGTATTCCATATGATTATACCCTTTCTGTTACATGTTGTATATCATTCACAAGTGGACAGTTCTTGAGAATAATACTGATAGAAAAGGTTGAAAAAAGAAAAGGTATTTTTATTAAGTTGTGCAGATAGGAACAAACAAGGACAATTACAAATGTTCCTATCGGATCAACTAAATAGTTGATTCGTTGGGAACAAAAAATAGTTGATCTGTTTCAGTTGAACGGTTTAGTTAATCGGAGTGGAAGACCCGGTTTTTTAATAGATAGTGATTCAAGAGGATGGTTTACATGCATATCATTGCACACGTGCGAAGCCAGGGCGGACCGCTAGTAAAAAATAAAATTGTCTGTCTGTATGTTTGTTCCTGTTAATCTCCGAAACGGCTGGACCGATTGACCGATGACGGGACTTTTACTGGCAGATATTTGATATCATAAGGACTAACTTAAGCTACTTTTATTTTAGAAAAAGGAAAAGATTTAAACACTTGAAATGGTTAACAAAGTTATTCAAATAGATTTTTTTATATTCATTTCATGCGGACGAAGGACTAGGTCGCGGGCAACAGTTAGTCATGAATATTACTGGAACTGTTATCTCCGGTATTTTGTACAGTTTAAAGCAATTTCCCTGACACTACAAGTTTAGTAAACTAAAGGTGAGCGAATCGAGTTTGCAGCTAAATGTTATCAGTCTGTGACCATTCGCACATAGAACAGCTTATCCCACTGAGACCGAGGGTACAGAATAATATCCAGGTGTACTGATTCCAACAAGATATTACCAAAGAGACTAAATTTTATGTTTCTGTATCTCACTCATGTGTAATACAGAGATATTGTATATCAGCATCTGCGTCTTTCTTTATACACATTTCTGATTTATACAGGGTGTAACAAGACCCTTAACGAAGCCGCCAACCAAGCATTATGTACATCAAACTAAGTAACTTTACGCAAATATTATTGCTGGGAAACGACTTTTTTTTTAGGTGAAAAATCACGTTTTATGGTAGGACCCAACGAAACGTACTCAAAACACTGTGCTGATCGATGGATTGTATAATACGGGGATACTGGAGGTGTTTACAGTAATAATCTTACGATAAAAACAAGTATTTAAAAAAAAAATGACCTTTGACCCCCAATGTCTCCGTAACTAGAAGGTTTCCAGGTATGATTTAGAACAAAAAAATGATCGCAATGACGGGGAGAACAAGTGCTTTTCGGCTTCGTTAATGGTCTTGTTACACTCTATAAAGCAGTTTTATTTAATAACGAGCACGAGATACGTGTTGAGATGTCTTTTGGTTTGTAAAACTTTAATAGTGAATAATTATACATTAAATACGTGTTTCAAGTAAAATGCTGGTACTTGACTGCATTCGGTTAGACTGGAAGCCGACCCCAATATAGTTAAAAGGCTAGGCAGATGATGATGATGATGAGATACATGTTTCAAGTTCAACATGTTCAACATTAAGACCTTCATTAAGGTTCAATCAAACTGCGGCCTGGCTGTGAACACCTATCATTGACAACGACAACGTGTGTTTAGTTATAGTTTCATTTGGTTTAGAATATGTATTAGTTTATTGTTGTTGTAAAATGTAATTTTGTGTATTTTATCTATGGGCCTTAGATGCCTGATAATAAAATGATTATTATTCCTTTATTTAACTTTTATACAAATTATTTACATTTTTAAATATTTCTTATAAAAAACAATATAAAAAACATTTAATAATATAAAAAATTGTTGCCCGCCGGTATCGGGAACAGGGTCCGCCGTGTCCAGAAGTACTGCTTTCTGAATCAAGCCCTTGATGCAGCTGCCTAGCGAGAGCTTCCTCAGATGTTGTTCTAGGCTATTGGCTATTAAGCCATTTGCCGACACGACATTATATTATTATATTAATTCCTTTATTCTATTAAACACATATTATTTACATTTTTAAATATTCTATTATAAAACAATATAAAAAACATTTAAAAATATAAAAAATAAGAGCCCACCGGCATCGGGAATAGGGTCCGAGCTACCGATGGTCAGGGCTCTTGAGAGAGGAACCTCCTAACAATACGCGCCGTGTCCAGAAGTACTGCTTTCTGAATCAAGCCCTTGATCCAGCTGCCTAGCAAGAGCTTCCTCAGATGTTCGTCGAGGCTATTTGCTATTAAGCCATTAGCCGACACGACTATCGGCACAATGACTGCTGTACTCACGTCCCATATGTCGACATCCTCGCGAGCCAAATTGAATTGTTTATCTTTCTCTGCTTTCACGAGGTTCTCGTCATGCGGAACCGTTATATCAACAATCACTGCGCGACGCTCCAATCGATCTATCACCACAATGTCAGGCTTATTGGCAACAATAGTCCTGTCAGTGATGATAGGTCGATCCCAATACAACGTGATATTACCATATATATATATATATTATTATTATTATCTCCTTTATTCAATTATATACATATAAATTACATTTTTAAATATTTCTAAACAAATTAATATTAAAAAAAAACATTTAAAAATATAAAAAATAGTGGTCCGCCGGTATCGGGAGCAGGGTCCAAGCTACCGGTGGTTAGGGCTCCAGAGACAGGAACCTCCTCACAATGCGAGCCGTATCGAGGAGTACTGCCTTCTGAATCAGGCCCTTGATCCAACCGCCTAAGGAGAGCCTCGAGAGATGTTCGTCGAGGCTTTTGGCTATAAGGCCATTGGCCGTCACAACAATCGGCACAATGATAGCCGAGTTCACATTCCACATGTCGATAACCTCGTGTGCCAAGTCGAGATATTTCATTTGTTTCTCTTTCTCAGCTTTCACGAGGTTCTCGTCATGTGGGATGGTAACATCGATTATCATTACGCGGCGCGCTGATCGGTCTATCACCACTATGTCAGGCTTATTGGCGACAATAGTCCTGTCAGTGATGATAGACCGATCCCAGTACAGCGTGACATGGTCTTTCTCGAGAACTGGGTCGGGCACATACTTGTAGTACGGTACCTCAGATTCCACAAGTTTATATTTCAAGGCAAGTTGCTGGTGAATAATCCTGGCTACTTGGTTATGCCTGTGCAAGTACTCGCCGTTAGCCAGACGAGAACAACCAGAAATAATATGTCTGATGGACTTACCCGGACGGTGGCATGCCCGACACACGTCAACCGTCCCGTCCTTCATAATATATTTCCGGTATTATTATTATTATTATTGATAAGAACTATTCAGTAGGTACATTATCTGTCAAAGTTTGGTCTACAATTTGTACCTATTTGAACATATCTTGAGGAAAGCGTACACAGTGTTGGATTTTTACCATATGTACAGTAGATAGGTAAGTAGCGAACAATATCAAATAGATATTATATTCGTTAATAGCTCATACCCGCGGCTTCGCCCGCCTTTCGGAGTTCGGTAATTGTACCATGGAAATATACTACCGCGATAAAAGTATCCATTGTGTTAATCCAGGTTAGAAACCATCTGTGTGCTCGTGAAAGGTTAATAAACATCCATGGTCACAAACCTTCGCATGTATTAGTAGCAGGATTATTAAAACACATTCCCTCATAACAATATTAACAATCTACTACAAAACGACGGACCCAAAGGTCTCTCTAAATAACTATTCCAATCAATTTCAATATTTGACAGTCACGAGCAACTTGGACCCGATGGAACATTGTAGTAAACATCATTAAATGCGATTCAAATAAGGAGTAGGTAAACTGGACTCCGGGGAGCACTGAGACACAGATAGACACAGAAGGTTAGTTTCATACAATGAGCGAAATAAGACGCACACGTAGACTGCCGCGTTGGTCTAGCGGTCGCAAGTCGACTGCTGCGCAAGAGTGGTTCGATTTCCTGCAGGGCTATTGCGTATCTACGACGCTACCCGTGCAGAACTGCCATTGTATATCAAAACTCGCCAAGTGATGATCACTATGAACTGTCAACAGAGTTACAGTCAATAGCCCTGCAGATCGTGCAAAGTGTTATTAGATTTTCCATCAGGAATTCCTCAGTTACGGATCCTAGATTTGTGACCCGCTTGATGTCATAGGCTCGCCCCCTATTACAAGGAATCTGTGTATTATAAGGAACTCTTCTGTCTAACCCTTCGGGTGGGCAGGCGTGATGTTATTTTTATGTTACGTAGACGCAGTTCACAAACCGTCAGGTGGTCCTATAACACTGGCAATACATGTTTGAATTTTTCATCAACGTCGTCGTCGATACATTGTCACTACGTCCAGACCATCGCGAATATATACGGAGTGGAATCCCACATCGACTTGCAAACGAATACCACCTATTCAGTACATAATTCCGAACATAGAAATGTCTCATGGGCAATTTAAAAAAAAACCGCTGTTCTTTTTGACCGGGTAAGCATTGATTGACTTTTGTAAGAAACAGCTGATTTTGAAATTGCCTATGACACATTTCTATGTGGGGGTGTTCGGAATGATGTCCCTTCGATCCTGTATGTATCCCAAAGGCATGATACAAGTAGCTTGTATGCCACTATGACATAACTACCCATGCTATCACTAAACAGCACGGTTGGTGCAGTGGCTTAGCGATTGACTGCTGCGTAGCGTGTCGCGGAACAAATATTTGTATGGCCTACAGTTAGTTGTTCCGGGTCTGGCTGTTTGTGTATGTGAGTTTAAATGTTTGTAAATGCACCTACGATACAGAAGAAATTCATAGAATAGGTGTAAAAGGTTTTAAAAAAAAATGAATAACTGTTATGGCACAATAAATAAATATAATCAATAAATATCGCTGGACATTACACACAGCGCCATCTAGGTGCCACACTAAGCAACGAGGCTTGTGTCGTGGACGCCAGATAGTTGATAATACTACATAGATACTTTTTGTTGGTAAATTCATACTTATGTAATGCTGCCATGGCACCCACGATTATAATTACAGTGTTGCGGACGCCGATCTCAGGATCACGACCAACATAAAACTTATGTATAGATAGTAATAAAGACACCGATCTCCGAGTCCTAAGTAGAATAAGACTTAGATATAATAAACGATAATAATAAAGACGCCGATCCCCGGGTCCCCAGTAGGTTAAGATTTATGTATAATCAATAAATAATAATGATTAGGCACATAGAAGCCAGAAACCCTTGAACCAACAGGTTCTGACATGTTGAAATGTAACAAACACTCTGATTGGTCGACCAACGGACCGGCATTCATGTTCTGTTCAAGTCCCGACAGGTCGAAACCTGTCCAGTACCCCTCCGTTGGTCGGCGCCATGTTATTGATCATTTGGCGGGAATAATGTTGGGCACCGCCGCCCCGTGCGCTTTCGCGTTCGTGTATAAAAGACCGAACCAGGCGATGCCAGAGCACAGTCGATTACAAGCTCTCTACAATGTAACTTAATAGTGAAATAAAACTAGTGATTATCAAGTAAATGTTTTAATATACAGTCCACTACGGAAATATTCAGTCTAGGTGCTGTGAAACAATACAGTCCACCTCAGTTTTGGTCCTTCGAGTCGTGATAATAAGTTTAGAAACTAAACCAGTGAATATGAAAGTTTTAAACTCAGTTTTGGTCCATCGAGTCGTGATATAAGTTTAAAAAGTAAACCAGTGTAGCTATTTGAAAAGTATTAAATTCAGTGAAAAAGTAAAGTATATACTTGTGAACTTAACGTAATGTGTAAATGAGAGAATCGACTGTCACGGATCTGGGTAAACGTCGGCCAGATAATAAGTAGTGCCGCCGTCCGGATCCAAACCGAACGCCTGTGTGCCTAGCTATCTAGGCAATAGTAACGAGTGCGCGTACCTAGTGCTTCAGACGGAACTTACAAGTATGTACCTGTGTCTATAGACCGATAGACAGATCGTACAAGTGCGTACCTGTGCCTGTAACCTAGGAGAACTAACGCGTGAGTGTATCAAGTTACCAGGCAGAAACGTTGTTAAACAAAAAGAACATTACGTGAGTAACAGTGCAAAGTATATAACTAGTAACCAAGTGCGCGTAAAGTATATAATACAAGCGCGCCTGTGCCTGCTATCTAAGCAATAGTAACGAGTGCGCGTACCTAGTGCTTCAGACGGAACTTACAAGTATGTACCTGTGTCTATAGACCGATAGACAGATCGTACAAGTGCGTACCTGTGCCTGTAACCTAGGAGAACTAACGCGTGAGTGTATCAAGTTACCAGGCAGAAACGTTGTTAAACAAAAAGAACATTACGTGAGTAACAGTGACAAAGTATATAACAGTGCCTAAGTATATAAGCGCAAAGTATATAAGCGCAAAGTATATAACAGTGACAAAGTATATAATAGTGCCTAAGTATATAAGCGCAAAGTATATAACAGTGACAAAGTATATAACAGTGCCAAAGTATATAAGCAAAGTATATAACAGTGCCTAAGTATATAAGCGCAAAGTATATAAGCGCAAAGTATATAACAAGTGCCAAAGTATATAAACGCAAAGTATATAACAAGTGCCTAAGTATATAAGCGCAAAGTATATAAGCGCAAAGTATATAACAGTGACAAAGTATATAACAGTGCCAAAGTATATAAACAAAGTATATAACAGTGCCTAAGTATATAAGCGCAAAGTATATAAGCGCAAAGTATATAACAAGTGCCAAAGTATATAAACGCAAAGTATATAACAAGTGCCTAAGTATATAAGCGCAAAGTATATAAGCGCCAAGTATATAACAGTGACAAAGTATATAATAGTGCCTAAGTATATAAGCGCAAAGTATATAAGCGCCAAGTATATAACAGTGACAAAGTATATAACAGTGCCAAAGTATATAAACAAAGTACATAACAGTTCAAAAGTATATAAGCTAAAAATTATAAGTGCGTGCCTGTGCCTACTAGCCAGGCAGAATCTGCGAGTACCTGTACCTGCCAGTCAGGCAGAATCAACGTGTGCCTGCGCCTACCTATATAGGCAAGGCGCCAGAGTCAACTAAGTCAAGAACATCGAGGCAGAATCAACGAGTGCCTGTGCCTACCTATCTGGGTCTGTGACGAACCGAACTAACCTAGACTAGGTAGACAGTGCCTGTAAACGACCGTCTGCGTGTCGACTCGACCGCTTGTACCGAACCACTTGCGTGTCAACCCGAACCGTCTGCGCGCCGACCCGAACAGGAAGTGTGCCAACCCTAGGCACATTTTCAAAATGGTCGTAACAAGAAGCCAATCAGACTTAGTCGAATTAGAAGAGCAGCGACGCACACAAGAAGCCGCACGCCGCCGAGAGCAAGAAAACATTGAAAAAGAGCGACTTCGACGAGTATCTTTAGATCCGCCGGCCTCACCCTTCTCAAGGCTGGCGGAAACGAGCACAGCTGGGCCCTCCGGGGTCAGAACAACGGTGACCACGCAACAACTAGCAAGGTCACCAGCAAGGTCGCTGAGGTCACACCGATCGACCACAAGCATCACGACGCGACTACGACAAGCGGAACTAAACGCCGCAGAGAGACTGGCGGTTCTACAAAGAAAACAGATGGACGTGGAAGCGGACCTAGTTAAGAAGAGACTAGCCGCAGAGGTGTCCGCCATCAACGACGAAGAAAGCATCAATGATGAGCCCATAACAGAAGAACCTCATCTAAAGGTAGACGAGTGGCTACGAACGAACCCGCTCGACTCACGGGGGGAGGAAGCAACCAAGGACGCCAGGGAGGAACCAAGACAAATAAGGTTCGAGGCGCCCAGAGCACGATCGCCAACTCCAACCAGAACGAGAAATAGCATCGAGCAACTAGCCACGACCCTCGAGAAGATGGCCAGACCCCGTCCACGATATACGGACCTGCCGACGTTCACTGGAGCCGCCAGCGAGTGGTTGCCCTTCAAGGCAGCCGTTCGAGACTCAACCAACATGTACCAGATTCCAGCAGCAGAGAACATTCACAGACTGAGGAGCTGCCTGAAGGGAGAAGCTAGGGATGCTGTGGCCGCACTACTACACACGGCCACAGACCCTGACATAATAATGAAGACCTTGGAGCAGTGCTTCGGGCGACCCGAAATTATCATCGATCGGGCGCTCGAGGATCTGAAGAAGCTCCCTAGACCTGGAGCATCAGCAGCCGACCTCAACAGTTTTGCTGTGAAACTACAGAACATTATCTGCGTACTGAAGACCATCGACCGAAGGGGTTACCTATTCAATCCCCTGCTGACGAGAGAAGTGCTGGACAAGCTGAGTCCACATCTCCGCTCCCGCTGGTGTGACTACGCCTATGATAACGAAGGGACGGCCGACCCAGAAATCGTCGTAATCTCCCGATTCCTAATGAGGGAGGCGGACAGGGCACTACGCTACACTTATGCCCCATCCACGTGCACCACCGCAAGCCAAAAGAAGGAGACACGACCAGCCGTAACCCTAAAGAAGAAAGCAACAGTTTACAACACTGTCGCCGCAGCTGATGACGAGAAGATACCATGCCCTGGGTGTGAACAAGCACACGCCCTGCCTCAGTGCCCCAAGTACAAGGCACTAACGATTCAACAACGATGGGAGTTTCTCAAACAAAAGAGAATCTGCTTCAAGTGCGCCCAAAGACAGCACCGGCGCATCGGATGCAAGTCAAGACCCTGCGGCGTGGACCAATGCCGCCGACCACATCACGCGTCCCTGCACCAGGCGCCGCCACGACCAGAGGCGGCCAAAGCAGCAGAAGCGCCGAAGGCAGAGACGCCGAAGCAGGAGGCCGTTCTATCAGTCACGCCGCAACCAGCTATGAGTCAAAGAACAGTACTGCTGAAGATGTGTCCGATCATCGTGTCAGGACCACAAGGGGAGGTGCAGACCTACGCACTCCTAGACGAAGGAGCAACAGTAACTCTCATCGACAAAGAGTTAGCAACCAGCATCGGGGCAGAAGGGCCATCACAACCGCTGCACTTGAACGGCGTCAACATGTCACAAGAGGAAACCGAGAGCCAGCTCGTCACAATAGACGTCAGAGGCGTCAACGAAACCGAAAGGTACAAAGTCAGAGCCAGGACCATAAAAGACCTGCAGCTGCATCAGCAGGCCATCTCCGAAACCCTTCTTCAACACGAGCACCTGAGAGACCTTCCCAGAAACGAGGTGTGTTACGAACGCGCACGCCCCGGGCTCTTAGTGGGGACAGACCACTGGGAGTGCATCGTCTCCAGGGAACTCAGGACCGGCAACCCGAACGAGCCGGCCGCATCGAGAACGAAGCTGGGATGGGTGGTGCACGGAACCGCACCACGCAGCGCCCTCATTCAAAAGGGTAGGGTGCTGCATATATACGAGCCCGACCGAGAGTCGAACGTGAGCAATCAGGAGCTCCACCACTTGGTCGACGCTCACTTCAAGATAGAGGCTCTCTGCATAGAAGGGAAGCCACGAGTACGAGAGGCAGATCAGCGTGCCATCAAGATAGTCGAGGCGACCACAAAGAAGACCGAAGCAGGGTACGAAGTAGGGCTGCCGTGGCGAACAGACGACACCGTCATGCCACCCAGTTACAGCCAAGCACTCCGTCGCCTCACAACAATAGAGAAAAGGATGGACGCCGATCCGAAATTTGCCAAAGAGTACTCCAGCCAGATCGACAACCTGTTGAAGAAAGGCTACGCCACACCGTGCGACGGCTCAGAACGTGCGAGCCCGGTGTGCTGGTTCCTGCCACACTTTGCCGTGCAGAACCCGAACAAGCCCGGCAAGTGCAGGCTAGTGTTTGACGCAGCCGCGAGAAGCCACGGAACATGCCTGAACGATGAACTGTTGGAGGGACCAGACCTGCTGCTGTCATTACCGGGGATCCTATTCCGATTCCGTGAAAGGGCAGTGGCAGTAACAGCGGACATTCAAGAGATGTTCTTAAGAATACAAATAAGAACGGAAGACCAACCAGCGCAGCAGTTCCTGTGGCGAGGCGACGAGAGAGAGACGCCTCCACTCAAATTCAAGATGATAAGTATGCTCTTCGGCGCCGCGTGCTCCCCGTACATGGCCCATTATGTTCGCAATCACAACGCAGACATTCACGGGCAGGAGTACCCGCGGGCGCTGGAGGCAATCAAGGAGAGCCATTACATGAACGACCTGGTGGCAAGCTACGACGACCCAACGGAAGCATGGAAGACGGTGGAAGAGACGAGAACAGTACACGCCAACGCCGGCTTCACATTGCGGGGATGGAACGCCAGCGATAAAACAGTGCTGCGCGACATACCCCCTGAGCTGTACGCCACTACACCTACACAACTGGGGGGAGAGCAACCGGAAAGCAAGATCCTCGGCCTGTTCTGGAACGCGGAACGAGATGAACTCGGGTTCAATACATCCATGAACCGAGTGCCAACAGAGGTACGAGATCGAGCTCGCGCACCAACCAAACGCGAAGCCCTCAGCGCCGTAATGTCCATCTACGACCCTCTCGGGTTGCTGAGCCATTACACCATCCGCTCTAAAATCATCCTGCAGAGCTTGTGGCGCCTCCAGACAACGTGGGACGAACAGATACCGACGGAAGAAAACGAACTCTTCGCATCGTGGTTGGCACACCTCGCCGAGATTGCCAAGCTCCGACTGCCACGCTGCTACACGAAGAAGAAGTACGAGAGCATCGACCTCCACGTGCTATGTGACGCCAGCGAACAGGCCTACGCGACCGTGGCCTACTGGAGGATCACAAGCAGCGACGGGAGTATCACCGTGGTATTGGTGGCCGCCAAAGCCAAGGTGGCCCCAAGACAGGCGCAGACCATACCTCGGCTCGAACTTCAAGCAGCGGTCATCGGTGCAAGACTCGCCGACACAATCAGACGAGAACACCGCATAAAGATTGGTCGAACGACCTACTGGACCGACTCATCCACCGTGGTTCACTGGATACACCACGACATGCGACGCTACACACCTTTCGTCGCGCACAGACTGGGTGAGATCGCGGAACTCACAAAGAAGGAAGACTGGCGATGGCTGCCCACAGAACACAACGTGGCAGACGACGCAACAAGGCTCAGCGACACTCCTCTGAGCACAACGGATCGATGGTTCCAGGGGCCTGCCTTTCTGTACCAACCTGAAGCGCAATGGCCCACCATGACAACAGTAGAAGACGAGGTCGACGAGGTCCTGCATACCAGGGAAGAACCGAGACGAGACAGCTGGCTACCCGACCCTGCCCGCTTCTCAAAATACGAAGTCCTGGTGAGAACCACTGCACGGGCACTCGCCTTCATTGACATTTGCCGACGTAAGGCAACCAACATGGAACATCGGCACATTCAGCGCGCCGAGATGGAACTAATCCGGCATGCGCAAGAAGAAAGCTTCGACGAAGAAATGAAAAGGATCAAGTCGGCTCGAGCATTAACTAAGACGAGCCGGCTGTACCGCCTAGATCCGATTATAGAAGATGGACTCCTGAGGGTGCGAGGACGAATCGAGGCATCTTCGGCACCCACAGAGACAAAGCGGCCCATCATAATGGACGGCCGCCACCCGCTGACCAAACTCATCGTGCTGCGGGAACACTGCGCTGCGGGACACGCCAACAGAGAACGCGTGACGAACGACCTACGGCAGCGCTACTGGATCATACACCTACGACCCACCGTGCGCACGATAGAGAGAAACTGCGCTTTCTGCAAGAGACTGAAGGGAACGCCCAAGACGCCGGCCACAGGAGACCTGCCGCACGCCCGCCTAGACCCTTTCCACCGCCCGTTCACTAATTGCGGTGTGGATTATTTCGGACCAATGATGGTCAAGGTGGGCCGTCGCCGAGAAAAAAGATGGGGAGCGCTGTTCACCTGCCTGACCTCCCGCGCCGTGCACATCGAGTTGGTAGCGTCCCTTTCAACCGACTCCGCCATCATGGCACTAAGAAGAATGGCCGCCCGCCGAGGATGGCCGCGGCTAATGTACTCCGACAACGGAACTAACTTCCGCGGGGCTGACCAAGAGTTACGCAACGCCTACACCGAGTGGCTGCCCGCGCTGAGCGACGAGGGACTACAGCATCGGATGGAGTGGCGCTTTATACCTCCGGGCGCGCCCAATCAAGGCGGCGCGTGGGAGAGGATGGTCCGCTCAGTCAAAACGGCCCTCAAAGTCACCCTGCGGGAGAAGGCACCAGCAGAGGAAGTACTCAGCACACTCCTCACCGAGGCTGAGTTCTCCATCAACGCACGACCATTGACCCACGTCAGCGTGGATCCCGACGACCCCGAGGCCTTGACCCCCAACCACTTCCTGCTAGGGTCATCAAACGGCCTACCAGCAACGGGACCCTGCGAGGAAGCCGACCGACGAGCATGGCGAGCTAGCCAAGCGCTTGCCGACCACTTCTGGCGGCGCTGGCTCCGGGAATACCTGCCAACGCTGGTACCACGCGGCGAACCAAGAAACGACGCCCGGCCCCTGCGGGCTGGAGATGTAGTCCTCGTGGTCGACCACACGCTGCCCCGGAACACCTGGCCGATGGGAGTCGTCGAGAGAACGCATCCAGGAACCGACGGCAGCATTCGAGTCGTCGAGGTGCGGACCAGAACCGGCATCTTCCGACGTCCGGTGAGCAAGCTCGTCGTCCTTATGAAAAAGGAAGAGGCTACGCAGGCTGCGCCGGGGGGAGGACTGTTGCGGACGCCGATCTCAGGATCACGACCAACATAAAACTTATGTATAGATAGTAATAAAGACACCGATCTCCGAGTCCTAAGTAGAATAAGACTTAGATATAATAAACGATAATAATAAAGACGCCGATCCCCGGGTCCCCAGTAGGTTAAGATTTATGTATAATCAATAAATAATAATGATTAGGCACATAGAAGCCAGAAACCCTTGAACCAACAGGTTCTGACATGTTGAAATGTAACAAACACTCTGATTGGTCGACCAACGGACCGGCATTCATGTTCTGTTCAAGTCCCGACAGGTCGAAACCTGTCCAGTACCCCTCCGTTGGTCGGCGCCATGTTATTGATCATTTGGCGGGAATAATGTTGGGCACCGCCGCCCCGTGCGCTTTCGCGTTCGTGTATAAAAGACCGAACCAGGCGATGCCAGAGCACAGTCGATTACAAGCTCTCTACAATGTAACTTAATAGTGAAATAAAACTAGTGATTATCAAGTAAATGTTTTAATATACAGTCCACTACGGAAATATTCAGTCTAGGTGCTGTGAAACAATACAGTCCACCTCATACAGCATAGCCAAAATGTATTACCATTCGTGTACTTTTTTTTCCGATGATATTTGTGTCCTCCATGTAGAGCAGCAACGCCTCCTCTTCTCGTTGAGATGAATTCAATATCATTTAGATCCATTTTCAGTACAATAGTGAGAGTAAGCTTTCATTCAAGACAATTTATTAGTGACATTCTATCATTTATTATCTGATAGATGACGTCTTTTAAATGTTATGTGGCCAGACATACGTATGTAATAGTTACGTAGAAGTATAAATAAAACCTTCATGGAAACCAGTTACATAGTAGTATAAATAAAGCCTTCATGGAAACCAGTTACGTAGACGTATAAAAAAGCCTTCATGGAAACCAGTTACGAAACCGCGGTTTCCTTGACGGCCGAAGCGATATAAACATCCATGACTCGGAAACAAATGTCCATGCTCATCACACAAACATTTGCTCCTACCGGGATTCGAACCCGGGACCCGAAGAACGTAAGGCAGCCTTACTACCGCTGCGCCATTTGGGTCATCATGGTCATGGTCACAATGGTATGCAAATTAATTGGCACGGAATCCATATTCCCAGATTGGCGTTGGTTTGGGATAGTTTGAGATACGTATAGGTCCTCGAAAGCTTGTATGTGTGTGTATGCGCTTGGTATAACTCGTCTTAATAATCCGACCTTCTGTTCGTTCCTTCTGTTCTGTGATTAAGAGAATAAATACGTGGAAGCATCCATTATTCAACAGGTAAGGGATTATTGGAGGGTGTGCTTCGTAGATAGATTTCGATAGCTCTCATGTCCCTGCTGAGGACTGGCTGCATGCCAGCGTTGAGCATGACGCGACGGGCACGGAGACGCTTCGCTCTTACAGACAAGCTTCACGAATGCATAATAAAAATGAAATTGGAATGTACGTCAAGATCAGGTAGAATAATAATATTGGACTAGAATCGGATTTTGTTACCAATTTCAAGGGTTTTAATTTTTGCACGGAACCCTTATTATTTTTCTAACATAAAAGTACCCTATGACCTTATAACATCAGCTATCTGAAAGTAAAAGTCTTGCCAAAATCGGTCCCTCCGTTTCGGAGATAAGCCAGAAAAAACAGACAGACAGTTTTTTTTTTTAACGTGTTTTTGGTTTAGGTAAGTGCCGCATATATTTTCATATATAATGCATTAAGTAGAAAGCTATTATTTTGATATTGCAAACAGACACTCAAATTTTATTTATTTGAATAGATCGGACGTTGGTGACGTAATCTTTTATAAAAGGATAATCTTTTATAAAAGGATCCTTAATGGATGGCTTATTTATAGCGATGTTGACCTTAATAAATACACAGCCAAACGATTTACTTAGAAACAGCCAAAAATAGCAAACAAAAGAATATCGACTACCGATAAGAAACACTTCCTGTAAACAACCAGAGCTTTCTCTCTATTTCCTCCGAAACGTATTTCATTAAGATAAAACATTGCCACTCTGACTAAAATAGATTACCTACACATTACCTATTGCGGTACCTACGTAGGTGGGAACAATGAATAATATTCCAGTTACAGACATAAATCCTCCTGTACCAAACAACCACTTCAGTTTGAATCTAAATGGCACATTACTGTGTGCTCAGGATTGTATTTCGAATTATAGAAACCGCAAATACGTACACAGCCCGAACGCGTTCATAAACGATCACTTGATCGCTACCATTTTCATTCGTTGTTCAACCGGATAATGGGATACCTTTTCATTGTTGCTTACGGTTTTTTAACTTACCAACTGTAACCGCTTTATTCGATACCAGGTATTTCAATGCTACGCGAACCTTTTTTTTGTCTGTACGTGTAACTTTCAGCAAGGTTTTTTTCGGCGAATATATGGTTCCTCTTGTGATTTTATGTAGAAGTTTACAATTCTAAAGCAAAAAAAATACATTTTATTGCTTTTACATTGACTAGGATTCCCTAGATATTTCGTTCCATAAAAGAGCTGAACAATTTATTCGTATAACTCCCCGTAGACAGTATGCTATGAATAAAATTGTATTCGTAATATTAATTGTTATATCCGCAGAAGATTCCGTCAGCAAAAACTTGCGTAATATTGTAGATGGCGTCATTCCGAGTAATTTCAATTACTGAGAGAGCTAGACGTAGTCTCAGCTGGCTAGTTTTCATCAGGTTTTCAGGAGTTAGAAGTTTTCCGTTGGTAATGAAGCTGTTAAGGAACGTTCAAGTTCCGTCCAAGCGTGGCGCTGCTGCCAGGCGGTGCCGGGTAACTTAGTGAGCCACACAACTTTGTTGGCGAACACTTTGTAGCGTGTCTATTGAAAAAACTAAGCTACTGGGTCTGCGAATTAGCAAAAACACAAATTAACCTGCATCTATTGCGCTTTAAAGCTGTTTTTTGCTTTTAAATATGCAGAAGTATTACTCAAGAATAGCTGAATATGTCGTAATCATTGAATTGTATTAGTAATTGTTACAGAAATAATAAATCTCAACAACCAAGCAGATTTACTTGAAAATATTGTTCTATTTTCAATTCGTATTCCTGCGAGAGGAACCCTGAACTGGAACCCCGCGCGGTAACATTACCACTTTTCCAACTTGAACAAGACCGAGTTTACACAAGTCTATAAAATTTTATGCCACTATATCTGGCTAGGCATTGAAAACAAGTAAGTGTCGGACCGCGAATGTGAAAACGACCGCTGGCGACTTCTGCTCTTTAATTTTATTTAGTTCTGCCTGCAAACACAGCCTTTTATAGCGGTTTAGGTCCTTTTTTATAATCATATGAATACATTTCCACAAATAGGTTGGCATTCATAAATATTTATTTATAACAGACTATATTGCGAGCGCTTAGGTGTCTAAAAAGACAATAATAAAAGGTAATATACTTATTTACCTGTGACATTTGTATCTTTCACGTATGTTTATGTAAGAGAGAGCATTTTCAGACCTTTCAGGAACCTTTCAGAGCTTAACGAAACACACTTTATTAAACCTAAACAAATACACACCTGCGAGGCCACGCGTAACGCGGTTAAAGTCAATTCCCCTATCTAGAATCTCTCGCGAAAATAAAGGCCCGCTTGTGGTAATTTGTCTTGTTCACGAAGAGAAAAGAATTTCAGAATCCGTCATCCGTATGTACCACGTGATCACTGAAATCAAACAAACGGTTTAGAGCCGGATCCGTTTTATATAAATTGAATTAAGATCTTTGAGGAGAAAATCAAGATTTATTATAGGTAATTCAGTTCGATCCTTCCGGTTCAATCTGTTTATAGGAGCTGGTTTATACTGCTTTATTTTATATACTGTCGTAATAAAGCCGACGGGTTGTATTCTAAATACTCAATCTTGAATTAGGTAGGTTCTTATTTTTAACATGACGAGGAGTTGAGTGCCATGAGTTCATACTTTTTTTTTTTCATTTCCTATATCTTCAAATGCCCCCCCCCCACCCTTCCCACTGTCACTGTCACAGGAACTGTCAGACTTGTACCGACTAAAACCCATCCATGTTCCTTCTTTTGCCCTTTGTGTTCCAGGGCCGCGGTATCTCTTTCGAACAGTCCCGCAACCCTCGCAGCCATCGGTCCTTTCGGACCCCTTCCCGTTTGCTGACATCTCTATGAGGCGCGCGAGGAACACATGTCCGTAATGACAGCCTTCATTTAGACCTCAAATTGCCTACCATCCACCAATTCATTAAACGCCTTTCAAAGCGTTTCTTTTACACAGCTGTCAAACATAAGAACCCCTAATCGCATCGGTCGCCCGATACGACCCATCGCGTATCAGTAGCGTTCGCCCACGGCACGCTCTCTTAACTCCCGATGACCCTATCACCCTCCACCAGGAAAGAAGTAGGAAAACCAGGTTGAGCAAAATAACTTACCTCAAATCCGCCAGATTATTAATGGAAGTGTCATTTTAATATAGTTTAAAGCACGTCCTTAGTTTAGTCACCACACGAACACCACAAAGAGATCAAAAAACCATTTCCAAGCGCCCAAAACTCGAAGAAATTAACACAATTCATTACTGAAGCTTTAAATTCCATATAAGTTTGAAACTACTCTTGTTTGGGGTCGCGATGCTTCAGAGTGCGAACAATTACGAAGTTATGTGGTCGCCTTTTATATCACACGCGAAGAGTTAAGTGCTGGTTGGTAAAGGAGACCGCCCAACCAACCCGTTATAATTAAGTTCTTGACGCCAAAGGACTTTGGGGGTTAACGGAAATTCGGAAGCATCCCACGGTACTTTAAAATGGAAATTGGGCAGAATTAAAAATGTTTCAGTCCTGTGCTCTCTAAAGTCGATCAGATTTATGTGAACGTGACGACAATTTAAATGTTTCTTAGTCGATTTTTATGACGAAGATGATCCTATGAGATTGGCTGCAAGGCAAAAACTTAATTATTTGTTCCGAACTTCCGTCAATGTAGCAGCAAGTCTTTTTTACAGAACGTTAAACGACAAACCTACAAGTTTCAGCATATTTTTTCTGTCTACCTTCTTTCAACAGAATATTATGCTTACGTACTATATATTATTTAAGCTCTTCGTATCGGTACCCACATACAATATTTCCAACAGCAGTATCCGTGATTTTTGAAGCGCGACCGTGTGTAACGAAAAAACCGTTTTAAATATTTTTGCCAGCGGCGAGCGATACCCTCGATTGACGCACGTTTATTTCATTTTTTAAATCTAGTTGGCTGTCCATTATACGGCTTCACTTCTCGCGTTTGGGAAATTATGATGCGCAAAATTCTATCAATGTTAAATGAATGAGCACATGATAACCATGTCGCTTTGGAGCTTTATTTTGGGATGTTAAATAAAAATCTTTTATAGATATCTGTCTGTAAAAGATCACAGTATTTTAACTATACACTTGAAACCGAAGCAGATTATCTCATTGCAACAAATTTAAATAAAAATAACTGATAGCTAATATAGAACTGGCTCTGAATATTTCGTTTCTGTCTACTTAAAAAAATAAATCTTTGTGATAAACTAAACAGGGTGGAATTATGGACGCAGTTCGGTTACCACATACTGAGTACATCATTTCGAACCTCTCCAAAAAGTAGGTAAGTATTTTTTTTAAATCAGTAAGTAAGAGCAGTTTCAAAAATAATACCGATGAAAATTTTCTATTTTATTATTATTTAATTTTGGAATGAAGTTTTGAATACGTAGTAATGGTTTGTACGTCGATGAAATTCACATTTGTATACAGGTTGGGAGGGATTCCAACCTGTATTATAAATTTCAATAACTTTAAGGTACCTTCAGGTATTTTCCTATCATCATATCATTCAGTCTAAAGTTGGACGACCTTTCCAGTCGCATGTCTATACCAAGTGGTTTAGAGGTACATGAAAACTGTTAATGAATTTGAGTTAGGAACCTAAAGGACCCTGATGAGTATTTAGTACCCATTTATTATTTAAAACTAGCTGTTGCCCGCGGCTTCGCCCGCGTGATGTTCGGTAACTGTATATCATACTAAACGGATAAATAGTATCCTGCATGTTAATTCAGGTTAAATCGGCCAAACCGTTTCGGAGGACTTCGATAACAAACAATGTGACTCGAGATACAATAAAATTCCAATCATACTGAACATGTTAAATCATGTGCCTACGTTCACCAAAATAACCTATCATTAACCCTTCAACGAACAGACAGCAGACACAATAGCAAAATCTATTGTCATCACCCCCGGCGGGGTGATCTGATCGTTGATGAATAAAGTAAAGCTACTATCCAGCCTATCAAGACCCCTGCGTTCTAGGAAGCTGCATATAAAAGAGTGGCCAAGCTGTTTCTCGTGATTTACTGAACGGCTTTTTCCCTTTACCCAGTATAGAAGTCGAATCCGCCATCTTCTGGATCCAAAATAAAGAGAATCATTATCACAATCACCATCACAATCACCATCATTATCACAATTACCATCACTGTCACAATAACCATCACTATCACAATCACTATCACAATCACTATCCGAATCACTATCACAATGACTGTCATAATCATTATCACAATCACCATGACAATTACTATCACAATCACCATCTTCGTTATCACAATCATTATCATCGTAATCATAATCATTATTATCACAATCATCATCATCGTTATCGCAATCATAATCATCATTATCACAATCTTCACAATATATCAACAATAATCCTGTATAAAAGTCGAATCCGCCATCTTCTGGATCTCAAAATAAATGCCAAATTCGTAATGACCCCTGCCAGCAAAACCTTATCGTATAGCAGCCCATAGAACGTTTTTCAAAAACTAATTAGTATTAGTGAACGGTTCTATAAAAGACCAAAGAACGTTTACACACCCCGGATTTGGCGCAGATATAGCGTTATTCGCTGATATACTAGTTCTATAGCAGCTTCGGCGTACCATTTTTGACCTGTAAAATTGATGTTACTCTGCGATATATCACCAAACAGTGATGTAGTTGTCACGCGTAACGCTGTTATTGTACTTTTATGTTATGTAATAGTGATTGTGGTGCTTTTACATTACTATACCACAATAATCCGTTCAATCGTTCATTCTTATTTAGTCTGTGTGTTGATATAGTGATTGTGTCACATTCCTTATTTCACCAAACAGTGGTAAGTAATTTTACAATATTAAGATTTTTATTATGGCGACCATGCAGTAGTAAAATGCGCTAGTAGTAGCGACCCAGGCAGTGAAATAGAGTTGCGATCACAATTTTACTGACAAAGTGGGCATAGTATAGTACGATATTTTTAATGCCCCTCTCGAATTAGTGAGTTTTGTTTAAATTAAATTAACTTAATCGAAGACTAGTTCCATAATTTTCCACTATAGAATTAAAAGAGTAATGTTGGCGACTACAGGCCTTCTATAGTACTATTGTGAAAGTAGTGACCGCCATTGTGATTTAATAAATTAGGGTTCCTTTGAAATCATAATATAAACAATTCTCGTAGATAAAATAACCCATCTTCTTTCTTTACCTTTTCTAGTGTCTTCACGGTCACGTTGCTCGGAACTGTACCTTTAAAATTAAGTGACGTTTAGAACCGACTGAATTCATAGTATAATTTTGTGATGTCTGATGTTCGTTCCACCCTGTATTGTTGATCATTTTTAATAATTATTTTATGTAACTGACTAGGAACAGAAATTCAATTCACTTTTTGATTTCAATTCTGTTGAATTGAATTGTGAAGTTTTTCTTTATTGTAAAATCTCTCTCTTTTTTTAATTTGTAAATGTATCTTTTATTACAAACATCATCATGCAGCTCAGATAATAATCAGTTGTACTTCTTTGAGCGTGATGTGTCATGTCAATAGCCCAATTTTTCAGCTCATCGCATAATTGCTCGTTTTTATGTTCTCGGTTTTGTGTTCACTTGAGCGTTCAGAAGTTCTTTCACCTGAACACACACAGCTGAACACCATATCGGCACTAAAATCATTTACTATCTCTTTGCTGGCTTCTTTTCTTCTTTTCGACTTTTTAAAATAGAATATTACTTTGTACGGAACAACTTTCCGCACTTGCATTCTCGATTTGACTTTGATTGCTAGCAGTGGTTTCATTACAGTGTATTAACGGTATCTAAAACCCTGTTACATAATAATTCTGCGCTAAATAAGTGTCTTCGTGACCGGTATACGAATGTTAATAAACAGCGATTTAAAAACTCTTATAGCTTAAATTTCACACGTATGGAGTAACACCGAACTCAGTTTTATCACCAAATCGCTCTATTTTTGAGGAGGCATGACTATTATGACACTGTGTACTATAGCTGATACATCAAAACACACAATATCACAAAAACGTCGTATTCTTGAGTTTCAATAACCATTAACGAGACAGGCCTATAGTGGTAAATTGTAAACTTATATAGATTAAATTAGATACAAAAAGGCAACGATCAGCAAGTTTATAGAACTAAGTAGTTTTATACATGTTTTTATTAAGAAAGGATTTTTCAAAATTTACCCCCTAAGGGGGTGAAACGGGAGTCGAGTTTGTATGGGGAAACAAGATTAGTTAGACTGTTTTATTCGAAACTTCACAGGAGTACTCCTATCGATAAAAGAGTGAACTTTTGTGTTTCAGGTTTTTCAGTATTCAACCCCTAAGAGGGAAATGGGGTGACAAAGTCTGAAAAATAAAGTGAAAAAGTCGGGTGTATTACAAAAACAACGATTTTAAGATTTAATGTGGCGGACTGTCGGCAGGTGTCGATTCCGAGATTATCCAACCAGCAAAATTGTACTATAACTAAAGCTTATTACGCAAAAAAGTTTTGTAAACGTGATATAACGGTGTTTATGGTGAGAGTGTTGTATAAAGGTGTTTCACAAGACTTTTTTGCTCTATAAGCTTATACAGCAAAAATGTTCTATAAGTTAGTGATGTACGATTACATTACCATTTTATACAACCGTTATAGAAAACACCCCCCGGCCACCGTAGGCGCGGGCCTGTAGACGGTGAGCTATGGGCTAGCTCGCCGTCCGTCCGTCTTATGACGACAGGCCGAGTCGACGGCGCGTTCGTGTTCCACGCGCGCCTCAAGGAGAGTCAGCAAACAGGAAGGGGTCCGAAAGAACCGATGCCTGCCAGGGTTGCGGGACTGTTCGAAAGAGATACCGCGGCCCTGGAACACGAAGGGCAAAGGAAGAAACATGGATGGGTTTTGGTCAGTAAAAGTCTGACACTCCCTCCTGCTCAGCCCAGAGCGGGAAGGGTTATTTGATGATATCCCATCCGAAAAAAAAAAAAAGGGGTTGAATTCGGAAAAAATCTGAAACCCGTTTCTACTCATTTATCAATAGGAGTACTCCTGTGAAGTTTCGAGTAAATTAGTGTAACTGATCTTGTTTCCCCAAACAACCTTTGGAGCCCCGTTTAACCCCCTTAGAGGGTGAATTTTGAAAAATCCTTTTTAGTGCAACCCTATACTACATAAGGAACCTACTTGCCAAATTTGGAATCTGTAGACCCAGCGGTTTAGGCTGTGCATTGATTTTTAGACTTTGTCACCCCATTTCCCCCTCTTAGGGGTTGAACTCTGAAAAAACCTGAAACCCGTTTCTACTCATTTATCAATAGGAGTACTCCTGTGAAGTTTCGAATAAAATAGTGTAACCGATCTTGTTTCCCCAAACAAACTTTGGAGCCCCGTTTAACCCCCTTAGGGGGTGAATTTTGAAAAATCTTTTCTTAGTGCACCCTTGTACTACATAAGGAACCTACTTGCCAAATTTGGAATCTGTAGACCCAGCGGTTTAGGCTGTGTATTGATTTTTAGACTTTGTCACCCCATTGCATGGACAACCCCTAAGAGGGGGACTCTTAGGGGTTGTCCATGCATGGCATGCCTACGACTGGTTGGAGGCGCGCGGCGGCATCAGCATCGGGTGTCGGCGGCGGCTGAGGGGCGCACGGGCGGCGCTGGCGTGAACGCAGCCACGCGCTCCGAGCCGTCAGCCGATGCTCACTCAAATTCTTACCACGGTAAAGGCACTGCGCTTGTTAAACCTTGCTTTCCTGCAGTAAACCAAATCTATCCAGTCCACGTATTTTTATTTCTTCTCTCCTGGAGCTGGACTATCGACGTAGCAGCGTAAACAGGGGTTGAACTCTGAAAAAGCCTGAAACCCGTTTCTACTCATTTATCAATAGGAGCACTCCTGTGAGGTTTCGAATAAAATAGTGTAAACTGATCTTGTTTCCCCAAACAAACTTTGGAGCCCCGTTTAACCCCCTTAGGGGGTGAATTTTGAAAAATCCTTTCTTAGTGCACCCTTATACTACGTAAGGAACCTACTTGCCAAATTTGGAATCTGCAGACCCAGCGGTTGGGGCTGTGCGTTGATATGTGAGTCAGTCAGTCAGTTTCTTCTTTTATATATTTAGATAGATACTGCATTACAATACAGTACTGTGAATTATCTGTGTATTTTCGAGTACTATGTTTTGTTACAAAAAGTTAACTGAACAGGAGACCGTGTTCAATTAATTTTAATGGCCCCTGTATTCGTTAGTTATAAGTTTGACGAAAATGTAGACTATCTACCGCGATCATTACCGAGTCACATTCAGTCTCGTTCAATTACAATAAAATGGATGAAAAGGATTTCGCTGTGCCAACAACTTTTATTTTATTATTTTGACGGAGACATTTTGTTTAAAGATGGATCAGAATAAAATTATCTTAATTTTCCTTAACGACTCCTATATGAATTGAGGGCACTTTATTTCAATAATAATAATGTTTGACACCAAATATCAATATACTGATATTTCCACTTATCTTAACCAACATTTCATCGATATTTATTCAAGTAAGTTTAGTCGTAATATTGGTTAAGATTAGATTTCCGCCAATTTCAAGTATTACCCTGACCCTTTCATCCTTTGGCTACATTCACAGGTAATATATTATCTGCCGAGTAATTTCGAATAACCAATCCGATGTAGGACATAGGAACGGAGCACTAAGCGACCACGACCTCTCTGAATATTAAATCTCTACTAATAGTCCTCCTACATAAAGGTTATAAAATGTTTAAATATTCATGAAAATTCTAGTTCAAAGGGTTACATTTTCTTTTAATAGGTAGGTATGTTATTTACTAGAATGGGTAAAGTTTATATTTTACAAACTTTTTCCAGCAGTTATGCCCCGCGTGGTTGTCGGAAATTATAAATGGTCTACGGGGATAATATTATTCTATATAATATATTATTTTTCTTATTCATTTGTTTAACATAGATACAATCATAATGGTATGTAGGTAGGTAATAAAGAGCGCGCTATTATGCCAGAGGGCGTTTAAATGCTAGTCTCAATAATAAAATAAAATAATTGACCTAATTCAGGTAATGGTCTTCCGCAAACAATATGTTCCGGTGTTGTGCCGTGATTGGAGGAAGTAGGATAGAATGTCCCATTATATTGCACAATGATAAGACAACTGTAGGTACATTGTATAGATTTTTTGTATGTCGTATTTTTTTTTACATACACCCAACCGCACACCATCATGAGAATTCGTTTTACAGCTACTCGTGATGGGCTTTATTGGCTTTCACGTACTGAAAGTATTTGAATAAATAAATATAGTACCTAGTGCTAGAATAGTGCTATTCATCATTATCTGCCTAGCTTTTTCGCAACTATATTGGGCTTAACTGCCATCAGTCCAACCGGATGCAACTGAATACTAGATTATCACTAAACAAAGAAATTACCCATTCATTAAAACCAAACGTTTTTAGGTCAAACACAAAAACTGCTCCATAACGCCGACCCGGCAGACACTGAACTAACACTAGGAACAATTTGGTCAGTTAATTCTGACACGTCAGCGGTCCCCAGCGATAATAGTAATCGTGACAGAGCCAACCCACTGGACTAGCGCCAACTTGTCTGACCATGGCGTATTCAGTTCACCTGCCGCGCTCTACCTAGTTACTGAATCATACTTACTAGTATGTTCGATAGTCATTTAGCTTGCTCCATATTAATCAATGATAGAAACGTTACTCGGGCAACAACTCATCATCATCTGCTTAGACTTTCCCCAGCCATGTTGGAGTCAGCTTCCAGTTTAACCAGATGCAGCTGAATACCAGTATTTTAATGGAGAGACTGCCTATCTGACCTCCGCGATCCAGTTATACTTGTTACGATACTCCCTACAATAAATAAGTAATGACACATTGTCTCAATCTTTGAAATGCTAGCAGGAAATTCAAGTTTTGGAGCTGAATATGTTACCTGTCTAGTTTTAACTTTTAATCCTGAACTGGATTGAGAAATACGCAAAATTCTGAAATGTACATACACCATTGCATTTTAATTATAAAAAGAAGATATTCTTGTTATCGCCGTTCGTGGTTGGGTTTTACCTACAGAGTATGTATATGGACCCGAGTTTCCGGGTTCACAGCGAAATACCAGATCGAATCAAATCAAATCAAATCAAATCTTTATTGCTGAACACAGTATATAAGGTATATCTGTTCATACACGAAATCTCTTAAGGGGCCATTGTTCTCACCGTTATGAACAACTTCTATTAAAAATATATATATATATATTGTCTGGGCATAACTCGACAAAATGTAAGGAACAGCTGTTTTTTTTTGCGATTTCGGGGTTTGTCCCATAGTGAATGTTGTTCATAATGATGAGTACAATGACCCCTTAAGAGATTTCGTGTATGAACAGATAGTCTTTATATATAAATCCGTTGCAAGATGTTGAGTGAATCGCCTAGACAAAGCGACATTATATCAGCTAACCTAACGATGACGAAAAGTCAGAAAACCACTTGTCTATATGTATGTACCAAGAGGATACCTACGTATTTTATAACGACGTATTTCCTAAATTGAAATAAAACACCACTAACTAAAAGTAAACTAACACACCAAGAGGAACCCTAAATTTAATGGTCTAGAAATCGCAAATAAGCAGTCATTTGAAAGTGTGATACTTAATGCTCGTTCCTTTTTGGGAGCTAGAGTGTAGTAGCATTTACTCTGCAGTGAGAATAATTATTCTAGATAAGATATAATTGCAACTGATCGTTGTCACCTGTTAACCTGAAACTAGGACAATGCACTACTAGACTAGTTAGCGTTATCTAATAATAGGTCCGTCTACAGTTGGCAAAACAGCTGTGATAACGTGCATTAAAGCACGGGGACGTTTCGCGGCGCACCCCGCGCGAGCATCACGCTTGCTGACCGTACTCCTGCATCCGGGCAATGTTTGCCATGTGTCGGGTAAACACCCACCGACGACCGGCAAACTTGTAATGCGACAGCTGTGCTGCGCTGAATCTCATTGTTCCAATTCACTACTTTTATTCTGGAAAATCCAGTCTCGAAAATGTTACACCGGGGCGAGTATACCAAGTTTTACTTAGTTCAACTTCAGTGAGATTTACTACAAATCATGTGTTTATCTTGGTGACATTTAAATCTGTTTTCAGCTAGTACCTTTACAAAGTTGTTTACTGCAATATTGCTCTTGCAGGAGTGTACGTGACGGTGGTAACAATTATATTAATTCTCGGGGACGTTGGAGCCGTATTTCGGAAATTTGAAACTCTGAAGACGACTGTTAACATTGGTGAGTTGGTTTACGACTGCGATACAACTTTATGCAAATAATATCTGGGAATACTAAGGAGCGCCACTACGCCATATCAAAACGTTTGCAAAAATTATGTTAACAATGTATTCATTTTAAAATAATCCTTTTGTTATGCAAGAACGAAAAGATAATCACATTATTTGTGTCTTATAGACACAAATAATGTGATTATCTTTCATCATTATTTTATCATAATATACCATTAGGCCTACAGCTATTAGGTCCGTATTCTAAAACAATGCCCAGTCATGAATATCGATTTTTATCTAAATTTGAATCGGGATAAGGATCAAATCTACCAGCATTAAATCCAAATTCATGATTGATCGTTCTAGAATACGGGGCCTTAAAAGAAAAGGTCATTTTACTTACGGAAAGAAATATTAATATATTTTTAGAAGAAATCAGGATATTCGAAGTGTTACTTTCTTGTCTAGGTGCAATATTTCCGCCAAACACGGTGGCTGAAGTGGCCTTCGCATCAGCTTTGGCGCGAGCCTCAATGGAAAGTGAGAAATATCACTTTGTGCTGAAAGCTAAATACTCTCCGTTTGGTGACAGCTTCACAGCTTCCAAGGCAGGTGAGATAAACAGTGAATTTTATTTGCATAGAGTTAGTTATTTTACTTTCTTTACAGTTTGATTAGAAAAGTTCCATCTATCGTTTTTCTAAAGTCAGAGTAATGTTAATTAATGTATTTTCTGTCCGAATGTCAAGCTAGAATTTAATTTAATCATCACTTAAAAAAGCACTCGGTTGATAAAAATGATGATGTTTAGTTAGAAGAGCAGCTATTTTCGTTTAAACAACGAAACTGAAATTAATAATTGAGTTTCGATCAAAATATTTGCTTAATTATAATTAAACAGCTCTCTTTAAACTGTATCAGCAACAAATTACACGTGGGACTTCGCCGTAGCAAACACTACGCTTTCACAATATTATTTGACGCCATTAATGTTAGATTAATTTTGCACAATAAACAACACAGCAGTACCATGTTTGATCAATTTTGCATTTGCCGATCACAATTCGTTTACCACAACAGTTTAAATTATTAATACCACATTTAGGGCATGCCTATTATCTATTTACAGTAATTTGGTTTCGCATTATTTTGACATGAAAATGATTGTGTAGATAGACAATACTGTTGGAGGTAAATAATAATTACCCGTCACGTTTCAATATATTAGTAGCACAATATTAGATTTTTCTTTCTTTATCGTGTGGTTAGGGCCTAACCTGGTGTCAGAGTTTTTAGGCCGCCCATGGACCTCTGACTTGGCTTTACATGCCGTCAAGAAATATCTATCTCTTGCATGCTGGTTTCCTCACGATGTTTCCCTTCACCGAAGCAAATGATAATTATACAATACGCACATGAATTCGAAAAAATCAGTGGTGCGTGCCTTTTTTTTTTTTTTTTTTTTTTTTTTTATCGATGGGAAATCATCAAATAACCCCTCCCGCTCTGGGCTGAGCAGGAGGGAGTGTCAGACTTCTACTGACTAAAACCCATCCATGTTCCTTCCTTTGCCCTTTATGTTCCAGGGCCGCGGTATCTCTTTCGAACAGTCCCGCAAGTGGTGCGTGCCTTGAGTTCGAACTCGAGACCTATGACTATGCGGGCCTGTGGACGGTGAGCTATGGGCTAGCTCGCCGTCCGTCCGTCTTATGACGACAGGCCGTGTCGACGGCGCGTTCGTGTTCCACGCGCGCCTCAAAGAGAGTCAGCAAACAGGAAGGGGTCTGTAAGGGCCGACGCCTGCCAGGGTTGCGGGACTGTTCGAAAGAGATACCGCGGCCTTGGAACACAAAGGGCAAAGGAAGGAACATGGATGGGTTTTAGTCAGTAAAAGTCTGACACTCCCTCCTGCTCAGCCCAGAGCGGGAGGGGTTATTTGATGATTTCCCATCGGTAAAAAAAAAAAAAAAAAAAAAAAAAGACCTATGGCTATTATATATGAATATTAGATTAGAAGCAATGATAAGCACAGTGCAATTAAAAGACCGTTACAAAGAATACAATTATACTCACAGTGGCCAAAATGTTGTGGCAGCGTAGGCAGCGTCTTTAAGCCACATCTGATTGTTAAATATGTACTTGTTTGTCACTATTCGCTCATGAAACTTTTCCATAACCAAAAAACGATCAGTTGTCTTCTTCATAAGTACGTAAGTGCAAGTACTTTACCTCCCAGGCCTTTTCAAGCAGATACGTCATACCATCTTCATCATCATCTGCATTCTTGGCCTTTCCCCAACCAATTTTGGGGGTGGCTTCCAGTTTATCTGGATGCAGTTGAATACCAGTATGTTACATCATCTCACCTCCAAAACCCAGTTACTGAGTAACACGAAGCCTTACCTTAAAGGGCGGTACCTATGCAAGAAGGTGGTCAGAATTTTAGGCCTCTGACTGCACGTAACGACTGTCAAACGTCTTCGAATGACATCCGGTACTAAAAGCTCAGTACCTTTGTAAATACGTAAAGAATTAGTACAGCATTACAATCCCGTGTATTCGCAGTATGCGACCTGCTCGCGGGCGGCGTGATCGCAGTGTTTGGGCCCACCGACCCAGTGTCGGCTTCCGCAGTCGAAGCACATTGCAGGGCTGCCAGTGTACCCCACATACAGGTAAACAACCAGAGTCATACTTAAATATAATGCCATCAACAGATTTATATAAAACAGGTTTATAAAATATGACATTTGTGTAAATCTCTTCTAGAGCTAAGTACGAGTAGTAATATCCCAAAAAGTTAATATATTACCTCTCTTTTTCCTGCCTTCATTATGTTGGTCAAGGAAGGAAATGTACTGGGGAAAAGTACTATATTTAATTTCTAATGGAACCAATTGGATAAGCCCGCCAAGTGCGAGTCGTACTCACACGCACACAGGGTTCCGTAGCACCAAACAATATAATAAAACTATTTTGAAGGCTCATTCATATGTTGTATGGTTCTATAATCCTATATTTTTTTTCAGAACTTTTCTCCTCTTTCTTTAGAAATTAGAGGACAGGGGGACACATTTTACCACTTTGGAAGTATCTATCTTTCAAACGATTGACTTTGAGAAAAAATGATTTTAGGAACCTCAATGACATTTTTAAAGACCTGCCGACAGCACGTATAGGTTTGACGAAACAAATATTTTTTAGTTTCAGTTCCCTGTAGCCCCTCTTAAACTTTTTTTTTTTTTGTTAAATCGTAAAGCGGTTCACAGAATAAGTCCTAATAGTTTCGGAATAAAGTGAATGTGACATACACGGACAGACAGACAGACAGACAGACATGGCGAATCTATAAGGGTTCCGTTTTTTGCCATTCGGCTGCGGAATTACGGAACCGTAAAAAAGGTTTTTTTTTGTTGGCTTTCTAGCATCAGCTTTCTTATATTCTGCTCTTTTTAGTTGAGGCTTCTGAACTACAGATGAACTGTCTATGCTCTTATTTACAGTTATACTGTATGCTAGGATTTCTTTTGCAGGCAGTATGGCAACCTCCACCAGTTCGAGGTCTAGAGCGACCAAGTCCACCTGGCATCAACTTGTACCCTGAAGCTGTAGCCCTTTCAAAAGCTGTGGCACTATTTATTGCAGACAGCGATTGGAGATCTTACACACTTTTGTATGATGATGATTACGGTAGGTCTACCCATGTATTACTTGGTTATTTATAACTGTCATTACTGCGCAAGAGCTTCTCGCATGAGTTCCAGCTATTACCGTCCCCGGCTAACGTGGAGCAAGAAGTGCTCCAAGCCATCTATACTAATATTATAAAGCTGAAGAGTTTGTTTGTTTGTTTGTTTGTTTGAACGCGCTAATCTGAGGAACTACTGGTTCGAATTGAAAAAATCTTTTAGTGTTAGATAGCTTATATATCGAGGAAGGCTATAGGCTATATATCATCACGCTACAATCAATAGGAGCTGAGCATCAACGAAAAATATTGCAAAAACGGGGAAAATGTATTATCTTTGAGTGCTTCCGTTGCGTGCGCTGGTTAACCGGTTAAAGTTGCACAAAAATAATGTATGAGGGAATTATTCCTCTTAAAAATTTCTAAAAAAAAGTCCGCGAGAGCACATGCCTATCTTTTAAGGTTGACTAACAATAACCATTTTTATGATTTTAAAATTTGGTCAAAAATAGTGTTTTATTTGCATAGGTATTTTTACCGACATGGTATTAATCCTTATCAAAATAAATATGTTAGTCATCTTTAGCATTCGATTGTGACCAAAATTGCCCTTTACACCATTCAATTTAGATGAATATCTTAGGAGATATCACAGTTTTAAAATAACTCCGCATCAAAATAATAACCTGCGCGCGCTGCGAGGCGGGCTTCATGTTGTTGGGAAAACCAATGTGATTAGATTCAATGTACAAATATTGTGGAGAACTTAGAGAAGGTTTTAGTTTTTGTTTCATTGTAATCAGTGCTCTCTATCAAAAGATTTATGAATTTAAAGTGTTCAACAAGAACTTACCATCATTGTGTAAGATACATGCAACGACATCTATTGCACCAAAATGGTACTAATTAATAAAAATGTGCTCACAAGATAACTTTTAAATCGGCTGACCAGCTTTACAAAAAAGTTCTGGTAGCAAAAAGTACTCTAGATTAGTCTACATGACGCTATAACCCTGTAGAGTGTGTGTTCGATCGCTTTACATGCATTATATTTCAACGGTTTAATTTCGTGCTCGATAGATGGCGCTATTAATTCCACTCCATTTTCTGAGTCGCGGTTAAGTTTTCCGTGAAAGAATGACCCTCGCCCGTGTCAAATGTCTGAAGCTTGGTTTATTAACCAACGAAACAAAAAGAGGAGGTTCTCAATTCGACGCGTCTATATTTTTTTATTTTATGTATGACCTGACCACGCATAACTTTTTACAGAGAAGTCCGATATGCATGATCTTTTGTTTTTTAAATTGAAAAATCGTGTTTGGGCTCATTTCCTTATTTTTCTTGATGAGAACTTTAGATCTAGCTGGAGTATGACGTCATCGAAGGTCTGACTATGGAGACGGAAGGCACTTGCAAGAGGTCCTCAAGAGTTTGCAGAAACAATAACGTGTTTGGGTTCATTTCATGCACCTTGATGAGAACTTTAGGCCTTGCTGAAGTATGACTGTCATCGACGATCAAATGATAGAGACAAATGGCAGTTGCAAGCGGTCCTAAACAGTTTGCAGCAGGTATAATGTTATTGGGCTCATTGCATTCGCTTTGATGAAAACTTTAAACCTAACTCAGTATGACTTTCTTTGAATGTCTGACGATGGAGAAGGAAAACAGTTGCAAGAGGTCCTCAAGAGTTTACAGCATCTGTATCGTGTCTGGGCTCATTTCATGCACCTTGATGAGAACTTTAGACCTGCCTGGAGTATGTCCATCATCAAAGGTCTGACAATGGAGACGGAAGGCAGTTGCAACAGGTCCGCAACAGTTTACAGCAGTTTTATCGTGTCTCGGCTCATTTCAAGAACTTTGATGAGAACTTTCGTTCTAGCTGGTGTATGATTGTCATCGAGTGTCTAAAGATGAAGACGTAAGGCTGTCGAGGGTCGCGGGCCTGTGGACGGTGAGTAATGGGCTAGCTCGCCATCTGTCCGTCTTATGACGACAGGCCGTGGTGACGGCGTGTTCGTGTTCCACACGCGTTTCAAAGAGATGTCAGCAAACGGGAAGGGATCCGAGAGGAGCGAGGCCTGCCAGGGTTGCGGGGCTGTTCGAAAGAGATACCGCGGCCCTGGAACACAAAGGGAAATAGAAGAAACGTGGATGGATTTTAGTCAGTACAAGTCTGACACTCCCTTCCGATCCGTCCAGAGTGGGAGGGGTCATTTGATGATTATCCATCGGTAATAGTATATAATAGGGATTTACTCCTTTTGAGAGCTTCCGTTGTGCGTGAACGGTTAAAGTTACGCAATTATCATGTATGTCGGAATTGTCCCTCTTAAAAAGCTCTAAAAAAATATCCGCAATGGCCATGTCTAACTTTTAAGGATGACGCACACTGTCTCTAACCTCTCTTTCTTTTATGTGCACACGCACGCAGACGAAGTTGCGCGGGTCAGCTAGTAATAAATACAATTTCTACTAGCTCTTGAAACGTCACCTCAAATATTTTCATAAATAAGGATTTAATTGCGTTTATCTGAATTACGATTCTAAATTATGTTCAATATATATTCAATTCAAGTTTTATAAATAGGAAACACACTTAGCATTTTATTTGACTTGTTATTTCAGGTCTTATAAGACTCCAAGAGGTTTTAAAACACACTGATCCGGAGGTAAAGTGGCTGGTCCGAAGATTGGTGCCAGGCGATGACAACCGACCATTACTGAAAGCTTTGAAAGGTACCGGAGAGACCAGAGTCATCCTGGACTGCCCGGCCGACAGAGTACTTGAATATCTGCGCCAAGCGAACGAAGTCAAGTTATTTGAAGATTATATGGTAAGTCCATTATAATTCCTTGGAATTATGTAAATTCTTCAAAGCATGTAAATTGAGACCTACTAGAGATGAAAAGCAATTTAATATTTTACTTATTCTACTTTTTTCAATTTAGCGTTGTCACAAAACAATTCGCCGCATAAGGCAGTGTCCTTACCAGAGCGATCGTAGCGCGACTTTACTAGGCTTTAAATAGAATAAACATAATTTGTTGGTACCTCGTTATAGTCGCACAGAAAAAGCGCGAGCTTTACCTAAGTAGAAGGATTCACAAAGTTAAGGCAAATATAGCCGCAAAATGAATTACAATAACGAGTAATGCACGGCACTACAATAAAAAGGCCCTCTGTCTATACAATAATTTACCGTTGGATGTACTAAGAGTACCAGGGTTGCAGGACTGTTCGAAAGAGATACCGCGGCCCTGGAACACAAAGGGCAAAGGAAGGAACATGGATGGGTTTTAGTCAGTAAAAGTCTGACATTCCCTCCTGCTCAGCCCAGAGCGGGAGGGGTTATTTGATGATTTCCCATCAGAAAAAAAAAGGTAGTAAGAGTAGCTATACGATACTATATTTTTACTTTTCAGAGCTACGTTTTGATGTCACTGGATGCTCATACTTTGGATCTGGAAGAATTGCGCTATGGACTATCGAACGTAACTTGTTTGAGGATTTTCGACCACTCAGACTCAAGAGCTAGAACTTATTTAGCCGACTGGAAAGTTAGGGCTTCTGAGGATGTGAAAATTCCACGTCAATCTCATGAAATCACTGTAAGTGTGTACCTGTAAATTTAATAAGATATAAGAAGCTTAAAATTGTGTTTATTAATATGATGTTTTAGGTAGAAGCTGCACTTGCAAGTGATGCAGCCAGGCTTATAACAGATGCCGTCGAAAGTGCTCCTGAAGAATTTAAAATAGAAGCCCAGGAACTTAGTTGTGATTCTGAGGACACATGGGAAGCCGGTGAAGATTTTACCAATCATCTATTGACGGTAAAAACAACCAATTATTATCAATCAATACTTTTGCTCAATTATCCTATTAACTGTTGACTATTGCTCTTATTGTTATTATTACAGAATCCAATACCTGGCATTACAAACGAAATCAAATTAGATAATATAACAGGCGAACGATTGAATTTTAATGTTGAAATAATGGAATTATCGAACAGTGGATTTAATAGTATTGCAAAGTGGAATCCAGAAGCCGGTTTTGAATATGTTCGGTCCGCGGACGAAACATCAGATCGCTTGGCAGAAAAATGGCAAAACAAAACGTTCAAAGTAGTGTCACGCATCGGCGCACCGTTCTTAGTGGAAGTGGTCCCCAAGGAGGGAGAAACATTAACCGGCAACGATCGATATGAAGGATATTCGAAAGATTTGATACATGAAATTTTAAAAGAAATATTACACTTGAACTATGAAATCGAAATAGTGCCTGGTAATGGCTACGGGTCATACAACAAAGACACAAAAAAATGGGATGGTCTTGTGGGACATCTTTTAGAAAGGGTTCGTGAGTAGCATTACAATGTAATCTTAAATAAAGTAAGTAATGTCTTGAGTACATGTTACTTCTTTTTTTTTAGAAAGCTGATTTAGCCATTTGTGATTTGACCATAACTTACGAACGGCGTTCTTCTGTTGATTTCACGACACCTTTTATGACGTTGGGTATAAGTATTCTTTATTTAAAGCCAACCCCTCCCGAACCGGAGCTGTTTTCATTTCTTAAACCATTTTCGGTTGATGTATGGATCTATATGGCTGCAGCTTACTTAATGGTGTCGTTATTGCTCCATATATTGGCTAGGTGAGTTATTGAATCCCGAATCATATTTACAATAAAAGTGGTTTGTGTATATGATTGGATTTATTATTATTTTAGACTGGCGCCAAATGATTGGGAGAACCCGCATCCTTGTGACAAATCACCTGAGGAGTTGGAGAATATTTGGCACATTAAGAATTCTTGCTGGCTTACAATGGGTTCAATTATGACACAAGGTTCTGATATTTTACCAAAGTAAGTCTTACAATGCAGTGTAATATTCAGTGTTTTTTTGTAGATACCTTGAAGCAGGTTCTGGGCCATATTTTGTTTTTCTACAACAGGGGTTATTCCACAAGATGGGTCTGCGGCATGTGGTGGTTCTTCGCTCTGATCATGTGCTCCTCCTACACTGCAAACTTGGCTGCATTCCTTACCAATGCTGCAATGGATGACTCCATCAAATCTGCCGAGGATCTAGCTATGCAAACTAAAATTAAATATGGAACCCTGAAAGGTGGTTCCACGTATTCCTTTTTCAAGGTTTGATCTATTTTATTAGTTTATTCCTATTTATATTCATTAAACTTGCAATATATTAATGCATTTCCCTCCTCCTTGTAAAATACTGGTATTCAGCTGCATTCGGTTAAAATCATATAAAGTTCCGATAATATTGCTAGTTACATTTAATTGCTTTTTAGCGATCCAATGTGTCTATGTATCAAAGAATATACGGTGCCATGGAATCAGCTCGACCATCAGTTTATGTCAAGAACAACGATGAGGGTTTGGACAGAGTGTTGAAAGGCAAAAGAGATTATGCTTACTTTATGGAATCCACAGCCATTGAGTACCAGCTAGAACGACACTGCGAACTAATGCAAGTGGGTGGACTACTCGACTCCAAAGGTTATGGAATTGCAATGCCCTTCGGTAAGAACGGATTAGATTTTTAGACAGTGCATTTGTGTACCAATGTTCTTTAGTACTTCCCAATTAATATATTAGGTATAACTAGATTTTTAAAAATTACGTATGTATGTACACGAAAGTTCTACTGTTTTAATCTTTATGACTGTATTTTTTATTATCGAAATATCTATAGCAATAGGTTCTGTTCCAAACTAATATATTTTTATAGATTCATCTTATCGAACGGCAGTGGACAATGCTCTATTGAAATTAGCTGAAAGCGGTAAGCTTGTGGAGATCAAAAACGGTTGGTGGAAAGCTCCGAAGGAAGAAGCTTGTGTTGTAAGTTCCTATACTTCCTAGTATCTCCATCTTGGATATGAGTTGCCATGGCTGACCTGGAAACCTTTAAATAGACTCCGAACCCAGGTTGGCCGCAGCAAGGAAAACCTGCTAAGGTGGAGATTCATTGATGACTCTGCCCATGAGTGTAATTAATGTAGTTCTGTTCTACAAACGATGGGGCACTTAATATCGTGTGACAGTTTCTAGTGATCATCACTTGGCGAGTTTTGAAATACAATGACAGTTCTGCACTTATAGCGTCAGTTGAAACCAACAAGAACGGTCATTGTATATCAAAACTAGCCAAGTGATGATCACTATGAACTGTCAACATAGATAGATAGCAATAGCCACTACTGAAGGCGCCAAACTCGAGGCTCAGTTCTGGGGCACAATTTAGATTGGCATCGATACGCTAAGTTTGTATTGTATTTATCTAATCTAATATACAACCATGATTCTGTCTTAAATTAATTATAATATTGTTCAATAATGATTGATGACACAAAATTTGAGCTCGGTAGTCGACTCATGCTTTCTTCGGACTCTAGCCACTCCTAGCACTCAACTACTTCCAACTTAATTTAGCATGTACAATGTTTAATTTATTATATATAAAAAAAACACACACACAGCCACGTCACACTAAAAACACACAAAATTGGTATATAATCTGTTCTGAATTATTAAAATTGTTATTCTAGGCTAAAGAAGCCAGCGAAGAAGGCGCGGCTGGGGAGTTGGGAGTAGATAATGTAGGTGGAGTGTTCGTAGTACTGGCTTTAGGATGCAGCATGGCCGCCGCAATGGGTATATTTGAATTCCTTTGGAACGTCAGAGAAGTCGCCGTCGAGCAGAAGGTACGAATTTCACTTAGCGCCAAATAGCATTCATATGCTAATGCGTATAAGACCTTAGCGACATTGAATACCACATATTCTCTGTTTTGCATAGACAAACGATCCTTATATTGTTATTCTGGCTATGTTTTGTTAAAATTTGAATAGGACTGGGGTCGAAAATGATATGTAAATATACTGCAAAACAGATCCGACAAAAATATAATTTAAAGAATGTTGCTATTTTTTTTGACAATGTTATTTTTGCAGATGACTCAATCAGAAGCGTTATGGGCTGAGCTGTCGTTTGCACTTAGCTTCTGGGAGACTGAGAAGCCAGTGAAGCATTCCCGTCCATCATCCTCTGCTTCGGGATCCTCCCAAAGTGCTTCGCGAGCTTCGTCCGTGCTTCGGTCGGCGGCAGATTTGTTCCATCTTAACGTATTCAATAAGTCATCGCCAAAATAAAACCAATTGTGCATGTAACAATTTTATTTAAAGCATAAATTAAAAATGTTTTTGAGGTAGTAAAAAAGTGAGATATTTCTTATTTAAAATGTGTAATTTATGTAAATAAATACCTAACCGTATGTATAAAATAGACATTTATTTACGTAATCATTTTTACTCCATTAATGATGATGAATGATGAGCTTGAGGGGTATTGCTACTTATGTTTCTGCTAAACTCTTAGCCTACTTAGGCCGAGAGCTGCTAACGTTACTTGCTACTTTGGCTAACATATTCCCGTCTCTTTTTTTTGAACTTGTGTTTTGACTATTGTGCGAATGCGAGAAATAATACTTAGCCAAAGCCCAAAGTATGGGCTAAGTAACTCGAGGCATTTAAAACCGTATTATCGTGCAATCAGTTCGTTGATTGTGATCTAATCTGAGATGAGGATGTAATTATACGATGAATGATTAGGGCCCTTGTCTTACCGACGGCGATTAGCGAAATGCGGCGATTGCTAGCAACTAAAAACGAGTTTTTTCTTAGAGTCCTCAGTGTCAATGGCGGTGTGAACAGTTTACAATCAAATATTAATATCTGTATCTCTTTACTGACACAGGACAAACTTTTGTGCATTTCTCGAAGTCGAGTCAAATGGCACGGTTGCCGCAGTGGCTGAGCGATTGACTGCTGCGTGCCGTGGCTTCGATTCCCGCACGGAACAAATATTTGTATGGCCTAAGTAAGTTGTTCCGGGTCTTTAAGTGAGTTTAAATATTTGTACACACACCGTGTTGTTGTTTGTCCTGTCATGACACAGGAGAAAATCCTAGAGAAGGCCTATTCCTTTTTCCTCGTTGAATAATATAGTCTATTTTTTTTTAACAAACGAGTACCGAAAATGTTTACTGAGTTTCTATTGGTCCACGTAATCAACATAAAGTCCGTAACATAAAGGCCTTAAGGTGGAAGCGCAAGGGTAGCCCGCGAAATTCAAATTTTCTTACGTTTTTTGCAATTTGAAGGTCAGTGTCAGGTTGTATGTTGATGAAAAATGAGTCGCGCCAGTAACACGTATGTAGTTTTAGAATTATTATCATTAAAATCGTCAACACAACCTTCTAAGTTCATTTAACCCTATTCTGTAACTATTTCATGAAAAAGTCATTCAATGGGGTTAAATGAACTTAGAGGGTTGTGTTGACGATTTTAATGATAATAATTCTAAAACTACATACGTGTTACTGGCGCGACTCATTGTTCATCAAAATACAACATGACACTGACCTGCAAATTGCAAAAAACGTAAGAAAATTTGAATTTCGCGGGCCACCCTTGCGCTTCCACCTTAACAATAGAACAAAGACGTTGGCTCCACCCCAACAAATGATCCATCTCACTCTGTCAATATCGGAAACAGACTATGGCTGTCATGTCTACTAGGTGTATGAGCGCTACTCATCTACTGAACTCTTTACTCGTATAGACACAATTTCATAAAAAATAAGCTTAGAAAGTTAAAAGCGACTAGCCGTGCAATCGACGCGTTGATTGTGACGTGGCTGATGAGATGATGATGTGATTGTACTATAAACAGTCATCAGCACTGATTACTGTCCCTTGTAGCAGTATTATTGTGAACTTACTTGACTGTGAGAAAGAGATGGTGCTTTTCGTCTTGTCTTGCTCCATCTTTTACTCTCAATGAAGTAAGAATAAATTAATACTACTTTATGAGGTGGTGATACTGATAGCCCGGCCCTCTGTTCACTAGAATTTAACTCAATAAATCTCATCAAAGTTGATAAAAGATGAAGCAGCCTTGAGAACGGAGACTGCTCGCGACTGGGACCTCTCGCGCTGGGGGGAGGGGCTGGCTGTTGACGGGGGCGCGGAGCGTGGAGGGGCAGCTGGTTTGTGCAGCTCACGAGGGTTCAGCGATGCATGCCATTCGCTTGATAGAGCCTCCAGGAAGGTAATCTGAAAAAACAAGATCATCATAAGCATCCGTAGACTGCTCCAAAGATCTTTTGGCGCTCGAATGACGACGATAGGGGGCTATAGGCACAATTGTTTTCTTTTCTTTCTGCCATTTTTTAAATTGTTTGAGAAACTTGTAATTTGAAAAACAAACAAGAAGACGGTTAGTTTCTATTTTGGTCATGCGTCAAAAGCTCCTTGTACAGTTAGAAAAACGTTGTTTCCAGAAGACAGTTCTTTTTCAAACGATGTAATTTTTCGTCGCTTGGTGTGCTGAATTCATGGTAACATTTGGTGTGTCGATGATACTTATGCCCGATTCACATATTCCATATTGCAACAAAAACAACCTATCCACAAGAAACGAGAACACCCATCCATAATTCCACTTTATGACGGTCCTACCAGCACAGGATTAGCCGCCGTCTACTTGATTCCAGTTGGGATGGAATGGCTGGTTGGGTTGAAAAGTAGACCAATAATCCTGTTACTGGACTGGATCCAGTGTACAAACAGTTTAGATTATTCCAGTTGCAATCTAGTCATGTTAATAACAAAGTTTACCCTTTCTTTGACACTTATTTGCCGAGCGTGGAACATGAAGTCTATAACAGCCACGACAAGACCCAAGAGTCCTCCCGAACCTAGCACCAAAAAGATTCCACTGATATTTTCCATCTCTAGTCCTTTTTCTTTCTTTTCATTGACATTTTTCTGTAACAAAAACATAGTTGTTTCAAAAAAGGGACTATCCTATGCTATTTAATTTGTACATATTGATTCACTTGACTGCCTCGTTGGTGTACTGGTCGCAAGCGCGAATGCTGAGCATTAGGTACTGGGTTTGATTCACGAGTCGGGCAAAGTGTTATTGGGTTTTTCCATCAGTAACCACGGAGTCAAGATTTGTGCCCGGTTGATGACAGACTTATAATGTTCCCACCGCTGGGACACACGGCCTTGTCTCTAAGAGAGGGAATGGGCTATAATCCACCACGCGGGCCCAGTGCGGGTTGGTAGATGTCACATGTCATCGAATTTTTTGGTTCTAGGACATGCCGGTTTCCTCAAGATGTTTTCCTTCACCGTTTTGAGAGCAGTGGTGATGAAATAAATTACATTAAGTAATGCGGCTGCCTGGGTTCGAACCCACAATTTACTGTTCGTAAGACGGGGCCGCCACCACTAGGCCACCGCTGCTCTCGGGCTCCCGATGACAATAGGCTAGCCCCCTATTACAACTGGTGAAGTTTGGGTCACCTCTGCCTCGCCCTTCGGGAGTAACAGGTGTAATGTGATGATATGTTATATAAATACACTTAACACCATCATTATACCAACAAGATATTGCATACTTTATGAATTTGATCAAACAGGCCATAATCTTTTGACACAGAATGGGAACGCGATATGTTCCCGAGAGTGAAATAGGTTAAAGCTGCTTATTAAAGGCTATCATAAGAAATGCCGCTATAGAAATAAGTGATACTTTAAAGCAAAATGACATACTGCCGAGTTTCACACATTACACTTCAACCAACTTATCGGTGCTGGCGTGAAAACACAGAACTAAAATAAATGTACCAAGTTTGACATATCGATGTATTTTTTCTTGACAACAAGCGCCACTTTGAACTGCACACTTAAAGTGGTCATACTGTACACTTGTACCAACAGAATCCAGCTAGATCTTGCAACTACGAGTACTCGTACATTACAATTTTGTTCGCTTTGTCCAGTCTATCAAGTATTCTTAATCAAAATGATCAAACCTCGCAATGTGCTTGGTTGTCTTCGTCTTCCCACCATTTCTTTTTCAGTTTCTCAAGTTCGCCTTTCTCTTGCAGGAATAAAATTGCTGCATCAAACCATCCTTTATGTGGGAAATCTGCAAACATTACGATAGGATGATGAATGATTGTTATTTAAAATATGTATTTTTACTTGTGAAGATAACTTTTAACTTTTCGTAACTTACTCTTTGCCATAGCGATACCATATTCCTTAGAATCCAATTTAGACCCGAGCATTTTCAATTTGCAATTTCTCTTAGTATAATATTCAATGGAGGTTGATTCCATAAAGAAGGCGTACTTCCCTTTGCTCTTATTAACTCGCTCTCTCCCGTCCTCGTTACCGGTTGTAAAAACTGTAGGCCTTGCAGTGCTCATAACTGACCAAATTTTTGAGTACACCGTATCGTTTGACGTCTGCAAACGAACGAGTAGATTACATTATAAAAGCTTAGAACCTATCCGTAACTATACATACAGGCTGTTGTTTTGAATCCTGGCCCTGCTATCTCGACATAGATATCTATCGCAAAGCCATAGCGATGCGGATTTAAGGTGGACGCGAGTGACGCGAGTGTCGCCGGTGTCGGCTTCCACTTCAAATCCCCATCGTTATGACTTTGCGACTGAATTCGGTTGTTTTGCGATCGCTATCTATGTCGAGACTGCAAGACCTGGTCAAATTCAAGGAGGTATCTATACTAATGATTCTCGACCCGAATCTATAATAAAAAGGGTAGTTTTATTTTTATTTTACGGAAACCGGTAAGTGTAAATCACCCGTATTAAAACGCAGCCCGTCTGTTCCTTGCCCAATAAACGCGCCGTCACACACACAAACACAAACGTTTATTTCACAGTATAATTATGGACAGTATGGACACTAGGGGTGGTTTACGCTTACCGATTTCCGAAAAAAAAATATTATCAATTTGGGTCGAGAATCATTAGTATAGATGCCTCCTTCAATTTGACAAAGATGCAAAGCGACAGCCTTTATAATTGCTCACAAAACAAGTTTTTTACACGCACTTCGAAAAACTTATATGTAGACGCATTGTACACAGCTCCATAAGAAATTTTATTCTGTTCGGAGAGTTCCTTAACATCTTTGATGTCGTTGCTTCGTCTGCTGTTACTGAGAAAAGTCGATAAGTTGGCTGTATACGAGGCAGTCACAATGAGAGCGAAAAACCACCACATTCCAGCAATCCAACGCGAACCTGCTGCCCTGTATAATACATAATAACGGAAGATTAATATCAAGAATTTAACACTGCAATAGAATAAGGAATCTCCATACCTTGGCAAAATATCGCAACCTTGAGTCATTATAGCACCCATAGTAAGCCACAGGCAATTGTATAGACTCCATATATTTTCCAAAGTCTCAGGATTTTGATTGCATGGATGAGGATTAACCCAGTCATCTTGGCTCATTCTGAAAAAATACAAGGTGTTACAAAACCCTCAACGAAGTCGTCAACCAAGCATTATGTACCTACATCAAACTAAATAACTTTCCGCAAAAATTATTGCTGGGAAACGACTTTCTTTTTGGGGTTGAAAAATCACGTTTTACAATAGGACACAAATAACGCACTCAAAACATTGTGCTGATGGATGGATTGAATAGTACGCCCCCGTACTATTCAATCCATCCTAGAGGTGTTTACGGTAAAAATCTTACGTTAAAAATATGTATTTAAAAAAAAACTTGTGAAAAAGTTGAAACTTTGACCCCCAATATCTTCGTAACTAGGAAGGTATGGTCTTGAACAAACAAATGATTGCAATGATGGGAAGAACAAGTACCTTTCGGCTTCGTTAAGGGTCTTGTTACACCCTTTATGTAGTAGCATCATATTTTATGGGAAATTAGAACCCCGATAATATAGACCCATGATGCTTTTCCTCTCAGCACTTTATACTACTTAACCGTGATTTCACATACTTAGCACGTTAATTAAATATGATGCAAATAATGACCTGTTTGACTTACGGACCTCTAAGGCTTTCAAAATAATAAGAAATGCCACAATAGGTTTTAAAAGAACCGTACAAAAAAGGTACCAACCTCGCACAAATAAGTTGCACAAATGACACAACCACATAAGTAGTTGCCAGATACAACCAAACATCTAAAGACAATGGTTTAATAAACGAGAATTTGTTCGGTGGATCGGGATCTTCTTCTCTGTACAACAAACTGATGCCCAAACTCATGAAAGGAATCGAAAAGTCCACGACAGCATTCCTATCCGAAGTAATTGTCAAGTCACATATACCTAAAGATGCTTTCTGAAACCAAAAATAAGTTAAGTATAGCAATCATTTTATGTAAACTAAAATAAAATACACTAATGATCATAAAAAAAACGCTAATGCTTACTACTGATGCAACAATAGTTATAACTTAAATCAATATACTGCGCTATTGTACCGTTTCATAACTCAAAAACATTTATTTTCTATTATATATTTACAAGCTTGTTTGAAATGTCAAAGAGTTGGTCAGAAAAGCCTACCCATAAAACCTGCAGTTGCCCTTTCCCAATGGGAGCTATCGCGTGTGAATTCGCCGCTAGAGGCGCTAGTGTAGCGCGAGGGCACCGAAATGTCAGATGTCATAGAAAGTTCACGCGTTGCGTGCTTTTTTATCACGTATTTTTAATATTTTTTAACAATATTCACGATTGTGGTCTAGATTGAGCTATTCCTGATTAATTAAGACTTGAAGATTTTAAGTAGCAACTTAGGATCTTATTTATTAGTTACTTGGAGGTAAAATGTTTTTTAAATGTTTCATGCTTGCTAATTTTAGGGAGAATATTGTAAATAAATGTATCTGAAGTTCACACTATGTTGTTATACGTAGTAAAATGAACTTTTTATGAAGTAATAGGTACTGTAAAGTATAAAATCCATCTGGTGAGCTCAAAAAGGATAGCCCTCATTAATAGTGGGTTCGTATGGAGAAGAACGGGCAAGAAGCTCCATTGACACTCTTTTAAATCAAAAGATAGTACAAATTCTGGTTACATCATTCAATTTTGATCAGTGCACGTCAAAAAAGGTCGAAAGCAAAAATAAAAATAAAAGTTCGTTAACTAAAACCCGACTACTGAAAAGGATTTCGTAGCACGATGCCTACTTTCGCACTACTACTACTACTTTTTTGTACTTTCAAGTAATCGATAGCACGATGCCAACATTTTGAAAGCACCATACATTGGACCGCACGATCCATCCCAAAAATCCAAAAATCGATGCGACTATCCGCAACATCCCTGATTTGGACATCCGCATCCGCAACCGCAATAATCGATGCGGATGTAGATGTAGCGCAGATCGCGACAAGAAAAACAACGTGGGGCTTGCGAGTGGCGCGTGCCGAGAGCACGTGCTGTTTGACCAATAGGAGCGAAGATTTTGTTGATAAAATCCAACGCGTTTGTTATTGTTTATCATATTTTGTATCAATCATAACGTGTTTACTTGCGCTCATCGTATGGACATTGCAGTTTTTGAAAGTTATAGCTGAGTATTGTCTGTTTTAAACGAGTTTTCTGCAGTTAAGAGTTAATGGGACAAGTGAATTCACCAGTTCACCACTGACACAAAGTGAAATTTGGACTTATTTTAAACAAGATGAACATGACCAGGCTAAGGCTCATTGTAATCATCATCATCATCATTCATCATCATCAAGATTAAGATTAGCATCCGCATCTGCATCCGCGGATGCGGATGTGATGTCAAAAAGTCTGCATCCCCAACATCCCTGCTCTCAACAAACACGTCGCTTCCAACGATACCTCATTGTCAAATAATGATAAGTAGTTCAGAAGTTATGAGGGAACAGTTACATACATACATACATACCGGTTAAAATCATAACCCTCCCTTTTGCTTCGCCGTAGACGGGTAATAAAAGACAACTCAAGAAGATTGAATAGATTAAAATAAGCCGTGGTAGAGACCTACCAGTCCCTACTAACGCGGTGGCCGTTCCCGAACATGATGCATAAATCAGCATCATCCGTAACGTCAACGTCATTTGAACCAAAATCTTGGAATTAGTGACAAAAATACGAATAACTTACACGCAGCTACATAAACTAGAAAACTAAAAAAAAATGCTTATATTTAAAAAATGGGAAAAGCATTATAGTCAGTATATAATAATGTAAGAAAATGTGCATGCAAACTTACATGATCTATCACTTCTCCAATTATTCCGTTCCACTTCTTTGTGCCTTCGATCTGGATACCATAATTATTCTCAGGGGCTATATAAAATTCATACTCTAGATTCGGTTCGTGAATCGATTGTATATGTTTAAATATGGCATCAATAAGATCCACACAGTAACCTCGATACTCCGTTCCATTGGCTGTCTTCGCTATTTCAAAATATGGTTTTCCTTCTCTGGTCACCACCTAAGTAAAAATTGGATTAGGTGTTATACCAATATTTACCTGTACGTTAGTTAAACTTTCAAGATATTAATGAATGTGATAGTTTTTAATAATAATATGGTTTTTATGGCCATTGCCCTTTTTTTTGTTGGCATGTCTTGCCGGATATGGATTTGTACGATTTTACAGATGAATCATTAAAACTGACTAGACCTTAATAGCTTTTTTTTGTTCGGATGGGAAATCCTCAAATAACTCCTCCCGCTCTGGGCTGAGCAGGAGAGAGTGTCAGACTTTTATTGACTAAAACCCATAAAACCCATCCATGTTCCTTCTTTTGCCCTTTATGATCCAGGGCCGCGGTATCTCGTTCGAACAGTACCGCAACCCTGGCAGGCATCGGTCTGAGGCGGTCTGAGGCGCGCGTGGAACACGAACGCGCCGTCGACACGGCCCGGCCTGTCGTCATAAGACGGACGGACGGCGAGCTAGCCCATAGCTCACCGTCCACAGGATGGCCATTGGCCTTAATTAGAACTCAGGCTTTTTTGTTTCATCCATAGACAATTTCACAAATGTTAACCAACGGCGCCCGCCTGTCAATGTCATTAAAACGCCAAAAGAACTATGCAGCATTGTACACTTCAACCAACTTATCTGTCCATGCAAGAAAACCAGAACTAAAATAGTTGTACCAAGTTTGACATATCGCTGCATTTTTTCTTCACAAGCAACGCCACCTTCAACTACATAATTAAAGTGGTCATACTGTACCTTCATCTTTGTCTTGTCTTTCAAAGCGAGGGACCTATCATCTACCTTGTCGTCTCTAAGAGTGATTTCATTTGTTTTGTATTCCCAATCACCTGCATACATAAATTGACTTTCCTTGTTTAATTTTGAATAGTGCAACATGAAATTAACCCTCTTCCCCTCATCGTCGAATTCAATGTGTCCGGAGAAGCCTTTCGTAGTGGTCTGGAAATGGTTCAATAAATAAAGACTTATAATAAGCCTCACATTACATACATTCACGCTTTTGGCCATATGGGTAGGAAAATACAACAGAACTAGTAGCTAAATATTATGACTCTTTATAGTTATATTTTCGATTTTATTCATATCCAGTTTTATCGTTCAATGTAAATCTTGTCATTCATTCATTCTTAATATCGTGCCCTGCGTATCCTGTTGTTTGTTCACTACAGGAACTGATGGACGCTACCGAAAGCGCCGAACTAGTAGCTCAGTTCTGGGCCGACACAATTTAAATTGCCATCGACACGCTATGAAGAAGATTGTTACCTTAAGTAATGCTTCCCGCAGATCATATCCTTTGGGCCATGCACTATCCTCGTACTCTGTTTTACTATTTTTAAGGCATAGAGCGGGTGGTTCTGGAGGGTCCTCATCAAGCTGCATACTTCTGATTGCTTTTTCTAAGTGACTTAATGCATCAGCTGTTAACGCAGTTTCGAGCTGAAAAAATATTCAAAACAGCATTAAAAGCGGCCTGTATTATTTTGTAAATGTGTCGGTACTCGCTTGACTAAAACGGTTCTAAAGAATTCTCGTTAAATATAAGAGATCCAACAGGAAGTATCTAAGTACTTATGACCAGAGATCGAAATCGGTGGAGTTTTGTGCCTAAAATTCAATGAAGTAAGTAACATGTGGATATTATTACCTCCGAAATAAAACCGTTAAATTAGAATTTAACGGTTTTATTTCGGAACTTTAAAAACATTCCGGGATTTTATAAGAAGGTATTATCCACATGTGTTACTCCCTTGGATTTTAGGCAAATAAACTGCAACTATTCCGATCTCTGATTATAAATTTATCATAAATGCCAAAATCTACATGTTTAAAAAATATGCAGGGTGGCGATTTAGTTACCTTTATCCTTCAAGAAGGTGAGTCTACCCATCATATTAAACAACTTTCCCAAAGAAAATCATATCGGATTCGTGAAAAAAATGCCTTTCATTGCATCGAAACAGTCTCTTTACTGTAGGTTTTTTTTATCTGGAATCGGATATGAATTGCTTTGGAAATTTAGTTTAAAATGACGGGTAGGCTCACCTCCTTGAAGAATACAGGTATCTAAATCGCCACCCTGTATAATTAATTTGATGGAATTACCCCCAATCCTTTGGCTCGGAGGATTCCTTTGTCTTTCCACGTCGCCTCACTTGGTGTGGTCAGGTGCAGGGTAGACACGTTCGCCATGAGAGCAGGGATACTTTTTAAATCAAGACTGTATGCATCTAAGTTAGTCAATACAAAACTCTGAAAAAAACAGGTTAAAATCCTAGTCGACAGTGTTCAAACGACGCAAACTTACTGGGGGCTCATTTGAAGCTCACAATTTACACACATCACAGAACCATTCTTAGAGTGTTAAAACTTATTAGTATTATAAATGCAAGACTTTCAGCATCGCTTCAAGTCAGTGCACTTTCACGACTACATGTGTAGGTATAGTTAATTAATACATAACATTATACATACTTGATACTCCGTCGAGTTCTCTACTTGTATGATTTCACTCATATATTTATGAATGTTAGTTACGTTACAGTCCAGGACGTGGTAGCTCATTCGAGCTACTTTGAATATATACTTGAAGGTTTCCCTATTGTCGCTATTAGGGTCTAATTTCTTGAAGAGAATTGGTTCCACGCCCGCCGTACTGGGCCACGAGTTTATTACTTCTTTCAGCCGTAAAAAACCTGAAAATATCCAATTTAAAGTTTAATTCCCAGGTTGGGGACTGACGTTAAGTTTTTGTATTAGTGAATTCTTTGTAGCAACCCAGAATTTAGAAAAATTGGTAGACTCTTCTTATTATAAGTTATTTTAGTCTGTCGTGGCAGTAGCTGATTGTGAACAAACACTACGGCAAGAAAAACATAGGATTAAATAAAGATAGATACGGATTCGATTTGTAATTTAAAATAAACAAGCACTATAAGACCTCTTGAAGTCCATTCGTGTCGATGACAGGACAATGCATCAGCGTCAAGCACGTAGAAGCACATTTTATCGTAAAATAATATATATATTTTTCTTCGTGTCAAACAGCTGGGCTAAAGCGGGACACCTTTGCCCAGCAGTGGGGTGGCTTTCTCCTTCCATACCCTCTATTCTGTGCGAACTTTGGCCATGTTAGAAAGCCATCGAATGTAGTCCCTGTGGCCAAAATCGGCTCGAAGCCATCACCCTCATGAACATTACGGGCTCTTCTAATATAAACTCAAAGCATTTATTTCAATTAGACCTTAGCAGGCACTTTTGAAAGTCAGAAAAACAAAGGCGAAGCTACAGTCACAGACACAAGGCATAATAACTTGTGAAAGTACTGTAGTTGCCCATTCCAAAGCGTAGATCTCAATGGAGAAGAATGAGCAAGAAACTCCATGGACACTCTTTTGAATCAAAATATTGTTACAAGATCTTGGTTACATCATTCATGTTGAGATTATACATATACTCGTATGTGAGAACGATGTAGAAAGACGTGCACATTAAGAGCGTCCAGAGTAAAAGATTATAATTATCAACAATTTAAAAACAAAGTAGTTAAAATAAACCGTGGCAGCTAAGAGATGACCAGTCCCAACTGACAGCGCCCGTTCACGAACATGATGCATGGATCAGCTCCATTCAGCTCAATCATATTGAAGGGAACTAAATGACCCGACACATCCGCCACTATCAGCGAGACATTTCAGTGAGCCTGACATTCTCTCAGCCACCAGGGCACGTTCGAGTCAATGCAGGATAACTAAATATAAATGGTAGCTTTACAGTACATAGTACTCACACATGTGCTATGCAATTATATAAAACTAAGAGATTTAATCTATACAATGCAAAGACATTTTTACAATCTTCTGCAGCTTCCACAATAATTGCACATGAGCTTCTGATTAGTTTGCCCCTATGGTTGTGGAGCAGGACCAGCATTGAGCCAAGCATTTTTATCATCGTTGTAATCCCCTAACTTATAATATGCTTGCCTACATAGTGTGCGTTTTATACAAGATTTAAATTTCATCTCATTCAGTTGTTGAATGTGGGGAGGTATTTTATTATAACATTTTAAACAGTACCCCATGAAAGATGAGTCTACTTTAGCTAGCCTGAAACCTGGCTGTACTAGTTGGTCCGTTTCTAGTGTTATAGTGGTGTCTGTCACCTCTTGTACTAAATAAATGCAGATTTTTCCTTACGTACATGATGTTTTCATAGATGTATTGACAAGGTACTGTAATGATGTTAATTTCCTTAAACAGTTCCCTTAGAGAATCGCGCCTACGTAGATCATATATAGCTCTGATGGCTCTTTTCTGCAGAATAAATATAGACTCAATGTCTGCAGCCCGTCCCCATACTAAAATACTGTATGACATAATACTATGAAAATAACTAAAATAGACTATAATTATAAACAATTAAACTCACTGCCATCATCCTCATACAGGATTGTGAACTTGTCGTATCCTAGTTTTTTGATGAGCGTTGCGTAAGCCTTCGAGATAATCTCTGGTGGTGGGTGATAGGAAAACGAGAAGAAGTCCTCAGCTAGAGTCGCCGTGGGTTCCCATCCCAACGACAAATAGGTCACCTGGAATTATACAAGAAATATTTTATTTTATTTATTGTATGATCTGGCTTCTACGTGCGGTAACAATCTATGACCTGACTGCAGAATCTTGATTATTATTAATTTATTCGAAATTACGATTTTACTGGCCATTTCTTAGTAAAAAGATAAGACACCTTTGGTGCACTAATTAAAGCGTACTATGATAAATGCTGTTACTAAAAAAATAGGTTTTAAAAATACTTTTACGCGTCAACTATAAGTAAATAAAAAACAACTATATGAAAATACATATGACACCAAAGCTCTCGAAAATCACCCTAGAAAGCCATCGAATGTATGTCCCTGAGACCGAAATCGGCTAGATGCCATCATCCTCATCAATCTGGCTCTTTAATTCTCGGTTACCAAACGCAGCGAATTTGTATTGTCTTACACAAATATGATGTCTTTAGAGGGTGTAACGCAAAAAGTGCAATACCTCTTAGATCGTGATTGAGAACATCAAACTAGACAACATTTCATGACAAACAGACTTCACATTCAAAATATCGCATCAGCTAACGCAAATTAGTATGAAGAGTCCATTTTTTTTTCGCCCATGTTTCTTAGGGAATGTTGTCCTTTTTATGGTCTGAATGGTGATTCAGACCATCAAATGGAATGGAATGGAACTAAGAGATGTAAGTAAAGTACCCAGTATTAGATATAAAATAACTTACATTTAATCTATTACACAACAAACAAGTAGTGTCGCAGATGCCGTAAGTCGGACGAGCGTCTATTAAAGCCACGATCCCCTTGTCTTCTGAAGTAAATGGACATACTGGGAAACAACAGTTTTGTATTAGTGCTAAAGTACGGAAGAAGAGCTACAAATAAAGTTATTTGATATTGGCAATAATAAAAGGTGACGTAGTTAGCTAAAGTAAGGTACGAGTCTGTGTTTTGCTGATGAACATAGTTATCATTTTCATTTTCATTTAATTGTTTTTCCTGACCATGTCCAAACCATGGATACAATAGCATTAAGTCAATTTCACATTCAAATACAGAAAGAACGATCAAGTGCAAGTCGGACTCGCGTATAAAGGATTGGGTATGTCGGCCTACCATCGTAGTACGGTCTTTAACTTTTATTATTTGTGTATATGGCGGCAACAGCTGTGAAAATTTCAACTGTCAACCTATGACGGACCATGAGATACATCCCGCTGACAGACAGACGAACGAACGGACAGCCGAGTCTTAGTAATAGAGTCCCGTTGGTTACCCATCGAGTACGGAACTCTAAAAAGCAAATCGAATACAGAAGTCTAAATTATTATATCGAGCGAGATAAAAAGATTTGATCAAGTTGTATGATTAATACAATTAATTGCAATGATAGATGCTATCAAATCAAATCTACTTAATAAAGTTTCAATGATCTTTATTGAAGTAATCAAAATGCTTGATTGACACAACTAACTTATTTTGTTACAGTTATTTTTTTAACTTGTCTCTTTTTTAACTCTTCTACAATGATGTCAGTAATCAAGAAACTGGTTTCAGCGTTCAATAATTTGAACTCGTATTGCTGCAATCATGTCGTGATGATCAACTTAACTAAGATTTTGATTAATCTAAACAAGTTATCGTCACTCAAACTAAAAAGTTTTTTTTTTTCAGTGATACACATTTGCCTGTAAAAACTGCTGTTTGCATCTGCTTCAACTATTTATTCTACAACACCTCGCCTCATTTACACACATAGGCATCAGGTACAACACTTTCTACTTCACATGTATGAACTACTACTCTTCTCAATGAATTACTGTATTAAGATGTCTATGATAATAATCACTTACGTTCTAATGAAGTGGAATAGCTGTCGACTACCTTCGAGTGCAGAGCCCTGCCGTGGTACGTCATCATTCGGTTAGCTTCTATCATGTTTCCAAATACCTGCAGGGAAGTAGGCAGCGTTTCCCTGTTGAAAAGACCCCCTGAAAACATAAACAACCCAATTGTTTTTGTTGTCAAAATGCTGTTTGTAATGTAATTAAATTTTCACATACCAATGGGGAAAGCGGCCGTACGGAGAGCGTGAGCATTCGGTGTGAATACAATAGAGGTAACAATGAGCAGAGCTTTGAAGGTGATCATTGTGGAAGTTAGTGTTGGTTTATGAATACAATAATTATGTTGTTTAGGCGGGTATGCGGCGCGCCAGCCGCCTCTCCGCCGTCTGAAGTATTTTTGGAAAGCAGTTTTAGGTCACGTCGCGTGCGCCGTCACGTCACGCGTCGACGTCGCCGTAGCGCTCAATGGCACCGTGTGCGACGACAACGGAGTCTGGAATATCGTTGATGTGAATTCCAAGGAAATACTATAACGATGAATCGATGACTAATTAAAGCTTAGACACCAACAATACACGAATAGATGTAGATATACACTTATGAATCTAAACAACCATTATTTGAATGTGTAGATCCTGCGCAAAAACGAGACATATTTCCATGTCGCAATATGCCTCCTCCATTTCTTCATAACTCTGAAAGAAGTTAATTTTATTTGAGTGAACTGGTACCCAGACGTTCGTTCGCTAAGCGGTGCGCCCACAAATTATAGTGAAATAGTTTTTATAAAGTAAACTATGCATTCGCATTAAAGTTTTTACACCATGTGCTGGTATTTAGTATTTTTGTTGCTTTGTGTTCAAAAATGTACGCCGCAGTTTGTCTTCACGGAAACTGAAGAGGTTTCATACCAAATAGGTAAGAGTTATTGGAAATCTGATGAACATTGTTTGGCTATCCTAAAGCTATATTCAGAATCGACTTCCATAAGCACTGATTCCCAGGTATTAATAATAAAATCATAACATGTTGTTCAATATTCCAAATCTAAAACATTTTCCGAGTTAATTTCTTCTAATGGAATATTCCATGTATTTCAGCTGGTATCTTCGAAAAGGAGGCCACTACCCAGCTGTCAGCGTTCAACGATAGCTTGAACCATGTGCACCTACAGGAGGTTCGGATAAAACCTGTCAACTTGCAGCCGTTGAGGTCTGACAGCTATTCAGTTTGGAGAGAATGTAAGTACATACCTAGTTGCTTAATTGTTTTAAAAGATCCATATCAATACAACGTAGGTGCTTGTTAGTATAACTACATACGTATGAATCTTAAATAGAGCTTCCCGCGGTTTTCTCTTTTGGCTAGGTAACTAAGGAATTATCTCAGTAGGGTGGGTAACCAATCCACTCTGCGGTAACAATAACTTCATAAATTCTCCTGCCGAGCCTGGTGATTGACCCTCTATAGTTACTGAGGTACCAATCTTCAACAATAATGATCATGAGATTGATGAAATAATAGCAAAAAAGAATAAAGATAATTAAACGATTTCTACGTTAGGTATTGCTAAGATTAATTTATAGATACTTAAAGTAAGTATGTATAATATATATGGATAAAATAAAGTAAAATAATAATATTGCTTTCCTTGTATACAGTTAGATAATGCAAGCAAAGCTCGTAAAGAAATTGCACAAACTCCATTGATTTTATTTACGCAAACAGACGTTCTTGTTATACAATTTCAGTGTGTTCAAGCAATGGAATACAACCGGTGGCCATATTTGGTCCACAAAATGCAATATCAGACGGCGCCACTCGAGACCAGTGCGCCATTGCGAACATACCGCACATTCAAGCCACGTGGCAACCTATGGATCCTGACTTGGAACTAAACGACCAAGAAGACGAAGAAGAAGCTAATCCAGAAGGCGAGGAGAACGAGGAAGATGAAGGCGACGATGAATTAGCATTTAAAAAGATATCAATTAACTTTTATCCGCAGTCCGAGGACATTGCACTAGCTTATGGGAAACTTGTGAAATATTATAAATGGGCAGGTTTCGCAGTCCTTTATGAAGATAACTTTGGTAAATACATCATTTTTTTTTTTAAAACAATTAATTTTGTACCTAGTCAAGGCAGTCACCAAAAGTTTTCTTTTAATTATTTACCGTCTACCACTAATATTTTACTGGTGAACAAATAATATACCAAGATAGGAGTTCTCACAACTTTTCCCGTTGTTCTAGGTTTATTGAGGGTGCAAAAGATTCTAGCTGAAGTATCGCTGCAATCACAAATCTTTATGTATAAATTGGATCCAGATGGCGACAACCGACAGGTAATCTTTCTATAACGACAAAATGTCCAAATATTTGTTTTAAAGACGAACAGTGTAGGTAGGTACTGTGATAGGCTAAAGTCCACTAATTGACTGTAGTATCAATTTGATACTTTTCATATTGATTATCTTATGAATTTATGATATACTGATACTAATTCCAATCGATTCCGAAAATTTCATGTTTTGAATAGTTTAGACTATTCAAAACATGAAATTTTCGGAATCGATCGGTTCATTGACCGTCCTGTAAACAATGGTTCGCAAGTTCGATCCCGAACCACAATTCAATGTTTATGTATGCTTGTTATGTTGCTAAACCGACATATTTTCAGATATTCAAGACATTACGTAAATATCACGTAACCCGCGTCGTACTGGACTGTCACGCTGACCGTATTTTAGATTATATTGCCGAAGCTAAAAGTGCAAATCTAGTAAATGAATATGTGGTAAGAAATTTTTATTCCAAACACACCAATAGTCGATACATAGAGGTGTGCCGACTATAAGTGCTATTATTATACTTTTTATTTAGTTATTTATGTTAAAAACATATGTTAAGATATACACTTCTTCGCGATATGTTTCAGCACTTCGTTTTAGTTTCCATGGACACAACTACAGTAGCCGAGAAACTGCTCAAGATGCCATGTAACACAACGTGGCTCAGCATCACTCAATACGACGAGTTGAAAGATGACAGACATTACCTGGCCACAAGAGTTGGCAACTGGCATTCTAAGGAGGAAACCCCATCTGTTGTTCAGTTCAAAGTAAGGAGAAAAAGTGTATTTAAATAAGAATTTCCAACGTGGCAATGCTGCCAGACTTCTGGGGACTTTCCTCGTTGACAACGATGCGGACGTAGTTTTTCACACACTTTCATTATTTTCTGTTTTTGTACAAATACATTTTATTTGTATTTTATGTCTGTATAGTTAGTAAATAATGTATAAATAAGAATTTAAAATCACACCAATAAACTCAATATAATTTCATTTTATACAGCTCGAAGCTCTAATACTGGATGACGTTGCTAATCACCTAGTAAAGGCGCTAGATATAGAGGTACTGAAGGATCATAGTCAGCCTCCTTCGTTCAGTTGTAGTGGCGAAGACGAGCCCTGGGCTCATGGGGCGGCATTTCAAAGAAAAATATTGGAGGTAATACTACAACTATGTAATTATTACATAATTAGAATGTATTTTTATTTTGAGGAGCTCGTGACTAAATACTAACAGCCGGTAAGATCAATCTTCAGGTTAATCCACGCTTGCCTAGGTTGGTCTGCGGATAGGTGACCACCCATTATCTACCGAGTTTCCTCCGTGCCTCGGAAAGCACGTTAAGCCGTTGGTACCGGCTGTCGTTTATAGATCTTTGACAGTCGTTACAAGTAGTCAGTTGCCCGAAAGTCTGACAACCAGTCTTACCAAGGAGTGTCGTATTACCAAGTACCAACTGGGTTGTAGAGGTCAGAGAGGCAATCGCTCCATGTAAAATACTGGTATTCAGCTGCATCCGGTTAGACTGGAAGCCGACCCCAACATAGATGGAAAAAAGCTAGGCAGATGATGAATGTATTATTTTTTGTTGTATTTGGAACAACAAATAATTACATATTAAAGCATTCAGACTTCAAACTGAAAAATAAAAATTACGTAATCAACAGCGTTATTCACAGCGTACAGGCAAAACAATAATAACTCGCTTCAAAAAGAAGTTAAAAGTAACAAAAAAATAAATGAATAAAAAACAGTGATTTTAAACTTTTAAATACTAAGTGCAATATAATCAATGAGAAAAAGGCTAATTCCTTGAGTGCCTTGTGAGTCGAGATTCGGACTCTTTCAAGTGCTTCACAGAATAAAACGATGTCCAGAAAGTGTTTATTATAATTGGTGCTTGAACACCAGCCCGCGTAGCATGACCACCGTAGAAACGGGATTTGTCGACGAAGAGTCGAATTGAATTGTCATTTTATGACAGATTGTGGAAAGTTTCTATCGTCGCAAGCATGGCGATGTTAGAAATGTATGAAATGAATGACAAGACATGTCAAGTTGCATAGAAAGAGCTTTGTCGAGTCTTGGTAGACTAGACTTTGCCATGGGGAGGCAGCATTTGTTCGACATGCTCACTGCAAATATCGGTTGCTTGCGCAAGTGTATTCTTCTGGGAACTAAATAACAAATCCTGTTTCCTATCCAATTTATAAGACCTGTATAGTGTATACATTTCATACTCATGTTTTACAAAATAAGTATATCTTTCTACGTTATAAGTAAAGAAAATGTACGACAGCATTCCTGCAGAATTACTCCTCGATTAGTAGGTAACTCAAAAATTCGCTGCCACCTGTATTCGTTGGTTTTTAATGTTTTTATAAATAATTTACTGTTGTCACCTTGTCACTATAGCAAAAATATAATAATATAAAATATAACTTAACAACATAACATCACGAAAGTAATCCCCGAGGGTTAGGCAGAGGTGTACATAATAGTATACCCACATTTCACTCATGCTCAGCAGTTGAATAAGATTATAATAAAAATAACAAATAAGTATCATCTAGGTCTTCAACTTTATTACGTACCTAGGTAGGTACGTAATAAAGTAATTATTTGTTATTTTTATTATAATCTTATTCAACTGCTGAGCATGAGTGAAATGTGGGTATACTATTAATACTGGCTATTATTACTGGCAATATATGTAGGTATATTGCACTTAAACACTTTCAGACGAAAACCCCCGGCGTGACTGGTAACATACAATTTGACCAACAAGGTCGCAGAATTAACTACGTTTTGTATGTGAATGAAATCCACGTCGGGCAGAGGCAAACCATTGGCATGTGGGAGTCTGCCAATGGTACCGACATCATCGAAACCAAACAGGCTTCCAAGAGCTCCGGTACCCAGCACTCAAGCAAGGAATTTATTGTAAGTACTAGCATGCGTTGCTATGGCACGTAAATAGGTATATAAGGTGTATCTATTCATACACGAAATCTTTTAAGGGGTCATTGTACTCATCATTATAAACAACTTTCACTATGGGACAAACTACGAAATCGCGAAAAAAAAAAAACTGCTGTTCAGTAATGTCGAGTTAATGCAATCATATTGTAGGGAACAGCTGTTTTTTTTTTTTCGCGATTTCGAGGTTGGTCCCATAGTAAAAGTTGTTCATAATGTTGAGTACAATGACCCCTTAAGAGATTTCGTGTATGAATAGATAGACCCTATAATATACTAGTCAAAACAAAATAAGGGCCACTTGTTTTTTTTTATCTCGGTAGCGATAATTTATTTTTTAAGCGTTCTCAAGTAGTGATTGTTAATTGTGGTGTTACCTTATTTGTTTACAAACAGTTTTTGAGTATTCTAGCTGCTAAATTGTTTAAAATGGGTAGTTTTTGATAATTTTTTGTAACCACTTGATTTTGCCCAATTTTAAGACGGATTTTAATTCAGTCAAAGTGACGATTCTGTCAAGAACAGTTTAAGTTTTGTTTAACTGGTGGCTGAATTAAAATTTTGAAAACGTTGTGCCGAGAATTTGTCGACATATGGACATACCAACCGTAACAAGGGCTGTAACATTGCTTCAAGAAGGTCATTCGCAGCGTCCTGTGGCGTTGCAGTTGGGTTTTTCCGGGCGAGCGATCGGGGATCTGGTAGAGTTCGAGCAACTACCGCACGAGAGGACCGCTACCTGCGCGCAGAGAACGCTACATCACAGCCCGCTCCTTACAAAACCGTTAGCGGCTGGCGACGGGTACGCGCGTTAGTGATCAAACCATTAGAAATCGGTTACCCGAGGACCAGCAGTTCGAATACCATTAACAAGTGCTCATCGTGCAAACCGATTATCGTTCGCAAAGCAGCATCTGGCATGGGATATGACTGAAAGGAGCACAGTATTGTTTACGGGTGAGTGCAAAGTGAATTTTTTTAGTGATGACCGTCGCATTAGGGTCTTTAGGCGTAAAGGTGAGCGATTTTCGGATGCTTTTATCCATGAAAGTGACAGATTTGGGGCCCCTCATTTTATGGTATGGGGAGGAATCTCTATATCAGGCTGAACCGAGTTGGTAGTTCTCAACAAAGGCACAATTACAGCTCAACGTTATATCGAGGAGGTCTTACGATCCCATGTGGTCTCATATGCACAGATAATCGGTGCAAGATTCCATCTGATAACGATAATGCTGGCGCTCTTAAAGTTAGGGCTACAGAGAAGCCCTAGAGGAGGCTGGTATAGAGGTGATGCCCTGGCCTGCAAACAGTCCGGATCTAAATCCCATTGAACACATGTGGGATTTACTGAAACGCAGTGTTCGAAGCACAAACCAACCCGTGCACAATGAAAGACGGCTAATAAACGTTCTGAAATCAAAGTGGGAACAAGTTCCTCAATAAACAGTGATACACCTGGTAGAGAGTGTACCTTCCAGGCCTTTAAGACTGCGTTAGGAAACGAGGAGGGCACGCAAAATATGGAGGAAAGTCACAAATCAACCAACACTTTTTGTTTTTTTTTTTACAATTTTTTTTTCTCACTCTTTTATTCTTCAAAAATTTAAATATTTAGAAAAAGTGGTGTAAGGTTTTCAAATTGTTTCCATCATTATTTTATGCTGTTTAAATTAAAAATCTATTAATTTATCCAATCTTTTCATTTAATCAACCCTTGAACCTCAAGAATTCGTTATTCGGATTTCGTTAGTTTAAAAATACTTACGCTTCCATCCCTCTACATTTATGAAATTGCAATATTTGTTAAGGGTTCTGTCTAAATTTGATAATCTTAATACTAGACGCCAAAGCACACTAAAATCAAAAAAACACAATACTGCACTTTTCTCAAAGAGTTGTCTCGGCATGGGTCCAAAGATTTTCAATAAACTACCAAGAACTTTTAAAAGTATGAACAACATAAATAATTTTAAATCGCAACTTAAGAAATTCTTAATTGAAAAGGCTTACTACTCTATTAATGAGTTTTTAGATGATACAAGCATAAAATAAAATAAAAAATGTCCGATCCACTTGTTTACGACGTTACTTGTTTGAAACAGTTTTATCTAGTTTGTAGTTTTTTTACGCCTAATTTGTACGCCTTGCAAGGCAAAACATAGTGATACAACACAAATTTTATACCATGTACCATGTTACCTATGTTTAACAAATAAAATACTTTGACTTTTGACTTTTAATTCATGGGAATACTGTAAAAACCTAGTGGCCCTTATTATGTTTTGACTAGTATCTAGATTTGTTAGGCCAGGAACATTCGCAGGCGTACACAGAAGTTTCATCACAATCGGATCAATGACTTAGAGGACAAACATTCATTTTTATTTATGTAGATTATCACGCAGTTAAGGACATTAATGCGAAAATTCCACGAATTCAGGACATTCGAAACATTAAACTTTGTTTTATTATCTGACACAGGTAGTATCCCGTAGAGCGAAACCCTATTTCGATTACAAAGAAAAATGTGTAACCGAAGAATGTAAAGCAGAGGATGAGGACCCTAATGAAAAATTCGAAGGTTTCTCCGTGGACCTAGTCAAGCATATATTCAAAATACTGAGAGAAGAAAAGTTTAATTACACTTATAAATTCATTCACGATAAGGATTTGGGATATCCTGGACTCGTCAAAGTCTTATTAGACAAAGTATGTGATAGTTTAATACATTTTGCTTAGTACTTAGTATTTTAATTTATCTAAACTCATCCAATTTTATCAAAAACAATAAATTACATCAAACACCTTGATGAATACAAAACCAGTAAAGAACAAGTTTGACTCACCCGCTAAGAAAATACGCTAATTCGCTAAGCTAATTCATTCACGTTTTAGCGTACGTTTAAACATTTTAAAATCTGAAATAGTTCGTTTAAACGAACTACATAAGTTTTTAAAACGTCTTAAAACGATATCATAAAATACTTTGTTTTACAGAAAGCTGATTTAGCTGTATGTGACTTTACAATAACCGAAGAGAGGAAGAAGGTGGTAGACTTCTCAGTGCCTTTCATGTCTCTAGGAATAAGTATCCTGTACACCCAGGATAAGGAAGTCAAGCCACAAATGTTTTCTTTTCTCAATCCGTATACTTTTGAGGTCTGGATGTACTCTGCGACGGCCTACTGTGTGGTTTCCATAATGCTTTTCATTTGCGCCAGGTACATATTTGACTGTAATTCATTGCAATTCTGCAACTGTGCAATTCGTTTCTTGAACCGAACCAATAATAATATAATTAGGCTACTAACACTCTCTCTACTTACTCGCGAACAATATTTCTCGAAATCAACTTAGTTTTGAGCTTTTAAAAAAATTTACTAAACAAGATATTGTAATAACCTACTAATTTCAGAATATCACCAGCTGACTGGGAAAATCCAGAACCATGTGAGAAAGATCCGGAAGAATTGGAGAATATTTGGACGTTTAAAAACTGCACCTGGCTAACAATGGGCTCCATCATGACGCAAGGATGCGACATCTTGCCCAAGTAATTTTATTTGAGTTTTTTCTGTTTGTAGTACTCGTGGTATGGTAGCTAACAAACAGATATTCCAAAAGTTAACCAAGATTAGAAAGGAAAATATAAAGATATCTGTAATACCTATTTTATAACAGTCTTGCTCAAAATATCGCTGCAATGACCAATACCGTAGAACGGTACCTACCTCTTAAACGTATGCCTAAATACTGTTTTGTTCTATACAATATCAGAGCTCTGGGCACCCGCTGGGTTTGTGGCATGTGGTGGTTCTTCGCGGTGATCGTGTGCCAGACTTACATCGCTCAGCTGTCTGCGTCCATGACTGATGCCTTGGAGAACGAACCAATCAACAGCGTCGAAGACTTGGCCAAGCAAACCAAGATTCGATACGGAGCTATCGCGACAGGATCAACTCTTGAGTTTTTTAAGGTAGAAAGATTTGATCCGTATAATGATTTTCACATCAGTTTTACTTATACATATGTATTTGTTTTTTTTTTTTTTGTTAAACTGCTGCACAAAAATTTTTTTCTTTACTACACCATCATCATAATTATAATTATTTTCCTTAATCGCAGAAAACACTAAGATCCTCAATTATACACTATTAATTACCAATGAATAAAGCAAAATACAGTCAAACAGACATTATGTTACAGTCCTCCAAAGACAAAACATTCAGACGCATGTACGAGAATATGATTGAAAACCCTGTGGTCCTAGTTGAAAACAATGACGAAGGAGAAAGGAGAGTGCTCAAGAGTAGAAACAAGTATGCTTTCTTTATGGAGTCCTGCACTATAGAGTACAAATTAAAAAGAGAGTGTACTTTGAAAAAAGTTGGAGGTGAATTGGATAGCAAGGATTACGGGATAGCGATGCCGGCTAGTGAGTACAAACTATGTTTTTAAACTGACATAAGCAATTAAACATTAACACTATCATTAATACATCAAACATGATATGTATCATGTTTATTATGTGTTTTGGGTTTCCAATACTTCGGCACTGTTGTAAGCGCCATGATCACGTTGCAACCCTCAAATGTTGCCCATGCTGTATTTCAATTTGTTTTACTTAATTCTTTTCTAGCAGCGGCCTTCGAAAGAACTGAGTCGTGACCAATACAATCCCTTACATCAATTTACCAATTTGTAATCTTAAGCACTTATGTTTATCAAAATAATTCTATTATTTCAGATTCACCATTCAGAACTGACATAAACAGAGCAATTCTAAGACTAAAAGAATTGACCACCTTGGACAAAATAAAAAATAAATGGTGGCTTGAAAAATATGGAGCCAAAAAGTGTGATGTAAGAAACCATTACGAATGTTACAGCTAGTGTCTATCGTTTAACAAACAGGCTACATACTACTAGGAATTCCCGCAGACTGTAGACTTTCTATCGGCCGACAGCATAGTCGGGTTTGGGGTGCTACCGCGCACACTTTATTTTTTGTTGCCGGGTGTAAAATCGTCATGGATGTCCTTCACCCTGGGGCGGGCGGAGGGGGGTCTGTCAGACTCGTACTGACTAAAAACCACACGGAACACTACGCGCCACCGCCTCGGGTCCAGTTATATGGGAGACCGGCGGTCGTTCCTCTGGACCCGTTTAGGAGGGCAGGAAGAGGGCGTTGTCCACCCTCCGCCTACGCCCGGTACGGCTGCTGCAGGTTGGGAGAGTGGTCTCGACCTCCCTCAACCTTTCCGTAGCCTCCTTCTGTGAAATGACGGTTTCACAGAAGGAGATCACCGCATCCCACGACAGCTGGCAGTGACAGGTTGATTCCGATTTCTATTAGGAGGGCACGCTTCTCCCATGCGGCACAGTCTGCCAGCGTATGCCGCCATGTTCCCCAGACAGTGGACGCAGTGACGACACCGAGCGTCCGGCTCCCTGTGTATGCTTATGCGATCCTCGAGAACTGGTCGGATCGCCTCTACATATAGTAGGGCGCAAAAGCCTGTCCCGCCACTCCGCCACCAAGACCTCGCGGAGTTAGCGCGCACACTAGGCCAACGAAACAGTTGGGTTGGTGACGAATGCAAACAGAACCAACAGTCGGTCGACTAAGCTTGAACATTTTGCTATTTAGAACAATTTGCTAGTTAGAACTAGCGTCCGAGTTGGCCGATAAGATCGCCATCTGATCTAGCAGTTGGCCGATAGTTTAGCTTGAAGGCAATCGGGTAGCCAATCAAACTGATTCATCAGCGGATTCCGAAACAATGTAATATGCGCACTAGCATACATGTTCATACTGATTAAGAGCTGACTAAAGTATCAGCCGATAGAAAGTCTGCAGTCTGCGGGGACTCTAATACCTTTCTGACAAAAATGAACAATACATTAAAATTATAAGGACATTTTAAATGACTACTTAAATATTTCAGCCAGTTAAAGACGAAAATGACATCGAAGGTGATCTCGAAATGGAAAACCTGATTGGAGCCTTCGTGGTTCTGGTGGGGGGTTTGGGATTCTGTATAATTATGACCGCCATCGAGTTCTTGAACGAAGTCCGCAGCATTTATGTTCGGGAAAAGGTGTGTTGTGATCGGCATTGAGGCATTTGTTTTTTTTTTTAAACGCCCCACACTAGGAAATTTTTCGGTATCGTGGGTGTGTTCACAAACATTTAAACTCACATACACAAACAAATAGACCCCGATAAGTATCTGCAGCCCAAACAAATATTTGTTCCGTGCGGGAATCAAACTCGCGCCACGCAGCAGCGCATGCAAACCGCTCAGACACTGCACCAACCGTGCTGTCCAAATGTTTTTATACATACAGGGTGGAACGGACACCGCCGACGCGAAAACAGTTACCACGTATTCAGTACATACATCATTCTGAGTCCCCCCCCCCCCCGCATAGAAATTCTTCATCGGTTATTAAGCATTGTGGTTATTAAGTACTGAATTGCTCTCCTTGACGTCTAAATTAGTTACTTTGATTTTATAGTTTCACCAAATGAGTCATATTAAAATCACTGATGGATAGGAAGGAGCCACATACAATCACCAACTTAAAAAAAACTTGCCCCCTTCTCCTCCTATGGAAAAGGAAGCTGCCCATAATCCACCACGCGCACCCAGTGTAGGTTGGTGGAGGAGTCACACTATGTCCCTGGATCTGACGAATTTACAACTTGGTTTTTACAGGTTCCATACAAAGAAGTGTTTATCAAGGAACTGAAGGCCTCGCTGAACATCTTCCAGCTTCGGAAGCCGGTGCTCCGCAACCCCAGCAGGGCTCCATCCCTCGCCTCTTCAGGCAGTGATGACCGGCAAGAGAGACAAGCCAAAATGATTGAAAACTTTATGGATTTAGAAAAAGAAGTTCAATAAAATCATCTTTGATTGTTTGAGTGCAAATAACTTAGATAAACTATTGTTGCTTATTTACTATACTTGGGCCATTACAACTGCAACAAAGAGACAGTCATAAATCATTTCTATAGGACCTCTCACTCGCACGTACGACCCTTCCGGAGCAGTGATAGTGTTTTGCGAACTGTACCGACTGTATTATTAATACGAGAAAACAATTAAATAATACCAAAGTATCATATCCTTCTAAACTTTCTTTGATATCGATATCATATATCGATAGTTTACTACCTGCGTATGCGCATTAGCAAACTATCGACAAACAACTCACGCTCATTGCGCATCCTTATTGACAAAATGATTTAAGATCTTAACTTTGCGTTTGTAATGCCTTAAATGCCTTCCTTTAACAAGAAACTGTCAATCTATGAAGTAATAAAACGTTTTCAAATGTTTTTTTTTAATCAGCCTTAACCCAAAAACTGCCAAAAAAATCTTTATCTTAGTTGCGCCTCAAAGATTAAAAGAGAAGTACAAATTTCTGAAAATCGATAGCAATTTCGGATAATTGAGCCATTGTTGAAACTCATTGTTTTATTACATCAATCTGGAACGTCAAACAAAGGGACTTCGTCTAGTCGCCCAGTTCAATACCAACTGCTGCTGTAAGTTGTTTGAAACTTTCTTATTGTAGGCATCGTATATTTATTCTAATAAAATAGTATATATTTAGTCTCAAGATGTAACCAAGATTTTGTAAATATTTTTTTATTTAAAAGGGTATCCATAGAGTTTCATGCCCTTTTTCTCCATAGAGATCTATGCTTAAGAATGAGCAACTACAGTACTTTCACAAGTTATTATACCTTGTGCCTAGGACATACTACGTGGGTTCGAACCCAGACAGGCGCATTACTTTGTGTAATTTATTTCATCACCACTGCTCTCAAAACGGTGAAGGTAAACATCGTGAGGAAACCGGCATGTCCAAGACCATAAACTTCGAAGACATGTGACACCTACCAATTTAACTCGCACTGGGCCCGCGTGGTGGATTTTCCCATTCCTTTTCACAGAGAGGTCTGCGTCCCAGCAGTGGGAACTTTATAGGCTGATTATGCTATGCTATGTTGGGACTGGAGCTTCGTTTTTTTTTTCTGACATTCAAAAGTGCCTGTGGTCTTATTGAAATACATGCTTTGTGTTTTGAGTTTGAATTTGATTCTGGCTGGTACAATTATTACAATATTGATAACTTTCAAATAAATTATATTTTCACGCACCAAATTAAATAGAGAAATTAGTATAAAAGCGCCATGCACTAAAGTTTTTATAGAATGACAAATGCTATCTAAGTTTACAACAAATCAAATTTTTGGTGTTGAAAGCCTAGCTATTAAGCTGAATGAATGAAAGCTAACGAAGCTTCATCTACGCGAGTTAGTGGGACCTATTCTAAGCAGCATAAGATGGTGCTATAACGCAAGAAACAACACATAAACAGTAGCATACACCATAACCTACCAATGTTTATGTGTTCACTTAAAAGTGCAACGCTCCAAGGTTTTTTAGAACTTGACGATAAGTCGTGGTTGAAAGCCACTTTAATCATCCAGACTTCCTATTTTATAGCTTAGATAACATCACGCTTGAATCCATCAAAGGCATGGCGTAGATGTAGAGTACACTCACAAATATCCAAGCTCATAAAATGAATATCAATCGAACCTTTTACCAGCATCCGACACCAGAGGCCCTAACACGAGCCCGCGGCGAGGTGTAAACGCAACGTAGGTATTAAACGTAAATCCTACGACGATTTTTTAAATAAAAATACTTGTTCTACAAATAATATTTTCATAATTTTAAGAATTTATTCATATCTATGGCTGATACGGATTGTGCTTATTGCTAACAATTTAACTAAAATGCTATAGGGTAATTGTATAATCGAATGACCTTCCCTATGTCGAGTATGTAGACACAATTAAAAACCTATCGTGTCTCGCGTAGATATACGTTCCGGCACACGAAGGGTTAAAAAATCGACGTATTTACGTTATGTTTACACCGCGCGCTCGTCTGAATACTACTGAGAAATTCTTGACGAAAAAATCCAACGACACTGCTCGAACTGGGGATCGAACCCAGACACAGCAGACACACTTGCCTCCACTAAACCAATAGCTATGGCAGTTGACAACATACAGGTAGATATGCTAAAAGATAGGTATCTGCTCTACACTCACGCTCACCGATATGAAACCGATATAGCACACTAATTGACACTTCGTGTAAAATGGCACCGACACGAGCAGAAGGTGAGCAAAAGGTAAAGTTTCAAATTTTATTTCTTTCTTTCACGCGTGTGTTTTGATTGATCTCTTGGCGGTAGAGTTGTTAATTTTAGACAAGATTAATTCTTTGTCCAGAGGAGACTCAAAGTGAGATTCTTTCAGCGATAGAATTATGGAATAGTCAAAATAGCATTGGACTGACATAGTGACCTGAGCTACCGAGTGCTTCTGTCAATTCTGTTATAGTCGTTCTTGAAAAACAAAGTGATTGACGCTTAACTCGGTCCTTAGCATTAAATGAGTAGTGGTTGGTATACAGAGTGTAACAAAACCCTTCACGAAGCCGTCAACCAAGTATTATGTACATCAAACTAAGTAACTTTACGCAAAAATTATTGCTAAACGTTTAAAAATATATTTAAAAAAAACACGTTTTACGGTAGGACTCAATGTAACAGATTCAAAATATTGTGCTGATGGATGGATTGAATAGTACAGGGGTCGTGGAGGTGTTTAAAGTAAAAATCTTACATTCGAAACATTTATTTTAAAAAAAACTTGTGAAAAAGTTGGAACTTTGACCCCAATATCTCCGTAAATAGAAGGTTCCCGGGTATGGTCTATTATTACCTAGCCACGAGCCCCTCGTATCTTACTTATCCAACCTAACACAAATTGTCACAGTATTATCATCGTCAAACTGTGTTTTCCGTACACCTTCAGGATATTTTGTTACTGCTTTCTATACCGAGAAAACCGTCATTAGCGTCTACTAACTGTTCGAAACTGTGAGTTTTCGAACATAATCATTGTAATAACTATGGGAGGTTTCCGTACCTTGACAGAGATATTACTACTAGTATTACAACTTCAAGAAAAAGTACTCTCAATCTACGAGTACATCGACTGTCTAAACACCTGAGATAATCTGTCTCTTAATTTTTTTGTTCTGTATATTAGTTGCATTTAATAAATAGCATATATTACCTATTTCGTGTCGGTTTATCAAAATCGCAATACAATGTTTCGATGGCTTTAATGCCTTTGACCAAATAACAGTGCGTAAAGTAAAATGTTATATCATACATAAATGAGAGCAACGCTGGCCCAGTGGTGGCAGCCCCGGACTTACGAGCAGTAAGTCGTGGGTTAGAACCCAGGTAGAGTTGCATTTCTTTGTGTAATTTATTATTATTATTTCATCAAAACTGCTCTCAAAACGGTGAAGGAACCGGATGTCCTAGGAGGCTAGGAACAAAAATCGAAAACATGTAACATCTACCAACCCGCACTGTGCCCGCGTGGTTAACCGTGGAACACCTAGGTGAAGCACTTTGGTGTTCCACGGGTCAGAAAGAGAGAAGAGAAGGCATGTGTTCCAGCAGTGGGAACATTAAGGCTGATCATTCAATACATACATAAACTCATACCTTTTGCCATGGGGTTAGGCAGGAACCACAGAACGCCACCAGTAATAATAATGTAATATATCAGTTACTAAATGTTTACAAAAATACTACTTAATTATGGTGAAAAAAAAAATTTACGATCTGTATCCAGTTCTGCAGGTATTGAGCACGTTGATCTTCAGGACTTAATCATTACTATGTAGCCTAAAATCAACTTTTTACCGTACAAAATTAAAGTGACCTTAACCTGAGTGTCCTGATTTATTATTTACTAGCTGTTGCCCGCGGCTTCGCTCGCGTTTTGGTCGGAAATCATCCCATGGGCACGTTATAATGTAGTACGCACATCTGGCACTCGGGGGTAATGTAGCTTCCTATTAGTGAAAGAATTTTCAAAATCGGTTCACTAGATCCAGAGATTACCATGCACATACAACCTCACAAACTCACAAACTATACCTCTTTATAATAATAGTATAGATAGCTTAGATTATTTTAATTATTCTTATCTTTGTATTGATAACGTTAACAAAGATGTTGAATAATGAGCTAACAAACACACCAGCAACCAAATATCGCTCGTTCACCTGTAAACTGATAACACCTGCTAGATATATTATCTTAATTATAATCAAAGTAAGTATTAGTACTAATAAAGTCAAGATAGATCTTGATAGATCCCAATAATATTTTCGGAAATCTAACAAGTCTGTTATCAAACAAGAGAGATTAGGATGACGATTAAACTTATGTTGAAGAGCAATTGGGAGCAAACAATCAATTTATTTAAGGTTGATTACAGTAATTAGCGGATTCTATAACAAAATAAATGTACTATCATCACAAACAATACATAATTTATTTTAAGGACAACCAACAAAACTTACACTAAAAATACATGTTAAACTAACTCATATTATTTTAACATTTTATAGCCTTAATTAACTGGCTGCCACGGCATGCATTTAACATAGGAAGTAGGAAAACAGAAAAACAGATTTTAATTGCAATTCTTACGTAAACAGATTGGATTTCAATTTCCGCCCCGAACTTAGATGACTTCAGATTTTCTAAAGAAAGTTAGGGTCTTCTTTTGTGTATTTCCCAGAGTTAAGGAACAAATATTTTATAATTTAATCACTTTATTTAGAAAGGAAATTGTTTGAACCTTCTTTTGCAATCTCTAATGACGTTCAAAAGATGCGGGCTCAGCGCTTGTTGGTGGACTTGCTGGGTCAAAGTGATTTAACTTTAAATTAAATAATCTTTTTTACAGTGTTTTAAAAATGTACGACATTTTGTGGTAAGTATGTACTTGCACACAACGCTCGACGATAAGAAGATGCAAGTATACAATTAGTACCCAGATGGTAGGTGTGTGTTTGTTGAATGTTGTTGACAAAACTGACATTAACATCAATGTAAGAGTGAACACCAAACGATACCTATACATAAGGCACGAGAACAAGAGCGCAAAACATTCAATTCAATGAGTCAAAAAGTATAAAGCGGGTTCTGAATTGCATTCGGTCAATAAAACAAATCTGTTTTTATGCCGTTCTGAGCTGATAAGTGGCATCCGGTGGGTGCACGTGGACCAGTCACCAGACACAGCCTGCGCCGACGACGCACGCGCAATCGATCGGAAACGAGGGAGCTCTCGGAAGCCCGCACTACCATTACCGCGTACCTACTCCTGGGAGAGTTTAATTAAGCACAATCCATTGGCTTGTCTATGTGTGCGAAACTGGCTTGCTCGCGCAGAAACAGGTCGCGTTATGTTTTGCAACTAGTTCTGATCGTAGAGTGCACATCTCCTGCGCAGCGATCAATTGTAGCTTCAGAACGCCGAATGTGTGTGTAACTGTGTAGTTCAGTGGCGCGAGACTCCCGCAGTGAGATGGCCGTGTCGTGGTACGCCGTGCTCGCGCTCGCCGCCACCGCTCTCGGAGCCAGCATTAGACGTGAGTTGTGTTTTCAAAACAATAAGGTATCATTTTTTTGTGTTTCATATTCAGTCAGGTGTAGTTACAGTTTTTGACTTTCATATACCATTTACACTGTAATCTTCAAACAAAATTTTATTAAATCACATTTTTTTCCAATAGGACCCTACAACACTATTATTTTTTTCTACTTATTTGTTGTTTAATGAAATCAAAATTATTTTCGATTAATTTCTGGCCGTATACCAACGTCACACGTCATTTTACAATAAAAAAATACAAGAGTATCTTTGGAGATCCTAGCTAGTTCCCCAATGATTAGAGCAAAACTTAACTTCAACGAAGATCTGCACAAAAAACAGCAAAAAAATCTAGTGTACAAACATATCTAAATGTCATTTAAATAAATATTTATAACAAATAAAAAATATGTAAAAACGCAGAATACGGTGGGTCGGTATTCTAATAACATGTTATCTAATAACATCAACAGCTAAAGCAAAACACAGTCATATCGCTTCAGACAAAAAATAGGAACAGACTGAATTACATAAGGAGATAGTTAACTATTTCCGACTTGTTATTTACGTAATTATATACATAATATCAACACAGCATCACTTTATACAATATAATTTATGTACTTACCTAGGTCCGGAAATCTAGATAACTTGTAATACTACCACGATACTTAGAAGGTATTTTTCCACTATTTGTGTTACAACACTAGTATTGTTAAAGACTGTGTTAAGCTTTCACGGTTTACAACTTAACTGATACTGGATGGCACGTCATCCCGCGATCATGGCGCTTGCAACAGCGCCGAAGTATCGGGAGCTCAGAACAATGAATAATCACGTAAGATATCCCGTAAGTGACGGTATAAGTTTACTATTATTGTTATCTTTGCTATGAATTTTATGACAATAGAAGTTGAATAGTAGGCCGTAATCCAACTCGCAGTCAGCCCTCGTGGTTGATCATGGCACAGTCCCTGTCCCAGCGTGGCCTTGTTGCAGCAGACGGAACATTATAGGCTAGGCTAAAGTCAGATCAAAATTTTGCAAATGTGCACGGAAATGGTGCTCAAAAAGTTTGCTGCTGAACAGGATCTACTTTAAAAAAAAAACTATGGTAGATGATCGGAATGTTCGGATCCTGCTAGGACCTACCTCACATCTTCATAAATTCCTCAGATCTAATCCTATGGGAGGTGACATCTACTAAGCTACCCCAGGGTTCTCCTGAGTTTTGATATAAACAGGATGTTTTAGCGAAGCGGATTTCTTAAACCGTCTCTAGATACGAATAGTTTTGTAAATCCATCAATAACAGGCATAATTTTGATACCGAAAACATACATTGAACCCAAGAATGCAAGCAGACTTGCCTCTTTATGGACATATACCCTAAAGCACCGTTAAAATCCACTAGTCATGGTAAATACTAAAGGTTAGTGGTTGACACAGGACCTGTCAAAAATAATGACATTATTTAGCTGGAGGGGTATGGAGCACAGTCACCTTGCACATCGCTTTATAAGGAGAACCTGACTCAGCCATTTTTTTTTTAATATTATCTGCCTGTTCTGTCCCACTGCTAGGCAAATACTTCCCCATACCTTTTTAATCTTCCTTCTTACTTATATACTGAAGAATTTTATGCATAAATTCCTTATGCCTTCTCTTTTCTTGCTTTGTAATGAATGTATGCTCTGGACTTATGCTGTCACTTATGGGATATCTTCCGTGATAGTTCATTATTTTGAGTGAACCCGAAGCGATCACGCTTGCACCGGCGTCGAAATATCGGGAAATCTTAAAACAGTGTTTGTATACTCTGATATTTCTTCTCGCATTTGTACCATTTTCGTTTTACTTTCATGTGTGTCAAATGCCATGACCATCCACTTCCGTGTTTCAGAAACTGTTGGTCCTGGTTGTCATTTAACAGCTGTTAGGTAGTCAGAGTTCCGAAAGTCTGACAATGAGTCTTACCAAGGGGTATCGCATTACCCAGTACTAACTAGTTTGTGGAGGGCAGTTAGGCAGTCGCACCATGTAAAATACTAAGTAGTCTTATCTGGTTTTAGATTGGAAGTCGACTCCAGCATAGTGTGAAATGCAATAATAGTGCTGTTTCTCTACTTTTTATAGTATAAGTAAAGTTTTAAATTAAAAATAATGAACTGAAAAGGGAAAAACAAGTATCATAATACGTATATAAAATTCGACTGAGTGTGGGTACAAACAAGGTCACAAGGTGGTGAGTGTAGGTGTATGTATAATTTACCATGGATTGTTTTGTACCATGGTTTGTTAAATTAAGTATCTTACAAAACAATGCATGGTTAATATAAATGAATCAGTCTAATTTTATATAGGTATTGTGATACTTGTTTTTCCCTTTTCAGTTCCTTATTTTTAAGGCGTGCCAAAGAAATGGACGTACATACAGACGCTCAAGAACATTACCCTCCTTCAGACGCAGTCGGGTAATAATAAAAACAATAGCAAATCTTGGAATCTTATTAACGTCGACGTAAATTACAAAAGGCGCTGGTAATCTTATCAGAAGGGTATTGGTTTGTTAATTAATCCGAGTAAATCATATAATTCGTTATAATTATGATTACAAACAAGATGAGCATCTTCGGTATTCACATTAATTAATAAGATTACCACGGGCCTAAAATGGCCGCTTTAGCAGAATCTTAATAGGATAATAATATGAATTACGTTACAATTCGTAAAATGGTCACAAACTGGCAATTCATAATATTAACTGCGTCTGCGACTATTTTAAGAATTTGAACGTGATTCATATTGGCATCCTATTACTACCTACCTATTACTATAAAAAATTGAGGACAAATTCTGCCCAGAAAAGTGATAATTTTTACTCGACTCTTTTTCTTTTCTTGACTATATTTACTAACGAGTGTCAATGATAACAGTTGAAAGATGGCCCACTGCTGGGCATAGGCTTCCGCCAAACGTCACCACATCACCCGGTCCTGTGCTTCTCACATCCTGCTCCCCGTGATTCCCGTGTCCCTCACCAGCTGTGGCATCGGTCTATCCATACCACAAATCACAATTAGATACATCTTATCTGATTCGAAAAAATATTCTGTTTTGTCCTTCGTACATAACTTGATTTGGATGGTGACCCAAGGACCCAAGTCAAACTGTGAAAGTCTTGCCAATGTTACACGGGTCGAGTTTGCATACTTTAGCACCCGGATCCTTATATAAAACATAAGTAGATACAAAAACACTTAAAGAATTGAGGAGCCGAGATTCGAGTTACACGTTCTGTACAATTTGCTTTTTACATAATTATTTAAGTGCACAGTCATCTTGAAATATCATCATCAACTTCTAATGGAATTCTAAACGAATTGATTTATCAGCATTACAGACTTTTTTAGTTAAGCAATGTGAGGATTTCGAACTGAAAACGTTTTATTGTAGTTGGTCCACCAGTCGCTACTAGTATTGATTTCCAGAGATCTAAATGGCACGACAAAGGATAAAGGTCAAGAAAACATTGTGCCGCGACCATATAGTCTGAATGAAGCACCAGTATATTATATCATTGGAGTATTAGAAATCTTACTAGGAGAATTTAACGAACAATAAAACGGTTGGGTTCCTCCAAAAACTCATAATTTTGTTTGAACACAACACCACCGTTTTTCTACTAAATGCTGGTCGGATACTGTGAATGAAAGTTAGGTTTAATAAATCCAATCCACCTCATAAACATTTGGTAGGTCAAGGTGGAAATTCAAACTAAATCGGAAGCACCGACTTGCGAAACAATGTATCCGTTACCCAAGATTCAATTTATTTTTCCTTGTCGATTTTTAGCTCAAAATCTCATAAATATTCGGTACAACTAACGAATATCCGGTAGGCTTACCGAATATATATTGTAATGATCATTACCATTTGCTATATTTCTAAAAGCCTAACTAAATTATCTTAGGTAGCAATCATTAAGACCGAAAACAACGAACTCTACTTAGTTAAAGGCCAGAACGCAAAAAAAGCCATAAAAATTTGCAGCTAAAAAAAAGATACTCTCCATTATTAATCTAATATAATATAATTATTTAATTTAATACAATCTTCAACTTATATATAATAATAATAATAACATTACGTAGATGCTATGGGTTTACTGTTTGTGATTGCATACAATGCCTGAAATAAAATGAGTTTATTTTATTTTTTATTTATTTATTTATTATCTTTAGCCTTTTTTTCTCAGGCGTCATCTTCAAAATCGCAACAATACGTTACGACAGCACTTCGTCCAGCGACAAAACACTACAGTAACAGGTCTTACATAACGTGAAGCCTCCGTAAAAAGCGGTCCACGCGGTAGATTTACTAAACACTTAATTAAATATGCTTCGGTACACATCGCCTGTGCAATTATGTCATTAGCGTCGCATTACTTAACGTTTGCTGGAACTAACTGTACCTACACACTTATAAAATTTTCATTGTTTTCCGTCTCGCGTACAAAATTCATGCTATACTCGTATCGGTTTCAGCTGCAATGGAAGCAGAATATCTTGATCCCTTCGTAAATAAAATAAATACATAAAACTTTATTTCAGACTACATCGTCCATAGTTTTGTTAGTGTTTACAATTTAATTATGTAAATTTATTCAGACCTATGACAGTTCCCACCCAGTGTCTCTGGAAAGGGCAGTCCGGTCTGGCAGCAATCATCTTCAAAATGATGTTGTCACTACCATGCAGGTGCTATAGTAACGAGGCTGCTTTCTTTCACATGATAGCGTGGACGCCATCTGTGCGAACCTCCGTCAACATATCTAACGCGCTACAGCGCCATGGCAGTCCCAACAGCATCTTGAAGGCACAACTTTATATCTCTGTTAACATCATCGTGATATTTATTCTTGTTTCAACAAACTTGCTGCTGACAGCAGCATTAAAATAACGGTGAAAAGCGTAAATGTAGTTTGATCGGACTTTCATTTGTTCTATTAGTCAGGCTCCTTTGTTTGAACTCGCGTTGACAGCTTCAAGGATACAACGATGAACGTTAAATTGAATTCCGGATTGATCACTTAACGTAAAACCAAAATCGTTCACGGGCATTAAACTTTACTACCTTTTATCTTTATTATCTCGCAGACATCTTGCGAGCTACGCAGTCGATTCTGATCATAAATATTTACCTGAATTATGCCTATCATAAATGACTGTACCATCACAATCTTTGTTTAATCTAATTTCAGGCACATCATCATTCTTCCTAGCAGCATACAAAGTCATGTACATCGCTTTCATATCCATGTGACGTTTTCAGTTTCACTAATACCGCAAAAAGCGTCGCCGGTTGTGGTGCCGGTCGTAAAACCGAGCCGGATCATACGGACTCTAAAACGTGTATGTACGTAAAGTGTTCGGTTCTAACGGACCGCACTTATGGTGACTGGTGGCACAAATTGAAAAAAAAAACGTAGTAATAATCTACACTAACCTTCAGAACAAGAAACAAAAAAATACTAACAACTTGTGTAGGACATCAATGTACCGATGTGTCATTAACTGGTAATAGGTAAAAACTAAGCGAAACCACTATTACAGCAGTGGTAAAAAACCTTGCTTTTCAAATTAGCCTAACCTGAATACACTCCATCGATATAAACTTCTCGCCAAATCTGCGGTCAGTCAATTTGGCATGCTTGCAAACAACCATTATAACATCCATACTATCATTTTGTTAGATAATATTAATAGAAATTCAGATTCAAATGTATGATATGTTGAGATAAACTAATATCACATTGTAAATACACATTTGGACACAGATTTATCGCTTCCGAAATGCTCAACATTTATAATGCATATTACTTATAACTTGCTTTTACGAGTATATTTTAATGTAGAAATCGATAGTGTAATTACGTTAAGGTTACAACAGCAAAAAAAATATAAAAAAAATTAATGCATTGTCAACCAGCTTTGTGCAGTATTTAAGATTCCAATGCTGTTTATTCCAGCATCAGAAAATCAAATACTGGAGAAATCACAATGTGGCAGAGTGTGGGTGACAGTACACTCACCTGAGATCCGGCTGGGAACCTCCGTGACCCTGCTGGATGCAGTGGAACTCAACTGGGACTTCAATGGCTGTTTCAGTGTGCCACGACAAGTAAGGACATACCTATTTTGTAACCAAAACTATTTAACAACGTTTGCTCTTCAACTTGAAACAGTGTTGTCGTAGATAACCATTGCTCTTGGCACATAAAGTCAAAGCTATCAATATTAACGCAACATAATTATGTTGTCATTAGCATTAGGTTTTATGGGTTCAACTCTAGAAGCTTTATCAATGTTACGTTGACACAAACGCTATCTTCTGGTCTCACAACAGAAGATAGCGTTTGTGTCAACGTTCTAAATTAATTTGTTGACCTTTTTGGAACTACTTAATTATTTTTTTCAATATTGTGGTTAAATTTGACCTATTCAGTAAACTTGGCTTCCATTTTGATACATAATACGAGTAGTAGCACATAATCATCACACTTGGCAGTTTTCAAACTGCGAAGCATGACGTGAAATAAACGAAGTATTTCTTTTTTTGTCGCCAACACAGGCAGCTACTTTTGATTGTTTGTACACAATGCCTGTGAGAATAGCAATTTTCAATGAGCCATAGATAATGTTGACTTTTGACTTTGTTTAATTAGAACTAAGTCAAAAGTCAACATTATTTATTTGCGGTAAATGAGGTACAAAATATGTTAAAAACAACATGTTGCTCTACGCACGTGCAACTATGGAATGCAAATAAAGATATGAATTATAAAATGCAAAAAAGAGATATAAATATGAAACACAAACATTGAATTAGCTAAGATAACTAAATAAAGTAGTTTGTTTCTAAAAATAAACGCAACAAAAACAAAATTTTGCTGTTAACCATTAAAAACAAATTGTTAACATAATATTGTTTAAATATACAAACACAACATCATAATATATAATGTAGGTAATTCTCTACAATTAATTCCGGTAATGTTTTATGATTGATAATTAGATTTTTTGAGAAACAAAGTTAAACAAAATTATTGAGACATTATCAACATTCATTGATCTTGATAAATACTAAAATTGTCTACAACGTAAGATTACAATGTTTACTTACTATAGTTCAGTATGTTCAATGGTTTTTAATAGACGAATTCTGTCAAAAGAAAGAAAAATTAAATACTATAAAAGTGCAAATAATTATATTTAGGTACTAATCGTTTTTCTTCATTCTGCGAATAAGGCTTTTATCCAAATTGATACAAAGAATTAAGTACTGACAGAGAATTTTGACAGTGAATTAGACGAGACAAACAGCTGACCGATGATTCAACTAAACTTCTGAAATTCTGAATTATAACTGGCAGTTCAAAAGTAGCGAATTAAAAGTGTCTGACTCTGAACAGATGTGTTCTTACCCTTTGTTTGGTCTCCACTCCATTACCCAATAAATAACAAATCTGTCTCCGTAAATTGAAACTAATAAAGCCGTAGGCCGGAGTTAGTCATAACAGTATTACACACGAACACTCCATTATCCATTGCTTTGTCCGGTTGATGCGACAATGATGCGTCTAATGACCTTATTTGCAGTTCCGTTACAGTGAAAAGCTAATTAGTTAGCATTGAATCCTATCGAATCGTCCGTGCCTGGGTAGATGATAGTTAATTAATTATTATAACCCTTTTATAAATAGTTCAACTACAAGACCATGCTGCGATCGATCTGAATTGTTACTTTCTCACACTTTATTACTACCCAAAAATTAAAGTTACAATAGAAATCCAAACAAAATCTATTTCTACAAATCATATTTTACGTAACAAAGTACGACGACACGGACGTGACGCTCCGTCCGTTGACGATCAATTTTTATTCACGGCATCATTCACGGCTCCTTCAAATACTAGGCGTTACGAAATATAATAATAGTGGAAGTGTATTCGCTTACATGTCACCTGCCGATGAATGATCATATCCACATATCAAACACAATAGAGTGTGAATGTAAAGCAGGAAATGAACGAACATTTATCATGTTTTAGCCAGGGAATGAAATGGACCTTCAAAATAATCTCTGCATACCTAATGTTTGATTATTTCGTACTGTTACAGTCATGTTGTTATTGGCAGTCACAATTTTTTTGGCTGAGCAGTATCATTAGTATAATTTAACAATTTTCTGTTAGTCGCCCATAATCATTAGTCTAAATTCTAAATCTCTAGATTTCTAAAACTTTCACCAATTTTCTATCCACAGATTGGACTTTTTGACGAAAGACCACAGTCATGGAACAACGCTCTATCAGTGTTCCAGTTGACATCGGTTGAAGGACATATGGTGACCAACATGTCCCTAGGTACAGGAACCCTGCCCGCAGGCTGGGAAGCTGGCGTGGGTACTAAAGGACCCCATTGTCTGTGGCCATGGGTGGCAGCCGGAAACATCATGGACATACAAGCTTATAATTGCTTAAAAATACAACCCACTTGGATGGAAGACATAGGGTACGTTGGTAACCTACTATAAAAATATTAGGCTTTTTACATTTCGAAACTCGTTGCAGAAATCTTTGAAGTCACTAACGCAATCATGCTTATTTTATATAAAATTAAAAACGAGGATACATCCCGTGCCCGACTACAGTTTCCAAGTTAATTGTGTCGACGTTGCAACGACGCGACGTCTCCATCAAAAATCCTCTAGCCAAAGTTCACCTTAGTAAAATGTTATAGTAAATACGCCTGTTCAGATTCTTTTTCTGATGAAGCTAAGATAAAAACAGTATCTAATTATTATGTCTTACAAACTTCAGGTCTAAGATCAACAACCTGCGTATCGGTGATCTAGCGATCGCGGGTGCGCACAATGCAGGCGCCTGGAAGTTCAACACAGAAGTCAGTTCCGTGTCGCGAGACAGCTACATCTTGTGCCAAGATCGGTCCATCTGGAGCCAGCTCGTGCACGGCATCAGATACTTCGATTTCAGGATCGCTTACTACGAATTTTATGAAAATGTGGAAGACAGGTATTATGTAAACTCTTTGATTTTCTTCTATTTTATTAGGAATCATTTACTGAAAACAATAGTTGTCTCTCTTTAGTTACCTTTTGGCGGCCTCTGAGTCCTCTGACCTACCCAAATAGTAAATAGTACCAGTATCCTCCAGTTAGATCACTTGAAAGATTTTTGGATCTCGGTCTGTCCGCTACAGTCGCCACATGTATTTATGTCATACAGACACGGACCGACGGCCAAAGTGCTCTTCAATGGCCGGAGTAGCTTAGATGGGTTGAGAACTGCCACTCATTCAACACTTGACCGCGTCATCGAATCGTTGCTTAACCTCGCAAGTCGTTCGATCCGTATAGGCGCACAAGTGTAACAGTATTGTCAATAAACATTGTTCACGAGCTAATATGCCAATTCGAGCACGTTCGCAGTATGCGGTTGCTTGGAAGTGATGTAACAGAAGTTAATGCAGGTAATGTGGCCGTAAACCTTTTGTTCCAAATACCAAATAAACATTGAACGGTCAGCCGATCAATGGTCTCGCATGGCTACGTCGATTCAAGTTATTGCTCAAGTATTTCAGAAAGTTCATTTACTGTCAAAATGAAAGGAAAAATGCATCCTCTTGTTCTTCTAAACTAAATTTGCTTTTACGTTTTCAGATATTGGCTGAATCATAATTTAATTCGAGTCCGTCCATTAGTTCCGCTTCTAAGAGAGATAAAGGCGTTTCTTGATGCCACTAAAGAGGTAAATAAAAAATATCGCAAGAGGTATTATAAATCTAGTCTCGTATTCTAGAACAGTGGTTGTGAACCATGAAAATTTAAATTCTGATCATGATTCATATCATTGAGTCGTCCCTGACATCTTTTTAATACAACACTGAGTTTTATCAATGCTCCTGTGAAGACAATTAAGATTGTTAACGACTTACGGCATTTCATAAAAACTTTTCGAAATGTCTTTAAAAAAAAAATGGATTTTAGATTTTTAAACAGAAATTTCCAATTATCTTTTCAATAATTTAGACATATGTATCTTATGCGTATGAAGTTTCATTAAACCTGCTTAACCGATGTTCAGCCATTTCTAAAAAAAATAACTTGAAAGTTTTTATGAAATATGAGTCGTTAACGCTCTTAAAAACTCTAACTAATTGAGTCGTCCTCATGATTCCAGGTAGTATTCTTAGACGCCCATCATTTCCCCGTCGGTTTTTACCAACCGGACGGGGCGCCAGTCCGGGCCGTGCATGCAGGATTCCTAGAGATAATCCAGAGGGAACTGGGTCCCCATTTGGCCCCAGCCGATGAGTTCGGCACTGGCGTGGGGTCCAAGGGGCCCACACTGCAGACGCTGATCAACGCTGAAAAGCGTTTGCTGTTCAGCTATGTCGATAACTCTATTGTTTCTCGTGAGTACCTATACTAAATTACATTATCTTATGCTTATTCCTCACCATGATCTTCTAAGGATTTACATTCCTCCGTCTAGATTCCTGGATCCACTACGGAAACATATTCTTGCCAGAAACAAAATAAAATCTTCATCATTGTCATTTAAGCCAAACACGTCAACTGCTGCCAGCCTGCTTCACTATCGGTCAGTCATGTGATTCTCGCATTACAAACAAAAACATAATTTTATTATGGTCACGTTTATTACTATAATTTAGGTATTTTCTTATCGTTTCCAGGAAACTGTTATCTAGCTATCTTATTACATTATTAACAGAAAAAAATCAATTACTGCCATTTTAATTTAATTATCCGAGCAATAATATTGACGACGACACTTATAATAATTGATAGATAATTTAATGAACTTGTGATAAAGCATGTTTCCAGGGCGCTGATTACTGATTCACCAACCTTTCAGTATTCTGTCATTGATATAAAGTTACTTTATTGATCGCTGTACACTCTCGACCGCGAGATCTATGTCTCTCGAGACGTCTCACAAAAATACCGTCACGGGACGGAGAGCAGAGTACTACTATTCCACTTTCGCACTCACTCGCCCTGCCTCGGAGTCTCTTTACTGTTCAAAATTTACTGTTAAAAATCATTGTATTGGTTGATGCACAATTTTTATTAAAAACATGTATTTGCAGAAAACTCTTGGCTGTGGCCCATTCTACCTCACTTATGGGCCAACACGAACAGTCCGACGGAGTTGTTCCAGTACTTAGACGGCGCCATCTCCTCGTCGCCGCAGCCCACGGCGCGCTCGCCGGTGTTCTCTGCGATGGCGCAGACCACGCCGACCGTGCTCGACATCCTCTTCCTGCGCGGCTCCCTAAGAGAAAACGCTGACGACGTCAACCGCAACGTGACCGCGCGCATTTCGACACTCTGGCGGACTCGAGCCAACATCGTATCCACCGACTTCTTCTTAGGAAACGATGTCGTCGATGTATCTATAATGATCAGCGAAGAGCGCGCCTCTCGATTATGACGTCGTCAAAAACGCTTTCGTAGCGGAGGACTCATCGTGGTCGCGGGACGTCGTGGCCGCGCCTTAGCCCCGGGCCGCCGCGCGCCATGGCTGCCGCGCGCGCGGGACCGCTCGGAACCGCCGCGCCGGCGCCGGCTGTACTCACCCAATCAATTTATCTAGTTACCTGCTGATCGTGAATATCCGCCTCATCACTGCCATAACTAGAGCGCCCAGGGGACAAGTAGTGAGATATTTTTAGATAGGTATTTTATTTGTAGATAGATCCAAACTAGTCCGTCGGTCCTTTAAAAGGGTCGGAAATAATTTGTATATAAAAATACAGGTGTGCCAAAGACATTTTGAGTTTTAATTGTTATTTTAACGTAACTATGAGAGGCTGTCTTGTGAAGTAAAGAAAAACGAAAGAGTTCCAGCCCTTTACTTAAAAATACATTGAGTTCGACGAACAATAAATTATATTTAACATCTATACGTAATATTACTTGTACTTGTGCAACAAAAACGAGGTAGATTCACCGTGCTAAAAAGCACTTAAACAGTCCATATAAACTTGGTCACATGTGGGGCGCCAACAGCGGCAGCAGTTCGGCGCGACTCATGCGGGACAACGCGCGCGCGTCCAGCCCCATGGCGGCCGCCGCGCCGCGCACGTCCAGCCCGAAGCTCTGCAGCAGCGACGCTAGCGCCACCTCCTCGCCCGTGCGCGGGTCGCGTAGTCGCGGGCACGAGCCGTTACACTGCGGCCACGTGCAGCGCTCCACTAGCCGCCGCGGCGCGCACCCGCCGCGAGCCCTCCGTCTGCCACCGCCGAGTCGTTGTTCCCAGCACGCAATGGCGCGCGGTAAAGTTATGCCTGAAACGTTTATGGCCTGCCATTCAGGACGCGCGAGTGCCCCGTGTGCGAGACATGCGGGTGCGAAGGCGGCTCGAACTGGACTCAAACTTGAAAGCAAAGCTGCACCCGTCTGATGGACAGCGTCCCACTGTGACCTAGTGCGAGGAGCACGCACACCTTCTGCAGCCAGCTGAGCTGAATCGAATAAGTACTGGAAGATGAAAAGCGGCGTGCGAATGTGTGGGTAGAGTCGGTAGCCGAAGTAGCAGAGCCATGGCTCGGTGGCGTGCTCACGGACACACGACGTCGGTGGCTTGCCGCGCCAGAGAGTGTGACCGAGTCTGGCAACTGTGGCGGCAGGGGCGCGTCGAGTGCGCGCGGGGCGGTCCAAGAACCAACCGGAATCGGCGATGGCGGCAACACGCACACCTTTCGAGCGCAGCGCACGTCTTGCTGCGTCCGCGTGCAACATGACGCCGGCGCCGCCTGCACTGGAGCCCACGAGCAGCATGCGACCAGCGAGTCCGTAGCGGAAGAGATCGGACAGGACAGCTCGCACGATGAGGCCGCCGGCGAACACGAATCCGGCGCCGGGATGTCGAGTATCCCTGGTGCCGGCCCACATGTCACTGGAGCAGTAGGGCAGGAGCACGTGGTTGGAGGCGTGCCACAGCGGGTTGGCGGCAGGGTCAGCTGACAGAAGCGCGGGCGCGCGACGTGCGCGTGGCCAGCGCGTGGAGGACATGAGCGCGGGCCGGCGGCGCCAACGCGCGCGGCACGATGCGGGGTCCCAGCAGTAGCCGCCGCCCTCGAGGTACACCACCCAGTGATCACTGTTCGCACCACGACGGAAATAGTACCTGAAATCATTGAAAACAATTAAAGTTGCGAAGCTAATATGCTATAGGTTTTGCTACTTTTAAGTTTAGGACTTGGGCAGTTGTCCCAGTTGCGAAGGCTCCAGGGGAAACTAAATAAAAGGAACCAATGTGGTGGAACAAATACACAACATCTAGCTTCTACCAGGACATCTACCGCATCTATTCTATATGTATTGGCGTTCAAGACATAGTATAGTCCAATTTGCAAGGGAGTTGGCTTTATGGTGATGGCCTTCGCATTACATTACTTCTAGTATGAGTGTTGATGATGATGATAGATGAGCTATGTCTTACCCGGCCGGGGAACCATCGTTGCACGTGAGCGAAGTGTTGGAAAGCCACACGAGGCGAAGGCTGTCGGGAGGCGACGAGCCCTCGCACGCTCCACACAGTATCACCTGCACAGCACATTCAACTCATTAAAATTAAATCCGGCCAGTGTTTACCAAAAGGGTTACAAAGTGGTGAACCTTTAGTACAAACACATAACACCAGCTATGATTAAGTCTCATGTATTAGAGAGTGTGCTTATTGCCATCAGCTAGGCACGGATCCAGCCTCCGGGTCGCTAATAAGAAGTTCCTGAGGAAAAAAACCAATTACACTTTGTCCGACCTGGGAATCAAACCCAGGCCTCACACTCAGCAACAGCACCTAGAGTCACTATAAGACCAACGAGGCAGTCCAATACTTATTAAATGAAAACAAAATATCACTATCATCGACAATACACCGGTTTAAAAACAAAAGAACAAAGAGAATGGTTGCCGCCAGGGTAAGTTCCCTGGTGCCGTAATCTTATTGCGATTTAACAAGCACAAAACGAGGGACCCTTACCCGATACCCTTTCCCTGACCCGGACAATAATACTCCCTAATGACAGCAAAACTACTGAGTCAGTCTAATTAAATGAATAAACTTAATTCGCACAGAAATTTGGCGTGTCATTTTGGAAACTACATATCCCTCCGTCCTACAATTTAAAATCTGTAGGTATGTTATTGACACAATAATTTGCGAACTTAATATAGGTAACATTCCTATCCTTCTAATGCTCAGTGTATCTCTGGCAATTAAACCAGAATTTAAAAAAAAAGTGTACTAATCAAAATAACAGTCTGTTCTAGTCACAAGAAATACTAACCACCAATCCAATCAATTTACTTACTTCGATGTAGGTTTACAAATTATTGTAAGAAATGGGTTACTACGCCAGTCATGGCTTTTCAACTTATTGTATTTTTACGAGTACCTACTTACATAATTATGCCAGGTACCCAAGGGTTCTGAGCTTCTAATACCAAGTTTTTCAAAAAGTAAAGCATGTGTCATACATAACTAAGTGAAAAATGAAAGAAAGTTTTTCATTCAGCTTTACTCAACCTCATTTGACATTTGAAGGCTGTCTAATTTCTAAATGGAATCAATAACCAAGACAGAATAGGGTCTGTTATCTGTATCCCACTCACGGTTGCCGACGAATTTATCAAAACCAAAGCCTAAATCTTACTTTGGTTGAACCAAAGCGAAGGAGTTGCTCAAGTGGATCCACATCAGGAAGTCATAAGAAATGCAATAAACCGCTACTAGCAGTTAACACCTACACAATAAGCTACCTAATCAGCTTCTGTCAAGTCAACACCAAAGACTCGAAAATAGAGGATTTTAGTAACCTGAGGCTAGTTATAAACGGTATGAATAAACTAATAAGAATGTTGCAAAATGCAGATGAGTTCATAAGATTATTTAATTTTAATCATTCTTATCGCACTCAATTTCCTCTATAACTAGTTTAGTTGCAAATATCAACACAGATTATTGCAGATTTGTACATAAGTTATGGTGCAAATGGCCGGATCCTATTCGAAATATTCATATTTCTCGGAGATCTAGTTCTACTAGCGTATGATTTTACCCAAGACTAGCTAAATGTACCTATTTAAATTAAATGTATTGCAGCTATACTTATGGACTATCGTATCTTTAATAGACCAATTTATCGTTTTAAAAGCCGTGTTTTAACAACATACGTAATTCACGTACTAAACTAGCTTTCAATGGTTAATTTATTATGATACTAACCGCTTACTAGGATTCATCACAAAGTAAACCTGTATGCTGATTCAGAGAAGTATTTAATGACAAAGGATCGAAGGCACAGATTCCAATCTTTGGAATATTAATTCCACGAAAGGTATGAAATAACGGTTTGAATATACCAATAGACTTGGTTAGCATAAGTAATGAAACAGTTGTAACTTATAGAAGAAGCATCACAGAACAACTATGTTAATAGGAATCGAATAGTGTGAGATGAAATAAAAGCACTGTACAAACAAGACAAAGTCAATCAAGGCCTTAAAGTATCTAACGCTACAAAACATGCAGAACCCCAAAAAATACCAAGTCTTCAGACAGCTGATTGATGAGATTCAATCTAGAAACTCTGAACTTCTCATCTTGCTAATCTCTACTTACGAAAATATAATCAAAACTAAATTATTAAGTCAATGTACACCGATGTTAATCAAGATAACGTCTACTCAGAAGAATTTATGAACTAACATGGCGTTCGAATAGCCTTTATAAAATTCTACGAAATTCCGTGGTGTTAAACCAAAACATGAAAATTGGAACGGTTTGCCAATGTAACATCAAATTTTTAAGTTAAGAACATAAAGAACGCAAGAACATAAAAATTTGGGTGATGGAACAGACTAAGATTACCTACTTACTTTCTGAAATGATTCGCTGAATAAGTTTTAATAGTAAAAATCTATAGATTCATCTAATTAGAGGAAAACATTGACTTCATTCATTGCTTTCCATCATGCTAGGTTGTTGTCATAGACCATTCTTATTCAAAGTAAGAAAATAAAAAGTAAAAAAGATGTTCTTGAAAACTAAATGTAGTGCTTTTTCAAAACCATTTGCATTCTCATCAAACTTTCTTGCAGCAGAAATATAACCAGCTATCACAAAAATCACAACCACCAAACATCAATCGTAATTTCTCGTCTCAATATTGATTCATAAACGCCAGACCACAAACATGTAAACTTCCGCCTCATTAGGAGATCTTCACTATTTACTCTCACTGTTGTCTGAGACCGGCGTGAAAAACACATGTCACAAAATAATAAAGCAATGCGTACACAGAGAGTCCAAACAATCCAGGTGTCGTAGCGGCGGAGCGGGCCGCTCAGGCGCGTCATCGCTCCCGGTGCTGGTCGGAGCGCGGGCGCAGACAGCGGGCCGGAGCACACCCCATTCTGGCGGGCGCAGGCGCACCACTGCGGACGCGGCACCACGCGCGCGCACGGTAGCGCTCCCGCTGTTTACAAAATAAAGCCTCTATTTAGAGCGAGGGCGAAGGGCCAGCGCTCGCCAGTACGCGCCGCCCGACCGAGTAGGCGAGCGGGCGGCTCGTTTGTGCGGCAGGGGCGGCGGGACCGGCTCCGGCGGCGAGATCAAACGCGCCGCAGATCAAAGGAGCCGCCGCGCGATCGGCATCCGTCATTATTATTATGCAAGCATTACGAGGCGCGCGTGACTCAGGCGAGAGGGCCACGCGAGCTGCGCGGGCGCCCCCGCCGCCCCCCTCCGGCCCTGCGCACCCTCCACCTGTCAACGGCATCGACACCGAACAAAACGACCGCCCTCCGGCCTGCGCCGCGCCGCGCACTCCGCCTCCTCCTTCACAGATTAGCCATGTTATGTTCTTTTTAGGCATAATTTTACACCTTATTAAATTTTACAAGCTTTGCGAAACAACTTGAAGGTAAGTAAAGCCATATACAGCAGAACAATATTCATTTAACTAGATGACAAGAAAGAAGAAGCCAACCTTCACTGACCAAGTACTACCAGAGAGCACTAAGAAGCAGAAAGGAGAAAAGCGAACAACAGCAAGGAAGATCTAGATAGTGACAAATGACATACAAATACAGTTTCCGTGTACTTTCGCATTTATACCTGAAATGCAGTGCAGATTGGAGGAGACTAATAGCTTGACAACCAACAGAACCAAAAACCTACACCTAGCGTTATGGGCATCGGGTGTCACCACTGCGAGGTTCGACCGGAGGACGCGATGGAGCACACTGTGCAGGTCTGCTCCTCTTGGGCGGAGCACCGCCGTGTCCTCGTAGCGGCAATCGGCGGCGGCGACCTCTCGCGTCCGGCCCTGGTTCAATCCATGGTCCGGAGCGAGAGGGAATGGGACGCCGTCACCTCCTTCTGCGAAGCAGTTATGCTAGCAAAGGAGGTGGCGGGACGTGAGAGGGAGAGAGCCTCACGTCTCAGCCGCCGCGGGAGACGCACCGGGCGTCGGGGGCCACGTTGTGGCCCCCGGCCACCGTAGGCGTGGACCTGTGGAGGGTGAGCTATGGGCTAGCTCGCCGTCCGTCCGTCTTATGACGACAGGCCGTGTCGACGGCGCGTTCGTGTTCCACGCGCGCCTCAAAGAGAGTCAGCAAACAGGAAGGGGTCCGTAAGGACCGACGCCTGCCAGGGTTGCGGGACTGTTCGAAAGAGATACCGCGGCCCTGGAACACAAAGGGCAAAGGAAGGAACATGGATGGGTTTTAGTCAGTAAAAGTCTGACACTCCCTCCTGCTCATTTGATGCTTATTTGATGATTTAGCACCGGTAAAAAAAAAAAAAAAGTGTTATGGGCAAAGAAGGAAAGAATTTTCTCTTTTGGGACCTTAGGTGAGACGCTTCTTGTGGACTCCTCTTTTACGTGTATCTCGTGGCTACAAAGGTGGACAGGCTTCCACTTTTGGAACCTCAGCGCTAGGTAAGAGGCCTCCTGGTGGTCCGCTTTTTACATATATATCGATACACTCGTACACAGCACAGATAGTGGCAATGCGAAAAGGGATGAATAAAAATGCATTATCTAAATGATAATGGTGTATGGTGACCGCGAAGTTGTATTTATATAGGTTCTCATGGTAAGGAGAGATATATCGAAGAAGAAGACTGCATGTAGGAAGTTATTGATTACCAATTCGAGATAGCCAATATAAGATACATTTAAATGTCGCCGAAACACTCGCAGCAAAATGTTAAATGAAGTGCTAATAAAACAGTCGTTATCTAAAAAATAAAGCAAAATACTTCAGCGGGAACTGTGCAAAACTCGAAGTTAGCAAACAAAGCGAAAAGTCGCCTCATTAGAGCCACAGTCATCGGCAAACTGCGGATTTAGTACAAACAAAACAGAGACCGTAGTTTGGTAATCAAACTACACAAATATACATGCTAAAGCTACGCTATATTGACGTCAAACAAACGTTAATGTCTAGATTGCTTATTATACGATTTGAAAAAGCGACTAAATTAATCTCAGTGGAATCTCGGATCATATATCAGACAGAGCTTTTACTCTCGTTGAAATCTGAAATCTATAAAGTAAAAGTTCTTGTCGTGTTGGTGACAGACTAGCTTGTCCACTCACATAAATGAATGAGTCTTTAGAATCTTCTAGCCATTATTTTCTGTCTAATTAAATGGACCTATCGCTTAGGCTGAAACTTTCTTTGGTAACTTAGTTTCAAAATCTATCCGTGGGTACTTACTTAATCTATGAGTTAACTTCTCGTCTCTACCAATTTTGCAATTTAACATTATATTCAAACCATCTTATTAACGATATTCAAGCTAACTTTCGTTTAATGCAACTTAAAGAGTTTTCAGTAGAGTGACAATGATTTAGGAATCCCCTAAAATTTTACGATCACTTTTTAACAAGGAGTCGTAAAATAATTTCTTTTAACGTAAAGAACCCAGTTTTCAAGTCAATAAAGATTGTATCGTATGATTTGACATATGTATGGGCCGCAGGTGTTATTTCAAAGCAAATTGTCCGAAGTGTATAAAACTGGACGTAGACACCGAGTTAAGTAGAATATAATTGGCGGGCGGCATGGCAGACGTTCAAAGCGTGTACCTGCCTGTAAAAATGCCATCATAAAGCCAAGCCGCCACAATGAGCCATTTGACAGTTGGTACCCACCTTTATGATGCCGACTCTGATATACGAGCCGTACCCATTTAAGCTTATTTTATCGACTCCCAATACAACAATCTAGCTATCCCGGATAGTAAATCGGGCATCTAAAGAATTACGCGCTACCGCTCACAAACAGAGCGGAAAGAATAAACCATTTAGTTAGACCATTCAAAATCTTTATAGCTTATTATTCAATCCCATTAAAGCCTTAGTGGGACGGCCTCTTTAAAAGAGCTTTTAATATAAAAGACCATTATACAGCCCATTTTCCATAACAATGAACATAATATTTTTTCGTTCCGCGTTCTCTTTATATTGTTTATTATTTAATCATTATAAGCATTAAGCAATAAAAGATGTTTTAAAAATGTGAAAAGCTGTGTATATATAAAGCTTATCTACCCTCCGTTGATACCTATATATTTTTAAGTTATTGCAGAAACAGACGACAGTGTCAAAACAAATGCCTAGTTTAGATTCTGCTCTGTAGCTATTACGTGGAGCTGCTAGATGAAAATATTATGCAAAGATATGTACCTTAATTAGAATATTTAGAATTTCATGCTATTTAGTTAGTAGAATTTGTAAATACCTGCCATTATGTCACTGCTGTTCTGTCATCAACATGTTTCTTTTAAAATTATGTCTGCCATATCAATATGGTAGAAAATATCTGGATTTCATGAAAACATCAAAAAAAAGGACTTGGTGTTCCCGGTCATTCTACTTTCATCATAGTCTGCGTAGCGTAGGATACCTCACAAATTCACTTTGTCAGCCTAGCGAACAAATACATACATCCATATTTAAAAAAAACTCCTTCGTCAAAACATGAGAAAGAGACGCAATAACGACCATAACGTTCTATGTCCGTCAAGCCACACATTACACGAAGAGAGCCAAAAGGTAATAACAAAGAAAACCAAATCAATTAATCAGCACAATAAGGAAGAAGGGAAAATGAAATACCTCGGAGTTATAATTGCATTCGTTTAGGACGTCATTCGCAATATCAGTCTTTTACGCGAAGGAAGGTACCAGACAACTAGAGATGTTCTCTTAAGAACAGGAAATGCAAATCTCTTAACGATGCCAATAATAATAATATGAAGTGGTTGAACGCCGGTCAACAGCTCTCCAGCACAATGACACAACTATTACTGCTGCATCATAAAGGAAAAGTACAAAGATAAATGAAAATATTATTCTAGTGTTTTTCCGAGCCACTTGAATCTACTTTGAATAAACAAACTGCAGCTGGTCATACAACAAAAGCAAGTAAACTCCATAGTAATGAAGATACTTTGTAAAGTGACTGCTCGCTTTAATTTAAATGCTTGAAACCCAGGTATTCGGTGTACTCAGTTTCAATATTCAGAACGAATCGTTTTGTTTATTACCAGTATGAGTATTGAATTACCATAGTTTGAGGTGACCTAGCCTACAGCCTAATACTGGTGAAGAAATCTAATTGGAACAATGTTGAAGAATCATTTCAACGAAAGTGACGGACATCTTGACGCTAAAAGAATATTGGTAGAGCGATGCGAATCAGACTGTATAATAATGGATAGATACATAGGTGATAGCCTCATTCAACTTAATTAACTAGCAGCTATCACGATGTAATAAGTAGGTAGGTGGAAATACATACACTTAAGTAGGGATCACTCGACAAAGTTTAACCAGAGCAAAGATAAGTAAGAATATATTAACCACAAAGATGTGTACTTTGCTACTCAATCTTGCCGCTCCGAAGAGGCGGATGATGATAAAACTTTGTTTCGTGAGAGGACACGAGCTAACTACTTTGTATTCCGACTAACTACACGTCGATAGTGAGTTCATTTCCTGCCGAACTGGAAACTAAGAAGAATAACTTAAATGTTTTAGCTGTGTCTGAATCTTTAAGATCTAAAATTCAAATAGACTTTACATTGGTGACCAAAGTGTTATGGTCAAACCATAACACTTTGAATGAAACTGCTAGATATTTCAGCAAAAAAGATATTTTTCTTTGTACGCGGGTAGGCTAATAGTCAGCAAGGTGGTGGTCACACGCACCATGAAGCGATTTGCCAACGTGAAAATTATCATGAGAATAAAAAAGAGAAGAAAAGGAAGAAAGGCACATCAATCGATTGTCTTCGGTGATAGCAAACAGGGGCCTTAGTCTGCTATTGCAATAGTGTCAGAATGGTCTATAATTGATTTAATAAGGCCCCTAGCCCACGGCGTATTGAAGCGCGTTCGAAAATCGTTTGACGTGCGTACAAAGGGTAATACGTCTGCGCGGGGCCTTATTAAGTCAATGATAGACCATTCTGACACTATTGCAATAGCAAACTAAGGCATTGTAGGTGCATTCACAACGACATCAACCGTGATCGGATCTACATGGATTGCCCGTCTAATCTGAGTGGCTGTAGACAATAAGTTACAATTATGTAAGTATAATCTATCAACCCAATAGCTACCCACTCTCGCTCTAGAACCTTCTATCAGTTTAAACAACACTTATATATGATGTTACGCCAAATATATTTAGCATATTATTTCTCTTAAGAGTGTTTATAAACTTACCTAAATATTTTAGTGTGTATTTTGGGTGGTTACAGTAATTTGTTATTGTTTCTCTATCGTGAAAACATATTTCAAGTATGTTTTGGCAAAATGTCGGGCTCTCGCAGGCGGTAAATTGCGCCACATTAATTTTATAATACAACAACATCAGTCACATTTAGCTCGTTTTGTGTTCCAGATATAAAGTCTTAGAAGTTCGCGATCCAAGTTATAAATAACTAAATTTAGTACATCTAACTCAGACTTTAGATAAATACACAAACTAGGCTGGTTTCACCTACCTCGACGTTACGGGTAGGTTGCTTGCCTGTCACAGGTACAATCGGAACAAGTAGTATCAAGTCATGAATCGCTAGTAATAATGGTGGAAATTTTACAGTAGCCACCAGTCGCTACCGGGGTTTGCACTGATGGACGCAAAAAAAATGTGGTACTCATTCTTGGGGACTCCGAAGATCGGTACACTTCCCGACGGAATTACATTGCGCAGTATATTGCGTGGTGATGTAGGTATTTCTTTTATCGCTGTGAAATCTTGAATTTGATCCCCGGGTCGGATTGAAGCTGTGTTCAGTAAAAGACTTGCCGCCCATCACGTTAGGATAATCGTCGAGACTTCGAGAGTGACCACAAAATAAATTACCTAGCTATAATCGTAGGTGAACTGTGTCAAGGGTCAACGGTTACGTCTCAGTGTACGCCTCCGGGAATCGCTTTCCGGGATTACAGTCGTGACAGATATATTGACGTAATGTAGTTTTAACTGCTTTTTGTGAGAACTTTTTACGTGTTTTAACAGAACCACCGATATTGTGTTCAGGATTGGACAGTTATTAAGATTTTCTCATAAATTAGTTAATTCTAACAAAACAATTTTAATAGAAAATAATATTTATGTTCACCTATAATATTGATAATTTACAATACAAGGCTTAACGAATGAGGTGTCATAAACAGGTTTAATCCTATTAATGCCTAGTGCGACAACACTTCATGGAAGAAGATCATGTTAAGTTTACGTTAGAAACTTCGACAAAACACAAACGAAGATAGCACCTAAACTGAAAATTGGTGTGGATGTTTATGGAGAGAGTTGAAGGAGTTTTCGTTTGTTTTTCTTACTGATTTTAATTGATAGAAGAATATTTTTAATAGGTAAACTAAAATTTGACTTTATGAAAGAAAGTTCACAAAAATCCACAGGAATGTACGCGTTAATTCGTATTGTTTCGGAACCTACATTAGTGTTAAAATTGAAGATCAACCAGAACAACCTACATTTAAGTAAAGGAGGCTCCGCAAGTCGTGTCTCAAACGAGGCAGATGCTCAGCTGCCTACATTAAGTTCCTCGTCATTATTAAACTTGTATCCCCCTCATAAACTGTCACAATGGTTGGTTTGACGGCTGATAACGATGTTCTCATGATCTTTCTAGCTGTAGGTAATTATCAGGACATAGAGCCTTGACAAATTGATGATTAGAGTATGATTTAGGTACTAGGTATGTATGGATAGGTCAGTTACGTAACTATTTCTATTTGAGAGCTCTTAAATGAACGCACATCCGTATGGTATTTCAAGGAATTCCTCTAAAATTACGAAATGGTTTAGGATTGAAATTACCCATTTCATGGGCACTAATAAAATTGAAGACTTATGGATACGGAAGTAATTACAAACTATCGACATCAACAGATTTATGTAGTGCTTCGAGACGAATATAAACAATAGCAACACTTTTGTTTATGATATTACCCACATGAATAAGCATTGTAAGCGAAGTACGAATGGACGAGTAGAGCAGTAGCGGCGCGCGACTCCCCGCGGCCCACAGCCTCCGAATCACAATAAATCTGAACCGATAAGTAGTCGAGCGGATTGTCGGCGCGGCGCGATCAAAGCGAGGGGAGGAACATGAAAGGCGCCGCCGCCGTCCGCCGAGATGTTTCATTCGAGGCCGGGTTTCCACCACCGTCCACCGCCCGTCACGACCGATTGGCCCTTTGTTATGTGACATTTTAATTAATTTGATTTTCATTTTGAATGACACGTTTACAGATTTAAATGACGAAGGTAAAGTATTCTAATGGTGTGGCGGTAATGGACTTGTATATTATATAGGTATATGTGTACAAATCCACAAAAAAAATATCAGGTGTCTGGCTGATTGACAAGCATAAAAATGCTACTTAATGATTTTGAGACTTGTTTATCCGTGTCCATATTTGCCAGAGTATTTAAAGAGAAGTCATTTGTATCTACATTACAGAAACTACTTGTAGAAAGACCATTTTACATAATTATTGTGTTATGTTACGGAGTATAGTTAACTACCCACTAACTCTGATTTAAAAAAGAAGAAAAAAATACTACTACTAAATTTCAAAAAATGGTATGATTTAGATGTTAAATTAATTTATTTTATTTTTATTTATTAATTTTGTGTTTATTTAATAAACTAGCTGTGCCCGCGACTTCGTCCGCGTAGACTTAGATGTTTCTCAGCCTGTTATTTTATAGAAGGCAACATGACTTTGTCTGTTCGTTAGTATGAGATTTTACACCATTGTTTTGGTGTTTGTTGATTGAGCAGGTTATAGACTTGATTCAAACTCAAAGCACTTATTTCAAATAGACCCGTAACAAAGTGCCTGTGCAAGTAACAGGCTGAGAAAGATCTAAGTCCACGCGGACGAAGTCGAGGGCACAGCTAGTATCTAATAGTACGGGTCGGTTATTGTGAATTGATGAAATTATATACAGTCTCTTGATGCCGATTGATGGTAAATTAGGCTCGTCCCTTATTACATGGGACTGAAACATTACTGGCATAATGTGGGTGTACTATTAATGGTACACCTCTGCCTAACCTTTCTGGGAAATACAGGCAAATGTTATGTTATACAGTAACATAATATTGCTGTTGATTGTGCTGTACATCATATTGCAGCTTCGTATAGCGTACTTTCCCATTGAGAGTCATCTTCTAATGGACCCTCGTCGTCGTTATGATATTATTTTGTATAACCGCCGCCGTAACCGTAACTCATAAGCGCCGTTTGTGGTTTTCAGCACCTGCAGCAGCCGCCCCAGCGAAGCCCACTGTGCTAGTAAGATGGGATGACACAAGGGTGTCGACGCAAGTTGCATCCCATACCAAAGGCCTACCCAACTTCCATGGCATTATGGTCATACCATCTGGTCTCTTCCCATCGACGCGTTCGTCGGTTCTAAGACAGCTGGCACCCTGGTGGCAAGAACACGACGGATGAGATAATTAATGCTAGCGTGCCACGCAAGCCGACCTAAGTAAGGTTATTATGTACAATAATAATTAAGACTAAAAGTAAGTAAGTACCAACATATCTACAACGACGACAAAGAACACTGGGCGTCATAGTACTCCTCCGCATCAATGTCATCTGGGAACGGGCTATTTAGTAAATAAATTATTAAGTGAATTAAACAACTATCAAAAATAACAAATACATACATTTAGCAAATGACTTATTTAGTAAACAAGGGTACTAAATAATTAAGTCTTAGGTACTAATAATGAAGAAGAACTACATAACATAACACATGAAACAAAACCTTCATTACGGAAAGTTATGATAATTAAATTGCTAAGATTATCGTGCCGTACGTTCCTGTGGACTCCAGTGAAATAGTACAGAGATTGTAGCAGTTATTACTTTATATGCATGAAGCAATAACACCGTACCTTTGAGAGCAGCGTCTACTGGCGTCTTGTGTAATTAATTTGCCATAAACAACTCGCATTAGCCATACATTCCTGCTTCGCTTTATCATTATACTTTCGAGTTTAGTGCTACGCTCACGTTTACACATCAGTTTTTAGTAGATATTACAAGGCAATTACGGGCCCCCGTGCTACCTACTTTGAAGACTTTGTAAGTTCGAACTTGGTTTCTTTAGGTAGGTAGGTAAATAAATTGTACAGACGCCCGCACATCTGGCTACTCATCATCATAAGCCTTTTTAATGTTCCCACTGCTGGGACGCAGAATATATATGATGCTCTGTGGACGCAGACCTTCTCTATGTGAAAAGGAATGGGCCGTAATCCACCACGCGGGCCCAGTGCGGGTTAGTGGATGTCACATGTCTTCGAATTTTTGGTTCTAGGACATGCCGGTTTCCTCACGATGTTTTCCTTCACCGTTTTGAGAGCAGTGGTGATGTAATAATTAACACAAAGTAAAGCACCTGCCTGGGTTTGAACCCACAACCTACGACTTGTAAGTCGCGGCTGTTACCACTGGGCCACCACTGCTCATCAGGCTACTACAATCCGTCAAATACTTTAATAGAGCTCTTAAAAAAGCTTTAAGCTCTTATTAAATTATTAATTGACAAATGTTATTATAATGTAGACGAATTTTTGAACGACCAATTATTAGAATACATTTTTTTTTTTTAACCTTTTTATAAGAAGTACTATGACTATTTATTATTTATTGTATTTGATGTTTCTTTTTTTATCCATTTCTTTTCTTTTCATGTATTAATTAATTTAAAACTTATATATATATATACAATATATTTGTGACATTATTTAATGACACCTAATGGGTCACTTATAAATTTGTATGTCTTAATTATGACAAAACATAGCGCACCCCTTATTTATGTAAACGCCTATGTTTCACAATTAAACTGATTGATTGAGAGTTTCAACTTTATCGCTAAAGCATAAGGTTCAAGGTTGATTGGGAAAATTTGAAAGTTTAGGTAGCTGGAAGTGCTGGCGTCTGTACGTTGCGGGTTCGAAATAAAAACAACTAAAGTAATTTTTAAATATTAATTTTATTTGCAAATAAATATAAACAGACATACAGGAAAAGTTCTTAACCTTCTGCCTCAAATATACCTCAGAAATAAAAAAATTAAACAAAATAAGTAATAATCAGTTAAAACGAAATGGGTTGTAGCATTACATGCTCCTGATCAAATATAGGTATGATTTGAGATGATTAAATATAGACTCAATTTAAAAATAAGGCACTTCTCTTTATCACAGAATACAACGTCTACAAAATTTCTACACACCTATATACTTTTATATAATATTATTCAACAGTATAAAAAGTACCTATACACACTTTACATGTACTTGATTCACTACTTTATAAACAAAGGAAATCACTCGTATGTACTCAGTGTACAATAACCAGTCTATTTGTATCTGTGTTAGATTCATCTATAAAATTATTATTATTAAATATAACAACATGTTGTTCGTAAGTCTCGGTCATTGTACACAAAGTAGAACGAATTAATTAAGAGATTCCGAATAGTTATCTGGACAACTAATTAGAATCTTAGGTAAATAAGTGCCAAACTTCAACATTATTCATACATTATGGCCTAAGTTATAATTAAATTATGCATTCGAAATAATTTGTAGAAACAATAAATTACTGTTGACGTATAAAAACTAAGATACCTTTTTTGATGTTGATGAGATGAGATCTAAGTAATGGTAGAAGAATGCCCACCACTAGGAAATGTATGATAATGATAATTTATTGTCCCTACGTGGTGCCGTAGACCCTCGAGATTCAAATTCCGTGACTCACGAACATTAAGGGCTACACACACGTGCTATTAAAGTGTCACGATTCTGAGTATAACACCATTTCATAGATACTTAATTTTCATTTGGATTTTGATGTTGGTTTTTTTTTTATTTGTAGACTAGGCTCACAAAACAATCTCTATCCATATTAATATAGTACCTAGCACCAAATATACACAATTAAAATCAATTTATTGCTTTAACCGACGTTTTAATCAGTCGACACACGTGAACTTAACAAAAATCTCAAAGTTCAAACGTGGCTGACAAACTGCAATGTAATTTTCTTTAGATATTACAACGCGTTTCGTTTTTACAACATAATATAAATACATACACCTAAATGTTATGAAAATATGTTTTATATACAAGGTGTACTTGAAATTGTTTACTATAAGTTGACGTAAAAGTTAATAATAAATTTGGAAAAGGTCAACTTATATTGGACTTTTCACTCTTAAAAGTATTACATGTCACTTTTCAATGTATGCAAAAGCTTTAATACTACATTTAGCATACATAGACATACGTATACACGTTCTTAAATAATATATAATGGCAGGGTATAGGCACTCATCACAACTTTACAGATTTGCCGCGAAAATAAAAGTTTATGCTAACATTCGAAATACACATCTGTGGAACATAACCTCAAAGTACAATAATACATCGTTTCATTAGTTTTAGGGATAAAACCAAAAATATTTCAGACTAATTTAGATTTTAAATATTATTTAAGTCAATGCTCTGATCGACTCCCAAATCCTGAAAGACTATTGGATTTACTTGTATTTTGTGATAAAACTAAGTCAAAACTAAGTTTCGTCATTTCAATCAGCAATCACAACAGTTAATTTGAGTTTGACACTAACTATTTTTCATCTCTGTGTTGAAGTCTAGCCTTTCAGAACCCGGGTTATAATATAAGAGCCTCAAACCACAGCCTAGAGCTTATATTGTGCGTTTTATAAGCAAGCAATTTATATACAGTCTAGGAATATAACTCAGTTGTATATAGCAAGTATCAGTCATATAGTTAATTGTTGGAATCTCAGCTACTGACATATCTCGGCTAACAGGATCATAAATATCGATGATTTCATACATTTTGCAATGTGCATACAATATGCAGAATTATGCATGAACGCGAGTTGAATCATGCTACAAATAAAATAAGTAGCTGATAATGCTAAGTCGTAATAAACAAAACCAGTTTGTTACTTTCTAATAAATTTGAACCCAACCATCAACTCATATACAAAATTGTAGTACAAAATTGTACTCTAAATATGTGTTGAACATAATTAGAACACGGAGCACCTGCTATATACAGCTCAGATAGTTCAATCCTTTATTTAATCCTAAGTATTAGGAAGTACTGAACCTCCTCAACCCAGTGAGAAGAACTGCTTTGTGCCAGGGAACTTGGCTCTCTGTTTTTTGATGAAGTCTCTAGCTTGTCTGTCGCCTTGCCGGGTTTCTAGCGCTTTGATAGCTTCGCCGTCTGTAACAAATAGTATTATCCTTAAAATTGTAATGTATGCCTGTTGGTCTAGGAGTCGCATACGCTTTGGTCAGGGGGGTTACTGTGATGTCTTAAAGCAGGGGTAATTCCAGTATTGGAAGGAGACGGAGCTATACAGGTCGTCCAGCGCCATCTCTTTCCCACACTGGAATTACTCCTGCTTTATGACGTCACGGTGGCAGTCCGAAGATTGTGTGCCTGTTTTGGTCTACTTATTTCAATTTCATTATGATAGGTAAGCTTAGATCTTTAAAACTACGCAACGGATTCTGTTGCGGTTTTTTTAATAGACAGAATGATTCAAGAGGAAGGTTTATATGTATAACATTGCACCCGTTGCGAAGCCGGGGCGGGTCGCTAGTTTGGATACAAAATACGGTTGTGATATTTATTTAAAGCGACACCTACACAGCTACATAGGCATTACATAGTCAAAGTGCAAGTGTCAAGCTGTAGATGTCGCTACTATTGCAAAAATATTATACAATGCCATAATCACGCGGTTAATTATAATATACTCGCTTATTTTGTGTCTTCTGGTGGTATTAAGACTATGGTTATGGAGCTTAAAGGATTTCATTTAGATTTCGTAATTACTAGTATTGTTTACTAGTAATTTATATTACTAGTAAACAATAACGAAATGTAGGTAGCGTGTTCATAATTGATACTAACTTTTGCCCACGGCTTTATTCGCTTGAAGGTCGGAAATTATCCTACGAGAAGGTGTTTAAGGGATTAAAAATATGATATTCCTAATACTGGTAATGGTCTACATATGTACTCAATCCATTTTGTCGTTAAGGTGTGAACAAGTAATAAAAAGACTAACATTCTCATCTAATATTAGTATGGATGTAGCTACTAACCTATACTAGTGGGCCTGGAGATTGGCAACAGCTGCTGCGGCAGACTGGAGATGGGCGCGGACGTGTCGGGCAGCTCGCTGAAGTGCAGGTAGGCCTCGCCCACGAACGTGTTGCTGACGCTGAACATGTCCTTGTCCTTTATCACCAGGTGGATCAGACCGTCTGTGAAACGCCGCTGTTCCGGAGTAAGGGGGCTAGAAGATAAAGAGGGGCCATAATTATTTTAATAAAATATTTTTTAACTAAACTCCAAAATACAGAATTGAAAAAGATCGGGGCACGGTTTGAAAATCGTTTTCCACACGGTACATTTTATTTGGCACATAGATACTTGTTTTTTGTCTAGACCAGACTGGGTGTTTGCGCCTGTAAAATTTGTGTCTGCTTTTTTTATAATAAAAACCTTGAAAGCATTGAATAGCGAACCAACGCAAAAGTGACATAACCCGCGTGTAGATCAGCAATTATCCCACGGGAACGTACTACCGGGATAAAACTTATCCTATCCCGATCATAGTCGACCTGGGCCTGCTGATGTGTTGAAATTCGTTCGGCCGTTAAAGCGTAAAAAAGTAGCAGACAGACAAACGCATTATTTAATATTGTTACGGGTAGTATTTTAATAGGTAATTAACTATAACTGTTTGAATAAGAGAGATAGATTGACGATTGAGCAATTTCGATTTCCGCATGAAACATTTTATATTTGGCACGTAGATAGTTTTTCTTGTCTATCTCTGTCTGAGTATTTCCGCCTGGAAGACTTGTGTCTGCAAATGCTGCACTTTTTAAGTAACCTTGTAATTAGGAGTCTAACGTAAATCAGGCATAATTTAATTATTTCATAACGCTGTTTTATAATTATAGATTAGAGGACATTACCCTGAAACTGCAGAATTAGCGTTGACAGAAATAACAAAATATTTAAGACACTTATTTTAAGAAATACAGTTCTTAGAAAATAAACAACGCGGCACACTGCCAAATAATGTGCATTTATTGGCCTACGGCATCTATACTCTATTTTGATCCGTGAACTTCTTCCAATATTAGCTGTATCGGTATTTTATACGTCAATGTCACTGCTACGGTTTGATAGAGCTTCTGAAGATCGTTCAAAAGTATGATTTATCGATCTTGATAACTGAAAGTCTGATGTCGTGATGGCCAGAGGTTAAGACCTCGCCTCTCATGCATGAGGTTGTGTGTTCAAATCCGGGCAAGTACCAATGTGACTTTTTCAATTCATATGTACTTTCAAGTTTATCTTGGACATCACAGACATCGGTGAAGAAAAACATCGTGAGGAAACCTGGACTTATAAAAAAAAAGTCTGAAATCGCCAACCCGTCTTGAGCAAGCGTGGTGATCAATGCTCGTGCCTTCTCTGTTGAGAAGCGGCCTTTGCCCGGCAGTAGGACAGTAATAGGCTGGTATTTATATCTGAAACAGCTTTGGCTATAGTTCTGACTACATCAAAAGCATCCGCTAGTTAGCTAGTATCAATAACATGTTTACGGAAGCTTAATCACAATCCTGCCAGTGTTGCGGTACTGTTCGAAAGAGATACCGCGACCCTGGAACATAAAGGGCAAAGGAAGGAACATGGATGGGTTTTAGTCAGTAAAAGTCTGACACTCCCTCCTGCTCCGCCCAGCGCGGGAGGGGTTATTTTTTTGATTTATGTGTGATGTTATTTGATGATACCCAAGCCGAAAAAAAAAAAAAAAGCTTAATCACAACAGGCGTGATCGCCTTGGTGTCAAATATTATGCCTATTATTCGATACTGAAATAAGCTCTGCAAATCGGTAGTGAGCCTCGAAACTAAAATATCATCATAAGCCTAGTCATTTCTAAATCGTGTTGGGGCCGGCTGTCAGTCTAACCAGGTGTATCTGAATACCAGTACTTTACATGGAGTGGCTGAAACATCTAAGATATACAGCGTGTAACAGAAAGGGTATAGTCATATGGAAGACTGTGGTACGGAGTTACGGACCATCAAACTGAACAACTTCTCTATGGGACCACCACAAAAATCACAAAAAAATAATCTACTGCCCCATACAAAATTTCAATACCTACTCGACTCAAATGTATGGGACAGCTGATTATTTTTTTACGATTAAGATGGTGGTCCCATAAAGAAAGCTGTTCAGTTTGATGATCCGTACCACAGTCTTCCAGATGACTATACCCTTTCTGTTACACGCTGTTTTTACTGAGCTCAGCTTTACTAGTATTAGGTTGTGATATCGTAGTTTCTCAGTATATCGAAATAACTCTACGTAGTTCTTAGTAATGGAGTTAATAAGAACTTACATTAGGAACATTTCATCATACAGCGGGAATAGATTCTTGTTGTGCGTTTGTGTCTTGGGCTTCTGTACGTTGACGAACGAATCCTCTGGAAGTAACGCCACCCGGACGTAGGAATCACATAGACCTGGAACAATTAATAAACGATTATCTAAGTACTACTCAAATAAAACGTCAAGACTTCCGTTGGTAACTGAGAACCATTGAGAATTTATTTATAACATAATCAGTCTATTGCCACTGCTGTAACTGTATTTTTCGCAATGAGAAAGAGCATATTATATCCAAGTCAATTATAAAGGGTGTAACAAGACCCTTAACGAAGCCGAAAGGCACTTGTTCTCCCCATCATTGTAATCATTTTTTTGTTCTAGATCCATACGGAGATATTGGGGGTCAATGCTCCATTTTTTTTGTTTTAAATACATGTTTTTAATAGCATAACCAGCACAATGTTTTCAGTGACATTGAGTCCTACCTAATACGTGAATTTTCACCTAAAAAAAAAGTCGTTTCCCAGCAATAATTTTTGCGTAAAGTTACTTAGTTTGATGTACGTAATGCTTGGTTGACGGCTTTGTGAAGGGTTCTGTTACACCAGGTATGACTAAGAATAACTTCAGTTAGTTTTTCAGTTGGTGTCTGCTTAAGCCCCCTGAAGGCTTCATTGAGCCGTCTGAGAGCTTTCCACCTGGGAATACGTTATCGTGGCCGTCTTGGAAATCTCTAAATAGACTTCGAACCAACATACTTATTTAAACATTATTACTATCGACACGCTAAGAAGTTGGTGTCTAAACAATAGCAAAAAGATTTTACAATATAATTTTATCAAAAAAAAAGCAATATGCTCACCATTAGAATCAGCAGGCGCCAAATTCCTCGCATTCATAACCTCAATCTTCAGGTTATCTTCAATGAACTGCGCCCTAACAGTCAACAACCCCAACTTAGGTTCCTGTATGGTCTGTTGTTCCTGCCACCTCTCCAGGTGGTACTGGTGTATGAGCTCCCTGGTCTCCATGCCATGCAGCTTCAGTAAGTACTCCACACGTTTTAACGTGTCCGATGAGTAGGTATCCTTATTGTCTTGTCTGAACGAACGTATCATGATTTTGACACACTCGTGAAGGTTTGAGAAAAATGATGGCGGACGGCGTTTCTGTAATATTTTGTTCAGTTATTATTTTCTACTCCATTAAAATTTAAATTGAATAGTGTATTTTTCTGTGTTTTATTTGGTAAACAAAACCGGAAAATTTCATAGTTCACATCTACCAAATTATTGGTTGTCTAAGAACGTAAATACAAATTATAAACGGTATCATTTACATCCAAAACTGCTCAAAATTAACCACTTAAAAGCAGTAAAAGTTTTCTCTAAATGGCTATGTTAAGTACGCCATTTTCGTTTACCAAATAAGACAATTTAAGAAAAATACACTTTAAATTAAAATCATGTCCCATCACCAAGATGCTAGTAGGTATTAGACGATACAAAGCGGTCATAAAATTCAAACCACCACCATTCATGCATATGTAGGGGATGGGGCTTTAGAAATGTTCGCATGATACGTAAAACATGCTGATCGTGCAATAATAATACCTATAATATTGATAATACAACCTCAATTTGCACAAAAGATATGTAGGCTGTATTTTAAAGCTGTAATATTCATATTATAATCTCATTTCAAAAGTTCACGAATACGACTTAAGATATATAACTGGACTTACTGCACATGCTACAATTTGGAAAGACGCAAGACGTAGGATAACAGAACTGACGAATAACATTAGACATTTTCACATTCTTCGGAAAATAAGCTATTTGAAGCGAACAGACAAGTTTTATACACGAGAACATTAGCTTAGAACTCTAACACATAACGTCAATGACTAAATCATCAACTAGTGTAACATTATTGTAACCATACACGAAACATTGAAGCCAAGTTCAAAAGTCGTTTCACATTTTACATACATTGCGTACTTTGCACGTGCCCACTATTTGTTGATAGTTAGCAGTCCGTAATGTTTATAAAATGTAAGGTAAACTCGGCAGGATATGAGCAACAAAATAACATAAGACAGTAACATATACAAGGTGCTTGCTAGGTCTATGGTTTACCGCGTCGAGGCTGGCGGCGGCCGATTTGCTCAAGCGGCGTGGGTCGATATAGCGAGTTATCTTTGCCCTTCGGTGCTATTGAAGAAAACAACAACAAAACTCTTTATATCATAATTATAGTGAAATAATTGTTTAGGATTTCTTGAGGTATTTTTTCGAGATTATCCAACTAGATTCGAACTCAAACGAGGTCTAAGCGATATCCTGAGACTCAGGACGCTGCTCCGAAGCTGGTCGGACAATACCGAAAAAAACACCACAGTAAAACTAAAAACAATTATTATCATTAAAAAAAAAACTTTATAACAATAGTTTTGCAGATAGATACATAATATTATAATGAGTGCTCTTCTTTAAGTTCTCTTCTGGCTTCGCAGTAATTAATTAAATGACGCTTGGCCTTCAAACGTCACCGCAAATAAAATTAATTAATCAGGAACAAATGACGATTCATTTTCATTCGTACACCGTCAATTGTGTTAGATTAAATTCTAAATAAATTAAACTACCATAAAAAAGCGTAATTGTTTCCGAAGAAAATGCAACTACTTACTTCAAAAAGTTTTTCTCTAAATATTTCAGTGAGTTCTAAAGTATACTCAATCAAACAAAATGTTCGTGTAGTGCACACTTCTAAATAAAATTGCAATAGCGTGCGATACAAATGCAATATTATTTACCCTGAACATAATATAGTTGGGGGATACTTTGTTTTTTCCAAAATATCTACGCCTAAACAAGCGAATACGGGTGGAGATTTTCTCATTCTACAAAACGAAAATTAATAATGGATTAGTATTGTAAGAGAGTTATTTTGTTCTGTGTTAATCCTGTAAAACCTATGAAAATGATAAATGTATGTATGAAATATGAATGTGTTCTTCTGTGTAAGTTAGAACAAGATGTCAGGATAAACTGAACTGTTAACTGAAATTAGTAGAAGGTAAAGTAGTGGATTAATAATAAAAAGATAAAATATTAAAATAAGATGTTACGCTTTACAGTCTTAGCAACTAGATATGAACTGTGTGTACATAGATGCTGAACTTGCGCCAGACGCTTATCGATTGAATCATTTGATGAGTTTAACATGAGTCATGTTATCATTTTATGATAACCAGTGATCGGTATAGGTAGAGCTAATATACCTTAAGTTCAAGGAACAGAAACGAAAAGTGGGATCTTCCTTACGACAATTTTTTTTCCGTATATTTTTTCTGAAACTCGGAAATGTAATATTCTGACAGAGTCTTAAGATTGGCAACTATCTTTTGAGGTTGATTTCTATTTACGTTTAGTTCCAAAAATTGTACAAAATGAATAAATGGTATGGTACGTACCTATATATTGTTTTTATTACCTTGTTAGTTCTAACTATTAAACCTGGTACGAAAATTAAATTAGCTTCCGCACTTACTTACGGCGTTCAAACGAAGATACGTAGATTACCTTTATTTTTTAAACAATAAAAATCGGGCACGTTTTTTTAAACTGAAACAGTCAATGAATTCGATAATTGGTTTACTTTATTAATTTTAGTCATTCGGGACAAATACCTATTACGAAAAAAAAAATCGTAAGGAAGTCTCAGCTTTTCGTCGCCAGTTTTCGTTTCTGTTCATTAAACTTTAGGCACATTAGCTCCACCTATTCCGATTACTGATGATAACTCATGTCTAGCTGCTAAGACTGAATAAAACTACAGCTGATTAGAAACTTAAAGAGTATAAAAACAATGCTATTGTACAGCTGTTAGCAGCTAAGTTTGGACAACCATTTAAATCATAACAAACTAAATCCATCAACTGACCTCTAAATTAGCCTGTATCAGTTCATATAATACTTCGCCAAGTTGTTCCCATACGATTTCGAGTGTTCTGGAGAAGTTTTCGTTGTTCAAGTGTTGGTATAATGTGTCTAAGTTGGCTTCTAGGTAGCGCATAACGCGGTCCATACTCGAACAGTCTTGATGTAAGAGTTCTGCCCCTTCGATCAGGAAACGGGTGATGGACGGCATCATCTGAAAGAGAGACAATTCATGAGATTGCCTTCGTCGAATACAATTTATCGGATGCTGTATGTAAGATTAGACACATATTGTAATGTCTCAAGTTTTGAAAGACACTCACCTTTTTAACCATAACTTCTAGGAGATCCACAATTTTATTTCTTACAGTATCTATTGCATTTTCGATGACGTTCTGTAGTGTTTCCTTACATCTGGGAATGAAGAAAGACATGATTTGAGTATAAATAACGCAGCCTCAAACGTTATTGGATGATAAAAACGGTCTATACTTTTGTAAGCATAAAACGTCCTTCTTTTATCAGAGGAATAAATCAAGTTAGTAAAATAGTTTTTTAGGAGACTAGAACTTCTTCAGACGTCCTGTGTCCGGGAAATGTAAAAAAAAACACCAAAAAGATCAACTACCTCAGCCTCATCAAAAAAAATTATATGCATGATAATTCCAAGCACAGTAATTAGTAGTACCCACCTCTGCGCCTCCATGGGCGACCTGGCCTCGCACATCTTCTGTATGATGTCGTCCATGCCGAGCTCGCACACGAAGGGCGTGAGGCTCTGCCGCACGTAGTCGATGTTGTTGATGGCGACGCACCACTCGGTGGTCACCTCGAAGCGCTCCTCGAACACGTTGGTCACGTGGCCCACGTTGTCCACGCGACCCGCCATCTTGTCTGAGTAGAATACGCAGCAGCGGCAGATGTCCTGCAAATGACGGAAATTTGGTGGTAAAATTCAAGTACCTACTTCACAGTTTTCGAAAGACATAAACCTCACTCGAACATCGCCACAAAGACCAGTCATGTGCTTTCCTCATACAATGGGTTCACACGACCTTCAACGAGATTACTAACAAAAACAACAACTGCACATCAACCATGTATACTTACATCAATAATCTTAGCAACAAACGTATAACACCCCTCAACATCGGGCCACGCTAACTGCTGCCAGAAGATCTTGATCTGGTAGAATATAGCCAAGGTATCGACTCCGGAGCTACTGTACTTCACGTTGGTATCCACCGGAGCCAAGTTGTCGAGGTCTACGGCCTTCTCTATGCGCGTGAGTGCTTTGTATGCGGCGATGTCCAGCCATTGCGCGACGCCACCGAAGAACCATGCGTGGAATTTTGATATGGCATATGATTGCCAGTCCGTCTCGTTGAGCCCTTGGCCTAACCTGTAAGGAAGGTGATGGAAGGTTTAGATCGTGGAAATAGATAATGAAACTATTAAACGAGCAATATTTTTGTATATAATTTATAATCACGTTCTCGAAAACGGCTCTAACGATTTCGATGAAAGTTGCAATATAGCGGTTTACGGGAGCGAAAGATCGCTCTATCACATATCTGGGAAAATTCGTGTTGTATATTTTCACCCCAGCAGAGCTTGGTAGTTCAGCTACTAACGTTAATAGAGGCAAGAATGCTGTAGGCACTTGAAATATAATATTTTTAAACAGATAGATGAATTTCAAGATAAACGTTACATACATATAGGTATTTTAAACAGCGTAGTAGAGATAATAATTATGGTAAACACTTCAGGTTTAAGAGTTAAACAAACATTTCAAAATAAATACATGTTTTCCCAGACACACATTACGAACATATAAGTTACACATAGGTATAATACTCATTCGCCACGTAATTGTCAGTAATTTTTCACGCAATTAAAAACAAAGAAAAAAGGTAGATCCGACGGTCATTGTTGAATATTTAACAACATTACACGGCTGACGGCTATTTAGTATATTGTATGAAACGATTTTTTTTGTTACTGTATTAAACACTAATACTTGAGCCGGATGAATGACAAATCCTGAGACGAAAAATTTATATTGTGTTTGCGTTTTTATGTTCCATAGACTATTTTTTTTTGTGCCAGAATGATCTTTTCTGTTTTGTTTTGAGAACACGCTTTCATATGTTCGAATCTAGGACATAGTCTACATGTAACGATTATATGAGTAATAAAATATAAGTTCATCCTAAATAATGAGAAACACTTTTTTTTTTTTTTTTCTGATGGGAAATCATCAAATAACTCCTCCCGCTATGGGCTGAGCAGGAGGGAGTGTCAGACTTTTACTGACTAAAACCCATCCATGTTCCTTCCTTTGCCCTTTGTGTTCCAGGGCCGCGGTATCTCTTTCGAACAGTCCCGCAACCCTGGCAGGCGTCGGTCATTACGGACCCCTCCCTGTTTGCTGACTCTCTTTGAGGCGCGCGTGGAACACGAACGCGCCGTCGACACGGCCTGTCGTCATAAGACGGACGGACGGCGAACTAGCCCATAGCTCACCGGCCACAGGCCCGCGAATGAGAAACACTATCGCGAATATAAGATATAAAGGTCTAAATAGTAAGAACTGTGTCTAAAATGATCTTAAGAATAACTGTGCGTCTTATTTGTGTATATGAACAGTTTTTCTTTCCTTTCTTGCTGTCTTGTTCAACAAAGAGCTATTAACGAGAGTTTTTAAGTGAATCATTCAACAAAGAGAAAAGGTTGTTTAAAATTGCATTGTAGCTTTTTGTTCAGCTTGCTCATAGCCTGTAAATGAGTAAGTAGGAATGGAATGGATGGACGGTATGGAATGTTGCTTAAAGAAGATATCTTCTAATGAATGGCACAGCTAGAATCATTTAAAATGTACGTATGTATTTACGTTGGTACTCACGTCAAAAACCTTTGCAGCGTTAGATACAGTTCAAACAGCGTTGTGCCCATAGTCAGGGGTTCCGAACCAACGGACGAAGCCCCAAGTCCCGTCTCTCCATTAATGCCTCCAGCCAGCGTGGTAGTGGACCCCTCACTGTACCGCAGCCTCTTCAGACTCTTGCAGACGTCCACTATCTCTGACTCCACCAATGAGGCTAACTTACTTTCGTACAACCCGTACAGTGTCTTTGAATAAGCGAAGCTCATTACCCTGGAAAAAATGAACGCTTTTATTAATATATTGGTGACACATAATATAATAACATAACATAACATCACGCCTGTAATCCTGGAAGGGTTAGGCAGAGGTGTACCTAACAGTACATTTCATTACATTTCACCAATTATTTTTAATAGAGGGCGAGCCTATTGCCATCAACTGAGCACAAATCCATACTCAGTGGCTGCTAGTGAGGCACACATAATAAATGGCGCCTGTATTTCAAATTGTGGAAATTTGGACCAACCAAATTTAGCCAGAACTATATCTGCCTAGGTAAATAAATTCATTAAATTCCCACAAGTTGAGGTTAAGAAATTCGTAGCGAAAAAAATTTATAACTTTTTGTCCAGCCTGAGAATCGAACCCAGGAGCCCATCCCTAGCAGCCCATTGTACCAACAAGGCAGACTCATTATTCTGCAAGAAATTAGCGAACCAATAAATATACAAATAATTTGCATTATAACCATAGTAACAAAGAAAATTGTGCTAAAAATAGGTATGACTCCTATATGAGTAAACGCTGGTTTTGAAAATTGTATGATGACTACACTTACTCAACGAAAACTCTGTCGTAGTACTCGACTGCACGCTGCAGGTCTGACCGGACTAACTGTATAGCTCTGATCAAATGCTGCAGTCTTTTGTCCTCCGTTTCATCGTTACACTCGTTGTTGTCCAGTATGTGAACGAACCAGTCCGAAGCTCCCTGAATCACTGCCTGTTCCAGCACGACCTGAATGGTCAACTTCCCCATATCATCCCTCAGCCATCCATACAAATTAACTGGGAACAAGTCTATATTCTCTGGACAATCCAAAACGGACAACTTGTATAGAATCTTGAGGACTTCTCGGAGTGTCTTCATTACAGTTTTGTCGCCAGCAGTCTTTTTCCTTAGTTTCCTAATGTGACTGTAGCATGTTGGGAGCAGTTTCCTCGCGCCATCCCAGAACAGCTTGACGTTCTCTTCATTTACTAGACCTGCAAAAAAACGGCTAAATGTTGAAACAGGTCTGATACACCTAGATTAACAGTAGGTAAAAGTACTGATTATAGGATATTTGACGACATCGAAAAAAAAAAATAGGTCCGTCAGTTAGATCACCAAAAAATGTTGGACACGTATTTTTTTCTTTTGTCACATAATCAAAAAATTACGACGATACAGCGCATCAAAGTTCAAGAGAGGGGGCTTGTGACGTCAATGGCTAGTAAAAACAAGTAACAGGCTTGTGACATCACGTGAGATTTCATCGCGCTGTATCGTGGTCATTTTTCGTTTACATGGCAAAAGAAAAAATACGTGTCCAATATTTTTTGATTATCTAAGTGACGGACTAAATAGATTATATCAGGAAAATACCCTATTAGGACTTTTTGACAGATTGTAAATCGGTACCTACGTATAAAATCAATCATCAAATTAAACTAAGTAAAATATACTCAGGTCGAGATGGATCGATAACCTATTGCAGTTCGCGGCATGCGATAAACACAAGACCGGTCAAGGTCATGTGTCTATAGACGTATGAAGCATAGGAGATAATTCTCCGTGTGTTGTAGATACCGCCAAATGTCGATGTTTGGGAAAGGTATATGTCCAGCAGTAGAACACCCGTCTGAATGATGAAAGCGCACTTACCCGACTGCAGCGGCTTAGTGATCTTATCCAGCAAGGTGTTGAAGAGTGCGAAGCTGAGCGGGTGGTCGGACGTGACGGCGCAGTACACGGCCCACTGCGCCAGCGTGTTGTCGGTGCCCGTGAGCCCCGACTGCGCCGCGTGCTGCGTCAGGATCGCTTCCGCGGCCGCGCTGAAGTTGCCGCACCACCAGAATGGTGCCACCTGGGGACCATAGATGCCAACCTAGTATTAGCCGGATATTCAACGGATGCATATATCATCTAAGCAAACATGGTCACTACTTGAACAAGTATAAATTATATTCCAAATATATTATTGGAGCGAGGGAAGGGAAGCCTTTGACTAGCAGTGCACAAATGGCTTATAATAATATTATTATTGTAGCAAAAAGTTAAAAATCATTTTAGCAGCTACATTTAAAACTGTGTTGCATTTAACGCCTACGTCCTAGATTAGAGAAGTCGAGATTCAAACATTTGTAATATTATGTAAGTGGATTGCATTCATTGCTAACCGGCGAGATATGATCTCATATATTGATAAAATTGCATTTAGTAAGGGGCGTGAAATTTTAGCTAACAATGTTTACTTTTACTACATATTCATCTTCGTCACCGCTTGGATCAGCTGCGACAGTGGTCAAGCGCGGCTTTTGAGAGCAAACACAATTATTCTCTTAGTCCCCAAAACAACAATGAACAATGGCAACGGTATCGAGACAGGTGACTTAGTTACCAGGACATTACTAAGACATCATACAGCAACGGTGCTAATTATGTAGACGTCACGGTTGGCGACGACTGACAAAGTTCATTGGTACTTGTGTCATAGTTTGTACCGTGAATAGTAATAAACTATCACGTAAAGGGAAATCCTTGTCTACGCGTTCAAGAACAGATATAGACCAGTACGGGGTTGGTGACCGAAAGGACATCATTGACGAAACGTATATGTTACAACCTATACTCATTAATTGAATAATTATTTTTTTAACCTTCTAGTCGCGACAAAAATTAGCAAATTAGAGTTTGACTCCATTTCGATAGTTTCATAATAATTGACAGTCACCATTTTGAGATTCAAGGTCGAGTTTCAACATACACGTCAGTCGGCAAAAAGTGGACTATGCATTAACCATTTACATTCAGAAAAACCATGTCTGATGTCAGATCCGCAAAAAACATAATTATTTTATCGGACTGATGTATTTAAAGAGGAAAAGTTTATTTTAAGCAAATTAATCAGTAATTCGTGATCAATAGTAACACATTTATTTGCGTGTTTATCTGAAGGTTGTGCATCAATGTATCTATCTAGTATCTAATACTTCAAACGTCTGTGTTAGTCGGAATCTGAACCAGACCATGACCTTAGCAGTTTGTTTATCCCGAAGCACAAACAGGGACATTTTTACGATCGGAAAATATAACTGGTACACTCAAAAGTTAAGGTTAGTATGTGGTTTATCTGTTAAACTTCTAACAGATAGATCTATACGATCATAAAACGAAACATTCCAACGAAACAGTTGACGTAAGATCTAGTTCAATCAAATTCAAAAGTTCGCTCAGAGATCGTAAAGTGACGAACGCTGCAATTTTACGATTGTTTTTCGTATCACTGTCAGTCGATAAAATGATGCAAATGCAAAAATAGCTGCGAGACGTTCAATTGTTTAAACAATTGATTAATGAATCTACCTGCATGTGATCATAATACCAAAGCATATTTCCGTGAATGAGAAACATCTGTTCTGATGATTATGCGATGTGCATAATGAGATCATTCATTCTGAGACATCAATATAATTCTTGTCGTTACAAAAATAGTCTGAATAACATTCGTTCTTTTATGGAGTTACCTCATAATAGCTGTCACATGGTAGTACCGACGTAGGTCAGTGCCTATAGGAAGTCAACGTTTAGTATGCATGCCTCGGCGCATACGCTATGAATGACTAATACTAAACTACTACGCCTACAATACTGGCTACATAATTACGCAGTAAACAGACCTTAGAGTTCTCGAGCTCGTGCAGAAGAATAATTCTTAGGAGGTGTCGGTGTTCCTGAGCAGCTACTTGCGAGTTCTTCTCCGAAGAGAAGTTCAGGCGCACTTTGACCACGCCTTGACGTCTCAGTTTGCTTTTCTTGCTGAGACTGAACCACATTGTCATGCCTCCCGCGGGAATTGACTGCAATGAAATAACATTATTAAACATCATATGGGTTATACTATATACACTCAAGCAAAGAATTTGATATGATACGAAATAATTAATCGATAATTCATAATTCTTGAGTATGCAACTTTATATTTTGTTATGTAATGTTTTTAGCCAGACGACATTGTTGCCATTGGGAAATTATCCTGGATGAGGCTGACACAAGAGCGTGGAGGTTGATACAAGCAAAGAGGACTCCTATACCCAGCAATGGGTGAAGTTGGGCTGTGGATGATGATGAAGTGCCTTAAAAGTAGTAGTCGTTCGTTACTTTTAGTGGTATATTAGAAGTTCCAATCAGTTCATTATCATGCTTCCCCGTAGAAGCAGTGATAGCTATCTCCTTCATAAGTTTCCGAAGTCCTTTCACCCCTTTCACTTCAAATATCTTCGTCATTTTCTCCTTAACCGTCTCCGCTGGATCGAAGTCCCTGAAAGGTCAATACATGTTCTCATTCACTGCAGAATTCTTACTACATAAGCATGAAGTCGTTGGCATTTGTTACTAGGGCATAAACATTTAATCACTGTGTTTTATGTCACCTGGGTAATTAAAATCAGAATATGAATATGTTCACATAGTTGCGTGCAAAGTAACACCGCTTAATAAAAGTAGTATTAAACACAGGTAACGCGGTTCAGTGAAATCGCTAAGCAGAGCCGTAAACGGAGTCAGGGGTCAACCACCCTCGGTTTGGTTTCGGGTTTTTCTAGTTACTCGATTGTTTTGGTCACGCAGATTTAATTAATTTCATTCAACAGGCAAAGAACTTTAGCAAGTGGTGTTTGAACTCACCATACTTCCAGTACGAGGGAGTCTTCTTGTACGCTTCCTGGCATAGGTCTGAAAGCATTAACATTAGCTTAATTATTCGTTTATTTACAAGCAACAGATAAATAATTTTGAACGTCTATTTCGTGTGTAATGAATGTGTGCCAAGGAACAAGGCCCCACGGATATTTGCAGTTGCACTAATGGAGTCGTAAATTTTTATAGCTAAATTCTACTCTACTATGATGTGTGGAACATTTCTCTGCCTACGTCATTAGGGTTATGTGAAACAGTTACTAGGTCATAAGCATATAGATACATCGGAAAGGGTGATAATCAGAATATTCTCATAATTTAATCTAACAAAATCATTGTATCAATGTTGATAGCGTTTTAACACTAAGTTATCGAAAAATGCATTTTATACTCCATTATCTACACATTTGTTCCACGCATGAGTTCATCGACGATCACCGTGGTTTTCCCAGCTTTTGTCTGTGTACATTTCTTATTTACATTTCTCGGAAAACACTGCATCCACTGTTAGCATAAGATAACAGTAAGATGCCTCACCCTCTCAATTTTGTTTTGTACATTTGACGATATAATCTACTTGTATCTTTATAACTTGTAACTACCTTAATAATATAAATGTAATTATCTCTAAATTATTAAGATAATGTTAATGAGAAAAATACTTACAAAGAAAAATGTTCCTCCCACAAGGGGTTCAGAGTCCCCGACTTGACTGAAGTGTTGTACCTATGCGTCGGGTTGGACATCAAGTATATCGTGACGAAGGGATCACTCAGACCGTTCGGGTCCTTAGGAACCAAGTCTTTGGATTCAACCACCTCTACATTGAGCATCAGTTCGGGTGGTTCCTTCGCTTCAGCTTGTGTGAGCAGCTGTGTGTGCTTGTCATTGGCTATTTTGAAAGCTTCTTGTATGTAGGACAGCATCGCAAGCTGTCCCACCTCGCACCCTACGTCACATCCCCCGACATTGTGTAATATCTCGTACAGTACTTCCAGATAAAGTTCATCGACCTGAAAATTAACTTTCGTTTAGAAACCTAAAATGATGTTAATTACAGTCATGACCTACGTGATAATGAATCGTTATAAATAGATGTTGGACTTTGTGAACGAAACCTCTTTATCGACTCTATGATGATTGTTTTTGGTACTTATGTGTCTTTCACTTTTACCGTGTTCTTTTTTATCTCTCTTGTCATGGTCGTGCAAATAAAACTATTGTGATCTTATTTGACTAAAGTATATTAATTCCACACCTAAACACCTTTTATAACAGGTTATGCGCCCATGCACCTACTCAAATAAGGAAAGTTATTTTTCGTAAGAAAATAAGCAAAATACAAAAAACGATCGGCACGTGTTTTTTCTTTGGTGACAATATTAGAAGAAAAACATGACCAGCGAAGCCAACCACACTGGAATTCCTATAGAAAGGCTGAAGGGGGCGGAAAACTATAATAATTGGAAGTTTTCAATGAAAATGCTCCTAATGCACGAAGACCTACTCGAATGTATCGAGTCCACCGACGGAAGCAAAGATGTAAGAAAAAATCAGCGCGCGCTTGCAAAAATTTGTCTTTCTGTACATCCCAATGCTTTCTCGCTTGTGCGTAACGCAAAATCAGCTTATGAAGCCTGGACAAATCTACAAAAGGCGTATGAGGACAAGGGTCTGTGCAGACGCTTAGGATTACTGCGGTTGCTTTTTGGAACTAAGCTCGAAGAGAGTGCTTGTAACATGGAGGCTTACATAACGAAAATAACGGATATTTCACAACAATTGCATGACATAGGTTCTCCACTAGACGATGACTTCATAGCTGTCATCATGTTGAGCGGACTCACACCAGATTACGACCCGCTCATCATGGCGTTAGAGAACACAAGTAACAAACTTGTCAGTGACACTGTAAAAAACAAGTTATTACAAGAGTTTCATAGGAGAGATGAGAAATCAGAGTCTGCATCGGCTTTGTCTACTACCAAGAAGATGAAATGTTATCGATGTAAGAAGCCAGGACACACAAAGAAGAATTGCCCTAAGAATGCTGCTGCTTCTACGACTCCAGTGAGTAATGTCAAGGACAAGAAGAAGGTGTTATTGTCAGCATTGTCGGTTAATCTCAAGAATGATGTCTGGTATGTGGACTCTGGTGCAACCAACCATATGTGCAACAACAAGAGTATTATGTCAGAGTTGAAATCAATCAAAAAACTCTCTGTGAACATTGCAAATGGTGAACAATTATGTACTGCAGGATTAGGTAAAGTTAGAATTGAGTTAGACAGCGGTTTTACAACAATAACTAATGTTTATTTGGTTCCTCAACTGTCAACTAACCTTTTATCAGTCAGTGAGTTAACAAGAAAAGGTTATAAAGTCAATTTTAATTCTAAAACCTGTAGGATAATGGACGGGCATGAAACCATTGCTACTGCTAGTTATGTGAATGGTATTTTTCAATTAGATTCTATAGGGAATAGCAGTAGAGCTGATGTCGAAGTACAGCCTCAATGCATGGTCTCTGACAGCAGCAGTAAATCAATACTGGACTGTGATGTGTCAGAGCAAGAGCAGAGCAGCTTGGTGTCACAGGAAGTATGGCATCGCAGGCTGGGGCACCTCAACTCTAGGAGCATGAATGTCATGAGACAAGGAGTTTCTGCAGCAGCAAGGAATCCAGCACCAAACGACTGTCCCGCATTGTAGTCAACAGAATGGTGTGGCAGAAAGAGCAAATCGTACCATCATGGACAAAGCTCGCTGTATGCTAGAAGATGCTGGTCTTGACAAACGTTTTTGGGCAGAGGCCGTAAACACTTCAGTGTATCTGAAGAACCGCTCACCTACAAAAGCTGTCATGGGCATGACACCACTGGAGAAATGGACTAATACAAAGACCGATGTAAGTCACCTTCGTACATTTGGTTGCTTGACTTATGCTTTGACTTCAAATCACAAGAAACTTGATTCGAAGGCAAAGAAATACATATTTGTCGGTTACTGTAACGATACAAAGGGTTATAAACTTATGGATCCTGAGAACCTTGGGCATTGCATTAAAGCACACCATGTGAGGTTTTTAGAAGATTGTTTTTGGAAGAAGGATCTGTCAGATGATGATACTAAACATGTGGTTCATGTTGTTTCTCGTACAGAACCGACATGTAGGGCAGGCGACAACACTGGGAATGAAAGTGCACAGGATGTCTCTGAAAATTGTAATTCTGATGTCAGAAATAGGAACAGGGACACAGTATTTAGTATCAATGACAGTGGTAGTTCATCTGAAGCAGATAACTCATCGGATGAAACCTATATTCCAGGGAGTTCAAGTGAAGACTCGACAATTACAGACTTCACTGATGCTGTAGAGGAAAATCTATCTGCACAACTGGTAGCTCAGCAGTACAGGGATCTTGGAGACCCGGAGACTGTTAAGGAGGCACTTGGTGGCAATGAAGCTAAAGAATGGAAGGAAGCCATGGAAGATGAGTATAAATCCTTTAATACCAATAAAGTCTGGCACCTTGTGGATCTACCTAAAGATCACAAAGCAGTAAAATGCAAATGGATCTTTAAAAGAAAAAGGAACTTAGATGGAAGTCTCCTAAAATACAAGGCACGGCTGGTTGCCAAAGGATTTACTCAAAGGTATGGCATTGACTACTATGAAACTTTTTCACCTGTTGTCCGTTACTCTACTATCCGTTTGTTGTTAGCACTAGCTGCAGAATATGATCTGGAAATAAATCACCTAGACGTCAAAACAGCTTTTTTGAACGGTGATCTAAAAGAGCATGTGCTAATGGAACAACCAGAAGGATTTGTTAAGATAGGACAAGAACATAAGGTGTATAAGTTGGATAAAGCCGTTTATGGATTAAAACAGGCTGCAAAATCATGGTATGAAAAAATTAACGGAGTGTTAATAAATAAACTCCATTTCAATAGAATGCCTTCAGAACCATGTGTCTATTATAAAGGACAAAAGAGGGAAATGGTTATAATTGCCCTTTATGTCGACGACATAATGTTATTCTCTTCATCGATATCCAGAGAAAGAGATATGGTGAAAGAAAAACTCATGTCAGAGTTTGAGATGAAAGATTTGGGTCCAGCTCATCAAATATTGGGCATGTGCGTACGCAGGAATAAAGAATCGATTACTTTAAATCAGTCACATTACATTGAAACTGTTCTACGTAAATTTAATATGACTGAATGCAAGCCGTCTTCAACCCCTATGGAAGCTGGATCGAAACTAAAGAAAAGTGAAGTCAAGGATACTCGTCTCGACTACAGAAATCTCATAGGTTGCTTAATGTATATTTCGGTGTGTTCCAGACCAGACATCTCGCATGCTGTAAGTTTTTTGAGCCAATTTAATGAATGTTTCGATGAAACTCATTGGAAAGCGGCGAAAAGGGTCCTGCGATACCTCAAAGGTACAAGTCATTACTTTCTTAAGTATGTTAAGGGCGGATTGATCATAAATGGCTACACAGATGCTGATTGGGCATCTAATGAGGTAGATCGTCGGTCATACACAGGATATATATTTAAATTAGGCGATTCTGTTATATCTTGGGAAAGCCGTAAGCAGAGGACTGTGGCTCTCTCAAGTACTGAAGCAGAATACATGGCTATTTCAGATGCTTGCAAAGAAGCGTTGTTTTTACGTACTTTTTTGATTGAATGCCTTCAAGTTAATTGTAAGATAAATTTGTACAATGATAATCAGTCAGCACAAAAACTATGCTCTAATTCAATGTTTCATGCCCGTACCAAACATATAGATATTAGACATCATTTTATAAGGGATATTGTAAATAATAAATTTATTGATATCTGTTATATGCCTACTGGTGACATGGTAGCTGACTTGCTTACTAAACCGTTAACTAAAGAGAAACATGTTAAGTTCTCTTTGTCTCTTTTATCGGTTTAATATTTTTATTCATTGTACATCTTATAACAGTGTAATATTGTTATTCTTATTTATTACTATGTGATGTAACATTTCTTAAAACAATAAAATATTATTTAAGATGTTAGATGTTACATTTATATGAGTAACGTTTGTTTTTATCTAAGACAAAAGTTTAAGGGGTAGTGTTGTGATTTAATTAAAATTGATGCATATGTTTAGTTCAAGGGGTAGTGTTGGACTTTGTGAACGAAACCTCTTTATCGACTCTATGATGATTGTTTTTGGTACTTATGTGTCTTTCACTTTTACCGTGTTCTTTTTTATCTCTCTTGTCATGGTCGTGCAAATAAAACTATTGTGATCTTATTTGACTAAAGTATATTAATTCCACACCTAAACACCTTTTATAACAATAGATACGCAGAAGATAATAATTGGAGCAATTTACATAAAAACTGCTAGCAACTGTATAACAATGTGCAATTATTAAAAAAGAACTTTTAACCTTTTTGTAAAGCTATATCTCATTGTTCTCAGGTGTTATATAATCCGAGGGATTTCAGACCTATTTTCCGATAATCGACTTGTTTATTAGTGTATTTATCGGTAAACACACACACAGACTGCCCGACATGCAGGTTAAAAAAATTATTAGCGTCAACTTTTCAACCATTTTATCCTGTTATGTTTTATTTATAAAGTGTGGTGGTAAAGCTGAATAACTATTCCCTAGACACAAAACAAAAATATTCATATCGCCAAGGCATATTGATTTAACAGTGGAACTGCCATGGATGTTTTGGAGGCATTATTTTCCGTGCTAGTCATATTTCTCAAACTGATTGAATTATGTTTTAACAATAAAATAGTTTCAGGACCTTTGTGAACTCAAACACAGCCGCTTTTGGCAGAATATTATCGAATTGCAGAAACACCACCATCACTAATTATTCGAAATCACTAAATTTTCGAAAAAAAAAAAACGAAATCTGTTGCACTGATTGATTTCTGCAGTCAGCTTTCCCTCAAGAAAACTAGTCGAACTAGAACTCGAACTAGTCTTGTGTCCTATAAAACACACGTGAGGTAATTTATATTGAGTATCCAAAGATAAAGCTTTGATAATATTCTACTTAATTTTAACATTTCTACGGTATATATCACAACCCACTTAAGATAGGAGCCCATCTCCACTCATTATCATTTGTTTGGCTAGAATCTGCGTAAGCAGCCATCACTTTGAAACGTGACAACAATGATGCTTAAAGATACTTTGAGTGGTTTGCTCATTGCGTACTCATCCAAAGCTATAAGTGTAGGTAGATCGGTACAGTGCGAGGTAAAACTTACCGAAGAATCATAAAAATATCGCAATTTCATAAACTAGTCGACGGAATCGGGATGTGATGAGTATAAAGCTGCACAACAATATCCTCCGCACTGCTGCTAAAACCACAACCGAATGATTCATCGATAGTTTTGAATGATAGGGTGTCCTGGTAACGACACCACCACCGGAACGACCCGACAGCGCGACCGAACACGAATGTCGCTACCGAAACTGTTCTCACCGAGTTCGTGGTGACCCTCTCAAACCGGTTGGGTAACTGCGCCGTAGTGGGAAGCCTATCGATCTGATAGAAAGGTGGTGTTTACTATTAGCCAGTCGGTTGGTTACGAAATGACTGGGTTTGTATTTGTTTCACCTAGCAGAAGATTAATTGCCTAGTGAACTTTATATAAGAAGGTCGCTATTCTGTGAACATATGACTCAGACTACCGAAACAATACTCGTACCTACTGTGCGACACAGGTACGAGGAAAATAGTGGGCCACTACTAGCTCATAACTTTAAAGCCCAAAAAAAAAACCCACCGGAGAAAATTTAAATATTACCTAGTAGGTATTCTGAGTGTTTTTAGTAGTTTTTTTATTGTTGTGTGTCAGTCGCTTAATTGAAATATTAGTATCTATTATCCTCTTCACTTTCCTCACATTGTTTACCAAGGGTTCTGATTTTTACCTACAGAAGCATTGATTTAGCCACCTAACTACAGTTGGATTGAATCGTACCTTACTGTAACCAGTCTTATCAACGAACGCAGTAAAGAATGCAAGTTTATCGCATTCGCTCGTTATTTGCAGATTTATTAAATAACTATTACGTTTGCTCTGGCTGCAAACCCAAGAAAAATCGAAAGCGTCGAAAGTTTTGGTAAAATTATATAGAACAACGAAAACAATTTGCGTAGCCAATACAAAACGTGTAGGATGTACAAACTGTCATAGACTGGATCAGCATGCTGGTCTGTCTGTCTAACAATTCCTTCTTCACGCCTCTGAACTTGGTCCGAAGCGTCGCCGTGCCATTCATTTTAACTAAAGATTCAGTCATTGTTGACTGTCACATATTCACCAAATTCACAAATAACACAACTTGTAAACACTTGGTCATAAAACGAGAAAATTGATGCATTCCGTCATCTTTTCATTGACGGTATAAACGGTTCACTTCAGGTTATCGATACGTCGCGCGGCGATACTCGGGAAGAAACACACTAGGAAAGTGGAGAGAAATGAGTGTGGTGGGAGCTGCCGGTGCACTGGCTCCGGCCGACTGGGACTCGGGATTGAACCCGCACTGCCGCCAAAATCTATTTTTGCAAAGCGCCGCCAACGAAGACGAATACGAGAGCACACCTAAATAATAAAAAAATCTCCAAAATATTTAAAGACACCACTGATGTGATGTCTCACCCGACCGATCTGTGTTGGAATGGCCAAAATATCCTGTCTTGAGTGAAAAAATTACGGAAAAGCCTACTAAAATCTCACACAGCAAGCAAAATTAACAAAAAAATATAATTATATCGTAATTTATTGTTTTTTTTTCCGCATCCCATAAACTTACCGATAGAAAGTAAGTTTTGAATGAATTATTCAATCGATTGACGCAATAGTCTGAACTAGCTCCAATTCTATAGCACTCATACCTACACCGACCTACACATCCGTCTCGTCTCTCCTAAATGCAGAAGGTGTAATATACGAGTATGTTCCTCTTCAGAGCGAGGAAGAACACATACAACAGAACATTCTCATAAGTTTATTAGAATTTTTAATGTAGGTAGTTTTACTTGCGAGGAAAATACATAACACTTGAACCAAAACTATAAATCGTATCATGCCGTTATGGCGTTTAATAAATTATTTTTTATTACAATATAAAACGTGGTACCACACACCAACGGCATGCGGCACACACCAACACGTTTCCTCATAGATTTCTTTACACAAGCCTCTAAAACCCTACGTCTGTGAGCAATTAATGGATGCTTTAAAGACGAACGTTATGTCTTAATTAGTACCTTGACTTTAGACATGATGAGGAATGTGGAGAAAAGAAAACTGTCTCGCGGACATGCAAACCGATCTCATACCTATCGACTCCTTAGGTGAAGAAATCTCAAACAAAGCTTCGCAAAACTTCTCGGCGATGTTTATAATACATGTAAGTCGTGTTCAGCACACAATCAGAAGCCAAGGTTCCCAGTTAGCAGGGCAACAAGCGCGCGTGCTGAACGATTTATTTATTTTATTAACCGCGTGCGTTTGGGCTTGCCGGGAACGGAAACTACTCTCTTACATTATTGCCAATTTATTTACATAACTGAACTTCAGTAGGCGCTAGTATGTACGAGTACGTTACTGTTTAAGTGTATTCTCAACAAGATTAGAATTTAAGACGGGCTGCTTCAGCTAAATATGTACGTTGAAGCTCAAAATAAGAATCTTTTACAATATTTATACAGTTTTTGGTTGCGAACCGTCGAAACATTCATAAAGATTATTCAGAACTACGGGTTGCAAACAGTTTAAAACAACAACTGCACCATTTAGTATTCTGAAGTCTGGAATGGTATATCGGGCTTACCTTTTCAATGATATCACATGCAAAATGACACAGTCATCCCATCTTATATTGTGCTAGTTGGGAAAGTTAAGTGATTTGTGCAAAATTAGATAATAATCTGCTAATCCTATCACCCGTCTAAATAAGATTAAAACCACCGTTTTTGTCTAAATAAGATTAAAACCAGTTTTATTTTAAAATGAAATGATCGTTTGTAGTTCTAAACCAACGTGTAACTCTATTCTACACTTTCTGATAGTACAACCCTGGCTGAGAGATTACATTAATGCATCTTGAGAATATCCAGGCAATACATCAAGCGTATAACTGTCTAAATCTAGATGTTGCAAAACAAAAGTACTTTTAGGCATTGAGAGAGATGCGTAAAATATGGTGGCTTTGAAGTTGATCTTATTTGGTTATAGATTATCAGGTTTTCAAATTCGCTTCTATTTTTAGTTCAATATTCAAGCTTAGGAATGAGTCTTTCGAGTCGTGTCAAGTGTTTGTTAACATTTCGTTTCTATTCCATAGCGGATGTTGTGAATTAGGGACCCCTGTATCATGCACTCACTACGACCCACTTGGTTCCATTTTCTCTTCACAGATAAAATTGGGTTTAATAAAATAAAAGACTTTCCATTTCGTCATAGTTGCAAAAATTTGTATGCATTATTAGTTATTGTATTGTATTTATAGTATATTGTTATATGTTTTGTGTTTGTATTTCTAAGTATTTTAGTATTTCATATATGGTATGAGTAGGAGTTGTATTCCATTTTCTTTAATTCTTTTATTTACACACTATGTCTACATCTCTTGTTTTAGATTCTCCTTTCGCAGGTATGCTGGAAGAGATTTCTTTAGAAATAAACATCACCTTTGTACTATTTTCTGTTCCTTTCTTCTTTTCTGTATTTAGTGTGTACATAAATTGTTAAATAAATTAATAAAGATTGTAGGCCTCATTCATTAATATCGGCAGATACGTCAACGCCTATAAGAAAAACCAAACGGAAATTCCAACTTGAAAGTAAAGGGGAATGACATTGGAAATGACGCATTGGAGACGACGGTCATTGAGATCAACCTTGGTGAGGAAGTTGACAAAATAAAACGAGAAAAGTAAAAATCAGCTGGATGCGTGCCAGGAACGCGGGCGAGTATCGCGACCATTGTGCGATTGAGACCACACAATCATTGTGTACTACTGAGAAAAGGAAGAGGTTACACAACCGAACATCAGTTTAGTCAGCTAGATATACTTATATATACATAGCTTTGCACCTACAACTACAAAATTCTCACCCAGCAAATGAGGTCCAGCCACAGCAGTCCCCCTTAAATAATGACAGTTAGCCATAGTTATAGATAGATACTTAGATACACAGATAGCTGATTTTCAAGGTATTTAATATCCCCGACTGGTCTTATTGAAATTAATTGAGATAAAAAAGGTCCTGCGCTCCTATCGTCTGTCCACTACGTATTCACTTATACACGTTTAATCAAGAACAATAACACGGTTAAACGTAGCAAGCGATGCAATCGTGACACCACCTTGGAATATTGCCCATGGTAGCAAATACCTCAGGTTAATGTCACTGCATCGTTTCAGCAGAGCCCAAAATTAACTGTGACACACTTTCCCAGGATAGGTGTAGCCCAATGTCTAGTTCAATTAAAAGCTAGGCTTGTCTGGAGTTCGGTTTAAGTATTATAAAGATACTACAGATGTCGTAACGACGTCGACTCTCGGCTCTCGGACTAACTCGTGGGTTACGAGAGCAGCGATTTCCGCCCCGATGAAATGTTTATTGTCTGCACTTCCCTGCACAACCAATTTAGGGATATGGGTCAAATCGTGTAAATAAATTACGGCTAGTTCTTCTTCCTGCACTTCAAAACATCAGAAAATCACAAGAGTTTGGCAGTAGATAAGTGGAATTCTTTTTTTTTATAAGTAATTTAATAATAAAGATATTTTCGAGTCTTGTCTTAGCTCTTAACAGTCTTGACCTTACAGGCTATCAGATAAAAGTAAATGGGTACCTACTACTGCCAAACTGATGAACGCAGCTGCTTTTGCTTTAGGTAACCCTTGTATACAATTAACCTAACTTTTGCAAAGCAGCTGCACTTAGTTGGATTTGGTGCCTGCGTTTTTTTATACCCACCACACCGACAATACTTTGGAACCTTGGAAATTCAAAATATTCGGGGCTTTCGTTATTTAAAGTGTTTAGCTTTGAGCTGGTGTAGCGTAGACCTTACGGAGTTGCAATAGAGCAAGCGACCACTGGCCAGCTTTTCCTGCTCTTGGTAACACTGACGCTTACTTTACCTACTTGATTTTATCCGCTCCGAACCGCTTTTGATTGTTTTAAAATCACCCATATGACTGACAGTCTTATAGTGTGAATCGCAATAAACGGTTCATGCAATTTTATTTATGTAAGTAGATAGATAAGTAAGCGGTATATACACGATTATTTTTACATCGTTCTGGAGCCGAAACACCGTAACTCCAGTCGAGTTATAGTTACTATTGGCATTGTTATTATTTGTTTAGGACATCAATTATAGAAGTTAGGAATTTATCACTTTTTTTCTGTCATTCGAGTTAAATCTTTAGTAGCGCTTCCACTATTTCATTCATAAACGCAATATCGTACGCGATCGCTGGGTGACGAAGAACAGCTGTGCGTGTGCGATTCAATTTCATGGGTTCAATGGACGTCGGACGAATTTAATAACCAAGCAAATACATAAACAGGTTAATTGTATTTCGTAACACTAAGAAAAGCGTGGTGTGATTGGTAATTTAATATTAAATGAAAGTAAGTAATATATTCATTTTCGTTTATTTGAAAATAAACCATAAGACATGCTAATAGAGTGGTTTATTATCTACTCTGTTTATGTATTAGCTCATACGAAATAGTTTCACGAGCAAGTTCTACTACTCGCCGCTAGATGTCACTACACTAAATGCATTTAATAAATCTTTATTTATTTTGAGATAAGATTGATATTTGTGTAACGAACTCATTACTATTTGTGTGCTATTCGTCCTCTTCTAGGGTTGTACCACTGTCGTTGCCTTTTTATCGACATTGCGTTTATTTCAAATAAAATACAAGAGTCGATAAATATTTTTAAATTTCAAAATGAATTAAGTACTTACTTATGTTTGAAATCAAGTGTTATAATAATAATGCATAAGATTTATAGAAAGAATAATTAATAATTTATTGATATGTTAGTATTGTCATGTTAAACTACTGCTTGATTTCGAAATTTATACTATTTGTTATTTACTATTTATTATTTTACTATTTATGGAAATATGTACTACCTATTACTAATTCAGAATCATAAAAAAAAACGTACACAGGGTTAATTTTTCGCCGATACATAGAACATTGAAGTTTAAAATATCGATAGCTCATTGTCGATAATGTCAATCTCTAATTGAGTAGCGGACTGTGACATGTGCGTAGTTGGAATCTTCGAGAATAATATGTTTGAGTTAAAAGAAAGTAGACCTTATGGTATAATTAATAAAGTCTATTTGTACCTGTGTTGTCTAATAAAGTAATTTTTTCCAATTTTTAAAGGATTAATGCAAATTAAGACTTTCCGATGGTATGATATACCACCATTTGATACATTTTTGGTTCTGCTATCGTTTTTACACTCTAGAACAGCACAATAAGGCGTTTTAGTATTAAAAAAAAAAAAAGTTATGTTTTGTAAAAGTTATTGTCACTGTGACGCTTCTATCTAGACTGATGTGCGTGGGGGAAACACTTTGCGGAACAGCGCAAAGCTCGGGGTACGCGCGTCCCGCCCACATGCGACTTCTACTGTTTTTTCTTTTCTCTCAGACCAAGAATCTTTTCTGTGGTCTGTGATGTCCAAGATAAACTTAGAAAGTAAATAATTATGAATTTAAAAAGTCACATAGGTACTTGCCCGAATTTGAACCCACAACCTACCATATGATCCATAAAATAATACTGCCTAAAACATTTTTTTGCGGCAATGGTGGCGGCTTCTACAAAGGCAGGCAATTTGCACAGAAAAATGAATCGTTTCGTCTGTCGAATAGAGTTTATTATTAGTTGAAGGTATTAGGAGGTATTGAAGGTATTAAGTTGGAATTAAGACCTTATTTTTATGAAGTTAACCGTGTAATTCGGTTGTGCATCTTTGTAAAGTCAGGTCGGACACGAGACAATAGGTTTCTTGGAATAATTTTAGTAAACTGCTTACTTACCTAGATTGGTAAAATTTTTAATTTTCACCGTTAACAGCTATGAAATAAAATCTGAATTCGCTTTTCGTATTTTTATTTGTGTACCAATTTATCTATCGCGTATGTATTTTTATTTTATTAATGTATATCTATCTAACGCGGCGGCATCGTTTGTTTTCGAGACGGTGAAGGTACCTACACTAGTGTAAGTATTAAATTCATTCGAGGCACAGATACTTATTAATTTGCTTTGTATTGAAGGTTTGCTAATCATGAGTTTGATATAGGGCGGTCGTGAGTACCACGTTGTTGCTGTAAATACCTACCCGCAAAAATAATGAATCCGCATTCTCCATTGTTTGTTTCAAATTGCGTTTACGTTTAGGTACTTAACAGTTAAATAACTCTAATTTTTCCTTCATACTTTCTACGGGCTTAGGACCGTCGTGTCAGTAATACATTTTACTACCTATCTAAGTAGGTACTTACTTTGTAAGAACTCTTTTATTCTCAAGAAACAGTATTACAGGCGCAGGCGTATTTAAAAAATTGGAGCTATCTACAAACATAATCAACGTAAAACAGGGTGAATAGGAACGCAGGGGTGAATTTGATACAAAACTCTGAAAGAGATTTTAACATTGATTTAATGTTATGTTGCCAACAAGGTTTCTAAATAATTAAGTATTATTAAGTTTCAATTCAACGTTAAAATCCGTTTCAAAGTGTTGTCTCGATTCACCCCTGCGTTCCTATTCACCCCGTTTTACCGGTAACTAAGGCTAAGGACTTTAGATTATTTACACTTCCCTGTATCGAAGCAACTGCTCAAATGGAGTCCGCTTCGCTCGAAACATCAACTTTACACTTCCCTGTATCGAAGCAACTGCTCAAAATGGAGTCCACTTCGCTCGATACATAAACGGGCACGTTTTATTACATTGTCTTTTAATTTAGATAATGTGTCTCTATCACTTTTCACAATATTGAAGGCGTCCACTATCGCACTTCTTAACTCATCTCGAGTAGTACGCTCCTCAAAATAAACTAGTCTTTTAATTTCGGACCACAAATAAAAATCCAAAGGTGTTAAGTCGTGAGGTAAGTAGTGAGGGTCTGTGATTCCACGTGCGCGCAGTGAGTTCAGGTGTTCCGGCTGAGCATACAACCGTCTAGCCTCTTCCAGGTTATGGTGCGCCATCCCATAAAAATCCACCATTGCCCAATACTCCACGTTGGAGTACACGTATTGCCGACTCATATTTAGCACGTGATTAGGTTGCGCGTGAGTGACCTAATACAGCGAAACGCGCGACGATACTAACTATGAAGGAAGGGCGGGGGTGGTCGGCGCCTAGACTGTAAGTGTGGGGGCAGGGGCGTGGCTTACGGATCAAGCTGTCTGATCGATGAATGAATTTTTCATTGGGTACCGTTCGCATGTGCTGCCGATAGTAGATACGTTTTACACACACATATACGTTTACTGCAAGGAAGCGTTACTTCGAGTTCTCATTATTTCACAAAAAAAAACACTAAATATAATTTTGCGTGATTTTTTTTATTGTTACTTTTTGAAAAAAATAGTGCCAATCGTTTCGAGTTCGATGATCGAGTTTATGGCTTTCGGTTCCAGAACGACCTAAAATTAACCGTGTATATTCGTGTATCTACCTACTCAAATATATGACAAAATAAAAACAATGATACGCTATTTACAAGTGAATGAGCAAAAATAGATGTATTGTGTAATAATGAAATCTGGAGATTATGGGTAGGTACTCACGTTCCAGCCGACGGCCTCCGCATATTGATCTATTTTGTCATGCTCGTCAGGTTCTGAATCTGTGTCGAGTAGGGTCTCGTTCCCACTATCTGAGTCGCGTAAGATGCTTCTACTCTCCGCCTGCAGATCCCCTTCAATTTTCTGTTCCCCATCCTGCTCTTCAGCCTCTTTCAAGGGTGCCAATGGGGTAGCTTCCTCTAATGCTGCCTTTTGCGAAGCTTGTTTTAGTATGGAACCAAATTTTTCGAAGAAACTGTCGTCTACTTCTTGTATTCTGTAATAAATAACATAAATTACAATGACATTCATTAAGGCTACATTCATGTAACGCTGTTAGTAGAAATCTTCTTTACGTGAATCTATTGAATTTGGCCTCACGTTACTCTTGTCTCCTGTGATACAGGTATACCTATATGTCTGTCTTTATCTACACATTTGTTCGGGTCGGCATGATTCGGTACAGCCTGAGCCGATATCATGTTCGTGAAAGAACCGCTCGCCTCAAGTCGAAGTGCCGCTATTAAATCATGAAAAGTACTTTGGACTGTTCGATAATATTGTAAGTTATTGATGAATTATGTGCCTAATTTTCTTGTTGCTTGTCCTGTTGGGTTCCACTTACTACAATTTGTTTGTAATCAAACATATAAATTCCTACATAAATCGATTTTAAAGTAGGTATTGAAAAAAAATGCAACCCAAGTTTGTGATAAACATATATTCAATGAAATTAACTTATGTAAACATATCTATTTTATTGTCTCATTTTAGCACATTCTGGAATGATTAATTAGAACTTATAGGTCTATTCTAAACATGATTATGCTGGCAAATCTTATTTGATTTAAAAAACGATTGCATGGATATATGTGATACATTAAAAATGAATAAATCAACAAAATATAATATACAAAATAACAAAAATATTAAAAAAAAAAAACAGGAACCAAAATAAATCACAATAAAAATAGTAACAATGAAATAAAAAATCTGCTGAATAACAAAGGTGGTTCCAAAGCATTAAAAGGAATTGTAAATACCTTAAGCAATAAACCAACATCATCAATGGATACCTAATATTACTGGTATAATTATTTTACTGTCAAAAGACCAATAATTAGAATAGTCATTTAAATTATAATATTATTATTATCAATTATTACCGATTTCTGGTACATTATAAATGCAATTTGTAAGTCTATCTTCTAAACAACCAATATTTGTTTACAATAATTACAATAATATGGCATTGAATATGACAATCTAGATATGTATGCAATTTAACATTTGATGCAATTCAATATTGTACTTTATAAATAGCAAGGCGGAGTACCTTGTCTTCTTTTCAAACCTAAGAATAGGTACCCCCAAAATGATAATTATTTTGTTGAGAATAAAACATAACTCATATCATATTTATGAGGTAAACTTACTGATCTTTCTTTCATCATCATGAGGTTAGTTAAACTTACTGATTACAAATAATGATCATAAAATTATATTAGAAAATTCATTGGTATGATCTGTTAAAAATAATATCAAGTATTTTCTTTATATTTTCTGTCTGACTAAATCTCTTCAACTTAGGTATATTGAGAGGTGCTGAATTATATGGTGAACAGTTCCATTGTCCCTTTAGGACAGTTTTTTCATTTGATGGTTTTTGATTTCTTATTGTTCCAGACCAGACATGAGGGTATATTTGATATCAGTGTATTCTTCAGCACCATGCATGCTGCCCTCCCTTCCAATGCCCGACTCCTTAATGCCTCCAAATGGTGGCTCTGCAGCAGACAGGATACCATCATTGATGGCAACCATACCAAATTCAAGGTCTCTTGACATTCTAAATGCTTGTCCAAGGTCTTTAGTAAACACATATGAAGCTAGACCACTCCTAGTACTATTAGCAATCTCCAAGGCTTCCTGCTCACTTTTAATCTTCAGAACCGTTGCAACTGGGCCAAATACTTCATCATTATATACCAACATATCAGGTTTTACATCAACTAATAGTGTAGGCTTATAGAAATTGGGGCCAATTTTTTTTGCAATGTTGCCACCAAGTAAGACTTTTGCACCTTTTTGTACTGCATCTTCTACGAAACTGGAAACTTTCTTTGTTTGCTCTTGATTAACAAGTGGGCCACAAGTGACTCCTTCCTGCGTGCCAGGTCCTAAAATACACTTAGATGCCATTCGCTCTTTTAAACCTTTGATGAAATCGGAATATATATCTTCATGTATTAGGAATCTGTTAGCTCCAACACATGCTTGGCCATTGTTCCTGAACTTTGCAAGCATGGCATGATCCAAAGCCCGATTTATGTCAGCACTTGGAAAAACAATAAATGGTGCATTTCCCCCTAGCTCTAGAGAAACCCTTTTAATACCTTTTGCTGCTAGACCATACAATAATTTTCCAACATAAGTAGATCCTGTAAAAGAAATGCATCCAATACGAGGATCTTCACACAATTCTTTTCCAACATCTGGGGCATTTTTTCTGTGACAAGTGACAACATTGATCACTCCCTTAGGTATCCCAGCTTCTTCTGCCAATGCAACAGCAGCAAGTGCTGTCAGAGGTGTATCTTCAGATGGTTTGATAACACAAGTGCACCCAGCAGCCAGCAAAGCCCCTACTTTCCTGGTTATCATAGCATAAGGAAAGTTCCATGGAGTAATTACAGATACTACACCGAGTGGCTGTCTTGTCACCATTATACATTTGTTTGGCCATGGGCTTGATATTACTTCTCCATTTATATGGCGGGCACAATCTGCAAACCAATCTAGAAAAGAGTTGCCATAGATCAATTCCCCTTTAGCTTCGGATAACGGTTTTCCACTCTCTATTGTTACTATTTTGGCTAAATCATCAGTATGTGCTTCAGCAATATCATACCATTTTCTTATCATCTTTGAACGCTCTTTGGCTGTGACATTCTTCCAATCCTTATAAGCAGCAGCAGCAGCGTCAATAGCTTTTTTAGCGTCGGCACCTCCCATATCCGGCACGCTTGTTATAACGGAGTCATCAGCAGGGTTGTGCACTTTGAACGTTTGCCCACTTCCTGCGTCTACCCATTGGCCACCAACGTACGCCTTAGTTTTTAGTAAATGCATTTGTCTTTGTTGAATGCTGTAGGCTATTATATTTCTACGAATACCGGCACGTAAGTATTCCATATGTACAGCTAAGATGTACAGATAATATCGTGAATACGATTTATCTTAATGACACCTTCACACTTTATCACTGAACTCAGCAATTTAATGTTTGTATTTGTATATTTATGTCATTAAAATGGAAGACAAATTAGGCACTTGAGTATTATTGTACGAACTCCACTCCGCCTAAGTCCTTAGTAGACTTTTTTCTCACATTACCATCGATTTATTTCATTGACGGCGCGGCTATAATTGATAAGGTAAGTGACAGTGACAGAACTGACAGGAGCGACCGGAACGCCACTGTCAGATTAAGCTACGTTTCGTTACACGTGAGAGTTACAAACTTTTGACTAAAATCGTAGTTATACTCGTATTTATTTTTTATTTTTAGGTCATTACTAATGTAGAGTCACGTAAAAAGTATAATTATATAGGCAAAGTTTGCAAATTAATTATTTTGTGGTTAATTAAATAGGTAATTTCATTGAATTGTCTTTCAAAGAGAGAAAACTGCTAGTTACTCTGTACATAATACCTAGATGGCGTTTGCTTGTAACAAAAAAGCCGTGTTGTATTGGTTCAGTACCAAACTGCAGGTACGGTTTAATGTAAAAGTATGAAACCAAAAAAAAAATGCCCGGCATTTTGTTCTTTTTTGGGGTATATACTTTACATTCTAGATACATACCTAATAGACAAGTACCTACCTAGGTAGCCCGAAAATCAGTAGGTATAGGTGCCTACTTTTTCAGCTAAATTAAGAACGTGCTTGCTTTGTGAGTTTTTGACCGACTTGGTCATTGTTTAGCTATGTAGGTACCGTATTGATAAGTGTAACCTTTTGCCAGATGTTATCCAATTTTAATCTACGTATAAATATAGGCAGTTTAACAAAATATCATAATTAGATACTACTACTACTTATTTTGTAATCCTAAAGCAGACTTGTAATTAAATCCACAAAAAAGAAACTTTACGAATATCTGCGTTACTTAATAAAAAAATGAGAGAACTAATATAATATCAATTCACCTGTTATCGTGCACTTGTTCTTCAATAGATTTCTGTTGCTGCAACTTTTCGTAAAAACCTTTCCACATAGATTCTTCATCCATGATGATAAACAAAATATCAACACACTGATCAAAATTTTATTTACGTTCGATTTTATTTTCTACAACCTACGTACAAACAAAAGGCGACCGGTCGGTAACTCTTACTAAAATAATATGTAGATACCCACGGTCATCGATATACACAATGAATCACAAACGAATCGAGTCATATGGTCTGGAAGAAAATGACGTAAACAGTACCAGTCTCAGACTTAGATTGGATCCGGAAATAACGTTATTCACAACCGCAGTTTGAGAGCAACCGGCTCCATCTACACTTGAAGAGTTCAGTGACACAGACACTAATAAATTTCACATTGACATTTGCGTCGACTAAATAAGTTTGTTTAAGCTGTATTGGATTGCAAGCATGTAAAAATTATTTGGAGTAAACGCGACTCAGTTTGTTTTGGTTTCGGCAGCGGTAACCGGGCTAAGCTGACGTAATTCAAAACATTTCAAGGTGGCGGTGAATAAGCGAGCGAGCGAGCGTTCTGCGCACACAGCACAACCGTGGCACGGCAATGTGCAAACTAAATGTTCAGCATTAGCACACGTGCTTTTGTAATGTCACACAATCAATCTTTAAACATTTAGACAATGATTCTGTCTATCCTGAAGTTATTTTTTAACACCATGGCCAATGAAAGAAAAAGAGATGAGTCATTCTCCCTACTGAAACAACATACCTGAATATTTCTATTTAATATCTAATATTTCTTAAATATCAAAATGCATGTTTACGAGTACCCACAGAATCTGAGTCTGATCGACCGCGACCATTTTGTTACTATGCATTTAGAGCGTAACATACACCTACTCTACGTAGCGCAGGTACATACTAAAAAGTAAAATTCGACATCTGCAAGCTCTCCAAATTCTATTTCTTCCTAACCTTCACCATTTCTGTAAAGATATTTGTAAAAGGGTCCAGGATTTCATTAAAAATGATCCGTTTGCCGACCGCGGCGGCCCAAAGTTTCTAATTACTTAGTTCTGTAGTAGTAGTGTAGTAGTTATTTCAAGGAGACAAAGATCATCCAACACATCGTTAGGTAGAAATTTCCTTTGGTTATTGTCCAACAATGGTTTGCGTGCCTCAAGGTTTGTCCCTAGCGGCTTGAGTCAATATGGTTGAAAGGTTTTTATAATCACTGGACTGTCGTAAGCTACGTGACGAAGTATTAAGGTACGAGTCCGTAGCCGACTGCAGACAGCAGCAGCAGACGATGTGTCGTTGCGACACCACTGGTTTCTATATTCATAGAAATACATGTTAATGTATTTCTATGAAATACCTTCCGCAGCTATCGACACGTCGCCCGATCGAAGACGACGCGACTTGTCGCCCGCTATTCTCATTATCCACTGACGTTGGAGCGACACAACACGTTGATTTTTCTCAAAAAATGAGTTTTTCCGATTTCGAGGAAGAAAAACTGATAAACGCAAACGCACGATGCATTTCAGCATTGGACGTGTGGCTTGTCGATTTTTCTCTCTCATCATCATTCCCTTGCCCTTATCCCAACTTATTTGGGGTTGGCGCAGCAAGTCTTCTTCTTCCATACTTCTCGTCATATTACTCGACATCTCAGCAGTCACCTACTTTTAGCCATATCATCCTTCACACAGTCCATCCATCGTTTATTTGGTCTTCCTCTACTCTTATAGCCATCTTCATTCATACTCAACATTTTCCTCAATACATTCTCCTTATTCCTCCGCATCACATACCATGATAACCGATTACCAATTTTTCAGTCACCGGCGCCACTTTCAGTAGTCTTATGTACTCATTCCTTATTTTATCCATTCGCGTTGCACCACACATCATTAGCATTAGCATTCTCATGTCAGCCACATGCAAATGCCTTTCATTCATCCCTTTTGTGGCCCAACATTCTGATCCATACAAGTCAGCAGGTCTTACCATGGTTATAAAAATCTTCCCCTTGAGTATAAGGGGAATGCGGGCGTCGCATATTGTTCGAGTGACCTGCCGCCATTTCATACATCCAGTGTTAATTCTGTGCTTAACACTCGATTTTTCTCTCTATACTTGTATAATAAAAACAAGTCATTGTCGTCTTATTCCTCTTCCAACAAGAGGTACAAGAGTAAATCGCGATCGCTAATCCCAAACACGTCAGACATCTTGTCTCACGGAACATTCAGAACTAACTGGAATACGGCGCTGCCCTCTGCTGCAGCCACGAATTTCGAGTTCGTAGTTCGCAGCCGACTGCACACAGCAGCAGCAGATGTCGTTGCAGTCATGATTCCGCGAACCCAACCGCAGATGGCTGGCCTACAGCCGACGACAGCGCAAAGCTATTGTTTTCATTTAGTTATTATTAATACTTAGATATGTACTTAGATAGATAAGTTTAAACCAACTCGTATTTCTAATTATGTCAGCTAGGAAACTTCTTTATAATTATGTTTGTTTGCTTTAATAGCCTTCCAAAACTTTTTCAAAATTAAGTTGAAAGTAAAGAATATAATCAAACTACATACAGTACCTGATAAATAAGTTTAACCTGATAGCAGGTGCTCAAGGCATAGGTAAGTTTACAGGACACAAATAGAAGGAACTGCAAGCATCTTAAACATGACTACATAGATAATAAAACAAACAGCCAATGCACCGCTACTCGCTAGTTGCCTAGCCATATCTGTTACATTGTGGGCGTAATTCATTCTATCACTTCTATCAGACGGACAAACATGTAAGATACCTGATCTACATTCGCGACCGTTCACTAATTTACAATATTCTTTCATAATATTCTTATTAGCGAAGGCAAGAACATTATCGCTCTAGTTAACGTCTGATAGTGATATCTAAGCAAACTAAGAATGACGCATAGCCAAATTCTGAGCCAACGCGAGGTTGTGTTCAAGCTCAAGGTTAAAAGGAGGATCTACCACAGGCTTTACGGTCCACGAACTTTAAGACTCGTGTTACTTCTTTGATTTTTTATCCTTTGTTTAGAACGCTCTAAGTATTTGTGTACGAAAAGATACTTAGTTCAATTTCTACTCAAGAAATCAAGATTGAAGACAAAGCGAAAGGCGGGATGCCACATGTAAGCGAGTGTATGTATGTAAGTTAAGATTATCATTAGCATCACACAAAATTACCTTAACTTACGTTAATTTACAGAATATTAAGATATTATTGCTAATTTTTAAAGCATTGTAAGTTTATAATTACCAGGTAACTTTATGTAGCTATGACTAATGGGGATTCAAGATTCAATGTAATACGTAGTGAATTTCAATTGAAACGTAAAATTATTAGGAAATCCCCACATGCGGGGAATAAAGCGAGAATCATTTCATAAGGGGTGTGATAGAACTTTTATCTTGTTTTACGTTTTTGCCTATTAAGCAACGACCTATTGTCGGGCCTGCGCTGTCCCCCCATACTTAAGTACTTTAATGCTGTAACATGATAATACTGTAATACCAAATCATTAAGAGTAACCATGGAGTTTCTTGCCCGTTCTTCTCCACAGGAAAAGACCAACCGAACCCTGCACCTTTTTTCGACGTTTTATAAGTGCCTAAGTGTCCATCCCATGTTAGCCTATGTGAAATTAAATATTTAATTTAGTTAAAATTTTCGCAAGGATTCAGAATTCATGTCCAAGTTGGTGAACACTCCGAGGGTAATATTTTCGCAAACATTATCCCTCTTATTAATAAACACGGAATAAAATTATACCAGGAATAACAAAGGAATAACCATACATTTTCAAAGGTTTAAACTTGGAATAACTTTATTCTGTGTTTATTAACAGGAGGGTATGATTAAGACTTTAGCACAGAATATGTCAAACTCTCGAGTATATCGAAGCTGAAGTGTAAATGTCTTTGGACAGTCAATATACAGGGTGTAACAAGGCCCTTAACGAAGCCGTCAACTTTACGCAAAAATGATTGCTGGGAAACGACTTTTTTTTTTGGGGTAAAAAATCTCGTTTTTAGTAGGGCTCAATGTAACGGACTCATAACATTGTGCTGATGGATGGATTGAATAATACGGGGGTCGTGGAGGTGTTTAAAGATAAAAATCTTAGATTAAACACAAACATATATTTTAAAAAAAGTTGGAACTTTGACCCCCAATATCTCCGTAACTAGATGGTTCCCAGGTATGGTCTAGAACAAAAAAAATATCGCAATGACGGTGAGAACAATTGCCTTTCGGCTTCGTTAAGGGTCTTGTTACAGCCTTTATAGTAGATATGGTAGTGTCCGACCGAAGCCTCTCTTCCGGCTTCAACCACCTTCGGTAAAAGAAAAACACTTTCGGCCAAACCTTCGGCTTCAAGGAGTACATTTAGAAGTGGTATTATTTTTTACAAGTTGCAACGTAATTTCACTCATCTCGTTAGATTTTTTCTAAGCAGTCAACATAATGTTTTAATTTAAAATTAAAAAAAAAAAAAACATTATGCGAATGTATTCGATTTTAGTCAATCTTGAATTGTATATTTTGTTAAGTTATTAAACCTTTGACTTCGGCTCCGTCCAGAAATCGACCTTCGTTCGGACAGTAAGATGTCACGCCGCCACAGTGGGCTGAAAATAACGTTTCATAGACATACAAATTGTTTTTCTAATTTGACCTGTTTCTTTATTGGAATCTGTTAAGACATGCTTCTTATTGATATGTTCTAAGTATGAAGTCATAAACCACAGGAAAAGATACACTTTCGATTTTTTTTCAGAAACTTTGTATGGAGAAAAACATAAAATAAGCTATATCTCGGCTGTCGCGTGAGTGCGGATTAGTTTCTTTCACATGATTTTTGCTCTATTTTTTTGCTAATTTTTGATGTATAACATCACCCTCGCAGAAGTGCGATTACTGAGAAAAAAATAATTAAAAAAAATATATTTTTTGTTTCCATCTACATTGGCTTTATTAACAAATTTTAATCATATATCTCTAAAAATCATAACATAGCGGTCATATAATAACTGCAGTGCTGTTTAGCTTTCACAATTTTATAATAATAAAAAATATGCGGCTTATAATATAGACATATTATGTTTTTACTTACCTAATTTGTTTATGACACACTAATGGGTCTTGAACAACCTTTTTGAAACAATGGATTAATTTTAATCAGTAAGTACCTACTTACCTACCTATTGTTTTGTTTCAACGAAATCATTATGCACCTGCGGAATTATGATGGCTCATTAGGCAGGTGCGTAATAATTTTTAATCATTACTAAGAATTACCATTAATATAAATAGTAAAATACCATTATTTTGTCAAAAAACAGAAAAATAAAAAAGACACATATAAAGAAAAAGCCGACTGTGTTAAAGGTACATAATTAATTTAAATTAGAAAAGCAGATTATTGCAGGTAGAATAAACAAATTGTACATGAAAATAGAATTACGTTTCAAGGCCAAAGAACTAACATACCTATTTCGTAATTTGTTTATTTCCACCTGCAATAACTTGTTTTTTTTTTTCAATTTAACAGTAAATTAAAAAAAATATACAACAAAACAAAGTTAAAATTCTTACATAGAATAATATTATTTTTATAATTAATACACTAAAGCTTACTCTAATATAAAACAAACGATTCCTTCATAACCTAATGTTTACAATAAATCTAAGCTTACTCTAATATTCATCGCTATCACTAAATTCTGAATCTAGTTCGGATTCCGAATCCAACTGCGAAACATCACAAAATTCTAATTCGGTTTCCTCCTGACTCTCTAAAAGAGTTAATGTTTCTGGAAAAAGACTTTTCTTTTTCTTTTTGTCCATTACAGGTCTGGTTGCCGAAATGTGAGGATCTGAAGAGAGCAAAAGCATATTTAAAATATCCTCGTTACTTTTCTTCCTAGAAATTTTTCGAGAATGGTGTTCTCTAAATCGTCGGAAGTCCTTATTACGGGCTCGTAAACTTCCGACGATTTAGAGAACACCATTCTCGAAAAATTTCTAGGAAGAAAAGTAACATTAACTCTTTTAGAGAGTCAGGAGGAAACCGAATTAGAATTTTGTGATGTTTCGCAGTTGGATTCGGAATCCGAACTAGATTCAGAATTTAGTGATAGCGATGAATATTAGAGTAAGCTTAGATTTATTGTAAACATTAGGTTATGAAGGAATCGTTTGTTTTATATTAGAGTAAGCTTTAGTGTATTAATTATAAAAATAATATTATTCTATGTAAGAATTTTAACTTTGTTTTGTTGTATATTTTTTTTAATTTACTGTTAAATTGAAAAAAAAAAACAAGTTATTGCAGGTGGAAATAAACAAATTACGAAATAGGTATGTTAGTTCTTTGGCCTTGAAACGTAATTCTATTTTCATGTACAATTTGTTTATTCTACCTGCAATAATCTGCTTTTCTAATTTAAATTAATTATGTACCTTTAACACAGTCGGCTTTTTCTTTATATGTGTCTTTTTTATTTTTCTGTTTTTGACAAAATAATGGTATTTTACTATTTATATTAATGGTAATTCTTAGTAATGATTAAAAATTATTACGCACCTGCCTAATGAGCCATCATAATTCCGCAGGTGCATAATGATTTCGTTGAAACAAAACAATAGGTAGGTAAGTAGGTACTTACTGATTAAAATTAATCCATTGTTTCAAAAAGGTTGTTCAAGACCCATTAGTGTGTCATAAACAAATTAGGTAAGTAAAAACATAATATGTCTATATTATAAGCCGCATATTTTTTATTATTATAAAATTGTGAAAGCTAAACAGCACTGCAGTTATTATATGACCGCTATGTTATGATTTTTAGAGATATATGATTAAAATTTGTTAATAAAGCCAATGTAGATGGAAACAAAAAATATATTTTTTTTTATTATTTTTTTCTCAGTAATCGCACTTCTGCGAGGGTGATGTTATACATCAAAAATTAGCAAAAAAATAGAGCAAAAATCATGTGAAAGAAACTAATCCGCACTCACGCGACAGCCGAGATATAGCTTATTTTATGTTTTTCTCCATACAAAGTTTCTGAAAAAAAATCGAAAGTGTATCTTTTCCTGTGGTTTATGACTTCATACTTAGAACATATCAATAAGAAGCATGTCTTAACAGATTCCAATAAAGAAACAGGTCAAATTAGAAAAACAATTTGTATGTCTATGAAACGTTATTTTCAGCCCACTCGCCGTTACCTTAGGCATCCAGAGAAGCTGTATAGTAGTATGTATAGTATTTTCTCCCTATAGTGACAAAGTATTTTGCTTTAATTAGACATTTATCATTATCAAGCATAATATTGCAAACAATTTGTTGGTGGACGTTTTCTGAGCTCTGAGAATTCTCCTTTTGTTCCGAATACAAAAAACTTGATTCATACAATCATACACGACTTTGATTCTGCACAATAAACGCGAAAACTAAATCGTCTCTATATGAAAAATCTTATAATTTCCCTCGGATCATAAACCCTCTTCAAAGCCTTATATAAACAATTGACGCCGTCTTGTTTGTGGCACAACGCGCTTCAAAAATATTTGTTTGCACTTTGTTACTCATACGGGATGTCATCAGTGTATCATGATAGTAATATGTGTTTAATCTTATAAAGTAGATAATGAGAGTAAAACGATTTTACGTTTGCGAAACTATGACGTAATGGGCAGGGCTTACAATCGATCGGGGGACGCGACAAGTCAGGCAATGAGCCAAAAACCCATGAGTTTTTCGGCCATGGAAAGGTTAAGGCCATGGCGAACATGATACGCAAAATTTCTAGACCATTTAATGAACACAGACGAATAATAACAGGCTAGAATTCCTAAAGACGTTGCAATTATAATGCTATTATCACGCTCCGTTCAGGCTTCGTGTAAAGTATATGAATGTAAATTGTCTAGAAAAAATGTAATTGCAAAGTCTAACGCTCAAAATATCTTGAGAATTCACTGTAGGAAAATTTTATCCTCGCCTGCAGTAATTATAACATTGCCGACCTTTCACAAAGGACTTTTCTCGAGCAGTGCTAAATGTAAATAATAATTTATTTATTCTATGCTCTACATATGCAGATTATATTTTAATGTTTTAAATACCAAGATATAAGACCTATTATTTTTTTACTTTCCAGTAAATGTTAATATTTACTTTCTCTCTGTACTCTCGGCTGAGTGCTGATTGAGAAAATAAAAACAGATATTGAAATATGGTAAAAATATTAGAGCATAAATAAGCTGAAAATTGTTTTGAAAGACTCCCGTTTCTGACCTATGTTTTTTTTAAATTAGCCTTAATGGACCTTTACAAATTTAATATTAATCTAAACCTAAAGTATAAAGCAACTTTTTCAATATACTTATACCTTACTAATAAAGCTATCTAGAGCAAAAAAACATATTATGAAAATAGAACATGTTCATGCACAAAAACAGGATAACAAAACCTAAATGACATCACTATTGACTGAAAATAAACTTAAAATTAGCCGATAGATTTTATCAAGTGAATAATTTAATTAACCTAAAAATATAACATTAAATAATTCAGTCTCACTTGGTTTTACTGATTATTTCCCTTTCTTGTAACTTCCTGTACACGAAAGTCCACGGATCTTCAAAATGTTTCGGATGCATTTTCACTAAAAAACAGTCACTACTTTTGTCTTTTCACTTTGAATTTATCACCTTATCTCTTAACTTGATCCCCACTTATAAGTGTTACAATAAAAAAAATATTTATTTTTATTTGAAAACTTTTTCCTATTATAGCGCGCGTAACGATTTTTCAGGCTGCGGACAGCGCGAGGTGTCAGCGACTGCCTGTCTGTATTGTAATGCCGTAAGCTTTGTTTGTCAGAGGTTCACCTACCTACTCCAGTTTTTTAGAGTTACAAGGCTGTTATAGGGAAACCATTTTTTGTACAGTCAATTGTTAAATAGCTGGTGCGTTTTACGTTTCATTCTCACGCCAACTGCCGTTTTTTGGGAACTGTAACAAAAACTTTTTAAAGCCGGTATTTTTCTAAAAAATCTTTAATTGCTGTGACTTGTAATTAAATCATATTAAATTATTTAAATTATTGTCATGGTGTAGGTATCAAATCTGAGGAATAAATAAAATAGTTAGGTAGAATATTTGCTTCGGACTGAACTTAGTACGGAACTGTGTAAAAAATATTTAAACGCCATCACACTTGAGTGAAACTGGAAGGAGGATTTTCCTAATCCAGTTTTTGCATTATAATTATTGCGTTAGAACAAATCCCCCACAAACAATAGAGTTATTAAGTTGGTGTCAGATACTCGGTGATTTAACACCTTGATTTTACAACGTTCTTGCAGGCGTTTAATTAGAGCGCTATGGAACATTATCTCAAGCAAAACACCCGCATTTTCATTAGCATATTTTTTCAATTGTAGGTAACATCCAAAATGCTCACCATGAACATGATACTTGGTATTTTAATTAGTATCGTTAAATTTGGTTTGCCTTACATTCTTACAAAGAAACGAATGGCATCGAACTGCAATGTTCGAAATCCGTATTTACCAGTCGGTTAGTCAGTCAATATTATTGCACACTATTGCATTGCTCATTTTCCCTCTATCTGCCCGTTTTTGTTGAATCCTCTCAAAAGACAGTTTCCCGTGACAGGAATTTAGTCATTTAAATATTGTACCTATTGATTCAAAACTTATTCATAAATTAATTTAGGATGAAAACCAACCAACCTACGAGTATGTCGTGGTCAATTTGCTGTGAGCCTTTTGTAACTGCAGCTGAAGAGAGCCAGTTCTTTAATTTATGGGTAACTATGTACTTTCCTTCAGGCTATAAGATATAAAACTGTCGTCACCTGTCCATAGTAAAGTGATTGAGTAGTGGCACTTACCAGTTTCATGTTTAGTTATCTATTGGTGCTAGTTTGTTAGACAGCTAGACCATCGACAGATGCCTTCAGTTGTGAATAACGGAGTGTGGTGTCACAGTCATGTAACTAATGTAATGCCTCTGAACTCTATTTTAGGCGTTAAGGGGAACAGGGGCTGCGATTCTCCATACAAATGTATTCCCCTTTTTCTTCCTGAATAATGCCCTAAAATCTAGACTTCTAGAACATTTTTTTTTTTCATAATGTCGACGTCTACTGTCTACACGTCCCTGTCATTTCCTTTTTTTTCAGCAACTAATAGGTAAAGAAAATGACCCTCCAAAATGACCTAAAATGCCCCATTTTTACGGCCGTGATGTGTCACTATCGTACTCTACGGGGCCTGCAGGCTTGACGCAGCGCAACAGCAATAGTTTCTTCAAATACCTATTTTTTGGCCCTATCCCCTCTTAATTAAAGAACGACAATCCACCTCCAAATTACAGGACAAAAACCCGTTACTACTCGTAGTTGGAGTTGGAATAATTGCAGAAAGATCTCAATTGTCATTCAGTCGTCCAGCTTAGGAGAGAATAATCTACAACCTCTGACAATTTGATTACATATAATGCAACCTTTAACCCTATTGTTTACTGCAGTTAGTCGTACCATGAAGCCAATATTCCTGAGGAAAAACTACGTAGTGAAGTCTAAGTAGTAATGATATATTCTTACGTTGTTTCTTAGGAAGAGCAGAGAATAGAAGTAATAATACATAATGTATGTCAATAGCCTAACAATGAGAAGGTATATGATCATTTTGAACAGTTGACGACGTATATACAGTGTATGGAGGCAGATAATTTGCATTTGGCAGAATTGCCGTCATTGTTTTCCCTTGCTGACCGTGTGCTCTTGGAACTGTTACGGAACATATTAGGCTAAAGTAGATGCCTACCTACACAATTAGCGTTGGTCATCAGTTCTTAAATGAGTTGATGATCTCAAAACGTGAGCTAGTTGTGTTTTATTCTATGCAGCAAATAAATTGCAATGGCATAATGATTATTGTAGAATTCCCTTATCCATCAAACTCATTAAGCGATGAACACACATTAACCACTTGATTGTTTATTTCAAATTAATTTTCCAAGTATTTTTACTTGATCAAGCAAGATAATTACGGTTTATAAAATCAACCCCGGCAGCTAACAGAACTTAATGCCAACTTATTATTCTGTGTTAATGCCTTCACAATTCCCCTTAAAGACTACAGGAGCTAAAGTGACGGAAATGACTGTATATGGAGAAAAAAGTGAAGAAAATAACAGCTTGCACTTTGATATCATACCGTAAGCAAACATTTAATAGTGCAAGTATAACTAGTTCAGCTCCCGCAATTTCCAAGTAATGGACTAGCCAGTTTTCAAAAGAAGTTTGTTTGAAATAAATTATCTGTATCAGCAATTTTTCTGCATGTAAGTACCTAACTATAAAGTGTGTGGTAACTAGTTGAACATGGACAAAGAACATAGTCATTTAGTACGTACAATGAATCTTTCTTGGTGCAACAGAATGAAGGGATGTTTATCAAGATGCTGATGAGCCAGTCGTCTGTACGGACGCGTTCGCGTGTAACGAAGATTCCACACATTTATTAAATGCATCTGTTGCTAATTTACAGCTACCGTTAGTCATAATATGTAATTGCTTTTTAATTAAATTAAAATTAATCTTTTCTTTTTACTTATTTTTGTAGCAGACAGGTATGAAAAAAAAATACGAACTACAAAAAGGCGCCCAAAATCCCCCATTTTTCCTTTTTTTTGTAGCCGGTGACACTCGCGCCACCAAGACGAATCTAACGACGTATAATTTATCCAAATCGGTTTGGATCAGATTCGGATTCATCCGTTTAAGAGTTACGAGATCACAATAGAACGCGACAGCCATACATACTACATATCCACCTAAATACACACATACATGCGCGCGAAAAATATTATATAAAATACTCCTGCCCTTGGGGCCTGTTTCACCACCTACGAGGATGATTAAGTTCCTGTTAACTTAGACAGAAAATACTCAAAGGTGAAACGAAGTTTATAGTGGTCGACTGGTCGGATTTTCATAGGACTTTTTTTATTGAGTTCGTAGAGGAATGGAGAAGAAAGTAAAAAAAAAAAATTCGCCTATCGCGACTTATTTTTTGTCTTTTTCTTGAAAACTCATCGACATGTGTATCCTGCCCGTCCTATAACCTACGGTGCACAAAGTTGGTCACTTACTGAACAGCAGAAGTCCAAACTCAAGATTTGCCAGCGGGCAATGGAGCGCAGCATAGACAAGACAAAGACAAAGACAAAGACATTTATTCGTAGGATACGGTAGGCACAAAGTTGTTAAATAGAAATAGCATAGTTCAGGACATATCCGCCGCTAGACGCGGCATACGAATATTTACATTATTTACACATGAAAACACTAAAATTTTACACTCTATTAGAATAAAGCAAAAAAAAAAAAAACTAAATGTCTAAACTCTTTATAATCTAATACATAAAATATAAAACACAACATTAACATTAACCTTGGATATAATAAAAAAATAAAATAAAAACATAAAAAAGTGTATAACAATATCCAGTATCTACCTATTATATTTAATATCTTCAAGAAATTCTTTTACTGAGTAAAAAGTCTTTTGAAGTAGCCATGATTTCAACTTGTTTTTAAAAAAATGAAGTGGTGACTCTCTTAATAGGTGTTAAGCGGACAGATCGCGTAAGAAACACTACCCTGCGCTCCATTACACAAATTGCAGATGTTGGAGAAAAAACAGCCAAGCTGAAGTGGGAATGGGCTGGCCATGTAGCACGAATGCGCCCGGAGAGATGGGCAACGATCGTCACTCACTGGATGCCTGTCGGAGGAAATCGCCGTCGAGGTAGACCGCGGCGAAGGTGGTGTGACGATCTGATCTCGTTTGCGGGGCGAACATGGCCAGATATTGCACAGGACAGAGAGGTTTGGAAGGAGAAAGGCCTTTGCCCAGCAGTGGGACACAAAAACGGCTAACAAAAAAAAAACTACTATCCACAGATAACAAAAACTAATCAAAATATTTATAGCCCATTCCCTCTCATGGAGAGGAGGCCGAGTGTCCCAGCAGTGGGAGCATTAAAGGCTGATTAGGCTTATGCTTATGCTAATCAAATTATTTGGAGGTAGTCGACAAATGCTGATTATTGCTGATGGAGGTGGAAAAGGGCCGCTGGTAAATTTACAAAAATTATCGTAATTCTAATGTAACCATTTCTCACAATTTCTATCTAAGATCAGATTAGTTGCAAGCTTGGGTTTCGGCGCGCAATTTAATATCAATACCGATACCGATGCCGCCCCCAATTCTTAGCGATGGAGGCCTTTTGTCATGTTTTACTTTTTCAGCAGTAACTAATGTTTAACAAGCATCAATATTTTTCTAATTATTATAAGTTCCTCATTAGAGAGCTAATAAAATGAGGATTTGGACAATAATTTGCACATTGAGTTTAGTAGAACCGCTTCGAAAAAAAATGCCTTCATTAACATATTATTATGTAGATGATTTTCTGCTATTTGCAAATTAAATTTTAGTCACTACTCTCATGGATGTGGATTTCTTGAAAAATTTTATATCCAGTTATCCCTGAACAAGTATCAGTTACCAATTACAAAAGAAGTCTTAGACTTCAAAATCGATATATTAAAAATAAATGAAGAAAATAGGAAATTTTCCAAATAATAATTGAAATATGCATTACATGGATAATGAACAAAGAAACAGACCAAATTGGCGTTAAATGGATGCACGCAAGTCACACTATTACGCCACAATATGAATTCGTCGAATTTGAAGTTATTCATAAACGAAAAAAAAATATTCCTTAAGAGAGGCAAAAATCGCTTCGCTTCTGAGGAAGTGGACTTATCTGGCAGAAAATTATATGAAATAATAATGTTTTCTCATTCTTTCATTTTATTTATTTCTTAGCGATAAAACTTGCATTTTCAGTTTAAACCATAAATAGAAAGAAATAAAGAAAAAGAAGATTTATTAGTCTCGCACAAGACAAAACAATAAAACAAAATTATATAAAAAGAAAACAATAAAAAAAAAAATTAAACTAAATTGGTCCTATAAGGACCAAAGGAGGTCCTGTAAGGATAAAAGGGGCTATCCCAGCATGATGCTGTAACATTAAAAAATGTCACTTCGCTGGTATTCTGATTGGGAAGTTATTTATATTAGGTTTATCTTGTAGCTGATGGACATCATAGCCTAGGGGCCTTAGAAGGGCGACGGATGACTGATAGCATCAGCTACGAAAAGTTGTTTGAAAAATCGGTTGTCATTGTCATAAGGCGATTCATGCCGTGAGGAACATTTTAAGCAATGACCAGGCTACACCTGGAATATAAATTTCCGGTCATCGAAAAAAGCGCCCTTAATTATGTATATTTTCGGGTCACGCGGGAATTACGCGAATAATTGAAGAGACTTAAGTTACCATTACAATTCAACCGCCTTCTTACATCCGAATGGCACAGTAACATAGGTAATGCTATAATAACAAACAATAGTTGCTACTTGAGCGCACATTCATGTTACACAACCTCTCGGTCGCGGTAATGTGTACGAAGTAACCGTTCACAATTGTGTGGATGACCAAACCCAAGGCCGGGCTTACTCACCAAGCGTGGCAATATGTTTTTGATAATAGTATTTTAAATCCACTAAAAAAATACATGAAGCAAGGCTGGCAGCAGTTCTTTGTGCCGTCATTAGAGTTTTTGTTTCAATGACAGAAGCAAGATTTTTAGAAGTTACTATCTCCCTCCAAACTTGAAGGAGGTAGCCAAATTGTAAACGAATTATTGATTCCATTCAAATTTCAAACCCATGTAAAAATATTTAACTAAGAATTATAAGTACCAAGGGGAACCCCATAATCAACGAACGGGTTTTTTCATCACTAGGTAAATTCTATTTTTCTTTTAAAAAATACGCTAAGATGAGCATTGTTCAAGTTTCTCACGGAAAATCCAATTGTTTTCATGACTGACCGCGCCACCTGGTGAATTTTGTTCGAACTTGTATTACTTCAGCATAGATTCTTTCCTCTGTTTTCCGACAGAGGCGCTAGTGAAGCGCAGTTTTTTTTTTACAATCATTTTGTAATACTTACTGTACAATATTGATAGATAGTAGTTATTATTAGATTCGAAACGCCTCATCATTTAAGTACCTGCCTAACAACATTATTTCCTTTTTCTAATAAAAAAAAAAAATAGAAAATTTACAAACAAACATCACGTCGTGTCTGTTTTCCCGAAGGGTTAGGCACAGGTGTATATAAAGTGCCTACACATTCCACCAGTTATGTTTATGTCACATTTAAAAGGGCCTAGTGCCTATAACAAAGCCAGGCTCCGTGTAGCTACGGAGAAATTCCAAATGGAAAAATCCAACAACACTGCCCGACCTGAGAATCGAACCCAGGACCTCATACTCCGTAAGTAGCTTGCGACCGCTATACCAACGAACAACAACAAGATCAACAATATAACGTTTGTCATCAAATTATTGGTATAAAACTAGATTTTTTACTAAATTATCAAGCCGGCCTGTTTCCGTATCTTTTTAGTAATTACGAATTTATGCTAATTTCATTTCCATAAATACCTTTAATTCAACTGCAATGAATGTACCAACCTAATACACGATTTTACTGCAATTACTTATACAGCGTGTAACAGAAAGGGTATAATCATATGGAATACTGTGGTACGGACCATCAAACTGAACAACTTTCTCTATGGCACCACCATCGAAATCGTAAAGAAATAATCAGCTGTCCCATGCATTTGGGTCGAGTAGGTATTGAAATTTTGTATAGGACAGCTGATTATTTTTTTACGATTTCGATGGTGGTCCCATAGAGAAAGTTGTTCAGTTTGATGGTCCGTACCACAGTATTCCATATGATTATATACCCTTTCTGTTACATGTTGTATAAGTTGTTACAATGAAACAAAGTGGATGGTTGCCGCATCACTAACTATCAATATCCTTTTACGGTTTCAAGTGGTTATAGAATTTAAAAAAAATACATAGTATTCGATCATTAGGTTCTGGCAATTTATTACTTAATCACTACATAGTATAAAACAAAGTCGCTTCCCGCTGTCTGTTCCTATGTACCTATGCATAGATTTATAAAACTACGCAACGGATTTTGATGCGGTTTTTTTTTTAATAGATAGATTGATTCAAGGTTTATATGTATAAAATTACACCCGTGCGAAGCCGGGGCGGGTCGCTAGTTTAATAAATGATTTTAATTTCGCACTTAAATACGCCCCCTAATTGACCTTTTGTATTAAACTGGCTTTAATGTCCAAAAACAGCATTTTTCGGTATTTTTCTGCAAGATCGTCCTTATTTTAAGACAGAATTTTCATGAATATTAAAAATAGTAGTCCCAACGGTAAATTTGTTATAATTACATTATGTAGAAAGCTAGGAATTAAATGCAATTAACCTAACTGTATTAAACAAGTCACCGTAGCGCGAAAGCTTTTATATAATCCGAGGTGACAGAGCCTGATCTTTTCTTATTTCAATTATTTATAATCTTCCCTACGTACTTATTAAAGGGATGTGCGAGGTGTAAAATGTGTAGATATTTAGCAAAAACTATAATAGATAACCACCCACATAGTATGTGGAAAAAGCATGAGTGTAAAAGGGTCGCCTACTGCGATTAAATACCACTTAAGGAGCTGCTATTAATCAGTTACAACGTACGTTAAAGTTAACTTGGTTTGCATAGAGCTGTTGTGACTTTTTATATCACGTTTCAATAACAAACAGTTCGCACATGTTTCGCGATCGGGCGACCCGGTAATCTACTAACTGTGTAACAGGAGGAAACAACTATAAGTTATCTCAGGTCAGCATGCTTTTTTCAGTTATGCCCATTTTCAACACAAACATGATGCTGGTAGATTTTCCCCAATTCCCGAAATTAATTATGAGGATATGAGTTTGATTCGTAATTGCAAAAAAAGGGATGTCCAATTAATAATTAGTTTCGTGTTTAACAAACTTTTAGGTTAAAAAGTTATCTATGACACATAATAATTAAGATTCTAAAGATTCTATACATTCGTGCGGTGAGGTCAACACATCCCTGCAAATGTGTTACTGCGCACATAATAAAAGATCTCGTCAAGGCATTGCCACTTAACTTCTATTAGGTAAATTATAGCACAAGTTAACAAAAAGCTGTCGACTTACCTCCGGCTGTTGTCTTCTGTTGGTGGAGTTTGTTTCTTCCCACGCCATAACAGTAAACAATCGAAAGCCCCTTTTTTGAACGGCCGCGGTGGCTTTAACATTTTCCAGCGCTTTCTAAAATCAATAGTCTTTGAACTTCTACTTTCACTAGCTTCCGCACTAAGGATATTTGGTTCTGAAACACCTTTTCGTAAATCACTAACACTGGTAGGTTTCTTGGTAACCTTTTCAAAGTTTAATGTCAACACTGATCCACCAGGAGGACATGTTTTTCTTTTTGATAGAGGGGTTGACGTAGCAAAGGATCTATCTATGGATCTATCACACTCTAAGCCACTGTCTGAGAACTCGGAAATGTCCGTAACACCTTCGCAGATACTGTGAAGTTTAGGTCTCCTGTTTTGCATGTTTTGCGCGACTGTTTTGGCGTTCAATATACTGTTTTGTTCGAAATTTTTACTTTTCACGTTGTGGTGGACATCGACGAACGCTGTGACGTCCTCGCAGCTTTTGGTGTTGTACTTGGATAAAGTGAAGTAAGGTTGGGCTTCTTGTTTCGGGTCCGTTTCAACTTCCATTTCGCCAATACTTGTTAGGTTGTCCTCACTTTTAGATAGCACTTTGAGGTTTGATAATTTCTTTGCTCTCGGTGGGCGTTTTGGAGATGTGTCAGGCGTGTGGCGCACCGAATAGGGTTCGTCCGCTCTCTTAGTGGGCTTCGAGTACTTTGTGATAATTCTGTTTATTTCAGCGTTGTTCTTACGTCTATATGTGTGTCGTTTGAAGTTGAGTGGCTGTTGATAAGAGTCGGCTACAGTTGCTCCGGCGACCCTCGCTGACCTTTCGCGCCATTCGGCCACTTTATCCTCTATCAGCCTCTGCAGCTCGAGTGCGCGCATCATCGGCCCTATCTCTGGCATTTTTATGAGAGGTATCTCTAACTCTTTCAATAAGGACTACTTTATTTGGCGATCTCTTTGGTAATTATCACAAAGCTACTGTTGATTTGCACAAAACTGCATAATTCTGCAACAAAACATTTAAAAAACTATCAAAACAAATCGTTTCCCTTCAACCGCATATCTAAGGAAACATTTGTATTATAATGAACTCAGTCACGAAAGGTCTTCGCATTTGGGCGTTCCTTCAATTAGTGCCCTAGTTAATCAACGCTCTAATTAGATATGTAGAAGAAGCCCTTCAAATTCCATAGTGACACAATGCTATTGCAATTTACAATGTGTGTTGTTTGTGATCGAGATCGAAGTACATAACTATCACAACGTTATCTGCTTAAGTATTATAATAGGTCTATTTATTTAAAACAAAGAATACAAGATAGGGCTTAGAATACTTCTGCGGGTAGCAGAGATACACAAACATAATGACTTGATATCTAACTGCCAATTTGAGAGGAAGTGCCAACCGCGATTTCTAACGTCCTTCCGAAAATGTGTTCCTAACCTCTAGGTACATCCTATCACCGGTAATGGGCTATTACACAAAGTACAGGAACTGTGTCAAAACTATCGAATCTTTATCGCAGGAATCTTGATAAGAACTAACCATTCATATTTGTTTGGCAATATTTCAAGGCAGACTTTAGCTGTTTTCTATATTCTGGCCGTTGGAAGCTACTGAAGTTCTTAATTTTTCTTAAGTTTTTCAATACGTAGGCAATATGTTCTACTAGCAAAAGATGCGGTAGATCACGCTTTGGTTACTGAATTCAATACGTAAAAGTTTAGTGACTAATACATATAGACTACTATCCAAACAAATTAAAAATAGTACTTACATACGCACATAAAACTTTTTTTACACACGGCACGGCTATTCGAGTTGAGGTATTTGTAAGCGATCAATTTATCGATTCATTTGAATGAATACAAACTGTTTGATTAAATTTTACGAGAGCTATAGTCGCGAATACAACGTGTTTGACAATAACACTCCAGTATTTTTTACCAAACATTCCAAACAATGCATGTAGAGGTAGTCTGATAACAGATAACATGTATCGCATGAGAGAACAGAGATAAATTCGATTATTTACGATGCCAGTAAACACTTTGTTACTTCAAGAGTTCAAGTATTTTGAAACAGTTTTCAAAGACCACAATAAAGCACAATCGTAATCTAACAGTAAGGTATTGTGTAAAAGCAGACTGTATAACGTTATCCGTCATTACGTAATTTTATTCTCGGCTGCTGAGTATGTGGGTCTTACCTATACGCGTTTCGAAATTCTAATCAGTCTTTGCGTATAAACACCATAGATATTTTGGACTTCGTCATGTCAGGTAGGTAAAAGGTGCCTAACTACTTCTTGTATGGGACTGTCTATAATTTTGGCATTTGTTTTGAATTTTAATTGTAAGGACATGGGAAATGCTTGAATCAGTATGATAAGGCAAAGCACGCAAGAAAACATAAGAAAATGAAATCATAACTTACACAGTACCTATAGCTTGCTTAGCATCAACCGTCAATTAAACTTTCAATTGAAACAACACTGATCACTGAAAATCGGCGTTTTTTCACAAGTCATTAAGATCGCATAAGAGGTATCGAGTACACTAAGTTTACACAATCCCAGCGTTGTTATGGTGCGTCAAGGCACAAGGCACACGTGTGGCGAGGGCACGTGCAGATTCCACAGTGAGGCGAGCGTTCCAGGCGAATGCTCCTGCACTTGACTCAGCCAGCAATAACCACGGACCGGCCCATCCTGCCTCCACCGCAACAATGGATTAAATAGAGCATCCACCATACTACTATACTCTCATTATTGTCATTTATCATTACATCACAATACGCCGTCACTGTGCACATTACCGACATGTTTTCTTACTGATTAAGCGGTGGGTGTTTCTTTTTAATTGCGAAGTATTTTATAGTAAATAGAGTAGACCTGATATGGTACCATGTAGCCACTCTAGGGGCAACATTAATTTATCATCCATTTAACTGTCACCAAATTTTGAATGAACTCCCGTTACACAACCTGAGCTACAACTTACGGTACTAGGTCTTAAACCTGCGTTCTAATTTCTAACACCATGGAATAGGTAATTGCCATTATCTGTTTTCATGGGGCATTGTTCGGCGCTGCGGGCGTGACAACTGCTTCCGCCAAGTTCATTGTCGTACGGGCGGCGCGAGCGCATGTCGTTGTCGCATTCGTGCCCCTCTGTGACCCCAAACTTATTTAATAGACTTTCGGCCATGCACAAATCCCTAGTTACTATTATTATGCAATCGTTAACCTGTTTTGGCATTATATAAGGTTCCAACAAAGTTAGAATTTTCCTAGTGGGAAAACAGGCTTCTTGTTTTTTTGCCTTTTATTATTATTCTAGCAGAATAGTGTTAGAATAGCGGACACATCTTTTATCTTATGTTAATCCTTTCAAGCAGGAACATCTAAGTACTCGTCTAACTTGTTCCACAAGATAGGCAGCGGATGGATGTTGCAATGTTGCAATGCATGTTTGCAACCCATAATTTTGCTAAAGAGCCACTATCCAAACAGATATATCTCCCTCAGTAACTAAAGTGTTAAATAGGCCAAACTATAATGAGGATATTTTGATGATGCCAGTATCACGTCAACGCTTAATTAATTGCAAGGTTACAGTGTTATTATCCACTTGAAAAATTTAAAAAAAAAATTAACACTATTCTGGAACAACGGAATATAAATATTTGTATGAACGGCGTGATGACACAGAAAAACCTATGTCACATTCACGTACTCGCATCACAAAGATTAGGCAGAGGTGGAATCTCTGGTGTGTGTACAAGTCTTGACCATGCTTTCAAGAAGAGCGTAAAAAAAGAGCATTATGCACATTTTGCTTGACTTTTACTTCATTCATTCAAATAGAAAAAAAAAGGGAAATGTGGTTTCTGCCTTTTGCTATAACTTTATTGTTAGTTAATTTTGCATTACGTCGATAACCTCAGAAAGTTCATTTTTTCTTAAGAATGTATCTAAGCATGTAGGTACATAGGTTGATTAACGCAGTGTTTCTGAAGACTTATACCTAGTCGTTATTGCAGCGAGTCGATAACCAAGCCACCATATGGGGTACATGGACCTTATTCAATATCAAACGTCGTGGTGTGCAGTTGTTGACAGGGCAGTATTTTTACTTTGTGTCTATTCAAATAAAAGAATTTTCCTCATACTAAACATAATATGACCATTACTTGCATTGCAACCCCAACGAGTTGGAAGCTCATCTGTTAAAGGAGTTAATACCCCTATAAGAGATGAACTTTCAACTCGTTCAAATCTATAAAGCTTACCGTGAATAAATATACGAGTTTTCTACTGTCGTATAAGATGCTCGCCGTTAATACAAAACACGACAATAAATCCCACATCCAAATCTCTTGCACCCGGACACCCGGAGTACTGCCCTCTCGAGCTCAAGTCAATTGCTTGAATTGGCTCGAATTAACAGCTACCAGCCACACAAAAATCTAAATATAGATATTTCAGTTGAAATAAGGATAAAGTCTCGGCAATTAATCAGACAGAGGAACATAATAATTATCATCAGTGTAATCCTAGGAAATGTTTTAGACGTTAGTACCTACTTCATTAGGAGGCAAGGCTGTGAGTGTCTAGCCCATAGAAATATAAAATTTAATATACATCTATAGTTTAGCCCATACAAATGTATTTCCTTGTTTTCTCCCTGGGAAACAAAACTAGAGCAAATATTTTTTACTAGGTATATAATCTATAATTCTATATCCATGGTAGGGTATCCAAGTATACATGCCTCCTCTATGTTTCGTTTATTTTCAATTTGTTAAAAAAAAATAGTAAGTAATATTATTTACGTGTTGTAATCAACTGTTTAAATGTTTTTAGGGTTCCGTAGCCGAATGGCAAAAAACGGAACCCTTATAAATTCGTCATGTCTGTCTGTCTGTCCATGTATGTCACAGCCACTTTATTCCGAAACTATTAGGTAGAAGTATTCTGTGAACCACTTTACGATTTTAATACAAAAATAAAAGATTAAGGGATACATCCCCATTCCCCATACATGGATGGAACTGAAACTAAAAAATATTTTTTCAATCTAACCTATACGTGCGGAGTGGCCATAGGTAGGTCTTAAAAAATTACATTGAGGTTCCTAAAACCATTTTAAATCAAAGTCAATCGATTAGAAAAGACACTTCGAAAGTGGTAAAATTTGTCCCCACCTGTCTCTAATTTCTAAAGTAAAAAGAGAAAAATTCTGAAAAAAAAAATATAGGATTGTAGAACGTGAAAAAACTTTCAACCAAAATTAGTTTGAATAAGATTTGAGGTTTAGTTTTTGAGATATGGGACTTTTTCATCAAACTGCAGCAGTAACGTTGTTTTTTCATTAACATACTATGAAAAACAAATTTAGTTTTGCTATTGAATGTATAACAATACAACATTATGAACGAGCCTTCAAAATAGTTTTATTATATTGTTTCGTGCTACCGAACCCTGTGTGCGTGTGAGTAAGACTCGCACTTGGCCGGGTTTTTTTTGTATGAGTAACATCGTTAGCTTAGTTTTTAACTTTATTGTGCACGCTGTAGTCTCCGTGAAGTAAAGGAGTACACTTACTCAATTACCCATTTGATGACCATTATCTATGTAATGCTTTGTGTATATTTTTTTGGGGATCCTAACAAATAAACATCTCATACTACTGTATGATACATCATATGGACCATGGCGTGTATCGGCTGTCATTTGTAGATCTTTGACAGTCATTACAGGTGGAAAGTCTGACAACCAGTCTTACCAAGGGGTATCGTATTACTCAGTACTAACTGGGTTGTGAAGATCAGATAAGCCGTCCCTCCAGGTAAAATACCAGTATATGATGTAGGTACTGTATCTGGTTAGACTGGAAGCCGACCCCAACATAATTGGAAAAAGGCTAGGCAGATGATGACATGTATGACAGTATCATAAGCGTAAGCTATCATCATGGGAAATTCAGGATGATTCCTCAAAGGATAAAAATCGAGACGAATGAATAAGCTCTAAGGAAAACATGGTGTGAACTGAGTAGATTTTTTTGTCTCCTTGCATCATTCATTATATTTAGTGGTCATGTGTCAGGAAACAACTCTGCATGCATCATCCTCTAGGATACTGTAGGTATTGGTAAACCCATATAAGGCAAAAGTGTTTTTATTTTTGACTAGACTCCTCAGAGGTAAAGATATGACGAAAGGCTCCAGACTAATCCTTTTTCTTTACAGGATCAAAGGACTATCCCTTCGGGAGACCCCCTTTCGAAAGTCCCTCTCACCACAAAGTAGTCATACTTACATAGTTAAATTAAACTCCAGCTGTGTATGTTTGAAACAGTCCCTTTATCGGGCGGTGACGAATAATTATCCTCTGGCGTCCCGACAAAATTACAAACAAATAAATGCATAATGTTTATTCCCGATAAATTGTGGCTAAGAAATTAAATCGAGGGCTTTTTTTTTTCAATATAAGCGTATTGAGCTGTGGTATTAAGTAGGTGCCTACATCAACCCTAAATGTGTCATCCTGGACTATTTTGTTCATAAATCCGCTAAGTATTCTTACTTTTAACGAGGTCACCGCAATAAATCATCAGTATGGACAAGGACATAACTTTCATACGCGACTTTCCCTACTCGGCAAATCGATCACCGGATCCTGCGCATACCAATCGCGCTTCTAACTTCACCTAATTTTCTTTAATTGTCCAGAGACAAACAATGAAGCATCGCCGGTGGCATTACTATTCAGTGACTGTCCGCATACGGGACCGTGCGTAGCATTGTCAAGGCATACGAGGTCTCGGTCTTTGATCCCAAATCCGATACAGAGAAAGTAAAAATTTCACCCAAATAGCGAATTGCACAATTTGACCAAATAAATCGTACGCGTTCAGGGTTTTCAATTTTGACCATGCGTCGAGTTTTCCCTTTTTTGGTGAAAGATTATGTCAGAAAATAGGTACTATAAGAAGATGATTTTATAAGCACATACGATTTAAACGTCGCAGGATTATGTATACAAACCAGAAAAAGTATGCGCTTCAGTAATGTTCGTGTTTCCGAATTAGCACGAAAGTCAACAATTATTAAGTATCTCCCCACACAGGCAAAACACCAAGTTTTCGAAACGCATTTCTTTTCTGGAAAACCTGTACAAAACTATATTTAGAAACAATATACATCATCATTAATATTACGTACCTACTACATTCTACACTACAGCAAATCGCTCTAGTTCTAAATATTTGTCTAGAAAAGCATACACAACCATTAAAACAAAGTTTTTATTAACTTATAATCACAATAAATAACTACTTATCTACAAATAATTTAAATAAAAAATAAGTCTTTTGACTTGGTTCAGACTAATTTCAATGGCACCTGCTATAACAATCCAATATAGCAATGACCGCTGACAGCACTTACACTGCGAGATGTTTAGGATGAGTCTCGCCTGGAAGAAAAATAAATACTATTAATATTGAATAAAAATAATACAGGGTGTAAAGTTGTAAACAGACCCTCCACGAAACCTTCAACCAAGAATTCTTTACATCTAACTAAGTAACTCTACGCAAAAACTTTCCCTGGGAAAAGACTTTTTTTTTGGGGTGAAAAAACACGTTTTACGGTAAGACTCAATGTATGGCACTTATAACACCGTGCTGATGGATAGATTAAATAGTAACGGGGTCGTGAAGGTGTTTAAAGTAAATGATTTACAAAACATGTACTTATTTAAAAAAACTTGTGAAAAAGTTGGAACTTTGACCCTCTATATCTCCGTAACTAGAAGGTTACCATACCTGGGGGTATGGTCTAGTACAAAAAAATTATCGCAATGACGGGAAGAACAAATACCTTTCTGCTTCGTTAAGGGCCTTGTTACACTCTTAATAATGCCAAAAGACAATTGAATGAATAAATCTAAAATACATACATAATACTGTAACATAATACTGTAACACATGATTATCAGGTTTTTTTTTTCGTATGGGAATAAATAACCCCTCCCGCTCTGGGCTGAGCAGGAGGGAGTGTCAGACTTTTACTGACTAAAACCCATCCATGTTCCTTCTTTTGCCCTTTGTGTTCCAGGGCCGCGGTATCTCTTTCGAACAGTCCCGCAACCCTGGCAGTAGCATATCATCTGAGATGAAGTTACCAAATTTCGAAATAAGGTATTATGTTCTTAGTGGTTTATAAATGCTATTCTGGTAAAGCAAATGTAATTAATTTTTAAACGGTAATAACTGAAAAAAAAAATACAGAAACGGGTGAACGTCCCAATATCGGTATAGGAATTTATACTTGGTTTTATTTATAGGCACAGTATAAAGAAATAGTGTAAGAAGTGTGACCTTTTTATCATGTGAAATGAACCAAATTACTAATTACAAAACACTTTTAAAACTTTAACGCTAATTGGATTGACGTTGTTTAATCTATAAATATGAAACTGTTTTACATAGAATTTAGGGTTTTATTCACCTGAAATAGGGTTGAAATTCGTAGATGTCGTCGATGACTCGGCGCACGCGACACGTGATGCCGCCGCAGCCCGGCTGTTGTTGTCCATATACGGAGATGGCGCGCTCCAGCAGCTGATGCACCGATGTTAACTCAACCACTGTCACGAGAAAAATATTTGTTACATACAACATATCATACGGCTTATTTTCTCCGAAGGGTAATGCAGAAGTTTGCACATCATAGTAGGTCCCACAGTTTGCCAGTTATGTTAAGTCCCATGTAATGGGAGAGGGCAAGCTTATTGACATCCACCAGGTAGAAATACAGCAACTGGCTCAGGGTTGCTATCGATAAATTCTTAATAGAAAAACCCAATACCACTTTGCCCTGTCTGGGGATCAGACCCAGGACCAGCGAGACAGCCATATTAGTTACTTTCAGTAAAATGTAGTTCAAACCGAGACTGTAAAGCAAACTTTTTGCAGATTCAAATGCATGAAAAAGGATTAGACAGGCTTTTTCGTTTTTTTTTTTCAATTTTGTCATAATGAGGCCACAACTCGCATGCTGTGAAGCGTAAAAAAATTTTTTCAAGGGCTGCTGTCTCCCATCTTTTACCAACATCATAGGCCGTAGATATGTTCACAAAAAGTTGAATAATTCGATGATTGCATAATGAAATAGCAATAGCTTCTGTGAAGAGTATTTTATCACAGCTACTTTAACAGTGACTCACAGTTTTACGAACCACTTGTTTAGTCGCTTCTTAAACAAAAGATAGCGAATTGCTCCATTATAAAGTAACGAGCGTGACGTCCCGAGTTTGATTCCCACATGTGGCAATGTTATTAGTTTATGACTAAGATCTTCCCATGCATTACATAACATCGTGCTTATTATCTCTAAAGGCAAAGGTGTAATAAAAGCACTCATATTTCGGAAGTTGTTATTAATGGCTTCAATCGGCCACAAATCTAGAATCCAGGCTGCTACTTAAATTGGAAACCTAATAAACACTCTTCCCGACCTTTGGATCGAACCCAGGACTTTCATGCTCAGCAGTAGTTGACGTTTATCTATAGCTTACACATGGTCATCGATTTAATTCATGGGAGGCGTCTATGTTAACAATTAATACCAATTATTGAGATCTAATATCGCATTCGGGGAACTATATGGTACCTACATCACTGAAATTCCGGGTAGCCAATCTGCGAGCACAGATTGTACGTTATGTAGTTCTTCGTAATGGCCAATCTTTGTCAATTAGTGAATTAATTAATAGAAGTATTTACTAGGTTACTACAGAAATCTGAAAGAGTTCTATTTCTTGGTAATCCACATTTTAGGTCATGGTCCCGAATATAATGTGCTTCAAAAACCCAACCTGGTCGGAAATTCAACACCCAAAATTTAAAAAAAGCAAATATACTTGGGTACTTACGGTTCTTGTCGCCAAATCTCCGCTCATCTTCATCTATATTACCACCACCGCTACCTTTCTTGAACGAGATAAGTTTCGGTATCACCAATAACATGCAAACCACGGCGAGCATAGTCACAAGCTTCTTGAAAATTAATAGTTTCAGCAGCAATTTTGCAATGGTCAAGATGTCCAGTTTCAACGACAGTTTGTCAAAGAATCCTAATGCTGGAGCTGTGTAAGGCACTCCATAGGATGGCCTCAGCGGCGGACCATATATTGGTGGAGGTAGAGGCTTGGGAACCGGCGGGCCGTAGGACTGAGCTGGGGGTCCGTATGTCTGAGCTGGCGGTCCATACGACGGCGCAGGGGGGCCATAAGACGGAGCAGGGGGGCCATAAGTCGGAGCAGGTGGCCCATAACTATGAGCTGGAGGGCCATAATTCGGAGACGGTGGCCCGTAAGTGTTCGGAGGAGAGTTGTAGGTTATTTCTGGCTCAAACTTTACAGGCGCGCCATAACTAGACGTCGGTGATGATGGCGCGTAGCTGTTTGAAGCCGAAGGTCCGGAGTAACCAGACGATCCCGAAGAACTGAAACTGTTGTCACTGGAATACGGCGGTGAGTAATCGTAGCCGGATTGATAATTGTCATCACGATTTGAAATCTTCTTTTCTCCATCTTTTGCTGTTATTATCACAACACCTTGTTTTGCCTTCTCGGCTTCAACGCGCGACTTAGAATATGCATCTAAATACGTATCGGTTTTCGATGCAGTCGATTTTGTTCCATTTGTCGGCCCAACAATTGCAGAAACGCAAGAGCTAACCGCTAATATTACAGCAAAATATTTAAAGTTCGCCATGTTGTTGCTAATCCTCGGTCTACCGCCCGAAAGAAGTTGTCGCCATCGATCGCAACTAACGAATGACAAGCGACGTTGACTCCCATTCAGTTTTCACTTTTGACTTACCGTAAAAGAACCTAAATATGATAATGGAACACAATTAAATTCTCTGAGTGAGCCCAGTGCGTTCCGCATTGCTCATGGTAAGTAGGCGCGCGCGTGTCGCGGCTCGCATGCTAATGGACGTTAGAGACCGTCGCGCCCCGCCGCGAGCCTTGTTGGATGAGCCTCCCCAAACATCGGGACCTTTCATCGCATAAAGAAATCTTTAATAGACCGCAATTTGTCTGTGAAAGTTTTATCGTTGCTTTTATCGGTCATGTTATAAAAATATGTTATATGAATTACATCTGATGAAATATGCCTACCTATTGTGCTTCCTTTCTCTACCTAGAATGGCAAATTTATTTCTTTTTTATGGAGGCTCTAAACAATAGTTAGTTTGGTTGATGTGCAACAAATGCATCAGCTCTTCCGTTTGTGATTGATGACTTAGGTCTTAGTGCTTCGGCCGGAAATCAAACCTAACAAGAATAAATAACAGTGAACAGATTGCACCACCTTTCGACTTGACAAAGCGGAAAGCCATCACTTGACATTCTATGGCACACCGGAATTAGATTTTCAAATGTCCAAGTAAGTATACTAAGTAGGTAAGCAAGAGGTTAAATAGGTACGCATTTAAAATCTAGTTAAGAAAAGTAATCGAGGCTCTATCAAAAGAAACTTTCAGTAATAAGACATACATCTTTCAAGCAATAATCTCATCAGACGAAACGGAATTCACCTCTACTGAGTCTCAGCTAGAATAAATGGACCAAACACTGTACCCGGTAAACATTTACAAACGAGATCACTCATAAGCTTTCATGGACTATACACCACCTCTTAGGTCACGTATCTCAACGGAGACAATCTGAACATGATGTGATGGATGAAAAATCACAACCAAGACAACATTTCAGCTGGTATTTAATAGAAGTTAGAGCAATGATTCATAGCAGTGAAACATCCTACACATTGCATATAAAGCGTTCAAACTTAACATTTCCACGTCATTGCAAACACTGCTAATGTCTTTCGCCAACTTTTATTAGGTGCTATGTATTCTCCGGCGACTTCGATTAATTTGTAAAAGACGGCGAGGTTTTAAAAGGCCTAGTCCGTATTAGTTTATATATCCATTAATACAGACCCTGAATTTATAGTACCCTAGAACAAAATAGGTCAGATTATTGGGGTTTGATGATTACGAGTTGGGGACAAAACGAGTAATATAAGGGGATATGGTTGAATGTAATAATCTGCTTTACATGTATCTTTTTCCTCGAGGTAAAACTAACCGAAATTCCCAGATATATAGAAAAGTTTTCCTGAAAAATTTCCGGGCACTTGAAAAAAATACCGGACTTTCGCTTTGAATTGTACCGACAGTATAATTTAAAACTGAGGTTTTTTACAATGCTATAATAATGGAGAAAGATTTGTTGCAGTACATTTCAGAGTGCATAGAATATAAATCATAAACGCTATTTACTTACATTAGATACGCCTAGGGCCACACTGGTGCAGTGTGTTTAATTATTGTATTTGGAAAATCCGGATATTTTAGAATCCGGACGTATGGTAACCCTAAGTCAAGAGCGACTGAAGGAGAACGACTGAATGATCGACATGATCAAACCGTACCTACTCGTAAATACTGGCATGCAAAACTAAACAAAAAGTTCCAAGCTACGTACCCTACGTTTTGAAACTAGTTATGAAGATTTAATATATCCAAGCATGAAACAAATAAAAAAATCAGCGTTTGATTTTCACAAATATTTTTTGAGCCCTGTTTAGCTTTCGGAGCACGAAACAATGAATTTTGCCAACATTTCCGACAGCCAAATGTATTGGGACAGGCTCCAAAATGATAAAATACAAGTTGTATGGTAAAACATACGACAACAGCATATATTGTATTTAAATAGTTGCCGATTTCTACTGATCAGCAATGCACAGGTGTGTCATTTTCACTTGCTAAGTTAAACGAAACTAAAAGACCTTTTCAGTTTACTAAGTTATGCGCTTTGCATTTTCATAATCGTGGTCGCAATAGCAACGTAGGTTGTTATTTCAATACCTTCTATCTACAAACATACTTGTTCTTTCTTATAGCCATATACTTATGTTATAGGTACAATCTCCTAAACAGGCATCATTTTTCGAGAAACGGCTTCTGGCTAAAATTTGGCTTGAAGTCATTTCCTCGGCTACTCAAAGTATCTGTATTAGGCCGCCGAATGAGTAGCAGAGGAAAGTGGTCAAAGGAACAATGAGCTCGATTTTGAGGAAAACTAGAATGTTTTGCATTGCAGTTTTTATAAAGGAGCTCTAAGCTTACGAAGTCTGGCGCGTTCGAGTTCCACGTGCGCGTCAGAGAGATATCAGCAAACCGGAAGGGGTTCGAAAGGGCCGATGCCTGCCAGGGCTACGGGAGTGTTCGAAAACGAAAGAGATACCGCGGCCCTGGAACGCAAAGGGCAAAAGAAAGAACATGGTTGGGTTTTATTCAGTAGAAGTCTGACAATCCCTTTCGCGCCGCCCATCCAAAAAAAAAAACTTCCAGAACAATAATTACTCGTCCTATAATATTATTGCATTAAACTATAGTGTTACTGATAAAGGGTAAGGAAGCACGATGTTGCGAAAAGACTGTACCTATCGAGTAAAATATCTTCAACGCATTATTAGCTCTTTAAACTCGTGATTTAATGCAGGCGCCGCTAAGAGTGCACAGTCTGTGAATATCAATATATTTGACGCACAGCTCACAACACTGTGAAGAGAATGTTTGAATGAATTTGAGGGACAAAGAGAAAACGTTTTTTTTTTCATTATTTTTGTACAGTGAAAAGGCTTTAGTGTCTTGGATAATTTCAACACACTATGAGCTCATCTTTCGGACTTGACTGAGTAATTTCAAGAGAACAAGAAAGAATTCTTTAAGAAGTATGGAAGAAGAAGACATGCTTCGCCGACCCCAAATGAATTGGTATGATGATGAAGCTAGAATGCTTTACATTTTCTTTACCATCAACAACTACTAAAAACCTCTCAAAAATGGATTATTTATAAAATGAGAACTACAAATAAACAATATTGAACATTTATTCCTATATATTTCTAAAACTACTGTATTATTCAAAAGGATTAGTACCAGTCAAGAGTCTGTCTTCAAAATACTTGTGACGTTTTCTCACTTTCTCCTCGTCAGGTTTTGCAAAAAATGAACTGATCGATTTTGTTTTTGCCTTCTTAGTGTTTCCTTCGTCATCCACATCCTCAAAAGTGCAGGTAGCAGCTTTCTCTTCTAGCATATGTTCAGCTGTTGACCAACTAAACCTGACCAATGCTGGGTACCCAAACACATTGTCAATCTGTTCACGAATAAACTTTTTTGTCTGTGGATCTGAAAATAGAACATTCTTTATTGCGTAACTTGATCAGCGTAGATGGTGTGATTGTCATCAGGATTGCAAACAAACGAAAAAGGCTAGGTTCTACCCAGACCAATATTCTAATAGCACTTCTTAAATCAAACTTTTCTTGTTTTTCTCCGTTTACTTACCTCCTGGATATCCACTACCAAATTCTGTGTGTGTCAATTCGAACCCTTCACGGAACTGCCACACTTTTAAGGCATGATCTCTTGTCACCTTTGCCACAATACTAGCTGCAGACACGATAGGGTATATAGAATCGGCTTTCTTTGCCACCTGAAAATAAAAAAATAATTAAGGGCTTAAAAGTGGAACAAGGATTATGTTTGGGACCCCATTAAAGAGCAGCTCAGGCTAGTCTGTACTTAAATCTAGTTTTATAACTAGATTTAAGTACAGACTAGTGCTGAACCTGTCATTCCCAGATTGTGACTAATCCTTGAACACTGTTCTTACTTCTCTGTTTAATGAACATGGGTATATGTGGCCACATTGTGACTGGGAATACTAAAATACCAGTAATATTTTACTTTAACTCTTTGTGAAACAGGGCTGACTTTTGCCTTGTTCAGAGGATAATGTCCAAAATGCACAGTGTACTTTTATTAACACATTCAATTTGATGTCATCTAGTGTACTTGAAAACGGTTATAAGCATTACCATACAATGTGGCAATGCCATCAGTCTTTTGGACCTATTAATGAAGTGCATTTGTTGGTAGCTGACAAAACATAAGGAGGATAATACAATTTTTTTTTTTTTATGGCATGGCATCTCTCAGTTCAGCCTCTGAGGCTGGCTACTGCTTAACTGGTCTATGCCTGTGGATGCCTAGAATTTAAGGCCTCCAGCCAGGGGCAAAGTTAACTTATAAGCTAAGCGACCACTCGCTAAAGGCACCCCCTGTGGGGTACGACCCTCGGCTTAGGGCGTCGCTGGGGAGGGCAGCAAGGGGACAGGCTGGATCATACAAAAGGTGCTTACAGTTATCTTATAGTCAGGGAATATTGCAGCTAACTTGGCTTGATACTTCTCTGGTGGACCAACAGTATCCACATACACTTCAGTTATGTTAGCGCCACTCTCTGCTGCCTTCTTAATTAATAAAATTGCTGAATTCATAGAAACCTGAAATGGAAATAATTCAAATATTAAACATTTAACACCCATTTTACATACTAGGGATGTTTCAACTAGTATGCTATGAGTTGACCTTTAAAGAAGATCATTCATAATGGGACTGATGTGAGACACAGCAAAAAAAAAGCTTTGATTCAAACATGTCTTGAAACCTTCACAATTTAAAATCACTGTTGATGTAATTTCATAAGGCAACTTTAATTCCAAAGGTAGGCCAAAAAAACAAGGCAGCATTTCAAATGTTGACTAACATGGAAAAAATATAAACCATTTCAGAAAGTTATAGACGGGGAATAGGAAACAAAATGTAAAAAGAAATGACTGTAATAAGAGGTAAAACCAGTGCTGACCTCATTTAAAGAATGTTTTGCTCTTCTGTACATTGAGTTTGAAATGTAATTTGGAGAAATCACTTCAGCAACCCATCCAACATTGTTCAAGGAATCCTCCTCAGACAGCATTTTAGTAAATATATCATCTCGCTTTTCTTCTGTTAATGCTTTTGAATCAGCACATCCAAGATCTTGCAGTACTTTAGTTTGGTTCACTGGACAGTAGGCCACCCCATACACCATTGGACCTAAAACAGAAAGCTAATGACATCATTTCTTGACAATACTGTTGAGTATGAAATAGCATACGCTAAGACGCGTCGTCAAAATCAGAAAACGGTATGAAAGGTAATAATTCCGTCTTCAACCCCTGCCGTTCCTACGGGGTAATTGAGACTTACTGATAAATAAACATGTTGTCATGGAGCAACAAAACGCCTGCACTGAGTCCTCAAAACGTTTCTATCGGATAGCTATGAACTGCCTGAATATTATAATTCACAAGTTTTCATTGCCTACCTAAAACAGGCCCCCGTCCTGCTTCGTCAACCCCGAGCATGCATGGCTCAGTTTTACAAACATCTGGAACACCTGAACAGTTTATGAAGTTGTTAAAGTTGTCGTTAGACTTTATAAAATCTTTTAGTTCTTCCAGTGATTTTATCATTATGCCTTTTTTTAAGTATCAATGTATTTTTTTTGGTGAATGTTTACTGTTTATCACATCAGCAACACTTTGACTTGACATTTGACGGTAAGAAAGAACGTCAGTTTTCTTTCGTTTCGCGGTTTCCCGCCAAAATATTTGATTAGCAAAAAAAGTGTTACCAGACTTAAAAGCCAATTTGCAAACGACTACGGCGGCGCGAAAACAAGTTGATTGAGAACAAACCAAATATTAAATGTTTTTTTTAAATACTTCATTAGATTGCCAGCGTACTCTTGAATGGCAAATGAGTATGACACGCCGACCGCAGCTATAATTTTACAATTTAAGAGGGATATTGTCCAATGAGGACTATCGTTTTTGAACTCATCAGATGGCGCCACTGTCGGGGAGGTCATGTCAATAATTCTATTTTATACTTTAAAGTACAATAAATTCATTAAAAATAAAAAATACGACGTATAACAACATAGTGTTAATTTTAATTCAGAATGGCTAAATCTAGCTACGGTAGACCACAATCGTGAATATTAGTAAAAATATGTGGTAAAAAAACACGCCACGAGCGAAAACTCTATGACATCTGACATTTCGGTGACCTCGTGCTACACTAGCGCCTCTAGCGGTGAATTCATACGCGATAGCCCCAATTCCATCTTAAGGTAGGTCTAGGGAGTATATTAATCTATTGACATACTAAGAAAAGTTGAAAATGCAGGCAAAAGCGAGTGAAGCGAGATCGAAAATGTTAGCATCCCGCCTGGAATTAAAACACTCTCCGTCTTTTGGTACCTCGGTACACTTGTGCAAAGCGATGGTGAAAACAGAAATAGATCAGAGATTAACACTGGATGGATGAAATGGTGGCAGGTCAAGGGAATAATATGCGACTCCCGCATTCTACTCCAACTCCATCACCATGTATCAGAAAATTGGGCCACCGAAGGGATGAATGAAAGGCAGTGGCACCACACAACCCCCTTTGCATTCTCATCTCAGCCACATACAATTTAATGCTACATTATTTTACCCATTTCATTAACTTAGCCAAAGCCACAAAAGCCAAAAGTTAGAGGACGCCAAAAGCCATGCACAAAAGAGGAGCTAAAGTTGACCATAACTTAGAGGAATCATCTATGAACCATAAAGTACAAGAGAGAAGAGGAGAAGTGCATAATATTTTTAGATGTAGAAATCAAAGGTGTCATCTGAATAATTACTACAAAAATAATACTGATCGTGAACATTTAAGGTAAATATAGCATAATACTTGTTATTATTTTGTAGTTAGTGGCTTGTAAGTGTTTCAATCAGTAATTTATGTATACTCGTTTGTAGGTTAGAGTAGTGCGATCTAATATGCAGAACAACCCCCAGGAGCTTTCATGGCAGGCGATTCAGGCTATCGTCGGGGTTAAACTTCCACCAAATGTACTACGTTTTGACGATATTGGATTCCACTTAGTCAACAATACGGTTTCGAGCGCTGAAGACTCTGATTCGGATGTAGAAATAGTCGAAAATGATTGGGAGTCTGATAATAATGTGTCTTCCAGACCCGATCATTCCGACAACGAAAAAACTACGTCGCCCGATAGGGAACAAAGCGAATCGCCTATTTTACGTCTCGTAGAGCCTGATAATAATAATTCGGGTAAAGAATCATTAGATTACAGAGAGTATGTCGAAAAGATTGATGCTAAAGATATTTCACCAAAGGAACGTATGACACAAATCCACATTGACGATGCGGATAGTTCTAACGGTAATGTTATGTCGATCGAAAACTATTTGGAGGTCACTTTATCAACAGACTCTGAGGCTAGTCATACTTGCAACCAATGTAACCAAATATTTTCTAATGAGAATTCACTTGCCTCACACAAGTGCAGTGCTAAACCCACCGAAGAAAAAAAATACCCCTGTCATGTGTGCTCAGAAAAATTTCCAAGCTACTGGGACTTGAGAAAACACCTAAGTAGCCATTTTCCCGGAATGTTGGAATCTAAGTCAAGCTTCTGTCATCTTTGCCAAAAAGACTATACAAAAACTGGATTCATGAATCATTTACGTAAACACACGGGTGAGCGACCATTTGTCTGTGAACTTTGTCAAAAGGCTTTCTCTCAATCAAGTTCACTTTCAATACACATGAAATTCCATCTCAATGTGCGAAAGCATGCTTGTACTGTGTGTGAAAAGAAATTTGTTACCAAAAGTGAACTATCCCGCCACATGACAGTGCACACCAAGCAGAAGTCCTACTATTGTGGAGTTTGTGACAAAGCTTTCACTCGCTCTGATAACATGAAGAAACATGAGAAAACTCATGGGTAAAAGATAGATGACAGAACTGAATGAGAATATGGAACTGTGAACAATGTCATAATATAACATGCAATTCAATTGCATTTTAATATCAAAATTGTCAAGTTATGAATGTCTGGTCAATTCTGTTGCCAAAAACACTGTGGTATAATACTTTTCAACAAGCTATGATTTCTGATTCTCTTATTGCCAAAAAGTTAGTTATATGTTTGTTAAGAATAGAACTTTTACATTGTTTATACTAAATTTAAACCTATCATGATCTAGTTCATATTTTAGTCATTATGGTGTGTTTCTGTGTTTATGCGAGTGTTCTATCACTCATGTGTGCTGCTGTAATTGCTTTCAAGATTTTTTATTTATATTATTTTCAATTGTATGTTTGGGTTAATATTAGTGAATTAGTAAAATGTCTTTGCAGGTGCTTTACAATAAGGTCACACATATCTCAATCCAATGTTGCCTTTTAGATATGATAAAGTGATATTTTAATATGTGGATATATATATGTAGGTGGAATGTCCAAAGGTCCGATAGCCTTATTGTAATGTTTACATTAGATAAAGGAAAACATGTTTGTTATTCAATATGGGGCCTTTCCAAAATATGTCACAAAGTATATTTTTGTAAACTATACTATGAGGTACTAAACTACCAGTTGAAGTGAACTTTTGCCAAATTTTAGATAAGTATTTCAAGTGATTTTTATCACTTTACTGTGTTGTAACCAAAGCAATAACATTTTTAATGTGCCTATTCTTTATAATAATTATTATTATAAATACGAGTATACCAAATAATTTAATTATTAGTCTTAGTAGATGTAATAAATTAAAATCAGTGGTAACTAGCAAGTTACCTCATTACTTGAAGTGGAAGAAAAATATAGGAACTCGCATTAGTTTTCCTTCTTGATGGTCTCCTAATTTGTTAGTTTTATGACACTGAACAACTATTCTATAATATTGATACATTAGTTAAGGTTAATGAAATGAGGTCTTGATTAAACATCACAAATGTTTAAACAGTGCACATATTTATTTGAAACTGTTAAGGAACATTAGTAAATTAGAATACTTTACTATAGGCAAGGGTATAAATCCCTGTGCTATAAGACTTTTAAACCAAAATAAGTAACGAAAATCCCAAAGATTATATATCGTCATATTTTATAATTGGCTGTATAACCAAAGGCTAAAATTAATTTATTTTGTGCCACTTGGATTTCATAAACTGGTTGTAAAATAATGCCTTGTAAAATTGTCTAGATTTATTAAATCTAAAATAGACAATAATCATATTTTAATATATTTATTATATTTAATTTTTAGGTATTTAACTTTGCATGACTTGTTTGTAGGTTTAAGAAATCGATATTGAGCCAAAAGAAATAAAACGCAAAATCTACAAGACTGACGATAATATTCAGAGTAGTATTAACTTGTGCACAAAAACAATTATTTATTCATACTGTTTATTGCAATTTTCTATTTATCAAATTTGCACCTTGTTAAAAACTCATCATGACAATTAGATTAAGATCCGTTTGATATATAATTTGAAATTATTTTATGGAAATGTGTAATAATAATAATTGCGATTTTATTAAAGAGTTGTTTGTTGCAAATTATGTTTTATTTCAGAATTGAATAATATTTTTCCCTTTGTTCTAGGTTGCACTAACGATGTCTGCAAGGTTACGTAATCTTAATCCTTATGAATTGCATAAATACTTAGTTAATGTTTATTGTCTCAATACGAAGGGTTCTGCCAGATCTTTGAAGCGAGACACTTCCAGAGACAGAACTGACCTCGATATTATAAGAGAAAACCACAAATTTGTGTGGGAGGAAGACGATGTTGCTGATACATGGGAGAAGCAGTTAGCTAAAAAGTATTGCGATAAACTATTCAAAGAGTATTGCATTTGTGATTTAAGCAGATATAAAGAAAACAAAGTAAGTTTAACAAAATAAGGCAACACAAAATTCCCTAAGTAGGTAAATAAGTAGATAAAATCAATTTACACGCAACTCTAAAAATAAACCAAAGTCCGGTTATCGCCGTTGCAGTAGAAATTCTCATTCGTAACTAACAGAAATCATGTAGACTAAATAATGCCTTCTAACGGGTTTAGAGGTCACAATGGAATATGCGATAAAGGTTCTCCCCTAATTTAAAACACGGCTGTGAGATGGGGACGATCCCTTATGTAACTCAATTTTTTGCCCGCGAGACCTTCCTTTGTGTTGTATTAGTAGGGAGCGCAACAAAGGCCGTGCTGCCTTTCTGTAGGCTAAATATAGCTCTATACATTCACCCGCATTGATACACAGTAACGCACATCTGGCTATTCGTGCCACAGCCGATCCCTATTTGTCTGTCTCACAAAATCAATGACAAAAAGGCACGTTTTGCTCTCACGGTCGTAACGGCCCAGAAATAAAACATATATTTTCGAAATTATTACATCCTCGTCTATGCATACTCTACAACCTACGCGAGCAGATCTATATTAAGTTACTAATTATTTATAAAGCTCAATCTATCTATTTAAATAAAAATCAATGTCCGTTCGATAGTACCCTAATGACTTCGTATGCTACTAAATTGATTTTGATGAAATTTTGCACAGTTGTTCTACACAAGCCAGAGGTTTCCGAAAAAAAAATTGGCGTTGCAATTACAACGCATGCCGGGCACAACTATTATTATATAACATTCATATGTCTGCACAATATTATCAGAATTCGTGCATGGTAACTCTTTGTATAGCTACCTTTCCTTTACCTCGAGCTGTCCCTGCAATCTTTGATGTCTTACCGGTGCAAATGCACTGACCTATGTAGAATTATTTTTCTCTTATGATTTTCGTGCTTTATCCATGATTTCGCTAGCTTTGCCGTTTGATGATACTGTACCTGTCTACACGATAACTAAACAGGTTCCTTTGTACCTCTTCAAATAAATGACCTATGTATGAAACACTAGGTAGCACTACGATGGCGCATCGAGAAGGAAGTAGTACTCGGAAAGGGTCAGTTTCAATGCGGCAATAAGGTGTGCAACAAAAGCGATGGTCTAAGGTCCTGGGAGATCAATTTCGCTTACATGGAAGATAACGAGAGGAAAAACACTCTTGTGAAGCTTCGTAAGTTTGATATTACCTATCTTAGCTTTAACACACATTGCGGCGGAACGGTTTGGAACTGAATTCTTATGCTAGTTCCGCGGCAATGTAAATTGAGCATTAATAATTATATGTAAGTTCGGTACAAAACCCACATACTCACTAGCTCTATACCTACCTATCTTTATTATTGCGACTTTCCTTCGTAACGAGACGTAGGAGGTAGCAGGCACGATCTGAAAAGTGCGCCGGAATTATATATATAATTATGTAGGTCCGATTTAAACTGGCACAAAAGTAAAGACATCTTTCATCATCAATTTTAGTTCACGACTGCGCGTGACTTAAGTACTTGTTGACTTAAAATTTTCCAAAAAGGTAAGTGCAATTTTATGTTCGTGTCCAAAGGCACTCATCTGTGGACCGCAAATCCTCTTGCCCTTATTATCTCGTAAATACTCATCATGCGTAGAAACTTGCAAAGTTTCGTAATCGTCGTAGGAAGAGTAGGTACGGTCAGCAAATTCAAATTCAATTATTTTTTTTGGCATAGAGTGTCACATTGGACGTGCTTTTCATTCCATGTTTTTCTTCAGAACTTTATGTTTTGCGGATGCGGATCTTACCTTACTTTTTCTCTTATCAAAAAAAAGGTATACCTCGTCTCAGTTCTATCATGCGGGACGCTCTGGTGCGCGATGCCTCCTCCGCTAAATACCACTTTGTGGTACCTACATACGAGTGCTCTGGTCAGATAGATATCGGTCAGCAACTACAGTCGTTTAAAATCGTTAGGAACTTTAACTTACCTACATTGTATTCATCATAATCTACATAATAGCCAGTTTAGTAATTTCAAGCTGAAAATGAATGAACTTGAACTTACCTTACTTGTTGCGGAAAAAGTAAGTCATCCATCATAAAATAACCCTTGAAATGATGGGCTTACTGTGGGTAGGTAGTAGGTACTTGACCGACCACAAGTTCGTTGAAGCGGACGTGAAGTAATTACGCCAATTGGATCTCGTTGTGCATCTGCCACTCCAAGGGAGGGATAGGTAATTTCGATGTATAGGGACATAGGCCTGTATTCTCAATACTACGCGGCACCTATACGGAGGTACTGTATTATATGATTGCACTGTTATTTGGATTTTTAACGGGAGTATTGATAATTCTAATAGTGCGCCTTTATTTAGGCATCCAATTTAGGTGACGCCTAGTGTTGCTAAATACGAAAACATGAGTCAGTATGTCGTCGTAAGGCCGTATTGGGTTGCATTTTCGATACCTTGTTATTTCCATATTACGTAGGTGGGTTAACAAACTGAAAACTACGGTTAGTAAGTAAGTTTTCAAACCAAGTAATGCATACTAGATCTCTCTATTAGGTTTATGCCCTGGATGTTCTGAGCTGTTAAACTACAGATCGAAGAAACGTGAAGTTAAGAGGCTCAAGAAAAGTCAAAAGAAATCGAAGAAAGCTAAAAAGCCGGAAATAGAAGAAAGTGAAGACGAGGAGGAAGAACTGATTTTCCCCGGCACCCCAGAAGAGCCCGAGGAACCGTCCGCTTCGGAAGCCGGAGACACGGAAACGGATGAGGCGGCATTATGGAGGAGAGGTATGTACGGACGCCCTTTAGTATTCCAGGAAAGGCAAAGCAATTAAGAGGAAATGAAGGTGGTATTTTCTCCATACAAACGCTCTCGTCATCTTGGTTTCTGAATTTCTGGAGCTATGATTTTTTACAGTTAAATAAATATCAACCTTTTCTATGTCCCTATGTTTTCCTTTTTGATGATACATAATCTGTATCAGCACTAGAATCTTTACGAAATGCTAAAAAAAGGCCAATTTGGAGCGCTGTCAACAGAGGCCTAGTGTACAAATTTGGCATATATTAATGAAAAAAGAAAAACATAGGGACACAGTATATATCCTTCTTATTCAGTTTATGAAATATCTTTTAAATTGATCCAATATTGGAGGAGGAAATAGTCGAGAGCCAAACCTCGAATTATGACTTTTTACTTGTCGGATCTGTAGTTGTCCTTAGCGCACCAATGTCGAAATCCCACTCAAAGAGGGACAGCGATAGTTTCTTCAATTACTTACCGCATTTCCTCTTAAAATAAATTATCCAATGAATAAGCCATTAACAGAATTAAAAAATCTCATCACATTTTCGGAACCAAAAGGATGTGGATCCTTGTGCTTAGCCAGAATCAATTTCATAAGCGAAATGTTAAAGCTTGTTCGATTCTTAATAATTCAATGAAAGTTAGTAGGTAGTTATTTCTTCAAAACTTCTTTTTTGAGAGAGCTAGACTATTCAAAACAAAAAAGGGCCATTTGGTTATTATTACACATATCGGTTTAATTGTATGAACATTAACTAATAGACAGATAGAAAAAAAAATTGATGTTAAGAACTCTCCGTTAACTATTTTCTAGGTATTTCTTGGACGTCGTGTAAAAAAAAAACATTCTAAATCGGAGTTTATTAAAGGGGTTGGAAATTTTTTGTATGAAGCGTGGCCTGCCTAACTTCCGCCATTTTATTTTCAAAATAGCAGGCACGCATTAAAACTTGCATTATTCAAAAGCTGAATCAATACAAACCAGTTTTATAAGAGACAAAATCTTATAAGCGTCGCGTATCCGAGATACTTAATTTTGCTATCATGGTAAAGCATTTAATTCTGCAACTGCAATTTTATAGGTTTTGTTAACTGGAAGTACCCTGAAGGTTTTAATTTACTTGCCAATGAGCAAAATATGCGACTTAAATGGCCATATTTTTTTAATGCGTTGACTAAAGATTCACGGCTCCCAGGGACCGTAGATCTATGCATTTGATATTAATTTCAACGTACCATCACGCGTTCTTGAGAAAACAGGTCGGACAGACCAACCTACAACAAGGGGTTCCATTTTTCTTTTTGAGGTACGGAACTCTAAAAATGGACTCGTATTATTTAGCTTTCTGCGACTCTGCGTTTATCATGGGCACACCAAAAATACCTTCTGGGTCTTATTTTGTTTGGAGTAGTTATATAGTTATCGCTTACAGTACGGCTTATGATTGGTTTCTGGTTTTTCATAGGCCGACCACACGAGTATATCAATGGTAGGTACTATCTAGAATCTTATAACAGTTTATATTTCAAGGAATTTTCAGAATTTTCAATTACTCGGCATTGTTTAATAATAGCGTTATTTTACTTAGGATTGCAAGAAGCTGAAGAGAGGTCTCGAGAGGAAGAATTTCAAGAATACTTAGAAGACTTATTACTGTAAATAAGTCAAGTAAACACATTTTTAATTTAGTAAATCGTTTTATTGCAATCTATTTTACAATAAGAATTGTTTAATATATTAAACTGGAATAACAATTATTCAGAAACATGATTTTCTCTAACAGTAAGGACCCCCCAATAACGGGCGCGTTGAGCTAAACATAACTACAATTCGATCTGTATACATTTATATGAAACCCACATATCACAAAACAACAGAATGGAAAGCACAATGGTTGCTTCACTCTGAATCTCACCTCTAGTGTTAGGGAGTTCCTTACTGTAGCACATATAACTATGAACATATAAGCAAAACATACGACGTATATTATATTGTAATGTTAAACATACACAGCCGATGAATGGACATAGTGATTGGCTTTGAAAGTAGAAAAGTTTGAATTAATTTATCAGTTTGTTTCAAACTTTTTCACACTATATTTCAAAATTGTAATCATATTCATAAATTTAATGCTAACAATTTTTGTCGCCTTGTCATCCTAATCAAAACCGTTAAAAAAAAAACTATAAACTGATAAACAACCTCAACAATACAGTAGTTTTAGAAAATAACTGCGATAAATGTCTCTTCCCAATAAAGTTTGTTTAAATAACATGATGTAAATAAAAGTAAATCTAAATAATTGCAAATATAATAGTCAAGATTTATATAAATGATATAAAACATCTATAAGTAATCATAATTCAACAGAAACACAAGTATAATAAAAAATCATCTCAATATCAAATCAAAGCCTCATTCAATCATAATTATGACTTGGAACTATGATATAGTAAAATTACTTATAAATAAATTAATTGAATATTCATTTGTAAGAAATATTTTCACTTCACCCATGCTAATACTTCAATTTATTAGTTAACACTATGGTTTGTATGTCGACATACGGATGTTGCTCAAATACGGGCTGGAACAGACCGACCGATAAAAAAATTCTATGGCTCATGATTATATACTGAATATGTGGTAACCGTTTGAACTTCGGTGTACCTTCCACCCCGTATAGTTTATTCTGAACATGTCATAAACTGGTACAACAATTCACTGAACATGTTTCGCTAAACATATCAATATAGTTTATGCACTATACTCGTTTATTTAATTAAAAATAACAGAATACACGAGGACAAACGAAAGAACGATCAGTGTTACAATGACCGTGCAGCGGCCATCTTGTGTGCCCATAATTAACTGATGATGCGAGAAGACCTCTAATAGGATTATTTAGTGTTCGCAGTCTTAGTGACTGTAGGGTGGTCTTCGTCGTCGGAACAGTCCTCGTCATGTGTGTGCGTGAGCTGGCGCGGCGTCTCCGGCCGCATGTGCGGCACCGATGCTGACGCGAGCTGAAAGGAAGTTTTACTTGTTAATCTGATTATGCTGTTGCCAAATGCAATTAATTTCTGGTTTTTTTAAATTACCGAAGTTGCAGGTCACTGGGTTTTTATTGGACTTTTTAATTCAGTTTCTAGAGAGTAAAAAGCTAAAACGGAATACTAGTGATGATTATTTTTATTGTTGATCTCAAAATGGTTTCTTTTAAGTTTTAAAAAGTGTGTTATCTTCAAACACAAACATGCATAATTTATCGGGTGAATTTTTCAAGTGGGCGTGAATGGCCAAATCCGAAACTATCGAGGAATAGCGAAAAATATTCAAAGGAGTTTCAAGTCCGATTTTAATGAAAAATAAAACGGCAACATTGGATTTTTGAAAAATCAATATTCCTAGCCAGGAATCTGGTTTTATATAGTGTTATATAGTTTCGGATTCAGCCATCCACGCCCACTTGAAAAATTCAATTTATATGTATTGGTTATATCTAACCTCTACATAAAAAAAAAACTTAAAGGGATGCCTGATCTGAATCGATCTTATGGCCATACGATCTACCGTACAGGATGCGAACTTCGCCCAGATCGAATCGTATGCGCCTTTATAGATCGTATGAAAAAATCGTATCAACTAAAACCTAAACGTCAACCGAAATGTCCGTACGAACTCCAATAAAGTAAGAATACTACCCCTTTCAATAACTATTCAGTGAAACTTTTCATTGAACGGTTCATTTAACCCTACTCAAAAACTATTTCATGAAACAGTAATTGAATGGGGCTAAATTAATTACGATACGATCTTCCGAGATCATATTAGATGGATTCAACACAATACGATTGATATCGTGAATCGATTCCCGAGGTTACAATCCAGAAGATCGATTCAAAGAAAAAAATCGGGCATCCCTAACCTGACATTTTAGTATACAATACCAATTTGAAAACCTTTAATATATAAGTACCGCTTTGTAATAACTTAGAAGAAAAACTGAAGTAAAAGACTTGCGATGATGATTGATGACTGTATAGTAGTAAAATTATAAATAAATACATGTTTACACAAATTCAAGAATTTAATTGTATGTAAAACTCCGTTATCGCCCTACATTCTTAGTGAAATGTTTTTTAATAGTACATTATGATGTAAGTGCGGTAAGTTGAAAATTACAGCCGAGGCGATATTGCTAGCCCGAGCCGTAGGCGAGGGCTACAAGAAAGCAGAGGCTGCAATTATCAAAGCGTACGTATGTCATACGACGTTTTATAACATATTTGCGAGTACATAAATAAAACTGCCTCTGAGACTTCTGGCGGTGTCGAATTAATACATACAAAATGTTGACCACTTTTCTGACATAAAAACTCTTTGTTATGATATAAAAAAATACCGTTCGTTTTAGACGGAGCATCTTGATAAACCGTGCGTTTTACATTACATTACCGCACAAGTCCGTAATGAGATACAATACGATATTGAAATTGGTGAAATAAGAGACCCTTTACGAGCAAATGTGTTATAAACAAAAACTTACTGTTGCTTCCTTCCTTCCTTCCTTTTTATTATCCTTCTCATCAATATCCTTTAATGTCGAGGTGGATGACAAGTCATCGTTAATTTCAGTCAAACCGAAACCTTGCATTACACTTGCATTTCTGGTTCTGAAAATAATAAAATTACAATAGAATTCATTTAGATGTCGTTGTGATTCACGGATCACGGATGCAAAAGTCTTATGACATAAACAATCAACTACCCTCATTCCAACGAATTCCTTTGTTAAGACTTTTCGAACATTCTGACTAAAAGATGAACAAACGACAAACTTTAGGGGAGTACGAAATCTTATCTTACATAATAAAAAGACACCGAAGCTTTTAGTGTTCAGACTCAAAACTCAATTAACATTGGCGCAGATGCGAAGCGAAACGTCCCACTTTACAGTATAATGATCTCCTTCACGTAACTTTAAAGACATTGCTCAGCCCAATGTTAGAAATTTGAGGCCCAATAAAACCTAATTTGATTTCAATTTTTAAGTATTAAATTACAATTGCTCTAAAATACATCAAAACCAGAAAAAATTGCAATAATAAATGGATGAAGTTATGATGACGAATAACTAGCGAACATTTATTGGGAAGGGCGACACGGTTGACATGCCATCCATACCACCGTCCGGGCAAATCACTTCGTCACAATATTTCGGGGTGTTCTCGTAAAGCGAACTGATCACTTGCATGGACGCAACCTTCTAACCAGGATCAGCAACTTACTCTAATATACAGCCTTGTGGAATCGGAATTGGGTTGTGCCCGAGCCTGTTCCTTAAAATGGCAATATTGTTTGTACATTGTACTGGGAGCGATCTATCATTACTGACTGACTATTGTAGCCAATTAGCCTGATAGTGGTGGTAGATCGATTAGAGCGGCGCGCAATGATTGTTGACATAAACGGTCTCGCATGACGAAAACCTCTTGAAAGCCGAGAAAAATAAGCAAATCAAGTATCTTGACTTGGCTCGTGAGGATGTCGACATGTGGGATGTGAACTCAGCGATCATTGTACCGATGGTCGTGTCAGCTAATGGCTTAATTGCCAAGAGACTCAACCAACACCTAAGGAGGCTCTCGTTGGGCAGTTGGATCAGGGGCCTGATTCAGAAAGCGGTACTTCCTGACACGGCGCCCATGGCTAGAAGTTTCCTCGCCCTAGAACCTTGACCCGGCGTAGCTTGGACCATGTTCCTGACACTGGTGGGCTATTTATATATACACAAAATATGTATAGATTTAGGCTAATAATGTTGAATAATCTTCGCTATTATTTATACTGGCGTTATCTAGAAATTTTCAAAAGAACTACACTTCATTATGGCTACTAAAGAGTTGACCAAGTTGCATTGCAAACAATCTTTTGATTTAAAAAATTAATTGATATTGTGGCAGGTAGTAAACTGTTTCATGTATCACTTACCTGGAAAAGGATTTTATAAATTGAATTATAACATGAAATCATTTATTTATTTGAAATGTGTTTTATTAGACACACATGATAGTCATAAAAATAACATACAATTAATCATTAATGCAGTAACGGCAAAGGATGTTATAAAAAACTAGCTATTACAAACTATTTCAAATTCGGTATGGTATTGTTCATAATCAAAATAATCTGCAATACAAGCTGCAACATAATAAACAGTGAACACATCTGACACTTCTGAAGACCTTACTCTACACTAGGAGCTCCCATTAAGAACTGAAAACCATTTAATGTATAAATACAATGTGGAGACGACAATACACAATAAATGAAAACACTAGCATTACTACACTCGCGGTCAAATAGTAAGGGTCGATGTCGAATATCCCTGACTAGCAAATGAATAACGGTACATGTATAAAACTAACTTTCGTCTTTCATCATCATTATTGAATTACCATCATGTCGCTAACACCACAAGAATATACACGTATCGCCACTACTCGTATGTTAGAAAAAGGCAGAAGTACAGCAATAACAATAGGCGTGTCACTTTCTACAGTGCAGCGAGTCGTCCAAACATTGTTTATAGAGGGGAAGTAGGCTATCTCCGGCCCAATCCGCGATATAATTGCCTACTGTCTCAGGGTTGTCACTTTTAGCTAAATTTTTATTCAGTGCCTATAAATTGGCAAGGGTCGGGAAGTTGTATTATTTACTTGTATTGTCTGGGTACAGGGTTTGTGAGGTGGATCAACCTAAACGATGATGAAACCTTTCATGATGAAAGAAACAGCAACGGGTCAGCAGACGGGCGGCGCGGGGCGGTGATGAGCACGAGTAAACGGTAGGTTACTTATCAGTAACCTTTTTTTTTGGTGACAGTACGATAGTACTGTTATTAGTTTAAAGCCGGGCCTGATCTGAACAGAGACAATTCTGGAATCAATGAATTATTAAGACACCCAAACACACAGTAATACGTTCTCCTGCGATTATCACACATTTTTCATTCATTTAGCGGTGCCGAAAAGCCGTGACGCGCGAACCTCGTGCAGTGTTAGCCCCGACTGGCGCACTGAGAAACGGGTCGAGATTTTGTTTAAATGTGCGTGCGGCGACGCATAGATACTATGGCGCACACATACAAGCCGCGCGCGGTGCGTTTGTATGAAGATAACTTACTTCCCCTCTTTATACTAAGGTCCAACGTTTCCGAGAAACTGGGCGGAACATAAGAAAACCAGGAACCGGCAGACCGAGATGTACTACGGAGAGGATCGACTTATTTTTACGACCATGCTCCGAAATCGGCACCTCACGGCAGTTGAAGTAACAAAACAACTTCGGGAGACCGATAGGGACGACGTAAGCGAGCGGACTGTAAAGCGGCGCGGCGGCATACAGTTTCATTCATGCCGTTAGCTCTATTATTTTAAGAGTAATTTTAATTTTTCGTACTGAACTGTATTCTTTGTCTGCGAGTGTAGTTCATAGGAATTTTAATCTATCAAATATTTTTTTAATTTAAACAAACTAAATACATAGCATAAGAATTATAAATATTGGTTCATTATAAATATGATTCACATCAGGATACAAAATTTAATCTAGAACGAATTTTAAGAAGGTTTTTGAAGTAGTGAGTTAGCAACATTTTGTGTTTTATGTTTATATCGGTGCGGGAGTCGCTAACCTGTCGGTGCTAGCCTATAACATAGATTATGTAGAAAATGCTTTATACAAATAAAAATAATGCCCTGTGACTAAACTGCTGAATAATATATTGGATTGAATTTTTGTACGCAGCATTGCAGACTGGGAACGTCTTGCAAGAGGTATACGAAGTTTAGTTTATTGTCGTATTGTCATCTCCACATTTGAGTACAAATTCGCTACGAGTTGAACCAATTTGTATACTACTCGAACGCGTCAGAAGCTGGTTTCTTTTTTCTCATTTTTTTTCCTGTACAGCCTTCTGATTTAAGGGCAATCATAGTAAAATCCAGGTCGACCATCTTATATTCACTATACACGACTTTTCTTGTGCTAAGGTCAATAGTCTCTGTTTCATTTCACCAGTTCCACCACTATGATCCGGATGCGCGAAGACGAGCGCATTCGCGCGTTATAGCGCGCGTTCGCTACAAACCGCGCGTCCTCGCGACGTCTCTTGAATTTGACGTTTTGCTTCGCATCGACTCTTCGCCAAAGTGAAAGGAGCCTAAGGGAAAGTCGAAATTCAAATTTTCTTACATTGCAACTCGTGATTAGTTCGTTTGTTGATAAAAATGCGATCCGCGACAGTAATGCTGAATTTAAAGAATAAAATCTTGAGAATTTCCCTTTAAATGGGTGCACTATGATTATTATGGAAACAGATATATGTACAACAGTGCCAACGACTCGCCTTTCGAGGCCACCGATCATCAGTATGCTTGAGTTAAGCATAGGCACGCGAAGTATTTCTAAATATAACATACTGAGTACTTGACGACTATATTCTTTCGGTTATGAGGTCACTCCTCTGTTAGTAGCCTCATTAGCGAAAGAATGTACATTTTATGAAATATTATGTGTCACAAATACTGTTTCGCTTTTTTGCATCGTAATACGTATGTACCTACTTACATTGATATAGGTGCGGTACATGGTTAAGCTTGACCAATACAGCAATAAGTCTGAATATAATGTTATCTAATATAAAGCCGTGTACAGACACCACGAGGAAGGTACTTGCGCACGCTTCAGGCTGTGTGACTGTGAACTAATTGACGACGTTCGTCGAACTTCTCCACAGAGAGCAGAACTCGACTACTAATTAAAGGTTTGAACGGTACACAGCAACGGATACTACTAACAAATACAATAATGTCAGCTGATGAATGCTTTGTTGGTCTGGTGGGTACTACTGTTGAACATGTGGTACTGAGTTCAATTGCGGACCGGGTAGAGTTATTCGCTTTTTCCGTCAGGAATTCCTCATTAGCAGCCCGGAGACCGGATTTATGCCCGTTTGATGACATAGAAATGTGGGTGTACTATAGGTCTCTGTGCCTAAACCTAGGGGGAAACAGGCGTGTTATGTAGAATGTTAGCTAACCTGTCAATAGTAGGCTGATCGAAGGTGAACCGTTGCTCGTGCGCCACCGTCGACTCGTGCGGCATGAGCATGGCGGGCGCGCGGAACATGTAGCAGAACGGATAGTACATCAGATTCAGGAACGACGCCGCGTACAGGTCTGCGTACCTCACCACCTGAAATTAGAGTTACAGATATAAGAATATGATAAAGTAGCTGTGTAACAGAGTGCTGAGGTGGCTCAGTGATAACAGTCCTGACTTACGAGTTACAGGCAACCCAGGCAGGCTTTGTATATAAGTTTTTAAACTGTCATGGTCACTAACATTATTATTAACACTAGAAACGGGATATTCGGGGGTGCAAGAAAGCGGGTACACCGATTTGTCTGCTCATAAACACCCACCCGCAATAACTTCAGTTTATCCGTGACATATCGGGAACTCAAAATTAACAGTAAACATGGTAAATATCCCGTGTCTAGTGTTAATAATAAGGCTTTGTTTAATGAATCACATCACCACCACTCCCAAAACGGTGAAGGAGAACATCTTGAGGGAACTGGCATGTCCAAGAAAATGAGTTCTTCCGCGTGGCGGATGATGGCCCACTCCCTCGCACTGAGAGGCCTTTGTCCCAGCATTGGGCATAGTATAGGCCGATTATGCCTTGCTAAACATTTTTGCCCGCAGCTCACTCTCTTGTGGGACCTTATAACGGGTTAAAAACGTTGACATAAATGATCTGTATGCAAACAATCAGTTCGATCCATCCATTGCTCCATAGTTCTAATAGTTCACTGTAGCTAAAATTATTGGGCAACATTTTAGTAAAAAATACAGAGATACAATAACCCCATATTTAATTGTCTAATTATAAGATTTGAAGAAAGACACTGCCTATTGTTTTGGCACCAGATTCGACTCAAGTTTCAACTAAATTCTAGTGACCTAAATTGTTTCTTTTTCTAGAATTGTTTGTTGTCTTGCCAAACACAAGAATGTTATTTAATGTTTCTTTAATCATTACGTGTATTGTTCCGAACACAACGGTAAGAACAAAGAGTGCCAGTTATGAAACACCATACTACAATAACCAATACCAAACTACAATAATGTCCATATAAAGTATATCCTTAGTGGATCCTACTTCCTGTCAAATGCGTGTCAGTTCATTTGAAAGATAGCTGTGAACACATAGATTAGTTAAAATAAATAGTAGTTAGGTATAAACAAGCGGAATATTTCGCTCATTATATTATTATCCTCAATAGTCATAATAGGCATTTCTGACATTGACCTCACGACGATGCTAACGACTTTTACAAGGAATTTTGTTTACAATGTAAATATGTCGCCAAACAAATGTATTAATATGTTGTGAATATTTATACACCGCATAGCAATCCCACGTCGTTGAATCATTTGAGAACAAAAAGCACAAAGTCATCCGTTTTTATGTGAATATTGTTCTGGATGTCATTTGCATTTACCTATGGAGATGTTTTTCAGACTCTTGCTAACTTAGGCTAATAATAAAGATTTATTTAACCCAGCTCTCGGATTCCATAAATCTTAGATCCCTCTCAGCAACCGAAACCTATAAGTATTTGGGTATGTCGGAAGCGCTGGGCATTAATGTTGTTGACATGAAGCAATCGTTGAAGGAGCGCTTCTTTGGCCGCCTGAAAAAAGTGTTTAATAGTCTTTTATCAGGCGGAAATAAGGTGCGTGCCTTCAACGGTTGAGTCATGCCGGTTTTGATGTACTCTTTCGGCATACTTAAATGGACTCAAACAGAACTATATGTCCTTAATGATATAGTGTAGTATAGTGATATTGTGGCCCACTCCGCAATGGTTCGTTCGATTTTTGCAAGACGTCAGTATCTAACCCAATCTGCATATATTTACAACAAGATAAACGCTAAACTACAATTTCATCCTAGAGTCTTGTATGAATGTAAGAAAGTTATAACTGAATGGCTAAAAACATTGACGTATGAGGAAACTGAGCACATTCTAGAACGAATTCGCTAATTTGACACATACGTACATAATTATACACTCAGCAACAAGCACACACCATCACACACACACACGCACACACACACGCATACACCCACACACACATACACCCACCCACCCACACGAACACACACGCGAACACACAAACACGCATGCCTAGAATAAGTTTTTAGAAATTATAAGAATCACATATTTTTACCAGCTTTGCTTCTTGGCTGTGTTTTGTTTTGTTTTATTTTGTTTTGTATTCTTTTCTAGTAATTTAGTCTCAATATTGTATTAAATAAGGGAAGTAGCGAGTCAACCTCAACACAAGTATTTTTAATTACTTACTGAGGTTGTCTCAACTCATGTATAGCATGTAACTTTTGAGACACAATAAACTTTTATTATTTATTATTATTATTAATAGGAAGGTCCGTACATTGTTGACGGCATATCGAATGCATCACCCACGTTCTTCGGTTATGAGACTGTATATCCCGCGGAGGTGTGGGGGTCGAGGCTTTTTAAATGCTAAGACTCTCCACAATCGTGAGATATGCAGTCTCAGGGAATATTTCCTAGAAGCCGACGTGGTGATGCATCGAGATGTGGTCGCGGTGGACAAGGGCCTCACCCCACTCTCCTTGGCTAAAGAGAACTGGCGCAAACCTGTAGTGCTTGACACTAACGACCGCAGGGAGGTATGGCAGAGTAAGGAGCTCCACGGACGCTTTTTCCGGGCCCTGCATGGGCCCGATGTAGACCTATCAGCGTCCGTAGCCTGGCTACGTTCCGGTACGGAGAAACCGAAGGTTTTGTCTGTGCAATTATGGATGAAGTTATGATGACGAATAACTACCGGAGATTTATTGTGAAGGACGGCACGGTTGACATATGTCGGGCATGCCACCGTCCAGGCGAATCAATCCGTCACATTATCTCCGGGTGTTCTCATCTGGCTAACGGAGAGTACTTGCATAGACATAATCTTGTGGCCAGGATTATCCATCAGCAACTTGCTCTAAAATACAACCTTGTGGAATCGGAAGTGCCGTACTATAGGTATGTGCCCGACCCAGTTCTCGAAAAAGGCAGTATCACATTGTACTGGGATCGATCCATCATCACTGACAGGACTATTGTAGCCAATAAGCCTGATATAGTGGTGGTGGATCGATCAGAGCGGCGCACAATGATTGTTGATATAACGGTCCCGCATGATGACAACCTTGTGAAAGCCGAAAAAGATAAGCAAATCAAGTATCTTGACTTGGCTCGCGAGGTTGTCGACATGTAGGATGTGGACTCAGCGATCATTGTGCCGATAGTCGTATCAGCCCATGGCTTAATTGCCAAAAGCTTCGATGAATACCTGAGGAGGCTTTCGTTAGGCAGCTGGATCAAGGACTTGATTCAGAAAGCGGTACTCCTGGACACGGCTCGTATTGTTAGGAGGAGCGGCGGTCAGGGCTCCTCTCTCTGGAGCCCTGACCCCCGGTAGCTTCGACCCTGTTCCCGATACCGGTGGGCTACAATTTTTTTATATTTTTAAATGTTTTTTATATTGTTTTTTCTAAGGAATATTTAAAAATGTAATTAGTTTGTAAAAATATGAATAAAGGAAATAATAAGATTTATTTATCCCACAATGTACAATTACAATATAGAGGTGTTTTGTAGGTACAAAGGTTTGTGGGAGTCAGGATACCAAACTAGGATACCCTGTGCTGTGGACTCCTGGCCCCCCTCGCCGAGATTTGGATTTTGACAACTGTAGGACATGTAGGACTATTGTAAGAAAAGAATAACAAGAAAAGGTAATAATTAAATAAAATCAAAATTTAATAAAATATAAATAAAAGTGCGTGTGTGTATTACAGACTACACTGCAATGTGTTCCCGTTTTGGCCAAGGTGCTGCCAAGAACATGTCATTACTATGAGCATTTACTGTCCGAAGCAATAGCTTATAACGGATTCCTAAATAGAACGTTATGTGTGTTTTCTATGGCCAGTAACTGGGTTGTAAAGTTAAAGTAAAGATTATTAATCAAAAAAGGTCAGATAGTCAGTCTCTCTATGTTAAATACCGTATGTACCTTCGTTTTTTTGTTACTGTAACATGTCACAGTGTGACTCGTTGGGAAAAATTGTGAATAAAAATCCCAACCAGTCACACTGTTACTCGATAGTACAAATTTTTGTGTTTATTAGAACAAACGTTAAATACTGGTATTCAGCTGCTTAGTACAGGCATGGCAGATGATGATAATGATGTTCTCGTAGGCAGTATAAATGTATCGCACCTGTGACGAGAAGAACGTCTGTCTGGATCCGGAGCGGAACAGAGATCCGAGCATGCCGTATGCCAGGTCCATTTTGTGCGTCACGTCGCGAATCGCCGTGCGGAGCTTCGATATATCGGGCTTCTCCTTTGTGCTCGAGTCCAAATCTCTGCAATACAGTTAACATAGCATACAAAGGTCACAGACATTTAAAAATATATTATATTTTCCGAGCTAGATTATGAAATCCTGTGTCAATATTATATAAAGGGTGTAACAAGACCCTTAACGAAGCCGAAAGGCACTTGTTCTCCCTGTCATTGTGATCATTTTTTTGTTTTAGACCATACCTGAGTACCTTCTAGTTACGGAGATATTGGGGGTCAAAGTTCCAACTTTTTCACATTTTTTTTTTTAAATGCCTGTTTTTTATGTAAGATTTTTACTTTAAACACCTCCACGACCCTCGTACTATTCAATTCATCCATCAGCACAATGTTTTAAGTGCGTTACACTGAGTCCTACCCTACTCGTAAAACGTGATTTTTCACCCCAACAAAAAAAGTAGTTTCCCAGCAATAATTTTTGCGTAAAGTTACTTAGTTTAATGTACAGAATGCTTGGTTGACGGCTTCGTGACGGGTCCTGTTACACCCTGTACGTAACGAAATGAGCTGCCTAGCAATTGACATGGAAATGCGATAAACAAAGCATCGTAATATTTCATATCCTATTCAAAATTACTTTTATAGCTTGTCAGTTAAACGCATTACTTTATGACAGAATAGATTAAAAATGTTCGTAAAAAACGTAGGCAAGAATTAATATACATCCCGGGTTGCGGGACTGTTCGAAAGAGATACCGCGGCCCTGGAACACAAATGGCAAAAGAAGGAACATGGATGGGTTTTAGTCAGTAGAAGTCTGACACTCCCTGCCACTCCGCCCAGAGTGGGAATGACTCCTTCATTTGATGATTTCGCATCCGAAAAAAAGGTATTAGTTTACATACTTGTACATATGTCCTAGTTCCACGTCAAGGTCTTGCAGCTGCTCAAACAGCTGACATTTGTCGGTCCACACATGCAGCTCTTGAACTAATTCTGGAACTATGAGGAAGGTACGCCAACCTCCAATCTTCTTCGACTTGAGGATGTCACCGAATATGTGATCTCCGACGTACAACACGTCTTTTCCCTTCGCTCCAATCATGTCGGTAAACACGTCGCAGGAACCTAGAACAATATGTTAATTCATTTATATTGCATTCTAGAATTCTAGTAATCATCGCGGCCCATGACTGAGTGTTACAAGGCTTCTATTAATTTGCATGTTTTCCTTCAGTTTAATTGTTTTAATCTACTGCTTTAAATTATACAGAAAATATTCGCATTGATAACGAGTTTGCAAAAATAGTTTCCAGTGAAATCATTGTTTATTACATAATGAGAACGATAACGATTGGGGTTACTAACCATCTCATGGACTGATGTCTTTCATCATATGTTGTGTTGTGATTATTATTGAGTGATACCTACGTTGATTTCAGAAGGATGATTTAAAAGAAAAGAATCTTGGTGTACATTGACACAAAAAAATTGGCACTTTTTACAGGACTAGCTGTTGCCCGCGTCTTCGCTCGCGCCTTTGTCGGAAATTATCCCACGGGCACGTTGTAAATATAGCCTATGGCACTCGGGAATAATGTAGCTTCCTATTAGAGAATTTTCCAAATCGGTTCAGTAGATCCAGAGATTACCCCCTACATACCAACTTACAAACAAATATTACCTCTTTATAATATAAGTTTAGATATAGAAGTATAGATATAGGTCTATGTGGAAGAGTTTTAAGATATCTGCATTACTAAGCAACTATCTAGTCTGGCTTTGATTTTTTGTGCATTGTTTTGTTTGTTTTATGGGCTTTCCTTGCCTGACAATAAAGTGATAAATAAATAAATAAATAAGCCAAAATCCCAGCGAAAGAACAGATTTATTTACAATATTTTGTTACACTAAAAACTTCCATTAGCATATGACAATAAACTTGATAGTAAATCTTCAGTCGGTTATCAGTAAGTCGTGTGGCTATGCTTAATATAGAATTCCAATTAAGATAATATTATCTGGTTCTCGAGCATTGATGTTGCACGGTCGCGACTGTCCACACACAAGATGCGACAAACTACAATTTACACGCTTCGCCATTATCTTGCCCTCATCTTAATTTATTTGAGGGCAGCATTTCTTCTTCTTTTATACTTCTCTATTACTCGTCACCTCAGTAGTCACACCAAACTCAAACTCAAAGCGTTTATTTCAATTAGACCTTAGCAAGCACTTTTGAAAGTCAGAAAAACAAAGGCGAAGCTACAGTCACAGACACAAGGCATAATAACTTGTGAAAGTACCGTAGTTGCCCATTCCAAAGCGTAGATCTCTATGGAGAAGAATGGGCAAGAAACTCCATGGACACTCTTTTCAATCAAAATATTGTTACAAGATCTTGGTTACATCATTCATGTTGAGATTATACATATATGTGAGAACGATGTAGAAAGACGTGCACATTAAGAGCGTCCAGAGTAAAGACTATAACTATCAACATTTTAAAACAAAGTAGTTAAAATAAACCGTGGCAGCTAAGAGATGACCAGTCCCAACTGACAGCGCCCGTTCACGAACATGACGCATGCATCAGCCCCATTCAGCTCAACCATATTGAAGGGAACTAAACGACGCAACACACCCGCCACTATCAGCGAGACATTTCAGTGAGCCTGACATTCTCTCAGCCACCAGGGCACGTTCGAGTCAATGAAGGATAACTAAATGTAAATGGTAGCTTTACAGTACAGTACTCACACATGCAACCCTTCTAGCCACATCATCTTACAGAGTCCATCCATCGTTTCTTTGTTCTTCCCCTACTCTTAAAGGCATCCACATTCATACTCAATACATTTCTTCTCATGACATTGTTCTCATTACTCCGCATCACATCACGCTCATACCATGAAACTTGATTACTACACAACTTTTTAATCACCAGTCCTAAGTACTTTCAGACTACCTACAACTTAAAGGAATAATATACATTTAAGGTACATTTACATTATCTTTATATGATAAAGGTAAATACATATAAGGTACTTATTTGCAACGATATTAGATAATATGATACCACTTTATCTGTATGCGTAATTAGTACCATTTAATAGGCGTTCTTATCTATAACGTATTCGTCCTATATTTCGTCTTGTTAAAACACGAATATCTTTATATCGATAATATTTAATCCTATGGAGATTGAATAGGTAATTAATCTTAGCTAATAATAAAACTTTTTTTCCATGTTATTTGTGTAGACCCATGTCTGGCAGCCATATGTTAGGCATGGAAAACTATAAAAAAATAAAATAACCACAACCCAAAGAGCTATGGACAGAAGCATCTTGAAACTGAAAAAAATAGAAAGAGTAAAAAGTGAAGATATAAGAAAGAAAACAAAGCTGACAGATGCCTGTATTGCTTAATGTATTGCTTAAGCAAGCCTTGAAGCTGAAGTGGCAATGGGCGGGCCACGTAACAAGATACGCAGATAAAAGGTGGACCTCACAGGCGAAAAAGTGGTCTGGCCCACTGGGGAAAAGAAAAGTGGGAAGACCAAAGAAAAGGTGGGCAGATGATATCACAGAAGTTGCAGGCAGGAACTGGTGGAATCTCGGTGCAAAAACAGAGGACTGGAAGAGGATGGAGGAGGCTTTTACCCAAAAGGGATCCATTACAAGTGCAATAAAAACATAACTATGTATTATTCTTGTTACTTAGAAATGGATTAAAGAAGCTTATTAATATTATTAATAATAAAACTTAAACATAGATAGTATCATTGCTGTTTGACACGACATGGAAAAATTATCAATTTTTAATTTAAAGGTATTTTAATTAGTAATACACAGACATGCGATCAAATTATTGTAACTTCTAAGAAGATAACATTGTTCGATGTCGGATTTTATTGTTACCACTTATCAGACATTTACAATATCTTTATGGCAGAAGGTAAGAGGGGGAAACTGGAATTGAGTTTTACTGAACTGGAATTGGATTTGAGTTTAAGTTCAAAGACGCGCTCACGGTATTTTGAAAAGGTTCGAAAAACGTATTCGACATTTATTTATTCCGTTCTCCCATTAAATCATATATTTATTGGATTTTAGCCGTTGGTCCTACGCCTGAACTCTGTCCGGTCGTATCGGATTGCCGTACCGCCTCGTCCCAGGGTACGAGAGTGATGTGCGTTGATGGTTTGTCTGCTCTGAGATTGGCCGGCATGACCGATAACGGCCTGATGGTCTATTATTTCGTTCTCTATGGCGAAATTGACTTACCTCCAGAATAAACGAGTTCCTCATGCAATGAGCCGACATAGTGGCCCATCTTCAGGGCCCCGGTCTTAGTGTCTACCTGTCGTAGCGTGGTACCTTCGCCGAAGAACAACGGCTTCTTGGCGTCTACTACGATCCAGTCGAAGTAAGTCTTCCAGTTCCTGTGAGGCTCGCCAGGCTATAGAGAATAATATGAAGTATTAGCCATAGCAATTCATGGAATACAGTCACACAGCGGGTGCCTGAAGACGGGAGTCGTAACCGAGCCAGAGACTCGTTCTTAACTAAGTAGTCGTAGAGGGCAAATCGCAAAGAAAAATTTAAAACGCTAACATCAGTAAATTGACATCAGGAGCAATTTTACTCATCTGTTTCATTCATATCACTGGGTACCCTTTGCATTTTTGAATATAACCATTTTCAAGTTGTTTGATGCGTTCTTTCACCCCAAGAAAGATTGCCAAAGAATTCCAAGTCAGCCTGAAGATTACATTCTTACACTAATAGTGTTATGAACTGATAACCTTGAAGTTAGAAACATCTCTCGATAAATATGAATCTTTACCAACAATATTTACAAAAGTATAAGTAACCGAATTATAAATACGATATATTATCGGTTAAAGTGTTTTATTGACGGAGTTGCCTGACGATAACCGTTAAAGTTACAGCTGTTTTGACTCACAATATGTGATCAATCATTTCTTTGTTCAAACGTGATATAATGCAGCCATAAACAATGCAAATAAGGCTATTTGGTTGAAGTTATATTTACCTTTGCGCCGTAAGGAAAATCGAATAGGTACTCCATAACTCTATCGGTGAAATTGTATTCACTATTCGTTAGTATAAAGATCTTGGCACCGCTTGCTTTTATCCTCGACAAGAACATCGGCAATCTGTCGTCTTTCTTCAAGTATAATTCCATATTCTCAGTAGTCTTGTCCTTAAGGTCGCCATGTATATGAATGTAGTCGACCGCATTTCTGACATCTTGGAAGATCGATTTGAATGACATAGCAAGATCGCCACATCTTACACCATAGTTTGTTCTGCAGAAGATGATTATTTACAGAAGAAGTTTGGTAATAATGTCCGAACATGAACGCTTCAAGTCGTTTTCTTCTAAAATAAACTAGGGCGGCCATATAAGAGTACTGCACTAGGCATTTGTAGGTCGACCATTGAAGTGCGAATTACGTAATGCGAAACATGTGTTACGACTTGTTGAGTGACGGTTATTGGCCCATTCATTACAATCGGAGAGCTATTACTGAGTTATAGCCGCATTAGTTGAATTATAATTATAACACAATAAAATCAATGGATTTCGTTCAGCGAATTGTCAACCAACAATAGAAACAAATAATGTTCTAATGTATACCAATTTGCACCTGTTATATTTATGGATACTATTAAGAGTAAAACGATTTAATCAGTGAAACAAGTGACCCTAAAAGCGTCACTAGCTGATAACTTACCTCGTGTATTGTGGTGAATTAGTGAAGAAATCTATCAAACAAGCTATTAGATACGTTTCTGGCAAGTTGAATAATGTGTTCAGGACGTACACTCTTGACTCATCTAATGTTAAGAATTTATTCGGGTACAATTCGTATACTTGTGAACTGAAACAAACAAAATAAATTATAACATTTTCTCCATTTCCTTTTTTCTGTATAACGAGTTCTGAAGTTCTGAATTTACGTACAACCTTTATTAATCCTTTATATCACATCATAAATGATTTAATATTTGTATTGTATGTATGCAGTTTCCTACTGTTTTTTGAACAATAGGAATGACTAAATAAATGTACATATTGTTACACATTTTACCGAATAGGTATGTTGTGCGACTCAAATTTGGAATTATAATCTCTTTCGGACTATCAAGTCAGTTCAATAGCGGAAGGTCGCATTCACAACTAGGTTACTGACGTCATAGATAATACTAACTGATACTGACATATGGTAAAGTGATCGTCAAATACGGGCTGGACGGGTTATGGACGCACAAACGGTTCACAGTTCTTTTTTTAAGGCATATGTCAATCCAACATACTAAAATTATTATAATATCAAATGTATACTTACTGCTTCAGGAATTCAAATCCATGTACGCATACTAAAATATTACCATAGGCATCTACCTTGAGCAAATTACCGTATAGTGTGTCGAACCATAGACCTCTGAAAAAAAGAAAAAAAAAAGGTTTAGTACCTTTATAACATACTAGCGACCCGTCCCGGCTTCGCACGTGTGGACATTTATTTTCCCCTAATTCCCCCCCCAGATTATTTTGAAATCGGTCCAGTAATTTTTGAGTTTATTCGTTACAAACATGCAAAAATACAAATCTTTCCTCTTTATAATATTTGCGTAGATTTGCCGTCAGCAAATTGGTTCGCCTTCGTGATAAACACGTCATGTTGGTATTAACCTATTTTGGCAAGAGGTGGTGTAGCCCAGCGACAAAATATAAATTGGACTTAACAGCCCGAAACATGTATCCAGGCTCCCTTAGAAACATAAATGTAGGTAATACACACCTTACTGGAAACGAAGGGTCGTATTCAAATTCCATAATTTCCTTTGGGTACCCTTTGCTCACTAATCTCTCTTTGGTCAAATTAAATCCTAAAGTTTCATATTGCGGCGATTTGTATTCTGTAAATAAAAGTTTTGCTTAGCATAGAGTAAAAATCGAGTGTAATAGTGAGTTCGTGGATTGATGACAATTCTCTACTCGGGACCCGAGAAAGATGAGTAACGAATTTACGGGTCGAAATACGAAATTTAAGAGCGGTACCTACTCAGTTTTACATCAGGATATGAGATATACATAGTTATGTTGACGGATCGTTACGAAAAATGTGACACTTATGTTGTTGACATCGCATCCCTAGCGTAGCTTAGCCGTATTTTTACTTTAACTGCTAACAATTAATTATAGTCGCCCATTGGTGTGTGGAAACAGGAGCTAAGATTCAAGGCAAAGCTATCAGTGAACGAATGTTTGTCTTTGCAGCTTATCCAAAGAGAAACATTCATGCAAAAGCATGGCGTGAACGAGGCCATGGCGGTACTAGAACACGCTTTTTGGAAGGCTTAGAAAATCTGTTATATTTAAAACATACCAGCCAAGGTGTAGTCCATATCAAAGCCATAAAACTTAACATTTTCTAAATGCAGCGATCTGTTGACAAAGATTCTGAAACAAAGAAATAGTGAACATTACTTTCATGAGTAGTTAATCGCTATGCTTATTAAAATAATAAAGTCATCTTGAAGCTCAGTAGGTATAATAAATAATATACAGTACATAATATGGCAAACGTGGCCAGAAATTGCACAGAACAGAGAGGTTTGGAGGGAGAAAGGGGAGGCCTTTGCCCAGCAGTGGGACACAACGTAGGATTTAAAAAAAAAGTACATAATATAAACCAATTACATAAGATTAAATATCATATCTTATATTTAGTTAATATGTAGTTCTAATAAGAAGATGACACTGAAGATTGCTTTTGCGTCACCACTACCAATGTTTGCAGATTTTACCTAAGTAACCAAGGCCTTGGTAACCAAGTTACATGATTAACCTATCTAATCGTAAGCTCGTACAAGTTAATCCCAAGACAATTTACCGTTTCGTTTACTTCGAACTTGGAAAGAGTCGACGAGCCCCATATTATACATGTGAAACAAAAATTGAGACACCGAAGTTAAAAAGTTGGGATTCTTTTAGCAACTTTTATATACCATGAATACGGAAGTGCCCGATCCAACAGCCAACTTTACAGGGGTCTTATTGGCTCGCTGACGCACGATTGCAAGTGCATCATTCTCGATATAAACATTTTATTACAATTTACCACTTATTTATTTAAACTTCATGTACTATAGCGGTACATGGTACATTTAGGTTAAGCCGTGCTTGCCTAGGTTGGTCTGGGGATGGGTGACAACCAATTACGTTGTTACAGGCAGTCAGTGGCCCAAAAAGTCTGACAACCAGTCTTACCAAGGGGTATCGTATTACCCAGCATTACTAACTGGGTTGTGGAGGTCAGATAGGCAGTCGCTTCATGTAAAATACTGGTATTCAGCAGCATCCGGTTAGACTGGAAGTTGACCCCAACATAGGAAAAAAGGCTCGGCAGATGATGATGTACAATAGTGGTACATATACATAGGCGGACTTAATGCCACAAGGTACTCTCTACCAGCCAATCTTCGCAATGTTGCTATAATACCGTAGTGAGTTTTTAACTTACAATTGACTTGGTCTTTCCACATGACGCCAACGTATATTAAGAACGCTCAGGTGCGCCTCGGACCTGGCCATTTTTAGTAGAAGACAAAATGCAATTCACAATTTTATTTTGGGTATGGCTTGGGGTGCCTTTTATGTTCGACTCTTCAGTAGTGACTTTTATGGACACACGCGGCACTACGATTTTGACAATAACACGATATCTTTGAGTACCTATGTCAATGTCATACATTCACTAAACTTGACATTCTTTCACTAACAAGAAGTACGACTATCTAGCCAAAATAGTTCCTATATCCAGCCAGCAAAACCACCTTCCAAATAACTTGAAAAGTTATACGAGCTTAGAATTCCATCTAGAGATTTATATCATGTTACAAGTTTCGAGATTTTATTTTTTATAGTTACAAATAGAAGCATCCTTGTAAAAAGTGTGTCAAGGGTACTCAATCCATGGAACATGGGTGGGTTTTAGTCAGTACAAGTCTGACTCTACCTTCCGCTTCGCCCAGAGGGCTCATTATTTTGATGATTTCCCACCAGAAAAAAAAGGAACCGACGATATATATATATTTATATATTATTATTTTTATATTTTAAATGCTTTTATATTGTTTTTATAAGAAATATTTAAAAATGTAAATAATTTGTATAAAAGTTAAATGAAGAAAATAATACTGATGATTAATGAATAAATATTTATGATGTAGCCTATAATTATTTTATTTCAATAGCTACGAGTACTACTTATAACAACTAAGACATGCGGTGGTTAATGGTTAACAATCGCGTGAGACTTGCTTTCAATTTCATTCATTGGAGTTCTTTTAGAGACTAGCTGTTGCCCGCGACCTTCGTTCGTGAAGATTATTATAAAAAAATATTACTTCCCTTTTTTAATCGAATTTTGTTAAGTACCAATTTCAGTGGTATAATTTTTGCACGAAACTCTAATGAAAGTGGTCTTTTTTTACTTACACTACACTACTACACTTACTTACTTATAAAATCAGCTATCTGTCAGTAAAAGTCCCGTCAATATCGATCCAGCCGTTTCGGAGATTAGCCGTTTGAATCGGATTTTATTACCAATTTCAAGGGTTTACTTTTTGCACGGAACCCAATTCTTATTTTAAAATAAAAGTAGCCTAACTTATACCTTATAACATCAGCTATCTGCCTGTAATGGCCTGTAAAAATAGGTTCGGCCGTTTCGGAGATTAGCGGGAACAGACGGACAAAAATTGAAAAAAGTTTTAGTATATATTTTCATACGCATTCAGCAAAAAGCTGTTATTTTGATATTAATAAGAGACACTTCAATTTTATTTTTTTGTATAGATGAGCAAGGTTACAGACAGCAAACAAAGTCGATTAACGCTTCACTATTTTCTTTATTTTTTATTGAGCACTATTAGATACAAATCTGTAGGTACAGATGTAATACTTGCAACGTAACCGTAACCATCAAAAATCGGCCAAGCGCGAGTCGGACTCGCGCATGAAGGGACCATTATAATACCACCGGCATCGGCATCGTAAAAGGGGCGTCCCCTTTATTTATTTTTATAATTTATGGTTATAGCGACAACAGAAATACACATTCTGTGAAAATTTCAACCGTCTACCTATTACGGATCATGAAATACAGCCCGCTGACAGACGGACGGACAGAGGAGACTTAGTAATATAGGGTCCCGTTGGTTACACTTCGGGTACCCGTTCGGTTACACCGGTAACCCTAAGAAAGAGTAACTTCCTTAAAAATAAAATAAGGGCTTTAAGTAAAAACTACATAAACTTTTAAAAATTCTGAAATACTCCATAGGCTTTATAATAATAGCAACAGTGTAGGTCTGTAGGTGTACTTATGTTAAATACAATTATGTTAATTGAAACAAAGCAGTCATAATATTTGCACGTCACGCATCGTCGTCGGTTTTGGTTATTTCCATTAACTTCCATTTAGGAAAAAAATCTGGCTAACGATTACGCTTCTTATAGTTATAAGTTTAGATTTAATTGTGACTAGTCAGCTAACTAGCGCTAACACGCCACCCGCACATCCGCTCCGTTGTTTCTTCATACTCAAGTACGTAGATAAGAATTACGTCAGGCCAAAGTGATAAGGATTGGTATAATGTCTATACGTGACAGCTGTATTTAAATTGACTGACTTAAAACATAAGCATTATCAATAGGAAACAGAGATCACATCAAGGATTTCGGATGCTATTTCCAAGATTATGTCACTTTGATCTTCAACTACAGAAGACATCGCATTACTATGTTGAAAATAAATCGGAGACGGAATATTATGATTCGTGTGGTACATAACTGGTAAATTGCGTCATTTATCCTTACACGAGGTTGTGAAATTAATTATACACAAGCGATCTTTACATGCATAGCATAACTATGTGAGTTCTTCTTTCCAAAATACAGGTATTCTCCTAGCTTATGCATAATCAGCCTTTAATGTTCCAACTGCTGGGACACACGGCCTCCTCTTTATGAGAGAGAATGGGCTATAATCCACCACGTGGGCCCACTGCAGGTTGGTATATGTCACATGTCTTCGAATTTTTTGGTTCTAAGACTTGCCGGTTTCCTCACAATGTTTTCCTTCACCGTTTTGAGCAGATTCTCCTATATAAACGTATATTCACATATTTTTTAAAGAACTACTATATCCCAAAGATTTTTTTACTTATAAACGCATTATATTTGTTTGAAAACTGGATGGTTATCTTTAGCACTTTTAGCTAAATCCAGCGGTCACCAGTCATAACAGCTACAGCAAAGTATTTAGTTATTTTTGGAACTCGTGTCGCGCAAGGTGAAAAACTTCATGCAAGTCAGGCGATAATCCAGAGCGAACGGAACACTAGTGCTGTTGGCTCCAGTTTGGTGTCCATTTTAATCATTAACATACCTAATGGAACTTGTTTTAAATCTGTGACTTCCACATCTGTGCTTCCACGCCTACAGGCTATGAGAAACACACCTCATCGAGTGGAATTCCAGCGTTTTGCCAACACCGTAGAACGTTTGATAAATAATTTTCGTAGATATCAATAATCGTTTCTTACGGTTTATTGTAATAGAACCGCGAAAACTTGTAGCATGGTTATCGTGTCACTTTCCTTGAAATAAAAGAACTGGCACACGTGTACGTCGTTTAGTCGTACGTATCTAATTAGCGCAAACGGACAAACAAACGTTTGGAGTAAGAAGAGTTAATAAAACTTCCTCAAGTAGGTACTAGCTATCCCGATATCTCGATCTTCTGAAATTATGTTAATCAAGATTCTCAATACCGGATATTTCTCTAATCAGTTCTTTTGGCGATCAAATGGAGGGCAGCAATTGCTAAAGATTTCTTCATTGATCAATTCAAACACACCCAATTAGCGTGTCAACGAGCATACACCCACCCCACACGAGTTTCGCCTTTCGAATTTGAAGGTCGGATCGAGGCAAAATGCGAAATTACAGCCAATGTAACTGGATTGGTCTTTGACAAGTAATCCGAATTAAAGTCAAGTAAACAGAAAAATCTTTTGTAGAAGAAATTGTATTACAGGATTCCACAGTAATATTTTAGCTCATTCATGAACAGAGCGGTACATACCACTCGAAAAGTCGAGGTTCTAAGATAAGGGCCACTTACAAGTTCAAGTTTAAAAATACCATTCGCCAGAAAGACCATGATAGACCACGGACACTACGGTTTTGCAGATAAATTAATTTCTTCGCTATGTAGCTCTTAACAGCACTATAAATCTTTAGACGGACATGTGTACAAAAATTCCGCACTTTCGACCAATAATTCGAGACCAATTCAATTACGAAAGACTTCTTTTATTGCGCTTCAAGACACAGGTCTTAGATTATTTAGAAGCACTTTGAAGTCACTCTACGCACCGTGGCATCTAATATCTAGCTCGAACTCGTATTGAAAGATGATTTCCTGAACATCTTAGATAAAGTGTTACGTTTTGTCTCTGTGAATTCCCAGATTGAACCAAATAGGTACCCGAGATCAATGAGCTTATATTGTATAACATCATTGCCCGAGATGGTGTTGTAATTGTAAGCCTACCTCCTACACAGCTTCCACTATTTGAAAGCAAATTTCTCGACGTAACGACTGGAGGTGGACAGCTTGACGTGTAGGTACTTAAGTTTAGATCTTTCCATTGATAACGTTTTGGTGTGACTTTGGACTGATTTATGCCTCAATTACATTGAATGTTGTTTTTTAGACGACACGTCTTTTCACTCATGCCTAGACCCGATAATTGCATTCCACGATAAGATTGGTTTCGTCACGCACTGTCGGGCGATCTCGTCTAAATTCGAATAATGCATCATTTGACCAGAAACCAATGTCTCAGGGCCTCACTCAGAGAACTCGGTGGCTGCTCCAATGTTATGCTAAATAGTGACTTGACCGATAAAGAGAACAAAGAATTTATAACTTTCTTTAAACAATAACACAGTCCAGATGTATACAAACAATAAAGCAAACGACGCTGGCTGCGTCACTACGAATTCAAAACAATGAAATTCATACACTTTCATAAACATGTTTTTAAACATAACATATACCTACCATAGAATTTTAAGTATTGCATCGTCACTGAATATTTTTATTATTAGAACCCCACGGCTGATTTTCAGTCCCATAATACTTTTACATACAGTTTACTGTAGTTGGTAATAAATAGATATAATCCAAGGTTACATCAACTCACTCGTTTGGCGCTGCCGTGTTTCTGTTTCCTGTGCCATACGCCGAACCAATGACTATGGACTTGTCCACGAAACTATATGAAGATCCGTTCGCCATGGTCTGTTTCTTCATTGTAAACGATCACAAAAATACTATTGTTTACACCATTCACAACACAAAATGAGGTAAAAGTAATATCAATACTGTCAATTACTCATACACTTCAAGCTAACGTTTTAGATTTTTCAGAATTAGGTATTTTCACTATAACAAAGCATTTAATTTCACTGTAGTAATTTCGGTTCACATCTCACGTCTCTCATGATTCACGGCAGTCGTTTTAGTGAACCGCAGGAAGCATTTGAGTGGATATCCTTGACAGTAACAAGGTTAAAGAGACCGGTCCTCTCGTCTACATGCTGACAGCGTTAGACCTAATATGTGAGTTAGTTGGCCTACTTGCATTTCAACTGCACATCTATTGTTTGTGAGACGTCTTTGTTAGTCACAAACAATAGTTTGATGTAGCAGATTCTGATGATTCATTAAGTAGGTACATGACTACGCCAGGAATGACTATATTTTGGCATGTATGGATGTACTCTATAAGCAGCCAATCCAATAAAGTGTTTGTTTTCTCATAGCTTTGTAAAAACTATAAACTGCTTGACTATGCCGTAATTGCGTCTCGCGGAGATCTACGCTCCGGCACACGAAGAGTTAAACTACTAAGTACCATCCTGTTAGTACTAGACCTGCATGATAAGCAAACCTAAATCTAGAACTTATTCATTGATGTCAGGTCAATTGAGCTACCTAAAGACTTGATCTACATAAAGAATTTGTATTCAGACACATTAATCAAAAGAGTTTAGCTATACAATGGCAACGAGGTGAACGACATCCATTTCCCTCATAACACGTCCACTATGGAACAAATACACACGATTTTTTACAGAATAAAAAAACAGTTAAGTAGTTTATCGCACTCAAAAGAAAACGTGTAAGTACTAACTAGTCGTAAATGTCCTATGTATCAATCGTCCGAAAAATGTGTTTCATTTATTTTATTTTTCGGTTGATCAATACTTTATTAATTATAAGTAAATACATATTCTGATTAAAATTACATTAAAGTATAAAACTACGGTCGCGAATAATGCCATAAAGATCATTTTGTCTGAGATAGGATGCAGTGCAGGGCGCATGGGGGAGAGGGTGCCAGGGGACCAATCAATATGATTCCAGGAATAAGTAGCTGAGTTGACAATTTCTTTTCATGTTTTCCTCTCTACTAGGGAGGGATTACGAACTATTCGTACGGTAACTACAAGACGCTGAAGTTTCATAACACGGAAAGAACTATAAAACATTTTATGAATCGTATTAAAAACAATTATAGTACAAAACACAACTGATTTCGTGCAGTTTTCATACCCATTAAATCATATAAAGAGAAACATACAGTTACAAGAAATAACTCTATAGCAATATACTATTTGTTGTCATTCTTAATTCCTTGCATAATAAGCAGGCTTTCAAAAACAATAATACTTTCCCTTTAGCTAACATACCAAAAATCTAGGACGGTCAACAAAACAAGTAAAGCTGGATGAAAACGCTTGCACAACAAAATATAAATCATGAATTAATGTTATTTGCGCAGCATAGAGTAACTCGCCACCTACGCGTTAAAATATCAACCTTGCTACTGACAGAATAAGTGTTTCATGTGAATGATATTTTATAAAAGTAGTAAATTGAACGGAAAACACTACCAATAGCAACAAAAATAAGGAAACACTACCACTATGTTAAGTTTCACATTATAATATGTATGCGTTGACAACACACGGTACACAGATGCACGTCACGTATCAGAAATCGCGGCGATAACAGAGTTCTATCAATTAATTAGAGTTTATGTGCGTGCGATATGGATCGGCGAGGGCGTCGCGTACACTGACGTTCTATCGGAGTCGACGCTCGTCTATACATTTAAGGCCCCACGGTACAATCACTTCCCCCGCGGCCGTAGCTAACAGCTGATTCGCCAACTTCGGCTACTCAGTAGTCTCACTCATAGCATAACTAGTCGGTGAGCACGACACGAATTCTCGAATTAACAAATATGTAATCTTTATCTTTATTACAACATTAAGTGTTTACTGTTTACAATTTTTTTTTTTTGGGTTCTGTATTTCAAGTAAGTTAGTCTGCGCTGAAGAATTATTATTGCATTTTAGCAATGAGCCGTTAAATTTTCAGAGCTGCTGGATGTTCTTAATTAGAAAATTGTTTTGATTAAAACTTGAGATCTAAATAATTGGTCAACAGATATTCCATCAATAAATAGGGTTTAGAGAACCACGTTAACAATACTGGCTGTTTGTAGAAGTCACTAACTGGCGGCTGACTAGCTTCGGCAAAACATCAGTTTTATAAAATTAGAGGAAAATAAATACAATATCGTTGAAAGACTTACTTCCTTTTAATTGAAATTGTTACAAGTTTTAATAGTATCTCCTATAGTAGTACAGGTAGTGCTTTGAACTTGTAAATAAGAGAAATGAGAATCCAAACACAATACGCGGATCTCAGCCAGCTCCTGAGTCTAATATCACGGGAGGTCATGATATTTTCGATAACGATAAATGGCATAGGTTGCATGAGTATTTTTCAACCTTACCTGGAGGGAAAGTATTCTAAATACTGGAAATAGCAAATTTTACTCAAAGGAAACATTCCCATCAAAAAATAAAAACTGCATTCCAAGATTTTCGAAAATTCGCTTGCCACACTCGGGAATCGAACAAATCGAAAAAATAACATCTTCTTCTTTTATGACATCAATCGATAGGGACAATCATATGGATCAAATCTCTTTAACAAACATGTTAAATTAAATGAAAGGAAAGCCTTAGTTACCTACTTTTTATTAGTTATTTTTTACGCAGTCGGGTTTTTTTTTTTTAAATCTCGTACTATTAATATATGTTCGCACTGTGAACATATGCACACGAAGTCGAAGTGAATTAGTTTCTTATTTATTATGTAATATGTCTTTCATTTTACCTCTAATTGAAAGCTCATAACGGAGTATTTTCAATAATAACAATAGCTAAAGGAAGTAACGAGTTTTAGTCACACCAAAGCATTTGTTCTTCTTATCGCAAATTGCTGGGTGTATGACCGACTATAAGGTAGGCACCTACAATCGCATGAAATGACAGTTTACATCCGTAATGAATTCCATACATTTAAGCAAAATATTTTTGTAGGAACAGCAGCAGCTACATGGACCATGCGAAAAAATTGGACTAACTTGACTACATAATATCTTGTTTAACAATCTATCGAGAACATCTGTTGCGATTAGGGACTTACAATAAGGAGTTTGGTTAGAAAATATAGTTAGATATTAAAAGTAATGCAATTTGTACATACCTGTGCTCAAGCACTCTTTTATCAAGCCAGGACGAATGCATTGTATTATACGATACTACGATACTATCGAGTTCAACCTCCCCTCGGCCGAAAGGCTTGTCTACACCGGCCTCTGATTTGTCGGGTATCTCAACGGCTTCATCGCCAAGAAAAGTTACCACTGGTTTTTTATTCTTTGCGGATGAATTTGCGCGTGCGCGTATATCTTGCGGGTTTAATGGTGGCGAGAGAGGATACGCACTTTCGAACGCGTCTGGCATTTTTTTTTAATTTTATAAGTTTATTTGAACACGAAGATAGGTCAATCTAGTTTCGATGCTAAACTACAACTGGCGTCATCAGAATAACACTGAGAACAAGTAGACGATAAAGATAACCTCGCGAGATGATAACTCTTGACCGGGCCAACAAGTGATGTAAATATTAGGCTAGAAGAATATGACTGTATTTTCGTCTTAAAACTTGAAAAACAACCATAGAAAAATGATTATAAATAAACAGTGGCTCGTCAACACAACATTGAGGAACATTTTTATACTGATGATTATGACGTAAGGTTAATGTTATTTAGGGCCATTCCCACATTTTAGCTTAGTTGTTTATTAGACAAGAAGATATAACAAGCGGCGATGTTACTGGCTCTCTTACGGCAGTATAGTATTTGAATGTTTTGTCGCATACATATGACGTCATTATCTTGACTGAGACCTGGTTGACGCTAGAAATATCCGATAACGAATTTATTGATCACCGCTATTTGGTATTTAGATGCGATCGTAACCGTGTACTCACCAACAAAAAGGATGGCGGCGGTGTCCTTATAGCCGTATCTAAAGAACTGAAACCGACCTGTCTTTCATTCTCGCCCCCGTTAGCGTTACCCGAGCATGTCATCGTGAAAATTCCCTCCACAAACAATAAGTATCATTTAATATGTGTCACCTACATACCTCCAACCGCTGTTGAAGATATATACTTAACTTTTCTTGATTCTTTGTCAACTTTGTGTGATGACCCTCGCATTGATAATATTATTTTAACAGGTGACTTCAACTTGCCTTTAATTAACTGGGTAAAAAAATCATCATACATGGAATATGCTACAAATAATAAACACACAATCGTTAGTCGCAATTTATCGAACTTCTGCTCACAACAAGCTCTGAAACAGTATAACCATATATCCAATTCTGTCGGTCGCATCTTAGACTTATTCTTTTGTAACACCCATACCGTAACATCTACTCCTGATGCTACCCTTTTACCCATTGACGTTTACCATCCTGCTTTCTATGTACTTATTTCTTTCACTTGCCCCGCACATATTTCGAATTTGAGTGCTCATAACAAACTTAATCACTACAAAGCTAACTATCAGATACCGATATAGGAAACGTTGATTGGGATTTCTTACTTGATAACTTGACACCTGATAAATCTGTTTCTACGTTCTATGAAAAAAATTATGAAATTATACGATCTCACACACCATTCTGTAAACGCAAAAATGCGAATTACCCAAATTGGTTTTCAAAATCACTTATAGTTATTTTTAAATGTAAAACTCGTGCCGGGGTCAAGTGGAAGAAGTATGGGAATTTAAGTGACTATGAGGTATTCTCCATCAACAGAACAAGATTTAAAAAAGTAGCTGACCGATGCTACGATAGCTATATCCAAGCGGTTGAGGACAGTGTGGTTACCAATATTAAGACCTTTTGGACATATGTTGCCAGCCGCAAAAATACAAATAAAATCCCATCAACGGTTCACTTCAATCAAATCTCATCCAACGATCTTGTCACTACCTGTAACTTATTTGCTACATTCTTCCGCTCTGTATATGAGCCTTCAACGTTTGACTTCAACTCCTGGAAACCACCCACTAACAGTGCTGACAATGATGTCAACCTGTGTAAGCTGCATCTATCTCTCGATGCTATACGTAAAGAATTAAAATCTCTCGACTCATCTAAGGGTCCAGGTCCGGATGGGATTCCATCAGTTATTCTAAAAAATACGTGTGATACACTTTGCTATCCCTTATTTATGGTTTTTAATAAATGTTTATCTTGTAGCGTCTTTCCAGATGTCTGGAAACATGCAAATATTGTGCCAGTTCACAAAAGTGGATCCAAGCATGATGTAGCGAATTATCGACCTATCTCTATTCTACTTGCGTTTTCCAAGCTCTTTGAGAGGCTTGTACATAAAGAGGTATATCAGGCTATTCAGTGTGATAATAAATGAACATCATGGTTTTGTTAAGGACAGATCTTGTATTAGCAATCTCCTTATTTTCACGTCCCATCTCTTTGAAAGTATTGATGATAGACAGCAAATTGATGCCGTTTATACTGATTTTCAAAAAGCGTTTGATAAAATTGATCATGAACTATTACTGAATAAAATTGTTTATAACGGAATCAGAGGAGACCTTTTGCGGTGGTTTATATCAAACATAACTAATAGAACTCAGAAAGTAGTGATTGATGGCTTCGAGTCCAGCTCTATTCAGGTCACGTCGGGTGTCCCTCAAGGTTCTATTTTGGGTCCGTTATTATTTATCTTATTTATTAATGACATTAAATTCTGTTTTCATCATTCTAAATTTCTTCTTTATGCGGATGATTTAAAGGTTTATAAAAAAAATTCAAATAAACAAGATTGTATTGATTTCCAGCAAGACCTGAACCGTTTCTCTGACTATTGTTTTACCAATAAGCTTTATCTTAGTCTACCTAAGTGTCACGTTATTACGTTTACCAAAAAGAAAAATAAGACTGATTTTAATTACTGCCTCGCTAATACACTTATAGACAAAGTTACTTCTCTCCGTGACCTTGGGGTTCAGCTGGATTCAAAGCTCCATCTGGATGTTCATATGGATAAAATAGTTAGTAAGGCTTACCAAATGTTTGGTTTTGTAATGAGAGCATCTACGGAATTTCGACGCCCTTCCACCTTTCTGCATTTATACAAATCCATAATTAGGCCACATCTAGAGTTTGCAGTATCGATATGGAACCCTCTATACAAAAAATATAATGATGCTTTGGAGCTGGTACAACGCAAATACCTTCGTGCTATAAACTATAGATGGTTTCGGAAAAAAGTCTCATATCACCTCCTTCTTAGGAAATACGATGTCCTAACCTTGCAGTCAAGACGAATGCTCCTTGATGTTATGACTCTGTTTAATGTATGCCGTAATAAATTTGATTGTCCTGATCTGGTAAAGAATCTATGTTACCTTGTTCCTCGAACAGTACATGTACGTGAGGTGCGCGCACGACGCTTGTTTGCTACTGGCTGTTGTAAATCTAACGCTGGCTCGCGCTCGCCTCTTCATCGCTTGGTTGAGACTTACAATAATGAGTTTAGCTCAATCGACATACTTTTCCTCAGTAAAAATGTATTCAAGAAACAAATCCATGCAATCCTTATGGATCGGCAGTAGACCATTGTGACGTAATGTGTTCATATCTATGTGTTTAATGTAACTTTTTGTATATTGTGCATCTTATAACTAAAACTTACTTTATCATTGTTATTTTAGTTTACATCTTAAACAGTCTCTCTAGTTGTATAATTATTATTTATGGTAATCTGTGGAAAACATTATTAACAGTAAGTCTTATTATAAATCTGTAATATGTTACTGTTTGTTTTTCCTAAATAAATAAATAGTACAGTGGGCAACAGAAGCAGATTAATTTGTACGATACACTATTTTTCAGCATTAATTTCGCGAAAAACATCCGGGCTTGAAAGCAGGCCCCTCTACGTGGCACCCGAGCGATCCTTGAGTCTACATTTCCTGAGGATGCCCCGTGGAGGGGCGAACGACACGTGTCGAATATAGGTTTGAGTGCATGTAATTTTCGCTTATCCTGCATGTGCATATTTTTGTGGGCTTGCATCCAAGCCAGGATTATCGCGGAATGAACACTATGTTTTGCATAACATTAAATATTTTGAATTTCCGCAAAGTAACGCCTGATTCCATAGCTTATTTTCACCATTCCATGAGATAGCTACGCGTTTGAATTATCTGAATTTAATATCATTCTGTTGCATATTTTTATAAAGTTGTGATCAATGTGATTAAATAAACTGAAATGATTATCGACCTTTGTTGCTGACCATACAATTCGCCGACGAAGATTTGTTGGAGCAGAGCGCAGCACAGTTTTCAAGTGTCTAACCAACCAAAGTCAACATTGCATTATATAAAAATATAGTTTGTTTTACCAACTTTATTACACCTTGGGTAGGTGTGGTATTTGTTTGGCAGTAAAAACCGAACATGCCAGTGGTGCACCAGGTCTACTCAAGCTCTCATACAATTCTAATCCGAAATGCAGTAATGCCGATGGTGGTGGTAATCACAGCAGTGTCCTAAACCTATTTATCCCACTTCACATAAAACTCTGAATTTTTTAATTCTCAAAGACAATAGGTACATGACGACACGCGTACACTGTACCTGGTTATTTTTTTCAAACAGTTTGATTCAGATAACGCGCGCTTTTACATTTTCAAAATGCGTCTCCTGCCTGATCATTGAATGCATTATGCACCTACTAAACTTGGTTTTGATGACTTACTTTAAATGCAAAAGTAAAGTATTTTCCACCAATGTTGAACATGTTGAAATATCTTCACTTCTTACTTCACCAGACTACATGTTTTTATGTTGATGTTTTGCCAGTACCTTACACAGTCACACTATATACTCACCCACTACTGTAATGGCAGCTACACACCTTACGAAAAATCGTTACGATTGGACGGTACAGTTTAAACTGCACAGTTTCGGTAGTGCCCACACACGTTCAGACAGGTACTAGAAAACTACGATTATTCATTCGTTGAACCATGGCTTCGACTGACGATGCGTTAGCAGTTGTTGGTTTATTATTCGCCATAAAAAAAAAACAAAAGGAAGAAATAATCAAGAAAAAGAAAAAACGTATTTGGTGTAAAGAATGGCTAATGAAAAGAGCTCATTCCCATGATCATTTATTAGAAGAATTAAAGGTAATTATTTCCTAAACATTGGCATATTTTTTTACGAATGGATAGTGATACATATTCCCATCTGTTGTCCATGGTATCACCAATAATTGAAGAGCAAGACACAATTTTGAGAAATGCTATTCCTCCTCATGATAGGCTAGTGACCACTCTAAGAGTGGCCACACACGTTACGATATTCGATACAGTTACATCCGATTCCGATTTATCTATCCAAAATTTCAAACTGCTCCGTTCAACTGTACAGTCTTATAAAATCGGACAAACTGTACAGTTTTTCTCATACACACATGCAGATTTATCATTGCAGTTTGAGCTGTACCGTCCAATCGTAACGATTTTTCGTAAGGTGTGTAGCAGCCACGACACTATGTATTCCACTGTCAATGTCTTCGTTTTGTTATTGCAGATAGCCTAAATCTTAAGAATTTTACTGCTAAGGGTCTTTCAAATAAATAACAATAATGATCTAAAAATACAATTTTCTCTTCCACTACTAAGAGAAACTGCAATTCGTCGAAAATACTGTTTTCCTGGGGATCACGCTCGACTCAAGGCTACAATGGGGTCCGCATATAACATCTCTTGCAGGGCGGCTGAGTTCAGCAGCATATGCTGTTAGAAAAATCCGCCAATTTACTGATGCAGATACCGCGAGGCTAGTCTATTTTAGTTATTTTCATAGTATTATGTCATACGGTATTTTACTTTGGGGACGGGCTGCAGACATTGAGTCTATATTTATTCTGCAGAAAAGAGCCATCAGAGCCATATATGATCTACGTAGGCGCGATTCTCTAAGGGAACTGTTTAAAGAAATTAACATCATGACAGTACCTTGTCAATACATCTATGAAAACATCATGTACGTTAGGAAAAATCTGCATTTGTTTAGTAAAAGAGGTGACAGACACCACTATAATACTAGAAACAGGGACCAACTAGTACAGCCAGGTTTCATAATAATAAAATACCTCCCCACATTCAACAACTGAATGAGACAAAATTTAAATCTTGTATAAAACGCACACTATGTAGGCAAGCATATTATAAGTTAGGGGATTACATCGATGATAAAAATGCTTGGCTCAATGCTGGTCCTGCTCCACAACCATAGGGGCAAACTAATCAGAAGCTCATGTGAAATTATTGTGGAAGCTGCAGAAGATTGTAAAAATATCTTTGCATTGTATAGATTCAATCTCTTAGTATTATATAACTGCATAGCACATGTGTGAGTACTATGTACTGTAAAGCTACCATTTACATTTAGTTATCCTTCATTGACTCGAATGTGCCCTGGTGGCTGAGAGAATGTCAGGCTCACTCAAATGTCTCGCTGATAGTGGCGGGTGTGTTGGGTCGTTTAGTTCCCTTCAATATGGTTGAGCTGAATGGAGCTGATGCATGCGTCATGTTCGTGAACGGGCGCTGTCAGTTGGGACTGGTCATCTCTTAGCTGCCACGGTTTATTTTAACTACTTTGTTTTTAAATTGTTGATAGTTATAATCTTTTACTCTGGACGCTCTTAATGTGCACGTCTTTCTACATCGTTCTCACATATATGTATAATCTCAACATGAATGATGTAACCAAGATCTTGTAACAATATTTTGATTGAAAAGAGTGTCCATGGAGTTTCTTGCCCATTCTTCTCCATAGAGATCTACGCTTTGGAATGGGCAACTACAGTACTTTCACAAGTTATTATGCCTTGTGTCTGTGACTGTAGCTTCGCCTTTGTTTTTCTGACTTTCAAAAGTGCCTGCGAAGGTCTAATTGAAATAATTGAAATAAACGCTTTGAGTTTGAGTTTACCATTTTGATGGAAATCTGTAAATAGATCATCTATTAAATAATATTGATTTTTCTTAAGTTTGCCGTATGTCATTAGTTCCCAGAATTTGATCCTTAATAGCGACACTATCAAATGGTTTAATAATACAGTATGTACTTTTTTTCCGAAATCAATGGGTTTGATTCCTGGCTAGGAATATTATCTTTTTAAAAATCGAATGGTAGTTTTAGTTTTCGTCAAACTCGGGCTCGAGACTCCTTTCGCCATCCATAAACACACTTGAAAAATTCCCCTGTATAATTATTACAATCAAAGTAACATTATAACTACTGCTCTTACCTGTGCTCTGCACGGCGATAGTATTTCTTCGGAAGCTTTTGATTTTCTTGATTTGGATCACAGTCTTTATTGGTACAAACATCCATGTTTTTTGTTTTATTTGTAGACTTTTTTTCAAATAAATTAAAACTTAGACTGAAGTATCTTAGGGTTGATTGTGTTCTTAGAATAATACTTTGTAGCTTAAGCCCATTCATGCAGACTGTGATTATTGTAAACTTATTATACTGTGCCTGAAAAAAAATCCTCATTTTTATTTCTGTTGAGTATGATTCTATGAAATAATTCATATATTATCTTTATCATTCATGATATTTTGTAAATATTCAGGCAATGCAATTAAAATTATTATGATAGTAATTATTTGAATTTAAAAATGTTTTGGACACATTCGGCACATTTCACAATAACAACAATGGAGAACGCTTTAAACTGCTGCTGCTAATTTACTAAGCACATACCTACAAAACATTTTGAAATATGACATTTGCTTCCTTATGTTATCCCCTCATCAGTTCATCATTCAACAAGAGAATAATTATCTTTTTGGAGCCAGATTTTTTCATTACTTACATTTGCAGATGAAGAATGCTGAATGAAAGTTTCAGTGTAACACAAATGATTGAAGATAGTGTTTTTACTTATTGGAATTTTAAGAAATAAGTAAGCTCTGTTTGTTACTGTTGGGCCCCAACATTAAAAATAGAATTACGAGCAAACCCAGCTTACTTGCTTAAAAAATGAAATAAAAATATCGATTACATACGGTAAAATATTAGATAACTACCTCATGAAAATAACTCAATTTCTACTACTAACACAAAAACGGCACGTAATCTGTCTTCGGTACTACTAAACCCTTTCCTATTGCCAAACACTAACTAATTTTAGCATACAAATATAAATAACTTCTTCACCTACTCACCAATGAACTTGGTCAGAATATTAGGATTACGGTAATAAAATAAAGAGGAACTGAATTATTTCCTGTATTCTTCCTTTCTTTAGCATAGGGACTAATTTAAACTTGCTTCAATAACAACATTACTGCTGGTTTATTTATTGCTGAACAAATGGTGCAATGCTGTATTGCTATCACTCAATGTAGTAGATCTGTACATGTACATGTAGTTAAATGCTTATCAATCAAAGTACAACAGAAAGCCAAGAACAAAATGAACCACTGTGACGATGAAAGTGGCGCTGCTTGTCAAGAAAAAACGCATCGTTATGTCAAACTAGTTACATTTATTTTAGTTCTGTATTTTCCCGACTGCACAGGTAACTTGGCTGAAGTATGTCTTCTGTGCCTCTCGTAGGCTCGGATATTTGTGTTTGTGAAGTTAGCTAAAGCTGCAACGACCGGACTTTCTAACTGCATTCGTCGTGCCATTCGATGCGATTTTTAATTTGCTTTCAACTTTCGAAGAGAATACAAAAAGCCTACCCTCAGCCACGCTCTCAATGAAGTAGGTAGCTTGTTATATTTTTTAGCACAGCTTATTTCACAAACAAAGAACCGTGAAAGACTGTTCTGTCCATCTAGAGTGGCTGTACCCAGTAAGTATGTAGATAGGGCCACCTGGGCCACTGACGCCCCAGGCAAGAATATCAAGGAAATCATTATCAAGTGTTAGTTTTTTGCTGAACCAATGAGAACGTATAATACGTTATACGTTCACATTGGTTCAACGTTTGCCGTGTCGGCCTCAGTCCCTCAGACCTCGGCGCCCGGGCCGTAAACCCATCGCGCCCACCCTAATGACGGCACGGGTCACACTTGCATGTCATACTTCCTGATGAATTCGGTGGCAAACAAAAAGTCTCAATAACTTTTTTGGCTCGTACGGCTGAATTGAAAATCTGGGACCTCATGGTCAACCATTAAGAAAGCCACTATCTAGCTAGATTAACGAAGTCCGCCCGTCGCGTAGCCCGCGAAATTTAATTTTTCTTAAGTTTATTGCAATTTGCAGGTCGGTGTCAGGTTGTATGTTGATGAAAATATAAATAGCTCCAGTAAAACGTATGGAGTTACAGAACTATAATCATTCAAATTATCAATACAACCCTCTAAGTTCATTTAGTCCCAAAGAGTGACTTTTCATGAAATAGCTATTGAATGGGGTTTTATGAAATTGGAAGGTTGTATTGATGATTTGAATGATTATTTTAGAGAAATTAGAAGTGTTTACCAAAATGTTCGTTTATTTTGGTAAAAATACACAAAATATGTTCAAACTTGAGTCAGGACGATGCGTCTTTGCCCCGCTAATACCGAGAATTGTGTTAGCAGAGTTACGTTAGATGTTTCGAGTCGCTATGTTTAAACCGTTATACCTGTGCAGACAGTCACTTGCAGCTATTAACTTCGAAGATACGTACGGTACGACCCATAGTATTGCTGTAGGGCCGGGCCGGCCAAAGAAACGCCCCTAAATTACACTGTAGTTGTTGTACTGCTCTATAATAAGACCTGGCCAAGGGTACAGAATATACACATATTCTGTGGTCCTAGCCTGCATAACATCATGACAAGGCCATCAAACTAATTATTAAAAAAAAAGACATCATGACATTTTGTTGGATTGACATTTTGAGTCACGTCAAACAAATCACATCTTTTTTAGGTGCCATTGTCCGACAATTTTGTAAATATTTTAAAATTATAAATTAAACATATTTTAATGAAATTTTCATCCTTTACTTTAGAGTGTTGACAACTGTTCGTGTAAAAACTGTAAATGTAGCGATGGCTTATACAGAAAAAGTGTTATTGAGTGGTACCGCTCTGTCATTTCTGTTCTACGAATGTGTAAACTCTACTAATAGTCAGGTATTCATATTTTACTGTATTATTTATGTGCGTTTTAATTTGTTTTTTTTTTTTACCGTTTTCATTAATTCACGTGTTTACTTCTAGGAAGGTTTCTTAATCGGCGACGTGACTTCAGAAGTAACTAATCACATTTCTGACTCTCAGAGTGATAATGCCCGTTTAGACACTCAAATAGAAATCAGAACCGTACTTCCGATGCCGTCAGTATCACTGTTTTATTTTCCGACTGGTCGAATAAGGGAAGATGTCCTCTCTGATATACTTTCGAGCACTGCCAGTGAAATTGTTGGTTGGTATAAATATCGAAAGAATACAATCATCAAACCTACTTTTAGGGATAAATTAATATCAAAAGGGTTGCAAAAATACTTTGAAAAGTACCATGGAAAGAAACATTTTGTAACTTGTAATTTGTCAAACAAATTATCATCTGCTGGATCTACACACACATTTATGTACAGATTTGGCAAAATTAACTGTTTTGATATGTATGAATACATTGAGGACATCACAGCAAATTTAGGTGAAAAATACACTGGATATAAGAAATCGCATAGATTATCACCACATAGTATATTCAATAAGATTGTAAAGGAGAGTAATGTGCAAAGCAATAACACAAGTGATGCAATTTTACATATTCAAGAAGCTGTGGATGTGAGACTTGTCAGGGAGGCTAAAATGGCTGCTAAAAATGAGTGTACAATCAGGGAATTAGAAGCAGAAATTAAGCAAATGGCCACAATATTATCAGACAAGCACTCATTTGAACTACAATCTACATACAATAAGTGTGTTGAGGAAAAGACAATAAACCGGGAAGCTGAGATGGCTAAAGCATGTTTGGAGGCATTAAAAATTCCTCTGAAAGTTGACATATTGAATGTTAAAAATGTCCCCTTGGGCTACACTTATGTTGATATAGAGGATTCAGTGCAGTTAATTGAGAATGAAGTTAAAGACACTAGCCCAAGTCCTCCTTTGATAACTTCGAACCCTGCAAAACAAAAGCTTAATTATGCCGCTGCATTAAAAACCAAACAAGACATACCATCTACTAGTGTAAGCATTTTTTTCTTTGGCTTTTTGAGGTTTGTGATTGGTTAAGATGGGCTTACTCTAATATTTGGACTTAATTTTTGGTGTTGTAATAATTTTTAAGCATTGGTTGGTAATTAGAATGGTCACATAATAAATATTTGTTTTAATTATATTTACAGAGAGAAAACAATGGCAGTGAAGACTTGATTATCTTTGACATTGAAGATAACCATATGAAAAAAAAGCCCTTGGTAATAAGTGAAGATGTGAAGTGTGGTGATAGTTCACCAGAATATTAACAAGTGCCTTTTGAGTTAAGTGTTTAAATATTCAATAAGTTACCAAATAAGTGAATCTTTTCATTGTAATATTATCACTTTTGTTTGTTACTAATAATACTCATAAAAACATTTTCTAAATACACATGATCATTTTCTTCAGTGCACATTGTTTATGTTGATGCAGATATCACCAATATTGGTGTTTAGTTTTATCTATTGTTGTTGATTTATCACATTTACCTTATTCTCTCTAGTTATGTTAGTATGTTGGCTTGAGAGACTTACAAATGCTAGCATTGGGTTAATTTAATGAGTATGAAACACTTTTACTTTTCTTTATTAGTTTGCCTTAATACTTACTAATAGGTTTACATCAATACAAATGTAAATGAAGACAATAAGCAATTTTATTTATACACACATAAACCTTTGTATTGTGTTGAGCAGTGGAACTAACATGGATGGTGTGTTTGATGATAATACAGAACTGCAGGTCTTGGCATGTAGAGGTTGTTTTCGTTGTTTGAACAGCCAAATGTAGTAGAATAGATGCTAGACACAGACACAGAGGGTTTGTTAGGTCAGAGTCATGTTTAGACTCAAACCCTGTGCTACTTTGAGTTGCAGCCTAAGCCACTGATGATAGTTAAGAGCTAGTTGACAGGGCGAATTTATATTCGCCCTGTCAACAGTTCTTTTTATCTCTTGAAGTGAAAATGATGATATAGTAACTGCTGTATACACCATGGAATAGCCAACATCACGGCCAATGTGACACAAATCACTTTATCGGGCCCAAACTCTCATACCAAGAGTAGTAACTATATTGAAGTATTACTAATTCATCATCATTCTGCCCTTATCCCATATTAAATGAGTTGGGGTCAGCGAAACCCGTTTTTTCTTCCATTCTCCCCTGTCAGTTGTCATGTTTATTTGGGACCTGAGTAGCCAAACAAAAAAAAGATATATTCAGAATAAATTATTTTATGAATAACAAAAATAAAACATAGCACATTAAAATCAAATTATACAATTACAACTTACTTCACTAAAAGTGCATTTCATTTGGTTAAGCACAATAAATGCGTAATACATATATTTAATAATGAATAACTTAAAATCTATGTTACCGGCCAAACCCGATTTCAGGCCAAACCGGTTTACTCGTTTATCCAGACTAAATGGTTTAGGTTAAGTTGGTGACCAAACACGCGCGAGCCGAGCGAGCGTAGCAAGCGGCGCCGCGGCAGCGGCCGGCGAGCGCCACATCCATGATGGGCATGGCATTGTAATTGCTTTGTTTCGTTTAGACACGATAAACCAGTAAACCGATTACAGTTACGGTATACAAATAAATAAAATTGAAGTGTCTGTTTTTATTTCAAAATAACACCTTTTTACTTAATGCATATGAAAGCATATAAGAAAAAAATATTTTAAATGTTTGTCTGACCGATTTTGACGGAACTTTTACTGGCAGATAGCTGATAATAGAAGGATTAACGTAGGCGTAATTTCAAATTATTTTCTTACATTTTAACAAAAAAAAAAGGATTTTTGGATAATTCCAATTATTGAAATAAACAAGTTTTTACTTAATAATAATACTTTTGCGGAGTCAGTTAGATGTTGTCCAATATAATTGCTAGTCTCCAGTTAGAAGTATTCTCAAATCAAAACGAAATTATGGTTACCCTGCTCAAACATTGTATGTATGAGATAACATAATTTTTAAGATTACACGCGTTGAAAACTGTTCCGGGGGTAAAACGATATGTCATTCAAATGAGGTTAATATGGCGAATAAATGGATGTTCACACCGAAATCCTAGCAATTATAGATAATGAGACAAATCAGCGTACAAGGTAACGTTTCAACCGCGCGGCCACGTTCTTTTTGTTTTCGACTGATTTCGTCTCTTTAATTAAACTTTTGTATACTTTCGTTACTTTTGACAAATTAAGACCTTTCTTGTTGTAATAGTTTTACTGCATGAAGTCACCAACTTAAAACTTCACAGACACATTTTTGGTTTGTTCCCTTCGATTTTGAAAATCTCAACACTTTTTTTAGCGATGTTTTTTTCTGTTTGGCGAAATCGTAACGCACACATAAAATTGTCCCATCTTATTGAGTCTCACTGTGTATACCACTTATTTTGGTACATAAGTTCAACAAGGAATGCCTTTTATAGTATTTTGTGAAATTGATGGGTCACAAGCATACCTAGCATTTATTTATAGGAAGAATAACAGTCTAAGAAAATTTACTGAATATCATTTCTAGCCTCATTTTATAAAATTACAATTGGAATGTCCATTACGGAATGTCATGATTCATATCTTATTTCTAATTATATCAAATTGCTACTTCTTTAAATCTTGTAAATTTCGCAATTTATGCAAATCCATTACGGTGCGCCCACATCACAAGCGGTAGCGGGTAATCAGCGTATTGTATCGTCATCGTATTTGAGCAATGGCCGCACTGGTTATGCTGATTCTGTATTGAGCAAACAGTTCCATTGGTTGGGATGTTCTAGTATCATAATGGTTCTTTGGTATCACAAAAAAATATTGACTATTAAAACAAGAGCACTCGCTTTTGAAAGCTATCTAACGAACGTTTGTGATGTGAACGCAACTTCAGACATAAGAAACATTTTCGACTAGCATGTTTATAAAAAGTTTTGTTACCATAATAATTTTATCTCCCAAGTAGATATCAGGTAAGCTGCCAACAATTATTCAATACTATGGAAATTATAACCATTATATTATTATTATTTAGCCACAAGCATCCTACTCCTATTTAGCGCGGATCCCTAAGATACTAAATATCCTTACACTTTCTCAAGTAAACATTTAATAATCTAAAACCTACATTAAATCAACTTGGAATACGGCATCAATATCACTAGTATAAGTTTATCATTACGATAGAACATTGGCAAGATCTTCAAAAAAGGTGTTACGGAGTATTTATAAATGGAGTGAATAGGGGGCGAGCCTAATGCAATGAACCGGAAGGACGCGGGCTAGTACTAAAGAATTCAGTAACACTGCCCATCCGGGAATCAAATCCAAGACCTCATCCTGAGCAATGAGGGCTATTGTTTTTGAGCTCACCAGGTGGCGCCGCATGTCGAGTAAGGTCCTGTCTTTATTGTATACTTTAAAGTACCAATAACTTCATAAGAAGTTTATTTCATTAGGTACAACAATATAGTGTAAACTTACTTACTTTATAGTGTAAATATATTAACAGTATTCTCCATAAAATTAGCAAGCATGAGACATTTAAAAATTATTCTAACCCCAAGTACTAAACAATAAGACCCTCAGTTGCTACTTAAAATCTTCAAGTCATAATTAATCAGGAATGGCTCAATCTAGACTACAATCGTGAAAATTAGTAAACATACGTGATAAAAAAGCACGTAGCGTGCGAACACTATGACATCTGACCATCTGATATTGCGGTGACCTCGCACTACACTAGCGCCTCTAGCGGCGAATCCATACGCGATAGCCCCCATTGCGCTTGCGATCACTTGAACAAAGAAGCAGTTACATCAGAAAATGACCAAATATTACGTTAATGGTTTTGGTTAAACACAGATTAGTCGTGACGGCCATGTAAAAGCGATTTCAGGAACGGAAGTTAATTCACTCCATTTATTAGTAGTCCGCATTCTAAGTATCAGAGTTACAGTAGATCAGCCGCACCGGTAGCGACTTCTCCCGCTAGTTCATGTACCGAGTGCGCGAGGCGACGCGCTTGCTGCACTGCTGTAGACGCCGGCAGAAGACCCAGGTGGATGCAGATTAGCTCCTTGACTGACACGCCGCGGGAGTCGTTGGGAAAGGCCAACTCGAGGAGTTGTCTGTAAAATAAGTTAGGTTATCATGTTACAACTAAGAGCTACTCGGGAAATTGAAAGTTAAAACATCTCTGCTCATACTTCATCACGACAGGCTTACTTACTAGTTTACTTTGTTAGCCTTATGAATCCACCCTTATTAGTCTGTTTTGAAGTCTTAAATTAATCATGAGCTTAAGGGCCAGTTTCTACCACAGCAGTCGAGTGGAGCGTTGCGCCGCCTGCGCAACGCCGACTCCAAGATTCTTCAAATCACAGGATAGATTAGAGATGCGATGTGTATTTCAGTAAATGTAATGGTTGGTCGATTTCCGCATGTCTCCTCTCCGGTCCGCTTTGATGGAAACTTGAGTGTATCTGGTGGTACTTGGTAGTTACAGTTAGTACCTGTAGAAGGTGCCCCTGATGTCCCCGGGCGGCGGCAGCGCGCGCACGGCGGCGGGGTGCGGCGGCGCGGCGGGGCGCACGGGCACCCCGCGCCGCTCCCACCACACCAGCGCGCAGCCGTGCAGCGCGCCGCGCCGCCACGTGGCCGCGCAGTAGCCCTCGCGCACCACGGCGAAGCTGCGGCACACTGCGCGTCGCACCTGGCAACGACAATTATATGATTTATCTCTTGGACTTGGCCCGATCGCAGAGAAAAGTGCGGTAAGGATCCCACAATCGTTATGATTGTTGGATCGGTAACACATTTTTATCTGATTGCGATGTAACAGGGTAGTTTGCTACATACTGGCCAGAACGCCGGTCAGTCTTCCTTCAAATTATCACCTTGTGAAAGTTTGTACTTCATGTGGTTGTCGAGATCTACGCGCCAATTTGATCAATTTGTCGGTTAGAAAGACCCTAAAGCCAAAGTAATACAAACCCGACTCGATTGGTCTGCTTTTGACAGATTTACTTATTTAAAAGGAGCTTAGGAACCACACAGCCAGAAAAAAACTAAAGGAAAGAAAGACAGACTCTTTCTCTCTTCTTCTATTCTGAATGTTGACCACGTCGCAAATAGATGGCACATATTATATAACTGTATTAAAATATGTTAAATCGCTCTATGTACACAATTTTTATAGTTTTAAGGGTTAAGAAGGTCTTTGAAATGTATTGATGATTGCAATTCATAATGAACGATATTTTATAATTTCGTTAGGTAACTATACTAAATTGATAAAAAGAGAGCAATATTTGACACTTGCTCGCGCCAACAACATATGTTACTCAATTTTTAACTATACCGTATCTGGAGCTAGCATATCAGCACAGTCAGCCATGTCGGGTGCCAGAAACCTTCCCACAGTGCGGTCCACGTAGATGAAGTGAATGAGTCCGGGGAACTCCTCCACATACTTGTGCAGCGTTAGGGAACAACTCGCATCCGTCTCGCTCGTGCTCAGACACTCCCACATTAAGCGAAATAATCGATTCCAACATGACACGGATTGTTTTGTGACCTCTCTTCGTTGAAACAGAAGGTTCATAATTGTTCATCTTATAATGGTTCATAAAATTGGCAATGAGAGTGTCACAAAACAATTAAATATAAATACAATTATAGAAGCGTGACTGCGGATGAATATGCAAAAGTATAAAAAAATATCGAGAAGCCAGCATTGTCAATTCGGAATTCCCAATCTAAGGATCGACAGATCGTCGACTCTAGCTAATCTGACGGCTGACCCCAGTTTTTAAATGATCAGACTTGATAAAGCTGTGTACTTGGTTCTTGCTTGATCGTGAATATTTTGAACCTAAACATATTGCCAAGCTCTATCCTATCGTACAACACGTTTTGTGGTGTTATGTTGTGTACAGCACTCAATCATGCGTTTACTAGGTATAAACGCTAGATCGGTTTTATCACTGGGTTCTGATTAAGACCCTTATCACTTATCAGTACTCGTATGTTCAAATACAGAGTAATTGAAGTACTTTGTAATGTTATCAAGAACATGAGCATGATACGAGTATAAGCAGCATGGGATATTATGCGCCATAGCATTTATGGACAACTTTAACTGGTCGTTGTGTTGCTGTCTAGTGCATAAAAATAGAAGCGTAGGTACAGTTATGAATTATGTAATATTGTATGATTGCATTTCCTATTTTCGGTTTTTGATCCGTAACTAACGTTATTTTCTCAACCTCAAAAACCTCTGTTTCATGTTTCAAATACCCAGAACGCAACTGGTTCATTAGTTATTAAATTACGGTTTAACAAATACTGATATGAAAAGGATATGATCCCAAGCTGAAGTATCTCTTGGCTTTCACGCAAAGAAACTCGACGTAGGGCGACAATATTGCTCTCAAGTCTTTCAAAGGTTGTTCCATTTTCAAGCTGGGGATATCGGGCTTCAACTGTTCAATGACGGCTTCCAACGCCGTGTGCATCGCTGTGGCCGTTGTCTCAGGGGTCAATGGCGTAGTTGTAGTGCAAGACTTACGAAGTTCCAGCATACGACTCGTAAGGCGGGCACAAAGATTGGAGTTTGATTTGTTTTTACGCAGCGCATCTGTCGTCTGGAGATACACAAAATATTAGAACACCAATTTTATTGCACGTGGAATATAAAGAAAATTATTTATTTTATCTATGTTACCTTTTTCAAAGCTGCTTCTAAAGAATCCAATGTGGTAGGCAACAAATCTAAATTCCTTTGTAACAACAGTCGTCTTAAATTGGATAGTATTTGATTTGACATGTATGCCGAAACGCCGACTTCTCTGTAATTAAAAAAAAAAAAAGAGTTTTAACTCAGGCAGACACTCGGCAGACTCGGTTCAAAGTCGCGCGGGAAAAGAGTTTGGGGAGACTTTGGGGAGTCCTTATCCTAGCAGTAAGACAGAATGGGACGAGGATATCAAAAAGCCAACTCTAGTATGCCTATTATTCGCTGCTGGACATAAGGGTTAGATTGTAAATACGCTGTAGGGACATCGAAGGAACAGCTGTTTTTTATTTAACTCAGGTTTAGTCAGAATCATGTACTGAATTCAAGTTAACAGTATTCCCGTCGATATCCCTTACACTATGTATGGGGACAGTTGTCTATGACACCCACCTCAAATCCATATCAACAACGACGACGAATGTTATCCTGGGTGCAACTTCCGCCAGATGTATCGAATGCGGCGCACAAGGACTGCCTGCTGGTCCAGCGCATAAATTCACTACAGCACTATTTTCCGTTGACAACCCTGAAACATTTCGCTGATATTTTAACCTCGAACATAATATGATAATAATAGAGTTATGGAATTAGGCTAGTCACGTGTGCCACGCTCAAGCTATGGGCGAAAACAATTTTTTTGCAGCTAAAAATAGCAGCAAACAGCTTCGGACCAGACCGGGAGATGGCGATATGACCTGGACTGATAAAAAAATCTAAAGAACTGGTGTCTGGAAGCAGTAGTAACAGGCAAGAAGGAGAAAACGGAAGCCGAAACTGTGGGATCTTCTTCGTGTCGATGATTCCCATAGTTATGAAATTAAATTTATTTCGCCCAGAAATCAGCAACATCGACGGCGTTGGAAGTGGCTTTGGACAGCTCGCTCAAATCAAAGTGCAAGTGGAATTACAAAAAGAGCAGGTCAGGATGTGTGCCATTGTTTGGGATGAGACAACTGTGGGATGATATCAATGAACTCAGCCTATCAGTGTTCTGCTGGATATAGGCCGAAACGGCTACCAAGCTGCGCCATAATACTTGTCCTCAGTATTCGGCATCCAGTCTATCTCAGCCACTTTGTCAAGGTTGTCCGTCCACCTAGCTGGGACGATAAAGACGAAATAATAACATTAATGGTAATTAATTATTATCAGAATACTCACAAGGCAGTCGATTAATTTCCATGTTGTCTTCATCAGAGTCATCACTGTTAAAATCCATCCAATACTCTTGAGCGGCGATGCACTGTATGCTCAATAAAATTAAATCTGGAGGCGATAAGTCTTCACTTCCGCGGCTAGAAAACATAAATAGCTGCGTAAAAAGATGTAAGAAGTACGGCGGGGATCGTGGCCCGCCAATTAAATATACTTAAGGCACACGAAAAACTCACGATTCAATGGTGGTGACCTTAAAAATTTACTAAACTTGACCTTACCAAAATTAAGTAATTAAAGCACTATCGAAAATTTCATTTTATTTTATTCTATTCGGGAAACTTACAGCTAATATAAACAATGTTCCTAAACAATACAAATTTGAAGGCCCTTTACAAGTTTCCACAGATAAACACTTGAAACAAAAAAAAAACGTAGGTACAAAATACTATAACATAAATTAGAAAACAAAATACCGCGATCGAATAATACAAATTACAAACTAAAACTAAAAATAATACAAAAAAAAAAACAGAACTAAAAACTAAATTCAGACGCAAACAATTATTTGTCTGTAAAAAAGCTTTTCACTAACAAATGCTTATGCCGAGAAACACTGGTACTGAAAATATCCAAATCGTGTTCATTAATAAGTTTATTAAAACTTCTACTCGCACGGATCAGAAACGAATTCTGCCTGTACACGGACTTGGAATGAGGGACATGCAACAAACTAGGTTTGCGAAACATTTTGCATTGTGTAACTAAACCTAAACTAATAACAGCTCAGGGCAATCTATCCATTTGCGATTTTAAATAAGTATGCCATATCAGCAATGTGTCTGCGCTCATACAGTGGTAATATATGAAATCTTTTGCATCGCGCTACATAATTGGGAGTATATTTCCTAGTTTAGTACCGCAAGAAACGTAGGAACCGCTTCTGAATACCCTCAATCCGGTCTATATAAATATTGTAACTAGGGTTCCACACTTGCGAGGCGTACTCTAAATGGCTGCGGACAAGAGCACAATAAAGGATTTTAATTCAGCTCTGAATATCGTAAATCACGTCTTTTGCCTTTAGATTCAAGGTGTACAACACCCAGTTTGCATCAAACAAATTGTTGTATTTTTCTATGACCTAACATAGGTTAATAAGATAATAAGCAGAAGAGATATATCAACAGCAGACCAAGTCAAATGATTTTTCAAAAATATTTTTTGCTCTTGCCAGTACCAAATCTATACTAACATTATAAAGCTGAAGAGTTTGTTTGTTTGTTTGAACGCGGTAATCTCAGGAACTACTGGTTCGAATTGAAAAATTCTTTTTGTGTTGGTTAGTCTATTTATCGAGGAAGGCTATAGGCTATATATCATCACGCTACAACCAATAGGAGCGGAGCATCAATGACAAATGTTGCAAAAACGGGGAAAAATTATTCTCTTTGATAGCTTCCGTTGCGTGCGCTGCGTAAACGGTTAAAGTTGCACAAATATAATGTAGCAGGGAATTATTCCTCTTAAAAAGGTCTCAAAAAAAGTCCGCGACGTTACGGTTATTGTGAGTCAACCTTAAAAGATAGGCATGTGCTGCCTATCTTTTAAGGTTGACTCACAATAACCATTTTTATGATTTTAAAATTTGGTCAAAATTAATGTTTTATTTGCGAAGGTGTTTTTACCGACATAGTATTAATCCTTATCAAAATAAATATATTAGTCATCTTTAGCATTCAATTGTGACCAAAATTGCCCTTTACACTATTCAATTTAGATGAATATCTTAGGAGATATCACAGTTTTAAAATAACTCCGCATCAAAATAATGACCCGCGCGCGCTGCGAGGCGGGTGTTCATGTTGTTGGGAAAACCAATGTGATTAGATTCAATGCACAAATATTGTGGGGAACTTAGAGAAGGTTTTAGTTTTTGTTTCATGCTGTAATCAGTGCTCTCTATCAAAAGATTTATAAATTTAAAGTGTTCAAGAAGAACTTACCATCATTGTGTAAGATACATGCAACGACATCTATTGCACCAAAATGGTACTAATTAATAAAAATGTGCTCACAAGATAACTTTTAAATCGGGTCTGAGAGCAAAAAGTACTCTAGATTAGTCTACATGACGCTATAACCCTGTAGAGTGTGTGTTCGATCGCTTTACATGCATTATATTTTAACGGTTAAATTTCGTGCTCGATAGATGGCGCTATTAATTTCACTCCATTTTCTGAGTCGCGGTGTTAAGTTTTCCGTGAAAGAATGACCCTCGCCCGTGTCAAATGTCTGAAGCTTGGTTTATTAACCAACGTAACAAAAAGAGGAGGTTCTCAATTCGACGCGTCTATATTTTTTTATTTTATGTATGACCTGACCACGCATAACTTTTTACAGAGAAGTCCGATATACATGATCTTTGGTTTTTTAAATTGAGAAATCATGTTTGGGCTCATTTCCTGCACCTTGATGAAAACTTTAGATCTAGCTGGAGTATGACGTCATCGAAGGTCTGACGATGGAGACGGAAGGCACTTGCAAGAGATCCTCAAGAGTTTGCAGCAACAATAACGTGTTTGGGCTCAATTCATGCACCTTGATGAGAACTTTAGGCCTTGCTGAAGTATGACTGTCATCGACGGTCAAACGATAGAGACAAATGGCAGTTGCAAGCGGTCCTAAACAGTTTGCAGCAGGTATAATGTTATTGGGCTCATTTCATTCACTTTGATGAAAACTTTAAACCATACTGAGTTGCCATTGTATGACTTTCATCGAATGTCTGACGATGGAGAAGGAAAGCAGTTGCAAGTGGTCCTCAAGAGTTTACAGCATCTATATCGTGTCTGGGCTCATTTCATGCACCTTGATGAGAACTTTAGACCTAGCTGGAGTATGACTGTCATCGAAGGTCTGACGATGGAGACGGAAGGCAGTTGCAAGAGGTCCTCAAGAGTTTACAGCATCTATATCGTGTTTCGGCTGATTTCATGCACCTTGATGAGAACTTTAGACCTGCCTGGAGTATGTCTATCATCAAAGGTCTGACGATGGAGACGGAAGGCAGTTGCAAGAGGTCCGCAACAGTTTACAGCAGTTTTATCGTGTCTCGGCCCATTTCAAGAACTTTGATGAGAACTTTCGTTCTAGCTGGTGTATGATTGTCATCGAGTGTCTAAAGATGAAGACGTAAGGCTGTCGAGGGTCGCGGGCCTGTGGACAGTGAGTAATAGGCTAGCTCGCCATCCGTCCGTCTTATGACGACAGGCCGTGGTGACGGCGTGTTCGTGTTCCACACGCACCTCAAAGAGATGTCAGCAAACGGGAAGGGATCCGAGAGGAGCGAGGCCTGCCAGGGTTGCGGGACTGTTCGAAAGAGATACCGCGGCCCTGGAACGCAAAGGGCAACAGAAGAAACGTGGGTGGATTTTAGTCAGTACAAGTCTGACAATCCCTTCCGCTCCGTCCAGAGTGGGAGAGGTCATTTGATGATTATCCATCGGTAATAGTATATAATAGGGATTTACTCCTTTTGAGAGATTCCGTTGTGCGTGAACGGTTAAAGTTACGCAATTATCATGTATGTCGGAATTGTCCCTCTTAAAAAGCTCTAAAAAAATATCCGCAATGGCCATATGTCTAACTTTTAAGGTTGACGCACACTCTCTAACCTCTCTTTCTTTTATGTACACACGCACGCAGACGAAGTTGCGCGGGTCAGCTAGTAAAAAAATAAAGAGGCATTTACGGCTTGAACGTCAAAAGAGTGACGAAATTCAAATATCTAGGGAATCATCTCACTGAGGATCTTCTCCTTAAGGACAATGTCGATATTGAAAGGGAGCGTAGGGCAATGGCGGTCCGAGGTAACATGTTGGCCCGAAGATTCGCTCGGTGTAGGAGTCTTGTGAAAGTAACACTATTTAACGCATATTGCCAGTGCTTTTACACGGGGAATCTTTAGATCAACTATACCAAAAGAACGCTGGATGACCTACGCATTCAATATAATAATATTTTTAGGATGCTGTTGGGATTGCCACGATGGTGCAGCGCTTCTGCTATGTTTGCGCAAAACCGAACTGACGGCTTCCACGCCGTCATTCGCAAGAGTACCGCGTCGCTATTGTCAAAGTTGCGGGCGGGTGGCAACAGCATTCTAAAAACTGTGGCGGAGAGTATCGACTCCCCAATTATTAAAAGTTTTGTGAGAAGGACAATCGCTGACCATTAATTTGGGGATGTCCTTTTCACAATACTATTTCTGCCTTCTTCTCTATTGTATTTTAACTACTAACACTAGTAATAAGTTATATTATTGTTCACTAACACGCTGGATCATTGTTGTCTGAGAATAAATAATTATTATTACATACCTAGAGTAAAGTGCCAGTAACTTATCCCCAACAAACAACATGAGATGACTGTGCTGGTGGGGTAATTTGATATCTTTGGATGCACTTTTCAGGGCATTCAGAGCAGCCATAGTTGCTCCACTTTCACCGATCACACCATTGGCACCGGGGATCGTGTCGCCTTTGGTGCGGCTGGCCAGAAGTACTGACAGCCAGTCTTGATAAATTGAAGAATGAAGACTGTAAAATTAGACTTGATGTTAAAATTCTTACAAAAATACTTTTAAGTATTTCCCTAACATGGTAATTTATATACCTAGTATTGAATGAGACATGATTTTGACTGTTGGCACAATAGCATCATAGCAGTAGGTCATTTGGTAGTTCACAGGATGTTTGAATGTTTCAAGTATGTTGGAATTGTTTCACTTTCAAGGATAGAATATACTTTATTGTACACCAAAGATGATACAGAGCTATTTTACAATAATGCTAATTCTATAGGTACAACGGCGGTCTTTTTGCTGATAGCAATATCTTCCAAACAACCTTTGGATAGACTAAATGAACTTTAAATAAAATGGGGGGTAGCCAGTGGTGCACTGCTAATAAAGAGGTACACAATACAAATAAAATAAAGTGATTTATTATAATCCTATAAATACAATACATAATATAAATAATTATATTATACATTACACCAAATGAAAATGTTTTAAAACTAAGCCTTTAATTAAATGAAACAAGTGACTGAGCTTGTCTTACTCACAACGGCAATTCATTACCCAAACAGCCTGGACCGTAAGCATCAAAAGAGTCAAATTCACCAATGATCTAAAACTTCTAGTATGTACGAGTATGTCTTAGAGAAACTTAAAACATTTTTTGAGATAAGAGGGGTTTTAGGGTTGAAGAGAATATTGTAAGCAGTGACAGAATATGTCCATAATTATAAAATGATTACTTACAGATTAATATTCTGGCCACAAATGTGTTGGACAAATGTTTTGAAGTCCAATAATTCACGATGGGCATCATCAACATGGTCCTCGCTGATTATCATGAACACATGATCAAGCCACTGTTGGATATGTCACAAAATTTTAAAGGATCACAATCCCTAGACTGGCCTCACATTTGGCATAATTATGTATGTATATGGTCAATGCAAAATATTTCCTATTCTAAAGGATGATGCAAATTTTGGTCCCACCCTCCAATAGCTATGTGTGATACATTTTTGGATAGGTATTTTCAAGCTGCACAAAAGTTACAATGGCGCCAAGCTTCAAATCTTAGTCCGTTCAGAGTTATGCAGTATTAAACAAGTCAGTTCAACAATAGACAAACGTGTTTTTCTATAATATAATGCACTTTTTGAATTAACGATGAATTAACGTATTATCTACATAACTACCGCTATCATCATATACCGACGGGTGTATAAAAGTGGTTTGTGATAGCGGCAGCGCAGTGCATTGTTGAAAAATCTTTGGCGTAACAGCTTAAAATCGCTCTTGAACCTGCCGTTAATCTATTACACTATATTTGCCGCTGGGTAGTAGGAGGTCATACTACCCAGCGGCAACTAGTGACCAGTCGAGATTGGTTGGCCTGATCGGTGGTAAGTTATTCGTAGCCATGCACAAGCTTCTAAATATATATAAAACACTATGCAACCTTATGCGTCAAGCCTTGAAGATGGTATAGAGGACTAGTGCAAGGAATTTAAACTAGCAGTGAACCCTATCAAAACCGAATTCGTCCTTTTCACAAAGAATAGAAAGTTGGTAAGCGTCAGAACCCTACAGTTACTGCGCTTCTTTGGGACCATCCTAAGCCTATTGACTGAAACCAAATACCTGGGCATCTATGCGGACAAACAGCTGAACTGCCCAAAACACACCGATTACATCACCACAAAAGTCAGCATAGCCCTATGGCAATGCAAAAGACTGTTGCGCAGGTATTAGGACCTAAGTCCCAAAATCACCTAATTATCACATATGGCTCTTTAGTTTGGTAGCCCAGGATCAACCTGAGCACAGCTCAGAAGGATCTCGAGAAGCTACAAAGATTTGCCTGCTTAGGAATCACCGGTAGCATGAGAACATCACCCACTGCCGCATTACAGGTGATGCTGGGGTCGCCACATCTACACCTCGTTGTAAGAGAGGAGGCGACCCACCGGACACGGTTATTTTGGAACGTACCTGCACCGAATCGGGCGAGAGGAAACGCCCGGGTGTTACCATTGTGAAGATCGCCCGGAGGACACGGTGGAGCACACCAGGTCTGCTCCACTTGGGCGGAGCACCGCCGGATATTCGTAGCGGTGATTGGCGGCGGCGACCTCTCGCGTCCGGCCCTGGTTCAATCCATGGTCCGGAGCTAGAGGGAATAGGAAGCCGTCACCTCCTTCTGCCAAGAGTCATGTGTGAGAGGATGAGAACCTCACGTCCCAGCTGCCGCGGGAGACGTCCCAGCTGCCGCGGGAGACGTCCCGGGCGTCGGGTGCCGCGTGGTAGCTCCTGGCAACCGTAGGCGCTGGCCTGTGGACGGTGAGTTATGGGCTAGCTCACGGTCCGTCCGTCTTATGTCGACAAGCCGTGTAGACGGCGCGTTCGTGTTCCACGCGCGCCTCAAAGAGATGTCAGCAACCCAGAAGCCGGAACCGCAAGGGCCAATGCCTGCCAGGGCTGTGGGACTGTTCGAAAGAGATACCACGGCCCTGGAACACAAAGGGCAAAGAAGGAACATGGGTGGGTTTTAGTCAGTACAAGTCTGACACTCCCTTCCGCTCCGTCCAGAGTGGGAGGTTTATTTGATGATTTCCAATCGAAAACAAAAATGGCATCACCCAGCGACAGAACCCTGAAGACTCACTGCTTTCAAAAACACTATAACATAGAGCTCACAGCGGAGATGTGTGACTACTCAGGTCCAAAAGAACTAAGGATCGACACTGATGGATCAAAGATCGACGACGGGACAGGTGCCGTGTCTTCTACGAAGACCTAAACATTAAAATATCCAGACTCCTGGGAGTGCTCAACTCTGTCTATCAAGCTGAGTGTGTAGGTATTATCCAAGCGGCACACGCCATAGAGGTCAGGGAAGGGACGGATACCCATATTCGTATACTCTCCGACATTGCCTCAGTTCTTCAATCCTTAAAGAGAATCCAGATCACGTCGAAACTAATACTAGAATGCCATAATGCCCTAGAACGAGTAACGGTACTAAACCGCAACACGGTGACACTACAATAGATCAAAGGACACAGTGGATCATTTGGAAACGATGCAGCTGATGAACTCGCGAAAAGGGGATCCAGCCCAAAAGCCTTCGGACTCGAACCCATTGTGCCCATTCCTTTCAAGCAGCTAAGGATTTGGTTAAAGGATCACACTCAAACACAAGCGGAGGAATGGTGGACCTCGACACCAGGGTGTAGGCAATCCAAGGAAGCGAGCCATTCCTGGATAGGAAGCTGGACATAAATAGCCTAGGACTGGTGGCGGGTACCATCACGGGACACTGCTCACTGAACAAACACTTCCACACCCTAGGTATCACTGACAGTCCCCTGTGCAGAGCATGCATGAAGGCGGAGGAAACGGTAGCGCATGTACTCCTCGAGTGCACCAGCATCCGCGAGGAGACTCCTGCCACCAAGATCCCTTTCGGATGTTCTGGTTGGAGTAATGAACACCATGGCTCACGCACAATGGTCCACTTTAGGGACTAAGTGCGGAAACCAAAACCCTTAACATAGAGCTTGAAGGTACAATTCTTACATTATTTCACAACAATCATATTATATTATTCAAAGATACTGTACCTGCATGACCGGACGACGTACTGTAGGTACCTGTGCCATATTGTGCCAATACACACAATTCCCTACGCTACGGGGTATGCCAGGCATGAAGGATTTGTAGGACCAGCCTTATTTTTAAATGAGTAGAGTAGGATAGTGTCATGTACATGATTGTAGTTTGTTAGGATGGATATGTGTATAGACTATTGAGGGCACTTGTTTCTCTTGTTGACATATAAGATGAACTAAGTTGGGGGTAGGTTTGAATCTACACATTGTGTCAGGCTACCTAGCTGAATAAACATGCAGTTACCTAATTTCGTGTTTTAATGATATTTCTGGACATAATAGATAGTATAAAATGTTTGATTTTCCCATGAATCAATACCTTATTCAATAAATAAATACAACATAAAATACCATAACATTGAGTTTTTTTTTTTAATCCCTTCGACTTTGATGATAACGGTAGTTAGGTAGTTAATACTAGTGGTAATTCAAAAAGTGCATTTTAATAGGGAAAACCATTATGTTTGACTATTGTTAAACTGACTTGTTTAATACTGCATAACTCTGAACGGACTAAGATTTGAAACTTGGCGCCATAGTAACTTTTGTGCAGCTTGAAAAGACCTATCCAACAATGTATTACACATAGCTATTGGAAGGTGGGACCAGAGTTCATACAAATCCTGGCATCATCCTTTCATACAGTTTACACATCACACATTCAGTATGGTTTTAATTAAATTAAAATAATATATCATAAGAGTAACTTACCTCATCAAAAACAATTGTAGTCTTGTCTTTACACTGTATGGAAGAGTATGTGTTTCCAAATTGTGCCGCCATAACCCGCTGGGATGTAATGATAGGGGCCAGCAGTTGTGACACAGTATTGTTGTCTGTTACATCTGTTTGATTTTCCTGAAAGGATTGAAACAAGTTCGAGTATTGATTGGGTGTCATAATCTGACTTAGATTGGTAATATAAAATAATTTTGCACAAAAATGTGAAATTACTCTATTCTAATATTTACCCCAATCAATAAATATTAATTCTTAAGAAAAAAACGAGTCATCATTACGTATTATGTAGTGTTGATACTGTTGTTATACCTATATTGTTTGCAAATTGCAAAGTATGTATTAGGTCTAGGAGCAACTATCAAACACTAGGTGAATACAGAGTCAGATTATTATCAAGCAAAAATGAATACTTGCCTGAACACCGAACGACTTCATACGTTCGATAAAAGCGGAGTCCCATTTTCCGAACACCAAATCGTTGACACTATCAAATACCAATGCAGCCTTCATTTTTATATGTTACTAGGTGATTTAACGTTAACAACTTCTAATTAAAGCTGCTAAAAGACACTTTCAAAATCTCATAACCAGACATCAGATGGAGTATATATATGATGCTCTGTGAGATGGAGTCAACAGTCAATTCCGATAAAAACTTGAAAACCCATTAATTATGTACCTCTCGCATGAACAATTACTGAATAAATACAAACTCGACCTAGAAAGTCAAACATATTTTATTATGACGATGAACAAATAACTGAAACAAATATTGTACTCTTATAGAATCATTACCGAAATTTTAATTTTATTACTTCGATTTTAAAAGAAGTAGTAGCTCTGTGCTGTGCTTTTACCTTTCAATTTTGACAGTTGGAGTTGACAGTTGACTTGACACACAAGGGCCGCATTCCGAATTACAAAATAATCACTCACAGCGCTCACACCTATATTTTGCGTTCCGTTTTAGATATTTCGATTCTGACAGCTGAGAGCTGTCATCAATTTGGAACGCTCGTGAACGCGTTCACAGTGAACCACAGAGCATCTTATATATGTATACTGATACCCAAACCGAAACCTTTCACAAGACCTATTTTTGAAAATGGACGATATGTTGGTTGACTTTGCTGCACATACAACCCTCCAAGTTCAATTAACCTCATTCAATAACTATTTCATGAAAAAGTCACTCAATGGGGTTAAATGAACTTGGAGGGTTGTACTGATGATTTGAATGAGTATAATTCTACTAAGTATATTTATTATTATTTATATTCTACTAAGTAACTTCATACGTGTTACTGGCGCTATTGTTATTTTCATCAACATACTGTTAAGGTTGCTGCAATATGCGACCTCATTAGGTTTAGAAAAATAAGAAGTGTCACTTGTGAAAAATGTGTCATGGATCTAATATTGTTTGTAAAATTATATTTAAAGCAAATTAAATAGTACACGCTCTAAAGATCTGTATTTATCAGTATTTAATAGGTTTCGCGCCCCGAAAAGATCGGACATGGATCTCGCTAAAATACAGATCGCGAAACTTTTAACAGCACGACGGCACTCTTTGACGGCACGGTTGGCGCAGTGGCTGAGCGATTGGCTGCTGCGCTGCGTGTCGCGGGTTCGATACCCCCACGGAACAATATTTGTATGATCTACAGGTAGTTGTTCCGGGTCTGGCTGTTTGTGTATGTGAGTTTAAATGTTTGTAAACGCACCCACGATACAGGAGGAATTCCTATAGTGCGGGGCAACGTTTTTTTTTTAAACAAACAAAAAAAAAAACTAGAGGGTACCAACTAGGTACACACGGCTACACATCAAGCTACACATTTCCAGTTTATGCTGATCTCGCATTGTATAGGATTTCCGTACAATGCGAGGTCAGCTTATACTGGAAATGTATAGCTTAATGTGTAGCCGTGTGTACAATGGAAATATCGTATGACGACACTTCTACGAGGAGTAGAGAACCTTCAAGATATAGTACTGGGTAACATAAAAGGACCGGAAATACCTGCAAATGGGGCTGGTGATAAAGCTGCTGCAGATTTGGCTCTCTATGAACACAACAAATTGTTGCATTGTTACTGATAACGAACAATATTGCTGACGATACATTGGATAAGGTCATCAGGTTCACGACGTCAAAGGATGTATGGTATGAACTGCACAGATCGTATGAAGGCGTGAGCGAAGACCGCCTGTATGATTTGTGTTTGCAGTTCTTCGGTTACAGAAAAGATCAAGGTGATGATATGGCGACGCACATCTCAAAAGTGGAAAACGTCTGGTTCCGGTTGAGGCAGGAGTTAGTGAAACAAGAGGAGTTGAAGGAATTTCCTGACATTTATTAATCTGCAAGATACTGGACACACTACCAGAGAGCTATTTTTCATTTAAGTCGAGCTGGTTGCTTGTGTCTAAAAAGGATCGGACGGTTGAGAACATCACAAGCCAGTTGTGTGCACATGAAAAGGCGCTTGGAAACAACGGTAAAGACGGTGAGTCTAGTTGTGATGCCTTAGCGGCGAAAACAGGAAATAAATTTACTAAAAAGAGCAACGACGTCACTCCAGAGTCAAGTAAGAAAGTGAGATGTTACAAATGTAAAGAAGTTGGACTCCTCAAGAAAGATTGTCCAATAAGGAATGCAACTAGTCATGACAACAAAGGAGTAAATACTTTGTTACAATCTGTAAATGCAAAAGAATCTGAATCAGATCGTGATAACTGGTACGTGGACAACGGCGCTACTAATCATGTGACGATGCGCGCAGATTTGTTTCAAGATTTCAGATATTTTGATGTAGATCATATTGTAACAACAGCTGATGGAAACGCGATTAAGGCTATTGGGTAAGGATCACTAAGCATTGAAGCTAGAGAAGAACGAACAACTTAACAAGAAGGTTGTCAAGTCAACATTGAGAGATGTTTGGTACGTTCCGAAGATTAGTAAGAATTTGTTTTCGGTGTTGTCGACACAAGATAAAAATCCAGGAAGCGTTTTTGAGTCGCGGGTCACCACTTGTCCAATGAAGATTGATGGAAAAATCTCAGTAACTGGAAATAGAGAGAGGTATGGAGATCTGTACAGGCTCAACTGAAGGATTGTACCACCATCTAAAGTTGCTGTGAATTTGGTACAGAAAGTAGATATGCTGCAACTCTACCACGAACGCTTAGGTCATCAAAATAAGAGGCATGTTAGAAGACTAATCGAGAGGGAATTCGGTATAAAAACCAAGAAAACTGGAGAATTATGCAAAGGCTGTATATTTGGGAAGTCACACAGACTGAAGTTTGGCGTTCGGGAGAAAGCCAAAGAGTCTGGAGAACGCATTCACACGGATGTGTGTGGTCCATTCCCTCTGTCGCTATCCAAGTATCGCTACTTTGTACTCTTCAAAGATGAATTTTCGCGTTATAGACTTGTTTATTTCCTTAGAGAGAAGTCAGAAGTACATGAGAAGCTCAAAGAAATGTTGGCTTCTGCCAAGGTAGCAAGGTCATACAGTTAAGGAGTTATTGAGTGATAACAGTGGAGAATTTAATAATCGGAAGATACAGAAGGTATTGGCAGATATGGTTAAAAAACAAATATTAGTTATGCCATACACCCCTGAACAAAATGGGTGTAGTGAAAGAGAAAATCGCACTTCAGTTGAATCAGCGAGAGCTATGATGCATGCACACGAGGAACTACCTCAGATACAGTGGGCAGAGTTGGTGAATACTGCTGTTTATATTTTGAACAGGACAGGTCCAACTACAGTGGAACACAAGTCACCATTTGAGCTTTCGGTTGGTAAGAAGCCACAAATAAAGCACTTGCGAATAATTGGATCAACTTGTTACGCGCATGTACCGAAGCAGTCCAGAAAGAAGTTGCAAAAGAAAGCAGTGAAATGTAAACTTGTCGGTTATGATAATGACGCGGATACAGGCTGTGGAACGAGCAGAGCAACTCGTTGATTAGATCAAGGGACGTAAACATTGATGAAAAACCCTTGGGTGCGGAAAGTCCAGTTAATGTTTCAGGAATAACTGAAATAGAGATCCCTTTGGGATTGTCAGATCCAGTAAGTCAACCCCAGGTTGCTCAGAATGCAGAAGATTCAGGCAGTAGTGGAATAATCAACAATGATGGAATTCATTATGGCAATGAAGGTGTTGGTACCGGAATTGGGGACACTGAGATCGTTGCTAGAGAAGATGAAAACACAGAGTTGTTTGATAGAGAAGACGTTCCAACTGAAGACTTTGATGCATTTGATGATGCAAGGAGTGATGATTTAGAACAAAGTTTTGAGTTAGGGGGAGATATAGAAGTAGAAGTTAACGAACATACCCATGATGAAATTCCTGAACGGGAAATTATGGAACATGGTCGAAGGGTTCTTAGAGACAGATCGTTGCTTCGTCCACCTGAGAAAACAAGGACTATGTTTTAAATATGCCTAGCTGTGGTTACCAAGAACCAAGTTGTTACAAAGAGGCTATCAAAAGTTCTGAACAGGATCTTTGGGAACAACAATGTATTGTGAGATGAATTCTCTGAAAGAAAATAGGACTTGGGTCCTTGTGCCACTTTCTAAGAACAGGAAAGCAATACCATGTAAATGGGTGTATAGAGTAAAGCTGAATGCTGACGGGTCAGTGGACAAATATAAAGCTGGACTTGTAATAAAGGGCTTTAGTCAAAAGAAAGGTATTGACTATGAACAAACATTCAGTCCAGTGGCGAAAATGGCAACTGTGAGAAGTGTGGTGGCTGTCGCAGCAAATGAGAATATGTCGATGTTGCAATCCAATGTTTGTACGGTATTTTCGTATGGAACACTCGATGAAGAAATCTTCATGAAGCAACCTGAAGGCTATGATGATAGTTCCGGTCGTGTATGCTTATTGAAGAAGAGCCTTCACGGTTTGAAACAAGCTCCAAGATGCTGGAATAAGAGGATCTTGGACTTTTTCAAGGAGAATGGATTCAAAGTCAGGAAGACGTCGTCTGGAAGAAAGCTTATAGTTGCAGTATATGTTGATGATGGTTTGGTGGCTGCAACAAGTCAGAACCTTATTCATGAGTTTATAGCACAAATGAAGACTAAGTTTAAAATAACCACGAAGACAGCGTAATATTTCCTCGGTATTGAAATAGAGAAGACTGATGATGGAACCAAAATATCTCAGGGTAGTTATGCAAAGAAATTGCTTATGAGATTTTGTATGGAAAATTGCAAACCGGTAATGATTCCAATCGTAATAGAAGACCAATGTCAAGACCAGTCATGTGATGTTAGCAACTTGCTAAAGAATTACAGACAACTTGTTGGTGCATTGGCTTACCTAATGGTTGGAACTAGGCCTGATTTTGCATATGCAGTCAGTGTGGTTTCAAGAAGTCTTGAAAATCCAAAAGAACAGGATTGTGTCAAACTTAAAAGAATACTACGCTATTTGCAATACGCACCAGAAAGAGGAATACTCTACAAAAGAAGCTTTAGGACTGGCATTCCTCAAAGCTACAGTGATGCTGATCATGGAGGTGATTTGAACACAGTTCGTTCAACCACTTTTGTATTATGCATGTATGCTGGAGGTGCTGTGTCTTGGATGAGTCAGCGTCAAACAAGCCTGGCTATATCAACTACAGAAGCTGAAGTCGTAGCAGCTATTGAAGGTGCTCGGGAATCAATTTGGCTCCATAGATTAATTGGAGATATGACAAAATTGAAAGGCGTGCCTGTACTGAATGTTGATAACGAAGCTGCAATCAAGTTAGCAGAGAATCCGGAGTACCTCAAACGGGATTCGGCACTTCTTTGTAAGAGAGATGGTAACCAATGGAGAGTTGAATGTTAGCAAGGTGACCACGGAGAATCAGCTTGCTGATACATTTACTAAAGCATTAGCCAGACCGAGGCTGCAGAAGCTCTTGAATCTAATGAGTCTCTATTGGGAGAAGATGTTAAGGTTTCTGCAATATGCGACCTCATTAGGTTTAGAAAAATAAGAAGTGTCACTTGTGAAAAATGTGTCATGGATCTAATATTGTTTGTAAAATTATATAAAGCAAATTAAATAGTACACGCTCTAAAGATCCGAATTTATCAGTATTTAATACATACAACTTGACACTGATCTGCAAATCGTAGGAAAATTTAAATTTCGCGGGCTACCCTTGCGTTTCCATCATAACAAAACAACACAACCTGTAAACACAACTGTCATTTTTGACAACGCTCAAAGTGATATTTATTTGCGGCATGGTCGCCGGTCGGTGTAATCGCAAGATGGCGCATGTCATGACGTCATCTATGACGATTCAAGGGACATCAATGTCGCGCTCACGGTAATTCGGAACGGGTTTATGGACGCTCAAATCGATTACAGCGTAATTCGGAATGCGGCCAAGAAAGAAAGAACTTTGAGGTTGGTTGACTCTTCCGTTTGGTACTTTATGTATTTTCTTTGGTTGACACAGAAAGTGCGTCGGAACGTTCGTTGTGGGGGGAGGTTCGTGGGTTCGTTCGCAGCATGTCACCGAGTATTATATATATAAATGGAAGAGCATGTTCGAAGCATAGTTCGGAGTGCTGAGTGATAACAATTTGATTTTAGCGATCATAGCGTCAAAGGCGTTCCGATTCAATGGGGGCTATCGCGCATGAATTCGCCGCTAGAGACGTTCGTGTAGATTAAGGTCTTCAGAAATGTCAGATGTCATAGAGTGTTTTGGCGGCCCTTAGACGATCAATTATATTGCGCCATAATACGAATTGTTTGATTGCGCAATGATTGAACAAAAGTTTGAGCGAGTTTAATTTTTATTGTACTATATTATTTTTCCATTGCATCGTGTAGAGTCAGTATTGCGCAATATTTTTTAGTTCGTGTTTCGTCTTGACGTGGAGTACACGCGCGAAAAAATTGAGCTCTTTGTATTTGTGTGCAATCTAAATGATCGTTTGGATGCAAAGCACCTTTCAATCTTATTGTACAATAAAATGTATTGCACAATGTTATTGTAGGTCTAGGGGGAGCCTAAAGATTCACGATTGTGATCAAGATTTAGCCATTCCAGCAGGGCTATTGCGTATCTCTGTTGACAGTTCATAGTGATCATCACTTGGCGAGTTTTGTTATACAATGACCGTTCTTGTTGGTTTCAACAGACGCTACCCGTGCAGAACTGTCATTGTATATCAAAACTCGCCAAGTGATGATCACAAGATATCAGTTACAACCGGGTATATCCTTATACACTTGGGGGAGGCCATGTCCAGCAGTGGACGTCTTTCGGCTGAAATGATGATGATATCCTAAATTAAAGATAAATATATTGTAGGAGATGAACAAAACCACCTAAACCTGAGATTATAAAAGCGCGCGCCAGCACGGGCGCGCCCCTTTCTTTTATCGACGACCACCATAGCGCGCGGACCTATACGACGTCAGGTGTCATCTGTATCATGAGATTCCTTATTTTTGTAAATCGTCGAGAATCCTTATTTATGTTGGTTTTTGATTCTGATCCCTATTATTAAATTGTAAAACCTGTTGTTTTTTTTAATTGAAATTCCACCTCCGATCTTATATATCATAAGTGGGATATCAATCCAAAGCCTACTAACTGCTCAGATTCTCAGAACTGAGATTAAAAATTAACTGTTGGCTAAACTTGACAAAAATCTTAAGGAACAGAATCAAAGTTACCCTCCGTTTTTATTATTTTTTGTTTTTATTGTTCAACTAAAATTGTGTTGTGCTGTGACCGTTCTTTAAATCAACTATGCCGAGAACACATAGCTCGCGAAGTAGATCACGGCAGCAGGTCACACCGACGTCATCTTAAACGACACGAGTCTCGAGAATCGTTTCATACCAAGTCTCGTAAACGTTGCCGATCGCGATCTCGGTCCCAATCCCAGTCGCTATCTCAGTCTCGATTTCGGTCTCAAACACCGCCTGTAGCGTCTAGTAAACAACCGGTATTAAGGGGACCGATACCTCGTACGACCATCAATAAAACCTTAGACACTCCTAACGAGACTAGAAGCAATAGAAAATAATTTTACATCTACCCCCATACCACATTCTGAAATTTCAACTTCCTCTGTCGCTCAGACAATTGTTTGTTGACGCGATTCAAGCCATAAATCCAATACGATCGGAAAATTATTACATTTCGAACCCATCAATTCACGATATCGATGCATGGTGCGACGAGGTAGACCGCGCTTAGCTAACGAACCGTTGGGCCGACAAAGAATGCCTATCTCGCGTGGCGGGTTGCCTGAGGGGCGACGCCAAAACCTGGCTGAACGAGTGGGCAACTAGCGACAGGTCGTGGACTAGTTTTAAACGCGAGTTTAAACCACTCTGTCCAAGAAAGTTAAATTACGAGAACATTTTGTTCGAAACAATGAACAAAACATCGGACCAATATGACTCGTACGCTGAATATGCACGACGTGGTCTTCTACGTTTACGCATAAAAGGACGAGCGAGGAACTAATCACTTTAATTGTTATTCGAGGCATCACTGATGCGCAAGTCAGGCTACCGGCAGCAACAACTGTACTCAAATAAAATCAAATCAAATCAGAAATGTTTATTTGTGAGAATATGGTACAAATAGATGTTGTAATATTGGTTACAGCATATCCTGCCATAATATGGCGTACAAATATTTTTATACAGACACAAACTTTAAATATTAACCTATTGATTTATCAAATATACAGAATAAAATGTGAAAGATATATTACATCCGACAATTTAGTTTCTTTCTTGTCTATTTACTATACTAAACCTACTCGAGTAAAGCCTCCTTTACAACATCACCCTAAGGGCAAGCCAGATCCATCTTCAAATAAATGCTTTGTTTGCAATCAAAGTGGACATAGGAGCTATGCGTGCCCACAAAGTACTAAACCGACTGAACCTTCTACCTGCGCATTTTGTAAAAAGACGGGTCACACTATAGACAGTTGTTTTGCCAAGGAAAGGTCGGCACAACGAAACAAACGCGACGTTAACCTTTGCAATGATCATTTGGGCTCTCTATAGAATTACAGTGAGGGAACAATACCCGCTCCCGATTATTGATGACCATTTAGACCGTCAAGACGATTATGTGAACCGGAACCGGCGCCCACCCCGGATGTTCAACATGAATGACCTGGTCTTTGTAATAAAGTTCTCACAGTCTACCGGCAAACTGGATCCTGGCATGCGCGGCCCCTACAAGGTCGTCCGCGCGCTGCCTAGCGGACGATATGAGCTGCGGCTATTAAGCGTCTCGTACGGGAAGACTACGCAGGCTGCAGCCCAGCACATGGTCCCGTGGAAGGGAGAGTGGTGTCCCGATACCTGCGCTGCATTCTTTGAGCGTGAGTATAGTGTGATCTTATACTTAGTCGTTTTCATAATGATCTAGTAAATAAAATGCGATGAAGCAACAGGACAGACTGCGGGATGTCCAAGCCTTATATTTGGTAAACTGCGGGGTACCAAACTCATGTAGAGGACGGACTGCGGGACATTCCTTTAGCAGGTAGACTGCGAGATGCTTGCCTACATGATTAAGTGATGCTTTATGTTAGACAGACTGCGGGATGTCTAGGCTTTGTTTAGTAAACTGCGGGGTACCAAATTCATGTAGAGGATGGACTGCGGGACGTTCCTTTACCAAGTTGACTGCGGGATACTTGCCTACATGATTCAAAGCTGAACTGTGTCAACAAGGAGAATGAATCTGAGCATAAGCTCTCATTCATATCAAAGCCTACACCTGTAGGCAGGGACCGAATTACCGTTACTTTTTTTATAACGTTACCAAATACCGTTATGATAACGATAAAAAAGTAACGATATGATTAACGATACCCGTAACTCCGTTAACGTTACCTAATAACTAAAAGTAGTATCGGTAAAAGTAACGATACTTATACCGATAATTTATACGCCAATCTCTTTCTAACGATGTGGGTCGCGCTCGCGCTCGCGCAGTCGCACTAACTCTAGTCGCGCGTGTATGAATTACCTAGTGAATTAGTGATTGGTGGGTGTATCAACAAATTGTGAAATGGCAGGAAACGGTAAGTATTTTGGTATTTACATGATTGTAAAATTTTAAATAAGTAGGTACCTACAGGGTTTTAATCTAATTTAAATAAATTCCGTTTTTTTATCACTCGAGAAGACACGAGTAAAAACACATTATTATCTAATAGATAACATAGATAATATCTATGTTTTTAAATTTAATATGTAGTTAATAGGTAGCGAGTAGCTACCGCTACTCGAGGAATGGGCCATTCGCAGCCATTCGGAATGGCCCCGAATGGCTCATTCCTCGAGGCGGTAGCAGCTAAAAATGTGTAGGTACTAATAAAAGTAATAAAATTAGTTTTGTATTTTTTCTTTGCAGATGGTAAACGGTTACGCAGACGCACTGTCTCCCCGAGTCTTCTCGACGATGATTGGGATGTTATGTCCCAATCAATTTTAGCAAGGCCAACGAAGAATGAAAATATCGGAGGACGTGCTGAAAAATCCAGCCAAACAGCAGCGGTAATTCCTGGAAATGACGGGAACACATACGAAAACCGCAAATCATGTACCCAAACGAAAGTCGACCCCAAAAATATGAACTACCATTTTGCTAAATTAGTGGAGTCAAGTTTAGAAGACATAAGGCCCTGCGTACTGCCTAATGTTTATGCAAAAATCATCACATTTTGGCAGCCATGAGAAGGAAATACAATTTGACTCTCAAACTAAATAATTACCAAAGGATTTTTTTTTCTAGACACGTTTATAATAATAATAATAAATAATTGCCATGTATATAATTTCGTTTTATTTCCTAACGCAATAACTAATAAATAACCCAGTCGCTGTGAGCTGGGCACATTTTGGTTTTCCCTCTCTTTATACCTAATACAAGGACAAATAAAAAAAACTATAATTTCTTTAATAAGTTTAATTTTCTTTCTAATTTTGTAAAAAACCCAAAAAAAAAAAGGTAAAGTTAATATTATGTAGTAACTGTTACTACCTACTATTAACTTTACTTAAAACTTATTAAAGAAATTATAGTTTTTTTTTATTTGTCCTTGTATTACGGACCTTAGAGTCCGTGCGCAAGCTCAGAGGAATAGGTGGCTTAAGTAATTAAATGATCAGTGGTTTTATTTCAAGTACATAATACCCTCATAGAATGATTTCATAATTTAGTTCGCGCAGAGTGCAAAATTATGAAATCATTATGTAAGGGTAAAATCACCGATGATTTAAGTAAGCCAGCCACCGATTCCTCGCAGCTCGCGCGCAGACTACAATTACAGAAAAATAACATTTGTTTATAAGTTTTATAACAGAACAACTTTGGCAATAATCAGCACTAAATCTAGACAAAGAAAAAACCTGATATTTTTTCTCGATTTCAGGTTACACAATGCCTAATACGGTAAAAAAAATAGTGAAGGATCACTATTTGTTCTTACTGTATAACGCATTGTTTCGATTTAATACAATATTTTCAATTAAATCTTATTTTAAATCTGTACCTAGATACTACAAATTTTAAAGATGAAAATAGCCACTCTACACTGACTTGTGAGGCCGGGACAACCAACACAACCTGACTTAACCCATATAAATAAGGAAACTTGTGTTTTTTGGTTTCCCAGTAATCGAAAACTTTTACTCCGCGAAATTGCCAGCAACATCAAGGCGCTGCTGGCCTTTCTCGAGGAGTTAGGGTGGATCGAATAGATTTCCCACCCGTACGCAAAATACACGCTTGGACGTGGAGTTTCGGACACTAGCCCGCTATACAATACAATCAAAAATTTTGGTAGTAGAATTAAGTAACTAAAAAACCTATAATTTCTTTAATAAGTTTAATGACTGGTTAAAAAAACCTGACAAAATATAAAATATGGGTATTGGTACCTATTTTACGAAGATAATAACTAATAAAAAACCTACTCATATTACTGTTAGGTACCTATCATTATTACAGTCGACAACACGTAACTGCATATAATTTGACCTCTACAATTTGTCTTTTAAATATTTTCGTAATGAAAGAGTATCCAGGGACATGTGATCGACTATAATAATGATTAAAAAAAAAACATAATAGTCCCATCATCAACATCGAACGTAAAGCTGTATAGAACACACTTTTAGGTATCAGCGGGGCGCGGGCGCAGCGGACGCACCCTCTTATTCATCTTGCTTGCTTGACAGTCACTCGCTCATTCGCAGTCGCAGCCCACTTCCGAACCTAATCTGTGTTACGATTTTCCGAACCTCCATAAAGCTTGAACAGAACTAAACAGTACTCAAAAGCACTCAATGGGACTTTTACGGTCGAAATAAATATTTTAATTAAAGATTTATATACATAATTAGAATGATATAGTTTAAGTAGAAAGGTGAGTAGGTACACACGGCTACAAATCAAGCTATACATTTCCAGTTTATGCTGATCTCGCATTGTATAGGATTTCCGTACAATGCGAGGTCAGCTTATACTGGAAATGTAGTAACTTGATGTGTAGCCGTGTGTACTTACGATTAATGTTTTATTGCACGATGTGCAAGTAGATGTTTTCTTTAAAACTTTTGAAATACTGATAATCTCTGTTGCACTTCTTTCGGCCCATAATAATATTTTTTAAACAAACAACTAATTATAATAACAGAACAACAAAACAAATCTAATTTGGCGTATGCAATGTTTTATGACGTACTGGTACTGGACTATAAAATGAAACACGCGTAACGGCGTAAGCGCGAGCAATTTGACGCGTTTTCGTAAATATCTGTCCGATCGTTGTAAAATTCTAGCTGTTGCCGCTCTGATTAGCAGAGCCGAACGAAAAGACGCGCGGCGCGCGTTCGGTTTGGCAACGTCGCGCCAGATAATGTTAGTTTTTAGTGAATTAACGTTATTAGTAATGTTACTTAAATACCGGTAAATTCGATAAATTAACGTTATGTTTAACGTTAATATTTAACGTAGCATAACGTTAAAGTTTGGGTAATTTTACCGGTATTTGTTTGGTAACGGTAACCGTCCCTGCCTGTAGGCATGTTTAATCTGTGTTAACACTTATGTGTTGCGTTATATACTTCCAGAAGCCGATTTGTGAGAGGACATCACCATCCCCGATCGCGAGAGGACACATATCCCTGATGACACACCCATGGCAGAGGCAGAGCTTGGGCCATCTGGTTTAGCTGCCGCTGAAGTCTACGCCCCAACATAGACCTTGCCGTATATATCAGATGCCGTCGAGAGCGACGCAAAGTCACGAGAGGCCGTGTAGGAGATGAACCAAACCACCTAAACCTGAGACTATAAAAGCGCGCGCCAGCACGGGCGCGCCCCTTTCTTTTATCGACGACCACCATAGCGCGCGGACCTATGCGACGTCAGATGTCATCTGTATCGTGAGAATCCTTATTTTTGTAAATCTTCGAGAATCCTTATTAATGTTAGTTTTTGATTCTGATTCCTATTATTAAATTGTAAAACCTGTTGTTGAAATTCCACCTCCGATCTTATAATATACGAGAAATATATATACATTCTTGTATACTTGGTCATGACTCGGTATGTTATGACCAGTGTTGTGGTGGAGATCTCAATGCAGCAACGTTAAAGTCTCATAACTTTTTCATTTCTAGAGCTATTTTGATATTTTTTTCACTTTTTTGTTTCTTCTTTAAATTGTTATACCGATCGATGTAATGAATTTTTAAACTTCTCCATTGAACGCGCACATTTGGTAATATTGACATTCTTTCATTGACACTGACAGACCTCATTCTCATGTACTAAAGTAGTACTATTTGCATTATTTTAGACTACCAAACGAACCAAGCTTGCCGAATTATTAAGAAATAATTATCTATCGACGATGGCAACCAAAAAAGAAGCTATGGTAATTAATTTCTAACTTTCTGCTAAATAAATATATATTTTTTTTTCTATTGTACCACCAAAACAACACGCCTGTTCTTCCCGAAGGTGTAAGCAGAGATGTCTTTTAACCTTCATTAGATACTATGTATTTGTTCGTGGAGTCTAGCATAAAAAAAACAATGATAAATGTTTTGTTTTTATCAGTTTATATTTATTTCAGAAAAAACTTACGTCTTTGTGTACTGTTACTCTTGGCGGAACATTAACATATCAATTAATTTACTATAAAAAAGATTTTGATGGATACTATACTCATGTTCTGCAACCGCTTAGTCAATATCTAAGCCCTGAATGGGCGCACAAACTGGGGGTGGCAGCTATAAAATATGGAGTCTTTCCTCCTGCAAAACTTGATGATCCACAAGTATTGGTAAGTTCATTGTAATAAATCTATTTTATTTAAAACTTTTAATTGCTAAAATCGATATGCAATAAATAATGAAATTATTATTATAATTTTCAGAAAACAAAATTCCTTGATTATGAATTAAATAATCCTATTGGAATAGCAGCTGGTTTTGACAAACATGGTGATGCTGTAATAGGTTTGAGAAAGTTAGGATTCTCTATTGTGGAAATTGGCTCAGTCACACCGGAAGCACAACCCGGAAATCCTAAACCAAGAGTTTTTCGTTTACCCGAAGACAAGGCAGTTATCAACAGATATGGTTTCAATAGTGAAGGTCATGATCAAGTGTACAAAAAAATAGACATGATAGAAAAGTCACTACTGGATAAAGGATTACTGGGAATCAATTTAGGAAAAAATAAGTTGTCTGATAATCCTATTGAAGATTATGTTTTAGGTATCAAAAAGTTCTCGAATGTAGCTGATTATTTTGTAATAAACATAAGCAGGTACAAATGCATTCACATAAAATAATTATCCTATCTTTTACTATTTATTAACTTATCAACTTTATCTTACAGTCCTAATACTCCGGGACTAAGGTCACTACAGAAGAAAGAAGAACTGTATCAACTCTTGAAAGAAGTAAATAAGGCAAGAATTGCTACGAAGACCACTAATAATCCTCCTTTACTTTTGAAACTTGCTCCAGATCTAAGCAATGATGAAATGAAAGAGATTGTTTCAGTAATCTTGAAGAAAGAAAGTAAAGTGGATGGTTTGATTATCTCTAATACTACAATTGACAGACCTCAACTACTGAATACTGAGTTTCCGAATGAAGCAGGAGGCTTAAGTGGAAAACCACTTACTGTTAAATCCACAGAAATGATTAAACAGATGTATAAATTGACCAAAGGTGGGTATTGTAAAAATGACATTATTTTGCAGGTTGTTTGTACTGGGATAGGAAGAACTATTAGGGTGCCTTCAAATTAGAGGCGAGAAGACGCGCTGCAGTGGCGCTACTACAATAAGAATACCCATGCGATATGATCTTTTAGCGACAGTTAGTATGGATAGCGGTAGCTTTCGTATACAACAGGGAAGGCAAGTCAAAGCTGATTGTAGATGGCGTGTCCATAGCTTAGTCCCAATCTGAACAATGAGGTCAAGCTATTTTTTGGAATATAAAATGACATTGACACATTTTCAACCAATGACGATGCTTGGTACATGCGATGCTAACGCCATTCGTTCCACAGTTGCCATCCCCATTGCGAGGTTTTGGTACAAGTTGACATTCTCTTGTTTTGCCTAGGTAAACCGATTTGAATAAGGCCCGCCGCAGTGGCTCCACTGCAACGCTTCTTCACGCGTCTAAATCGAAGGCACCCTTATATCAATCCTAGCGAACAGCCTCGGCTTCGCTCGCACGGGTGCAATGTTATACATAAACCTTCCTCTTGAATCACTCTATCTATTAAAAAAAACCTCATCAAAAATCCGTTGCGTAGTTTTAAAGATCTAAGCATACATAGGGATAGACAGCGGGAAGCGACTTTGTTTTATACTATGTAGTGATTAGATATTACTTGTCGTACCAATCATGAATTTTATTACAAAGTTAAACACAATTTCCTGTCTTTTGTCTCCAAACTGATTCTTAAAAAAATAATATTATATATAAATAATTTTTTTATTTATTTATTAATAAAAAAAAACAATGTTATTTCAGGCCAAATTCCCATTGTGGGTGTAGGAGGAGTATTCACAGGTCAGGATGCCTATGATAAGATATTGGCAGGTGCAAGTGCCGTACAAATATACACTGCTTTAATTTATCATGGACCACCAGTTGTCACAAAAATAAAGAATGAATTAGCTGAACTACTCAAACGTGATGGATATAGTAATGTCAATGAAGCAGTTGGGAAAGGAATTACATATTAGAAAGTAAAAACTAATGAAAATACTACCTCAATGTTCAAGTTTGTATTTAAAGTTGTTTAGATGTTTACATATTTACAAAAAATATATTAATTCTTTATAATTAATTATATTATGTGTGTTGATCTTTATTATTTCCTTTATTTATCATGTTTCTTATTTCATAAGTTTTTAAAAATTTCTTAAAAAAACCTATTAAAAAAAACATTTAAAAATATAAAAAATAGATGGCCCATCGGCATCAGGACCACAATGATTAAAATTTGATGATGATGATTTACAATGATTTTCCAAGGTCCAGGCTGCCAGTGGTCAAGGTTCCAGAGAGGAACCGTCTCACTATGCGTGCCGTGTCCAGGAGAACTACATTCTTGATCTTTGATTATTAGCAACATTGATGTTGATTATTTTTCATTGTTGATTATCTTTTATTTCACCACCATCTGAAAAATAGTAAGGAAGAAATAAAATCCCAAATAATGATATTAGATTTTTTTCATTACAAAAGCCCCGAAAACAAAAAAATTGTATACTCAAAATATGAAATGTACTGCTTTATATACATACTAATCTTGCGACAACTGAAAGGACAAAGAAACGCCCGAATAAAATACTGAAAATTCCGAAGATCAATACAATACTGTATGTAATATTTTCCCACCAGCTTAAATTGCATTAAATAAAACATGAGTAAAATCAACATAATCTTTAAGTAAATAGCAAAATGTATTAAGGCGTAGTCAACGCGAGGCTCCTATTTCTGTCTGCAGGGTTAAGTAACCTAACCTAATGTCGTTGGGGTGCCCCAAGTCCTGAGCTTGCTTCGCTCGCCCTTGCATCCTAAGTTATAGAGCTTAAAAACGATTTATTAACAAAACATGTTTTCCGAAACTTATTAGGTATTTTTTTTGCAAACTTAGTATTTTTTCGGGACCTTTGGTATTTTTTTTAAAATTTAATTTATTACTTTTCGTAGATTTTAATTTGAATAAGCTCATGTTGTTGTTAAATTCAACATTTTTTGCCAGTTAATTGTATTCAGTTTTCAGTAATTCGTTTTAACCAAGCTTAGTATGTCAACCACGGATCATTGGAACTTTTTTTTTTCGAAAGCTTTTGGTATTATTTCCTTTTTCATTTATTGCTTTGCCTACCTTCTTTACCTAGAATTTTACACTTAGGCAGACAATGTTGAATGATAAGTTTACATTCTTCTAAATTTTCAACACTCTCCAAGTTGAACAACAATAGGGATTCAAGTTTTTCAAGAACTTTTATTTCTTTCAACCCAGCATCTGTGACATTAACACATTTTGACACCTGTAGATGTGTTATTGTGTCGCGTCCATAAGAGAGGCCTTTTAGAGCCCCGTCATCAATGTAGCTGGCATTATGAAGTACAACTTTGCTCAACTTTGTGCATCCATCTTAAAATAAAACATAGTTTTAGTAAAAAACTGGTCATAATGTGTGGTGGTTCATTTCGACAATGTCTTTACCCTTTGGTATGCTGGAATGTAAATCTGCATAATCCTGGTAACACAACTAGACTGCAGATCCAAAACAAAACAACATTTTTTTTTTACATATTTTTAGTTTAGTTTGCGTATCCACAATACAACATCCCAAAGGTTAGTACAAAAATAGAGAAATCAAAATAAAGCAGGGCTTTCTCTTTTCAAATTTATATACATAGTATTCTATGAGCATGTCAGGTTTTATTATTGTTGTGGTTTTATTATGTGTACATTATTATACATTTCATACACAGATTTAGCTCAGGTTAAAATATGTATGAATTTTACAAGAACAGATTTGTTAGTGTACACAAAATATCACTGTGTCATAATTCCATACTACACACAGCATTACCTACTTAAATGAGGAAAGCCATAATGTGAAATGGATGAATCAGTGCCATCAATTTCTATTAATTTTGGAACTGGTACTTTTTCTGGGGGTAGTGAGTTATAATCAGCCAATTTTCTTCCACCGGCCCAGACTACCTTGCCACCGTTTCGCAGCACCCATTCAGCACATGTACGATCTGGGCCGATTTGTTTAATGCGATCAATATCTGGCTTATTAAAACTCATATTTACAAACTCCCAAAACGTTCTGACTTGGTTTCCTCTCGGTACAAAAATCCTAGGAGCAATTGCTCCTAAAATTTTCTGAAAGAAAAATTAAACCATGTTGGTTACTGAAATTTATAACAAGCAAACGTAAATTATTACATCACACCAATACAAGGGCAACGTACGTAACGCAAAGAACACAGCATTTTACAATGATTTTCAAAATATTTATTAAATGCGACTGATTTTTAGATCTATTTTTACATTTAAAATTTTTATCTGACGGTCGATTGTCATTTTGTTACAGTCAAATTGTCAGTTTGACATTGACAGTAATAAAGTTTTTTTCTCTTTGGCAAAGGAGTCACTATCGACTTTCTGCTAGTGCGTGCAGCAAGTTATTTGATGATATCCAATCGAAGTATTATAATATCTGTGCCAATCCGAAAAAATAAAAGTGTAAAACGATTATGTCATTTTGCGGTATTAGAACCACAACCAAATGGTTTGTTACGTTACGATGGGAAGAGACCAGACGGCACGAAGTTGGTGCCATGGAAGGTGAATAGGCCTTTGGTGTGGCGTGTGTCCTATTGTCGTCGTTGTATTCGGGGTGAATTTTTCAAGTGGGCGTGGATGGCCAAATCCAAAAATGTGAGGAGTATCGAAAAATGCTCAAAGGAGTCTCGAGCCCGATTTTGACGAAAACTAAAACTGCATCATTAGATTTTTGAAAAATCAATATTCCTAGCCAGGAATCGAACCCATTGATATCGGAAAAATCATATACACTGTATTATTAAACCATTACCACCAGCGACACTCGGTGTCGCTGCTAAGGATCAAATTCTGGGAAATAATGACATACGGCAAACTAAAGGAAAGAGTTCAATTTTGATGAAAGACATAACAGTAATCAACGAAATATCGAACAAAATCACTATTGGCGCCAACTCACTTGATAAAGTTCTAATTTCAATTGTTTACGATTTTTTATTCTTTTACTGTAGGTTTTAGCCGCGAAGAGTCAATAAAATTGAAATTAGAACATAATCTTGTGAAGATCGCTGCCGGTCAACTGCAAGTCGGACTCGCGCACGAAGGGTTCCGTACCATTATCTAAAAAAATATCTTAATGAGGATCCACACACAGCTAGAATTTAAGACAGCTGTCTTAAGTGTCCTTTGTTGTGTAATAGCACTTTTGAGTGGTAAGTAAAAGCCTAGTATTGCTGAACAGCATAAACGTGAATCAAAGTAATGCTTGCATTTTTTAAGATCAACCAAGCTCTGTGGTAAAGCTAGCAGCTCTTTAATCAAATATACGTGAGTTATTGTAATGCGTAAAGCTGTGTATACATTCATTTTACTGTATTCGTAGAACCTTTTGTCGGCCATATTAGGGAAAAGCACATATTAAATGATCAATAAAACAACAGCAATTTTTATGTTGGATTTTTATTTTCATTACTTCTTGATTTTGAACTATTGTCGGCCAGGGTGCAAACGTGCTTGTGTCATTCGCGTCTGTGTCTGAATATTCTTCCATTATTGATAATTCAGCTTCGGCAAGCTCATATGTTCAAATATTGTTCATTTTAAAATAGCACTCCTTTAATGTCCATTCTTTTTATCGGGCTTGGATTGCTCATCTTTCATTAATTTGTACTGTGTCTTTTTTAGGCGGCCACCACAATTTACCATTTTCCTCCCACAAAGACTACCTCGTATTGTTTTTCCTCTCTCTATCGTCTGTTCCATTTTGTACGGCATTGTATGGTTGGTATAAAAATCACTAAAAATAAGAAAACAATATTTTTAAAAAGCATCACCCTTATAAAAGATATTATTGCGTTTTCTAAAAGTTTGGCCATTTTAAAGTGTACAGGTATATTTGATGGCTACTGTACCTGACTACGTACTACATTACACCGGGTATGAAGTAAATAACGGTCCTTTATATGAAATAGTTACGGAAAAATATCTTAATGACGCAATTTTATCAACTTGGCAAACGAATCAAATTGTATAAATTCTGAAATGGGTTTTATTGTTTTGCTCAAGAATCCCCAAAATTGCGTTCAAGTAATGGCACTACCTACTTCAGTCTACATCAAGTCTAATAGTATACCGGTGAACCCATATAGACCTACTTTATAGACAATGCCACTACAGTGTATCATCAAAAGCCTTCTCTCTTGCCTCTGGCTTAATAATGGTTCACGTGTGAGTATCTAAACAGCTAATAACCTTTAACAAAAGACCTTTAACATAATGATATAACTTGATTTAATACTGCCCAACCAATACTATTATGTTAATTAAGCAAAATTCGTTCTATACTAGGAATACACAATTGTTTTGGTGATTTCACACATATTTTTAAATAATATTTTCTATCAAAACCACAAAATATCGAAGGCGCGTGAGAATTTTCAATGAAACTCATATAGATATTTACAGTAAACAACATTGCGAATAATGTTTGAAGGCATAAAGTAACAAAAGAATCAAAAACTTACCCAGTATTAATAGTACATTACGATATTAGTGCGTTAAGGTGGATGCGCAAGGGTAGCCCGCGAAATTTAAATTTTCTTACGTTTATTGCAATTTGCCGGTCAGTGTCAGGTTGTATGTTGATGAAAATAGCTATTGAATGTGATTATATGAACTTGGAGAGCTGTATTGATAATTTGAATGATTATAATTCTGTAACGCCATACGTGTTACTGGCGCGATTCATATTTTCATCAACATACAACTTGAAACTGACCACCTTAAGGTGGAAGCGCAAGGGTAGCCCGCGAAATTTAAATTTTCTCGAGTTTATTGCAATTTGCAGGTCAGTGTCAAGTTGTATGTTGATGAAAATATGAATGTTATAACCAATACGCACGTATATCGTACGACGTTTTTTAACACATTTGCGAGGAAACAGAAAAAAAAAATACGCCAGGGCCAGAACTACATTTTCGAAAAATGACTTGTCATTTTTCATGTTTTTCCACTTCAATAAACTTTCATACGGGGTTATGTATCTGTCCTTGGATATTGACGGCAGCAAGCTGTCGCATGCGGTTCGCGCTTCTGTTAGTATATCCGGTGGAGTTGAAGTAATATATTGTTCATCTTCGTTATTGAAAGTTGTCATTTTTAGATATTCACAATATAAGTACAAAGAAAAGAAAATTTGAGAAAAATGGCGCGAGGATTATTTTCTGCCGTGGCTGCGTGAAAATGTTGGCAAAGACGCTAGAGCATGCAGCCAATTTTTTAAATTACCGAATAAACTGTTGTTTTTTAATTTTAAATAAACTCAATCTGTGAATGCACACTGTTGCTTTCCCGCCATTTTAACAGCGCGCTAGCGCTGAATGGCAAATAATACTGTTATGGAATTTGTATGGACTATAACTTAACTAAGTATTTGCTTTGGTAACACACGCGTATTTTATGACCCGCTTTACATATTTAAAACCGGTGGAATTACATCAGCTTTACGAGCAAGGGTGTTAAAAAGTATCTACTTACTTTTTAATATTGTTTTTAGCATTATTTTAGTTTTATTTGTAGTCTCTGTACTAGAATGTAGTAGATATATATAACTCTATATTTCATTCTAATGAGGTTAATATACCGAATAAATGGATGTTGACACCGAAATCCTGGTAATTAAAGATAATGAGTTATCAGCGTACAAAGTAACGTTTCGCCCGCGCGGCCCATAGGTACTTTTTGTTTTGGACTGATTTCGTTTTGTAGTGTTTATTGTTTTCGTTAGTTTTGACAAATTAAGATCTTTCTTCATGTAATAGCTAAAGTCATATTTTACAGAAATAATCAACAATAAAGAAACAAGAAGTGAAGGATTGCAGCGGCCATAACTTCTAACGGCCCATTCACGACTTCGGTCTTAGCGGCGAGCGGCGGCAAGCGGTGCATTTTACACACCACGTACCCTCAGTACTCGGCTAGTGGCAGCGGCCGAGGTGGACGTATTTAGGTAGTCAGAACGTGCTCAAAATTATGGCGTTATCAAAATTATCTCTCCTGTGTTTAGAGAGCAGTATATTTTTAAAACAAGATATTCTTAATATGAGAGAAGGAGTGCACGGACTGAATAAAGACCGATATTTAAATGGCGAATTTCGTGACCTATATGAAGATTTCAGAAAATATCTGGATAAGTTTTATGAGTACACAAGAATGAGTGTGGAAACATTTGATTATATTCTGCAGCACATAGACGTACATTTAAAACAGCACATCAGATCCAAAAGGGTTGTCACTAATCGGCCGACGAAAGCAGGCCAACGGTGGCTCACTGGTGTGTTTAAAGTGCGGCGCGCCGCGCCAGGCCATATCGTCAGTCGCTGCATAGCAGGTAGATCCAGCACTGCTGTACCGGTGGAGACGCGAGTCACCCGCCGCGCCGCCGCCGCTCGCTGCTAAGACCGAAGTCGTGAATGGGCCGTTAGCCGCCGCTCACCGCGGCAAGGTCGTGAATGGGCCATTAGTCGCCGCTGCGCTCACCGCGGCAAGGTCGTGAATGGGCTATAAGGTTGACAAATTCAGTCTTCAATTGACAAAAATAATTAGATCTCTAACCCAACTAGTTGCTGAGCTCTCCGTGGCCGCGCAATCCTCCACGTTACGTTCGCGCCGCCAACTTAAAACCCACTTCGTGAATTCTACTTTGATACAGTTTTGGTTTGTTCTCTTCGATTTTGACAAATTCTAGCAATTTTTTTGGCGAAGAATTTTTTTCTGTTTGGATAACTTGGTGGAGCAATCGTAACGCACACCAAACATGATGGATACTCGTAATATTAGGTATAGTAATGTCATTATAGCATTTGGGAAAGGAATTACATATTAGAAAGTTACAAATAATGAAATACTACCTCAATGTTCAAGTTTGTATTTAAAGTTGATTAGATGTTTACCTAATTTATTACAAAAAATATTTAATTATTTATAATTAATTTTACCTATCTTTGATTATTAGGAACATGTGATGTTGATTATGTTTCATTGTGGATTACCTTTTATTTCTACTCCATCTGAAAAAGAATAAAACATATGTTAAGGAAGAAATAAAATCCCAGATGCATGGAGCTAATCAATGTTTTTCATTTATTGCTTTGCCTACCTTCTTTACCTAGTATTTTACACTTAGGCAAACGATGTTGAATGATAAGTTTACATTCTTCTAAATTATCAACACTCTCCAAGTTAAACAATAATAGGGATTCAAGTTTTTCAAGAACTTTTATTTCTTTCAACCCAGCATCTGTGACATTAACACACTTGGACACCTGTAGATGTGTTATTGTGTCACGTCCATATGAGAGGCCTTTTAGAGCCCTGTCATCAATGTAGCTGGCATTATGAAGGACAACTTTGCTCAATTTTGTGCATCCAACTTAAAATAAAACATAGCTTTAGTGGAAAAGATCTATTTTGACAATGTCTTTACCCTTTGGTATGCTGAAACCTTTGATTATACAGGGTGTTTGGTGCGTCGTGTGTCTAATTGAAAGGGTCGACTGAGGGGATCATCTGCTATCCTCTCAGAACCTTATACACTTCTCATGCCCTGTGGATTTTTTTTCATCGACTTTTTATTGTTTTAATAAAAAAATACTCAATTTTACATTTAAGTACAAATTTAACAAAAAACTACAAGACGTAGGCTCTGAATTTTAATTTTATTTAGATGTGTATTGTATTACAGTACTTTTAAATTCAAAATTAGTGACATTAGCCATCTAGTTTTTTTTTTTTAATTTACTCGCAAAGTTTCGGACTTCAGTTAAAGCTGTCCATGTTACAGCTATTTACATGGCTATAAAAAAAAAACCAAAAGCAACCGGGATCTTCCAACTCCCTCAAAAATTCTCTAGTCTATCCTCTTGCTAGTGACGTGCCACATGCCATAAAAGTCTTTTTACAACTTTGTGAATTCGCTAGAATTGTGAATCGAGTCACAAAATACTAAATTCCAAATTCTATAGAAAAATAATACATTTTGATATAAGTAGGGAAACTTTGTTATTGCATTCGAGCGCGGAATTAACACCCGAGCTGCAGGCGAGGGTGTCATGGAGCCGAGAACTGCAATAACAAATCCCCCCGCGTATCAAACGACGTTTTTCAATACACTTTCGAAGAAATAGAATATTACAACGGAAAGTATTTTTGTCAGGAATAATTAGGAAACTATGATTTAATTTGCTTTTTTTCCGCGCTTTGCTTTCGCCAGGTTGAAGAAGAAGCAAGGGTCTGATGCCGCTATACAGCCTAATATGAAAAAAAAAACAATAAATTATGAAAGAAAGAATTCAAATATTTTTGAATTTAGAACACAAATAAATATTAATTTGTTCATAAAAGTAAATATTTCTTATAAATAATCATGTTTATCTATCATATTCTATTTATAAACAATTTAAATACTCATGAAATATTTACGCCGTAAAGACGCATACCTCCTTGGCGAGATTAAAAAAAAACCATCACCACCGATTATAGCTATAGTCATTGAACTTATCTGCGGATTTTTTATTTCCGCACGTGCGGAAAAAATATTAAAAATCCACGCGTGTGAAATACATTGCATGTTGAACCTAATCGTAGTGCGATAAGAACCAGTTTTCGAGAAAGTGTATTGAAAAAGTCTTTTTGTGTAATTGTTACTTGAGAAACAGGTAAAATTTGTTTTATCACTCTCGCGAAGTAAAATCTATCTTCTATCTCTTTCTTACATAGCGTAAACTAGTTTGAACAAACGGCCAACTGCCGTCGACGACGCTGTCGATCCGTCATCCTGACGTATGTGCTAGTTCACCGTACTCCGCGATATTTCCATTTTGTTACTTTGTTTTGTTGGTTTTTGTTACGTTTTAACTTTGGGTGTTATTGTTAAACTTTGTTGACTTTTTTGTTGTTGCAATGACAACATTCTATAACGAGGAATATGCTGACATCATGATGGCTTAAGGAGCCGCCCAGGGTGTCGCTCGTGCAGCGCAACGCCTTTACAGGGAACGCTTTCCTGGTAAACGATTACCTGGCCGCAGAGTCTTCCAAGACACATACTCGTATAGACGCATACGCGAGACTGACAGTGTGACTTTTCATGAACCAAGGGGCCATATTGTCGGCGGCGACCTCGACCCGAGTCATGCTACCGAAGGAGGTGGCGGAACGTGAGAGGGAGAGAACCTCACGTCCCAGCCGCCGCGGGAGACGCACCGGGCGTCGGGGGCCACCGTAGGCGCGGGCCTGTGGACATTGAGCTATGGGCTAGCTCGCAATCCGTCCGTCTTATGACGACAGGCCGTGTCGACGGCGCGTTCGTGTTCCACGCGTGCCTCAGAGAGATGTCAGCAAACGGATTCGATTTAATACGTTTTTCAGGTATCATTTAAGCAAAAATTTTTTTTTAATCGTAATTTGGAATTTTGTGACTCTATTCACAATTCTAGCAAATTCACAAAGTTGTAAAAAGACTTTTATGGCATGTGGCACATCACTAGCAAGAGGATGGACTAGAGAATTTTTTGAGTTTCGGTCTCTGAAACCAGGCCATAAAACTAATAAAAAAAAGAGAATTTTTGAGGGAGTTGGAAGATACCGGTTGTTTTTGTTTTTTTTTTTATAGCCATGTAAATAGCTGTAACATAAGCAGCAACAAATATGCAGCTGTAATATGTAGCTTTAACTGAAGTCCGAAACTTGGCGAGTAAACTAAAAAAAAAAAAAAACTAGCTGGCTAATGTCACTAATTTTGAATTTAAAAGTACTGTAATACAATACACATCTAAATTAAATTAAAATTCAGAGTCTACGTCTTGTACTTTGTTGTAAAATTAGTACTTGAATGTAAAATTGCGTTTTTTTTTTAATAAAACAATAAAAAGTCGATGAAAAAAATCCACAGGGCATGAGAAGTGTATAAGGGTCTGAGAGGATAGCACAGATGATCCCCCCAGTCGACAATTTCAATTAGGCACACGACGCACCAAACACTCTGTTTAATATCTAGATGCAAGCATCAAATGTGCGAAAACGTGTCAGAAAATATCAGCCGTCTGTTAACTTATAAGTTCGCACACAGAGACATAGATACACAGACAGTGTTTGTTGAAGGAGGTTTTCTCTTAATCTTTGCTTTTTTTATAATACTTTATTTTTTACAATGTCATTCCTTAGGTCAATATGAATGTTTCCTACATGTTACGTTTATTTCATTTCATACCATAAAATACCCTCTCAACATGGTAGCAGAGCGTGTAAATATATAGGAAACGATTGATTAACGGATAAGTAAGGTTTTAAAAAAAAAAAAAATTTGCACAAAACAGTTAAAAAAAAAAAACAAAAAAATTCTAACGAACGCCTGTCAAAATGTCGACTTCATCTACGAGTTGTAAAATTGATATTGGTCGTTTGGAAGGTGAAGAAAATTGGTCTACATGGCGCTGTAAGGTACTATTGCTTTTAAGGGGTACTCCTGGCGGGTTGGATGCTATAAATGGAACATTTATAGAACCTATAAAACCAGCTACTACAGCAGCTGTAGGAGTTAAAGCAAATTATGAAAAGACTTTAGAAGCATATCATAAGATAGATAGTACGGCGATGCTTATTTTGATGGCTAATATGTCGGATGCTACTTTACAAAAGGTCATGAGATTCTCAACAGCCAAACAGGTTTGGGATGAATTGCACACTTTGTTCAATGGAATATCTGAAGACAAAAGCTATTCACTATGCTACAGTTTCTTTGGCTATAAAAAAGATCCGTCACATGACATGTCAATGCATATATCCAAACTGAAAAATATATGGCATGAATTGAAAGTGGAACTTCAAAAAGGTGAAACCAAATATGATCTTCCAGAGCTATTACTAATCTGCAAGATCTTGGAAACTTTACCCGACCAGAAGTACTTCTCCTTCAAGTCTAGTTGGATGTTGATGTCAAGAAAACATCGAAATATAGACAATCTGACAGCACAAGTATGTGCTTACGAACGTTCACTTTTGACCAAAGAAAGTATTACTGAAGCACAAGCTCTAGTACAAAACAAGTTTAGCGTAAAAAAAAAGTGTGGATATTGCGGACTATATGGAGACAAAGTTAAAAAATGTCGCAAGTGGATATCGGACGGGAAACCTCCTACAACACCTGGCCCAACGACAAGTCAAGCTAACAATGCCAATCTGACCCTCTTATTAATGGAAGTTATTACAAATGAAGTCGTAAATATTATTGAAGAAAATCTTGACAGTTGGTTTGTTGACAATGGTGCTACAAGTCATGTCACCTGTCGAAATGACATATTTTCCAGCTTTCAACATTTCAGAAATAATCAAACAGTAACAACTGCAAATGGCTCAACAATTCAAGCTATTGGAAAAGGTACAGTTGATTTGATAACAGACGTTCGCGGTCAGACACAAAACATTAGACTGTGTGATGTATGGTATGTTCCAGCAATAAAGAAAAACTTATTTTTGCTGTGCAAGATAAACTTGAGAAGAGTGTCTTCACATCTGAAAGAGAATTTTGTCAATTGATAGTAGATGGAAAAATTAATTTAATTGGCACAAGAGTCAAGAATGGAGGACTCTATAAACTAAATGTAAAGACAATTATAAATTCATCTCCTGAATTGAACTCACTGTCAACAAACAACATTTTACCACTCTATCATGAAAGATTTGCTCACCAGAATAAAAGACATGTGAAGCAATTGATTGAAAAGGAACTTGGTATTAAAGTCAAACTCGATTCTGAATTATGTACAGGATGTGTTTATGGTAAAACACATAGATATAAATTTGGAACAAGAGATCGAGCTAAAGCACCAGGAGAGATCATTCACACAGATGTATGTGGTCCGTTCCCCAATTCATTCAAAAAGTTTCGTTATTTTGTTTTATTTAAAGACGATTTCAGTAAGTATCGTCATGTTTATTTCATCAAGCACAAGTCTGAAGTGAACGATAAACTTGTGGAAATGATAAACGCAACAAAGACTACAGGTCATATTATAAAGACAATTCTCAGTGATAATGGAGGAGAATTCCAAAATGAAGCTGTGAAGAAGATCTTAAATAATCATGGCATCCAACACCGTTTGACAATGCCGTATACGCCGGAACAGAACGGTTGCAGTGAGAGATATAACAGAACTTTGGTAGAAGCTGCTCGTACTATGATGCACGCTCACGAAGAACTTCCACTCTCCTGTTGGTCTGAGCTTGTCAACACGGCTACTTATGTTCTGAATAGAACTGGGCCGACTTCTATAGAAGGAAAATCACCGTTTGAGTTATGGTTTACAAAGAAACCCTCAATCAAATATTTGAGAATTGGCACTGAATGTTATGCTCATGTTCCAAAACTAAAGAGAACGAAAATGTCCAGAAAAGCTCAAAAATGTATTCTCATTGGTTACGATGGTGATGACGGTTATCGGTTACTAAGCATAAACAATAAATCGAATCCAACACTGATACGGTCAAGAGACGTAATATTCAACGAGTCAGTCATCAGATCTATTGGATTGGAGTCAGATGTCTCTGAAACAGAAAAACAAAGTCCAATTGTTGAGATGGAGGTTCATTTTCCTAAAACTAGAGAAAATCATCCAATATTGGATGCAAGGGAGGATATTTTACACGACGCAACTATTTCAGATGTGCCTCCAACATTGAATGATGGTGCGAGTTTTGAAGAAACAATTCCCAATTTGCCTACAATATCGGATGAACTTAGTAGAAATGAAGAAGATTCTAATGAGTTCTATATTACTCATACTATATTACTCATGATGAATCATCAGAAGTTGATTCAGATGAAGATGATGAACGAGGAAATTCTACAACAAGGAATCTAAGAGATAGATCGACATTGCGACCACCACAACGATTTGAAGATTTTATTATGTCTACTGTTGTTAGTGATTTTAATTAACCCAAATCATACAAAGTAGCAATAAAAACTCCTCAGAAAGCGGAATGGTTAAAAGCAATGGAAAGCGAACTAAAATCTCTAAAAGAGAATAAAATTTGGATTTTGGTGGATAAACCAAAAGACAGAAAACTGATTTCTTGTAAGTGGGTGTTCAAAGTTAAAACCCATGCTGATGGAAGTCTTGACAAACATAAGGCGAGATTAGTAGCAATAGGTTGTACACAAAAGAAAGGAATTGATTATAGTGATACATTTAGTCCTGTTGCTAGAATGGCCACAATAAGATCGATTCTTAGCATCGCTACAAATGAAGGGTTATCCCTCAGACAGTTTGATGTAGCAACAGTATTTTTGAATGGTTCACTAGATGAAGATATCTACATGAATCAGCCAGAAGGATACAGTGATGGTATGACTAAAGTTTGTAAATTGAAGAGAAGTTTATATGGTCTTAAACAAGCTCCAAGATGTTGGAACAAATGTATTGTTGATTATTTGAAAGTTTTCGGATTCAAACAATGTGACACAGATCCATGTTTGTTCATTCGAAACCGACTTAACAACAAGATCATTCTTGGACTCTATGTTGATGATGGTCTAATAGCTTCAACGAACCCAAAGGAATCTGAAAACTTTTTGGCAAAATTGAAACGGAAGTTCAAGATCAGCTTCTTACTTTCCGGGTTTGGAAATCTTCAACAATAACGATGATTCCATCAAAGTCTCTCAAAAACATTATGCTAAAAGGCTACTGGAACGCTTTGGTATGAGTGATTGTAAAGCCGTTAGTACTCCAATCATTAAAGAAGCACAACCTGCCTCATCCTGCCTGCATCTTGCCTCAAAAAGATTGAGCGCTATTTCTGATGTAATTTTTTTTAATGCATGTGGAAATAAACAGATTTAAAATTTTAATTTTTTTTTTTCTGCACAACCATGCTCAGTAAAAGAGGATGAGGTTAAATTTCCCTATCGTGAAGCCGTTGGTGCGCTAGCTTATTTAATGACAGGTACTAGACCGGACATATCATACGCTATTAGTGTCGTATCCAGGAAACTTACAAATCCCTCTTTAGAAGATGTTAACAATTAGGTTAAACGCTTACTTCGTTACATTCAGGGAACCCTAGATACAGCAATTGTATACAAAAAGGGATACAAAACTAGAATCTTGGAATGTTTTAGTGACTCTGATCATGGTGGAGATTTCGAAACAGGACGCTCTACTTCTGGAATCTTATGCGTGTATGCAGGAGGAGTAATCTCTTGGGCAAGTCGTAAACAGACTTCTGTAGCTATCTCAAGCACCGAAGCAGAACTTGTTGCAGCTAGTGAAGCGGCTCGTGAGATTGTTTGGCTGAAGAGACTTTTTAATGAAATTACTACTTTGATAGAAGTCCCTACTTTACAAGTTGATAATGATGCTGCTTTTATAGCAGCTTGCACAAAACCCTGAGTTACATCGTCGCACAAAGCACATTTCTATTAGACATTTCTATGTAAGGGAATTAGTTACTGAAAAAGAACTTCAAGTTAAGTATGTTCCCACAGAATACCAGTGTGCTGATATTTTGACTAAGCCTGTGCATAAACCCAGACTGGATCTAATTTCAGGAATGGTGGGACTTATACGATAAAGATTATCGAAAAAGGGAGGATGTTGAAGGAGGTTTTCTCTTAATCTTTGCTTTTTTTATAATACTTTATTTTTACACTGTCATTCCTTAAGTCAATATGAATGTTTCCTACATGTTACGTTTATTTCATTTCAAACCATAAAATACCCTCTCAACAGTGATAACACTTGCGTCTATTGTCTCTGTGCACCGCGAGCACGCTGCCGCATGCACAGATGTTTGAAATTGTTGCTTCGTTTTCTTTGTTTTGATGCTAAGGCGACGCTCCATCTAGACATTATAAAAACACGCTAAAACATGAAACCGCGCAATCCTGGTAACACTACCGGAATGCGGATCCACAACAAAACAACATCAATTTTTTTTACATATTTTTAGTTTAGTTTGCGTATCCACCACAATACGACATCCCAAAGGTTAATAAATAGAGAAATCTAAATAAAGCAGGGCTTTCTCTTTTCAAATTTATATACATAGTTATCTATGAGCATGTCAGGTTTTATTATTGTTGTGGTTATATTATGTGTACAATAATATACATTTTATACACAGATTTACCTAAGGTTAAAATATGTATGAATTTTACAGGAACAGAGTTGTTAGTGTACACATAATATCACTGACAGACATAATTCCATACTACACACAGCATTACCTACTTAAATGAGGAAACCCGTAATGTGAAATTGATGAATCAGTGCCATCAATTTCTATTAATTTTGGAACTGGTACTTTTTCTGGGGGTAGTGAGTTATAATCAGCCAATTTTCTTCCACCGGCCCAGACTACCTTGCCACCGTTTCGCAGCACCCATTCAGCACATGTACGATCTGGGCCGAATTGTTTAATGCGATCAATATCTGGCTTATTAAAACTCATATTTACAAACTCCCAAAACGTTCTGACTTGGTTTTCTCTCGGTACAAATATCTTAGAAGCAATCGCTCCTAAAGTTTTCTGAAAAAATAAACCAAGTTGGTTACTTACTGAAATATTAAGCAAACGTAAATTATTACATCACACCAACACGAAAGCAACGTACGTAACGCAAAGAACACAGCATTTTACAATTATTTACAAAATATTTATGCAATGCGATTAAAAATAAATGTTTAGTCAATATTTATTTTTGTACTGACCAGTATTGTTGAGGCTCCCCCACATAGGCGCGTTATTATCGGTCGATAATACCGGGTGCGTTATTGCGATATCTGTTTTTAGTACAATATGTATTAGGACGGCTACGAAGTTACACACTGCTACGATAATAACGGCGCAATAGAAGTGCTTGCGTTTTTCCGTCCTGCGATATTCCGATATGAGTTCTTAGAACATTTTGTATTGGGATTGGGACGCATGCGATCTCACACACAACTGCGAGATCGTTTGTAGTGGTACGTCAAGGACGAAAGGTTTACCGACAGTTAAGAATGTTCTAAAAATCTAAAATACGGATATTGATTTATCATCAGATGATTTTTTTTTTTAATAACAGTTGCTGTTGAAGATGACCGACGAAGACGCTAAAAAAAGGCCAAGTGCGAGTCGTACTCACACGCACACAGTGTTCCGTAGCACCTAATAAACTAATAAAAATATTTTGAAGGCTCATTCATGAGTTGTATTGTTTTACATTCAACAGCAAGACTAAATTTGTTTTTCATTGATAAGGAAAAGCAAAGTTAATGCTGCGGTTTGATGAAAAAGTCCCAAATTTTATTCAAACCAATTTAGGTTGAAAGTTTTATTTACGTTCTATAATCCTTCATTATTTCAGAATTTTTCTCTTCCTACTTTAGAAATTAGAGGGGGGGACACCCATTTTACATTTTGGAAGTGTCTATCATTCAAACGATTGACTTTGAGAGAAAATGGTTTTAGGAACCTCTATGTCATTATTAAAGAACTATCTTTAGACACCCCGCACGTATAGGTTTGATGAAAATTGTTTTTTTAGTGTTCATAAAGAGGGGGAAAATAATTTTAATACAATATATCTATACTACGAACACGAATATATCTATACTAGCTGTTGCCTGCGGCTTCAACCGCGTGAAGTTCGGTAACTGTCCCACGGGATCATACTAAAGGGATAAATAGTATCCTACATGTTAATCCAGGATAAATCGGTCAAACCGTTTCGGAGGACTTCGATAACAAACAATGTGACACGAGATTTTTATTTATTAGATAGCTTTGACCGCGGCTTTTTAGACTTGTCACCCCATTTCCCTTCCCTTAGGGGTTGAATTCTCTGCCAGGGTTGCGGGACTGTTCGAAAGAGATACCGCGGCCCTGGAACACAAAGGGCAAAGGAAGGAACATGGATGGGTTTTAGTCAGTAAAAGTCTGACACTCCCTCCTGCCCAGAGCGGGAGGGGTTTTTTGAGGATTTCCCATCGGAAAAAAAAAAAAAACGGGTTGAATTTTGAAAAAACCTGAAACCGGTTTCCACTCATTTATCAATAGGAGCACTCCTGTGAAGTTCCGAATAAAAGAGTCTAACTAATCTTGTTTCCCCAAACAAACTTTGGAGCCCCGTTTAACCCGCTTAGAGGGTGAATTTTGAAAAATCCTTTCTTAGTTCACCCCTAGACCCCACAAGGAACCTACTTGCCAAATTTGGAATCTGTAGACCCAGCGGTTTGGGCTGTGCGTTGATATGTGATTCAGTCGGTTTCTTCTTTTCAACTGTGTAGTCCTAATAGTATTTGAATAAAGTGGCTGTGACATAAACGGACAGACATGACGAATCTATAATGGTTCCGTTTTTAGCCATTCGGCTACGGAACCCTAAAAACGACATTTGTTAAAAACCTGCTAAAACTACGAATACGAAATAGAAATTATCGGACGATAAAAACGCGTGTGCAAGGAATCGGGAATCGGGACGCATTATCGCAATAATGCACCCAGTATTATCGACCGATAATAACGCGCCTGTGTGGGGGAGCCTTTATGTTGTTCTGTGTACTGACCCTTTTTGCAATATATTTTTTAAATGTCCTATTCGGTTGTCAATTTGTCACCGTCAAATAATTGTTAGTTTGACATTATTATAGAAACTTCTTCTCTTTGGCAATGGAGCCAATGACTTTTCTGCTAGTGTCGTATTATTGTGTAGTGACACTATACCTTCATGGTAGTGATATCTAAATGATGCTCTGTGGTAGTGACTTGCAGCGAGCAAGTGAGCCACAGAGCATCATAATCAGCGCGCTAAGCCCATAGACTAATATATACACACATCAAAAGTGTCTAGGGATCAAGCATTTTTATGTGGATTTCTTGAGATTGAGATGTGGCTTTGTAATAAATTTATGATTTTATAAATTTATATGGATCCTTTTTGGTGCATTTCATAATTTGAATCAGGAACTGTGAATCAAATTCGAGTAAAAGATGAAAATCAGCTGTCAATATTTTCCCTATAAAAACATACAACGCATTGAAGACATTATTAGTGCTACTGTTTCCCTACTACTGATTAAAACCAACGTTATTATGGAGCGGCGACGTCATTTAAGCAGAGAAGAAATGCTCAGAGCCGTGGGAATGATAGAAGCTGGTTCCCGGCAACGTACTGTGGCTTTAGCTCTGAATACAAGTCAGAGTGTTATCAGTCGACTTTGGACACGTTACCGAAGCACTGGTACCGTGGCTGAGCGCCATGGAGGACGGTATCGCTGCACCACACGGAGACAAGACCGATACATTCAAATCTTAACTCGAAGAGCTCCAACAATAACCGCCATGATGTTAGCCGTGAGGCTTCATCACTCTTCAGGGAACTTAATTAGCGACCAAACAGTCAGAAACCGCTTGCATGAAGTGAACCTTCATTCCCGAAGACCGCTACGGGTACCACCTATAGCAATGCACAATCGTAGGATACGATATCAATGGGCTCTTGAACACAGAAATTGGGCAGAAGAACAATGGCGTTTCGTGTGCTTTTCTGATGAGTCTCGTTTTGGTATGAGACCGGATACAAGACGTATACGACACTGGAGAACCCCTGGACGCCAACAGCGATTAAAATCCTGCCAGGAAGTCCATCCTTATAGTGGTGGAACCATCATGGTATGGGCGGGTATTTGGATCGGCGGAAGAACTGAGTTGATTTGGATCAGAGGCAACCTCAACGCTCAAATTTATGCTGAGACGATTGTATCAGACGTCATCGTTCCTCTACAAGTGCAAATCGGTCCCTTATTTCAGTTAATGCATGATAATGCACGACCGCACACCGCAAGAGTTGTAAGACAGACTCTCGCCGCAGCTAACATCAATGTCCTGCCCTGGCCTGCTCAGTCGCCAGACTTGAATCCGATTGAGCATGCATGGGATATGCTACAGAGAAGAGCTCTGCCGAATATGGAGGGTATCCAGTCGCAAGAAGAGCTTTTTTTGTTGTTGCAACGAACATGGGCGGCCATTCCACAGCGTGATTTGGATGAACTCATTTTGAGTATGCCAAACCGATGTTCTTGTGTTGTTAGTGTTCGCGGTAGAAACACGGATTATTAATTGTTTAAGTTACCCAATAAAATTTTAAAGAAAACTGTTATTTCAGTCTTTTTTTCGAACTTTTGTGTTAGTGGTTCAAATGTCAAAAATCCCTTTATTAGGAAAATGGCAAATTTCTTTATTAATGCAAAGGTGACTTGGTTTATCGTTACTGTGACAAACGAAAACACTTTATTTGATGAATCCTTAAAGAAAATTTTAATTAATATCAATCAGGAGAAAAGTTATTGCAAAAATATATGTTGATCCCTAGACACTTTTGATGTGTGTATAAAATGCTAAGCCGTCTAAAGGTGAACGCAGACCTGGCCGCACCGCACGCACCGCGGTCGCCGCAGTCATCGCTTTTGTTAATGGTCTCGCACACCTGTCCGCGCTGCAGTCACCGCAATGGGGGCTATCGCGTGTGAATTCGCCGCTAGAGGCGCTAGTTTAGCGCGAGGGCACCGAAACGTCAGATGTCATAGAAATTTCACTCATTGCGTGCTTTTATAACACGTATTTTTATTAATATTCACGATTGTGGTCTAGATTGAGGTATTCCTGATTAATTAAGACTTAAAGATTTTAAGTAGCAACTTAGGATTTTATTTTTTTGTACTTGGAGCTAAAATGATTTTTAAATGTTAAATGCTTGCTAATTTTAAGGAGAATATCTATATCTATACATATGTACAATAAAACAGTAAAAAACTGTGTCTGTACATTGAATATATTAAAAAAATAATTATTGAGGGGGTTTGGAAACAGTAAAAGAGCACGAATCCAAAAAAAAAATCTGTCTGTTTGTCTGTTTGTTTGTACACGCTAATCTTCGGAACTACTCGATGGATTTAAATGTTTTTTTTTTCGTTGTATAGGTATTAAATCTGGGCAACATATAGGCTATAATTTATATTGGAAACTTGAACATCTGATGCAGCACCGCAACAATTTTTGCTGGTCAGCTAAACTATAAGAGATACAAAAATGGTACCATAGCAAAAATTGTTCCACGTGATGAGCATTTTCTGCTAAGAGAATAAATTTGAAGATCTGGAACACCTGAAGTGGAACTCCAAGAGCCCAGCTACACTATAACATATATAGGAATGACGTCTTAGCAAGAGTTGTTCAGCCTGATGAGCACTCTCTGTTGTCGTATAAAATTTGAAGATCTGGCACACGCGTTGTGGAATTGAAAATTAAAAAAATAATTGAAGATCTGGAACATATGGAAATCAAAGCTATCACTAATTTCACTGTATAATTATAAAATAACATAAGCTGGGAGTAGCTCCACGCGGTGAAGGCGGTAACAGTTTAGGACTGATTTGCGATGAAAATTCGATGAATCATTGAAAATTTGACTCTACTGGCCAAAACTCCCATTTATTATTTTATTTTATCAAATAAATAAGCCTTCGGGCTTATGTTATTTGAGTGTTTAATTTCCTTTTTCATTTATTTTCGTGACACGGTAGCCTACCCGGTAACGCAGGGGAGCAGTCACTTAGATTTTAATTGATCAGGTATCTTCAGAATTAAACTATAACTATGCCTAGAAAGAGGTCAAATCTTTCCCAACGTTCCAAAGGAGCTAAAAGATTGAGGATCATAAGATCCCAAGAATCTACCGAAGAGCGTCAGGAGAGACTTGATGCTGTTCGAGAACATCAGGCTGCAACTCGCTCCGTAGAAACCTCTTCGGATCGCGAAGCACACCTGCGTTCTCAGCGTATTTACATTCAGGTCTCTAGAGACCAATGAAGAAAATGATGCGCGACTGACCGCTGATCGTGAACGTCATGCATTGTCTCGTGAGTCGCAGACGTTCACGGATAGAGAATTGCGCATAAGTTCTCAGCGTATCTACGCATCTGCTTCTAGGTCTCTAGAGACAAGTGCGGAACGTGATGCGCGACTGTACGCTGATCGTGAACGTCACGCATTGTCTCGCGAGTCGGAGACGTTCACGGAAAGAGAATTGCGCTTGAGTTTTCAGCGTATCTACGCATCTGCTTCTAGGTCTCTAGAGATAAGTGCGGAACATGATGCGCGACTGTCCGCTGATCGTGAACGTCACGCATTGTCTCGCGAGTCGGAGACGTTCACTGATAGAGAATTGCGCATTTTTTAAAAGTTATTTGCAATATTATTGTTAATTTAGTGTACCCTTGGGATCCGCTACAGAATAACGGGAAGAAAAGGTGTTTGTTGTGTAGGTATTAAGTCTGGGCAACATATAGGCTATAATTTATTTTGGAAATTGGAACACCTGATGCAGAACTGCAACAGAACAGCTAAAGTATAAGAGATATAAAAATGGTGTCATAGCAAAAATTATTCCACGTGAAGAGCATTTTCTGCTGTGAGAATAAATTTGGAGATCTGGAACCCTGTTGTGGAACTCCAAAGCCCAGCGACACTATAACATATTAAGGAATGACGTCTTAGCAAAATTTGTTTAGTCTGATGGGCATTTCCTGTGGACTTACGAAAATGGAACGTCTTCGATCGTCTCGCTCATCCCGTTGTTGCGCAGAAGCGTGAGCGACCCGAGGATACCGTCACACCGACTGGGATAGGCAAGAGGAGCAAGCCTGCTCGCTCCCACATGATAGACGGTTCCTTGGTGAGCTACGCCGAAGCGGCCGCGTCGTACAGGAACAATGAGCTCTGCGTCGCCGTCATGTCGGAGCCTTTTGAGGACATGACGCAAGAACAGGCGGAGGGGATCCGCCTAAACATTGAAAAAGAGCTGCGGTCGCTACTTATGGCAGATCCCGACCCCTCCAACCCAACCGAAAACACCGCGATCCACTTTCGAGGGAAGGCCCACTTCGCCGAAGGCGTTCTAAAAACCTGGTGCGAAGACGCTTTCACGCTGGCCTGGCTCAAGCGGATCACTACCAATATGACGTCCCCGATACCGGGGACTAGTCTAACCGTACGTCCCCAAGCCGAAATACCTAAAAAGGCACTATGTATGCTGTTTGTTCCGGAGAAAACCGATGATACTCCGGCACTACTAAAGCTCCTTACCCGCCAAAATCCCAACCTAAAAATAAATACCTGGACCCTTACACACGAGAGGGTAAGACAGGAGCCCCCGGGTACCTGTCTCTTCTTCCGTGTGCCAGAGTCTATGGTCAAAACAATCAAGGACCAAAATAGGCGCGTGTACTACCTCATGGGCAGCATCTACATCCGTTTCCTGGAGGAGGGTGTAGCCAGTGAGGGGCCCACCGCGCCTTCAACCGCAAAGGCCCCTGTAGTGCCTGGACCGAAGCTTGATCCACCACCGCCTAGGCGGTCCCCGTCGCCATCTGCGATGGAGACCGTAGAGGGGGTGGGGGAGCGGGCTTCTTCCCCGGCCATGGAGGCCGAATCACCTGTAAAAGTACCCACACAGGATCCATCCTCGCCCGGACTAACTTCGGACGAGGACTGCTTTCCAGCATGGGAGGAGAGAGAGGACTATGACAGCAGCCTCTGCTCTTCTCCCATGCGGGACAACTAGGATCCTGCAGACCAATCTCCAGCACAGCCAATCTGCGTCGGCTACCTTGCGCAGAATGCTGGACAACCAACACCAAAAGACCATTGCCCTTATCCAAGAGCCGTGGATTAGAGGCGGCAGAATATGTGGTCTTGCGAACATCGGAGGTAAGTTGCTGCTAGACACCTCCGTAAGCAACCCACGAACCTGCATTTTTATCCAAAAACATGTACCTAACCTATTAATCAACGAATTCTGTTCAAGAGATCTGACAGCAACGAGGCTCTGCAGGACAGAACAGGATCTCCCGGATATCGTCCTCGCCTCGGCATACCTGCCAGGCGACGAGGACGTGCCACTACCAGAGCTCGCCTCGCTGGTGGAGTACTGCGAAAGGGAGAAACTGGAACTAATCGTCGCAACCGATTCCAACGCGCATCACACTCTCTGGGGTACTGTCAAAACCAACAACCGAGGTGAGGCAATGCTCGACTTTATTCTTAGCAATAATCTTGTATTACTCAACAAAGGTTCAGAACCAACTTTCATTAACGCACGATCACAAACAGTAATAGACCTAACTTTATCAACTATAGGTATCTCCAATTCCATCCAGGACTGGCATGTGTCCAGCGAACTATCATGTTCGGATCACAGATGGATTCGATACACCATCAATCTTAACCTACCAAAGCCACAACCGAGGAGGATCCCTCGAAACACAGACCAAACCAACTTCATAAGGCTAGTCAAGGCAGAGTTTGGTAATTCACCCTCCCTTCCAGCTGAAATCCCTTTAATCAACTTAGATGAACATGTAAACAACCTCACATCAATCCTTCTAACTAGCTTTGAGCAGTCTTGCCCACTCACTGTGCCAAGACAGGGGGCAAGGCAGTCCTGGTGGGGTCCTGGGGGCTTTTCAACAGAGCCATGAACACACGGTCGCCAGGCGACTGGGACCGTTACAAAACAACCCGTAAAACTTATAAAAAACGAATACGCCTCAGAGGAAAAAACGGCTGGAGGCGTTATTGTACTAACATTGAGAATAGCAACCAGGCAGTGAGGGTCAAAACTTGCCTCGCCGCCGGGACTGATCATTCAATAGGATGTCTCAAAAAACCAGACAATACCTACACAATTAACGATGCGGAGACTAGCGAATTACTTCTCACAACCCACTTCCCGGGCTGCCGGATTGCGACCCAATAGAGCTGGGAACCATACAGTGAAAGGGCTACGAGCAACCTAGACTGGGAGGTGGCTTTAGAAGTAATAGACAAAGACAAAATAATATGGGCAATCAACACCTTCTTACCTTTCAAGGCAGCAGGGTTGGGTGGTATTTTTCCGGCTTTGCTCAGATGGAGCGGTGACTCGCTAGCAGAATACCTTGTCAAGATTTTTCGTGCCTGTCTGGCCCACCGCTACATCCCCTTGAAATGGCGCGAAGTAAAAATATTTTTTATTCCAAAACCAGGTAGGAGCGATTATACTCAACCCAAATTCTTCAGACCCATCAGCCTCACCTCGTTTTTCTTGAAGACACTAGAAAGGCTGGGAGACAGAAGGATTAGGAATCAAGTCTCGCTACTTAAACCTTTACACCCTAACCAACAAGCCTACTGCGAAGGCAAGTCAACTGAGTCCGCACTCCACTGCGTGGTCACACGCATAGGAAACGCTCTAAAAACCAAAAACCCAACACTGGGCGCCTTCATAGACATTGAGGGTGCTTTTGATAAAACGAACTTCGCCAGCATCAGCCAGGCATTAGTCGTGCACGGTGTGGCGCCAACGCTTATACAATGGATTCACAATATGTTAAAATACCGCGCTATTCAATTTACTGTGAACACCACCACACGAGGTATCGTTAGTAGGGGCTGCCCACAGGGTGGGGTGCTGTCACCACTACTGTGGAACCTAGTAGTAAATGAGCTTATTACAGAGCTTAACGCCAGCAGTCTGTACTCGGTGGGTTATGCAGATGACATTGCAATTCTAATCACGGGGAAATTTGAAGGCGTCTTATGTGACCTCATGAGGAAAGCCTTCAAAATAATCGAGAATTGGTGTACAAAACACGAACTATCGGTTAACCCCACTAAAACAGAACTTATAATGTTTACAAACAAAAGAGTCCTTGGACCACACAAACTTCCTAAACTATTCAACACCAAACTAACACTTAAAGAAGAAGTCAAGTACTTAGGAGTGATTCTTGATAGCAAATTGCTCTGGAATAGGCATCTTGACTACAAACTTAAACAAAAGCACAATCGCACTGTACCAATGCACAAAAATGTTAGGAAATCGTGGGGCTTGTCTCCAAAGATCACGCTGTGGCTCTACACAGCGGTGATCAGACCAATGCTGACATATGGCGCCTTGGTTTGGTGGACGAGAACTGAATTGTCGACCGCTGTCTCTAGGCTTCAGCGGTTCCAAAGGCACGCCTGTTCCGCTATCACGGGCTGTATGAGGACAACCCCAACTGCGGCAATGGAGATAGCCTTACAATTAACTCCCCTTGAATTGCATATACAGCAGGAGGCAGCACTAGCAGCTATCAGGCTTATGCACTTAGGCATATGGGGCAAGAACCACACCAGTCCCCACGCAGGCATCCTGGACCGGGTGATTGAGTATCAACCTCTCAGCGCTGCCCCGTGTGATAGGACACCTAATAAACATATGTTAAACAAAAGCTATAGGATACAAACAACAGAGGAATTAAGGGATCAGTCAGGAGTCAATGAAGTACGCATCTATACAGATGGGTCTAAAACTCAAAACGGCTCGGGGGCTGGCGTACACTCCCTAGACCTCAATATCAACTTTCACCTACCACTAGGCGAACACAGCTCGATATTCCAATGCGAGTGTGTCGCCCTAACACAAGCTGCAACAGCCGTAAAGCGTCTAGGGATTCACAACTACGCAATCAGATTTGTATCTGATAGCCTAGCTGTGCTTAAAGCCCTAGAAAACAAACAAACTAACAGTAAATTAATATTTTAATGTCACCACGCCCGACAGTGGATCGTCCCCATACAAGAGGTCGGACATAGAATTAAAAATTGAAAAAGTATTTAATTGAAAAAAATGAAATATACAGTTGCATTACTCTATTAAGGAACTACAAAAAATGTTACTACAATTTTTTTATTTGACCAGTACTTTATGAGCAATTCGATGAAAACTGTTATTTTTCTATGGAAATGGTTACAAAAATGTCTGTATCTCATGATTCCCTCCTTGTTTCGATTTGCGGTTTTCACTACTGTTATTTACCCATTTTATGCCACATTTTCTTCAAGGACACATGATGCCCCCAGCGACCCCCTTCCGAGATATTTTGCTTTTAGTAACTATACTTTTTATGGTATAACTGATGAAATGGAGGTACATTAAGTATATTCATTACTGAGAATAAGTCATCCCTAAGTAGTTCCTTAAATAACAGGTGCATTTGCGATTACTTTAATGACTTATGAACGCTTCTGTTGCCATACAACAAAAGCGTTAATGAGTCCTTAAGTAAAGATTACCAGTACTTGCTTAATCTAATTAGTTATTGTAATTACTATGTTAACAGCCCTTAATCTCTGCATTGTGATTGTCTAATGTCATCATTAGCTTATCAAATTCATTGCTAGTGGCCTACTTGCTGCCCTATATATTTGAGTGTGTTTAGCAAATGTAATTCAGTTGTAATTATAACTTCTACCAAGTGTTGTCATTATGGCTTTCCGTGGGTTTTCTACTTATCTAGATCTTTACGTTGCTCTTCGTAATCATAAAGATCTTCGTGACTATGACAATTTATTTAACACATTGAAGTCGAGTACTAACGTCCAGTTAAGTGAAAGTGATGTGACGGATCTCAAGAACTGGTGTCGACGATTTTGCTATAGGGTTTACACCAAATGGGTGCAATCAAGAAGGACAGTCGACAGGTTCATTAACAAGAACGGAGAGTGGTTAAATTCCGATATAGTTTGGCCAGATTGCTTTAAAGAAAATTTTGTTGACACTGAAGAAGCAAATGAAAATGAGGCAGAAGAGGTAGTCAGTCCATCAAAATCAGATGCATCAACTTCAACATATACATCTCCTCGCAAACGCTTTGAAGATTTATCGACTAGACACAAAAGAAGACGTGTTAATGAAAATGTTGCTAGTTGCAGTCGTCCGGATGAGCTTTTGCATACTGTTGAAAGTATACTTAAGTCTGCCGGAAAAAATGATATGGCCAGAATAATGAAAAATTTGCTGGAAAATCCTGAACACGTCTCAACAGTTTTAAATGTCCTGGAAACTAAGCAGAATCTTTCGCTTCGTGAAGTTCCTACTCACAAAGCACTTGCTCTTTACGTTTACTTGCAGTTATCCAAGTGGCGTTACATCACACTTCGGGACTTTAGTTTAAAAGAAGGTCATGCGAAATACCCAAGCTACTACTTGTTAGTTAAAGAAAAGCTTAAATGCTACCCGGCAAAAGAAGACATAACTGTGACTGAAACTTCCGCAAAGATACGGATCCAAGCCCTCCGTGATCTCACAGTTAGGAGGCTGATCGATTCACTTGAATCAAATTTTTGGTGAACAACTTGTGCTTCACAGTAAATCGGGTTTTGATGGAGCTTCAAGTCAAAGCATTTACCATCAAACGACAACAACAAGTGAACAAGACTTATCCAGTGTATTTATGGCAAGTCTTGTACCTCTTAAGTTAGTGACTTCTAGTGGAAGTGTAGTGTGGCAGAATGATCGGCCATCGTCAACCACATATTGTCGCCCGATTTCATTTACATTTATGAAAGAAACGGAAGCGAATGTTAAGGCTGAAATGGAAATATTTGAGACCGAGATTCGTGAACTGAACCCGACTGATTGCGGCAATGCTACTGTTACTCACAATCTATGGCTAACCATGATTGATGGTAAGGTACATTCAATCATATCTGGTACATCGGCAGCAGTGTGTGATTTGTGCAAAGCTCGCCCAGGCGAAATGAATAACTTGGAAGAAGTGAGAGCTAAACCCGTGAATACAGATTTATACAAGCATGGATTTAGTTCATTGCATGCTTGGATTCGGTCTATGGAGTGTTTATTAGACGTTGCTTACAGAATGGACATAAAATCATGGCAAGCAAAAGGTGACGAAAATAAAATAAAAGTTAAAGATAAGAAAGAAACCATTCAAGAAGCTTTCCGATGAAGCACAGGCTTACTTCTAGACGTTGTTAAGCAGGGTAGTGGCAATACAAACACTGGAAATGCTGCAAGAAGGTTTTTTGCAAACCCAGAAACGACTGCGGAAATTACTAAATTAGACGTTAATTTAATTAGAAGACTCGCCGTTATTTTGCAATGCATTTCCTCGGGCGAAAAAATTCAAGTCCAAAAATTCAAATTATATTGTGATGAAACAGCAAATTTATTCGTGGAATTATATCCATGGTATAACATGCCAGCAAGTTTACACAAATTGCTGATTCATGGATACCAGATAGTGGAACACTTATCAGTAGTGCCTATAGGTTTTTTGTCTGAAGAAGCATCTGAAGCAAGAAACAAGGATTTTCGTAAATTTAGAGAATGTCATACACGAAAGCATAGTAGCATCGCCACTAATGAAGACATTCTTCATAATCTGCTATTATCTTCCGATCCTCTTCTCACCAGCTTACGACCGAAGATGACAAATAGAGCCAAAAAGTCTTCATTTAGAGAACTAGACGATTTACTCATTGTTGATCAGAGTGAATTGGAGTTCATTGACGTTTCAACTGATACACTTGCTGCATGTAGTGACGTTGAAGAAGATGATGACGATAATAATGATCATGATGTCGTTATTGATGAAGATGAAGAAAATATAGTTTAAGTCTTATAGTACCTAATATTATTATTAACAAGAAGCAGTTTCTTTGTTAATTTCTTGTTTTTGTGTATTTTTTTTTATTCTGTTCTTTTTTTGTTTTGTGTTATGCCACCCATCGGCCAATAAATGTTTTTTTTTCTTTCTTTTCTATTGTTGTTAGTAACTAAATGGTCGTGTTTATTAATTAATTTCCTATTATAATTTAGTTCTTAGTAGTTGTTTAATTTTTTAGTTTGTTTTAGGGTACCTACATAGTTGTTTTATTTTTAAATTATTTTTACAGTGTTATATTATATAAATAAAAAATATTTTTATACCTACATATTTTCTTATTGATTATAAAACTCTATTTCTTTTCGATGTGTTATTGTAAATTCGACTCAGTCATTACTAAGCTAATGATGACATTAGACAATGCAGAGATTAAGGGCTGTTAACATAGTAATTACAATAACTAATTAGATTAAGCAAGTACTGGTAATCTTTACTTAAGGACTCATTAACGATTTTGTTGTATGGCAACAGAAGCGTTCATAAGTCATTAAAGTAATCGCAAATGCACCTGTTATTTAAGGAACTACTTAGGGATGACTTATTCTCAGTAATGAATACTTAATGTACCTCCATTTCATCAGTTATACCATAAAAAGTATAGTTACTAAAAGCAAAATATCTCGGAAGGGGGTCGCTGGGGGCACCATGTGTCCTTGAAGAAAATGTGGCATAAAATGAGTAAATAACAGTAGTGAAAACCGCAAATCGAAACAAGGAGGGAATCATGAGATACAGACATTTTTGTAACCATTTCCATAGAAAAATTACAGTTTTCATCGAATTGCTCATAAAGTACTGGTCAAATAAAAAAATTGTAGTAACATTTTTTGTAGTTCCTTAATAGAGTAATGCAACTGTATATTTCACTTTTTTCAATTAAATACTTTTTCAATTTTTAATTCTATGTCCGACCTCTTGTATGGGGACGATCCACTCGCGCCCTGGAGAGTATATCGCGGTCTAACAGAATCACCCTCCAGTGGATAAAGGGGCACAGTGGATCCCTAGGCAATGACGCCGCAGACGAACTTGCTAAGAGAGGTTCCGAGATGGCAGTGCTAGGCCCGTACCCACTCCTTCCCTTACCTTTCTCACAATTCCGTACATGGGTCCGCCAGAGATCAACTGAACTTCACAACAACAAATGGTCACGGTCTACGGACTGCAGGCAGTCCAAAATGGCGATGCCAAGTCTACATCCGCGACTAACAAAACGACTGCTCAGCCTAAGTAGAAATAACCTCAGAATAATAATAGGGACAATAACGGGCCATTGCCCCCTAAATAAACATCTCTTTAACATAGGCGCCACGGACAGCCCACTCTGCAGGGGTTGCTTTGACGCCGAAGAATCAGCCGCTCACGTCATCCTGGAATGCGAGGCCGTGGCTACACAACGCAAACAAATCCAAATCCAAATTGATAGCATCAATTTAAAACGGCTGTTATTTGGGGAATTTCATACATTTGTTGCTGATTTATTAAATGACTAGCTGTGCCCGCGACTTCGTCCGCGTGGACTTAGATCTTTTTCAGCCTGATAATTATAAAAGGCAACATGACTAATTGAATATAACCAAATATAAACGACAAAGCACTTATTTCAAATAGACCCGTAACAATGTGCCTGTGCAAGTAACAGGCTGAGAAAAATCTAAGTCCACGCGGACGAAGTCGAGGGCACAGCTAGTATCTAATAGTACGGGTCGGTTATTGTGAATTGATGAAATTATATACAGTCTCTTGATGCCGATTGATGGTAAATTAGGCTCGTCCCTTATTACATGGGACTTAAACATTACTGGCATAATGTGGGTGTACTATTAATGGTACACCTCTGCCTAACCTTTCTGGGAAATACAGGCAAATGTTATGTTATACAGTAACATAATATTGCTGTTGATTGTGCTGTACATCATATTGCAGATTTGTATAGCGTACTTTCCCATTGAGAGTCATCTTCTAATGGACCCTCGTCGTCGTTATGATATTATTTTGTTGCGCGAGTTATTTGTATTCTTTGATATTTCCTAAGATATTCATCTAAATTAAATAGTGTAAAGGGCAATTTTGGTCAAAATAGAACCCTAAAGATGACTAACATATTGATTTTGATAAGGATTAATACTATGTCGGTAAAAACACCTTCGCAAATAAAACATTAATTTTGACCAAATTTTAAAATCATAAAAATGGTTATTGTGAGTCAACCTTAAAAGATAGGCATGTGCTGTCACGGACTTTTTTTGAGACCTTTTTAAGAGGAATAATTCCCTGCTACATTATATTTGTGCAACTTTAACCGTTTACGCAGCGCACGCAACGGAAGCTATCAAAGAGAATAATTTTTCCCCGTTTTTGCAACATTTTTCATTGATGCTCCACTCCTATTGGTTGTAGCGTGATGATATATAACCTATAGCCTTCCTTGATAAATGGGCTAACCAACACTAAAAGAATTTTTCAATTCGAACCAGTAGTTCCTGAGATTACCGCGTTCAAACAAACAAACAAACTCTTCAGCTTTATAATATTAGTATAGATAGTATAGATAAGCGGTTTTTCAATTATTTTCATATGAGTAGAAGTAAGTAAGTTTACGCAGCTGTTAGGCATATTAGAACCACAAATAACAAGACAAAATACAAGATTCAGATTGGACCAAAGGAAAGGCCGCTGGATGAGAATGACGACACCCGCACCGCGCCGGCCGCAGCGGCCGATGCGGGTGGGCCGACTCCGGTGACGTCATCAGCTGCGGCTTGGGGAGTTCGGCCGCTTCAAGTACTGCGGCGACTGCGGCGCGGGTAGGTGTGCGAGATTGCATAGAACTTCATACAAAGAGTTCGAATGCAGCGACTGCGGTGCGTGCCGTGCGGCCAGGTGTGCGTTCACCTTAATTTTGCACTTTCACAAGACCGCATTCGCTTAGGGAGTATTTTCCAGCCAACCTTTCGATCTACAATCATCCAATCAACAGAAAATTCGCTTTCACAACACAAAAAATCACTGGCATAGCACTCACATTCACATTAAAAATAAATCCTAGCAAATCAAGCATTCACGCTTATGAATGTAGCTGATCTATAATTATGTTACAAGCAAATATCGATGATTTTAGGAAGAATGTATTTTTTGTAAATTTTCCGGTAAAGGTCAAAGGAATTGATGTTCAAGGAGCAGTAAAAGAATATATGCTCCAAAATACCTTCCGGAAGACAGCACTCGCTCAAGAACCTATCCCAAATATGAATTTTGTTCAGATATACTGCAGGGCTACAACAATATCAGAGTCTAAGTCCACATCGTGACGAAATATTAGACAATTTCAGGCATTTTGAAAACCAAGGTGTACGCTGAACGTAAGACTGACTGGCTGCGTAGTAAACAGTAGGAACTATTAGTTAATCTGTCCCAAGCCCAGCCCAAGGGGGCTTTGAGGACTTGTTCCAAGTTTTTGTCCACGAGTCATGGTAGGCACCATTTCACAAATCGTAGATATTAACTACGAAGTGCTTTCGATCAACCGGATTCGATGTGGCAAACGGGTACACTACATAAATACGAAAAACATTATTCCTTCAGTTACAAATACGAATTTCAAAATACCGATTTTCATAATTCCGAATGGTTCAAAATTCCGAATATAACAACTCCGACTTATCATTACTCCTATTTTTATAATTCCTAATTTTCAATAGGTATTCCTAACGTTTATACAAAATAGTTTGGATTAATTAGACATTACACTACATGTTAATGTGTGTTTATAATTACTATTCTCAGCAAAAACGAAATTCCTAGAAGTAGAGCGTGCACAACGTGCCCTGATAAAAACTATGTATTTTAAGAAAATTAGATACCCCACAGATAGTCTTTATAATTTAAGCGATTTACTCTCAGTAAGAAAACTATACATAGTTCAAACTATATTAAAGAAACACAAGACCCTACCTTATGATGCATCTATACTAGCAAAGCAAAGAAAGCATGCTGTCGCAGAAGTCCCCCACACAAAAACTTTGATTGCCTCCATGCAATTTAATACACGGTCTGCCCGGTTCTATAATAGAATTAATAAAGAAATATGTATATATTGCGATGTGGAGGGAAGGAGGGGTTAAGTAAATACCATGTCGTGTACTTGTCCATGAGTCAACTGGAGACTGAAGACCCCAGACTCCCTTTATTAGTGTAATATATACCTAGTCCGTGCGTGACATATATCATAATATAACTATGGACATAGCTTATCTACCTTAACTTAAACTAAGATCTAAACGTGACGTACGTGACACACCACATCACCCTTCCTAAAGTAAAAAAAAACTTAGTTACATTGTTTTTTTTTTTCCTCATCTCTTTACATTTTTAAACTTACATCCTAAGTCTTACAGTATAACTTTGTCCTATTTTTATGTATTACATCTATCTTATTTTTATATTTAACTATTACATTTGGTGACTCGTCCTTTACAACTACAAATGGTCCATTATAAATACACTCCAACTTATTGCCTACTTCGTTTTTTATCAAAATCAAGTCACCTTCCTTATAAGTTATAGAATTAAGATTCTTATCATTTCCTTGATAACTTACTTGATACCAAATTTTCTTTTGCATCATTTTGAGCCCTTTGTAACCTGTATTTAAATTCTAAAGGATAATCATCAAAATTATACAAAGGTTCTACACTTTCACCTTGAAGACTACTTGGTAACCTACAAATTTTACCATAAACTAATTCATAAGGCGTATACTTAGTCACAGTATTAACTGTTGTGTTATAAGAAAAACACCAATATGGAATCCAAGAACTCCACGATGATGGATTATTATCTGTTTGTATCCTTAAATAAGCACCTAAAGTTTTATGAACGTTTTCCAAAGACCCTATACTTTCATGATGATATGACGTTGATAAGATTTTATTGATGCCCAAGACATTACATAGCTCTACCATTACTTTCGAAATGAACTCAGAACCCCTATCCGTAGCAATTGTTCCCGGTATCCCATATCTCAACACAAAATTTTCTGCCAACGCTTTTGCTACCTCATTTGCGGATTTATTTTTTAGTGGATAAGCCTCCACAAACTTCGTAAGTTCACATTGAAGAGTTAATATGTAAACATTACCATTTTCGTCCCTATCAAGTGGCCCCACTATATCTAAATAAATCTTTTCAAAAGATGAAGATGCAGTGGTAGTAACTGTCATTGGTTCTTTAGTATGTTTGGAAAACTTTTGTTTTTTACACTTATCACATCTACCAACGTACTCCGCTACATCTTTCTCAATTGACGGCCAATAATAATATTTTTTTATATTATTCACCATCCTGCGTATTCCTGAATGACCACTCGTAGGTAAAATATGAAAATCACTTAAAACAATTCTCTTCTCATCTGCCCCTTCTATTTTCCGTACACCCTTCACTACACATATTCTAAAATCTCCACATATCGAATTACTATTTTCCTTCAAATATTTGGCCATTTTTGTAATAAACTTAACGTTATAACGATTTTTCAAAATAATAACTTCTTTTATGCCCTTTTCAATACAAAAAGTGACTATGTCTCTCGACAACTCGTCTCGCGATGATGCCGATAAAGATTCATAGTTTACGTAAATACTCGAGTTTTCTGGCACATACATTAAATTGCGCGACTTTGAAAATATTTTTTCACCATTAGTGTTACGTAACATCTTCTCCCACTCATTCAAACATATCTCAATGTCATTTCCTTGTTTTTTAAGAACTTCCACGATCCTAGGGTGATCAGTCCTAGATACCACAGGGTCCGTATCACAAACATTTGGTTCTTCCAACTGTTTGTACTGCGCTCTCGTCATTACGGATATAGTTTTTTCACGCATGGTTTTCAAATCTTCACTTGAAATTACTATCCTAGAAAGTGCATCAGCTAATACATTTTCTTTCCTCTTAATATACTCGACCTCAAAGTCATACTCTTCCAAACATAAACGAAACTTAGTTAACCTACTTGATGGATCTGTCATGTTAAACAAGTATAATAGTGGCCGGTGATCCGTTTTCAAACTTAATAGTGTCTACATACAAATTTTCTATTTTACTCACTAGCTGTGCTAATTCCTCCGAAAATTTGCTACACTTAGAAACTACACACTTAAATTTACAATACAGGGCTTTTACCTCGCTTATCTTTCCATCAAAATTTTTGCCTTTCCGCCTACTGGGACCTAACTTGACAATTGATTCCCTCAATAACTTAAGCTGTACAAACAGTGACGTTAACTCCAACTCCATTCAAAATTAATGCCTCTAACTGATAGATGACCGAAAATACTCGCCACTACACTTAAGTTCAAATCACATCACTTACTCCTCTTGTCGCTCCGCCAGCTCCCGGTCAGGCCATCTGCACAGCTCGCTGCACCTCACGCTGATTGATCTTCTCTTCGATCCAATTCTGATGACACCTCCTGTACAGCCGGACTGCCACGCCAATGATGACAATCGCCAAACACACGGCGATAAACAACAGCATCGCGCTGATGGTGGATATCTGCTCTTGTGTTACTGTCGCGGTATTTGAACCACCCGCTGCTGTCTGGGCTATAATAACCTCTTCCTTGGATGACGTGGTCCCCATGGCCTGTGACTAACCAACTGTCGAGAACCTGACTGAAGCCGACTGAAGTGACTCCGATGAGATCCCGGTCGGGCAACTATAACGCCGTCCAGTCGACTGGCAGGGTCGCCATGCGATGTGGAGGGAAGGAGGGGTTAAGTAAATACCATGTCGTGTACTTGTCCATGAGTCAACTGGAGACTGAAGACCCCAGACTCCCTTTATTAGTGTAATATATACCTAGTCCGTGCGTGACATATATCATAATATAACTATGGACATAGCTTATCTACCTTAACTTAAACTAAGATCTAAACGTGACGTACGTGACACACCACAATATAAAAACCAATATTATGAATGCAAAAAAAAAAAACTGAAATGGATCAAACCACTTACTTATAAAGAAACGGAAGAGCTCTTGAAACCCACGACATAACCTATACTCTCACACAGGCACACAAACACATACACTCACGCACACACACTCACGCACACTCACTCACACACACTAACTATACTTATGCCAATCTTGTACAATTAGCTATGGCAAATATGTTATTAATATTTTTCTTTCCTTTGTTATGGAAGAGCGGAGTCTTCTAATACAGGCATTGTTTGCTTAAAAGAAGAATCTTGTTGAAGAAAATAAACAATTTTGAATTTTGAATTCTCAAAATACCGAGTTTCAATAGATCGAATAACAAAAAGTACGACTTAATGATAATTCGAATTATCAAAAATACGAATTCCGATTATTAAAATATTGATTAATACAATTCCGAAATAAAAACGCCTTAAAAAATAATTCCTTGAATTATTCCTTTAAAATATTTTGTTTCGAATAAAAATATTTTGTTTACCTGGTCACAATTCTAACCCAAATGATTCACCAAGAATAGAAGGGATCTGCAGGGGTATTCTAAACTATTCGATACGTTTCCGTGTCGGTAAGGAACCGTATTCGACAATATCATTTTCGAGTCGAAGAACTGTCAAAACGCTATTCACAGATCCGAACGGATGCATTTTTTTATATCCGCTATAACGTTGTGTTTATGGGAAACGCTATAAAATGGTAGTAAATAGATGATCGTGGTAGAAAATTTAAACTAGTAAATAAAATTGGTTTATTTGAATATTTCGTTCCGTTTAAATAGGGAATTTACAGCTAGTAACTTAATAGACAGCAAACGATACAAAATGATTTTATTATTAACCAAAATAAACTTTATTTCGAATAAACCTGCTTTGTAAACAACCGTCTGTCAAACTGGCAAAGCGCGGAAAAAGTGTTTTGAATTTGAAGGTATATCTTCGAAAGGGTAAACCGTAAACAGTAGTTTTCTTTTTTCATAACTTTGTATCTAAAGGAAAAATGGTTGTAAGTATTTGATATCAGTATTACACAATTATTGCTATTTGCTCATTGTCAAGCAATAACACGTGAAAATGCATAATTTCAGAAAAGGGTGTCTGTCGAGCAGCTGCAGAAAATGTTTGCTTTCATGCAAGGCCATGACGACTTTGCTCGGGGCCGTATCTCAGGCCCTGACGCAGCCCGCTTGAAGCATCTTCTGCTAGTTCAACTAGCAAAAGAATTAAATGCGTTGGGGTCTGGGGCTACAAAGACCCCTGAAAAATGGTTAAAAGTAGGTATCTTATTGTAAATCGGTACTAATTTGTTTTGGAAATAAAATTATTTAATAACATATAACATAGCAATACCTCTTGGAGCTTGGGTAATCTTACCTACTTGTATTTCAGAGTTGGTATGACTGGAAATCAGACGTCAAGGCGAAAGCACACCGCTTAAAAAAATATAAGGCTGTGCCAAAAATAATATGTTAATGGATATGTTACATATAAATAAAAATGACTTTTTACTTTTGTATAATTTGTTGCCTTTTATTTACTTCAAAAGGAAATTAAATACACGTGTCTCTGGCTCGCACAATCAAATACTCTATCTACCAAAACACCAAATAATGTAAACTAAAATCTAGAACGAATATCACATTTGTAACAACAACAAACATATTGATTGATAATAATTGGTTGTTTTTACCGTCAATAGATGATTGGTAAAATCTTCACCGGCTTCCCATGTGTCCTCAGAATCACAACTAAGTTCCTGGGCTTCTATTTTAAATTCTTCAGGAGCACTTTCGACGGCATCTGTTATAAGCCTGGCTGCATCACTTGCAAGTGCAGCTTCTACCTAAAACATCATATTAATAAACACAATTTAAGCTTCTTATATCTTATTAAATTTACAGGTACCTACACACTTACAGTGATTTCATGAGATTGACGTGGAATTTTCACATCCTCAGAAGCCCTAACTTTCCAGTCGGCTAAATAAGTTCTAGCTCTTGAGTCTGAGTGGTCGAAAATCCTCAAACAAGTTACGTTTGATAGTCCATAGCGCAATTCTTCCAGCAGGCTTATTCACAACCATTCGATACGTTTCCGTGTCGGTAAGGAACCATATTCGACAATCTCATTTCCGAGCCGAAGAACTGTCAAAACGCTATTCACAGATCCGAACGGATGCGTTTTTTTCTATCCGATTGACCATTGTGTTTATGGGGAACGCTACAAAATGGTAGTAAATAGACGATCGTGGTAGAAAATTTAAAGTAGTTAATAAAATTGGTTTATTTGAATATTTCGTTCCGTTTAACTAAGGAATATAAAGCTAGTAAATTAATATACAGCAAACGATACAAAATGATTTTATTATTAACCAAAATTAACTTTATTTCGAATAAACATGCTTTGTAAACAGCCGTCTGTCAAACTTGGCGTAGCGGTTAGCGGAAAAAGTTTTCTTTTAAATATAGCTGAAGGTACTTAGTTCTATTTTTCAATTTAAAAAGGGAACTAAACTATAAGGAAAAATGACTGTAAGTATTTGATATCAGATATTATACAATTCTTGCTATTTGCTCATTGTCAAACAATAACACGTGCAAATGCATAATTTCAGAAAAGAGTGTCTCTCGAGCAGCGGCAGAAATTATTCGAGTTCATGAAAGGCCGTGAAGACCTTGCCCGGGGCCGTATCTCAGGCCCTGACGCAGCCCGCTAGGCTGTGTTTACCCATGGGTATGCAATAATAATAGTTTGCCAAAAATAATATGTGGTTATGTTACATGCAAATAAAAATGACTTTTTACTTTTGTATAACTTTATTTAGCTCTTCCCTCTCGGCGGTAGTGTGGATTGAACGTGTTTTTTGTTGTGACACAGTGTACTAAATTTTAATAATATTTTAACATTTATTTAATCGGGCGGCCACTTATAAACTCGGACCCTCCTGTTCTATCTTGTGAGGGAGTCCATTTAGTGCCGCAGCCATATTGGATTGTGTCGGGTCTCTCGCTCTTACAATCCCAGGGACCGACGAGCGGATCGCCGAAGAAATCGCCGCGTGCTTAGTTGAAGGATTCATATTTTAAATACTCAGAAAAAGTGAAGCAGCCGGTGAGGTTTGAACCCGGACCATCGTCGCGCAACGAGTCTGCGCTTGTAGCCGCTGCGCCGAGCGAACGTGTGCATCATTGCGCGAAATTACTGTGCTGCCTACGAGGGTCAAACTACGTCACTGCGAGTCAGCTACGCGCTTGATCAGTTTTGAGTGCTACGCTGCTACGGTGCTACGACCGCTGGTCTAATCTGCTACGCAGTACATAACACGAACGCAACTTCTGTGATCCACTGTGCCGCATAATAAACATCAACCGCGATTTCTCAGCTTTGTTTTGTATTGCCGTGAAAAAACAGTTACACATAATTATAAAGCAGTGTTATGAATTCGCCAATGAATAAGTCGGCCTCGGAATCGGAGATTAGCCTGATGGGAAATGATGATAAAAGGACGCCACCAAATTTTGTATTCCAAAGGGTTAAGAGAAGCCGTGAAGAAATATCTATTGGAGAACAGTTGGATGACTTTAAGAAAGAAATAAAGGATATGATGGCTGTCTTTCTTACTCAACAGGGAAAAGAGACCCAACAAGTTTCTGTAACTTTGAAAGAAATACAAAAATCGAACTTAAACATAGAAAATACGATCACTCACCTAATGGCACAAAATCAAGATCTAGAGAAGAAAATGTCTCAGTTAGAAAAGCAGGCCAAGGAAGACCGGAAATACATCACGCTCTTGGAGAATAAAATAGAAGAAATAGAAACGGGAAGTCGTAAAGCAAACTTCGTGATAAAAAACGTGCCGAAACTAGCTGGGGAAACTAAAGAAGAACTTCTTGATTTGGTTATCAACCTTTCCAAGAGCATTGAATGTTCTATAACTAAAGATGACCTCAAAGACATATACAGGGTGCGGGGAAAAAACGATAACCAAAATACTCCAATAGTTGTAGAAACTGGATCCACACTTCTGAAAAATAAGATACTCAAACTGGGAAGGACTTTTAACAAAAACTATAAGTCTAAGCTGTGCTGCAAACACCTTGGCTTCAAAACACAGGAAGATACTCCTATCTTCTTGTCGGAACATTTAACCCCAAAGGGATCCCGTTTATATTTTTTGGCCAGAGATCTAATAAAAGCAGGAGAGTACAAGTACTGCTGGACTGCTTACGGCAAAATTTATATCAAGAAAAATGATCAGGGACCAACCATTATCATAAGAAATGAAGAACAAATTCACCAACTTATAGTGAAAATATGACTTTGTATTCTGCAAATTTCTTCTGCACGAGGCGTGAGTGAATTTGTTAAAAAAATCCTAGCAGTGTTCTTGCACATGCCCACGGTTAACACGTCATTTATTACAAATTCTCCTGCAGCAAGTTATTATTTTACTGTCTTCATAGTTAGAAGGTATCTTTTTAAATTATTTGTACATTGTAAAACTTTATCAACAACTTACTTACATAATCTCCATACAGACATAACACATATTCATAACACTATACATTCACATACATTCAGTCTCTACGCACCAAACACACACATTATCAAAAAAGCCCTCACATTTTGGCAACAAACAAAACATTGCTTTTATAAAACAGACATACATTTATATAAATGTAAAAGCTCGTTTCACTTTGTCCAGCTCGCTTTCAAAAAGTCTACCCATGGCTGTTGTGACTATCTTATAATGCGTTCATCTTTATTTTCAATTATACATCATGAGTAACACATTGCAAACAGTAAATGAAATTGACAATATTGAAATAGCGAGTTCAATTGAATGCGACCCCTCGGATTTTTCAGAACATATACATGTTAAAAGTAATGATTTTACCATTTTATCACAGAACATAAGAAGCATATATTGCAATTTTGATGACTTTAATGTATTGTTATCGACTTTTAAATTTGAGACTGATGTGATAATATTAACAGAATGTAGATTGAATATTGACAAACCAATTCCTCAACTCACAGGCTATCAGGCCTTTATATCAACGCGTCAGTTTAATCAAAATGATGGGGTCGTTGTATTCGTAAAGCAAACGTTAAAACCAAAAATTCAAGAAATACAGTTAGCTCAGGCGACATGCCTACAACTGGATATATTAAACCATATTGTTTTGTGTATATATCGATCTCCATCAAACACAAACCTTGATCCTTTTTTGGAGTCACTCAGCCTGCACTTAGATTCTCTTCCGACATTAAAAAACATTATATTAGCGGGTGACATAAATATTAACATTAGACCGAAAACCATTGAACCGTCTCACGAACAGAAAAACCGGATGAACTACCTAAATATGCTTTCGAATTATGGTATTTTACCCGGTCATACGTTACCCACCAGAGAAAAGAACTGCCTCGACCACCTCATGTTGAGGATTAATAAAAGAAAAATATCTGCATCAATTGTCATTTTAAAAACTTCTATAACGGATCACTACACTACCTTTCTATCACTTTGTAAAGTGAAAACCAGAAATTTTATTAATAAAACCAACACTACCATCAACTTTGAGCAAGCGCTTAAAGATTTACAAGAAAAAAATCTTTGTGAGCTGCTGTTTTGTAACGATCCCAATTTGTTAATCAGTCAACTGATACAAAAGTTAACTGACACTATTAAACACAATACTACTATAACAAACATTCCTAGCAGTAGACGTATAATAAAACCATGGATCACTCCTGGGCTACTGCGCTGCATAAAAAACCGCAATAAATTACAAAAACAATCTCGGTTAGATATTCACAATGAAATTTTAAAAATAACGTATTGTCGGTATAGGAATTATTGTAACAATCTGATAAAGAAATTGAAAAGAAAACATGAAAGAGAGTCACTAGCTAAATCTGTCACAAATACGAAATTACTTTGGAAAAATATAAAATCAATAACTTACTCAACTAAACCTAAAAACCAAAGCTCTGACCTCTTAAACATCTTGCCGTCTCCAACTGCATCAGTGAATTTTGTTAACGCTTATTTTTCCAATATCGGAAAACAATTAGCTCAGCAAATCCAACCTAGTAAAAACTCTTGTCGACCTAAAACCTTACCTACCCAAACTAATTCCTTTGTGCTCCTGGACACTGACCCTAAGGAAGTGGAAAGTATCCTGATGAGTCTGAAGTCAGACAGTGCTGCAGGATGGGATAATATCTCAACTCGGTTCTTAAAATACATTAGCACGGAAGTCGTTCCCATCATAGCACACTTGGTAAATCTCTGTTTTAAAAACGGTATCTTTCCGACACCACTCAAACAGTCTGTTATTACTCCTGTACACAAGGGAGGGAACGGCGACGATGTCAATAACTATAGACCGATCTCTGTATTGCCAGCTCTATCTAAAATTGTAGAAAAATTAATTAACATCAGACTACTTAACTACCTTAATAAATATAAAATAATATCGCCTCATCAATTTGGATTCAGACAGGGTGTATCCACTGAGGACGCAGTCGCTGCACTCAGCTCGCTTGTATCTGACCATCTCGATAAGGGAAGAAAATGTCTAACAGTCTTCCTAGATCTAAAAAAAGCGTTTGACACCGTATCTGTTCCAACTCTTGTGTCGAAGTTAGAAAGAATCGGAGTAAGAGGAATAGCTCTGAACCTCTTTAAAGATTACCTGGCAAATAGAAAACAGAGAGTTAAAATAGGTGCTTACACCAGTGAGGAGGCAGATGTATCTTTTGGCGTTCCGCAGGGAAGCATTTTGGGCCCTACATTATTTCTGACGTACATAAATGATCTGTGTAACCTTAAAGTCGATAATGCAAACATCTTTTCTTACGCCGATGATACAGCTGTAGTTTTCTCTGGAAATGATTGGTCTGACGTGAAACTTAAAGCCGAGTTGGGTATGGCCCAAATTGCCGACTGGCTTAATGATAATGTACTAACACTGAACACAAAGAAAACAAACTATATATGTTTTACAATTTCAAACCAGTCACAACCAGATGGTAATTTTGATATTAAAATACATTCTTGTAAAGGAACAGATTTAGATTGTACATGTCCCCTAATCAATAAAGTACCCCAAACAAAATATTTAGGCGTAATAATTGATCAAAGGTTGACTTGGTACTCTCACCTTGAACACGTAACCGATAGAGTACGAAAATTAGGCTGGATGTTTAAAACTTTGAGACATGTGGTCCCGACAACATATGTTGCTAAACCAGGAGGCCCAAACAGGAATCTGTTAAATGAAATTTATACTGCCATTGCACAATCGGTTATAGTTTACTGTATACCTGTTTGGGGCGGGGCGGCAAAATCAAAATTTATGGATGTGGAACGAGGCCAAAGGGCCCTCATAAAAATAATGTATTTTAAAAGACGTAGATTTTCAACTAAAACTCTTTATGAGATCAGTGGCCTGCTAAGTGTTAGAAAGTTATATATCACTGCCACACTCCTAAAGAAACACAGGACACTTACTTTCGATAAGGATATAGTAGAAAAGAGACGAAAAGACATTATTGCACAAATACCGCAAACAAAAACAAAATTTGCAGCCATGCAGTATAACATACGCTCAGCTCAACTTTACAATAGAGTTAACAGAAAGATATACATATACACTGAACAACTACATGATTGTAAAAAAACTATACTAGAATGGATAAAACCACTTTCGTATGAAGACACCGAAGCACTCTTGTAACATGATAACGTACACACATCAAACGCGTGCAGTTGTACACCCACACACACACCCCCACACACACACACACCCACACAAACACACACACACAACACATACACAAATCATCATCCATAATACGCCACTCAACTTTTACCATTACACTCTCATATACTTTCATAACGTTAGGAGAATATTAGTATGATAATGTTAAGAAAATAAAATAGAACTATCTTAATTTATGGAAGAGCGGAGTCTCCTACTACAGGCATTATTTGCTTAAAAGGAGACTCCAATCATCAACTAATTTAAGACATATTGTTTTACGGAAATAAATATTTTGTATTTGTATTTTGTATTGTATAACTTGTTGCCTTTTATTTACTTCAAAAGGGAATTGAATCCACTTGCAAAGTACTTGAGGCATGTTTAGTACCATAGTGGTCTCCGCAATAGCCCTGGAAATTGATGGCTGACTTAAACTAATGCAGGCATCCCTCCCGTCTGCTTTTTGGTAACTTCCTTGGGCATAGAAGTGTAGGGCTGCTAACATCTAAAACAACAATGTAAGAAAGCATATTAGATGAATAAAACTGAAATGCAATGCATATGGGGGCACGGCAATAGCTACACACAGTCGAGCAAAACAAAAGGCACAGCCGTACCATAATTGCTCTAAGTCACTAGAGGTTTCTGTCATGCCTGTAAATTTCTGTGAAAACTAGAAGCCTGATTTTTCATCAACTAGCTATACCCCCAAATTACCTTCTATTTCTACCTTTATTTTAGCTTACTCACTGATTGTCAAAAATCTATAGTTCGGACACACAAACAAAAAGTTTTGTGCTCAAAAGAAAGGAACAATAGTATAGATAGAAATAAAGATTATAGATACAGTCGCTAAATGTTGGTAGGTAACATATCTTATTAGAAAACAATTGGATTTGACTTGGGTGTAAGTACATGGGATCTCATAGATAGGTAAATTTTACTATGAAAAGTTCGCGTTTGAATTTGTGTCAGAGTTGATGGCAATCTTCTCTTTGGCCAATAAAATAGAAAGTGGATACAGTCGTGTTGTTCGCGGCGCATAATGGAGATGACAGTATTAGTTATAAAGTCCTTTTACTTACTTTAATTTCTATGGGGATTGCGGCAGATGAGTGCGAGTTTGGGTAATAGGGCCTTAGCTCTTCAATAAGGTTAAGAGCATGTCGGGAGTTAATCTATACACCGACTGAAACCGCGGGTCGGCAAAAGGATTCGTCACATCCTTTATGGCTCTATGAAGAGACAACGTCTCCTGCCTCTGTTGTCCTGCTGCACGCTGGCGGTCTCTGGCTTGCACAATCGAATACTCCATCTGCCAAAATACCAAATAATGTTAACTAAAATCTAGAACGAATATCACATTTCGTAAACAGTTTGAACCTAAGTAAAAAATGTAGATGCGGATATCAAATCATCAATGAAATACGGTCAATACAATAATAAAACTTCATTTACTTACTTCAGGCAGTGTTAAAAAGTTTACAGTCTTTTAATTCCACTGAAATAGGCTGGAATTACAATTATTTCTTCGTTGAAATTTTGTTCGGTATGACTCCCGATAGCAAACAGCTGTCGGAAAGATTCGAGTCTCATATCGAATTTGAACTGTCAAAATTATTCGGTATCGGATCTGTGAATAGCGTTTGGAGGACATCTTCGATATCATAGACGTTCGATTCGGTACGGAATCGAGTCGAATGGTTGTGAATAAGCCTGCAGATCCAAAGTATGAGCATCCAGTGACAAAACGTAGCTCTGAAAAGTAAAAATATAGTATCGTATAGCTACTCTTACTCTTAGTACCTTTTTTTTTCTGATGGGAAATCATCAAATAACCCCTCCCGCTCTGGGCTGAGCAGGAGGGAATGTCAGACTTTTACTGACTAAAACCCATCCATGTTCCTTCCTTTGCCCTTTGTGTTCCAGGGCCGCGGTATCTCTTTCGAACAGTCCTGCAACCCTGGTACTCTTAGTACATCCAACGGTAAATTATTGTATAGACAGAGGGCCTTTTTATTGTACGAGTAGTGCCGTGCATTACTCGTTAGTGTAATTCATTTTGCGGCTATATTTGCCTTAACTTTGTGAATCCTTCTACTTAGGTAAAGCTCGCGCTTTTTCTGGGCGACTATAACGAGGTACCAACAAATTATGTTTATTCTATTTAAAGCCTAGTAAAGTCGCGCTATGATCGCTCTGGTAAGGACACTGCCTTATGCGGCGAATTGTTTTGTGACAACGCTAAATTGAAAAAAGTAGAATAAGTAAAATATTAAATTGCTTTTCATCTCTAGTAGGTCTCAATTTACATGCTTTGAAGAATTTACATAATTCCAAGGAATAGGGTATATGCAAGAAATACAAAACTTTTTTATTTCTTAAAAATGCCTTGTATTGGACCATAAAAAACATTGTGGTACACTTATTTAATTCTCTAACACACCACTTATTTTACAATTTAATATTTTATTTAGCGTGTTTTTGGTGTAACGGAACGCAAACACAAAACGCATCGATTCCGGTTGTGACGTCAAAATCCATGTGTCAAATAAACACTTTTAATTGAAAAGTACTTAAAGTTTCACTAAGATTTTACTATAATATTGTTATTGCAATTTTTGCTTAAATAAAGCACTTACATTTTAGTAAAACTAATCTACTAAGGGCAAAAAATTAGATTTAAACAAGGCAGATAGAGGTAAGTGACTTCAAAGTCCTGACATGAATGGCCGCGATAGTCATGGACGTTTGAACTGTCGTAGAAAATTGAAGGAGTTTAATATTTTTTTTGTACGACAAGCAGTAGTTGAGATTAACTTTTAATTATTTTCTTGGGTTGATAGTACTGCATATTATTGATTTAAGTGAAAAAAAAATTACATGCATATTCCCTACTTACCATATAATCTTCAAAGAACTTGACTTCGTTCGCTTTGCGCAGATATTCAAGTACTCTGTCGGCCGGGCAGTCCAGGATGACTCTGGTCTCTCCGGTACTTTTCAAAGCTTTCAGTAATGGTCGGTTGTCATCGCCTGGCACCAATCTTCGGACCAACCACTTTACCTCCGGATCAGTGCGTTTTAAAACCTCCTGGAGTCTTATAAGACCTGAAATAACAAGTCAAATAAAATGTTAAGTGTGTTTCCTATTTATAAAGCTTGAATTGAATATATATTAAACATAATTTAGAATCGTAATTCAGATAAACGCAATTAAATCCTTATTTATGAAAATATTTCAGTTGATGTTTCAGGAGCTAGTAAAAATTGTATTTATTATGGCTTGGCGCACTTCTTGCGCCTCGTTAGTCGGGGACGGTAATAGCTGGAACTCATACGAGAAACTTTTTTTAGTTACGCGTTCGCGTTTAGGGAATTCTTGGATATACCAAGTCCCAAAATGGTTTTTGGTTCGAAATGAATAGAGTTATATGCGGCGGAGAAGACGGTAAGAATTAGACATTGACAAATACGCGCGTAGAGGTGGTAATGATGATCTATCTAATTTTGTACTTCACTTTTTGATTTCGTCAAACCAGAAGGTGGGTGCATGTGTACCTTAATAAGTGTGCTAAAGTGTGCCGATTTTACTTTTTGTTGTTTTAGGAGGTATATTTGGAATAATAGGTGGCGAGACAGACACACACGACGGACGGACTTTTTTCGGTATGAGGTTTGTATTTCCATAATGATATCTTGCGAAGCGATTTGGGAGTCATGGGGGAGGGTAAAATAGAGGTAAGATTAAATGAGTCAATAATACACCCAAGGTCAGGTGGCTCAGCAAGTTTTCTGAAGCTATTTTTGGGGGAAAAATTGGCAATAACACTACAAATATAAACACAAAATCTTTAGTACAAAAAGGTTTCACATTCCTGACATTGATCCCAAACTTAGGTTGGAGTGTAGCCTTAGGGGCGCTATGGCGCGGGACATAGAACATTTTTCGTTTTTTTTTTTTTTTCAAATTAGTACCATACGCTTATAGGCACCATGAGATGCCCCTAAGACGACACTCTGACCCAAACTTATTATACGCACATATTTTCCCGCCAAAAGAAAACTTCCTCATTCACAACAATATCTGCATTGTTCAGGGGATTAAAATCATCAATACAACTCTCTAAGTTAATTTAACCCTATTCTGTAACTATTTCACGATGACTTGGGGTTAAATGAACTTATAGGGTTGAATTGATGATTTTAATGATTATAATTCTATAACTACCTACGTGTTACTCGCGCGACTCATTTTTCATCAGCATACAACCTGACACTGACCAGCAAATTGCAAAAAACGTAAGAATATCGCGGGCTACCCTAGCGCTTCCACCATGAGCTTTTCTAGATCCCTTCCAAAATTTTGCGTTCTCGGTTCACATGCATTTCCAAATGTATAAAGGGTTATTGGTATTATGAAGGCAATCCGTTAAGGGGATGTAGGTGAGATCATTTGCAACCACATGCTCTCCTATAACCCAATAAAGTACTTCTGTGTTTTTTTTGCAGAAATCGGATTTCACAAATGTTGACTATTTTAGTCAAAAAATCTGCTCAAAATTTGAAATCGTAACAATTTGTAGCTCTGATTTAAAAATTATTGAAGATAATTGTCATTTAATTATTTAATCATATGTATTAAAGTGTAAGCAAGCAGCTATAAATATTAAAAAATATATATAATTCAAAGTTGTTTAGCGAAGCCGAAAATATCTTCATAATAAAAATCTAATTACTCTAAAATGGTTGACATTTGCACAGGGGTCATAGGGGGTCATTTGGTTGCAAATGATCTCACCTACATCCCCGTAACGGATTGCGATATTACCAATAACCCTGTATAATGGCTGGAATACAGGGCTATTGGCCAACCTTTTTGATTGTCAGTGACTATCAGGCTCTGTGCTTCAGTTCGTCTTCAGTAGTATTTACAAACTCCATGCAAGGTCACTGTCACTGTCAAGTCCCAATATTCTATCTATGGTGCAGCCATTCCTGATTCCGGTCATTCATTCATTAATTTCTATTCTACTTCATTTCATTCGTGCAAAAAAAATGGTAAATTGAATTGTTGTGAAAGCAGAAATATCTAGGAAACGTCGCAGTTACTATTGTTGACAGTTCAGAGTGAGAAAATTAAAAAAATTGTGCTTAGAGGAATATAAATATCATTGTATTTATACCATAAGAACACACAATGTCTGAATCTTACGGTATGGTATCTTGTTGTTGTAATAAATTCTGTTTGTATATATTTACAAAGTGTCCAATGTAAAATATGTATTTTTCAATATCATTTATTTTTAATTACAGAATATCTTTTTAAATTTCTGGTAATTGGGAGCGCTGGTACAGGAAAGTCGAGCCTCCTCAATAATTTCATTGGAAACAAATGTAAGTAGCCATTATTAACTTTGAAAATGTACTGTGTTCATTATCTCATAATAAATGTTTTCAAAAAGAAATTCAAGAACTCATAATCATATTAAATTCTGCTGTGTAATGGTATTAAGATAAAAATGTGTCTCCATTGATGCAAAGATGTAAAATGTTAAAGAAATATAGGTACCTTGCAATGTTTGTGAATAAATTGTTCCATTAAATGTCTTACTTCATTATATCTAAGAGTAATCATTATCAATTAACTAAAACTAAGGTGCTAATCCAAAATGCATTGCTGTTAAGTCTTGCTATTATATTATTTTACTATCATCCTATTTATGCAGTGAACATAATTAAAGGGGTTGAATATTTTTCTACGAAGCCTGGGTTGCATAACTTCCGCCATTTTTATTTAATTTCAAAATAGCAGCCATTCATAAAACCTTTATTAATCAATAACTGGTAGGTATCAATACAAACAAGTTTTGTCTAAGTAAGGCAAAATCTTCATAAGTGTCACGTACCCAAGATAGAAACTACCACAGTTAGAATCTTTTCACTGATCTCCCCATTGACCCTCAGTACAACTTTGTTTTTATTAGCCGCACAAACCTGTATTAATCAATAGCTGGGATCAATACAAAGAAATAAGAAAGAATTGTATGAGACAAAATATTATATAGCGTCACATTTCTCAGATTTACAATCTGTTCATCAGAACATTTTTAGCTTATATTTCAGAATCGTGAATCTAAAGACATTTTGTCTCATACAAAACTTGTTTATATTTATATGAGCTAATAATCAAAACAGGTTAAGCATAGTTGCAATTTTGAAAATAAAATAAATGGGAAGAAGTTAAGCAGGCAATTCATTAAAGTCCGTTTGAGTTGCCAGCTGTCAATGCTACTTTAAGGGCTAATTTCACGAAACTTTTCGTTATTAGGTGTTATGTTTAGCTACTTGGCATGTATAGAGCAGCAAGCGGCCCTGCCTTGGTGATGGTGGTGCTGTCATGGAACAAATAGTGCTATCTCTTGTCAATTTTCAAAATTATTACAGTCATTGGACTACTTTTTAAATTGGCTCTAAGATCATGTCAAAGACGAGACCCTCTTCTTGCTTTTATTTTTAAAAGAAATCATTTTGATTTAGAACATGGTATTCTGGGGTAATTCATTTAATTTGGCTTCAGTGAGTTGCACTTCTGAAGTAGCAATTCAATTTATGTTATGCCAAAGTTACTGTGAACTAATCAAACCATGTTGTAGGTTTATTAATAGGTTTTACTGCATGCATATGAGACATTAAAAAGCTGTTTGAAATTTCTCTTATTGTGCACATATTACAAAATATTTTGCTTGAGCTAAGAGGCATGTAAACTGTTACATGGTTGCTTACATTACATGTTATGCTGTATACATATTTGGTGATTCAATTATAAACTAACTAAAAAAAGCACTCAAACTCATATCACATATTTTATCACCTTCATCTTGATCACCTGTACAGTAAGTTCCTTTCCCTGTTTTATAGTACAGTTGGTATTTTTAGTTTTTTTTTTTGCATTAATCTTTATTACTTAACAAAGAATAAGGTGGTAAGTTGTTTAGATGTATTTTGTATCATTGTAAATCTAAACACAGTGAATTCATGAATAGGGAATATGCATGTAACTTTTTCTTCACTTCATTATCACTACATAGTAGACAAAGTCCCTTTCCGCTGTCTGTCCCTATGTATGCTTTGATCATTAAAACTACGCAACGGATTTTGATGCGGTTTTTTTTAATAGATAGAGTGATTCAAGAGTAAGGATTATATGCATAACATTGCACCCGTGTGATGCCGGGGTGGGGTGCTAGTAAAGTAAAGTCAATAAAATACAGTACTATAAACCCAATAAAATAATTAAAAGTTAAGTTCAACTACTACGACTGGGTCTAAGTTCTTCAAGACACGTCGTGCAGATAAGACCAAAAAACTCTCCGGTCATACTTTCAAGCTCATGATAGAGCGGCGTGAGATGAGTTTGCAGTCTTCAGACGAGGCGTGGAAATACCGAACGTATTAAAGACGTAATTGAGCGGAATAAAGGCTCCAAGGTATTTGCAAGAGATCTGGCTATTAGACAGAGCCAGCTCAAGAAACTGAAGACCGACGACGGCAGGATCGTATCCGCCAAACCGGAGCTTCTGAGGGAGATCGAGAGATTCTATGGGCAGTTCGTTCACGTCAACCAGTAAATCCATTGTAAATCTAGCAAACGACTTAAGAGCTAGACTGACCCGACACTATATCGAAGCTATCCCGGATGTCGGCCTGTACGAGATTAGAATGGCTCTGAAACAGCTTAAAAACAACGAGGCACCGGGTGATGACGGATTTAAGGCCGAACTCCTGAAGCCGGGTGGAAAACCGGTACTGAAGGCCCTTCAAAAGCTGTTTGATTCCGTCATACTCGAGGGGAAAACGCCGCAGGCATGGTGCATGAGTGTGGGGGTACTCTTCTTCAAGAAGGGTGGCAATGCCTGAATGCTGAAGAATTATAGGCCTATCTCACTTCTAAGCCATGTCTACAAGTTTTTTTTCAGAGTCATCGACTCGAGCGCAGGTTTGACTATTTTCAGCCTCCCGAACAATCTAGATTCCGAAAAGACTTTAGGCACCGTAGTCCACATACATACGCTACGGCAGGTTATACAGAAGACTGAAGAGTATACCCTGCCTCTCTGTTTAGCGTTTGTAGACTACGAGAAAGCCTTCGATTCGATCGAGACTTGGGCTGTACTGCAGTCTCTCCAACGGTGTCAAATTGACTATCGGTTCATCGAGGCGTTGAAGTGTTGGTACAAAAACGTCACCATGTCAGTCCGACTTCAGGACCAGACCTCGGAACCTATCCGTCTGCAGCGAGGTGTGAGACAGGGAGACGTCATATCTCCGAAACTGTTCACCGCTGCACTGGAGGATGTCATGATTTCTGAACTGGAATGGGCTAGGCATCAGCGTCAATGGCGAGTACATCACTCGCCTAAAGAGTGGATCTTAAAATGAACATGGACAAAAAAAAAGATTATGTTGAATGCACATGTAACACCCACTCCTATCAAGATCGGAGGCTCTACACTTGAACTTGTAGCAGATTATGTCTACCTGGGACAAATGGTCCAGTCACGGCCGGTAAATCGTCGAATCCGAATCGGCTGGGCAGCGTTCGGGAAGTTGCGCGGTATCTTCTCGGCCAACTTACCGTAGTGTCTCAAGACGAAAGTTTATGACCAGTGTGTCTTGCCAGTGATTACATACGGGACCGAAACGTGGTCGCTCACAATGGGCCTCATCAGAAGGCTTAAAGTCACTCAAAGGGCAATGGAGAGGGCTATGCTCGGAGTTTCCTTGCGTGATCGAATCAGAAACGAGGCATCTGCAAGAGAACCAAGGTTAACTTAAGTGGCAGTGGACAGTAGGACACATTGCTTGCAGAATGGCTGGCCGATTAGGCTGAAAATTTCTGAAGTGGTGACCGTGAACCGGATGACGTTGCGTTGGAAGGCCTCCCACTAGGTGGGCCAATGACCTGGTGAAGGTTGCAGGGATTCGCTGGATGCGAGACGCACGGGACTGTCCATGTGGCGGCACTTGGGGGAGGCCTATGTCCAGCTGCGGACGTCTTTCGGCTGAAATGCTGATGTTGATGATGAAGTTCAACAACTGCTTGACGCTCAAAAAAATATCATAACTCCAACAATTTTCTACGACAGTTCAAACGTCCGTGACTGTCGCGGCTATTCATGTCATGTTATGTGATATCACCTACCTCTATCTGCTTGTTTAAATCTATTTTTTTCCCCTTATCATAATAATTTTACTAATAGGGAATATGCATGTATTTTTTTTTCACTTAAATCATTAATATGCAGTACTATCAACCCAAGAAAATAATTAAAAGTAAATTTCAACTACTGCTTGTCGCACAAAAAATTATTAAACTCCTGCAATTTTCTACGACAGTTCAAACGTCCATGACTATCGCGGCCATTCATGTCAGGACTTTGATGTCACTTACCTCTATCTGCCTTGTTTAAATCTAATTTTTTGCCCTTAGTAGATTAGTTTTACTAAAATGTAAGTGCTATAATTAAGCAAAAATTGCAATAACAATATTATAGTAAAATCTTAGTGAAACTTTAAGTACTTTTCAATTAAAAGTGTTTCTTTGACACATGGATTTTGACGTCACTACCGGAATCGATGCGTTTTGTGTTTGCGTTCCGTTTCACCATAAACACGCTAAATAAAATATTAAATTGTAAAATAAGTGTTGTATTAGAGAATTAAACAAGTGTACCACAATGTTTTTATGGTCCAATACAAGCAATTTTAAAGAAATAAAAAATGTTTTGTATTTCTTTGAATAAAGTACATACAATAGGGTATATGTACCCTATTGTATGTACTTTATTCAAGCAAAAATTGCAATACCAGTATTAAAATAAAATCTTAGTGAAGATTTAAGTATTTTTTAAATAAAAGTGTTTCTTTGACTCATAGTATTTGACGTCACTACAGGCGTTATTGAGGACGTTGCGTTTTGAGTTTGCGTTCCGTTTCACCAAAAACAGGCTACATAAAATATTAAATAATAAAATAAGTGTTGTATAAGAGAATTAAACAAGCATACCACAGTGTTTTTATCGGCCATTAAAAGGCATTTTTAAGAAATAAAAACAGTTTTATATTTCTTGCATATTCCCTATTCAGTTTATGCAAGGTGAATTCTAGTGATGGAATCCTGTGTTAAGATAAATAGCAAAGACAATTCTACTCAATCATGCCCTAAAAATGGGTTCAAATTTGCCACACTCTCTTCTTTGACCTCTCATTCAAGAAATCTGGTTGTTTTCATTTTTATATATTTTTTTTTTTACAGTTAAAGAAGATAGATGTCACACAATTGGAGTTGAATTTGGTTCTAAAATTGTAAACATAGGCGGAAAGTCTACTAAACTCCAGATATGGGACACTGCAGGTCAAGAAAGATTTCGTTCAGTCACGCGATCCTATTATCGTGGGGCCGCCGGAGCCCTGCTTGTGTACGACATCACGTCTCGAGACTCTTTCAATGCACTCGCAAATTGGCTTAGGGATGCCAGAACACTAGCAAGCCCTAATATAGTCATTTTACTTGTTGGGAACAAAAAGGATATGGAAGAATCAAGAGAAGTCACATTCACAGAAGCTAGTCAATTTGCCCAAGAAAATGGTAATCATAACAAGTTATCCAGTTTTGTAGCCAAATGGCTAACCTGAACACTTTTCTTATTTTCTGTTTTTAATTCTGTATAATATTATCTTACAGAACTCATGTTTCTCGAGACCAGCGCTAAATCTGGAGAAAATGTAGAAGAAGCATTCTTAAAATGTTCCAAAACGATTTTGGCTAAGATCGAAACGGGAGAATTAGACCCAGAAAGGATAGGCTCAGGCATTCAATATGGTACTGGTACTTCAAAAAGACTTAGTGCTCCCAAGAAACCTGCAAGAAGTCCTTCAGATTGTGCCTGTCATGTATGAACTTATTGTGACATAGAATGCATAATCTGCAGGCAGATAATGAATTCACTAATGTTTTATTTGCGGTCTCACTTTTTGATGCTATTATTATAATAAGTAAGTACATAAATAAGGATCAAAAGTATATGAAGGCAATTTAATTGTGCTCCATTTAAGAATTATGGAAGATGAAACAATCTGATTACTGTTTAGATATTATAAATTTATGTATAGCTACACTATTATGAATGTGATTTTAAATTATGAATAGCATGTTAACACATCTTACTGTAATGATTATGTTATTTCACTGCACACATCTTGTCCTGTCTGTCAGGTTGAGATATGGGTACATATTTGAATTTCGAACATTAAAAACCTACGGGTAAAATGTCAACGTTCAAAACAACGAAAATTTAAATATCGAACGACTATAAAACCGAAAATTAACCTAATCTACCCCTAGAATATAATTGAAGCACGCGTAGGCGCGTGGCAGAAACAAGGACTGCTGGCCCTACTGCATACCTACATTTTTTGTTATATCAAAATTTGTTCGATATTTTAACTACTTAGTTGGTATTTTTAACGTAAATAAATAAAATAAAGTGTATTAAATGTTGACATTTTGAACTTCGATAAAATGACTGGAAATTTTTAAGCATTTGGTATTTTTATCACTCGGCATTTCAATGTTAGACATTTGTAATTGTATGCATATGGATAACAATTTTCGATATTACGATACAATCGATATTTAAATTTTCGATGTTTTGAACGTTGACATTTTACCCGTAGCTATTTTAATGTTCGACATTCAAATATGTACTCTGAGATATATTGAGATAAACTAGTTTATAATCTCATTTCTGGGTTTTATTTTAAAACTTTTGAAGCCTTTTTAACACAAATTTTAAAGTCTGGCTGTCACTTTACTGTCAGTCAGAAAGGGGTTTGAATATTTTTGTCTAGAGCCTGGCCTGTTTAACTTCAGCCATTTTTTTTTTCAAAATTGCAGCCTTGCGAAACCTTTATTAAACTATAGCTGGTACCAATCCAAACCAGTATTGTACGAGATAAAATCTTTTATAGCGTCACGTTTCCGAGATATACCTTAGCTATCAAAGTAACTGTAGCGGAAATAATTAAATTGACAAACGGAACGCTAGTGATATCTATGACGCAAATGAAAAACTAACATCAAAATCCTAAGTTGCGATATAAAGATTATCCGCGCGTTAAGACCATGCAGAAAAATCCCACTAGAACCGTCGAGCAATTATTATAGCCCACCAGACAAAACCCGTCTGGTGGGATGTTCCTCCCTTTACTATTGGGGATGAAGTACTTTACAACCTGTTCTTCATCATACCCCTAAACTGGTAATTCCGATACTGTGACGTCATCAACATCACTTAGGCTTTCGAGCAGCGAGTCACACAGCGAGCCAGCTTCAAATTGAACACCAGCATGTAGCGGCAGCACATTCCTGGTCAAGTGATCAGCAGTCCTGGATTTGTCAATAGGCCGTATAGGCCGCGGCCTAGGGGCGGCAGCGTCCTAGGGCTGGCAGAATTCAGAGGACGCTCACGCGATTTCAGAGGACAAAAAAGTCAAACAAGTTCACTGGTTTTCTCGTGATTTTTTATACTAATACGTTAAATCCCAATAGAAAATACCCGCTGTTATTGTACCTATTTTATCTATTTTACTGCGTGAGTGATGGATGAGAGCGGCGGGCGGCAGTGACTCAACGACAAGCGCGGATCCAGCGTTGTGGGCACGATGGGCTTGCCCACAACCCTAATTGGGGTCGATAGTCTGATGTTCTACACAAGGCCTTAAAAAAATATAACCCTAGTTTACCCTAGCGTTAAAATTTTCTTATGTGACTTGTCCGGTCAGCGTGGCCATCGCGGCCGCGGAGATCATTTTATTGAATGATATTTTTTTTTAATGATTCACCAAAATCGGTTGAAACTATTCAACCGATATGACTTTGAATGTTTGATATACATTCAAACAAACACACTTTTGTTATTTTCGTGATGAAACAGGCTAACGTTTTACAGGCTTATTATTAATTTATCTTCCACGGTTTTACTTGCGTGGACACTGGATACAAGCAATGGCATATTTATTTACCCTTAGGCCAAGAACCCTTAGGTTTTTGCCTGGGGAGACGAGAACTGGTTTCAACTTGTTGATAAAATTTATTTTCTAGCCTGCCGCCTCATATTCAAGTAGCTTTTCTCATGGTCAAAAGAAAACATACATTATGTATGTTTTCTTTTGACCATGAGAAAAGCCTAGCCGAAGCGGGCTGCTTAGTTTTCGAGCTCGCTACTCTCGCAACTTTTATCCGTAATTATGTCGACAATATATATACAACATATATTGTCTATAGGTACCTACAGTAGTAAGTTAGTAAAAATAAAATCTATATACAAATCCGAGAAGGACTGCTAAGTTTTTCAAGCTTGTTTCGCTTGCTCTAGATTGCATTCTGGAGTCCAATTTACTGATTTATTCTGAATCTGTTATAACGCGCACGTGCGTTTCACCGTATTGAATGCGTTAAGTTGGCAAAGTAAGGCAGGTGCCAAAAATTTCTCCCTTAATAAAAAAAAAATTTGCTCTTTCCTAATGACTCTTTCTAATTTCATTCGTTTATTTAAATGTAGTGCCTTATCCTTCCTTACTACAAATGGAAAATTACCTATTATTTTAGAAAGGTAATGGGGCGGCGGTAATAAAGTGGCCTACACTCATAATAAATATAAATCCGGCACTGGTGCTGATCACCAGTGCCGGATTTCCGGATTCATCAATTGATAGGTGTATGGACGACTCATCCCACTATCGACTCCCGGTCCCGGGGCCGGGGGTGATACAACGGACGGAACGCTGGTGACATCTATAACGGAAATGAAGAACCAACATCAAAATCCTAAATCGCGATACCTATTAGACTTATCTGCAGGTTAAGACGATATAGAAAAACCTGACTATAACCATCGGGCAGTAGCCCACCAAACCCAAAACCTGTTTGGTTGGAGGATCCAACCTTTTCCTCCTATTGAAAAAGGCGGATCCTCCTGGTTAACTTTACACACTATTCTTAAACTTTTTAAGTTAGAATCTATTCACTAATGGCACCTGTGCTGCGTAAAACTTTGATTTTATTTACCACGCATAAAACCCTAACTAATCAATAGCTGGCATCAATACTACCAAGATTTGAATAGGAAAATATCTTCTAAAGCGTCAAGTTTCTAAAATAAAAGCTATCAAAGTTACAATCAAACCATCAGTATCAGTACAACTTTGATAGCTCTTATTTTAGAAATGTGACGCTTTATAAGACTTTGTCTCATACCATATTCGTTTGAATTGACACCAGCTATTAATGAATATAGGTGTATCTGTGGTTGCTAAGCTATTGCAATGTACAGTCAATTTAGTACCTGCGTCCGCTCAGCTGCTGGCAACACCGACGAGTTCAGTGTGGCTGTAGGGTCAGCTTCGAGTCTTTACCTCTTCCTGTTCATTATGGACGCTTTGACGTCGTGCATACAGGGGGGGGGGGGCACCCTGGTGCATGCTGTATGCTGACAACATTGTTCTTGTCAGTGAAGATGGACCTCAGATCCAGAGCAGATTGGAGAAATGGCTGCAGAAAAAAAATCAGCAGAGCTACACCGAATACATGTTTGGCGATTTCGGCGGTCTCTCCAGTCCTGGAGCCATAGCGCTAGATGTCGCGTTTCTCCCGGTCTGCTCCGACTTTTGGGATCTCGGTTCACTCATACAAAGCGATAGCGAAATAGAGGAGTATTAAGCACAGAATTAACACTGGATGGATGAAATGGCAGGCCACAGAACAATCAGCGACTCCCGCATTCCCCTTTAACTAAGGGGATGATTTATAAACAATTCTTAAAGCAAACCTTACTTTGATTGTGAGATTTGCAGAAGAGGATATGCCTATGTGCACAAACGAACATTTCAAAACTTAAATTTACTTATTTTTACTAAACTAATACATAAAATATAATATACGTAAGCATACAATACATATATATATAGGTACGTGAAATGTTCTCTTAGTCCTTTCCTGAACGAATCTAACGAAGGGCTATCCCACAAGGAGTGTGGAAGCGAATTCCAAAGGCGCACAGCTCGAACAGCGATCCCGAAGATATTAGCTACTGTGTACTAGATACCAGCTGTCTTGTATGGATCAGAATGTTAGGCCATAAAAGGGATGAATTAAAGGTATTTTGCATGTGGCTGAGATAAAAATGATACGAGTAAGGGGAATGTGTTGTGTTACGTAAATGGATAAAAAAAAATGAGTCTTTAAGCTGCGCCGGTGACTGAAAAGTTGTGTGGAAATCTGTAGTCTTGGTATGGGCATGTCATACGGAGGAATGAGGAAAACGTAGTGTGAAAGTTTTAATTATGAATGCGGGATGGCTATAAGAGTAGAGGGAGACCAAAGAAATGATGGATGGACTATGTGATGGATGATATGGCAAGAACTTGCTCATCAATTCAATAAACATCTAGGTACTGTATCTAATAAGATGACAAGTAAAAGAGAAGTATGGAAGAAGAAAACACGCTGCGGCTGACCCTAAATAAATTGGGATAAACACAGGAGCATGATGATGTGTGGTTGCCTGGTTGCTATTTTGGAAGTAAAATAAAATGGAGGAAGTTAGACAGGCCAAAAAAGTCAAACCCGATCTAACTGCATAAGTGGAACGTGATTTGCTTTTTCAAAGAGTTCAGGTAAGGCAAGTCATGAATAGATAGGTACTGTATGTGTTTTTCCAATCGTATTGAGATAGGAGAGTCGATACCCCTTAGTCATAAAGCTGCTAGGTGCACATACCTAATCTAGGTATATACAGGGCGGAATTTTTCAACCTCGTCTGGACGGAAAGTACTCTAAATAATGGAGATAGCAAATTTTACTCAAAGGAAACATTCCTTTATTTAAAGAAAAAAAACAAATCTCCATTAAAAGATTTTCGATCCTTTAGCAAACATGATAAATTAAATTAAAGGAAAACCATGAAATATGAACTTATGAATTCAATGGGACAAGTTATAGCACTTTTACTCAAAGGTAGGTAGGTAGTACCATTCGTCCCGATACGTCGGGACATGTCACCGTTATTAACAATGGTGTCCCGACAAACAATCGAGCGCAGAGGTTTGTTTTTATTGAAGAGTTCCCTCGATTTCTCCAGAATCCCAACATCAGATCCTAACAGGTGTGATGTTATGTTCTGTGATTGCACAAACAATGTATAAATATGCGATAGCAGCAATCACGGTTGATTTGCTATTATTTATTGCAGAGTTCCCTCGATTTCTCCAGGATCCTAACCTAATGATAATGGGACCATCTCTGAAATATGGCCTACCAAACAAAGAATTTTCAAAATGATTTCATCAATTCATAATTGGCGAAGTAATCGCGTAAAATACATTAAAAAAAAAACACAGAGGAATTGAGAACCTCCTCCTTTTGGAAGTCGGTTGAAAACAGAACCCCAAATTGTAAATGTCCCGACGGGGCCTTGGGGATTTATGGCAACCCTAGGTAGGTAGTAGGTAGGAATGCATTGCAACGCATGCCACAGCCAGGCACAGCTAGTTACAAATATTACAAAGACCACATGTCAGGTTTTATACAAATTTATTTCTGAAATAATAACATTTCTAGGAGCTCCTATGCCTTAGAGCGTGTACATAATTTGATTACTACCTTATACGGGCTCAAACATAATTCGATTTATTACAATAATTATCTACAAAGCATGTGAATAACTTTCAAAATTAACATTTATAAAAAGAATTCCAAAATAAATACCATAATGTGACAAATTAAAATATTATTTACAGGAATTAGGAAACATATTTCTAAACATAAATACGCCTTTCGGATAATTTAGCTTATTCAAATTATTGATATGTACATTTTCTGCTGGTAGTAATAAAATCAACACATTATGAACCTCCAGCTAAAAGTGGAATGTGGTATTTTGTTATTTGATGCAGAAAGTTTCCATATCTTTAAATAGTGCATCTAACTGAAATTAACAAAACAAATCAGAATAGTTTCTTATTGCAATTTTCATATCATTTTCAAATAAAATTCTTCATTTGAGCAAACCATTTGAATGAATTGTATTTTATTAGCACTTACATTTTATGCATACTTGTAAACTAATTATTAACAATAGCATTGCAAACTTCAACTATTTTTGTTAGCAATATTAATTATGTTTTACATCACTATATAAAAAAAGATTTACTTGTACTTTTATACTCCATCCAGAATTAAATATGTCAAATTAAATTTGTTGCTATGAAGCAGTGTGAAATTCACAAGCTTGGCGTGGCTAAATTAAATATTAGTTTCGACTAAATAATAATGTACTTAACAAAATCTATCACTGTACACTTAATCCACCGTTATTACTTATACATACATGTGACAGTGTTCGTTACAGCGTGCAGCACACATGTAACAATACGACACATACATAAATTAAAATGCACCTATATAATGAAACTAGGAACTATAATTGGGTGTTATTTATTTACTATACACTTTATGTATGTTGTGAAACCATGAACCCGATTATAATTGATAAATAGTTTTCAATAACACTGCTTTTGGATAAATTGCATTATTTACTATTGTCAACTGATGGCATTTTAACAGAACAAAGTATAGGCACACAATCAGTGTTCAGTGCCGAATATACATAAATTTTGCTGACAAAACATTTTCAGAAAATAATATACTTGAACTAGTCCTAGTTCTATCACAGTAAAATATCAAAACACTTACGCAACTTCTTTAATTTCATTGAACCAATGTATAATCTAATAGAGCTCCATATGACTATTTGAATTCGTTAATCGTATAATAAATTGATTTAATTGTATGTACATTTGATATCTATATAAAGTTCATTATTTTAAATCGATGATCAACATCTTGATTGAACGATGGTACCTATTACAGGTGCCTACAGCATACATTCTCTGGAGATACTTACCGAAAATACCCTCTTAATTTTGCTGATGTCGGTATGAATGAAAATAGTGGGCAAGGGATCTCTCTGAAAGCTCATCATTGTTGATCACACAGACAAAGTATTACAAAGGTTCTGGTTAGAACGTGCATATTTTATTGTGTAATCTTTGATGTATGCTGTACTAATTATAAACCAAATATTCATCGAAAATACATCGGTCGACGCGGTCGCTGTATAAAATATTTCTATGATTAGACAATGCATCTAAAGAAGTATTTCGCATAAAGTGTTCAGTTATTAAGTAATTTATAATATCATCTTTCTAATTAACTTTTTCAACAGTTGCTATTAGTATATAAAATTACATACCTACTTAACAATATAAGAGCTTTCTCTCCGATAAAATATACATTACTATATAACTACTTATTGCTAATATAACAGAAGTCACTGAAGAGAATTCTGAGCCATGTTACTCTGTGCTGGCAAGGAAATGCTTAATGTAACCGCGGATACCGATTGACACTAAGATCAATTATAATTTGGTAGACTAATTACGTCGATGATGATGATCGCATCTTTAAATCAGTCTTATGCTTTTTATTTAAAAACAAAAAGTGTAAAAGAGCTTAAAATATACAAACACTGAAATAGACATAAATAGAACTTTTTAAAGGCCAACTCTTAATATCATGACTAGATTTAAGTCATCATTATAAGTACAAACAAATCGCATTTAAGTAAAATTAAGTTAACATGTTGGGCAAAATATTGAATCTTAGTGTCTAACTTGCCCCAAGATCATTGAATTTTAATGCAACGACAATTTGAATAATATTCCAACAGAGAGCGAATGCATGAAGCCGTCGGATCATAGCACACAGCGGTATTATTATATAATACATAACTATTCAAACGTGCTAAATAGCCGCCAGCTTGTGGCTGAAAGGCTGTGTGTTGACCATTGATCTAAATGTCATCCACACTTAAAACTAATAGTTTAATGACGACATTGAACGATATAATTATGAATATCGATAGGTGTAAATAATTTTAAAAATATATTGCTATTTTATTAGGAAATGATCACTGCAGTGTCTGTTGTTTGGTTAGGCGGCTTACATGCGAAGGCTCAGAGTTGCATCGCCGCCGCCGGAGAGATCGCCGAGTGCGGAGTGGGATGTGTGGGTGCCGCCTACGCGACTGTACCGCTTTGGCGGCAGGCCACGGCAGCGACCAAGGCTGCACCGCGACCGCTACCGTCCTCTGACAGCATCAGGTCAAACTGTAATACAATTTAAACATTATTAAAAATAACAAACTCCACCGACTGTACTGCAGGGTTGACTCGAAAGAACTTCTGAGTTTAGGTGTGGTACCGGAGTTTTTTCTAAGCCAGCTGGATTTGATTGTTGCGTCTAATTTACGAAATCCAAAAAAGTGAGTACTTATTATGTTATTGCATTTTTTTTTGAGAGGTGGACCCATTCTCTGTCTTTCGTTTTTGCGATATTTTAGTGCGTCAGCTTATAGCAAACAATCTCGATAATAACGATGACGGTGTCTAATTTCTATCACGTTTTGCAAGTCATAGGTGATTATACCAGTATAAATCATTATCAAGAACACGTTAGATTAGGTGGAGTGGAGCGGACGGACTCCTATCTATTGACGACTTACTGTTTAAACGAAGACGACGTAATCATATAAATTATGATGCAATTGTGCTGAGCTGTACTAAATCCCTTAATATAATTAAATAGGCATTTGACTATTGAAATGATAAGAATCTTCATGAAGGATTAAATTTCCGGTTGTGCTGTGTAATTCCGCGATTGTGATTACGGCTTACAATCTGTATATCTATAGACTCACAAAACCGCTATTTAACTTTGAGGGTGTGTCTTAACAAGAATTACAAGCGGTCTCTTTAATGTGCGTAGTGTAAATCGGGAGTTGCAATCTTAATTTCTCAGAACCCACAGAATAACAGATATTGTATTTATATTACACGTTGCACACGTACTAATTATCCCAATTTAATTTTCCATTTTCTAAAACAGTATTATAAGGTTAAGTACTTTGAATTCAATAATAGTGAACGTGTATCTACTAAACTATGATTACCAAACTATAAACATTCGACCACATTAATTGTGGTGGGTGTGTCGTTTGTTTTATTACGATTATGAGTCATTGCCCCTTTCGACATAATATATCAGCAATAACAATATAATATTCTAGAATAATAAGAGTTTATCAGTTTGGAATTTGGACGTTGTAAGAAAATAATGAACCTAATCTAGAGCACAGACAAAACTAATGGACGTCATACTCTACTTGATTACTAAAAGGAGATAATGGCTTTATCTATAGAGCTTTATTTACGCAAATTTCGTTAGCGTGTGGGTGGAGGCCGTCCCGTATATGTTTCCGATAACGTTTAGCTTTTAACGTTGTATCTGATTTGATTCCAAAGAAAAGTCACTAAATAATATACATCGACGTCACAGACGTTTTGGCAGCCTTCACAGTTCCTGTACTAATAAATTACGAACTGAACATTATAAAAATAAGTTCTTCGTTTTTACTGCTCAGCCTGATCATATTTGAATAAAACTTGCTTTTGGTTTGAAACTTAGTGTAATTTATTCATGTCAGAAAAAAATCCGGGCTAGTGCGTGTCGGGCCACGCACAATGTAGGGTTCCGTAGTTGCCCATCAAAATACGAAAGATATGCTGCAGAGACCCCAAATAAATTGGAAGAATGGCAAGAGAATAATATTTGAACAAATTATTTTGTTAACATACCTGTATGCCAGGCCGCACAAGTTGCGCGATCTTTTCGCACATGAGCGTGTGGAAGTGTGGGTGGAAACGGTAGACGGAGCCGTCGATGCCGACGGTGACGCGGGGCTCGTTCATCTTGTTGAGCAGGCAGGCGATGCCGGCGGACACCAGGTGGGCTGCGCGCCGGGACACGCACTCGCAGACGTGGCGAACTGCCGCCATATCCGCTTCGGTGGCATGTGAAAGACCTGTAATTATTAATTTAAGAGTAAAGCTTTGAATTCGGAAAGTTTTTGAACAAGTTTTTTTCATTTTTCTATAGTTCCATAAATAAGGATATTACTGACGTGCCTGAGTTGATACCTAAGCCAGATATAAATGCGTAGTTTAATTTTCCTCTTCGGACAAAAAAAAAACCTGCCATCGAAAACAAGTTTTCAAAAACAGGATTTTTTATAACAAAACCGTTTTTTTTTTAAACTTTTGTCTCTGCTAGTGAAATATTATGCTTATTATCACACAACGTCGAAGTCCGAGTCTTAAAACATACTTCTAGCACACTCATGTATTTGCATGTAGCTAGGCCAAAGTTCAAAGCTCCGTCATTGGCACGAAATCGTGACTAAAGTGGCACATTGGACCTAACGCCCTTTATCGACCAATGTGAAAACCTTATACTTTTCACAATATGTTCATAGGTACAATACTATAATATTCAAATTATCTTGGAACTAATTTGTTCCTGTGCTGTCTTTGTATCACCCGTTGACATTGTCATGTCAATATCTACTGCTAATTATAGCTAATTAACATAGCGTCACACAATGTAGTAGTTTATAACTTGACAGATATATTAGCAAGAGATTATTCATTTGTTTTATTTCAAGGAAACACGTGTTTTGACTTTACATTTCCTCATGACGTGGTGGGTAAATAATTGGTAACTGAAATTAGTCACATCTGAAGAAATTATATAGAGTGGCAAGGAAAATACTTTATGGTTCTTAAGTTATTTATTTTAGTACCAAGGTGGGAAAAGTAGGTATCATATAATTAGGTAGATAACTTTCAATGACATAGGTCTTTAGTAGGTAGTTACCTATGTTTTTAATTAGTGGCCAGAAACTGCTTGTACTTAATTCTAGTATGTTCATAATATTTTTGTTAGTTTATGATAACGTTATTGGTAACTAAGTGTTTATTTAATATCAATCTTTTATCAGTTTTTATTGAAAATTTGATTGATGCAAAGTCCGGTTTTTAATTAAGTTCACATGAATGATGTCACTTGGGCATAAAAATGTCAAAGAAGCTCAAGGTTTAATTGACCTTTATCTATTTTATGTGCGACTTCTCTAATATTAATATTATTATGTCTATGAATTGGCATTTAATCAGTCTTTCCCATAATTTGATGAAGCATTTTTTTTATTTTGTTTTGAAATAGGTGAGCTGACCCGCCTGGAATGCAGCATCAAATTAATTTAGAGATCAGCGCTATCTAGCAGACAGAGGCGACGGGCTTTCTAAGCACTATTTCACTTTATAGACTAAGTATCGCATCTGATCTGCGTCACTGTCATTAAAATAATCAAATATTCCTAAAATGCGACTTTTCCCAAATTAGAATGCAGATAAAAGTTTTACGTTTGGGTTTTTCAAATGTTGATGAAGGAAAATGTTAGTAAAACCAGTAACAATTTATTTAATGGTATTTTAACCCATAAGTCCATAACCTTTATTATCAAAATTATAAATAACCATTTCTTTATTAAACGTATCTACACCGGGCCTATCTATCCTATTTTGCTTTCTTGGCATATTATTAAAATGATAATGTAAATGGCCGCTATCATAAGGGGGCGCGTCTGTTGCATCATGCAAGTTTGATTCATTCTTACGCCCTGTACAAAGAGTACCCTGTTTGTGGCCCTGTACAATGACGTACTCTAATCCGCCTCGCTAGTAGATACACGTATGTATGTACCTATTAGGCGTAATTGATCATGATCACTTATAAACATAGTTGCGCAACATGTATGGTTTGGTTTTCATTATGCGGCTTTGATTAGCAGACGGGTTACATAACTTTTATGTGGAAACCTCTGTCATGGAGCTCGACGGCATTGCAGACGATAGCTCCATTTCGGAAAATTGAATTAGTGTTGATAAGCGTTACCAATGAAGAAAATAATTTTATAAGTATACTAACCGAGTTCTTCAAGCACTTCCATACAACTGGTGAAGTCTCCGGGTTTGTCTGACTCGATTTCCGATACGTATTTGGTGTAGAAGCTGCTTTTTTGGAACAAAAGGTCTGAACCGCGGCCGCCGAATAGCAATCCCATCTTTGTAAACTTCACTAACGCTAGTCGAACAATCTCTCCCATGTACATGCCTGAAATCATCTTCTCTTGTCTGAAATTAAAATAAAATTTATAATTAGTACAAATTAAAAAAAATCTTTATCAGATTCTAAATACGGCATTAAAACCTAACGATGCTGTACAAAATATTATGCGCCTTTACCAGGGCTGATGCAATTTTGTTGAAAGGTTGGGATTAAAGTATTTCAGTCGCGTGACAGAAAAGAGTTTGAATTTTTCTATTGTGTGCGAATCGCGTCTAGCAGTGCTAGAGAAGTATTGGTTATCTTATTACTGGCATTTAGCAGGGGAATAGAAAACGTGTTCTGTGTCGTGTGCAAGATTGCGACTAATATCAATATAAAGTCGCACCTTTTCAGGAGATAATAGACTGCGTAACCGCTTTATTCTAGTTTTATGTAAAGGTAACTTGTTTATTGAAAAGATGATATGTGGATCATGACTAACTACTTAAATTAAGTAGGTAAACACAAAGATAACGGTTATCAATATTCTTGACAATGATATTGTTCAGTGTCAAGTTTGAGGAGAAAGATAGCGCTTAAGGAAAGTTTTTGACTAAAACCACTAGTAATGAAAATATGTTCTTACATTTGTTTCCCTTTGTTGATGGAGTTATTGTCGATTTCGCGGTCGAACTCCGTTCGAACGAAGTCGAGGGCTCCATCATCTCCGAACGCGCCCCATTCAGTGTTTATTAGAAGCTCAGACTTTCCAGGTTCTCCATCAAATAGTTCACAGTTTTCAGTCTTCTCTACGTAGCAGGCGTTACTGCCAGTACCTGAGTTGACAATGTCTTATTAAAATACCACAAACAGGAATGTTATGTTACACGAAATTTTTTAAAGTAAAACGACGAGAACAAAAGCATTTTCGTTAAGGATATGTTAACCTATCCGTATTAATAGCTAATTAAAAGCATTAATTGCGAATATTTTTTGCACACCCTGTATTGATTACTAAACTTCAATAATTTGTATAATGATATTGTAGACATTATTTACGATCAATACAGGGTGTGCAAAAAATATTTGCAATTATTGCTTTTAATTAGCTAATAATACGGCTAAATTAACACTTTCGTCGAAACATATTAGTGTCACTGCCTGTGACAAAAAATAACCTTATGCCCATCATTCGTATTGTGTATTTATTTAAATTGTTAGTAGTTATTGTTAAGTATTAATCATGCGGTAATTATGGAAGAAAACTCCTATGGTTATTAGTAATTATGATTATTGTTAATCATTTCAGCACACCGTGACGAAATTAAAATACCAATGGCTAACCAGAAGAGTTATTTTGTATATTGTATAATTTTGAACGCGGTAGCATATCGTTCGAGGCGTGTGCAAATCCAATTTCTTATCAAATTTAGAGCCTTTTGCTATGGTTATTGTACGTATGCAAGCTACAAACTCACAACACCCAGTTAAAGCGACATCAAATACTTAGTTACACTAAAAATAAGGTAAACCTACCAACTATGAGTCCTATTTTGCAGTTGTGGTTTTTCCACGCGCATGACATCAATGTACCCGTAGTATCATTCAGAATGGCGCATATGTCAATCTGTACGTCCTACAAGAGTGAGAAAACATGCGTTTTAGATGTGAGATAGAATCATTATTCCAAGTTCCAGACATGAGAAGTTATTCTACACCTGTTTTATGTTGAAGATGATTGATTCGTAGAGGCTTTCAAAGAGGGTGTGTCAACTCGTTAATGTACATAATTTTACAATGACGATGAAAAAATCATGTTTGAAATGTGGATTACGGCTAATTTCGTTTTTTTTTTCTTATGTAGAAACGATTACTACAATCATCGTGATTTATTTACAGCAATATTGAACAGTACCAATTTTGTCTTTGAAAAAATACGAACTGTGTCTTTGAAAATATACGAACGTACAGGTTGTTGTTTTTTGCTCTTAAAATAAACTTAGAAAAATTGCAATGGACATTAAAATTGCAACTTGAGCGTTAACTTGTTTTATCATAAGTATTAAACAGTGTACGTAGAAAGGTAAAACAGACAGCAGCACACGTTTAAATAACAATGGTATTGTAGGTATATTATTTTAATGCGTTGACATATCTTTGAATAGCTGTTTGTTAAATACGATGAGTAGCAAAACATTGTGCCAACGGTGCCTCCGTTTATGGATTGCATGCTTGTAATCTAAACCCTTTGATTTTTTGTTCATATTTTTATGTGGCACGATCGTAATGACATGGCGAAATAATTATGATTAATTATTAATTATTAATTTGATGTAGCGATTACAACAAAATGATCAGCGATATAATTTTAAGTATTTATGAAATACATGTATGTATGTACCTAATTATTTTCTGACAAATTATACGTAAGTGAGGTTCTGGATATTTTTTTTGCCATCCATTGTAACGTTTTGAAATCACCTAATAACCGTAGATATTTATCATTTGAAAAGAATAAAAACAAAGCACTTTCTTGTTTCTTTAGGAAAATAAATAACTAACACTTCAAAAACTATACAATTGCTAATTAAATATGAAAAATATTGTCATGCTTGATTTTATGACTAGCGCATGAAACAATTAATATCCACGACAAGACGAAAAAGACTATGTAGCTACTGTGTTGTTACCCGTTTTGAAAGCCTCTACTTGGCTCTCTTATGTAGACTCCAGAAATATTCATGCCTTACATTTATAATAGAGAGCTGTTATCATCATCAACTCACCAATTATAACCCCTATTCGGCAATTTGTGTTCTTATGTGCACACGACATAAGAGTGCCAGTTGCATCATTAAGGATGCCCATCACATTTATGGTAACGTCCTGTAAAATTTCTTTTTTTTTACATAGTTTGGGCCACTACTCATGCATATAAGAATTTGAAGAAACAATAATCATGCTAATATATTTTGTTTACACTTGTTTCAGGTGTAACAGTGAAGGTTGTGGAGAATATCATGTTTGGAAATGTTCACATGTAAACAGCTGTATTATCGAGTCAACTCACCCCTCGTCGAGCAATGGCGTCCTTGAGACCCTGAACGACGTCCTCTCCCACAACACCAGAACAAGAGAACCCTTTGGTCCACCGCTGCAGAATTCCTTTTGTGAGTCCCAATTGTTTAAGAGGAAAACTGAACGTAAAGCCAAGCGCCAGTCTTTCTTCATAAACTTCATGTTCCTAGTTGAAATAACACAAAACAATTAGTTATACGATAAGTATTGCCGACATATCCTAAAAATTAAATTAAGTAACGTAAAATGTTCAGTTACCCACCTTCATAAAGTTTGCTAGACATTCAGCTATGTGATCAAATAATGCAACCCCTGTGCCAATCATAATATGATTTGGAATAGCATAAATTTTAGACTGCATATCAAAATGATTTGCTCCTAAGTTTATAATTAAAACTCTGAAATTAGTTCCTCCTAAATCCAACGCAAGGAATTTACCGCGTTCTGAAAGAAACAAAATACTGAATAAGTAGCTGTTACTTATGTGATAGGAATTAGATCCTACTCGGATTCCGATATCGGATTCAGTTTTAATAAGAATAGCTGTTCACTGATACCTTTTCCATTGGGTAAATCTTGGATGTAAGTGATCCAGCACTTGACAATGGAGTTGGCATGACTGTCTTTTCCAAGACCTTTGATAAGATCATTGTGGAGTCTGCTCATAATCTCCTTAATTTGTTTGTCTGTCAAGTGTAGAACTTCGCATTCTTCGCGAATCTGTAACGAAAATACCATTACACACATTATTATTCGAAAGTTTGACGTGAGACAAACGACACAGGTGCTAATTTTAGATGTTCTTCTAACCAGTAATGTACCTATGTCGATAAGTTTTAGTTGAGGTCTTCAGTGCAACGCTACTCCAATACGGCAACCAAATTAAGTTCCTATTATTTTGAACAGGTTTTTTATCTGTCATTTTATTATAATACCTGCCTCATTATTTTTATTTAGGTATACAATACAAAACACATGGCGAAACATCCTTTGTTATCCAGCCTGCAGTATTCTGGGTAATTCAATATTTATGAGTAAAAACCAAAGCACATCCTAATAAGAACAATTTCCAGTTTTGAAAATTTTGGTGTGGTACAAAATATGCAATGCTCGTAGACGTACGAGCAAGTTGTTCATTATCGCGAGCGAGTTTCACAAGGTCAAAGCGGTCATTACAACACTACCGTTGCTTTCCAATGCAAAGCCGGCTTTGAAATAATACATTTTGAAATTCAAAGTAAATGTGTTGCACTCACCTTTGGTAAATTATTAATTACTATGCCCATTTTTAAACACTTATTTACTGACTATTTAATAAACAATATAACACCGCGCGATTTATAATATTAAGTACGACACGTCTCGCCAGATCCGCAAGAAAATGAAGAATAATACGACCGACCAGCGCGAGCTAGTAACGGACGTCACCGTCAGCACTGCATTGAACGCGCTCACATACGCGGTCTTTTTCATTCATGATAGTAAACTATTGTTGTCTCGCTTTAGCCAGCCCTTGTTGAGTGTGCAAGAGCGGCAAAGATAAAGAATTTACGACTCGCGAAAATAAAAATAAAATATAGAAAAGTGTTGCCTAATATCTTGCAACAAAGTGTTTTAACAATAAAATACATTTTCTTCGCCTCTAAGTTCATATTATTGAAATCATTTGAAAGAGTATTTTATCGCGTTTCTCAAGGCGTGCCCCTCAGTGTACGAATCTGATTGGCTAGCGCGTGGGCTCGCTCTTGACGTCATGGCATTCCTTGATATTCACATTAGCGATTGCACGAGTTTTTCCTTTTATATGTGTGTGTAAAGGTTGATATGGCTAATACGGCGCGGCGCGCGAAATTAAAACGTTTATACGATTATTCTCTATAATAGGCATCATAATAATTATTAAGTTGAATGTTACAAGTTGTATCATTCTGCTACATTACAGGCGAATGCTCCCAGTGAGTTGAATGTTACAAGTTGCATCATTCTGCTACATTACAGGCGAATGCTCCCAGTGAGTTGAATGTTACAAGTTGCATCATTCTGCTACATTACAGGCAAATGCTCCCAGTTAGTTGAATGTTACAAGTTGCATCATCCTGCTGCATTTCAGGCGAATGCTCCCAGTGAGTTGAATGTTACAAGTTGCATCATTCTGCTACATTACAGGCGAATGCTCCCAGTGAGTTGAATGTTACAAGTTGCATCATCCTGCTACATTACAGGCGAATGCTCCCAGTGAGTTGAATGTTACAAGTTGCATCATCCTGCTACATTACAGGCGAATGCTCCCAGTGAGTTGAATGTTACAAGTTGTATCATTCTGCTACATTACAGGAAAATGCACCCAGTGAGTTGAATTTTACAAGTTGTATCATTTTGTTACATAAGCTACATTACAGGCGAATGCTCCCAGGGCGAGGAAGCAACTCACCAATTCACAGCAATGTCATTCGCAAACGTTTTCATTTGTGAGACTGACTGATGACGAAGAGCAATCATTTGAAATGTAACCAATACAATTAAAACATATTTAGGACAGTTTGCGATGCCTTCAAATGTTTGAATGGCCATTCCATCGACAAAGTTTTCCTGTTGTTCTGAAAAATCTTATTACCGTCTCAAATTTCCAACTTGTATTATATATTTCCCTAAGCTACGAGTATTCAGCAGGAAAAATTCGAGTGTTTTTATTTACGTCATGGTCTGTAAACTTGTAAAGCTATCAAAACATGTAAAGTTAAAAGCAAAATAAATGTATCCTTTTGGTTTTACCTAATACACCGATTAGGTATCATGTTTTGCTGGATATGACTGTTTAAAATGTTTTTATATCAACCATCAAAGTAACTACCAAGTCTTTTTTCGTATATTTAAAAATTGCAAATGCGACCTAATTTATTCGTAAACATCATAATAATTCGGGAAAACCTATAAATAAAATGAGATCGTTTCGCGTCAACACAAACGCACGCACGCTCAAGCACTTTCTTGGCATAGTGTGTCTGTTTATTTTTGAGACTGGAGTGTTGTGTTCAGTGACGACGACAACGCAGCACGAGTGCCTACATAATTCACTACGTTTGACGTAAGAAAATACTGACAATGAGTACCTAGCCTAACAAACAATAGCTCAGGTGGAATATTCCAATAAAACGCATGTTGTCCCTTAATTTAAAGCACTGATGCAAAATCGTCTCAAAAAATGTTCTTGAACAAAAAAATCTGGGTGAGCCGCTAGCTAGACGGTATAATCATCCTACTTCAGCCTGAGTAGCCTGATAAAGTACCGTATCGCATTTAGATAGCAATGTATAGTGATTAATTTATCTTTGTGATCATACCTCTTTGATAAGAGTGATAAAGCAATTCGCAATTAAACTACTCAAAGCAGAATTTCCTGTTTTGGAACGAAAAAACAACTTCAAGATCTGTTTGTATCTAGCTATTATGTACACACTGTTTTACACATTAAAATCATATTTAATCTCAATGCTATGACTTACGGTCTATCTGTTAAGTGAATAAGAACTTTTTATGCAGTAGTGCCTACCTTCCTAAATTGATTTAATGTAAACATTATTATTACCAAATCTTTTTATGCATCTCTCTGGTAGATTTCAAGTCATTGTAAAGTTACTATTGCTTTCACACTACTTTTCACATTCAAGTACCAATCCGAGATTAATATTATATTTATAACCTTGATTGCTGAGATTGGAATTCGTGAGAAGCAGATTATACGTTTTAAAAGCCACTATTTAGTAGTAAAAACTAGTTATATCAGGATAAAGCTTCGTTAATGGAATGTGATAATATATTCTACAAACTATTCATGAGTTCAATATTCACAACTTAATAAGACTTCGAGAAATGTCTGAATTCGTGAGGATTGTGGGCTAAAAATTCTCTTAGTTGATGAAATACGCCACACGGGACCAGGTAGTCTTAGTAGAAATTTAACTTAATTAACTACCTACTAATTAATATTGATTTACATAATATAAATGTCCTAACAAAAATAAAGTTCTAATTGGTATTATCAGCATAAGTTCATTGAAAAAATACCAAGGCAAATTAAAATGAAGAATGAACTGTACAGAGGTATTCAGGCCCAGTAAGATTTCCTTTCTTCATCTACTTATGCAGACTGTAAACGTAAACGACTGTTATCGTTGTACCTTATATTTTTGAGTAAATTTTATTATTTATTATAGACTTACTTCTACATTAGTTAATATTAATCCCGGCTTCAATGTTATTGTTTTGGATATTTATTTATTGCACGTTCTAAGCCCCACAATTTTATGGGATTGTTTTCAAAGACAACACTGCGATAAAGCTTAATAATTATGTATTGCTCTTTAATCATCCTAGTTAAATAAAAGTATTATCCACATTAGTAAGCTACTTATCAGTTAACCTTAAGATCTTATCAATCGATTCTAGGGAAAACCATTATGGACTACCTAACGTCCTAACCTATTACGAAAATGATGCAATTACTGTACTTACGTAGCTATTTTATTGCTTTGTAGGAACATAATCATCTAAGTGGCAATATGAATCATAATGAATCATTCGATGGCTAGGGGAATCCCTGCACTGCATCAGGAATTTTAAGGGCGGAAAATAACAATAGGCGGACGTATTGATACAAGATAATTGGCTACAAATAACAGTATCGGGGCTTACCGATCTAAGTAATCATTTGATAGACAAAAATGTCCCTGCGGTAAATTAGCGACCGGCATGATTCAATGTAATAGCGATAATATATCTTTGTGACTGAACAAAAATTTCAGATAAAGATTGTAAGTGTAATGCAGAACATCCTTTCTTTTGTGGTGGATTGGAAAAGTTGTAATCGGAGCAAATATTTGACTTTGTAATACTCACAACATCTCTTGCTTGCCGCATATCGATTTGTCTTGTCAGCCGCGAGGACTGAGATAAAAGGTGATGGACGAGTAACGTTGGAGTCCACAGGGTGCTGACATAAATTTAACCGGGCACAAGATAAAAATTGTATCCGCGTTCTAGCGAATACCGGTATCGGTGATCGCTAAGCCGCGTAGAAGTGAAAGGAACGGAGTACAGTGCCGTGAGCCACGCAGAACACTTGCTCGGCAAGTCGAGGGTCACCTTGAGACGACGCGGGCTGCGGCGCATGTGCACCACACCCTCGGATGCCGCCCGCCACCCGCGCCCGCGGATCGCGGCGCGCCGAGGGTGACGTCACGTCGCGTACGCCCCCCTACCCGCTCCCGCGAACTATACTACAGTACAGCTATAGTACTTTGCTCACGTGATGCCCTTCATGTAATATTGCGTCAGTAATTTTTATTATCGAAATCTGACTAGTACTAAGTACGGTACCTAAATGTCTTGTCATACAGCTATTTTTGCATTGTACGAAATAAATAAAAATTTAAAAGCTTAAGGAGGAAGTACTGCGGACGTTTGTTTGGCCATTACTTAGGTAATTGGTAAAAAATTAAGTACCTAGCTATTCATAGAAATAATAATTTCTTCCTGAAAGAAAACTACATCTACCTATTTTTTATTCGGTAGGTATTAAAACTGTCACCATGTTCAATGCGTTAATAGAAATGAATCAATCGCAAGAATGAATGGCTACTTTCAATTTGTTGGTGGGTGTCCACACAGATAAGTGGCCCACGGGTGTGTCAGCGACGAGGTGACGTGCCCCCAACCATGTAGGTATGTTTGTACCAGTCATGCTCACAAATCGCAACGGACCAGAAACACGACGCATAAGAGCAGTGAGCCGACTGTGCCGCACTGCGTGACACAGCGCACGTGCTCAACATACTCACATCTAGCGAATTTAAATATTTTCACACTGTATATATAATCTCTAATCTATGGCGCTAATTGCGCATGCTTACACGTCAGCTTCCTTTAGTCTTAAATGAAAGGATAACCGGTAACCTTGATGTGCGACCTTTGCTTCCTACGTCGGAGACCGGAAAGGAAAAAAGTTGTTCTAGATTTACGAGTACAATTAAACAAACTCTAGCAAATAATTATCGTGTTAACTTTCTTAATTGCGGATTATTTATTTTATTAAGTTTTTAAATAAGAATAATTTATCCAATTTTGTGTTATCTTCCTACAGACTAACCATAACATCCCTCGTCAGATAAGCTAACTCTAGAGATAATGTAACAAAGGGTCACTATTAAACTAGCAAACATCAACACAACGCCGATTGTTATTGAGTATATTTAATGATCGATACTTATGATTTTATGACTGACCTGGCAGACCCTGTACCGTTTGATCTTAGATATCTTCCATATTAAATATTATTATGCCTAGAAAATTATATTGATATTTATTTATTTTTGATAAGCCCGAGTTGATCATAGATTTACTCTACATTTCTATATAGTAAGAAAATTGAAAACAATTTATAGTTTTGTTCATAATTTGTTTTTTTCCGGAATACGTACCTATGATGAAATTGTACGAATTGGGTGTAAATAGTGAACCCATTTTGTCAACCTCGTTTCGTCAGAGCATTTCCCTTTAAACGGCCAGTTTACCGTGTATACTCTGTCATTTAGGAGGCTCAATGGTTTATTACCCACGTCACTTACAAACAACACCAGAAACGTTATTTTCCTCATTCTGTGTGGGGATTACCCGTGAACAAATAAGCGAAGCGAGTATATAACGCCTACAATACAACTATAAATCCTAGGTATTAAGCCAACCTGCGCATTCGGTTTTAAGTATTAATTAAACAGCTTATTTAATACGACATTCTTCTTGATTTAGAATTATGAAGAGATCAATGGGCTAACTAAAAGTGACTTTCATTACATGTATAAATCGAAATACTTTACATAAAACGAAGCAAAAATATGTTTATTTTTGCTACAGAAGTACTTATTTCAGTATTGGATATTTGCATACGTCATATTTTCATTCTGTAAGGGCGTTACGGGCATCACAGCGCGGGAGTCGCGTCGTTGAATTCTGAAACTTTGTCATGAAGCCAAGTGTGTAGGATCGTTGATCGGGTTTGCTGATCTATGCCTATCAATACCCTAGTATATTATCTAAATTGCTTATTATTCTGTAATTATAAAAGACAATAAATTACACTAAAAAAACAAAATCTTTTTCTGAATTATTAGAGTCCAGTAATTATGCTAGTAATTCAATTTCTCATTTGAAAACTGCAAATGCATATTACTATTAAATGTTACCTTACTAGCGTAACGGGTAATACCATTTCATAAAAGATGTTTTGTAAACATCAGTGACTTGTTAGCCAATTAAAGTCGAGGGTTACGTAACTGAAAATGAGTAAATCGTGTTTGTAAGTTCCAATAACTAGAAGTATTTTTATGCAAGTACCTCGATACAGACGTAATAAAATCACAATCAATTAATCAATTTACCTTGTAATCAACCAAGTCCGAAGCCATATTTCGCTCTTGATAGCGTTCCGATATTCACCGACGCACTCTGTATCACAGTTAATATGGAAATAAGTCGATTATTTCTCCAACACGTCTTTTCTATGAAGCTCCACAATAAAATCCTTTATCTTGACATTTACCACTGTATAATCTTTATCTAAATTGCGTCCAATGAATTGCGGTAGAATTACATCTATATAGCAGTGGCATACGCATACGTTATAACTATGGCAATTAAACGCGCGCTGGTGTTCTAAAAAGTACAATAAATGAATTCATTTTTATGGATTGATAAGGTTTTTTGGCCGTGGTGGTCTTCGGAAACTAAACAAAATGCGAATAATAGGGTTAGGTAACAATCACTGGTCTGATCGTACTTTGGTACTAAAATAACGAAACTTGGAGCTCTCCCAAACCGAGTGTGGGAAGATGAGACTCAGAACACTTCGGACGCTTAGGACATAGTATTTTCGTTTGCGGCCTTATGTATTTTTGTTTGATATTTTCCGCGTCCATTTACGTGATCGGACTAAGAGTTTACTGACAGTTTAGTTTAACAATTTTATCATTATTATCGTGTAATTTTCCTTTGGACGAAAGCAGAGTAGGTACCTTTTTCACTTAGGTAGGTAATCTTTCAAACGATTGCAATCGCCTCTACTCGCACTCTAGTTATCGTTTTTTGCATTAATTGCATTTACAAAGCGACCTTAACCTTTAATTAATTCCTTTGATGTAAAAGTGAGGCCTTTCTGCAAGGCATCTAGCATAACCTAAGATGTACCTACCTAAGTCAGTAAATATCTGAAGGAATATAGTTAGGGACAAGTGGGGATCTATGAAACACGTGGCACAATGAAACAATCAATATAAAATCTTGAGGTATTCAAATTTCCGCGGTCTTTTAACTCGACCAATCAGGTTATTCTTCAAGTAACACATGAAGTTAGTTGTATTGAGGACTAGTCTACCGTGTGAGTTTTAAAAGCGAAAAATTGTTTTTATATAGTCCAAAGTTTAAATTTACAGCGAAACAACATTTAGTTTTACTGAAGAACTATTGGCTTTTATTAATATTTATTGCATCATACAACCGCAGAGTAAAAATATTGATGGTTCGTATTTAAATTTCTTTTAGCTAGTCGGGGCACTATGAAATGGGGTTCAATGAAACAGTAATTCATTGTACCCACATTTTTTTTTTGTTGTTTTACCACAGATGATGCTAATAACACAAACAAACTACAAAACATTGTTATGTTGTACTTCGACATGACATACTGTGCATAAAATTAAAATATAATGTTTTATTTTTTTTAAGCACATTAAAACTTGTCTGGCCCCTTTTACTTACCTATCTTTGTTATTAATTTTTAGGGGCAGTCAATATGGTAAGAAATCGGCAGAGAAAAACTAACAAATGATTACCTAGTGAAACAAGGATGAGGAAAGCTGTAGAATTGTGTTTGCCAGGGTGTGCTTCATTGTACCCCAGACCTGCGGTACAATGAAACAGCGGCAAGGTCAAGGGAAAATTAAAAAAAAATAGGGTTACGATTAACTTTTGATCTCGTTTCTATGACTGATTTTTAGATGATTAACTAAAGTATATCGACATAGAAAAAATACGTTGACTGTATTAATACAGTTTTTTTAATAAATGAAAATGCTTTTTTCGTTTCATTGTACCCCATGTCCCTACTCATTAGGTAGGATATGAAAGATCTTTAAATTGTGGCATAAGTCAATCGAACCACTTTTTATGTTATTCACTGAAATAACGGACACTGAGCGCCTTTCCATCTGGAAACTGATTTTTAGAAGGTAACATTGCACTAATTAAATAACCAAACTGTGAATAATTTTAATTTTAACGCAAATCTCTTTTTGACGCCCGCTATCACCGCTTTTTAATATTAAACACGAAAACTGTACAAATACAAAAGCAACACGAAAACTGTTAATAACAGTAGACTGAAAATTAAAGGTTATCTACTCCTGAATAGTTTTCTGGCCACAACGTTGTATTCCAATTTCGCTAAAAGCTGATCGCCAAAGAACTAGTTTTGTTAAAAGTCAAACCCTAAAGCACCGTAATTCCTTTAATTAAGTTTAAAAACGCATGCTGTCACAGGACTAGAGATGCAAAACGAATTTTAAACGTTTTAAACCATTTTGTTTTAAACCGTCTTTTTGGTTTAAAACGATTTAAAACCACACTTAGCGGTTTAATATGGTATAGAATGTTTTTTTTTTGGAATGCACTGAGGCTTTACACGAAGTTATCTAGAACACACTTCCTTCCTGATTTAGAATATATAAAGGGAAAATAAAATAAAAATGTTTTAAAATCAACCTTCATTAACATGACAGACAAACATCAAATCGATCCCTACCTGCCCCATCTCTCCCCGTTGCGATTTGGGTAGCAAAGTGAAAAATAAAAATGCGGCATTGCCGTTTTATTTTAATAAATACCCAAAACCTGATTGTTTTCAGTGTCTAATCGTAAATAGTAGTATAAATATGATATATGCCTTCACATATATTAATAAAAATGGTAAATGATTTTAATTAGCCTTTTAAACTATTTTTTTAAGTAATTCGTAATCAATGTACGGCCTACGTGGTCGTAGTTTTAAACCGTTTTAAACAAATTTAAAACGGGTTTTAAACCACTGATTTTGGTTTAAAACGGTTTATTTAAAACTATACACAGGACTGAATAGGGCTTAGGTATAAAAAAAAAAAATTGCTACAATTACCTTCACGATTTTATCCGACATGTTAATGCACTTTTAAAAACACGTCTGATGTTTGAACTGCAAACTGTAGAATCACGAGAAATGGACAATAGTAAAGAAGCTGTTTCTCTGATTTGACTCATACAATATTACCTACCTACACATCGTTTTTATTTCCTTCCCAGTTTTCTACAAAGGTTATTCCGTTTCAGAGCTGTGCTGTTATTAAGCACAAACATAATATCCTATATTATTATGCCGTATTCCAAGTGGTGAGATGCCAGTTTTCTCATTTCAGGAAAACTTCGTCTCACTAATTGTACACACATTGTAATCTCCCCGCTTCAGTGATGCTGATGTATGAATTGCTTAGAAAATGATTCTCCTACCTTTATCATCGGATCTGCACGTTTTCGGTAACACGGTAACATGTTGGACAGCTTCATTTTATTCGCTTTAATAAACGACTGATAGATAAACCACAACCTGCATGAATGTTTTTAAAATTGTACTTAATTTCGAATTTCTCTCTTTATAACACCTACCTTAAATACTGATGAATAGATTATCACTTAGCGATTACGATTATCTGAACATTTTATTTATTTCTTTATTCTTTACTAGCTTTTGCCCGCGGCTTAGCTCCTGGGTTGTATTTTCGGAGATTAAGCAGGCCAAGAAATGTACCTAGGTACCTGCCTATTTGCTTAAAAACACTAATATTATAAAGAGGAAAGATTTGTATTTTTGTGTGTGTTTGTAATGAATAAACTCAAAAACTACTGCGCCGATTTAAAATTCTTTCACCATTAGAAAGCTACATTTACTTACCCTGAGTAACATAGGCACCCGTGCGAAGCCGGGACGGGCCGCTAGTATGAAATATTTCGGTTTACCGACTGAACAAAAGCGGTCAACTGAAAAGAACGTCGTCGGTATTTTGAAACTTTATTAGTTCATTTTTAAAACAATTTTCCTTTCAGGGTTCATTAGCTGACAGTTGTATAACGGCCTTCGTTTGATATTGTTAGCCAGATATTCTCAAGATTCGATTGAACCTTAATGGGAAAGAAACCTAAATATTGGCGCATGCAAGTTATACTCGAAGGAATATTACGTTAGTTTTACAAGAAAACGTTATGTGTATTCTTTTTTCGGAAAGTTATAGCTGGCCACTGAATCGCTCCGACGCAAATACACAAAAGAAAATCATAATAATTGGATCAGTTTTATAAAGTTTATGAATATATGGGTCTAATAAACATTGCATATCTTCTTTTGGATATTATTGGAGAATTCATTATTTTATTGTAGTATTAGTGGTGGTAAAAGATAGTAACACTTTTTGAATTTTTGTTCATAAAATGTATTACTACGCCAAGGGTTATTTCTTTATTTAGGTACAAAAATGTTACAATGATAAATAACTTGACAAAACAAATTGTAAAACGATAAACCAAATATTTGGAAAAGATAACAACCTAAAAATAAAAATAAAACAATTTATAGACAAGCCTTTAAAGTAAATAGTGCTTTTGTTGTTTCTTGTATATATTGCATTTTTTAATGATTTTATTTAACCGTGCATATTTCTTAATTTTATTTTGACTAATTTTACTGTTGGTATTTTTTATTAAGGAGTCCTCTGTAAGGTCTATTGTTATAATAGTATGAGGGTTGCAATTTGTATTTATTAGCTCGTTATACAAATGGTCAGTTTCTATAGCCTGAGTATGATCCTTTTCCTTTTTCAAATTTAAAAGTTTAACATTAGCCTGGATTAATTCGTCCTCTAGGTCCCTAATTTTACTCGAAGGTTTTTAATTTTTAACTCGAAGGTTCCCAGTTATGGTCTAGACCAGAAAAATAATCGCAATGACGGGGAGAACAAGTACCTTCCGGCTTCGTTAAGGGTCTTGTTACACCCTTTATAATGCGAGATCAGCATAAAGCTGCGTTTCCACCAGAAATGAGCGAGGATGCTTAGCGAAGGATGTGTGTGGAACTAACCAATCACATAGTAAGAATACCGTGGAAAAGAAGCGATTTCACGCTACGCATCCTCGCTCATCTCTGGTGGAAACGCAGCCTAAACTGGAAATGTATAGCTTGATGTGTAGCCGTGTGTACTTCAAGGATGAATCGAATGGCTCCTCACTGCGACAAGACAGTAGTGTCAGTATCGCTGCAAAAAAACAACATTAAGGGCAGAGAGAGCTCTTCATCGAAAACTCTTGAAATTATCAGGGGGTGGAATTTTCCTAAGACTGGCATGAACAACGTTTAGCCACAGACACGGCTTCTCATCGATTTAGACTTACATGATCGTTAACCAACGTAATCTCTTTAAAAATGTTTATTGACCTTTATTGGAAAATAACAGTCAATAAAACATTTTGACTGCACCATAATATGATTTGAATTTGGGACCTGGAAATAAAAATAAGTGACAGTAGGAGGACCTGCTTTGTTATTGATGAATAATCTACTATTTTGTAATCAAGTTTTACCCCCCTTTTTTATTTTTTTTACCGATGGGAAATCATCAAATAACCCCTCCCGCTCTGGGCTGAGCAGGAGGGAGTGTCAGACTTTTACTGACTAAAACCCATCCATGTTCCTTCCTTTGCCCTTTGTGTTCCAGGGCCGCGGTATCTCTTTCGAACAGTCCCGCAACCCTGGCAGGCGTCGGTCCTTACGGACCCCTTCCTGTTTGCTGACTCTCTTTGAGGCGCGCGCGGACGGACGGCGAGCTAGCCCATAGCTCACCGTCCACAGGCTCGCGCCTACGGTGGCAAGAATAAGGTAAATCCTCTAGCCATTACACAAAGTTGTACCCATTGTCTTGTGCCTAAGAGTCTGCTGCTAAATACGCTTCCCAGTTTTCCCTAACATTTTAGTATTTAGTACTTCCCAAAAGAGAACACTCCACCCGCAGGTTCATATTCGTCCGAGACAGAGAGCAGTTGGTCGAACCACAATATTTTAGGGTTCTGTACCCAAGGGGTAAAAACGGGACCCTATTACTAAGACTCCACTGTCCGTCTGTCTGGCTGTCTGTCACCAGGCTGTATCTCATGAACCGTGATAGCTAGACAGTTCAAATTTTCACAGATGATGTATTTCTGTTGCCACTATAACAACAAGTACTAAAAACAGAATAAAATAAATATTTAATGGGGGCTCCCATACAACAAACTTTTTTTTTTTGGTAATGGTACGATTTTGGAACCCTTCGTGCGCGAGTCCGACTCGCACATGGCCGGTTTTAATTATACAGTCATGTGTAATTAGGTGGCAGGCAAAATATGGAAAAAACAAGCTGACGTAAAACTTATCGCAATAAACTATAATGTGCATGACAAATAATGCTTATGCATGACGCTGTAAAATTTATGGCCGTTCAACATTTTTAATACTGCTAACGATTAAGCTGCGCCATCTATTGAAATTTTTGAACATTTCTCTCTCACATCTTTAGTTAATGTTAATGTAGCGCCATCTATCGCAAATGTTGCAAACTAGAGTTATCGCGTGCAGCGACATCTAGGTGTTATGTTTCGAAATTCAGTGATACATCTTTAACTGTGTATCTCAATGTTTACTACAACAATGTAGAGATGGCATATACGTTAAGCGAACCGGCTGAAAAACAAGAATATTGTCGAATTTATTGAAAAACTCATACTTTTTGAGGTCGGTCGAAAACGAACTGGTCCTCGCTTCGCCTAAACTCTAGCTGAAGGAGCTAAAATATTTGATAGTAGTGTCTTTGCACTTTTGTTATTTAAATATAGCGATTTTTATAACCGCATTCAATGGTTACATTTGATAAATAAAAGTGTATTGACAAATTTAAATGCCAGGATGGGGGATTCTTGGTTCCACTCAAGCAGTTTAAGAGTTAGGTCATGCAACAACTCTATTACGCAACCGTCCCAGGCAAAAGTTTATTTGCCGTTATTTTTTTTTTCACCTCCATCCATACATCGTTAACAATTAATTACAGTAGAAACAAGTCTATGCTTAATGTCGTTATAGTCTCCATCTATCATACAAAAAAGAAATACGATTATTAAAACATATAAAAGTATGGAAAAGAAGAAGATATGTTGCGCCGTCCCCAAATAAATTGGGTTAAGGGTAAGAGAATGATGATGAGAAAATATTTGGAGCTGAACTACAAAATACGTGCCATTTTTAAGGGAAGGAGAGTTGGAAGCGGGAAGCCGTCTTCTAATTCTTCAAAGAAACATCTGGATTGTATTGAAACATAATGAGGGAGTATTAGAAACTACATGTGGAAACTTCAAATTGCGCATATTTTGTTTAAACTATTGCTCACTGTCTGTTTAGCTGTGAGTTTTCCTAAAAACGAAATAAATAAATATTACAACGTGGCGGCTCTCACGGTAGAATGGAAACGACAGACATTTTAGCCGACACCTAGTACCTTATTATTGCAACAAGGAGAAGAAGAACAAGCAGGGAGAGACAATCAATATTGGCAGTTTGGCACATAACCGTAAAAAAGATACAGTTCGGTATGCGTGAGAAAATAATGGTTTATGCTCTTACACAACTTGTCGGCTGCCTAAATTATAACAAGTTATTCTTTCGGGAAATCGGAAAAAGTTTCAGCTCTTTGCAAGATGAAATGCTTTGAATTGATGCAGAGGACAATGCTACCATTCTTTTTAGCATCCTGTCCATATGCAAGTCATATATGGCTGAAGACTTAACTTTTTTTGACAACTAAGTAAAACATTCAAAATCTGAAAAAATATATTTAAGTTCTTTTTTTCAAGAAATGAAATCATCTTACGAATGGAATGTTGGTAAGCGTGGGAAGTCATACATGATGGAGAGTAGTTAAATTAATTGAACTCTTCGTGTGATGGCGCAGAGTTCTCGTATCATTCGACGGCCTTGCTCCTTACGCTGATATACGACGTTATAAAACATACTTTAAGATTAAGATCAACGAGGTTAACTGCGTGAGCACCAAATTCAGGAGTAATGATAGGTTTTTAATAAGACATGAGTGATACCTTGCGGTAGGTATGACTATGAACTATATAATTAAACCAGTATCAACTATAGTATAATTAAACCAGCTTTGATTTTTTTTATTATTTTGCCTTGCAGAGAGTCATGCAAGAAAGAGAAATGAGAAAATCCCGAAAAATTTCAGTTTTTAGTATAAATAGTAAAAAAAAGATTAAAAAGAAAAGAAAGATTTTTCTGTGCTAAGCTAATACATGTGAAAAAAAAAACAAAATGATATCCTGTTCGATCAATGGTTTGAACTTAGCTATTTATAGTCTGCGACGACGTATGATTTTAAATTTGAGGACGTCGAATAATAGGTGAAACAAGTGCGTTTGTCGACAGGTAGGGGCTACAGTTTAAATGGCCGTAGCGCCCAAACGAACCGTCCTCGTCCTCGTAGCGCGTGCGCTGGCGGGCGGATGCGCGCGACTCAGTTCATGAGTAGCTTTAGCTGCGTACGCGCACCAAACACTCTCCTGCCGCGCTTTTCGAATTCGGAGGAGTATGCCGACCCGCGTAGTCAATACCGCGCATAAACTTTTTGTTGCAGTTTAGCTATAAACTGAAATTACGATCACGTGTTTTTAGACGGCCTTGTATTCATAAAAAGGATTGTATGATAAATACAGTGAGATTTATAGGGAATAATGCTACATTACGGAAAAAATGTGTGACTCGTGTGAAGGTGCGCAAGAGTGAATTCAGCGACGGTGGCGGTAGTCGGCGGGCACAATGAGTGCGCCGCTGAATTGGCACAAATGGCTAGTGTTGTCGCTGCTCGGATTGGCTTTGTCCGCTCGGACAATTGGCTGCGATTACAGTTCCATCACCGAGAAATTTGGAGCGGAAGCCGTGGTTCGATGCAATGAAAAATGCCCGTTTCAGGTTCGCTTATCCAAATCAATATTTTTTGCAAATCAACAAACGTTCTTTGACAATAGATACTTCTTTAGAAAAAATATAATAAAAAATTAGGTGGGAACAATTAGTATTGATTGCAATATTTGTGCACATACTCGTATATGACACAAATGCATGCACAACACCACGTACCCTTTGTGCGTTCATTGATAAAGATTGCAATTAACAGTTTATTGGTCGAGGATAAAACGATGATCTTAGTTTATTATGTAGTTTATTTGCGGCGACTGTCGTGCAGGTTCAACGCACATCTAAGTAATTGTCGACAATTAGCGATCCACTATAATCAACTCAAACGCGCTAAATATAGATCAGCGTTCCCAAACGACAAGCGAGTCAGTTGCGGACGGATGAGACCCTTGCATATTTTAACAATTCATGAAATGAAGTCGTCCTATTATATTTTATAGCTACAGAAGAGAGCCATAAATTCTGAAATTATCCTTTCTATAACCGAAAGAAAATCCAATCCTGCCCAAATCCTCATTTAACAGCTGAATGCAACCGCAAGGGCGCGACTGCAAGAACCCAAAATGATACAACATGAAAGTCTATTGTACCAGTTCTTTCTTATACACTGTACAACACCTTTAAGGCACTTTAAAAGATTGATACCTAATATGAAAAACCGAATGTGGGAAAAAAACCAAAACATGGAAACCGCGGTTGGATCACATTTCGGGGTGAAGCCTTTGAGGTGCCACTCGGCGAAGTCCGGTCACACGCTTGCAAAAAACTCACTAAAACTAAAAAGTTTTGGATCAAAGTAAAACTTAAATAAGAAAAATAAGAAGTTTCGTTCCACGAAAGTATTCGTAAAGGGATAAATTGATAGGTATAGTTTCATTCTACGGTGATGATTATTAGCTTACGTTTGATTTGTGTTCACAGAAATTCAGATCCGTACTGAGAAAGTTAATTCAGGGATTTGAGGCGATTCCCAAATTAAAGTAAGCTTCGATCTGACAACCAAGTTGGACAGGTCAAGGTCTGGTGGTACGAAAATGATATCCTGTATTGCAGGATGAAAGTACGAGAACGTTTCGCCATCGATCAAAATTATTCAATTGAAGTCCTATCGGAGTAAGATAAAAACAACAAGCCATAAAATTATGTTCCTTATTTTTTTGATTCCGTCACGTCTACGTAGCGCTAGTGGATCCTGAGCAGCCTGTAAAAATCCTGATTCTTACAAATTTTCTATAGCAAATAAAGAATGAGCATTCTGTTGTTTAGTGCGCAACCGAAAAAAAAAGGGCCTGTTTCTGGACTTGATTCCCAAATCGAACGAAGTATTATTGTGTTTTCGAAACAGGTTATTATTGTGTCACCGTTAAACTTCTTGGATTATACATTATTTAGTCATTGAAATTTAAAATAAGTTAAAAATATCTAGTCAACACTAAAAACAAATCAATCACACCTAAATTGTAGGCACAGGTAGACCTAATGATTATCACGCTCCGTTGCGCTCGCGCCGACCGTGTCGCAGCGGAAGTTATCAGGACTGTGACTTCGTTGAACATCCCGTGATGACCCTATTTAATGAAATATCCGTTTTTATAGGAATTCCAAGTGTCTACATTATACAGGGGATAAGCAGAAACTACAGAACGTCACCTGCTACGATCCTTACTTATTCCTTTCCTTTCTCATATAAATGAGACACACTTGGTCTAGGAGAAAGAAGAGAAGATACTCCTCTTGCTACGTCCTTACTTATACATGTTTTTTGTTTTTACAGAACCGAACTGGGGATGGCCACTTCGATGTAAGTTGTGGGTCCGATTGCAGCGTTCAACAGGTAAGTCATACTTATTATAAATCTACTTTGGCTTTTAATTATTTCAACTATTTCATATTTAATCACAAGATTTTGTAAGAAGGTCGCATCAGCATTGTATTTGGGAATAAATCGAACTCACAGGACACAAGAGCGTTTCAAAGTCACTAATTCGGCTTTTCTTGGTGATGGAAAAAATAGAGGCCGCGTAGCATTTTCCTACACTGCTATGCTCCACACGAACCCCAACTGCCACCTAGCTATATTACATTCCTGATATCCAATGTTGTAGTGTAGAAACCTATTTTGCCCTTTGTAAGAAGAAAATAGGTTCCCCCAGCATACTTTTGAAACATCTAAATAAAAGAGTAATATTATTTTCATTACATTCAGACTTTATGATAACTTGCCCTGTTTGCTCATAATTATAGTCTCAAATCGGTTCTGCCCTTAAACCCAATTGGACGTCACACACATCGCTAATCACTCTCTTCCTAGGTATGTCCCTAGCCATATCATATTAGGGATCGTGCTGCGGAATTTTCGATAATTATCAGGAGTAATTGTGTTTTGTTTTTACTCGGTTTGTTTACCATCCACATATTTAATTGTTTTACATTATAACGCGTCAAAACTGATCGGCCATAACTACGCAGCCGATCGTAAAATTTAGTGGTCCGATAAGTTTGTTTATAGTATATTTATGTACGAACTCCCAGTATTGAGTAACCCATTTTTACGGCCCCGTATAACGGAAATTGTTATGTAGGCACTGATCTAAAATTATATTTGTCATATTTCTTTTACAGAGGTTCTTTTGGGTTAGCATATTATCTACAGACAAAATATTAAAATAATTTTCAAAAGTTTATAATTACTGTACGATAAGTAAATCTCAGCGTTTCACCTTTAACCTTTTTGAGATATAAGGTATTTAATGAATACTGGTTCCAAAACACGAGATAAGTTGCACATTAAGATTATGAATATTTACAACCTAACACTTTGGGTACAATGTTAGTTACTTTTGAGTTGTAGTGTTCGAATGGCGTGTCGCAACGAAAACTGACATCAGTATAAACTTACAAAAGAGCATTTGTTAACTAAATCACATTGAAGCTAGCCAGACCGTGTACATGAACAAAAGGACCTCGTGGGCACTATCCTAGTTCTTTTGTTGCAAAATAACTTCATTTAAACTATTTACTGTAGTAGACAGTGTATTAGGACGGTTTATGCAATTTACACCATTATGTAGCTAAATGTATCCTGAAATTAAAGATGATGATCAAAATGTTTACATAATTCATTACGGACCAAATAATTTAGCGTGTTTAATCTAGTTTACAAACAAGTATGTGTGTGTGGACGCGAATTTATTTACATTTGAATTTAGTAATTTAACTTTTTCATAGAGTACATTAAACTGAATAGTTTTGTTACTCTTATCCATCATTTAATGTAACAGAATTGACATAAAACGGAGCATTCATTCGAAACCCTGACAGTTACTACTGGTTTATGTCAAAATTATCAGTTATGTCCAATTTACGCCCCTGCGCAGCGCAAAAAAGCTCAAGTGGCGGACGGGCGGGCGGGTAGGACGTGCAAGCGCACCCCTCACGCGGCAAACGAAGTCAATTGACTTGCCTCCAGTTTATTATTATTTGTTACCATTGCAATGACAATACTGCACTATAATGTTAAACATAAATTGTCAACATTATTTTACTTTTACGACTCTATTATTTTCATTATTTACATATATACTCAAAGGAAAAGTACTTGAAATACTGGACATAAAAAAAATTACTCAAAGGAAACATTCCTTTATTTTTAAAAAGAAATAAATCTGTAATCAAAGATTTTCGAAAAAATCACTTACTCGGGAATCGAACCGGCTAAATTCCAATAAAATAACATCCTGTATTTTTATGGCATTAATCGATAGGGTCAATGATAAGGATCAAATCTCTCTAACAAACCTGATGAATTAAATTAAAGGAAAAACATGAAATCTTAACTTAATGCTCAAAATGAGCTACATTTTGATAGATCGATGGTTGGATCCACAAAGTTCTTTTTAGGAAATTCGTTTCCAGTAACTTTTAATATCGAGGAGTGATGAATATTGAAAATCGTATTGCGAATCTCAGTTCTAATTCGTGTACAGTTGCATAGGATTTTTAGTCAATTTGATTTTTAACATATCTCCGTAAAAAAAATCTAAAGGGTGAGGTCTGATTGGCAGGCCATCTGATTGTGCCGTTTGTACTAATCCAGGTATTGAAGTGGTTATTAACATAGGCAGTGGCGATTCTGCTGTTATGGGGCGGAGCACCACTCGTCATTTTAATAGATAAATGACGTCAAAGATAATTGTTAATTAGGTACTTACATAAGCCCGTGGCAAAATAATAACAGCCGCTCGGATCGATCTTTAGGTTAAGCCGTGCTTGCCTAGGTTGGTCTGTAGATGGGTGACCGCTCATTACTATTCGAGTTTCCTCCGTGCCTCGGAAAGCACGTTAAGCCGTTGGTCCCGGCTGTCATATGTAGACCTTTGACAGCTGTTACAAATTATTTAAGTTTCATTAAATATTTATTTACTATTTTGATATTTAAATTTTAAATTTTAATAATAGGGTATCTAATCCTAGTTTTTTATAAAATTTATTAAATCATAAATTATAAACATAAATTTAATTAAATTAAAATTTCACCTAATAATCTAAAATACAAGTAGTCAGTGGCTAAAAAGCCTGACAACCAGTCTTACCCAGTCTTAACTGGGTTGTGGAGGTCAGATAGGCAGTCGCTCCATGTAAAATACTGGTATTCAACTGTATCCGGTTAGACAGGAAGCCGACCCAAACATAGTTGGGAAAAGGCTAGGCAGATGAGGTACTTACATAAGTAATCGGATGGACCTTTGAGTAAAAGTGCTTTATCCTGGCCCATTGAATTTATTAGTTAAGATTTCATGGTTTTCCTTTCATTTAATTTATCATGTTTGTTAGAGATTTGATTCTTATAATTGACCCTATCGATTGATGCCATAAAAGTGCAGGGTGTTATTTTTTTGGAATTTAGCCGGTTCGATTCCCGAGCGTAGCAAGCGAATTTTCGAAAATCTTTGAATGCAGATTTATTTCTTTTAAAAATAAAGGAATACTTCCTTTGAGTAAAATTGTCTATTTCCAGTATTTAGAGTACTTTCCCTCCAGGTGGCGTTGAAAAATTCCACTCTGTATATTAACTGTACCACAGATTACTTAAATAAAACTTACAACGCACGTCTGTTTAGCGGTTTCTTGTCATTTAATTTAGAATTAACAACTATAAAGGAAATGTTAAGTTCGATCTGTTTTGTTGTTCAGGTGTGTCTGTTTACGGCAGTGTTTTACACCTCCGGCGTTGAAGAAAGCATGGGAATTTATTTATCTGAACATCGCAACAACTTTGTATGAACTGCGAAGCTTTGCTCAACATCTTTCGTCAAGTCGTGAGGTGTAGCAGACAGAAAGCATCGAATGCACCGCCCTTCTCCTAAACAAACTCATTTCTATCGCTTGTATCCTTACAAGACAACTTGTTTATTTTATGAATGTAGTTCCTGAGAAACGTTCGTTTAATAAATAGCTCACTGGAATAACATTTTGTCTAAAATTATAAGTGTATATCCTATACATATTAATAATTAATATTCATTTATGGGGTGTCCTTATTATTTCTGCGGTCACTATAATCACTTAGAACCCAGGGTTCGTGGGCTGTCATGATGTAATACCTATTACTTTGGAGGTTACAAATGTTTTGACGATTTATCGATGACACGCTTTTCTTTCTAAGAATGGGCATGGTGCAGGCTGTACCGTGCAAGCACGAACAATGGACGGCCAACTTAGATCATCGGAAAACAAGAATCATGATGATTTTCTTAGAAAAAAGTTGGAGATTTGAGGCTGAGCGTTATGGAATTCTCTGAGGAAACTACCTATAGCTAGTAAAGGTTCAACCTAAGTCTGTCGACGTTTATTTAAACACAGATCAGGTAGATACCTACTCTACTGTAGATTTTTTATTTGGTGGTTTTGTCAAATGGCCTTTTAATCTATAGTAACTAGGTCCCGGATATTATAGTAGGTAGGTGCAGAGCCAGTTTGGTTTAGGTATACCTATTATGTAAGATCTCTCTACCGTGATGGATCTGCTAGCAATAATTCCAAGAGGTCAGTTTCGTTTTGATGAATGTAAATCTTCATCCTGCAAGGGATGTAGTTACAGAGTGATAGGTGGTCAGTGGCATGGTGCTGCCGAGCTGCGCAAGCGCAAGGGTCGCGTGAGACTCGACGCCGGATGGACGCAGGAAGGAAGCTTCTAGTTGCCAGCCTGCTCCCCTCGGATCTATTTTAGAGTTCATTCGTTTTATTCTATCATTTACAGAACATGCTTTTTAATATAAGCCGACTTGGAATGGCGGCATCCCGTTCTGGAAGCCTCACGTTAAATTGGAATGAATTTTCCAGACCAAGTAACGGTTGGATGGAAAGAGCTGAAATATCCGGTACACATTTTACTACCAAAAAGGAGAAATGCTCACCAAACGAATAAACTAACTTAACCTTTTTAGGGCAAAATTATTGTATTTGGTAGCTTCTGGTGAGCAGAACACGTGAACGTTAGGATTAACGATTAAATTATCTAAGACCATATCTCCTCTTTCGGAGAAAACAGTTAAATGGCACTAAACGTGGAGTTACATCTTTAGATATGGTTTCCGTAGATTACCTAAACTGTTACATTCAAATTTTTATCAGCAAGTTTAACTAGTTCTATGAAAAACAATATACTTAGATAATCTATTTGTAGAATCCGTCACTGAATAAGGTTTGAAATCTGCCAAAAGGTACTTACAAAGAAACTGAAGAATTGATAACCTCTTACTTTTGGAAGTCTATTTAAAAATTAATTCTACCGTAATCTGTGTTTCTATGCTTTGTGTAGTCATGGCTGAATAAGTTACCTTCAGAGACTTATGAAGACTTTCACCATCGTCGACCGCATCTTCGCTCAGGTGATACCATCAGGTGAAATAGGATTTCAACGCAATCCTGTTAAATAAAAAATACATTACTACTCGTTAAAAAAATGTGAATTAAAGGTACTTCAAGAGAAGTGGACCATAAAGTGACCAATGCATGGATATTGAACTCATGTAAGGGAATTCAATCCCCCCTCCGCGCTCCGTTGCGTTGCGTTCGGAAATGGACAATCATCTATCGGAAGTAAAGGTAGTACCTGCGATTAGTTCATAATTTATGTGTGAAATTGGACTGAATCGTGTGTGCTGGAATCTGTTGTTATAAAGAGTGAGGGATACTATTTGGTATTTGGCGTTTATAAAAGGTGTAACATAATAAACGCAAGACCTCCTGTGTGGTCTCTTGGACCTTGTAACTGAACAACTTTTGTTCTACGAGTTCTAGAAATTCAGAAAAAGAAATTAGACTTTCTATTGGAACTGACGCGATCAGTTGATCAACATGAATGGTAAAACTAAAAAAAAGTATGAATTTCTGAAAGTCATAGAACAAAAGTTGTTCAGTTTCATGGTCTGAGACAACACACGAGAGGTCTTGCGTTTGTAATGTTACACTTTGTATAAACCTACGCCAAATTCTTGATAGATATTTTTAGGACCCACAACCGTAGTGTCGCAGTCCACTTCTGGACATAGGCCTCTCCCAAAGCTGCGCCACAAAACCGTATCCAGCCTGACCCAGCCTCTTCACCACTACCTAAGGAAGTGGTATTTAATTTCCATTTACTGTATCTTGCTTACTTTACGCCGCTATATAAACTTTTAAGTGTAACTTTAGCGTATTACTTTTCCTTTTGACGTAAAACTCGTTACTACGTCAAGCGTGATAGGTCTAGTCAATATATATTTAACTTGAATAATGGTCGTTTACGATCATGCATGATCGATAAATGTCTAGTGATCTACGTAAGTAGACTTCACATAGACGTTTAAATTCATTGTTAATTTGAACAAGTAATACACAGACGATTTTAAACATCATATGGTATGTTATGCTGTTGGATCTTTCTGTTCCGCGATGAAGTTTAAAAAATGTCAATGTTAATGACTAACATTTTTATTAATTCCTGCTAGATGACGATGAAAGCTTGTGAAAATACTAGCTACCGTTTCCACTAATTCTAATCAAAATATAGTCGAATTGGTAGCGGAACGTGTAAACAAAATGTGACCGCATTCGGCGTCAGGTGCATTCATGAATATTCTGAATAATTTAGAATATAATTGTGTGAAAATGTGGCATTTTATGGCATTTAAACGTTAACGTAGTCATAGGGGAAACCGAAAGAACTTGAAAGTCAAACAAATATATTTGTTAGTTGGCGCCAAGTTAACTGCATGCATAATAATTATTGAAATTAATTTAAACCGTAAGGTGCATTTGCTGTTTGGATTAACCAGAAAGGTACTATTGTACTTTAAATAACACAAATGGTTTGTTTCAATGTCAATTCTGACTTACTGTATCACTTCATGGGATGGGACGAGTAAAAGTCTTTTATTGCCCATTGAAAGAGCTCAAAGAGCTATTGCCGCCCTTTCCTTTTCCCCACTAACCTCCTGTATAAATCCTGTGAAGTACTAACAGTTCGACAGTTATTTATTATGAGCACTGTACTAAAACAACACGCAGCACTTCCATACAGCACTGAATTTACTAAAAAAGACGGAAAGATATAGTTTGCCCTCAAAGAAGTACAAAACATGCTTTCACAGCCAAGTTTTACATGTACCTCGGACCGCTACTCTATAACAGGCTAAATGAAAAAGGAAACATCTACTCATTAAATCACAGTAACTGCAAGAAAATCCTTAAGGAAGCTCTTCAAACTATGTCCTATGAAGATACAGAGAAGTTATTACTTGTGCTAAAGTAAATATTGTTCATATTTTTTTTTGTTTTTATAATTAGTTAGCTAAGTTAAGATACTATAATTGTTATATACCTTTTACATATTCGTACCAATTAGATTATATTAAGCTTTGTGATTTTTTTTGTCAATTAAAGTTACCTTCAATCGCCTGAAACACAGGATAGTTCAGGCACAAATCATGGTGAACTTGACGTGATAGATTTAAGACAAACTGTAAACGTTGTTCCTTATATTTTTGAATAAATTTTATTATTTATTTATTATTTAATTAACCTTTAAAAGCTAACTAAACAAATCATTTTCACAAGCATCATTTGCAGCTTGCAGGGAACCGTTCATGCAGTTTCACTATATTAAAATGTAAACTCACACTTTGTCCTCTCCAACCAAACATTGCAGTAAAAATTGTTATACGCGGCATTCGCACAAAGGAAAAAGAACCGAACAAGTGCGAGTTTGACTCGAGTGTAGAGGGTTCCGTACGTTTATAGACTTCTGATAGGTTTCCCTGTAATCTAAAGGAAAAAAGTTTTGTTTTTGTATTTTTTTCAAAATTTTCTAAGGGGAGGGGACCGGGTAATTTCATTATCTTAAAATTATAAAAAATAAATATTTGAGATGCTCACAATCAAAGCCTTTTTATTTGATAGACATAGTTTGCAAAACATTTTTTTTTTTCATTTCCCTAAAAAAATACCTACATTATAATCTACATGAACTTTCACATGAGAACATTCTCGTAACGCGTACAAAGAACTCTTATCGTGTAAGTAACAATTAAGCGATCAATTGTAATAACTGCAATATGAAGTCGAGTCGGCCCTTCAATTAGCTAATAAACGCTGATTATGTTTGTTTGTTTCTGGTTTTATTCTTCTTACAAGAAATCATATGAAGCTATATTTAAGCAGCTAATAACCCTTCATTCAATGCCCACACAAACTGGGCCTGTTAAAATAAATTGTCAAAGAATGCTCCTAATTTACTGTAACAAAGACCTTGCAACTTTAAGTCACCAGGGTGCTAATTTTAGCAACACTAATTGTTGTTCCTAATTCAATTGTTACTATTTCGCTATTCAACCTGCGCGGAGGCAGCGCTAATCTCTGGTTGGAGTGTCTAGCGTTAATTGAAAGCCAGACGGCTTAATTCCCAACACAGCTTGCAAACAAATATCGCTTTGAACCATCACATGCGCATATTTCATACTTAAACTTACAATAAGTGGTCAACCTCGAGGGATATAGCTTTCTCCAAGAATTTACCCATTAATATGAATAAAATAAACATCATTGGGTTATCGATCTCCTTTTGAAGTTTTTATGTTAACGCTCATCCGCTCATCTAAAAGGTTCGAAAACCGCAACGGTGGTATCTTCCACCACTCATTCCTCCATCCTTAAACTGCATTATAATATAAACCTTTGATATTACTTTTATCGAAATCCATTTTATTCTATAACAACTTAAACGCATTAAACTATAAAAGAACTCAGATATTCAAATAACACCAAACACAATGCATACTATAAATCATGAAGAGACGCTCAGTTATGATAAAGAACTGCACTCGCTTCGTCGTCGCCCGCTAATTCTTATTTCCTCATTAGGTGGACCGTTCCCCGCTTGCGAGTTGCGCTTGCGCCCATTCAACAAGTCGCCTCACCTCCCCTCTGCGCCATTATCCCCCGACTGCCCCTTCAACACTCCACGATACCAATCTGTTGAGCAAAATTACCTAGAGTGCACTCAGCTTCTGCTAAGTGTTTTGATTTATTGTCCTTTTATTGGACACTCATCCGCTGGTCTCGAATAAAACAAATAGACTTCTGCTCAACATCATAATAATTTGGAAGGTCATTATACTGATGCTGTTCACAATAAGTAATTGAAATATATAAAAAACGTGCAAGAATGTTGAAATTGTGCCTTTTTTTGGTATCAGATTTATATAATTTTTTCTACAAGATCTAGGTCAACCTAACAATAGGCATAGTAACTCAGTTTCCAAATAATAACTACTTGTATTTATTAAGCCGGCATGGCATGTAAATATTACTCGGCGTTGTAAACTCGACTGATAAAGGCTAGCAATAGTGCGGTAGATTAGGAGGAGTGCTCTCGAGGGTAGAGTGTGGCAGAGGCGGCGGGAAGCATGCCGGTGGGCCCCAATTTGCCTCAGCATTATCCAATTGCCGGAATAAAATGGTTGGCGTGGGCCAGCGCGTGACCTGCTCTCGAATTTTGAGTCCGCATAGGTGCAATACAAATGTTCTAATTTGCACATCTAAAAAGTATTTAAAATTACATTAAATCTACACAAATTTTATAAAAAGTGTTTGTGTTTGTATGTAGGAGGAAAAGTCCGAAAATACTCATCAGCTTTAAATAAATGTTTCACCAATTGGAAGCTACACTATTACCGAGTACTATGTGATATATTTCTTCTGTACAACGCGGTAGTCTGAGAGTAGGTGGGTAAAGACATAGGTATATATCTGGACCGTTTACACAACCTGATAAGAGTTATAAGGAAAATGTGGAAATAATCTTAAAACTAGCGTTTGGAAAAGGTTAGAAGCAACTTCGTCTGAAAATAATAAGAAAGATAAACCTTTTGGAGTAGGTGCTTCTCGCTTGATTTGAATTGTCCGGTACAGTAGGAATTTTCTTAGCGTGTCAATGGTAATCTAAATTGTATTGGCTCAGAACATAGCTACGAGATTAGAATCAGTAGAGTTAGCGTTTATTAGTTCCTGTAACGCCGAGGTATTAGGACTCATATGACGTACGATGAAACAATGTTAGTGGCTTTTAACCGTTTTGGGCAATTTTATAGGCGGTTGTAGGCACTGATGCTATAATTTTGTCTAAAGGAGTCGATCTATGTATAGGGTGACTGATAATTAGTGACCGATACTTAAACACGTGATTGTACTCATTGTAACAAACAACTTTCCCAAAGAAACATTTTTTTTATACTCATTCATTATCACAATAACACAACAGCCGTATGAAATTTGCGCACGCGCGCCTGTGACCTATCAGCTGTTAGCCGCGTGACGCCGTTTTGTCTCATTACTATCGTACCGTGAAACTGTGGGTAGGCAGAAAACCCGTGCGGCGCCCGAATTTCATACGGCTGTTGTGTTATTGTGATAGTAAATGAGTATAAAAAAATGTTATTTGGGAAAGTTGTTTGTTATCATGAGTACAACCACGTGTCTAAACATCGGTCACTAATTACCAATAACCCTATACAGTTTCATTATTTGCGTGCGTTACAGCTCTATAAGAGTCAACCTTGTCACGCAAGGACACCTGCAAAATATGGCTTGGTCAGGGTTATCTATCGGCGGTGGCGACCTCTCGCTTCCGGCCCTGGTTCAATCCATGGTCCGGAGCGAGAGGGAATGGGACGCCGTCACCTCCTTCTGCGAAGCAGTCATGCTAGCGAAGGAGGTGGCGGGACGTGAGAGAGAGAGAGCCTCACGTCTCAGCCGCCGCGGGAGACGCACCGGGCGTCGGGGGCCATGTGGTGGCCCCCGGCCACCGTAGGCGCGGGCCTGTGGCCGGTGAGCTATGGGCTAGCTCGCCGTCTGTCGTCTTATGACGACAGGCCGTGTCGACGGCGCGTTCGTGTTCCACGCGCGCCTCAAAGAGAGTCAGCAAACAGGAAGGGGTCCGTAAGGACCGATGCCTGCCAGGGTTGCGGGACTGTTCGAAAGAGATACCGCGGCCCTGGAACACAAAGGGCAAAGGAAGGAACATGGATGGGTTTTAGTCAGTAAAAGTTTGACACTCCTCCTGCTCAGCCCAGAGCGGGAGGGGTTATTTGATGATTTCCCAGAGGTAAAAAAAAAACAGGGTTATCTAAACTTCTTCAAGGCGTTAATCCGATTCAGACACCTACTAGAGAGCAAGTAGCGCAAAGCGACAAACGATAGACATTAGGTAACACTTCGTAGAAAACAAAGATAAGCCAGTGTACTCGTGCACCATTGATGCATGATTAGCAGGCGCCGCAAATGCGCGTCGTGGCGCTTAGACCTAACCTTAAAGATGTCCATCATGTCCTACATTATGCCCCCTGAATACCTACCTACAATGTGATTAGAATTTCTCATGCCATTGACAGCCGACTAACTCGTGTTGGAATATTATTAATCAAAGCTTCTAATAAACAATTTGTGAAATAAATATGGGGTACAGATCTGAAGTTTATCTCTCGGGTCAGTAACGTACGGATTTAGAAAAACAGCATCCACGCAAGTTAGTATCCACTGGCGCCTATTTACAAACCCACGAGATAACTAGACATTAATTAATTTAAATAAAAACTGCACTTGTTTTCATTTTCACACATAGTATCGCAGCCGTCACACATAATCTACGAGGGTCACAGGCCAGATTTGTTGCTATGGACTATGGAGTATGTGAATATTTTTATACATGACGAACACTTTTACCTATAGCAGAATAAAATTATTTTTACATGCAGGTGATAAAAACATTGCAAAGGCACAGCGCATGCTCCATTGATCACTAATAAACTTTTACATTTTATCCATAATGTAGCCATGCCAATTTCAAGGCTGGCCGTGGATCTACAGATTTGAGCAGTATCATGATGTTATTCTCTATTGCTATTTGTTGGTGCCTTCATTAATTTGTATTACCCAGAAACCTTGCATTTGTCATTTAAGATGAGATCACGCGTGACTACAACAACATTACAATATAGAGCTAATATAGTAACATTACAGTTCAAAGGTGTACAGTTTCGCTCGTCTCGCCGCGCCCACCTGACCAATCTATCTCATTTAAAACTTCGTTATTTAGGTTATTCTGCACAAACACAAATACGAGTGACCCGTCTTGGGTCACATAAGTAGTAAAACTTTGCTATGAAGCAATTAACAAGTAAATTATCCGTGAGTGCTTTCACAGCGCCCTGCGTCCGGCGTGCGCTTGCGCTCCCAATTGGACTTCCGAGCGCGTTTCCGAAATCGCTCCAACAATGAACTGACGCGACGATTTTAATGACTGCAAAGGGAGTAGTTATTGTTTTGTTATTATTACGGCACGAGACAGGAAACTAGGTAATTAGGAGTTAATTTACTTTGTTACTTTATTTAACTTTCTCGTGTGTGCAGGCAATTGATGGCTTCAGTTATGTATTATGAATTAATGCAAACTTAAGAAGTCTTCAATACTTACCTAAAATTTAGTGTCTGCTTGATAAACATGCTTATGACAGTGCCAACTGAACATGTGCCTACAGTTCTTAATAGCGTGTCATGTCCTTGTTCCGCGTAAACAAGCACTTTATGTTAGTAACAAGTGGCGCTAAACTTTGCAATTGTCAAGTCAAGGTTCACGTTTTCGTACGGTTCAGGGCTCAATCGAGAACTCTACCATAAAAGCGGTCGTTACAAACAATATACGATTCTACCAAATAACGCTTTGCTTGCTAAACAGAAAAAAAACCTAAATTAAAAATTGGGGAGGCGTTCGGTTCACATAGTGGTCAGAGCGAACAAAATGATTAACTTTCCTTATAACTCCCATAATAGAGCAATCGCCACTTTAATAAAAATTGACAGCTAGAAAATGCAAGTATCTGATAAACATATCCAAAAACGAGTTCATCCGTCAGTCACAAATATTAATAAATTGGACATGGAGGGTGCGTCTGGGCGTGGTGTTGTGACAACTATGGCGGAAGAGGCGCGTTAGCAAGGGATTCCTTCGTACTTGCATGCCATAACAAATGATGCCGATGCATCATCATTTATACATAGGGAACCAGTTCATTCATGGAAGAGATTCGTTTTGAAACCTGCCTCGCCCAAATACTGTAAAAAACAGTGTACTTAAGACGGCAATCAGTTTATCAGCAATTCTTCATATAGTACTTGAGCTGAGAAATACATGAATACAATACATATATGTGAATGGGAGATACAAACATGAAGCGAGTGTCCTACTTGTGTGTGATCCGTCTGATGGTTGTGCGTGCGCAGGCCGCGACCCGCAATTATACACCCGAAACAAACAGCACAGATCGCGTCCGCGCCGGTCCTTGCATCCGTTTTAATTGTTACGCGTATTGTTCATCACACTGAATGGACATGACTCAAACGAGATCTGTCTGCGTCACTACGTTTTGTTCCTGCTAAGTATTTAACGCGCTGTGATATCCAGCGGAAACTAACTTTGTAATTAGCAGGGAAATATGAGACGGGCTATATCGGATGTGTCAGCATCAGCATTCATCAACGTATTCTAATGAGTCGCCAAGTAGGCCATAAGACGCAAATTGATTATACAATTCATTGATAACATCATTACCCACGAAGGGCACCCGCTGACAAACTAATTGAATTTATCTATTAAGTCAAACACGCCATTAGGTATAATTACAGAGAGCTTGTCACGATATTTTGACACATTTTTGTGCTAGTTGATGAGTCTATTTCTTGTCTATTTCTCACCGTTCGAATTGTTTGTTTTAATTAAACTCTTATCGTAAAGAAATGCGAAAGGTGAAGAGGGGTGCACCTGCGGCTTCCGGTCACTTGCCATCCGTAAAGGACGTTACCGAACCGTGAAAATCCGTTACAAGCCCTGTTTTTTACTTTCTCATCCATGGGAACGAACGAGTCCGTTACAAGAATACACAACTCAGAATTTATTACACGCAGTCTTACTTTCAGTTTCCTTTCGCGAGTTTGTTTATAATATATCAAAACAAAAAGTGGCAACAACACAACAGCTTTGTTTGCTCTTCAGACGTGTCTCGAAAGAGTCTGCATTACATCTTTATTTAGGTTAACAAAGAAGCTGAAGATCAACGACTACGTGTACACATGTGAATGTGAGACGTAAACATCGGCCAAATTCACTCTGAACACGCGAACAATTAAAAGCAAATAAAACAGATCAATAAAACTGGAAGGATGAAGCTAATTTCAATTCCATGAACATTTCACCCAATACAAGTGAACAAAAGAACTACCCAGCAGCTATTTACTGAAAATTTTGATTGAAGGAAGTTTATTGAACGTAAAATAAACAAGGAATTTGTGGCTTGGTAATTTAATTGGATTAAAACCCGCACCACTAATTATATGACAACACAAGTCATGTTCCTAATAAGGAAGCTCTTAGTTACTATCACTGTTGCCTTGGTGATGCTTGGGTAATTTTAATTATTTTATCTTATTTACAAATCAACACGTGACGAGACGAGATACTTTAGTGTGAGATTTCTGTGTCGATATTTTAAAAAAGCAGATATAGTAAAAAGTATGATCGATGATTTGTCGCGATCATTTCTAAATGAATCTTGAAGCGTTATTGTTGTTCTGAGAGTTCATAATGTGCTGCACGCAATGTCATGTCATCATCATCACCTTCTTGCCTTTATATTAATAGCACTTTATTCATTGGGGTCGGCCCATCACATGTTTTTCTTCTATACATCTCTATAATTTCTGTTTTTTTTTTCTGAATCACTTCTTTTTTAGTCATAAATCATCTTTCACAAAATCCATCCATCTTTTCTTTGGTCTACCGTTGTTATAGCCATCCACTTTCATAGTTAACACTTTGTTTGACAACACGGTCTTCATTCCTCTGCATGGCATATTATTATGTCCATACCACCTCCACCCACCACCGATTTTCATCCTCAGACGCTACTCTACAGGGTGTGCAAAAAGTTAAAACTTTCTAGATACAAACGATCAATATGAGAAATCCCAATTTCAAATATCCACACGCATTTTACGCTTTGTTGCTTGAGCAAATACATGAGTGTTCATGAGTGTCATTACTGCTTGGTTTGTTTGGAGTTTTAGAAACAATTAATTATTTATTGTTCTAGTGCAAACTGGGGTGTAGCTTATGGCAAGAAGGATTGGAAAATTCATGTCAAATCGTTTGCGTAAGTAATCACAATCATAGTTTAAATGATCATCATCATGTATGGGAAACAAGTAACAATTTATTGACTTTACAGAATGTCACGTCGGAGACTGTATTTTCGCGAGAACTGTACTGTGTTATGGGATGTAACGAGGCTTTGAATACTTACTTTCAAAAATTAAGAGGTACGATACTATTGAACTTTGTTTGCGAAAGTATTATGCGACTACTATTGGCCCCTAACTACGTATGTTATCCTGATTCACAGAACTGATTGGGATACCTACCTCACCAGCTTTAGTGGCTGATAGCCTGACGGCAACTTCACTTTCGTTAGTTTGGGAGGCACCCAATCTTGGCAACCTGAGCTACATGGTACAATGGCGTTACGAGGAGCTGCCTGGCACGTGGCAATATTACTCTAACTCTAGTCATTCGGATCAGTCCATAATACACGTGGACGGTCTAAGGCCCTACACAAAATACAGGGTAAGATAGATAAGATTTGATTGGTCCTTAAAATAAACATTTGTATGGCTACTACTCCAACTATTGATTAGTATTTCCAGACCATAATATTTCTCTTTTCAGTTTCGAGTGGCCATATTCCTATCTGGCCGAGGGGGTAATGGGGAGCCAGTTTACTCCGCGCCATCAGTAGTAATCTCTACTTTAGAAAATGGGAAACCTAGTTCAGCTCCGGCTTCGTTGCGGGCTGTGGCGCCTGACCCTAGTCGAGTGGCCATCTCCTGGGAACCTGGCCCATTCCCTAATGGACCACTGATATCGTACGTGTTGCGACTGACAGATACGCAGCCTAACACTAATGACGCTCTTGAGGTATGTTCCTGATATTATAAAACTTTTATGTTTTTAGGTATTCTCAAATTATTATTATTTTTTCAAAATGTACATCCATTTTTAGGACATGCCAGCATCGAACTACACATTATTCTACATGTTTCAAAACCTGGAACCAGCTCGAGAGTATGAAGTATCAGTAGCAATGCGAAACTCAGTGGGAGAAGGGCCCCGAGCTTACGTTAGAATATCTACGCCTCCTTTACCTACGTGTAAGTAAAACGACTTTCTTCTCAATAAACCCAGGCGTATTATATTATACTGCTAGGATAAGATATTATGACAGTTAATTTGTTTCAGCTGTCCCTAGTCAGCAACCGATTTTAATTTTGGGTGGAGAGCAAAACGTTTTAGCAGCACCCGCTAATGACATGTTATCGGATCCTGTAGAATTGTATAGCACGGAATACTCGATCACTGGTAAGATTTTTGTATTGTGACTGGACTTTCAATAAATGCTTATAAAGTCTGTTACAAAAAAATATAATATAATATTGTTTCAGGTGTTGGTCTGGATATTTCAAGTGATTCACTTTTCACATCAGTATCAAATGGTTACGTATACCGCAGCTCCCTCTCTAGGAAGAGTACTTCCGAAGCAATCCTTACACCAGAAAATTACAAGCCTCAAGACTTATCAGTGGATTGGTTGAATCGTCACTTGTATGTCTTGGGCGAAGTTCAGTACCGAAGAGCGGACTTCTCGAATGTAAGCTTTATTACGAACTGGGAAATACTACGATGTGATTTTGATGGGAAGAATTTAATTGTCGCATTATCTGGTTTTATTTCTCGTCCGATTCATTTTGAAGTGGATGCTTATAATGGGTAAGTTTTATTTTCAAACTATAGTTGAGCCATTTGAATAGAATTCAAATGGCAGAGCGGTCCATGCCGCTAAAGGACTATTTTTCATTTCCTTCATTTTGGTTTCATTTCAGTTACTTATTTTGGGCTCAACAAGGAGGCGATCGCGGCGGTCTGTACAGACTCGACTTGGCAAACATATCAAACGGTGTTCGACATGATGGTCCTCCGGAAATGATAGTTCGCGATGCGCATCTAGGAGCATTCACCGTAGACCACGCAGATTTCAGAATACTTGTCGCACATCTTAGAAGGAACACAGTATTAGCAGTATCGCTCGATGGGTGAGTTAAACAAATTGTAATCTTATTAATCTGAGATAAAATATCGCTTCTTATATTCGTGTTCATTATGTTCCAGACGAGAAGTTGCCGATTTTCGAGCAAACACACAAACTCCAATGTTCCTATCAACGCGTTCTATAGCATACGCTGGCGGTCTTTTCTATTGGACGAATGGTAAAGAAATGTTGACCGAGGAATACCACGGCCAAAGCGACAGCTATTTCCACAACGAATATCCTTTAGCCTATAATACCAAGACGATAGCAACAAGGCAAGTGTTGGTTGCTTTGAGGAGTTGTCAACCTATCCCAGTGCCTGTGAACCCGCCTTTAGGCTTGCAGAGTGTGATGGGGATCAACCGTGCAAAGGTTTCGTGGTCGCCTCCCCATCTATTGGGTCATCAGGGAAGTGGAGCGTGGCAGCAATGGACCTTCCATCTCCAACTAACGCATGTCGACACAGGCGATGTAATAGACATGTGAGTATTTCTTTAATCATTGGTTGTGTGTTGCGAAAATATCTAGCTCTAATTGTAAAATGTTTCGTTTCAGTATGAACATAACCGAATCGACGTGTATTGTGGAAAACTTGAAACAAGGTGCAGAATATGTAATAAGGGTAGCTGCTGTTACTGAATCCGGTTCAGGTAAACGAAAACCCGAAACTTATTTCATAAAGAGTTATCTTAAATGCGTTTACTTATGTTGTAATAATATCTTTAGGTCCATGGTCTTCAGAATTTGTTGGTAAAACTCTAGCGTCGTCGCCGAACACTCTACATAGCACTTTATTGTGGTCAGGACCGGATGGGCTGCTGCAAACTGATCTAACGGGAGATAATTTACAAATCCTTATTCACGGGTAAGATGTAACTTTATTCACGCCATATTATCATTTGCCTTTAATTTTTTTAAGCAGTCATGGTTTTTGAAAAATACTATAAACGAGCTAAAAAGCAATCTTGCATCCTTGCTACTAACATTTTTAACTAAATTGTTTTTATTACAGGGCCGATCTAAAAAACTTTCAAATCACCGATATATCATGGTATCGTGACAAGCTTTACTTGGTCACGAATGTTTCGACCGTAATCTGGTATAACACCACAACTCATACGAAAGGTTTGATGTCTAACATGGACAACGTGGGCAGTTTAGCTGTAGACTGGGTCGGCAAGAAGATTTACTGGTCCAACCCGAAACAGCAATTGGTAAGAAATCTAAACAATTCTTACAAGAATCTTTTGGAGTGCGTCCCAAATGGGAGCTATCTTTTTTTTTTTCAATACAATTTCATGAATGTTCATCAACACCGGGACCCCTGATGGCCCCTGTCAATATCATTCAAACGCCAAAAGGTCGTTGTAGCACTACCCTTTTGCAATGAAATGTCATTAAAATCCTTGCATATCGACACATCAGATTTTAAAACGTGACTGTCTCACAAAAAAATACAACAGAGGATAGAGACGTTGGTCTACAAAGGCTAACTTGTTATTAAAACCCGTGCATGTGTTAATCGGCCGGGTACTGTACTCCGTCCCACCCACAATATAACATGTTGCTTCAATTGCAATTTTTCTTTCTTTAGATAACACGAGGCAATTTAGACGGTGGTAATCGAGAGCCAGTACCAATTGTGACGGTAGCTAAAGAACTTACAATAGACTCGTTAGGCGCATACATATACTGGAATACAGGACACGCCGTCGAGGCGGCAAGACTTAATGGAGAGAATAAGATGATATACTATCCTGCGCAGTTGTTTAGTGGGAAACAAGGTAATGTTACTAACGAAATACAAGGTCAAATTTAATTTGCTAGCAAAACTCCGAAGACTTGATCGATACGAAATCCAAACACGATGAAACAATACTAAAAAGGCTTCACTTTTTTGTGGCCTACGACCTCTATTTATCCTAGTTACTTGTAGTATGAGTTGAGAAAATGTTTTTGTTTTATCTTGTTTAGACACCCATGACATCTGCGGAATTTGTTTAGTTAATTTGTTTGTAACCGAACGAATACTCAGTATGTGTTATTGTTTAAGTAATGGGACTGACAGCGGACTTAGAGGAGAGGTGGCTTTATTGGCTCGTTCGAAGTTACGATGGATCTGAACTTCATCGAGCTCCTACAGCAGATCAAATAACGCATGGAGTTAGTGAGGTGTGTTTTTATATTTTACCAAGAGTATACTTGCTTATTTGTTAAATATCATACTACCGTCAAAGAACTGCTTATGATGCGCAATTGCATAGACCCGCAAGTACTGATTGAAAGTTAAGCTATAACACCTGTCTCATAGCTTAACTTTCAATCAGTACTTGCGACAAAATCTTACTCATAGAAGTGACCAGACTTTCGAGTACCAGTATCGTCGAAAATCTAACGGAAACAGCGTTATCCATCTCGACAGACTACCTTAACTTATATCTTTTTATACCCGTTTTATAAAGCGCATGCACTACTGATACCAGAAAAAACCATATCGATCTCTACTCACAATTAAAAATTCCGCAGATTTCCGGTTCGCTAGTGACCCGTCTATCCGGCACGGCGACTTTAGGACCTCTGTGCTACTTCAGCGGTCGTCTCGTGTGGGTGCAGGACGCTTCCCGGGCCGTCGTGTCCGACCTGGCTGGTAGATACACCGCCGAGCTGGTGCCTAGGGTCCATGTCATCGCTGTTCGGAACCCCACCTTGCATGCAGATAGTGGTAAGTTAAAAAAATGCTTATATGTACTTATTCTAGTGGAAGTACACTTACCTCTTTGGTGAGATTTTGCGCTGGTAGTGCCTCGTTTGCAGGTGCATGTTGCAGGCATTGATAACCGCGTGCAGTGCAAGCGTCGAAGGGGTAAAATTACCTGCATAAAAGCAATCAATTACTTCACTATTACATAATGGCTCATAAAATCTGTAATCTATATGTTTGATCAACAACCACGTAAATGTTTTATCTCATTTTCAGAATCTTTGATAGCAATTCCGGAGACGATAAATTCATCGTCAATAGCAGTGGCGGGCGTGTGGGACAAGTTCAACGTGACGTGGGACCCCGCCACTCGCGTCAACGTCAACAACAGCAAAGTTTATTATGACGTCAACTTGCACTTCCCTGGACAATATAAAATTGAGGTGAGAATTAATTGAAATGTGTATTGAGCAATAAAAGCTTCCCAAATCGATGACTTTTCTCATTTCAAGTTACATCGCTAATTCACTGGTTGTTTATCGCTACCTACGGATTCTCATAATCTCAATGGTCAGTAGCATTCGATTGTGCATAGACTCATAGATTTCTGAGATTAGAACCAAAATTGCTTTGTTTTATACGGATGTATCAAAGGGCTTACAAAATACAAGCATCATCATAAGTGATAATAGAGTAATCATGCAGTCATTAGGAAACATGTTATTACCAATTCTAACAACAGCTTGTTCGGGAACAATTTCTTATTGGAATTGCTATTAACAAATTTATAAGAAATTTGTTTATACCTCAACTAATTTATAACGGGACAGTGGCACCGCCAATCCCACGTCCATTGCAAAATTGTCAGCGTCTATTTTTATAACAGTGGGAAAGGGCACACGGACATATATACGATACGACGGCACGACGTCGTGGGCATTCACGACATTATGGCGTTTGCGGAATGATGCACGGAACAACAAAAAAAATACTGGGTCTATTTTTTTTCATCATTGGCCCAGGATTGCATCGTCAGTTTTAACGACGACGACGTCGTGTCGTGTCGCCATGTTTTCGGATGCAAGTCGTAGATTTTCACGACACGAAATCTCGGACACAACGGTACACAACTTTCCATCGGTAAACGACGTCGCATCGGTACACAATATCGCGTCAATGTTGTGGCCCTAAGGGCTTTTTTCGTCATTGATGAGCTGTTTACGAAACTACCATCAAAACAATATTATGTATACTTTGAATTAATTTGACAGAGGACTGTGGAAGAGTCTTGGGTGGAGGTAGTATCGGTCTCGGTGGCGCCGTACAGCAGCATGGAGGCCACGGTGCGCGCGCACACGCACTGGGGCGGCGGGGCGGCCGCGCGCGCGCGCCTGCACTCGCCGCAGGCCGCGCCCTCCGCGCCCCGCGCGCCGCGCATCTACGTGCAGCCTGCGCTCAGGTACACACCTACCATACATGAATATCCTGTAATCTAGAATACAAACAGCATTTGTATTTTCGGTGCTTTCCAAAGCTAATATATACCCTGGTTACTCAACCGCACCTCCAATAAAGAAAAAACTTTAAAAATGGAATGTAATAATTAGGGCACAGCAAGCATCGAACTGTCTAAGAAAAAAATGACGTTACAGGTTGCGTACCGTAATGCTCGGTTCTCCTCACTTACTGATGTAATGCTCGAATCTGAACTGTTATATTGCAAGCAAATGTTTCCGGTGAGGAGTGGCTTAAAATGTCAAGTGCAAGTGTTCGTATGGCTTTACCGACTTTAAAGTTCGTGATAACCGCAAACAACAACGTGCTATCAATTTTTTTGTATGATTAAACAACTCAAAAGCTTCATTTTTATCAGTGGCGGTCCCCAGTCTGCGATATTCCGGTGGGGTAGTCCCGCCCGAGCTAACGGCGTGATTCGCGGGTATGAAGCACAGTGCTGGGTGGTGGGCGCAGACTCTACGTCACCCACTAAGCATTCTGCCTGCGCTGATGCTCATCTATCGCCCTCACATACACAACTCATGCTGAGGGATCTGACGCCTGCTTCTAAGTACTTCTTTCAGGTAAGAGGAATATTTGATTAAAAAATCAACAAATAAACAGTCTAATTGACATCATCAAGACATACTGGCACATTTCATTAGATAAGTTCGAGTTTCATGTAATAGAAACATATGATCCTTAGCATTAACCGGGCGCAAATTCAAACTTCGGGTTACTACTGAGAAACTCACAGTGGAAAACCCAATATATAATGCATTGCCTGGATCTAAGAGCACATCATTAGGAGTCGTGCTCAAAACCAACAGATTAACGAGGTAGTCCTTTTTGAAGACTTGTCAATTTTAACCATTATATTCTTCCGCAGGTCCGAGCTCACACCGATGCTGGATCCGGTCAATATTCCGAGGTAGTATCCACATCGTCTGATGACGTAAACCCCATACCAAAAGTAATGGTGTCCTCTCAAGAATCTATCAAAATAATCGACCTTGATTGCGGAGAAAGTGAAACGATACCTAAGAGTACTGGAATACCTGTTGACTTTGCGGTGTCGACTGAAGAAAACATCGTTTATTGGGTCAATAACTTGGAAGAGATATTTTCGTCGAGGATCAATGGAAGTGGACACTTTAAGGTGAATAAAGAACCTTTTAAATGAACGGTTTGGTATTTTATGTAACCCTGTCGCCCTCTCTAGATCATATGGTCTTCACAGCCGACTGGGTGACATGATTCCCCTTGGTTAGACTAGTTGTCAAGACTTCGTTTTCTGACTACCCGTAACGTCTGACAAAGATCTGCCACAATTATGTAAAATTCTGTAGATCAATGAATCTAATTCGTTCTAACGATTGTTTAGCTAACGTCGATCAACGGTTCAGCGACCAGTATGTGCGTAGATTGGGTGAGCAGGTCCGTGTACTGGACTCAGCTGGAGATCACGTCTATCGAGTCATATGTCACGTATCGAGCTGATCTAGGGACGCCCAACACCCGGCCACACATCACGCGGGTATTCGCCAGGAAGCAACCAATCTATAGTCTGCAGATAGCACCTCTACACCAGTGAGTAGGACATCAATTATATTATTTTAGTTCCAATTTCGAATCCTTTATGGATACTTATATAAATATTTATGTTTTAGATCGCTGTTCTGGTACGAAGAAAGCGATACCCGCTTTCCAGAACTAGGAACAATAATGACGTCTCATATAAACGGCTCCGATATAAGAAAATTCTTCGGAAATCCTGAAACCACCGGTCGGGAATGTAACTGCCCAGAGAATCCTCAAGTAGCGAGACCTTTTGTTATTGACATGACCAGAAGTAAAAACTATGATCTATACTGGGTTGATCCTTGGGTACACCACATAATCGCTACGGATATGGACGCTTGTAAATGCAGGATAGTTGTAGATGCCACCGAAAAGAAAAAGTACGGATTTACACCTCGCTCCATCACAGTAGACAGTAGATATGTCTACTGGTTCAATTCTACTCAAAAGGAAATATTTTACACCACGAAACATCATAAGACAAAAATAGAAGAGAGGAAAACTGCTTATGGATACAAAATTATGGCTCTAGACCCGGGAAATCAGCCGTATCCTCCAAGACTTTGCCTATTTCCTAAAGTTCTACATTTACGACCTCGAGTCCTTTCAAATTCGGCGAACAGCATAACGCTTCATATGCCTTCGGTGGAAAAACCGAACCGGTGCCACTCTATGGAATACGAAATGTCAACGACAGAGTACATAATATTTTACAGAGTTCAGATGAAGAACGATACTTCTCTTTGTGATAAAGAATCATGTCCATATGTCACTACTACTAACTCAGAAGTAATGATCAATGAATTGAAACCATTTACTAACTATACAGTCATGTTGGAAGCGACTAACTACTACGCGAAATTACATGAAGTTAAACCGCTTGTTGGTACTCCGATGATAATACAGACAGCTGCTGAAGGTAATTTCGAGTTTTTAATTACCTAGTTATTTCACAGTACTCGCCCGTAAAAGCTGCAATCAAGTTTTAGAAAAAGTTCGGCCTAATAAAGCGTCGTCTCCCACTTTTTTACATCTCTTTTTTATTTAGGCTAGATGTTTTATAAGTTAAAGCACCAGTACCACTGTCGAAGATTAGGGAAGAGCGAGAGTTGAGGTAACAACTAGAATTCGTTTCCAGATTGTTAGTGTGTATCACAAACTTGTGGAGAGAAAATTCTCACCGGCCGTGTAAACAGCCAGCGATCAACTATTAATCAATCTTTCTCTATCGACACAGGACGAAAGGTCCTGTATCGCATGTGGCAGTTGCCTTACGCCCGGGTACTGTGCATATTTTATTACAGTGATAAAAAACTTACACATTTCCTTATGTTTTCAGCACCATTAGCTCCCAAAGACGTGAAGGGCATGGTGTTAAGTCCTGTACTCGCACACATAGAATGGAAGCCGGATCCCGGACTCTCGTATGAAGTGCACTGGAGAACTGATGACCATAAGCTGAAGGGTAAGCAAGACTCAGTTAGCTTGTTAATACATTGTTATTGAAAACTAGACTAAATTGTTTGTTTGTGGTAAAAAAATATATATCAGCAGCGATGCCTACCGAGACAAATACACTGGCTAAATAAATTCCTTTTACTTCAAAAATATAACATATAATTGGGCAGAGTTGTACTTAGATGTACTATAACACCCACATTCCGCTAGTTAATAATCAACATTTTTGGCCTTTGATTTATAAGCGTTGGTTTCAGTTTAAAGTCATTAATCAATACGCTTTTATGAATATAGTCTTAAAATGTATCCTTTCTGTACAGAGCACAACACATTCGAAGTAGCTCAAGACTGCAACGCCAACATAACGCGGCTGTCTCCGAACACTGCGTACACGGTGTGGGTGCGCGCGCAGTCCAAGCACAGCGCCGTGAGCGCAGACTCCGCGCCGCTGCGCCTGCGCACCTACCCGCCGCCGCCCGCGCTCACGACGCAGGACGTTACGCCGTATGAGATACGTGTGCTGTGGCCGCCGCCCACTTCTTACCAGCTGCATCAGTAAGAATCGCCAGAATAATTTCAACTCTTGGACTACGTAGATGGTTCATAATAATAGCGCCCTCACCTAATACAGGTACATTCCCTCTTTCCTCACTCTCATAGTCAAATTGGACAGCAATGTGACACAACCTCGAGAAGTCAGGCGCAGGGACCGACAGGGCTTTAGCCCATCTTGGGATTCAAAGCCACGCTCAGCATTCCAGCAGTCGCGCTTGCGACCAGGAGCCCAAATGGACAGAACAAAAAATGGATCATAGCATTGGCCACAAAATACTAGCCTGGAAGCCATGCAATAAATCAGCGAATGTTTTTCTTTGGTATTTCAAAACACCAAATATGGCGATTTATAAAGTGAATTTTACGACAGGTCTAACGTCGAACTAATAATATTGCCTTACTTACCAAACATCTTCTTTTCAGATTCAAAGTAGAATACACAGAAGCGACACAATCAAGCGCAACGTGGAAGGCTTGCACCCAAGACGAGCGCAACGAGTGGGTCGCCTCAGACCTTCGCCCCTGCAAACGCTACCGCTTCCGCTTGCGCCTGCAGTACGTCGCTAATGCTCCGCCGTACTACTGGCCACACGACGACCGCTTCACTTTCGAAACTCTTGGTGAGTAGCAACTGACAATAAAACATCAGGTTATTTTGGAGTGAATCACGTCATTCACGTCCCATTATGGATATAAAGGGTGTAGATACACCCTTAACTAAGCCGCGATCACTTTTTTGTTCTGGATCATACCAGGGAACCTTCTAGTTACGGAGATATTGGAGGTCAGTTCCAATCATTAGCATTTTTTTTATAAATACATTTTGTTAATGCTATAACTTTACTTTAAATACCTTCATGACCCCTGTGTTATTGAATGCACTACCAGCACAATATTTTTAGTCCTTTACTTTGAGTCCTACCGTAGAATGATGATTTTTCACCCCAAAAAAAAAGTCGTTTCCCAGCAATAGTTTTTGCATACGGTTAGTGTTACTTAGTTTGATGTACAAAATGCTTGGTTGACGGCTTCGTGAAAGGCCCGTCTACAGCTTGTAGGTACGCAAACCGCTTCGTTTTTGAAAAAATTTCTTAACTCGATCTACGGTTAATCATTGCGTGCTAGATGTGATATACTAATAAATGTAGCGTGAGCTATGTTGAGGATCCGTGTGACAATCCCCATTTGTACCGGACAGCGAGTGCACGTACCCTTAAAGTAGTTCATCTACTTACTGATAATTTGGTGTTTTTATTCTAAACCCTAACTAGTGTTTCTAGTGAACACCACATTTTTAACCTGGCTCAAATAGACTGATTTTGTTTGTCTGAAGATTTTAATTCCCAGCCTAAGGGCGTCGAACCTAACGTTTGCCCGATCTAGGCAAACAAAGTTGTTTAAAAAGCACAACCAATGACTTACTTGTTTTTCATTTTGAGTAATCCTTTTCAGCTTCATCCAGCCTCACTTTCAAGGCCACTTCAATGATAATTATTTTTCATTTACCAGGCGACGTGCCCGGTCCTCCAGGCCCCTTGCGCGTTGAAGGTGTTGGTGACAGAGTACTGCGTGTGTGGTGGACAGAGCCTGATACACGCGGGTCGGCCATCATAGCCTACCGGGTTTGGGGACGGCCGCAGCACAGGTACGATTTTTTTCTTTCTTCTTCTTTGTCGTTCCGTCACTGCTAAAGATCGCAACCTCATATGACACGTGTCCAAGCCATGCGGTCTCCTTACAGAAACTGAATTAGGTAATTGTCCCACGAATTGCTGATTTATGTGCCATTACCACAGTAGGCTGTGAATAACAAACAACGGAACGATAAATCCGAACGGTGCACCTATCTCTTGACGTATCATAAGTTTCCAAATATTTAGTAGGTAGGTAAAATATTTTGATTTTGAATAAGCCCGTTTAGGCACCCCTTCTCTCTATCTAAGCTATTAGGGCCTAGTCAGTTTTAATGATTCATCTGTAAAATCGTACAAATCCATATCCGGCAAGATCTGTCTCTCTGGAAAGATGTGTCTGGGCCTGCTGCGACTTACCTTGACAGTTAAAGAGACACCTGAATGGTCGCCCTCATTGGTCGTTGATTCTTATGAAAAAAGATAAATGGAAATATTCAAAACAGTTTTTTGTCCACCAGGATTGCGCAAGGGAATGACAACATCACAAAGAACCTCAGTGAGCTTCTGCCTGCAAACCTACCTTCGGATATCGACGATAAGATGAAGATGCGCATCGCCAGGGAGGGACTGGAGTTACTTCATAATGGAACCGGTGCGTATACAAGTTCGAACATCACATGATCACAATCTGTTCGTGTTTATCTTTTTGATTATAGTTCGACACCAAAGGGAAAATTGTTCTATCCTGTGTTTTGTTTAAAAGTTTTTCTTCTGCTTTCCTCGTATGTAATGGAGGATGTAATGTATTGTAGATACTTACTGGCTGCTGAGCGGGGGCGGCGGCGGGGGCGGGGACTCGGGCGGAGGGGTGGGCGCGGGCTGGGTGGCGCGCGTGCAGGCGCGCAACGCGTACGGCTGGGGCGCGCTGTCGCCGGCCGCCGAGCTGGACGCGGCCGCGCTGGCGCCGGCGCGCCCGCCCGCTGCGGCGCTCGCGCTCGCGCTGCTGGCCGCGCTCGCAGCGCTGCTTGCCGTCGCAGCCGCTGTGTTCTACGGTACCTACCTCAATATACGAGTACAACACTGAATGCAACAAATTCAAAAAAAAATAGAAAGAAACTCAATATTATTGATATTTATTATGTATAGATCACACAGGATTAGTGCAAGAAACATTTAACAAAGTAGAGGCTTTTCTACTCTACGTGCTATACAGGGTATAACAAGACCCTTCACGAAGCCGTCAACCAAGCATTCTGTACATCAAACTAAGTAACTTTACGAAAAATTATTGCTAGGAAACGACTTTGTTGTGAAAATTTACGTTTTTCGGAAGGACTCAGTGTAACGCACACAAAACATTGTGCTGATGGATGGATTCAATAGTACGGGGGTCGTGGAGGTGTTTACAGTAAAAATCTTACGTTAAAAACATGTATTTCAAAAAAACTTGTGAAAAAGATGGAACTTTGAACCCCATATCTCCGTAACTAGAAGGTTCCCAGGTATGGTCTAGAACAAAAAAATGATCGCAATGACGGGGAGAACAAGTACCTTTCGGCTTCGTTAAGGGTCTTGTTACACCCTTTATTACGATTTCAAAAGGTGAAGGAAAACAATGAGAGGAAACCAGCATGTTGCTGAACTAAAAATTCGGAGACACGTAAAATTCAATTCACCAGGACCCGCACCCGCACTAGAACCGCAAGGTTAGTTATGGCCCACCCCCTCTCATGGAGAGGAGGCCCGTGTCACAGCAGTGGAACTTTATAGGCCTATTATGTTTGGGCCCGATGGTCATACCACACGTGTAACACTGAAATCGACTTTTGTGGTCTCGCATTACGTATTTTTTAAATAATTATTACTGTTCAAGATCTTATTTTCTACTAATAGACATTTGTTGATACTAATTATCTAATTCCATGAACACATTAGCAGCGTACAACGCCCGGGCTCGGAAGAAGGCAGCCATTGAAAGCCAAATAACCTCAAATCCAGCAAGAAGAGGACCGGATGTGGAACTTGCAACATTGCGGCAGTTACCTACGAGACATTCCACGAATATACTTTACAATCAGGCAAGTTTATTTTTACATTTAAAATCTTTGAAGGGTAGTCAAAAGTGTACCCGATACTACGTGTTGGTGGCGAGCCTATTGCCATATACTGGACACAAAACTAGTCCCCGGGCTGTTACTGAAAAAACTCTAGACATAAAAACCCAATTACCCTTTGGCTGCCTATCAAACCCAAGACCTCAGTTCCAGCAGTACTGCTTGTGACCACTAGATTACTAATCAGAAAACGGCGCATATTTTTATGAAAGCTATACGATTGAGTTCTGTGTATAACTCTTACCAGTGCTGTTTGGGACTTAAATGCCAGAAATAATTGAGTCCACATTACTGACTCTGTGTTGCATTCAATAGAAATCTATAACCTTGTTCCTTTCTGTCACCAGGGTGTCCACTGCCCAACAGACGCGGAACTACAAAGCTTGCCCCACATTCGACGAGAACAGATCACTCTGACCAAGTTCCTGGGTTCCGGTGCATTCGGAGAGGTGTTCGAAGGCGTCGCCAGACAGATCAATGGTAGCACTGCTGATACGAAGGTGGCCGTTAAAGTGAGCATTCTTTTAGTTTCAATTTTTGGAACAGATATTGTTCGTTTACACCTTATATTTTTGGTTTATTGTGTAAGTGGCTCCTCGCCAATAATACATAAAAATCTTTTCTAATGGATCTATATCGTTGGTGAACACGATATAAACACATGGTTTCCTAACTCTCATTTGCCTTTGCCGCGTGTGACCAGCCTTATACAACTGGTTCTCTTAAACAAGCCAGAATCAGACTATGAGAGAAAGTGAGATTATGGAGCCAAGTCCACAAGTTAACACTCAGTTCCTTGTCTTCACAGACATTACGCAAGAGTGCCACAGAACAAGAAAAGACTGAATTTCTAAAGGAAGCCGCTCTGATGTCCAACTTCAAGCACGAGCACATCCTGCGTCTGTTAGGCGTGTGCCTCGACAACGATCCTAACTACATCATCATGGAGCTTATGGAGGGCGGCGACTTGCTGAGCTACTTGAGGGCTAAACGCGCTTCACTTGTATGTTAACTTTAACTATTTACTGTCAGCTTAATTACCTGTTTTCACTAACACCAGGCGATACCTATATGACCGCCTCAGTAAAAGCTTACTGTAGGATTCTCGACACTCAAGACTAGAAACTCCAACAATATTTAGGCATTCTTTTACTACTCGCTAAGTGACACCACTTAGTGAAAATGAAAACGGTGAAATCAGTCCAAATGAATTTGAGAATGAATTGAATTTTTGAATGAGAATGAATTTGAGAATGAATTGAATTTTTGAATGAGAATGAATTTGGTGGTTGCAAACACTGGATGAGTTAGTTCTTGCATCGGTGACGTGAAGTTACTATCGTCTTCGTTTTGGATTTCGGGACGATAAATAAGTGAGTTACACTGCCAGGAATTTAGCTAACATTATGCTTCGCTTACATATACCAAAATATAAAATGGAATTCGAACTAAACTCCAGGATTCCCAAATTCTTTGAAGCTTTTAAGGCAATGAAAATGATCCATACTATTCTGCTGTCACTATATACAACACTCGAGTTTTAACAATATTGATTATAATAATCAACTAGCCACCCGCCGGTGCAATATACATATAAACCTTTGTCTAGAATCACTCTATCTATTGCTGAAAATTGTAATTTGTAAATAGCGGGAGCGAGTTTGTTTTATACTATTTAAAGATTGACAAGAGATCAAACAGTTATGATTTAAGAAATATACATTTCGTTGTCTTTCTTTTATCCACAGTATACCCCCGAATCTTTAACACTACTAGACCTCCTCAACATGTGCGTGGACGTGACAAAAGGCTGTCGATACCTAGAAGAGATGCACTTTGTCCACCGCGACTTGGCCTGTCGCAACTGTCTTGTCGCACATCGCGGCAATGGCCGAGTGGTCAAGATCGGGGATTTCGGACTGGCGAGAGATATCTACAAGAATGACTATTATAGGAAGGAAGGGGAAGGTAAGATGCTTTATCAATGCTTTAATCTTCGGAACTACTGACTCGATTCCGAAATTTCAAATTCACTAATAGGAGGCTCGCCAGTGTCATAGGCTATATTTAAACTTTTACGTGGTATTATTTCCGACCATAATGAAAGCAAAATGAACATTGAAGTTGCTGTGTTTCATTGGCCGCTATGCTTCTAATTTAGTAATTTTCATCAAGAATTCCCACTTTGTCAAAATAAGATCGAATTTTCTTCGAATTCATCATTTGAAACCTGTTACACAAAAGGAAGGAAGTTTATGATTGTGTTGTGTTCTTTTTACAAGAAGTGGATGGTGATGAGTCAAATGTTCTGACCTCTGTTTTATCCTTGTATCCGCAGGGTTGTTGCCGGTGCGATGGATGGCCGTGGAGTGCTTAGTAGATGGAGTGTTTTCTTGCCAGTCTGACGTGTGGGCGTGGGGTGTACTCTGCTGGGAGGTAAGATACATTAGTATTAAGCGACAATATACAACTTTTTTATTGATATTTAATAGGCAAAATGTGGCTGCACCACAGAGTACAACTTTGCCTAACACTTCTTGCTTATGAGACCTAAATAAGGCGCGGTTTTCACCAAAGTGGGAACATGTAACGAACAGACAATACATTCGTGTTGGAAAAAGAACAAATGTCATCTATTCCAATAAAGCCGAGAATCAGCATTCTTTTAACGTCCCCAAAACTCTCGCCTTTCACCACTTCCTAGTGCTTTAGCTAAGGAAATAATCTCGCGAAAAAAGACTTCCCAGCAACCTAATGGTTGTTGCGGAAACCTGAACTGATATATCGTTATCTTCCGTTGAAATTTTCTTTGCTATTGTCTTCATACGATTATGTATGACCAGGTACTATCACTGGGCCAGCAGCCCTACCCCGCGCGCACGAACAGACAGGTGCTGTCGTACGTGCGCACTGGAGGCACGCTCGATAGGCCACCCAACTGTCCTTCAGTTTTGTAAGTATTTTTATTATATTTTTACAAGGAAAGCCATATGGACTTTTAATAGTTATTTTACCTCACTTTCAAAATCACAGTGAGCTTTATTTTCTTTGCAATAAGGTTGCTAATATCATATTTTCTTAGACGGTCGCCTCCTTGTTTACCTTCTAAGGTTCAGTGAAACCCGTACGGACTGATTGCGGACTAAATGAGTAGCTGTGGACACCGGACTTTGGCAGATAGTTCAGAAGATTATTTGTCAAAGTTCGGTGTCCGGTCTGTCCGTACATATTCTCGATACAAACTCGTTGAAACAGTAATAATAACTTGTTCTAGCTACGACTTACTACAAAAGTGCTGGAGCTACTCGGCGGAGGCGCGGCCGTCGTTCCGGCACTGCCTGGACGTGGTGCGCGCGCTGCGCGACAAGACCTCGCCCAACATCACGCTCACGGCCACGCCCACGCCCGCGCCGCACTACCTCACGCTGCTCGGAGACGGTAACTACACTACTCTTCACTAAACCATCAACATCATACTTATTACTCATATGCATGAATAGCAATTAAATTAAGATAGCTTCACCTGTCCCATCGCTAGGGACGAGGAAGCGACCAGTTATCGAATATTTTCTCGCTCCAGAAACGTCTAAAAGATTTTAGATATCGTGTTTTCGCTGACTGCTGCGAGAGCTGTCAAGCAGCTTCGATTTTAGTTCCTAGCTCTAGCGGGAGGACGGGTGCCCAATCAAGAAAGCTTAGGGTATACTTATCCGAGAGTCAAAACTGGGGTGGTGTCTCAGCAACGGCCTCTAAGCTGTTGCGATTTATTTCTTGTTATTTCATGGCAGAGCGGCAAGTACGACCAGTATAATTCAAGCCCTACGGCACTTAATAGAAATACTTATGCAGTGGAATGCCTAAAATAGTTCAATGATCTTCATCAATCAGCAATTCAGCATGTTATCTGAAATTTAGAAGCAGCTTTAGATTATTATGAAAATATTCTATTATTAATTAATAAAAACAATTCTAATTACATGTAATCTCAACTAACCGATGTATTGTGCATGCGCTGCATGTTCAGATGCCGTCGACAACCGCACCTACCTATTGGACGAGAATGACAACGCCTGCTTAGGTTCGTGAACAATCATTGAATGACATCATGCTACTTATTTTATACTCAGTCTTCTTGTAACTAATACCATAATTATGATGCAGATGAAGACTTCCCAGAGCATCACATGGAGCCATCGCGACTGCTTCCCGAACGAACTCCGAAGTATTTGGAGCTCATGTACGACAGCGACTCGGCGCCCGGCACCATCTGCGACGGGTACGAGATACCCAGAGCGCCCATCACGTACATGCCTCCCTTCTCAAGACACAGCATCGTCGGTGTCGCCCCTAATAGACTGATCAAGCCACCGCTGTACAGAACACATTCCTTACGAACGCACACGCGTCCACCGAACGCCACTATCATTCCCCTGCGGAACGGGCTGGTGAAGCGAGCTTCACTGTGTGAAGAAATTAGCGCTCGAGAGCCGAGACCGTGTTCGTCACGAGAACAACCGCGCGTTGACTTAGACTTTGATCAACACGTATTCAAGACTCCATTTTGAACTGTGATATTAGAAAAAATAATTATGCAATGTGTAAATTTTCCACCGAATGAGGATACTGTTTTAGAATTAAGTGAATATTTAATATTATTTATTTTCACTAGATTACAGTGTGTAAATAGAGGTGAATAAATTCGTTGTACATATTAGTTTAAGCTACCGAGCAGTAATGATTATTGCATCTGTAGAAAACATCACGAGATAACATATTAATGCATTTATTAAGAGCCAATTAATTAAATATATTGCCTATCATCATAGTCTCTATATTATTTTAATTTTATGTAATAGCTGTACGTCCATTTCCCCAATTGAGGCAATTCTCATTCCTCATACCAGTAGTACTCTGTTTTATCAAGTTTTCAAATAGAATGAAATGGCACTGTTTTAGCCGGAACCCGTGAACGCGCGTCAACACCCGGGGTCAATATCAAGCGAGCATTGGTACGCAAATGTTGGCATTGCTCAACAGTTCAAAGCTACAGTCTAAAGTACATAAACTGAGGTTATCTTTGATGATGCATGCATGCTGTAAAAGTTAATTATTAAAGGAGAGAAATAAAAACAAAGGACGAACATTTAAATTTTTATTTGCTAAACGATTAATTTATTTGCTAATTTACAACTAAAATAGGAAAAGTGCATCTTTTGAAACAGTTTAGCTAATTCACCTAAAAGTTGTTATTTAGTTTTGCAGGGAGATGTACTTTTTTATAATAAAAGTAGTCACATTCAAGTCATTTCGCGTGTGTACAACTGGTACACACCAAGAGGTTTTATTAAAATTTAACACCCAACACATTTACCGACTTGTTTAAAAGATATGCTATAGGAATTTCACGTCTCACAACTTTACTTCCGCCTTGCTATATTTTTGTATGGGTACACGCCGAGCGGAATACTACGTCCAAATGGACTTTCGATTAAGTACATCAAAGCGTGAATTCAACACAATAATTGCCATGAAACCATCGAGTCACTGGCTGGCGGGTATAGGCCCGATCTGTGGCCAACAGCGGTAAGAAATGACAACGACGGACTTCAAGCAGCATATTATGCCTGTACATAGTACAACAAATTGTATAAGGGTACAGACATCTACTGAGACAAAGACTACATTAAGACTTATCGCTGATCCGCGTTTAAGTCGTGTCACATTTGACATGATTGTCGACCTACACGTCTCATTCTGGAAGATTAATAGAGGTAGTAAAATAATGTTACGACGACGCAACGTCAGAATCTGAGAAAAAAAATAAGTGCTTTCGTGCGTTCAAATCCGCAAACGAAAGCTAATAATAAAAATAAAATTATACCTTTCTTAACTAAATAAAAAATCTTATGCGGTATTACTAGTCTTATCTAATCGCCGTCTTCGGCAATCTCTTGCTTGACGCGTTTCTCATGCTTCAACATTTCGGTGGTGGTTACATTGCCACCGATGGCGGGAGGGTCGTGGTGGTCGTCGTCTTGTGCGTCGTCTTTGCTGTTCTCGTGAAGCAGTACGTACTCTCGCTGAGAGAAACCAAACTTGACCACATCGCGTTCAAGTAACTCGACATAGCGGCGCGGTTCGATCTTTTTATTGTTCACGAATGTACCGTTCGCTGATTCTGGTGACAATAAGAAACAAGATCTAGTAAGTATCTCATCGCCAAACTCTCAGGTTGAAATTTTGCTAAAGCTTTTATTTTTTTATTTTAAAACTGGAGACGAGCGATGCGAGCGTGCGAGTCTTCTCCACTTTGGTTAAAACCTAAAACCAGCCATCAAAGTGGTGGCTACATACCTAGGTCAATAACATAGGGCCGGACCCTCCGTCCCTGCGTGCCGTCCGGCCTGGTGAAGGGCGTGGCGCGGTACTGCAGCGCCGCGTGCTGCTTGCTGATGGACGGGTGCTCCAGAGCTATGTCCACCACCTTCTTGTCGCGACCGATGAGGAACGCTGACTGACGGTGAATGTACAAGATCGGTAGCGCTTTATCGCCTTTGAAGGGGTAGAATCTGAAATTGTCACAACTTTGGGTTTATAATATTGTTTTGGTTTATGTAGGCGCTTTGCAGATGCAGCAACTATTGCAGTAACTGGCAATTAGCTGTTTACATATATCTCAATGGGGCTGCGCACACGTAGCAATTTACTCGAGTTACGACTTCCGGTGATCGACAACAATTTTCAGTTGCTGCAATCAATGACTAAGTTAGTTTCTAATTGCCGGAACTAGCAACTGTAGAATTTGCATCAGTTGTGTAAAGTTGTTGGTTTCCTCAACCGACAATCGCAATGTGTCGGGCGATTCCACAGCCCCCCTCCCTCCAGTGTTGGTCCCCTTTTTTTTTCGGATGGGAAATCATCAAATAACTCCTCCCGCTCTGGGCTGAGCAGGAGGGAGTGTCAGACTTTTACTGACTAAAACCCATCCATGTTCCTTCTTTTGCCCTTTGCGTTTCAGGGCCGCGGTATCTCTTTCGAACAGTCCCACAACCCAACGGCGGCGACGTAATATAATGAGAACAAATGCTGCTTCTTCGATATCCATCATCACACTGTACGTAGCGTAGATAGCCCCTCAGTTGTCAAAGTTGCTCACAGATTGCCAAATTGCAAAATTGCGCCAACCGTAAACCGTGCTATTTGGTTGTAGCAACTGGCAAATTTTAAAGGAAACTTTTAAAAAGTGGATAGTTACTTCAACTTAAGTTGCTCCATCTGCAAAGCGCCTAAAGGGGAGACCTTTGCCCAGCATAAAAATGAGTGTGATATGATATACTGCCTATAATTTGATTGTGTCTAAATTCCAATTAAAAGATACATCAAACAGGTTTAGTTCTTAAGCCTCTAAAATAAATAGCATCATATTTACCTCCACCTCCTTTTAGGCTGCTTAGCATCATCAGGTTCTGTATACTTAATCACAACTCCATTGACCGTATTGGCATCAGCCGTAAGTTTCCCAGACAGACCGAAGTTGGGTTTTTCTTTATCAGCTGGAGCATCGCCGTCCTCTGTCTTGGCATCTCCCTTTCCCCAGTCGTATTCTTTATTCTCGTCAGCATCTGCAAATCTATAAAAACCGATATTTTAGATGATGATTTCATTATTTAAATCCATAATCTGTATTTATTTGCCACAATGATACTGTAAAATGTTATCTTATCATGTTTGGTTTTCACGCATTTATGACCAGTACCAACCTGCTCTTGCGGTCCCGTGACCTGGCCTCTGGCTTGACTGGCGGTCGTCCGCGCTCCGCATTGCGCTCATCCGGTCTGCCAGACCGCTCCCTCCTCTCATCCCCGCGCCCATCCCTGTACCGCTCTTCTCTCGCTTCTGGTCTCTCCGGCCGACGACTGCGCTCCTTGTAGCGCTCTTCTTGACTTCTCGATCGTGACCGCTCTCTATCAAAAAATACACAGCTACAATCAAGTCTTCTTATCGCCGTAAGTAGTAGAAATAAATTGCAGAATCATGTTAGCGCGTAAAAGTCACCAAAGATGACAAAATCAACAAATGCTTGCATAATATTTCTTAATTTTGATACTGCTAATAGGTGGGTACAGAGATGAAGGTACTTAAGTACTGTACCTATGGTGTGACGCAGACGGCTTGTCGGGTCTAGCAGCTGTGCTTACGGGCTTCTCTCGACGAACTTCACGTGGTCTGTAACCGACAAACATAATAACTGATTAACCACACACACTCCTCAATACAGACGATTCACAATGATTGCCAAGGATTGCAAACTGGGTGCTCCACCACAATAAATTTTATTTCAAGCTTAACAAAAAAAAAATACAACAAGAATAATAATAAATATATTGTAATTTTATTATTTAACTGAAGTAACCTAAAAGCCCTACCAAAGATCCTTTTATTTGCTCAATAGTGAGAAATTTATTTGGAAAAGGATAAAAATGGAATAAAATCGACTCATAAATAAGAGAATATTATGCTAGAGGCAATCATCCTCAGTTTAATAACGTTTTGGCGTAACAATATATTCATTAATTTATCTTCAACACGAAGAACCAATTATTTTGACACTCCTATAATCGTACACTTACCGTTACTTTGAAACACAATGTTGATTCACGAGCATACCTACAACGTTCAGCCTTTTGTGAACTTCTCATATTTTGACTAATTATTACAGTTATGTTTTAAATCAAATGGTTAGCTTTTAACTAAGCTAAAGGCCAGTCAAGGCTAGTTTTCTTTTAGTCTCATCAAAGCACACAACAATGCGCGGGTCTACGTACTTATAGTATTAAAAGTATTGTCTTCTATCCTCGTATTTCAGTTTGTCGCAATTCCTCATGTTTCTATTCTTTTATATATTATTATGTATCAAATAAAGTCATGGTTGCGTTCGCGCCATAAATGCGAATAAATTGTTCGAACTGTTTTTTCCTTCCATTTATTGTTTCTATCTTGTTTAACTGGCTTCCTTTTTTTTCATATTTTGTATCAATTCATTGATATTTTATTGCATTTGTGTAAACATAAGCGAAACTGCTTATAAATCAATGCATTAACAACCATTTCCAAGGTGCTTTGTTAAAAATTTGCAGGTGTCCAAGCTACACTTTTGAGAAACATTACGATAATTATGACTGATGATGATGTACTCCAGAATAATACAGCAGCTAAATACATATCAGCTTGGTAATAGAAGTGATAAAAGAAGTGATTTCCCAATTTGAATCATTCAGCATTTCCATTCAATACTAACAGCAACTTTACTTAGCTGTATGAGTTCCAATATCAAAATCGTTTTGGAACCTAAAGCAATACATTTCATAAGAGTAGACAGTATTCTGAATAAACACAAACAAATTAAAACAAACAAACTCGAAGTCCTCCAGCATGTATGTGTGTAATCTGCAAATCCATTCCTCAATATGGTTCTTTTCCGTAAATATAACAACTGAACCGTCTCAAATCCATAGAATTTTCATTTTGACATTCTGTCGACCAATATTACTCTCTATAAAATGTCAAATTCTATTCAATTTACAAACTTTTTGTAGGTTTAAGAAGAAAAAGACTTGTTTTCCATTTTCGTTGTGATGTCATTGCAAAAGACTGATCCATCACGCAAATCCATCTTGTATTCAGCTATCTGGTAGTATTTCTACATAAAGTCTAATTTAATCTGTTGTCCATCGTTTGATTAAAAATGTGAAGAAGATTTCCCTTGTTGAAAGCACTTGGTGCCTGCATAATCCAGAATTAAAATAGTAATCCTTTGCTAATAAGCATTCCAACAAATCTATAACAATCGATGATGGTTTCACACATGCCTATAGCAAGTATCATTTAGGGTGCAAATATTAAAATATCTTTGCAACACCGACATGCTCTGATCATTATATTTTTCTGTAGAGTAGTCACTGTAAAAATAAATATAGTTATTTAACGTCGCTGGTACACTGTTACTGACCAGCTGTGGCCAGCAGACACGCATGCAATAACACTCTGTATTGTATGTTAAAATGTTTTAGATAGATGAAAGAATGTTCTTTGAAACAAACTACCAGTTATATCTAACCTAGTAGCGTAAACTACTTACTTCTAATTAGCGGTAACAAAGACGCATTTACATACCTTTCAGAAGAGAAGCCCTCTTCTTGATACCTCTCCTTCCTGTCGGGATACTCCCTCTCGCGGAAGCGCTCGTTGTCAGGTGGACCACGTCTAAGAACAAGACAAGATCCGCATACGATAGTGTTAGAGCGGTTTCAGACTAGCATATATTTTTTTTGTTGCGTATTAGCTCGTATCGGATTACGTGCTCACACGCGCGCCACAATTTGCGCTTCATCAAACAAAACGCCCGTAGACGCGCTTATACCAGCGTGTTCGCTCGAACTGGTGGGTTCAGTCAGTAGCAATATGACAGTAACGCTCGCGGGTCGCGCTTATACTACTGGCGTCAACGCTCGTACGAGCTGCGCGTATGAGAAGAGGCGCGCACTTTTAAAAGCGAGCTTATACGCGCCGAAAATACGCTAACCTGAAACCGCCCTTAACATACATCAGCCTTCTTAGTAAATACTGACGGGTAAATAGTACAGAAAATAATATTTCCCCTATGAGATTTTTCCATATTTTTATTTCAATTTTATGTCAGTCTTGGAAGTTTTACTGCCAAATGTGTTATTGCACAAATATTGTTAAGTTTTACTGATAAGAACTGGCAAGTTCTCTTTGTAGTTTGTTATAGCCAAGTTTTTGTACGATTCTTAGAAATAATCTGTGCTAGGTATTTACTATTTAGCAATCATTACATAATTACGAATACTGAGTAATAATCACTCTCTCTATTATTCTTTATGGTCAACACAATTAAGGTGCAATTATAATTTTATGAGCTCTTCTGCCTTTATTTCGAGAACTTTTTAAAGAACAAATTATAAAACACCATAGACAATCTTATTAATGGTTCCTAAACCAGAACTGCAGGCGAGGTGGGCTGGGGGCTGGTGAGCTGGGGGCCTAAAATGGCTGCTTTATCAGAATCGTAATATGAACCACCTAAAAAAAAAAAAACTTAAAATGTTCTTTATGATTATGACTACAAAGCCCATTTTAAGAATTTGAAATTTTTTACGTGATTCATATTATGATTCTGATAAAGCACCCATTTTAGGCCCCCTGAATCGAGATCTGAATGGCATCAAAATTTTATTCAAAATGATTTCAATACCTACATACTAATAGCTAATAGAAGATAAGGGTTTCACCAATCTACTCTAATTAAATTGATAAAAAAAACCAGCACAATATGATGAGGGTTCATTCCTCTCATTATTACAATTATTATACTTTTTCTAACACACATTTTTGATGTCACAGTTAATATGATTTATTAAAAATAGTAAGAAGGAATATCATAGCCAATAAGGAACCATACCTTTCACGGTAGTCTCTCCTATCTTCAAACTCCCGCCTTTTAGGTACTCCACGCTCCTCATACTGATTGTAACGGTTGAATCCTAGAATGAATATAGCATGAAAATAAATGAATAAGATCACAAAACAAACACAGCTGTTATAACTTAGTTCACATTCATTTATTATGAACACAATGGGCCACAAGTTCATTTAATGGTAAGTAATGATGTCATTAAGGCCATAGTATTTAAAAATATACCGATATTAACCTCTTGTGTCATCCCTTTGGTGATAACGCTCTTCTTGCTCTCTTGGTCTCCGTTGGTAATCTTCTTTTGGAGATCTATGCTCCTCATACCTGTGATTCCTAAAGAAAATAATGTTTGTTATATCTATACTATATTGATTTGCCTCAAACTAAGACCAGCACATTGAAGTATCCTACAAGCAAACATTTACGCGTACTTGTAATATACCTTTTATACTCATAATCCCTCTGCCGTCTATTATGTTCTTCATTGGGATCATTATACTGAGAGCTTTGACCATATTTCTCTCTATTTCTATCATATTTTTCTTGCCGATATTGGTTATATCTGCAATAATTGAATGATGTAGTGTAATGGAATATTACACATAATCATTTTAGCCTGGGATCCAATTAGTTTACCTGTCATTATGTTCCCTGTCATATTGTTGGTACTGTTCCTGATACTGCTGTTGCCTTCTCTCTTTGCTGGAGCCTCTGTAGAACCGCTGTACTTCTCGCTCCCTCTCATACTCCTCAGGTGACACTGATCTTTGGAATTCCTTCCTAAAATGCACAAATATTTTTAAGCTACAGGTTTTTGTGCTGTCGCAATTCAAACACAAGGATCACAACTAATAAAGATCTTACTGATTGTAATAGGTTCGAATAGGTTGATTGGCTTCTTCAGAAGATCCACGACGTTCTTTTACAACACTGTGCAGGCGGCGCTGAATTTGCTCTTCATCTATGACAGAAAACGATTGACATTACAATGAAAAATTCTAACTTCTGTGCAAGCACAAACCTGGTTGGAGTATAGCCTTAGTGGTGCTATGGCATGGTAAAGGAAAATTTCGAAAAGTCCTCAAGTTTTCGAAATTTTCTTTTTTTAGTGCAGTATCAGGTTGACCTTGACTATAGAAACTATTTACGTTCTGAGAAGAATGGCCTTACGACGCACTATTGAAAAAAAAACTCCGAAAATTTGGCGAAGTCCTTGCCCATAAGGATACTCAAGGTAAAAGATCGTCGTCCGACAGAAAAATTTTCATGTTTTTTTTTTTCAATAATTCGTGGGTTCTTTTACATCATCTCATGGTTTGCGACAAGAGCAACAATTTCTTCCCCGAAAAGTTTTTCATCCGAGCTATCATTTTGGAAATATAGAGCGTTTTATATAAAATAAAATTCGGAGGCCCATAATTCGGAAACGGTGCGTCGTAGGGCTATGCTTCTCGGAACGTAAATATTTAATATGGTCAAGGTTAATCCGAATGTGCAATAAAATTTAGATTTACGTAAAAAAAAAAATGGAAAATTGACTCGTCCCAAAAATGTTTTAAAACAATTTTTTTTTTTTTGGTTTTCTTTGCTGTTCATAGTGCCCCTAAGCGTATCCCTCAACTCCTAAAACTCCGCCCCTAAGACGACCCACTGACCATTATCCTTTTAACAATCAAACAACAACAAAACAAAATGTCACAAGTATCTCACCCTTTGGAGTAACTGAAGTACTCCGCGCCCGCTTGTGCTTATGTTTATGCTTGCGCTTCTTCTTCGAGGAAATTTCACCCTCACTGACTGAAGACACATCTTCGGGACCCGAGACACTTTCATGCACGGAATCTGAACGCCTCTTCTTCTTACTGTGCTTCTTCTTCTTTTTCTTATGCTTTCGTTTCTTTGAACGTTTTTGCTCGTCGGAATCGCTATCTGACTCTGAAGAATCAGCACGTTTCCTTTTCTTTTTGTTGTAGCGGTGTTCCGATAATGACGAGTCGTCAGTATCGCTGCCAGAAGAGCTGCTGTTACCACTCGCGTCGGATTCATCTGATTCCTCTGATGATGTATGATGCCGCTTTTTAGATTTCATTTTATGTATGATTTTGATGTTAACTTAGAAGAAATAAAATCACGATTCACAACGCACACGATACACAAAACCAAAAACAAAAAAGCTAACGTTGAACCATTGGAACGAATGGAACGATTGAACCACAGACAGACCAAAGAGTAAAATACTTATTCTATCATGCCCAAGGAACGTAAATAAATATAATCTTTTATAAAATTATTACTACCATCATCGTACAGACAGTTTCGCTAATCGCATATCACATTATGTTTTTATTATTCATGTAATTAATAAAGTGCAAGAAAACAAAATGTACTCAATCTAACGGCTTAAAAAGTATTTCGACCACTTCGACATTATACAGGTACCACACACAATACCACATTTTCATCTTTGAGATTATATGAACTTGGAGGGTTGTATTGATGATTTGAGTGATTATAATTCTGTAACTCCATGCGTGTTACTGGCGCGATTCATATTTTCATCAACATACAACCTGACACTGACCTGCAAATTGCAATAAATGTAAGAAAATTTAAATTTCGCGGGCTACCCTTGCGCATCCACCTTAATAAATAACTATGTAAAAAAGGAATGTCGCATTAGTATACAATATTAAGCTGAAGTGTGTATGTTATTTTCTCATCTTCCCTGCTCTCCGCTCCCAACTCCAACAATCATCACTTGGCGAGTTTTATTGTATATCAAAACTCGCCAAGTAATGATCAATACGAACTGTCAACAGAGATACGCAATGGCATTTCTTTATCTTATTCCTATGTCTCCATGCCGCGAATTCTAACATGGCAATACTGTTATAGAGAAATGTCATTACATCCCATTCGTTTTGTTTTGTCAAGTGTCAAGAATTAAGTCAACTTGTCAAGTGACGAAAGTTTACGATTTGGAAATTGTTGACTTTTTCATCAGTTTTATTAATCATTACTTGTATTAGATAGTTTTAACAACAGACCTGGAGTAGTAAATAATTAACTTATTACAAAGAAAGTTTTTTGGCCAATGGATATTAATTTCAGAACTTAACCCGCTAGGGCATCGTTGGCACACTTTTTAGGTAGTTTGCAGCAGCAAATAACGTATACGGCAATTAATATCATTAATCAAAATTATGGCTACACGCAAGAGAAGCGGATCAGGGTCTAAACGACACCTAAAGGAGAAAGTGGTGCAAATATATGAATCTTTCTTTAGAGGCGAAGATTTAACTACTGATAACGCCACATTCTGGGACGAATTTTTTCTCCTGAAGCCCAAAATTCCTCAATTAGAAGCTGAAATTCACAAACTATCTGTTGAACAACTTATGAGCATGAGGGAGAGTATGAACTTACTTGTAGCCCAATGTATTGAAATGTTAGGGCAAGAACATCACATAAGGTAATAAACTCATTGACTAGTATTCATATTCTGTTTTTGGATCGAATTTACCCTTTTATTATAAATTAAAATAATATGAAATAGTCCATTTTATAAGCTTCATATTTCAGATTGGTGTATGCACTTCAAACTCTTAGTGCTGTTTTAATAACTATGTACCAAAGAGCAGGACAAGACCCTACCATTAATATAAAAACAATTTTAATTGGATCAGACAACCCAGACTTTAAAATGATGAAGTTGTTTGAACATTGTAGCACCATTTTATCAGGTATGATGTAGTTTCTGCAAAGAACAAGATTTGATAAACAAGATAACAAAAGTACTGTTAATTTGTTCCATTTATTGTTTCCTAATCACAGAACTGCTAATCATTTAAAATGTATTCAATGGTGGAATTGTATGCAATAATAACATTCTGATACTTTTAAACAATTTCTAACGTTTTCAGGAGATGTCCCAGATAGCTTAAAGTCAATGGTTTTAAAGCTTCTTTTAGTAATAGCAACAGGCATAGACAACATTGATGACAACTCTTTAGTTGAATACTTTATGCAGAACTCATTGTTTGAGTCTTTGATACAACTCCTGTGCACATCTACAGAGAGACAACACCATGGTAATACATATTGTATTTCTTTATTGTTATATCAACAGGCTGCATTATTGTTTGCAACAGATGTCCTTGTGAATAACAAAATATTGGGATAAATATTTGTCATTAATTTTATTCATGAACTAGCCCGTCACGGCTTGGCACGGGTGCCTATGTTACTCAGGGTGAATGTAGCTATCATATGGTGAAAGAATTTTTTAAATCGGGGCAGTAGTTTTTGAGTTTATTCATTACAAACATATACACACACAAAAATACAAATATTTCCTCTTTATAATATTAGTGTAGATGACTAGACTGGAAACTCCAACAGAGTTGAGAATAGGCTAGGCAGATGATGAATTTCAAAACAATACAGCTTGGAACTCTAAATGCAGAGTTCCTTTCTAAATGCTTTTTTTATCATTTGTCTTGGTACACTACTGTACTAAGAAAGCTGCCCATAACTTGGGAAAAATTATTTTATTTTTGTTTCTGTTTTAGGGTATGATGTGGTCATGTTGTTGATGTTCTTAGTAAATTATAAGAAACAGGAATCGGCTAACCCCTATGTCGTGAAATTATCAATACTAGATGATGAATTGGCATTGAATGGGTAAGTAGACTACTTAGCTTTAAATTGTGATACTCATATAGGCTTATATTATTTCTAGTGGATTATTTTCTGTAAATGGCTGCAAGTACTCAAACATCGCAATTTTTCCTATTCCCTTTTTTTCAATTAAGAGCTTCATAATCCAAGTCATCAAAATTCAAAACTTTCACTCTTTTACTCAGATATGGGCAGGTTATAACGGCAGCTCTGAACGACTACGTGATGTCGACGTTCGGCGGCATGCAGGGGGGTGGCGGCGGCGGTGGCTGGCTCTCCTCCTTGACCAGTATGGTCGGCGGGATATTCCTGACCAGTGATGAGACGCAACCGGTCATTAGAGGGCAGAGGAACAAGTAAGAACCCTCCATCTATGAGGATTTACAATGGTTGTTTTTTTTTAGTTATTTGTTTGACAATCAGGCAAGGCTAGGTCGGAAATTATAAGTAGTAAATTATACATAAACAGGCCTGGTTTACCTGCTTGCCAAATTTTTCGCTGTTAAATTGTGGAAAGGTAACAAACAAGCACAGATTCTTTTGCATTTGTAATGTATGGATACTAAATAGCAGACTGAAAAATACCGGATAAAACTACATATTATAGAGATGCAATAACTACATAATTTAATTATCATTGGCTTCTTACGACATGATAACCTAAATAACGCCGCATAATGTAGCAATACATCTACTACACAATATAATACAGATATAGTACAGCCGCAATAAAATTACAAACCTCAGGTCCAAAATTCAAAACAGAGAGAGGAGTCAAACAGGGCAGCCCGCTATCCCCTAAACTGCTCACCAGTACCCTCGAAGAAATCTACAGGAAGTTGGCAGCCGATTGTAGGGAAAGAGGCATTGTTCTCGGCGAGATGACGCGACACATTGTCTCTTTGCATCCTCAGCCACAGAACTTCAGCTTATGCTTCAAGATCTAAGCGATGCAAGCCTTGATTTTGAACTGAAGATGAATATGTTGAAGACCAAAGTTATGTGCAAGACCTAAAATAATAAAAGTAGACGGGGAGACAATACAACATGTCCAGGAATACCTGTATTTGGGCCAAGTAGACCCCTTACCCTCACCCTTATCCTTAAATAGTCCCTTCATGGACCTATTAAGGGAAGGGACTATTTATTATTACTTTATTTTCTGAAGGGACTATTTAAGGGTGAGTTGCCTATGGCACTGAAATGCAAACTTATGAACATGTGTATTATCCCCGTCTTAACCTATGGTGCACAGACTTGGTCTTTGCCTAACATCCAGAAGTCCAAACTCAAGGTTTGCCAATGAGCAATGGAGCGCAGTGTACTACATTAACGGATCGTGTTCGAAACACAATACTGCGCTCCAAAACAGATGCTTACGTGGCTCAAAAGGGCAGGTCATGTCTGCCGCATGCCGGACAAAATGTGGGCCAAAATAGCAGGAAACTGGTGCCCTGACACAGTGAGGCGGGGTCGCGGCAGGCCACGAAGTAGATGGCGGGACGAACTGGACAAGTTCCGTCAGAACTGGAAGGAGGACGCGCAGGTTCGCGAGAAGAGGCCTTTGCCCAGGAGTGGGACAGAGCAGGCAAGGAAAAAAAAATGTAGCAATAAAATGTAGGTTACTGTGATTAGCGCGAAAGCTATAAATAAGTACAAATAAACTGGAGAGAGGATGTTAGGTTTTTTTAAATAAATAACTAAAACACGGATATTTGATAAGTAAGTGATAAAAGAATTTAACACCAAACCTCAATCAGATAAGATAAATACACTTTTTCGCGTTTTTGTAAACATACTTGAATCATCTAGTTGCAATACTTGCAATGGTTAATCTCCTAATACGTAATTAGAGAGAGAACCTGTTTTGTTATATGCACTATCCGCACTATCCACCACATTATCTAAAATTAAACAGTACTCATATGAAATTATCTGCCAAATAATTTAACTGATGGTAAAACAGGCTGTGTGAATCAAAATCTTTTTTAAGCTTGCCAAGAATTTCTTACTCATGATGGTATTGGTAGCTGGGCTAGAACTACCTTAAAAATAAGGCTTTTTTGCACCACCCAGCGGCGGGGAGGAAGGAATGTTACTGGCACTATACGAGGCAGCACACTTGAACCGCAACTTTATGACGACGCTGGCACATTCATCGTCTGCCGCGGCCTCGTCAGCGCCGCCGTCGCCGCCAGCGACTCTGCCTCCACATCAGGTATTGTAGACCATAACCTCCTTGCAAAGCCCGCTCCATCTCTTTCCCACTCTGAAGTATGTTTAAAACTGATATAAGGCGTATTTCGGAGAGAGGCCGGCGCAACGAAACGTGTGCCACGTACACTCAGGCCGAGATCTATAAACCATACTTTATTGTAAAATATATGTGGAACGAAAGATTTATTCGATACGAGGTACTGTATTTTTTTTGTAAGATACTGTATTTTATTGAAAAATACTTTTTTATGAAAAACACATGTATCTTTCGTTCATTTTTCATAGTTTGTTACGACCGGTCTTCTGTGCACGCGGCCGGTGCCGGTTTCGCTCTGAAATAAGCCTAAGAAGTTGCTTACACCCTAGCGACGCAGTAGACACCGGTCCCAGACATAGGGGAGCTCGTAGCTCGGAGGTTGACAAAAATACTAAAAGGACAACCCGCAACCGGGTATACCGACTTAGCTCTAGATCCAACACTAGCAAGTCAGGTTGACTTTTAAACAGTGGTCGCAAAATGCAACTAATATGTAATATGTTGACGTTCCCACGTTGGTTGCAAGTTCTAGCTACGACAGGCAACTGCTTGTGCTGTGTTAATAATGAGTAAATATAATGATCCTTCTGCTGTTTCAGACTCCTCCTAATTTAAATCAAATACAAGCCCTTGACAACGAACAACCAACGAATCTACTAGTTACGTTCTTTCAATATTGGTAAGTGTGTAAAGTGTGTGTTTTTATGGCCAAGACAAACATTTATTACACTGAGTTATCTGTTTTTTTTTTTCATTTTTCAGTTCAATTGTAATGGCTGACACGCGAACTGAATCCAGCGTAAATAAATGCAGCTTATGTTTCATAATACTTACATGCATAGTAGAAGAACAGTTTGCGAACTCCATTATGCACGACCAAAATCTTACTTTTAAGGTAAATTCCTGCATCCGAATGTTGGTAAATTTTGTTTACACAGAAATCCATCATTAAGTTTTTTTTTGTAATTACAGGTGCAGTTGTATAGGCTCCCAATGCGCCATAGGAAAATAGTCCTAGAAGAACCGCCATCGCAGCCCCTTGCATCGACTTTGATAGGTAAAAATGAAAACAGTAATCACATAATATTAATCGAAAAGTAGCAACATTTTCTTATTCATCGTATTATTCGGAAACATTACAGATCTCCTCGTCGAGTTTATAATGTGCCATCTACTGAAAAAGTTCCCTGGGGACCTATACCAGTTATGCGTGGGAGTCCTGCTACGGTTGCTAAGCTACCAAAAGCGATGTCGCGTAAGACTCGCCAGGGACTGGCGACCTTTATGGGCCGCACTCATTGCGCTGTTAAAGTTCTTAGTAACTAATGAGAGCACTTTGCTAAGGAGGCATAACATTTTCATCATGGCACAACAGGTGTGTATAGCATTACAGAAGACGTTGCATTTCACGAACGCAGATCAAACATTCAAAGTTCCTTATTTGTTTACATTCCAATTTGTACCTTAAAACAATGGCATGAAAGTGACATGTCGCGCGCGTAAGTTGCGTTATCTATACTATCTATTTAGTTCGATTTGTTAAATTTTAAAGAAACAATAAAATTGTTTTATACGTTTTGTTTCTAGGTCGTGAACATTTTCAATCTTTTCATTACATTTGGCGATACGTTCCTGCCAACGCCTGCGTCTTATGACCAACTGTATTATGAGCTGATTCGAATGCATCAAGTATTTGATAATCTCTTCTATATGGGTAAGTTTATCAATATTGAAATAATTTGAACGAAAGTTGAATGGGTTTTTATAATGAATTTTAAAATGTTACAGCGTTACGCTATTCGACCAGCGATGGTGAATTCAAAGCTGAGGCTTTGCGACTAGCTAACTGTTTGGTCAACGTACGCGCTATCATCCAACACTTTTCGCCAAAAATAGAAGCCTGGTTGGCGTTGCAAAATCTTTCCACGCCTACTGAGGATCAGGTTCGTATTTGTCCATTTCAACCAATTATTCATAGTGTTGGGCGCCAACATTGGTAGCTGGCGCCCAACATTTGTGCGATTGGGTTTGTGATGTACCTGCGTTTGAGTTGATATACCTAATTAAGGCGATATTATTTCACAGATTCTAGAAGTAGTCCGAAAGAACTACGACAGCCTAATTCTTAAGCTACAGGAAGGGTTGGAGTCGTACGACCGATATTCAGAAAGGGATCATCGTCCACTCCTGTCGCGACTAGTTTTAGCCGCGCGACAGAGAAGCGACAACTCTGCCGTACACCACCACACTGCGGCAGCCCTTGAGCATTATACTAGCATTTCTTGAAAATATTGACTTTCGGCTGTGTTTTGGAAGCTCTATCCTCATAGTTCCGGGTTGATCAGTGCTCCAGGCGGTTGGGATCAGTCTTATGTTTCGTCAAGTTATACCAAAACTATATTGAGAAGGAAATCCTAAAGCCCAGACCTATAAGACAAGTTGATACAAATGCACACAATTAATCCTTAGTCCGAATTTCCTGACGCCGAAATACCCCAAATATTGGATACCTAGATCATCCTCAGGTGCCCAAAAATCTAGCGCTTATTAGGTATCCCTGACGTTGTGTATAAATTCCAAAAAGTCTAGTTATTGTCTAAAGCGCACTATGGAGCCAATAAATTATATTTTGAAACTTTACATGATTTAAGCCTAGTCGACGTCTAGTTTTAGATTAGATTAAATGGCTAAAGAATAAATATTTTCTATTACGTTAAATAAATTATAATTACTTTATTAAACATCTGCAATTTTATCAGTTATGTCTTTGATTAGTATAGATATCTTATTGTTAAATAAATGAAGTGTAGGTGGATGATCCTTTACACAATAAGTTGATCATATCGATAAAAGCGATTTCGCCGATAATTAATATGTTTAACTATAATTTGTCATATTGATTCCTGTGGTTATATGAGAAATTAATGGATTCTAAATTATATCAGTCGATAATATTAACGACAATACATACAATAATTATATCGATAATTTGTTTTATCACCTAAATCTCTAAGTTAGTTTTTAAACACTGAATTATTGTTAAGTATTCTTATATTTATAGAGAGCAGCGGTGGACCAGTAGTGGCGGCCCCAACTTTTTTTTTACCGATGGGAAATCATCAAATGACCACTCCTACTCTGGGCGGAGCGGATGGGAGTGTCAGACTTGTACTGACTAAAACCCATCCATGTTCCTTCTTTTGCCCTTTGTGTTCCAGGGCCTCTCTTTCGAACAGTCCCGCAACCCTGGCAGGCATCGGTCCTTTCGGACCCCTTACCGTTTGCTGACATCTCTCTGAGGCGCGCGTGCCGTCGACACGGCCTGTCGCCATAAGACGGACGGACGGCTAGCCCATTACTCACCGTCCACAGGCCCGCGCCTACGGTGGCTGGGTGCCACCACGTGGCCACCGATGCCGAGGGGGTCTCCCGCGGCGGGTGGAACGTAAGGCTCTCTCCCTCATACGTCCCGCCACCTCCTTCGCTAGCATGACTGCTTCGCAGAAGGAGGTAACGGCGTCCCATTCCCTCTCGCTCTGAACCATGGATTGAATCGCCGCTACGAGTACACGGTGGTGCTCCGCCCAAGCGAAGCAGACCTCCAGTGTGCTCCACCGTGTCCTCCTGTCGATCCTCGCAGTGGTGACACCCGGGCGTTTCCTCCCGCCCGATTAGGTGCAGGAACCTCCCGAAACAATCATGTCCGGTGAGGACATGCGTCAGGCGGAAGGTGAGGGGCCGGCGCCGACTTACGAGCAGTAAGTCGTGATTTCGATCCCAGGCAGGCGCATTACTTTGTGTAATTTATTTCATCAGCACTGCTCTCAAAACGGTGAAGGAAAACATCGTGAGAAAACCAGCATGTTGTAGAACCAAAAATTCGAAGACATGTGACATCTACCAATCCGCACTTGGCCCGCGTGGTGAATTATAGCCCATTCCCTCTCATAGAGAGGAGGCCGTGTGTCCCAGCAGTGGGAACATTGTAGGCTGACTTTGCCTATATTTTATTTGTTTTTTTACTTTATTGAATATTATGTAAGGTTTATTATATCGAACCTATTTGGTTGTTACCTTAATGATACCACTATGAACTAAATTCTACCCTGTAACTTTGGCCCTGGTAGTCCAAGACTTATGCTTGGTAAAAATATTCGGGGTGGAAGGGACACCGACGCGAAAACGGTTACCACGCATTCAGTGCATCATTGTGGGCCCCCCACTACGTAGAAACTTTTCGTCGGTTATTAAAAAAAAGAATAAAAAAAAAAACTGTTTCCTATAAAAGTGCAGTACCTACACAAGTGCAATTTTCCCCTGGCTGGAGGCCTTAAATTCAAGGCATCCACAGGATTAGACCAGTAACCAGCCTCGTAGGCTGAATTGCGAGATGCCATCAAACCACCTACACGATCAAAATGAATGGAACAGCTTGTTTTTTTAATAACCGATGATGATGATTCAGAATGATGTACTGAATACGTGGTAACTGATTTCGCGTCGGTGTCCCTGTATAAGAATGTTAAAGAAAAGTGCTGTAAAACACGTGTTTAACTGTTTATAAAAAAACTGTTAAACCACACATGTTCCACCTCTGGGAGGTATGTGATGCTTTAAGACGCATGTGTTTTACCAGTTTTACTTTAAATATTAAGTTACAATTTGTGTTCATATTACGTTTTCGAGGCTTAGTGTATTTTTACAAGTAATTATACATATTACTATTTTTAATGAGATGCTTTAGGTTACTTATGTCTGTAACAGAATCATCAATATTATGAATTTGAGTAAAAACTCTCGACTTAACAAGAAAAATATTAAATTATGATAGAAATTTTGATATGTCTATAGAAAGAGCTTTTAAAATGGAGCTGGAGTATAATTATAATATGAGATGTTAATAAATTATTTTTGTGAACCATCTGAATGGCTTTCCTTTTACACCAAACACGATTTGTATATTATAATTAAGTATATAATTCGACGTAAAATTGTAATAACATTTTTAAACATACATCAATAGTAACATAGACTAGAAATTGCTTTGCATAGACTAGAATTGCATCTATGGAATGTTTCTTTGCTACAAGACTACCACAAATAACGAAATTAGAAACTAATTAAGTACCTAACACTTGTCAGATCATTATTCTCATAAGCAGCCATTGACATAATACATTAATTTAGATCATTCAGCAGGTTTTAGTTCAGCAAGAGCTTCCTTCACTAATTTTTGCAAGTCTTTAGGTAAAACCGTTTTAGACATGCTCTTTTGTTCACCATTTGACACTTCATCATCGTCATCATATTCGTAAGCTTTCATATCTGTCGATGATCCATCACTGTTCTCTTTGTTCATGTCATCATCACTATCAGAATATTTGCTTCTATTATTATCCGAGTTCTCATGAGACTTCAGCTGTTGTTCTTTCGAGTCATTTGACTTTACAGACCCAGAATCTGTGAAAAACTCATCTAATAACATTTGGGAAGGAAATATTGGAATGTATTTCTGACCATTGCACCAGCTTTCTAATGTTTTTTCTAGTTCTGTTATTCTGTTGGCTAGAATCCTGTAAATAAGGAATTTGATTAAACACAATCAATTTAGCAAGGTCTCCTTATCTGTATGGCTGTATCCCAAATACTAAAGATAATTCTTTCAGACCGGATATTTAAAAGCGTTGGATATGGGATGATAGATAACAATATAATTTTATTGTTCTAATTAATAAAATATTTGCACATTGCTACAGCACTTGCATGGTAGTGACAACATCATTTGAAGATGATTGCTGCCAGACCAAACTGCCCCTTCCAGAGACACTGGGTGGGGACTATAAATAAACTATAATAGTCTGGATAAATAATAAAATTGTAAACACTAACAATAATAACCTAATTACAACCCAACAAGCACCACAACAAGTAACACCACAGAGCATCTTATATATACTGGTATAGAGTGCGCAGTTACGAAATTTTATGCCAACCTGCGCGAACAGCGCCCTCTTTAAATCTTGAGTGAACTAATCATTCTATTCTACAGTACCTACTTTCCTCCATTTTCATTTCATTGCTTTTGCAAACTTTTTCCATAGTTATAGATTGATTTATGTAAAACCATGTTTGGTAGCGTGAAATTAGCAGTTTGAAAATAAAAACAACTCCACATGAATTGCAATCAATCTACAAGCACGGAAAATGTGCACATTTATTATTTTAGATAGTTTGTAAAGGCTAATTTAGTTTTGAATGAAACAAGCTTGTTGAATACTCAATACATAGATTTATTTTCACGTTTGCTTTAAATACCTAGGTACTCTTGTCCTATACCACAAAACTTAACTAATAGTGTCCAAATATCGCAAACGGACACCGATCACTGAATTCAGTCTGCTTTCGCTCCGGGGATACACTCAACGCAAAGGTGTACTGACGAATTTTTATGGAGGAGCAGAGGCTCAGCAGAAGAGGAACAGAGGCTCAGCTCAACGTATTTGCAGCAAAGAAAATACTAAAAACAACACGAAAACATGCACAACGTAAAAAATCCGTTTTCTTTTGACAGTTTTGAATTTTGTCATTTGTGTTTTTTTATGGCATCCGATTAAATTATTCGATTAACTTAAAATCAAATTAACTCAAAATCAAATTTTAGTACGTTATTTAAGTTTTAAAAATTAAACTAAAATAATTAAAATAAATTAGAAAATTAAATAGCTATTTTTAACAACTATTAGGCTAAAGTAGCTACGTAGAGTCATCTAGTACGTCCTATGTGAATTAAAGTTGAGTTCAAGAACGATAGATGGCGCGCCAGAAAGAATTGCGATGTACATGTAGGGAACTGTCCCCCCCCCTGAGTAACACTAACATACAAACAAAATTATGGACTGCAGTCTGAAATAAAATTTAATTTAATGATTACTAAAATATTTGAATATTACTCACTGATTCGTCTTCCGTTGATGTTGTAGGGCGACTGACTTGTCATTAAGTGCTTCAAATAGGCCAAGGCATAGAGATCTCAATTCAGCTGCAGAACCTTGCTTCAAGCTCGCCTTCGAATTAATGTTGTCCAGAAACTCCCTCACTATAAAAGTATTATAAACAAATTCCACAATAAACTAAATATGGATAGTATATATATATTTACACTAAAAATTGGTTAACACAATACATCTTTGTAATAATATATATTTTTCGTCCATAACAATCAAATCAGAGCATCATGTTTTGCAATGAATATAACATACCCTGCTTCTGTGTCATGACATCTGCGAAGCCTTTCTTCATGTAGGTAGAGTAGTTTTTATTTCTATTGTCAAGCAATGTCTGAAAATAAATAAAATTTACATGCTTATCTATTTTTACTTCCTGTACATTCTGAAAAACTACCAAACAATGTTAAAAAAGTATAAACCTTATATTTTGTCAATGTTCTTTTAACAATTTCTTTTTCCACTTGTAGCTGTGTTATTCTTTCATGCAAGTATTTATTTTCAGTGACTAGAGCATCAATATCTACTATAGGGTTAGGTGGATCAATCTCACTACTATCTTGAAGTTTGGCTCTGGTAGACAGTATATAACTGATTTGATGGCTCAATCTCTGGACTTTGTTCTTATAGTAATCTCTGTCAGAAACCAATTCTTCCTTTTCATCTAGAGTAGCTCTATAATCTAACTGGATTTGTTGATACTGAAAGGAAATAAGATTTAGTAGTAAATAATTCTAGAGAGTTTTTGGAAGAAGCAGAGGTAATGTAATGTTAATTTACTCTGCCCTGCCTAACCTGTGTAAGCTTTCCAGAGTCAAATCATTATTTATTTGCAAAAAATACAGTTTTCACACAGTATTTACAGACTAGAATCTGCCTTTTGCAAACAAATTAAATATGTTGTGATTTTATGACCAACTATAAATATATGCAGAAAAAATAATTATCTTATTGATTGAGACATTGGTTCCAGTCTTTCCTGTAGCCTAGTCACACTACTGCAATTTCACTAACCTTTTTCTGATTTTTTTCAAGTTCATTCACCAACAGCTCATAGTCTTGGTGGGAATAGCTGAATATAGTAGAATTCTTTTTGCTTCCGTTGACTTCATCTGTGAGACTTTCTCTTTTCTGCAACTGTTTCTTCAGTGCTATGATGTCCCCTGTAGCTTCCTCTAATTTACTCCTGAGAGCTTCCACCTTAATTGAGGGATCAATTACGACCAGTATAAAAAGGTAAAACGGTTTTTGTCTATAAATGGTTTAGGACAACACTAATATAACAGCATCCCACCACTATGTTTTCCAGGAATGGTGATTACAATATTCTAGTAAGTTCCCGGGGAACACTTTTATTTGTAAGTGTACATGTTTACAAATATAAAGTTAGTTTTGGACAAACAAACAAAGCAGCAGTCATCGAGTTTATATACTTTGAAATAAGATTACCTCTAATTTCAGCATATTGTTATGGTCCTGCGTCTTAGCAAGCATCTCTCCACCGCTGATAGTGTTAGTGGGTGTTAGTCTGTAAGCAACATTGTTAGCACCTGGACTGGATTTCATAGGAACTGTCTTCTTACATATTAGCTGCTCTACCAACACTTTGAACCTGTCTCTTTCCATGCTGCACTTGTCCAATTCCCTACTCATAATGGATAGAGCATCAATCTTACTCTGCAACTTACTTTTCAAGACTGAATTCTGAAAGAAGTATTTGTTACAAAGATAAATCAATAAAATATTGAAATTTACTTTGAATGGAACAAATAGGTACCTATGTCTACTTGGAACATAACTGTTGTAGAGACATGTAAGTATTCCATATATTTAACCAACGAAACCTTAAATCTGAACCAGACCGAATAAAATGATATTTTGTTACCTCGAGAACATAGTCGTCTAACTGTTGATCCTGAAATTTAACTTTGTTTATAGATGATTTATTGAACATGGTTTTGGAATTTCTGCCCTATATTTATACTAGTATAATAAATATGTATAGGACATAATAAGGTGAAATTTATTATAATTTCTTTGTAATAACAATTCCCAATTGCACAGCAGTACATCGACGACGGCACTGACGACGGGCTTAACTTATTGACATTGACACAATGACACCACTAACGTCAAACTGACAGGCAATAAATTTTTTTTTTTTTTTTTTTTGTGGCTTCGCACGGTTTGTGCATTAGCCAATGTCACGTTTGGGTTTTTATGTTTATTTTAGACGAGGAAAATAAAGGTAGGGAAACTTTATGGAAACAAAAATAATAATTCATCGGGATTTAGAATAGGACAGAAATATAGGATCAATAAACGGGAGAGGTGAATGAGAAGATACAAATGAGCAAATTACAATGACGAAAAATTACAATTTAATATTATTCAGAATAATGAATGAGGCTATACATTTATATACAGAAAAACTATTTGTACAAAGTAAACTAAGTATAGAGGTAGGAAAAGGTATACGGAGAGACAAAAGGTTACTAAGAAAGGAAGAATGATCATATAAGGGACAGGAGAAAAATATGTGATCTAAGTCGCCTACATCTGTGCCACACGAACAAGTGGGGTCGTCAATGATATGTAGTTTGGCAAGATGGGCTGGAGTGCAAACATGACCCAGTCGCATCCGTATAAGAATGGAGGTCTCCATCTTACCAAACCCAGCCCTACCAAACCACGGTTTTTCAGGAACGTCAGGTTGAATTAATGAAAAATAACGGCCCTTCGATTTGCTACTGATATCCCAAGCTATCTTCCAAGTGTCCCGAAGAAAAGTTTTTGGTAGAGTCACAAGATCAGTGCAAAAATTTACATAGGGAACTAAGTCTCCACACTGCACCGCATCACCAGCGAGTGTATCCGCCATTTCATTGCCGTGGATTCCAGCATGGGCCGGAATCCACGCAAACTGTATTGAATTACCCTCAGAGATGGTTCTGAACGCAAATTCTCTTATTAAATAAATGATAGGAAACTGCGATTTATGATCGAAAGGGGATTTGTTGATGGCTAGAAGAGCACTTTGAGAATCTGTAAAAATTATAGTTTTTTTGAGTTTAAAAAGGCGAGAATATTCTAATGCTTTTAAAATACCGAAACATTCCCCCGTAAAAACAGAAGTTTCCGGAGGCAGTTTTATTTTTTGGACGATGTTGTATTGAGAATGATACGTACCTATTCCAACACAACCCGTTGGAGAAAGCTTGGCAGCATCCGTAAATACATGGTGATATTCTAAGTGTTCAGACAAAAAAAAATTAAATCTTGAATTTCTGTTAGGGTCTGTTTTTTTAACACACGTAAAATTTAGGGTGGGGCTGAACAGCAAACTTTCATAACTACAATTAAACATGGGAAGTTTATTGGAACGGTGAATAGGAGAAGAAAATGAAAGGATTTTTTTATAGCTTACAACTAGACAGGGAGCACGTTTATGGGACCAGTAGTCTGAAGATTCTATGTGTAACACTAAAGAGTCTAGTTTAGGAATGAGAGGATGAGTTGATGACTGAAGAATCCGGAACAAATATTTGTCAGACAGGAATTGTCGTCTCAGATGTAAAGGTGCTTCCCCGCATTCAATTTGGAGTGCATTAATGGGACTGGACTTCATGGCACCCGAAACAATGCGTAGAGCTTTGGATTGGATGCGATCCAACTTTTTAAAAGCCATGATGCTACCCGGTTCCAGTAGAAACAATCCATAATCCAGAGTGCTTCTGATGATTGCGTTGTAAATTAGTTTCAATGAAAAGGGGTGCGCACCCCACCATACACCAGAGAGGCATCTAAGCATGTTTAGGTGATTTTCACATTTGTTAACAATATAATCACAATGAGGAGCACTACTTAATTTACAGTCAAGTATTACACCTAGATATCTGAAATTATCTTTAATCGGAATAGGAGTTTCCTTAAAAAAGAGATTTATTGTGGGAATATTTCTCTTTCTGGTAAATAAAACGGCCGCGCTTTTAGACGTGGATATATCCAAGCCGTTAAGATGTAACCATGACTCCAAATTAGATAAAGCGGAATTGATAGCCTGGCTAGCCTGTTCGACGGATTGGCTTGAAGAATATAACAACAAATCGTCGGCATATTGAAGAACCCTAACTTGGTCAGCTAAGGACGAGTCTAAATCATACGTGTAAATATTGTATAGTAGGGGACTGAGCACAGAACCCTGTGGGAGGCCTTTCCACACAAGGTGAGATACCTCTTGATCTCCAATTAACATACTAATAGAGCGTTCAGTCAGGATATTAATAATAAAATTCGACAAATTCAATGGGACCCGTAAAGCTCTTAATTTATTTTGTAAAACTGATAATACAACATTATCATAAGCTGAATTAATATCGAGGAAAACCGCAACCGTAGATTGATTATTAGAGAATGAAATCCGAATATCCGATGTTAAAATGCTTAGACAGTCACTGGTACTTCTACCTTTTCTAAAGCCATATTGTGATTCTGCCAAAAGACCCTTACTTTCAACAAACCATTCTAGACGATTTTTAATTAAGTGTTCAGCTAATTTCATCAGAACTGAAGACAAAACTATGGGACGGTATGAAGAAGCGTCAGATGGGATTTTATTTGGTTTGAGGAATGGCAACACCATTTGACGTTTCCATTCAACAGGGATGTTTCCAGTGATCATAATAGAATTGATAAGATGTAAATAATAACTGAGGACGTCTTCATTTAAATTAGCAAAAAAGGAATATGGGATGCCATCACTGCCTGGTGCAGAATCCTTAGTTTTATGAATAACACCCTTTAATTCAGTAAGAGTGAAAGGGCCATCTAGAGTCGTATGGGTGTCTTGGTTATGGGATCCGTTGGTTATTGATAGTATAGGTAAGGACAGGTTAGGGTTAATAGCCTCAGGAACCCAAGGCGGTGCTAAATTATCTAAAAATTCGCTGGCTAACGAATCAGGTATAGGGGAAGGGTTCTTATAAATGGATCTAAATCTACGAATATTACGCCAGACAATCGTTGGGTGAGTGTTCGGTGAAATTGATGAGCAGAAGTTACGCCAAGATTCAAATTTTTTCGTCTTAAAAAGTTTATAAGTTTCGTTGGATAATTTAGTAACAGTTTCAAAATTAATATCAGACATATCAAGGTTATAATTGTATTCCGCCTCTTTACGTCTGTTAACTAATTCTGTACACTCAGAGTCCCACCATGGAGGCGAGGGAATTGTACTATTATTGTTATTTTTTTCAGGAAAAACTACATCTGCAGTTTCGATTAACAAAAGTGCTAAAGCTTCAGCACAGCTGTTTTCATTGCCATCAGAAATCACAGGCAGGGAGCAAAGCTTACTGTCAACAATATTTTTAAATTTGTCCCAGTCATTATTATTTCTACTAGGTAATTTATGTTTTAAGTTAGATCTCCTTGATGATGCCTTTGATTTGGAAAGAGGGTAAGAAATAACTATTGGGAAATGATCACTACCATGAGTGGAGGTTAGAGTATGCCAAGTTAATAAAGAGGCTAAGTTTGGAGAACAGATAGACAGGTCAATTGCACTTTGGTTTTGGTTGGGATCTGAACGGCGAGTAGCAGCTCCTGAGTTCAAGATGCATAAGTTATGTGAGTCTATTATATCTAATAATTCCTCTCCATGACAATTAGAAACAGAACAACCCCATGATTGGTGATGGCAATTAAAGTCCCCCAATAATAAGAAAGGCTTTGGAAGTGAAGAAAAGAGATTATTCATCTCTTGAAGAATAGATGAAGAAGGGTGAGGAATGTAAATAGAAACAAAACAAGTTTGGTGCACCTTAATAGCTACAATAGAAATTTCCTCACTATGAGGAGGTAATGAAACAATAGAGAAAGGAAAAGAGTTCTTGACAAGTATAGCTACACCACCATACCCATCAGACCTATCCTCCCTAATGGTTAAATAACCATTAATTTTAAAAATATGATTTGGTTTGAGCCAAGTCTCTGCTAAAGCAAAGACAAATGGCTCATATTTGTTTAAAAGGTATATAACATCACTCTTTTTGTTTACTAGACTGCGGCAGTTCCACTGGATTATATTGGTTGTGTTGTCCATTATGAATGGATTGAGGTACATTGAAAGTTGAGGCAACGTTGGACGGTGAGATGTTGAACTGAGAAAGAAGATTGTGTAATGCAGAGAGAAAATCATTTATAGAAAAGTTTACATCATTTTTATCATTACTTTGATTATTAGAAAAACCACAACCATTACATGGCTGGGGAATTATAAAATCATTAATAATAGCACTATGGGCCTCTTTATTATAACCTTGTATAGATTTGGGTGGGGAGCGTGGTTTCAGGAAGACTGTCTTTTTATAACTACTGGAAGCCTGCATTCTATTAGGTGGAGAGATTGATGGAGTATCTGCAAAGTTTTTAGAAGGAGAAGTTAAAAGTGTGTCAGCATACGATTTAGTTACTGGGGGATATACTTTTGCTGCTTCAGCATAAGAAACTGAGCTATTTGCCATGTATGATTTAATCTGTTTTTGACGAGAGAATTCAGGACAAGATTTATTAATGGCATAGTGAAAGCCAGAGCACAGACAGCAGGATGCATTTTCTATTTCCCTTTCACAGCTATCTCCAGTATGGCCTTGACCGCATTTGTAGCAGCGAGGTTTAGATCTGCACTGAACTTTAGTGTGCCCAAAACGACAGCAATTGAAGCATTGTACAGTAGGGAAAATATATAAATCAACCGGTAATGCGTTATAACACATAAATATTCTTTTAGGTAGAACCTGTCCATCAAAGGTAACAACTATGGATTGGGATGGCTTCCAAATGGTTGTACCATCAACAACGGATTTAAAATTAAGGCGTCTGACTTTTAGAATTGGACCACAACCAATTGGAACTGTAATATTATCAATAACTTCCTCTGGAGACCATTCTGCAGGAACACCACGCACTAGGCCCATTCTTGTAACATTGAAAGTGGGTATAAAAGCTTTGTAATTATATGTTTCCAGACTACTATGTGAAATAAAAGAATTTGCATCCAGAAAATTGGAAAATGAGAGAGAAATTTTATTGCGCCCAATTTTTTTGACGCTACCATTTATAATATTTTGAAAGGCGTTGTGTTTGAGAAACTTACCAAATGTGATTGGGTGCAATGTAGTACCATCATCAGGGGAAATAGTTTTTTTCTGTAAATGAATAATGTAAGGTGCATTGTCAGTTTTGTCGTATGTTTTACGACCGATTTGCGCGGGAACAGCTACGGATGGAGCATGAATATCAGCAGCAATGGTTGGTATTTCAGAATTTATAGAGCAATCAAAATCTGTTAGAGTTGTAGGATCCGAGCAAACACAACCCGACGACTCGGAACCTTGGTTATTTCGGGTGCGACGGCGTTTATTACAGTGCTTGCACACATGTACGCGGCTTCTTTTCCGGTGACGAGCCGAGGACGACCCATCAGTCTCCATGCCTGACTCATTGCTAATAGTAACAAAGTTGCCTGCCGGGGGAACAAAGTCCCCCGGGTCTGGCGGGTCGTTCATCACACGGCTTCAACAAAAAATTGAGTAAAAACTTACCACTACCGAAGAAAAAAAGAAAAACTACAATATTATAAATTAAAGAAGATGATAGAGCACTAAAACTAAGACTATTGATCCTATATTACCGTAATAACAAATAATTTAACTTAGATTCAAAAAGGACGCGTCCGCCAAGTTGAACGTTTCCCGCGCTTTTTCGGCAATAAAATTGTTGACTGTTTGTTGACCCAAGCACCTAACCCTCTTCAAATTAATCTCGGAAACAGTAAGTATACAGTTTCAACTCAGCCATGAGCCAGTCATTAAAACTTTTTACCGGCCACACACGCTGGCTGACCAAAACTTCAACAATCACAGATTCAAACGTGTGCAAAGGCTCGATTGGCTTGGCTTGTTTGGGCTATAGGGTCGCTTTTCACGCCTTATCAAACCAAAGTAAGCATAGACAAGACGTAGTTTGTGGCAAGTGCGGCACGTGTGAAGCCGGAACTGCTGTAGGAGTGTAGGTCTTCTTAGTACCATTACAATACATTATAATAATTATGAATCATGCTTTAAAATCATGATAAAAATTACAAAAAATCGACTAAAAATATCAAGTAACACTACTTAACTAACTGTGGTAAGCTTGTGATGGCCGAACGGAACATCACTCAATTAACAAATGTCAACTTGGTTTTAGAACAAGTGGTACAGAGTAGTACGGATTTTTCCCATTTACTGCAGATGATAAGTGAAATTGCTGCTTGTATTAACACTGAGCACTGCTTCGATGCAATGCGTGCCGGACAAACACAGAGGAGTAGGTTCCGTTCATCCTAACGCATGGCAAGGATGGCCGCGTCTGGTACCGAAATCGACGAGTTCTTGAACGGGCCTCTAGTTTCGTGGGTGAGTGCACAAAGATTCATGCCTCTGTTTTTATTACTGTGCGCGTAAAAATGAATCGTGACATGGATTTAAACAGCCGTTCCGTATGAATGAATGTGGTATTTTGTCATTTCTGCATGTTCTACAAATCTACAGTCATTATTTATTTTTAGGTCTTGGTGAGAGAATAATAAAGTTATTTTGTCTCTGTTGTCATACTCGAGTGATCAAGATGTTTTGTAATGGATGGTTGTTAGACTATGTAGTTACTTTACATCCCCTTAAAATTTAATATGGTTTAGCCATTGTTTTTTAACTATTTCCTTCCAGCTGTTACCAAAGTAGTGTTTACAAAGACCCAACAAATGAAAGTTTAAAATAAACTTGTAAATGTTTGTGATAAAAATAGACAACAACAAAACATGAGTTCAATATCATTTCAAATGATATTGAACTCATGTTTTGTTTTCTGAAAAGCTTTATAATTAAATGATTGCATTGTTTTGTTGTTTGTAAAAAGATACATGTTTTTTTTTTGAAAATATTTTTTTTTTAATTCCATTTAGTAAGTAAATAATTATATCAAGGTGCTATTATAAAAGAGAGTTCTGTACAATATCTGTGTGCTACATTTCACTAAGTTCCCACACATGTTCATTGATCTATTGTTGGTGTGTGCTACCATTGCAACAAGAATACACATATTAATAACAAAGAGAAATTCTTCACAAAAGTCTTGATGAGGCCTATACCACTTAATTGATCATAAACCTAATGAATTAAACTTTCTTTTTGATTGTGGATTAATTTCATCTGAAAATAATTCCTGAATTACCTACACACAATAGATACTTTTGAATAATATTCAGAATACTTTTTATTTAAACAACTGCATATAATCAAGATTTTGAGTAAACCTAAATATAAGTTTTTTTATAATTTGCAGATAAAATCATGTATACCAAATCCAGACACCATCACAGAGTACTCATCACTGTTCAGTGGAGATATTCTACATCAAGTCTACCTCCAGATAGATCCGGAACCATCATGTCACATCACAAAACTAGTTGGGTTAGAAGACCAAGCCCTGATATTAGGTAGAGTGAAAAACTTTGATGCCATCATCAAAAATGTGAAGAGCTTGTATGAGGAAGAATTGGGTATGACACTGCTGGTGGTGCCAGAGTGTATATGCTTGGGAAAGTCACCTGAATCAAGGGAGGGGCTAGAAACCATGAAGCTGTTGATACTGCTTCTACTTGGTGCGGCTGTACAGTGTCCTAATAAGGAACTGTTTATCACAAGAATCAAGGAACTCCATGTCGATCTACAGCATAACATTGTGGAGTGCATCAAACAGGTATCATTGATAATTATTCTTACCTCACGTACAATGGTCCAATTTAGGGACTAAGTGCGGAAACCAAACCCTTAACATAGAACATACCTAGTACCTCTATTACACTACACAAGAAAATATACAATCAAGATACACTTTACGTCATAAAAATAGACTAAACCTACCAAGCTCTAAGCTAAAAATGCACTCAACAAGTGCCCTAGTCATGTCAATTAAAGTTTATAATAAATTACCAGAAATAATTAAAAATGAACAAAAATTCAATTCATTAATAAACAAACTACAACAATTTCTATTATTTAAATGCTATTATACAATTAATGAATATCTTAATGACAAATTTTAAAATTAATACTTTTCACAAAATAGTTTTTTGAGTATTGTTACTTTGTTTAAAAACTAATTAGTAAAATTAAAGCCCTCTTCCTCTCTCTTACTTTGCTGTGCCCTTACAGGGTCCATATTTATGTACCTAGCTTTAAGCCCTCTGTAACATCTTTTATACAATATGGAATGCAAAATAAATGAATAAATGAATGAATATTAAAACAAAAACAATCAAATGTAACTTCCAACTTTGGTAGTAATTTGCATTAGGTTTCCAAGGCCCTTGCTTTGAGGTACCATTGAGGTATGTTAAATTGAGGCTTGCTTATAGATAAAGAAGTCAGTCATCCATTTATAAATAAGGCGGTGTTCACACTTACATAAGCAAGCATGCCTCAGTCTAACACAACTGATAAATGAATCAGTCAAGCATGACTTGACTGACAATTGTCTTTTATAAGTACAAGCTTACACACTTTGTGTGTTGTTTTGTTTTTTGAAGATTAGATAAATAAAATAGGTCTCTTTGATACTTATAAATAATTTGAAATGTCAACAACATTTAAATAGGCAATTATTTCTTTAGCTAAGAAGAATATGTTAAATTTGTACATATATCTGTCATATAGTATGCTCTCTATCTACTTCTTGATATTCAAATTTCTTTCAGTTTGAACATGTTAAGACACAAGTTTACATTAACATGTGAACAGTCAACAGATGTCACAAGAATCACAACTGACTGTGAAGCAGGATGTCCTTGATGAACCTTTGACATTACTAACTGGTTGTCAAATGTTGTAACAGCTACCTATGCAATACTTGATGTTCTGATTGATAGTTTCCTTCAGTTGATTGCAAAATGATGTTATTATATTCAACATTTACAGACTTAATTGGTGATCGCTGGCACTAGAGATTATCTTAGCCATTAGCACAAGCTTTTAAATCAATACTGCATGATTTGAGACCATTTCACTTACAAGTATTGGTTGATGACAGATTTTTTTTTTCAGATTTTTCTTTTAAACTTATTTATCAGTTGGAGTTATTTAGCTTTGCAAACTTTGTGGTCATTTATTGAAAATCTCTGCCTTAACCCTTCGTGCGGCCGGAACGTAGATCCACGCGAGACACAATAGGTTTTTAATTGTGTCTATATACTCGGCATACGAAAGGTTAAAATTGTTTTAAAGAACTTATTGCAAAGGTGCTGCTCTGTAAACTACCGCAACCGTAAACCTCAGCAGCAACGTCATAAGTAATTTTGGATTTTTCTAAAGGTTACAGACATGCAAACAGTCGTGCTGACTCCGGATGCTATCGATCTCTTCCAATCGCCGACAATGTTCAATCACATGCGACGGCTGGCTAAAGAACGCGATCACTATCTACAAAACTGGGCTTCCTTAGTACTCCATGAAGGTTTGTGTGAGAACGACAATGAAAATAAGAATGGAAAGAATCGATCAACGCAGAATGTAAATCAAAATAATGGGGATAGTCAACATCTTGCTGTGGAGCTGGCCGACTGGAAGGCACGACTTAGGAAGCAGAGACAAGAATTGTGGGTATTTGAACTATTTAACTTTGGCGAAATATTTTTGTACCTCATGCTTGCAATATCAATCCGTATGATTTAATGAAATTTCTAAACCATTGCTTCATAAGTTTGCTTGCTTAGCAATGGAAATACACAATGAAACTTGATGAACTGTTAAAATGCAAGACAGCCACTGTATGTGTTATGCAATTACCTAATTATTGCTGAAAAGCAAATATTTCGTCGACATGTCTCCAACTTTATTTTCAAAATGTAACATCATGTAAATTTTGATACTTTAGGGAAGAAAAATCTGAGCAGTTATCAGAATGTCGTGAGGAACTGGAGCACACGAAGCTAGTGTTGGGAAAATTACGTTCTGACAGCCAGGAGTGGTTCAACGAAGCCAGAAAATCGGCTGGATATAGAGACGAAGTCGATGCTCTGAGGGAAAAGGCTGAGAGATGTGACAGGTATGATGTAACAGTTATTTTGTTGAATAAATTATTTGACCTAGATATTTCTACAAGCTGTTGTCTAATTGGACACTGAGTTGACGGTCAAGAGTCATGTGTCAATGTATGGAAGAAGAAGAAATTCGTCGACGCCATTTCGTAAATGCCCAAACGATGTATCACCCGTATTCACCAGCAAACTAAAATAAAAATGAATTGCTGTTTCTATTTATAGACTAGAACAAGAAATCCAACGTTACCGTGATCGCCTCGCGGACGCGGAATACTACAAAACTAGAGTCACAGAACTTCGTGAAGACAACAAAGCTTTAATGGAAACAAGGGATGCCTTAGAAGAACAACTGCAGAGGGCAAGGAAACGCGCTGAACAATGTCTTACTTTAGAGGCGGCAATGATCAAATTGAAGAGGGATGCTAATGATATTGCATTGGTAAGTTGAATAGTAACATGAACTTTAGTCATTCAAGATGCAGCAGTGGTAAATTCATGCATTCTTATTTTTTATAGGAAAGAGATGCAGACCAACAAAAGATTCAAGAACTTATTGAAGAAAATAACCATCTACAATACATTACAAAGTCAGTATTAAGCGAAAGCAACAATAGTAATTTAGATACCGACAACGAAGGCGAAAGCACACTGGAATCTGGTGAGAACAGCTTATCAGAACAATTGACTAGCAATGCTCAAGCAAGAGCTTTGAAGCTCGAACTAGAAAATAAAAGACTATTATCAACTATAGACAGCTTAAGAGAACAGTCATTATTGGAAAGTAGTGACAAAATACTAGAGTTAGAAAAAGAAAAGAAAAAATTGTCTTTGAAATGTGAACAGCTTCAGGAAAATTGCAACAGGGTTATGCAACAAAACGCAGAACTAGAAGAAGTTTTCCGAAACGCCTTAGAGGAAAATAGAAAGCTACAAGACTCTTTCGACAGCCAAAAGACTTTTATAGATCGCCAAGCAATTGATAGAGATTCCGAGAAAAACAAATTACAAGATTTCGAAAAACATTTAGAATCTATAACCAAAGATAAACAGAGAATTCAAATGTTATGCGACTCCATTCAAAGAAGAGCTGATGAATTAGAAAAGTCTTTGGATGCCAGAACTAAAGAGCTAAACCTTGTAAAGCCTGAAGCTGACAAGGTGACTGGATTCATCATTCTTACTGAGGAATTAAAAACTAAACTAACATACAGTGAAAGAGACACACACAACCTGCAGAGAGAAGTTAACAAATTGAGAGAGGCTGTAGAAGAAAAAGATGTTTCTCTAGATAAACTAACTACCGAAATTGAACTCAAGAAAAAAGAACTGGAGAGGTTAGCAAGAGAACTTGAAATAAGCCACACTATAACAAGCAGAATCCAAGATTTAGAACAAAAAACTCAAGAGCTTAAATCACAAAAGAAAGTTGATTCAGAAACTATTCAAACTCTGCAGAAAGACCTTATTTCAGAAAAAGTTAATTTCGATAAACTTAGAAATTGTATGGACAAACTAGGCATCAATGCCTCTGAAATATTAAGCAGAGATGTTAGTATAGAAGATTTGTTGGAGAAAGTGATCACAAATGTTGATCATGAAGGATTAATATCCGAAATAGCTGCTAAAGCCAACTTAATGAAGCTGGTTCCATGTGACTGCAATCATGACAATGATAACATGAATAGTGACGACAGTATAGTAAACCCTCAAATTGAACAGCTCACTTCAGATCTTGCGGCACTGCAAGCTTCTCTAGAAAACAGTCAGGCTGAAAATGCTAAACTGCAAGTTAACATTGCAACTTTGAACTCTCAAAATGGTTCCTTGATATCTCAGCAAATGACTTTACAACTTGCTAATAGCCAACTTGCTGCAGAAAAAGAAGAAATTATCAAACAGCTGGAAGTTCTGAAAGATAAACAAGATAATCTTCTGAGAGACCAAGTTGCTCTACAAACACTTCACGAACAACTGAACACCGAATATGAAATGTTGCTCAGTGAAAGAGAGCCTGTTAAAATAACCGTTAGAGATTTGAAACTTGAAAATCGTGAACTAAAAGAAAAGGTGACGCATTTAGATAAAAAAGTATCAGATTTCGAAGTTGAAAGAGAAAATTTGAAAATTGAGTCCAGGAATCTAGTTAATCTTAGAGCAGAGCATTCCAAACTAAAGGATGACTTCAGAAACCTGTTTACAGCTAGTGATAGACTGAAGAATGAGTACAGAAACATGCAAGAAGAATACAGGAATCTCAGAAGCGAGGTTACGCAGCTGAAGCTAAGAAATACAGAGATATCTGGTGAAATCAATACGAAAGTTGAAATTATCACAAGCATGGAGTTAGAAGTTAATAAAACTAATCAACATTGCGAAATGTTAATTCAAATGAATAAGAGTCTAGACGCGGACAGGCGCTCTCTGATGGATCATGTGTCCCAGCTTTTGACTCAATACCATGAATTGCTTGCTCACTCACTGAAAGATAAGCAACATTACCATGAGGAAGAAAAGATGTTTGCTGACAAAGTAAACGCGTTGTGTCGTCAGAAAGAAAAGTTAGAAGAGAAAATTATGGAACACTATAAGAAACTAGATAACTGCACTACAAAAAGACGTGGTTTTGGTGCGTCATTTGTAAAGAGGGTCCGTAAAGCTGGTACTGATTTGATTAATAAAGTACCGACAAGAAACAATAAGCGGATTGAAGATGCAAGTCGCTCAAAATCTCAATTAACCTTGGCTGGTTCTGAATCAGGTGAATCGGATCCTGGAAGCCAGGAATTGGAAAAGATGTCCAAAACTTCTGATCAAGATCAGGGTTCTTCCAATCCAAGTGCGGAATCACCGAGGCATAGTATAGACTCGAGTTTTACGAGAAGATTTGATGATAAACTTCTGAAAAAATCTGATAATATTGATATGAGTGGATCAATACCAAGCCTGGATTCAACTAGGTTGACCAGCGAAAGTAACTTTGTGCGAAGGCTTTCGGGAACATCGATACATAGTGGTGGAGGTGACGACGCGCTCATAAGAGCGTCGCTGAGGAGGCGACCGCATAAGGCTGTGCCGCCGACACACAGAAATAGTTTCCAAGGTTTAGAAGGACAAGGCTTGGACACAGGACTACCAGCAGGTACATTTAATTTAGTTATTTGAAACATTTTACTGATACGTACGATTTAATGTTTGAAATAAAATAATAACTTTGATTGAAACGGCACTCGGACTTATTTACTGATTATTTTTTCCAGCATCGACACCAACGCCTTTTGGTACAGCCGGCACTCGTCGAACGGTGTACGTAGCAGATGACGATCCCAGTGCCAACTTAAACAGTAAGCCACAAAGTACTCCTATCAAGGAAACTCCTCCAACTTACTTGGTTTACAATCGAATATCCACCGTCATCGGCGACGGTGCCTGTCAAAGTATGAACGACAGACCGCCTGCAGACCTACAGCGATCCATGTCTGAACACTCACGGTCGGCAGTCGATGAGAGCTTGCCGGAAAGAGATGACCTGAGAAGTGACCGAAGGTCAAACCGGAACGAAAAAGCTGATAACTCTAAAGAATCTGCAATTTGGTATGAGTATGGTTGCGTATGATGTATTTTTTTAAATGTTTATTAACTATATTAGGATGAACGTATGGAATGTAATACAGACTGATGAGATGCCTTGTATTTCGAATTTTACGATATTCGAAATGATAGAGTGGATGGAGTAATCAAACATTTATACTTATGACAAATTGGCAATGATTTGACGATGTTGTGATAAACTTCTTTTTTATTTTATTGTAAAAGCAGTATTAGTTGGCATTTAATTTGTTGATATGGGTGACAATAAATTTCCTTTAAGCTTTAAAGACCTGTAACGTAAAGGTTTGTGACATGAATACCAGTGTGAACATTGTATGACATGGTACGTAAATTACTTGTAAATCAATTTCATAACAATTAGCTAGTATTTAGAAGTAGATGAGTAGTTTTTATTAATTCACTGAAGCTTCCAGACAGCTACTTTAAAAAAAAAATTAAGTACAAACTTAATTTATTTGTTTGCGATGGAATAAATATTAGTTTGTAGCTATAATAGAAATAACTACATTTTTTATGCTCTTGACATAACATTATTTTTAAGCATAGTGCTTAGGCTTGTTATACCTGGGCAACATTCAGTTAACTGGATTGTGCCCTTAAAATACCAGTGAAATAGAAAATCTAACTGAGAGGGCTATGAAATCATTCCACCACACACACCACACAGACTAAACAAAATGTAAAAGTTGAATGGTGATGAAGTTCTATTATTATTATTGAAATGAATGATCAATTTATTTTTACAGGACCAAATGATTTATTTTAGATTATATCAATTTTATTTACTACTTACTATTTGAGATTAATACTCGAACATATTTTGAGGCTACCCATCTTATCAATTTATAAATATTTTAAAAATGTAAATATTATAAGTTTTATTTCATAATTTGTTAGGCACACTTTGTGATGTTTTGTTAGAGATAATATTTCCTTGCCAGTGATACTGTGACTATTGATATTAATTATGTATCATATTTGTTTTTCAGTATATGTAATTAAAATTTATATTTAATGAAGTGTTAAGCATAATATACAGCACATTATGTACAAATATGTTTTTTTAATTATTATTATGTGAATGTCCATAGATAATTAAGATGTAATGCATATACTTTGCGTACCCACTTTGATATATTTTTATGTTTATAGCTCCACTGTTTTATATTTACTAGCATCTTTATAGCAACATGAGCTTTTCATCACATGTTTTGCTCTAGTACAAATGAACGTAATACAGATATGTTGGCATCGTGTTACTTAGCTATCGTAACTAGATTAAGTTTATTATTATTAATTCTTGCAAACACAGTAAATCTAGCACTTGGTAAGATAAAATAACCAACATCATAGATCGGCCTGGACTAAACTTAGTATGGATATTGAAGAACACAATAAAATTGGATCTGCTTTTTATCATCAAATATACGTCAAATTATACCGAATTTATGTTTATCCATGACAACAAGTACATAATTGTTGTAGAATAGTGCCTTTTTATGCCCAAAATTCATTTTGGCCAACGTTCTGGGAAACTATTGGTTGTAGTATGGCTACATTTTTTTCTTGATTGGTACTATACATGGTGCTCTTCATCATTACAATGTGGATAATGTTAACAATATGTTACATTACCGAATTATGTTTAAAATGTTATTATTGTACCTATCTATTGTTCATTATTGTATTCGAAGGTATTATCAATTGACTTTGTAATTTTTTTGCAAGGAATTTTCTGTTAAGTTCTTTTCTTTTTCAATCCTGCATTTAAAAATCTGATGTACCAAGTAACACTTACCACGAAAATTAAATGACTTTATTTTAACTCCACTTCTATTATAGTTTGTAATATAATTATTATAGGTACTTATTAATGCCTCTCACCGAATTTATATTTTAGCACACATTTATAACTTCTCGAATACAGTTCTATAATTAACATTGAATGGAGTTTATTTTATTTAAAGAACGAAAATATTATAAAAATGATATCAAAATGTTTGAAATGACAATTTACTTCAGGCACACAATGCGTGTTTGTGTGCCCTACCTACTATAGCTCGACACACTATACAAAGTGCGAAAGTAATAATAATAATGTGGTTCTCAGGTAAATAGAACCCAAATAAAAGAACAAAGTTACACTATGAACTTTATTTTCCAACTGCACTTCATTATTGCTTACTTCTAAATAATTGTCATATTAATCTAAAGAGATCCGTTAATGCTGGGTTCAGCCTTCACCTCCCACTTGAACACAGGGCAGGACTGCATAGTTAGTTTGAATGATTGCCCAGATACAACTGCCTTTCGTCCAGGCTCCACTTTTTGCGGGAGATAGGATATGACACACTGAAACAATATTTTAAAAATTGTTACCTGAATTCGCATAAGTTTTAAATGAATAAAAAGAATACATAACAACAAGTACCTTAGGTCTTTCATTTTCAGTAGACATATATCCAATACACATTGTTTTTGTAGTGTGCCCCCAAAGTAACTCTCCCTCTCCATTTATTGAGTCAAATTTTAAAGCTAAAGTACCACCTAGTCTTTCAGGAACATCCCATAAAAATGGTGACTCTAAGAAATTTTCTTTGAAACATTTATCAAGACCTAAAACTGGGGAAGACTCAAGCAAACTTTCAGCAGAATTCTTAGCTAATTGTGTTCTGATCAAATGTTCTCCACATCCTGAAGTACAGGCAGCCACTGAGGGTTTCATGCCATCCCTGCTCATCACTGCCCAGACACCACTTCCAAATGATGCTGCCTGGCCTACTCTTCCTTCATGCTTCAGAGAAACACCACCAGAACTTGCTCCAGAGGCCACCACACCATTGGAATCCACACAAATGGCCCCAACCGTGTCTAGGGGGCTAAATTTAACATCATTTTGTATTGAGTAACGTTTCAGCTTTCTTTTACAATGCTTATAATTCCGAAATGCACGGGCTGTAACCATTTTGTGATCATCCACAATGTCTAAGCCCATTCTTTCTGCCCAAGACCTTGCCCCATGTCCTGTGAGTATGCAAGGAGGAACTCTGCCCAGAGATAAGTTATCACATTGTTTAACACACAGTTGTTTGGCTAAAGTTATAGGATTCCAAACATTTGATACTGCTCCACATGCACCAAAATGTAGTGTTTGACCATTCATGAGTGAAGCATCACATTCCACAAGGCCATTCCAACTTAGGTTTGATCCATAACCAGCATTTGTTAGTGGACTATTCTCCAATTCTGAAAATACCAAAAGGTTATAATTAAGTAAAACCTGAAGGCCTGAGAAACCTGAAGGCTGAAGGGAATTATTGAGTGTACTTTTATGTAAGCTGCCTAATCATGGGGAAACAGAAGAGTATTTTGTATAATTATCTTACACCTACTTAGTTACAGAATGAAAAATCAATATAATTTACAGACCTATTATGGCTTTCTCCACTGCATCTACGGCGTTGCCACCTTGCTGGAGAGCTTCAGCGGCTTTTCTGCACGCTAAAAAGCAAGTTTTCTGATATTCCTTCTTCAATGCATCACTGTGATAACCAGCTCCTGAAAATAGTTTTATCGCTCACTTTATTCTGCAGCTTTCAACGATACCAACAAGCTACGTGTTTTCACTGTTTCATTTACAAAACGTTAGAAGAAATACTAAAATGTTTACCACAGTGGACAGCAATAAACCCATTCATTTTTATGTGTTTTAGCAATGAATCCCAAATCCCTTCTCCACAAAATAGGTCACAATATGCTCATCTTATCTTGTATTTATTACGAACTGATAACATTCATGTTTTATTTTAAGTTTAAAATAAAAACACCGTCAACAACAATATGAGGCAAATTGATTGATTAATTGAAGTTGAACTAAAATTCAAAAAATGTTTCGACGATCGAACGAAAAGAACTGAAAAATGAACAATATTCAATGACGTTATTTCTGTCTGACAGTTTTTGTTTTTCTCCTGTCTTTATAGAATGGGGGCTACCGCGTGTGAATTCACCGCTAGAGGCGCTAGTGTAGCGCGAGGGCACCGAAATGTGATATGTCATAGAAAGTTCACGCGTTGCGTGCTTTTTTATCACATATTTTTATTAATATTCACAATTGTGAAATTATTCACTATTAGTATTAAAATTAACTTTTTATGAAGATAATGGTACAATACTTTAACCTCTCAAGTGCCGCGCGAAATAGCAAAAAACTCCGTCCCGCCCTTCCGTGTTACGTCATCGCATGAGTCATCTGACCGCGCTCACTAAAATGTTTATCGCTCGAGTTCTATTAACTCTTATCTCAAACGGTAAACAGTTTCGGGTTTCTGAAGAGCGAGACCATGTATTACTGTATGAACAACTATATTATAAGTACTTCAGAATTATAATATCCTATAGTTAGCGAGAGAACTCGACTCGAGTCGACCTGTTGTCGTATTTTATTTTGTTTTGGTAAAACTACTGAATCAATTTACGCAAAACTTTAGAACTAACATAACAAATATACAAGTTATCTAATGAGAGTTTTTTTTTATGAGTCCTACATACATTATTCTTGTAAGAATCCAACTCAAAGTTCATATACGCGAACTGTCATTTTAGAATTGCGCAGTTCAATCTATGACTTTGTAAACGATCATCCGTGATAATATGAACAGGTATCATTATAAAATGTTTATAGTGTAATGACTATACCTTCTTCGACTGATATCTAACCATGAATCGAAAAAATATACTACGAATATTGTTAGATACGAAAATAATGTACAAGAGGGATATAACCTATTTCCACTCGATAATTTAGGTTTTCCAATTAGAATCTTATTTGGAAGCAAACAAGAACAAGATGCTTTATCAATTTCTGTACACACATACCTTCCTATCATGGAAAAAATACGAAATATATATGTTTCAAGTGGTCGTAAAATTTGTACCGAATTCCAACATGCCGTAGGGTGGGGAACACACCACTACATTATCGATAAAATGTGTACCTATCGAAAATGTGTTCAGTAAGGAAAATAAATAAAATACAATTTAGATTTACATGTTTTATTATTCATATACCTAAGTTATTCACATAAAAAAGTATTTACTACTTTTACATAGCGGAAAAAATAAAAAAAATACAATTTAGATCTACGTTTTATTTTTCATATACCCAAATTATTTACCAAAAAAAAAGTATTTACTACCTTTACATGAGGGAAATAGAGTAAACATAATTCTTATACAAACAAAACACCTTATATAGTAAGCAAATAAAAGTGATTGGCATAATATGTGACGCAGACGAAGTCGCGTGGGTCAGCTAGTAATTCATATTGTACGAGCTACGCTGTACATGCCACTAACTTATCCTACTTTACAGTTACTAGGTTATACGTTGTAGTTTGTTTATTCCACACTAATTGTACATTATTGTATTGCTTTATAACATCTTATTTTTAGTAGCAATTAAACCTTTATACCAATCGGTGTTCTACTCAATCAACATAACATTCCTATATTCAAAATCAACATAACATTTTCACTGTTAGGAGTTACGCCCCAACACATTATAAACAAAACACATGAACACCTTTTATAGTACCAAAATAAAAGTGATTGGCATAATATGTGTTACGAAATAGGGAATATGCAAGAAATAAAAAACTATTTATTACTTTTACATAGGGGTAAAAGTAAACATAATTCATATACAAACAAAACACATAAACACCTCATATAGTAACAAAATGAAAGTGATTGGCATAATATGTGTTACGCAATAAAGAATATAAGTGAAGAAACACATAAACACCTCATATAGTAACAAAATGAAAGTGATTGGCATAATACGTGTTACGCAATAAAGAAGATAAGTGAAGAAAAAATTATATGCATATTCCCTATCCCTATTAGGTGAGTCCCAATGGACACGCATGCACCCACACAAACATACATAGCGTTTAGACAGTAAAGAGTGGTATGACCCAGAAAAGGAGTGAATCTACTGTCTGTCTGTGTCAGTCAGTAGCGACTTTGTGGAAACAACAAAAGGTATACTATTTTGGAAGTCTGTCAAGTAAGTCTGTCATAAGTCAAGGAAAGAAACAAATCTCATAATGGAGAAGACTAGGGACGGTTGCTATGGTAAAGCGCGAAACAGGGCTCTAAACAAAGTAAAACACCACAAATACTGCACCAATAGGACGTGCGTTTGTTGCGCGTCTCAGCGCTGGTTCCGCACAAGCGGCAACGTCGACGGCAAACAAAGCCTCTTGCATCTTTTTTTGGTATACGGGCTGCGTGATGCCGACCCACAAGAGGATCGGGCTGGCCAAATGTGCCCTGTCTGGCTGTGCTTAGACCCGCTGTGGGTGCACCAACACAAGCCTCAGGGAGACTGCGTTTTGGCATGTATTTGTGGTGTGTTTGGAGTATCTGGTCGACTAACTCCAATCGAAAAACTAAGTGTTCTTTAGGAGTAGCGGTAGAAGCAGCTAAATGAATCCTTGAATTTAAAATTGAGCAGTTGAGAAGGCGTTTGAAGACCTTCATATTCCATTTCTGGCACCTTTTTCTTTCCAACAGGTATGGTTCCAGCATTTGATCTTTACGATCAACGCCTCCCATACCCTTGTTATAGTCTAAAATGACTTGGGGCTTAAATTGAGCTTGACGATATGGTTTTGGCTCCATCCGGTCTTGTTGAACGCCATGGTAGGATGAGATTGTGCAAATTTTGCGCTTCTTATCCTGATAGGCCATGACAACGATATCGCCAGCATGACGAGCTACAATCTGACCGTCTTTCAGCTTGCACAGCGATATGAGTGGAGGCACATTGCTACGGTTGCCGCGCAATGTACCTACACAATCGGTTTTATGTGCCTTCAGAAATCGGGCCAGACAGGGGCTATTGAACCAATTGTCCATGAAAAGAGTATGCCCTTTGTTGAGGAGAGGATGGATGAGTTTAAGGACAGTCGCCGTGCTTTTCAGCAGCGTCGACGGGTAAGCGGGATCGTAGGTAGTTCCAGTACCGAGGTACACAAAGAAAGACCAAAGGTAGCCTGTGGAAGACTCGCACAGTTCGAAGGTTTTAATTCCGAACTTGGCTGCCTTGGTCTTGATGTACTGGCGGAATATTATGTTACCTTTCCACAAAGTCAGGGATTCGTCAATACAAATATTCTGGGATGGGACATAAGCTTCCATGAAGCGTGAATTTAAATGATCTAAAATGGGGCCAAAAGAAAACAGTCTGTCAGAGTCGTCAGTCGGTCTATTGTTGTTGTCATTGAAATGGAGAGCGCGGCAGAGATTGGTGTATCGGTTACGGGAGAACATCTTTCTAAAAATGTTCGTCTGAAGGAGTGGGTTATTTGTAAAACAGGACTTAGTGGAGGGCATCTTGATGATTCCGAGCATCATCCAGAAGGAAAATAGGACCAAAATTTCATGAATATTTGTGTCATACCACTCCCGGGCGAAGCTAGCGGATGAACTAGCTACCCCCTGAGCATAACGGTTGGTCTCTGTCACTATATGTGACAAGATGCCATCATCCCAGTACGTCCTAAACGCCCCATACGCATTTTCAGATGCGATAACAGGCCCCGTTTGCTCAGGCAGAAATTGCTCCCTCTCACCTGAATAGTCATGCATGGTTGACCATTCAAAGCGAGATGGAATCGCTGTCCCAGCAAAGAGAGCCTCGTCCTGACCTACATCAGCATCTAAAAACTCATCATCTGCATTCTGGTCATGCTCTTGGTATTCTGGCCTTTGCCTCCTCACTCTCGCAACTGCCCGCACTCTCGCTGCCTCCCTTGCACGCACTACTTTCATCACAGCAGCTCGCAGCTCTTCTGGCACATCCTCGTCATTTATATTTACTTCCACTAATCTATCACCCCTTTTCCATTGGGACTCACCTTCCCGTCCTGCTGCTCCCGCCCTCGCCCGCCCTGCAGCTCCTCTCGCCCGGCCGCCTCGGCGTGGTCCGCGCGCGCGTCGTCCTCCTCGGCCACGCACTGGACTCTCCTGACGCTCTACCACTTGCGGAGGGTAGATTTGATGCTCGTCGGCGAGATGATAAGCGTCGTCATCATCCTCTTGGACGATGACGACATACTCAACCCTAAAAAAAAAATGTAATTATAATTCTTGCTGGAAATGTACAACGAGAAAAAGTAAAAGTATAACTTACTCATCATCACGAGCATCAGCCTCTTCATCCGCAAGGGCAGGCGTAGGCGACCGCACAGCGCGTGACGGGCTCGGCCTATCAATTGAAAGGTTTTCGTTATTATAAATAATTATTATTATGAATCAAAAACATTTCAAAATGAGTTTTATTACTTACGATTGCATCGCACGCGGCGGAGGACTGGCTGCAGGAGGGGACGGGCTAGCCGCAGGAGGTGACGGACTGGGCAAATCGAATAAAGGTTTATGTTATTACAAATACTACGACTATAAAATATTTATTTCGGTGAAACTTACATGATCAGCGGCGCACTCGGAGGACTTGAGGAGGGGCGTAGCGGGAGCTCCTCTCCGTCGGCAGTGTACAGTCCGAGGAGAGTCGGTGCCGAGCCGGTATACTGAAAATTCAAAGCCCACCACCTCACACAAAATAACAGCAATATACATAATAGAACAATCACCCTTCACAACACAACATGCACACAAAAGACATGCTACATACAAACCTAAACTCAACAATGTATACTTCTGTAAAATATCTGTGAATAACGATGATACATTGCTGGAAGATAACAAAATCTAATTGTTATAACTAACAAAATACCTATTTTGTCTCAACACAATACAATGTCAATTCTATGCGTCAGATCTCATTCATCAGTATACAATCCGAAGATAGTTGGTGCCGAGCCGGTATACTGAAAATTCAAAGCCCAACACCTCACACTAAGTAACAGCAATATAGATAATAAAACAATCACCCTTCACAACACAATATGCAGACAAAAGACATGCTACATACAAACCTAAACTCAACAATGGATACTTCTGTAAAATATCTGTGATTAACGATGATACATTGCTGGAAGATAACAAAATCTAATTGTAATAACTAACAAAATACCTATTTTGTCTCAATACAATACAATATCAAGTCTATGTGTCAGATCTCATTCATTATCATACAATCCGAAGATAGTTGGTGCCGAGCCGGTATACTAAAAATTCAAAGCCCAACACCTCACACTAAGTAACAGCAATAAAGATAATAAAACAATCACCGTTCACAACACAATATGCAGACAAAAGACATCCTACATACAAACCTAAACTCAACAACTGATACTTCTGTAAAATATCTATGAATAATAACAATGATAAATTGCTGGAAGATCTGACAAAAAACAATGTCAAGTCTATGCGACCTGTCTTATTGATTTGTCTCATTACAGCAGATTCAGTAAGTAAGTCAAGATGATGAAAAGAATTTACCTCATAAGCCGGTTCCTCGAGGAATTCCGGCTCATCGTATACCTCTAACTCGGCCAACTCATCCTCGGACATGTCCTCCTCGGACATGTGGACCTCCAGGTACTCCCGCCTCACACACTCTTCCTCCGAGTCGCTCTCCTTGAGCAGGTCCTCAAAATCTTCGGGGACGTCCCCACTGCCCACGTTCCAAGACATTTCTAAAATAATAAATAATAAATTTGTATTTTTTGTTCTCAACCTGCACTGTCCCACTGTTGGGCAAAGGCCTCTCAGAAATATTTTACTTCATAAAAAAAATGAAAATAAAGTTATCGATACTATCGATAACCTTTGTCGATATGACCTACGGCCTAGTGGTCGTCGTCTCCATGTTTGAATTTGACAGTTACGTGTTACGTAATTATTACATGAGAAAACATCGAATCATGAATAATAATAGAATAAATACGCCTCGAATACATGAAATTATGAATTATCATTAGTTTTTACTTGATAAATAACCTAACAAAGATAATAATTCTTTGAGAATTATTAGAATTCTTACCAAACAACGGCGACGCAGACGAACATTTTGTTTGTTCAAAAGAGTAGTTTTATGTTATTGATTGAAGCAAACAATTATTTACAAACTTGCATTAGATACATAACACTTATAATTCATCAACTTTTATTATGATTTTTACACCAAATCTCATTCTAATCAAAAAACAATACGCCGAATTGGTCTGGCGGTTGACATTGACCTTCACTAGAAAATACTTGAAATATAAATAAATATGAAATTATATGCCTCGAATACATGAAATAATGAATTATCACTATTTTGTACGTTGACCAAATGTTTCCAAGACCATATTTCATTGTAAAAGAGTCCAAATTCATATTTTCAATTGTTAGTAAAATAACGACTGACGAAATCGAAATTAGGAATATTTTGTTGGCTCGAAAAAATAATTTTGGGATATTAGTTCATGCAAATGATTATCTACAAAGTTGCAATAGGGATTTCTAATCAATTATACATTTACTTACCAACGTTTAACAGCAAAAAACACTCACAACACAAAAAAACACCACACTCGACCGCACTTCAGTTCGCCGTTTTTTTGCACTGACGTTTTTCAACGACAAGGACGCGTTTTTATATTTTTTTTTTAGAGATGCTCGTGTTTGGCTTACTAATGTTGGTGTCGTTCGAATCGACTATTATCAGGCCATAGAGGAAAAATATTTGCAAAAGATTTAGAGCCGTATGTTGAGTAAAAATAAGGTTTGAAATTGGTGGTACGAGGTGGCATGAATTCGTGCCAGCGGGGCTCAACGGTATGTTCGTTGTGTGGCATGAATCACGGCCAGTCGGTCCCGAGAGGTAGTATAAAATAAAAATTATTGACATGACCACAAGCGACAGTGGCGCCATCTGGTGAGCTCAATAACGATAGCCCTCATTGCTTTTTCCACAGTTCTGTTAGACAGCTGGTGTGGTCATGAAAAAAGATTCCTCATGAACATACATTGGCTATTATCCAACTATTATACCTGGATACCCGTGATCCGAAAATAGCCAATGTATGTTCCGGCAATTCTTGATAGTTTTGTTACGCTTTTTAGCAGAACTTTTTATGTCTTAACATTATTTTGCAGCATGGGGATATGTTAAAAATCAAATTGATCAAAAATCCCATGCAACTGCACATGAGTTAAGAACTGAGGTTCGCAATAAAATTTTCAATATTCACCACACCTCGCTGTTAAAAGTTACTGGAAATGAATTCCTTGGAATGGGGTGGAATTTTTCAACGCCACCTGGAGGGAAAGTACCATATAGCTTATTTTATGATAAATGATGTTTATTTTGCAAATAGGTTTTTTAAAAACACTTTTACACGTCTCTTTTTTAAACTAGATGGGGCCGGTGTTTCGTACCTGACTACTCTGAGAAGAAACAGCCGAAACAAACTCAGAGGTCATAGTCTCTTTTAAAGTCCAGACATAATCTTGGTTAACTCACATGAGGACTATGCACATTAGTGTCTGAGATGGTCTCTTGAAGAAAGAACCACACAGATTTGAGTGGACCTGTCCAGTCAGTGCAAGCATTTGTCAGTTATCGTGTAGCTCGACTTATAACTCAAGGAGCTCAACGACACGACGAACAATACCAAAGAAAGGACATTTGGGTAGGTCGCTTATAGTACTCAAACTGGCAGACAATCGTGGAAAAAGATACACATGGTCCTCACATTCACAATAATCAAATAAAATTAATACAAAATACTCTATAAAATAAATGTCATTACATGTGACCATTAACAATAAAAAATAAAAATAAAAGTAAAATACTTAGCAAAGTAAGTATTCATGTCAAATCATTAAATATAACAATAAGAAAAATATAAAACAAAATAATAATAAAAAAAAAAAAAAAAAAATACTAAAAGTATTCATGTCAAATAAATTAAATGTCACAGTGTATATGAGAAAGGAATCAATAATAAACAAGCGAAGTCCGAAATTTCGACATTCACAGAGTAAATTTAATTGGAGCAGCTTAATCTTAAGGTGAAAGCGCAAGGGTAGCCCGCGAAATTTAAATTTTCTCATGTTAATTGCAATTCGCAGGTCAGTGTCAAGTTGTATGTTGATGAAAATATAAATGGCGCCAGTATCAGGTATGGAGTTACAGAATTATAATCATTCAAATCATCAATACAGCTCTCCAAGTTCATATAATCACATTTAACAGCTATTTCATGAAAAAGTCTCTTTTTGAGATTATATGAACTTGGAGAGCTGTATTGATGATTTTAATTATTATAATTCTGTAACTCCATACGTGTTACTGGCGCGATTCATATTTTCATCAACATACAACCTGACACTGACCTGCAAATTGCAATAAACCTAAGAAAATTTAAATTTCGCGGGCTACCCTTGCGCATCCACCTTAAGCCTTTTTATCTTCGAGATAGTGATTAATGTTATAGTAGGCTTTCAGACATAGCTTCCGTTTTATAAACGATTTGAATTTATTTAGGCTTAGTAATTGAATATGACTCGGAAGTTTATTGTAAAAACGTATACATTGGCATCTGAACGTACCCCCTATTTTTTTTAGCCTCGTTGCAGGAACAACATATTTGTGTTTATTCCTCGTATTTACGTTGTGGATATCACTGTATTTTTTAAACAAATTAATATTTTTATGTGCGTACAAGAGGTTTTCATAAATAAATTGAGAGGGGACAGTAAGTATATTAATCTCTTTAAATTTTTCTCTGAGGGTGTGTCTAGGACTTAATTTATAAATTGAACGAATTGCCCTTTTTTGCAAAACAAATATTGTCTGAATATCGGCGGCATTGCCCCACAAGAGAATACCGTACGACATCACACTGTGGAAATAACTAAAGTAAACTAAACGGGCTGTCTCTAAATCAGTTAAATCACGAATTTTTCTAACGGCGTATGCTGCAGAGCTAAGCTTTTTTGACAATTTGTCTATATGGGGGCCCCACTGAAGCTTGGCATCCAAAGTTATGCCTAAGAACACTGTGTTATCTTCCGGTTTCAACTCTTCATTCTTGATTAGTACACTAGTTTCCACTTGTCTTACATGGGGTATCGTAAACTTAATACATTTAGTTTTTTTCTCATTTAGGAGTAGATTGTTAACATTAAACCAATTAACGACTTTTGCCAGGGCGCTATTAACATCGTCCGTAACTAGCTGCTGACGTTTGAGTTTAAATAAAAGAGAGGTATCGTCTGCAAACAACACTATGTCATGATTATCCTTTAGGAGGTAAGGCAAGTCATTTAAAACGCAAGTCAGGCAAGTCATTTTTTGAGCAACAAGTTAAGATTTCATGGTTTTCCTTTCATTGAATTTATCATGTTTGTTAGAGAGATTTGATCCTTATGATTGACCCTATCGATTAATGCCATAAAAGTACAGGATTTTATTTTTTTGGAATTTAGCCGGTTCGATTCCCGAGTAAGTGAATTTTTTGAAAATCTTTGAATACAGATTGAGTGAGACCAGGAGACGTCATATCTCCGAAACTGTTCACCGCTGCACTGGAGGATGTCTTCAAGGTTCTGGACTGGAGAGGGCTAGGCATCAACGTTAATGGCGAGTACATCACTCACCGGTTTGCCGATGATATAGTGGTCATGGCTGAGACCATGGAGGATCTGACCGAAGATCAATGGGGAATGTCTATCAAAGTTTGTACATCCATAGTCTCAACTATAGCACCTTACTTAGCTTTAATTTTTAATTTGTGTGAAGACCAAGGAGTTTTCCCTGATGTAATGAAATACATTAGAGTCATACCACTTTTCAAATCCGGGGATAGTAAAGATACTAATAATTATAGACCTGTAGCCGTGTTGCCAATTTTTAGCAAGGTTTTTGAAAAAGTAATGCTGAATCAAATGCTTAATCATTTTAACACCAACAAAATCCTACACGATCAACAGTATGGTTTCACCAAGGGACGTTGTACGACTGACGCCGGTGTAACCTTATTAAAGCACATGTTTACTGCGTGGGAAGAGTCCCAAGACGCCATAGGAATTTTTGTGATCTCTCCAAAGCATTTGATTGCGTAAATCACGACACATTACTTTTGAAACTTGAGCATTACGGACTAGGTAAACTTGCACTTATGTTTGGTAAAATCTTATTTGAGTGATAGACATCAAGATGTTCAAATAAATGGTATCAATTCACAGGGTTTAAAAGTAAAAATTGGGATTCCGCAAGGCTCAATATTGGGTATTTTCCTCTTTCTAGTATACATAAATGATCTACCTTATTTACTGAAAAACCAACCTCAAAATATAGTGTTATTTGCTGATGACACTTCTCTTATTTTTAAGATAAATATACGGACCCAAAATCTTGATGACGTGAATAATGCCCTACTTCAGGTTCAAAATTGGTTCACAGCAAACAATTTAGTATTAAACGAAAAAAGACTGAATGCATTAGATTTGCTTTACCGAATGTTAAAAGTAGTGATTGTGATATAATATTGAATAAAGAGAAACTTGAATTCGTAGATAAAACGGTTTTCCTGGGAATACGCTTGATTCAAGGCTACAATGGAGTTCTCATTTAACATCTCTTGCGGGGCGGCTAAGTTCAGCAGCATATGCCATTAGAAAAATCCGTCAATTTACAGATGTAGATACCGCTAGACTGGTCTATTTTAGTTACTTTCATAGTATAATGTCATATGGTATTTTGTTATGGGGACGAGCTGCAGACATTCAGTCAATATTTATTCTGCAAAAAAGAGCCATCAGAGCTATATATAATCTTCGTAGGTGCGATTCTCTAAGGGAACTGTTTAAGGACATTAACAACATGACGGTACATTGTCAATGTACTTATCTACGAAAACATAATGTACGTAAGAAAAAATCTGCATCTTTTTAGTAAAAGAGGTGACAGACACAATTACAGTACTAGAAATAGGTGGTTGCGGGACTGTTTGAAAGAGATACCGCGGCCCTGGAACACAAAGGGCAAAGGAAGGAACATGGATGGGTTTTAGTAAGTAAAAGTCTGACACTCCCTCCTGCTCAGCCTAGAGCGGGAGCGGTTATTTGATGATTTCCCATCCGAAAAAAAAAAGTACTAGAAATAGGGACCAATTAGTTCAGCCAGGCTTCAGATTCGCTAAAGTAGATTCATCTTTCATGGGGTACTGTTTGAGATGCTATAATAAAATTCCACAAAGTATTCTTGAACTCAATGAGACGAAATTTAAAACATGCATTAAACGCACACTATGTAAGCAAGCATATTACAAGTTGGGCGATTATATCGCTGACAAAAATGCTTGGCTCAGTGCCGGTCCTGCTCCACAAGGACAGGGACGCATAAGTTAATAACATTAAATAGTATTGTTGGAGCTGCTGAAGATTGTACAACTATCTTTGCATTGTATAGATTCAATCTCTTTAGTATTATATAAAGCCCATATTGTGTGAGTACTATGTACTAAAAAGCTATCGTTCACTGTAAACCTATGTCCTTTCTCGACTTGAATGTGCCCTAGCGGTTGAGAGTATGTCATGCTCACTCAATGTCTCGCTGATGGTGGCGCATGTGTCGGATCATTTAGTTCCCTTCAAAATGGTTGAGTTGAATGGTGCTGATCCATGCGTCATGTTCGTGAACGGGCGCTGTCAGTTGTGACTGGTCATCTCTTAGTTGCCAGTGCCACGGCTTATTTGAATTAATTATTTTAAATTTTTTTTTAATTGTCTTTTTTGTTTTTACTATGGACACTTTTAACGTGCACATCTTGCTACATCGTTCTCACATAATGTACCATCTCAATATGAATGATGTAACCAAGGTTTTGTAACAATATGCTGATTTAAAAGTGTCCATGGAGTTTCTTGCCCGTTCTTCTCCATAGAGATCTACGCTAGGGAATGGGCAACTACAGTACTTTCACAGTTTTTATGCCTTGTGACTGGGACTGTAGCTACATTTCGTTGTTATCTTTTTTTCGACAGTTCAAAAGTGCCTGTAACTGGCCTACTTGAAATAAATGCTTTGATTTTGATTTTGAGGACCTCTGTACAATGGTCGATGACCTCACTACATCCTCCGAAAGAGTGGGTCTTAAATTAATGAACATGGACAAAACCAAGGTTATGTTGAATGCCCATGTAACACCCACTCCTATCAAGATCGGAGACTATACTCGAAGTTGTAGCCGTTTATATATACCTGGGACAAAAGGTCCAGCTAGGTAGGTCTAACTTCGAGAAAGAGGTCAACTGTCTCTGGGCAGCGTTCGGGAAGCTGCGCGGTATCTTCTCGTCCACGGTCCAACTTACCGCAGTGATTCAAGACGAAAGTCTATGACCAGTGTGTGTTGCTAGTGATTACATACGGGACCGAAACGTGGTCGCTCACAATGGGCCTCATTCGAAGGCTTAAAGTCACCCAAAGGGCAATGGAGAGGGCAATGCTCGGAGTTTCCTTGCGTGATCGAATCAGAAATGAAGACATCAGCAAGAGAACCAAGGTTACCGACGTAGCCCGAAGAATTGCCAAACTGAAGTGGCAGTGGGCAGGGCACATTCCTCGCAGAACGGATGGCGGTTGGGGCCGAAAAGTGGCGACTGCGAACCGGAAGACGTTGCGTTGGAAGGCCTGATTTGTTGGATTTGTCTCCGCCTAGAATACAAGAATAAATCTTTAAAAAAAAATGACGAGTAAAAAAATTATGAAAGTTAAATCATTGGTAAGTAGTAGGTAGGGTTGCCAAATTTTATGAAAAAATAACGTATCTCATTTCTTAAGGTGGAAGCGCAAGGTTAGCCCGCGAAATTTAAATTTTCTCAAGTTTATTGCAATTTGCAGGTCAGTGTCAGGTTTTATGTTGCAGAAAATATGATTCGCGCCAGTAACACGTATGGAGTTACAGAATTATAAATATTCAAATCATCAATACAGCCCTCCAAGTTCATATAATCCCATTCAACAGCTATTTCATGAAAAAGTCACTCTTTGTGATTATATGAACTTGGAGGGTTGCATTGATGATTTGAATTATTATAATTCTGTAAGTCCATACGTGTTACTGGCGCGATTCATATTTTCATTAACATACAACCTGACACTGACCTGCAAATTGCAATAAACGTAAGAAAATTTAATTTTCGCGGGCTACCCTTGCGCATCCACCTTAAGTAGGAAAAAAAAAATATTTGGAAGAAAAAAAAAGTATTTTTCAGTTTTTCTTTTATTCTCTTGAAAATGTACTTTTGCGTGCTTCTAGCCCACGGTAACAGTTTTTTATTATCCGTCAACTTTTGGAAATTACTTTACAATTTAGATATACTAGTAAGTAACTCATTTTTAATCATACTTATAACCATTTGGCAATACTGTTTTTTTCTAAAAAATATCATAACAATTTCTGGCGATTTTTCAAATCGTTGCAATCTTATTTTTGATTTAACAATCAGTTTTTCATTCTTCTAATTCGATTCGTAAAGAAATCTGGTATGGTTACAGCAATCTCTTCTAAACGTTTTATTGTTTTTTTTTATATATTCAACAATACATGTGGTTTGTAAAATGTAAACAAACTATAGCTTCTTGATCCTGTTGGTCATTTAACTTTAATAATTATTGGAAACTTTAAAAATAATTGCATATTGACAAATACGCAATTATTTAAAAAAAAAATATTTTGCCCCAATTAAATAGCACCATTGATTGACCTTTTCATGAAATAGTTATTGAATGGGATTTAATGAATAATGGGTTGTATTGATAATTTCAATGATTATAATTAGTTAACTACATTTATGTGTTACCGGCGCTATTCATATTTTCATCAACATAAAACCTGATACTGACCTGCAAATCGCAAATAACGTACGAAAATTGCATTTCGCGGGCTACTGGCGCTTTCACCTTAGAAGTATCGATATTAATTCAGTAATTTATCCATTTTAACTTTTTCATTTTACGAATTACAGTAAAGATTGAAAATAGAGTATTTTCACATACTTTATTTTTATGCAAAAGTATAAAATATATTTACCAAAAATAAAGTACAATACGTCATTATAAAGTATAGTTGGCAACCGTAGTAGTAGGTAGGTAGGTAGTGTGTAGTAGGTAGGAAAAGGTGCACAAAGACTACATTTAAGGTGGATGCGCAAGGGTAGCCCGCGAAATTTAAATTTTCTTACGTTTATTGCAATTTGCAGGTCAGTGTCAGTTTGTATGATAATGAAAATATGAATCGCGCCAGTAACACGTATGGAGTTACAGAATTATAATCATTCAAATCATCAATACAACCCTCCAAGTTCATATAATCTCAAAGAGTGACTTTTTCATGAAATAGCTATTGAATGTGATTATATAAACTTGGAGAGCTCTATTGATGATTTGAATGATTATAATTCTGTAACTCCATACGTGTTACTGGCGCGATTCTTATTTTCATCATCATACAACCTGACACTGACCTGCAAATTGCAATAAACGTAAGAAAATTTAAATTTCGCGGGCTACCCTTGAGCATCCACCTTAAGAAGGTGCATTGCAACATTTGCAACGCACGGGCACAGCTAGTTTTATAAAAAACAAAGTCGGGTTTAGTTACACCATTTATAACTCAAGAACGGCTGGACCGATTTGAATGATCTCTGATTTTTTGGATTCGTCTCCGCCCCAAGTAGCAGAATAACTATTAGAATAGGTATCTGAAAAGTTCATAGAAAAAAAAGTTTTTATACAATATGTAACAGAATAAACGCACAACCTCTTACGGGGTCATTGTACTCATCATTATGAATAACTTTCACTATGGGACCAACACTGAAATCGCGAAAAAAAAGTCGACTGCCCTATACATTTCTGTGCGCATAATTCGACAAAATGTACTGAACAGCTGTTTCTTTTTTCGCGATTTCGGGATTGGTCCCATAGTGAAAGTTGTTCATAATGATGAGTACAATGACCCCTTAAGAGGCTGTGCGTTTATTCTGTTACACATTGTATAAATTATGTTTGGCACCTTTCGCAATTGACAGTTCATGTCACGCAGGTGGAGTAGGTAGGTAGGGTAGGGTAGGAAAAGTTGCATGGCAACGCAAATCTTATAAAGTTCAGCAAAAAGGTAACACGCAAGGCGGTATGAAGTTCGACGGGTCAGCTAGTTGTTCTTATAATATAAAAAAGTACCTAGTTGAAACAACCAAAAAAGCCGACTGAAAAGATAAAAAAAACGAAATTTTAAATTGAACAAATGTTGTAAGCAGGCAGGGCCCATCTGTATATAGCATAATCAGCCTTTAATGTTCCCACTGCTGGGACACTCGGCCTCCTCTCTATGAGAGGGAATGGGCTATAATCCACCACGCGGGCGGCTTTGGTTCTAGGACATGCCGGTTTCCTCACGATGTTTTCCTTCACCGTTTTGAGAGCAGTGGTGGTGAAATAAATTACCTACACAAAGTAATGCGCCTGCCTGGGTTCGAACCCACGACTTATTGTTCGTAAGTCGGGGCCACCACCACTGGGCCACCGCTGCTCATCATCATCTGAATATAAAATTATGAAAATGGAATACCAATGATTTTTTAATTTACAGCTTTTTAGTTTAGTAACGTGAAAGATTTCGCAGACGATTTAACTTTTTTATTACATACGGTATTTGCTCTTAAGATTTGTCACTTCGAATTACTTTTAAACATGTAAGTTTTGCATATTTTTGTAATCACCGATAATAGCAGAACAAAAAAAAAAGAACAACATTATGGCACCCCAAATCCACCATTTTAATTTGTTTTTTAATTTTAATGTGTGACACTCGCACCACCTAGACGAATCTAACGACGTATAATGTATCCAATTCCCTTTATCTGTTTAGGAGTTACGAGGGAACTAAGAAACGGACATACAGGTCAAACAGGAATAACCCTCCTTTTGGGCTTCGCCGCAGTCGGGTAAAAGTCAACCCATGTAAAATACTGGTATTCAGCTGCATCCGGTTAGACTGGAAGCTACAGTTGATATAAACATTACTAAAACTATTACGATACTTAATTCAATGATTTAATTGTGTTGTCAACTTGCTATACACAACTACAAATAAAATATCATGCCCTTGTTGAGGAGCTATTTAATAAAATACTACATAGATATCTGTCACAACTTATTGAACATTGAAAAATCAAAATAAAGGTTGAGAATTACAATCTACTTTGTGAGACTTTTTCCTGTGGTCATCATAACACCAACTACTAACGCAGTTATGGTCAATCCTTGTGCAACTATTCGGACACGCATCATTTGCTGAGATAATCTTTTACGGCCAGTTCTGAAGCTCCACAAACCATAAGAGAGGGCACCTGCTGTGGCCAGGCATCCTGAAATTAATTCGAATAATGAATAATTACCAAAACATACCTGTAGGACAGAAGAAGCAAATAATTGGAATTTGAATCTTTTAATATCAGAATCACCATATGAAAATAAAAAGATTATCATAATTATTCTTCTTTTTAACTAAAAAGTTTATCTTTGTTATTCTATAGAACATAGAAGGTTCATTAATTATTGCGTAAGTTGTAAAGCAGGTACCTAACATTTTTAATAATAATAATTTGTCCCTTTCTGGTCATCTTAATCCAAGTATTAAACATACTTTCAAGAGTCGTAAAAGCAATAATGATAAGGAGCAGAATACATTTATAATTGTTTTGACGGGCATACCTATGGGTACAAAAGGATTTTCGTAAAATTTTCTCGAAAATTTTTCGCTTGTTGTTTCAATATGTTGATGCTGTCCCATTTCTTTTCGAAGCTGCACCCAGTCCAAATCAGTGGGTTCATCGTTAGCCATCATTGGATTTGCTTAAAATTATATCTGAGGTAGTATTTGTAAGTAATTTACAACAGTTTGTTTTTAGTGCATTGCAATTTATTTTTATCTGTCACTTACAAAAATGAATTTGTCAAAAGTGACAGCTACGAGCTGAATGAATGAAATGAATAATCAATGACTTCTGTTTTTCGAGGGGTGACATGCATGGCGACAGGAAGTTAACGCGATCAATCGATTTTTGTGCTTAGTCCTAGGCCTTTGGTAAGGCGATTAGTAACATAATCGCACAGAGTACTTTTATTTTTAGGCATAATAATAGCAAGTTACTATTTTACATCTCTGACTTCTCTGAGTCTGCCATTTTTGTTGACTTGGATCTCGTCATTCGTGTATTGGGTTGGTTGTTGTCTTGTTAATTCGTAATTATGTTGAGAATTATTAGTGCTTCTAACATTATTCTTGAAACCGTAAGTTTATGTGTACATTTTGTTACCTAAAAACTTAAGAAAACGCTTTCTTTCATAATTTTACATGAGATATTTCAGACTTTTTGCATGCTAATTGGCTATGGCTACGCAACAATTCCGTATTGCGGATTGTATTGTAATGTTTTGTTTTACGGTACCATTATTTGTAAACAATGCAGACATTCGTTGGAACTGTGAAGATAAATTAGCTCTGTTTGTGCCCAGATATTATCGTAACCAGAAAATTTGATCTGAACGTGCAATAATTAGATTGTAATTGTAATGGCATTGAAACTAACGGTCTAGTCTCATGGATCCGCCTCGTGATTGATACGTATATGTCGCAATGTAACTGTTAGATAGGGCTGCAAACTGCACAAACAATGTTAATAAGCGTAAATACACCTTTAGTCAACCTACTTGCCAGCATTCATAAAACTGTTTAATTGATGAGGATCTTAATTAAGACAGAAAATAAATTGATAAAATTTTTATTTGCCTAACAATAACTATTAACGCCAGAAATATCTGGGTCAAACAACCTCTGAAAATGAATCAAGTCAAGTGCTTAGGATGTTATTGTAAATTAGAGTATATGAATAATATAAAATGTCCATGGACAGCAGTTATTGATGTTTTGAGGATAAAAGGTTCTGTTGTATTTTGCGCATGACTAAATTACTATGAGTGGGTTAACATTGGCAGCCGTAGAAAAGCTGTGGAAATTACCTACAAGCGAATTGATAAACAAGGAAAATGTTACACCTACATATTGAATTTAGTCACTTTATGTTGATACCCAGCGGTGAGTAGATTTAGGTCATGGGCGTGTTTTTAAATAAATTGTTATATGGAAATTTTTAGGATGATAAAATTATTCTGACAATTGCTACATTATTTGTTAAGATGTAGGGCACCTTCCTTTTTACAATTTTTTTTTTTTTTTACAAGAGGTTTTACGGTATTACGAGGAAAAGAATTAAGATTATACATATACAATATGTTAAAAAAACTCTGTTCAATTTGTCAGGGTATTATTCGGTATTGATATTAGATTCTATTTAATGCTATCCTTTTTGGCGAACAAGTAAAAAAAATACCCCTATGTGTTTAAATAAAATGTACTAAATTAGGAAACTTACATGGCAACACGTGGGCGCGAGCAGTCACTTCTCAGGTAGAAAAAAAATTTTGACGATTGAACATACTTATGCTATACATATAATCTACAACGTGTTTTTTTTGATATCCCATAACTCTAGGGTATGATTGAGGCCATATCAAAGAATCAACTGGCTTATGAGTTATGTTCCAGTCCTTTGTTATTTTTTTTTTTAATTTTTCATACAAAATAATTCGGAAAAGTCACGATTATTAATGTAAAACACCCTTACGTGAAATATGACAACGTCGCATTTTCTTAGCTTTAAATATGAATATGGTTTGAATAAAAATGAATTACTTACCTACATATTTTATTTTACTATTTATTTTACTACACTACTGCGAAGTTTGGCAACCTCGCAAAAGTAAAGATTCGTCATACTGGTGACAATTTTTGACCTAATTTAATTATGATTGATGATATCTCCGAAACAATGCATTTTTGGACCACCTATTCTAGGAGTTTTAGTATTATTTTTACCTACTGAATATAACCCTAGAGTTATGGGATATCAAAAAAACAGGTTGTATATTTTAAGTTAGTATGCTAAGTCCTACCTATGGTACCTATGGTGAAAGTTTGTGACAGAAAATCTCTTACACAGGTCAGTGGGTCATGTTAGGGGCGGAGTTTTCTCTTAACTATTGTATATTAACTATTGAATGTTTTGTTTCAGATGACTTCATCACCGCTTTCATTGAAGTCTAGTGAAGCCCAAAGGGTGTCTTGAGCACTACCCTAGATAATTATTTATTTAGTTTAAAAAATTTCTTGTTACTAAAATATTTCCTTTTGTTTTTTTTCTTGTTTCATAATGTTGTCACACAATATTGCCAACTGAAACAATCTTATCATTTCTGCTCAAGATAAAACATTCAATTTTTAGTGGACTTTCAAGACAGTTGTCTTTATTATTCTCAGGATAAGTGATTTTATTATAAAGTTTTGTTTTCATTCTACATTAATTACAAAGAGGTTAACAATGGCTTCAAGTGACCCAGAAATTAAGGATGGATTCACACTTTCTGGTTGGATGAAAAGTAAGCCTGTCAAGTGAGTACCTGTCCTATTTTATATTTTTTTCTTCAGGAAATCAAGACTCCTCATGGGAATGAGACCCTAAGACCACTACAACAAAGAATATTTAAATCTATTTTTCCACTGCCTTAACAAGGAATGCCTATGTTTATATAAATATTTATAGCATGTCACAGGTTGCTGATTAATATAACCTGAGTCCTGACTATAGTTGTAAATAAACCGTTTTAAACCAAAATCAGTGTTTTAAAACCCGTTTTAAATTTGTTTAAAACGGTTTAAAACCACGACCACGTGGGCCGTACACTGATTACGAATTACTTAAAAAAATAGTTTAAAAGGCAAATTGAAATCATTTACCATTTTTATTAATATATGTGAAGTCATATATCATATTTATACTACTATTTAGGATTAGACACTGAAAACAATCATGTTTTGGGTATTTATTAAAATAAAACGGCAATGCCGCATTTATATTTTTCACTTTGCTATCAAAATCGCAACGGGGAGAGATGGGGCAGGTAGGGATCGATTTTATGTTTGTCTGTCATGTTAATGAAGGTTATTTTAAAACATTTTTATTTTATTTTCCTTTTATATATTCTAAATCAGGAAGGAGGTGTGGCCTAGATAACTTCGTGTAAAGCCTCAGTGCATTCCAAAAAAAAAACATTCTAAACCATATTAAACCGCTAAGTGTGGTTTTAAATCGTTTTAAACCAAAAAGACCGTTTAAAACCAAATGGTTTAAAACGTTTAAAATTCGTTTTGCATCTATAGTCCTGACTAATCTATCTTGTCATAATCTAATAAATGCCTTAGCAAAGCACCCATAATATTATGGATAATTTATTGGTAGCTTAGCTATTATTTAAAATATGATGGTAATGGTAACACATATCAAACAAAAACAATTTAATCTTCTTGCCTGTTGATTTGACTCAAATCTTATCCAACCATTATGTAGCCACCTGCACAGCCCTATCATTAGCTACATTTAAATCTTGAAAGGTGCTTGTGCAGGATGGGCATAACAGGCAAAGGCTCCATACTGGCTTTGTGTTTGGGATGGGCCCCTACCATTGACCCCCGGTTAATAAATGGGGTACCCATTTGGCTAAATTATTTCTAAAAATAACTCAAACCCACTCAAATTATGATAAAATTGGACCTACAATAAATGTTTCCTATTACATTTAGAAAAAAATGCTTGTTGAGATTGCAGCCTGCAATTTCCTTCTTTAAACCAACTCATATTAAAAGTTTCACATAAGGTTTTGATCAGTGAAGTACTGTTGCAGTAGTGTTGCTGTGCTGTGGCTATAAAGTTGGTTTCATTCATTTTAATTGACCAACAATTTAAGTAATTAATATTCAAATGCATTGTTTAAAGTGCTATGTGCAACTGTGCATCCCAGCAATAAAACAATTATAATAGAATGAAACAACTATACACACAACTACGTTCTTGGCAAGCACAGAAAAGTTTACTTGGGTAATTGAAAGAATGTTCTAATGCCTTAGAAATAAGATCACAATTTCTAGAAATTGTTTTATGGCATGTATGTACTTACATGCTCAGGGCACGTGCATGGTGGTGTACATGATTTATAAGCATGAACTAAGGTAATAATAATATTTCAATCAATTTTAATGTATGAACATGTAGCTGTTATACCTAGGTAATAGTTTGACTGAGTCAGTAGGGCTTTTTGACGTTCATTATGCGACCATTATCACAGTTTGGTAGATTGTATTTTTTATTTGTTTATTTAAAAACAAAATTATTTAATTTAAAAAATAAGACGAAAATTATTAATAGTGTAACTAATCAAAACGTGATTAACATTTACTGTTATAATAAAAAAGCGGCCAAGTGCGAGTCGAACTCGCACACGAAGGGTTCCGTACGATTATCTAAAAAAAAAATCTGTGTTGGCGTCAACTATGTATCTAAGGGGACACCCTTTAATTTTAAACGTTTTTTTTTTCTTTTTTTACTTTATTTGTGCTGTAAGGCCTTGCTTTTTGCCAAATTTCATGATTCTAGGTCAAAGGGAAGTATCCTATAGGTTTTGATTCCCTTGTGAAATCGCATAATATGCGACATAAACAGTCATATCTTTTGATCGCGTTGACTTACAAGTTTGATTTAACGCATTCCTGAGAAAAAGGGTCTGATAGACAGAAGGACAACAAAGTGATCCTATAAGGGTTCCGTTTTGCCGAGTGAGGTACGGAACTCTAATAAATAATAAAATAAAATCCCTGTCTAAGATAAGATTTTCAGAAATAGGAAGGTGGTGGTGGTGGTTTATCTGTTTCCAAGCGCATGTTGTCGGATGCGAGATTATAAGATATGACGTCACACTCGAATTCATAATAAGATTGTTGTAGATATGTAAGATTTGTATTCATTTAATATTAGGTAATAGTAGCACGTTTATCATATCTTGTGATTTATTTGTTATCTTTGCACCCATGTCTGGTCACGTTATTTAAAATTAAAACGGTTGGCAAAACAATGTTTACACACCAGTGCGTGAAGCCAACAAATAAGGCTATTTTATATTCAAATCTTGGATTTAATACGACGTTTTTCCACTTAACTTAAAAAAAAAATCAACATACTAGTGTAAAGTAAGTTGTTATAAGCTTTTCAACTTGCTTTGTCAGTTATTTAGTTAATTAGTATGTATTAGTCAAATCTTGCAACTGCATTTCAAACCAGTTCCCCCAACCGATTGAGTTAAAATTTTACACACCTCTTTGGTTCTGATGACAATACATTTTTATGACAGACATGACTTGATCCTGCAGCCAGGATCACCTCACGAGAAAACTCCTTAACAGTTAATAGCAAGGGCATGAAACTACGCCGTCAATGTTGATTTACATTTTAATACAGCATGTTTAAAAAAATAAAAATCGGCTAATTAAGTATTAGAATGGCTTTTACTAGTAATAGGTATTTAAAAAAGGCATGAAAATGTTTGGAGTTATTGCGCCAATAGAACTTTAAACTTTATTTATGTTGGTATTAAACTTGTTTTTCCAAAACCTTGTACTTGTTTATGTTTAGGAAACTAAATTACTAATGGAGACTTACTACTTCATACAGTAATTTTTCGTAGGAGGAATTTGACGCTCAATGCGTGAGTAAATTTCAAATGCATCATTACTATTGAGGAATTAGACGGTTAAAAGTTAAAACTGGACTTGGCACACTGCCAATTTAGCTAGTGGAACTTAGTTCGGTGTTAAAATGCTAACTGTGAAATTTAAAATTTATTAAATCAGCAAGTCATCAAATAATGCCCATGGCATTTTTTCTCAGAGCTTGTTTAGTTGTATATTATATCCAAATAGTTCACAAATTTTCCAGCAGTTAGTCGCAAAACATTAAAATTCGCGAGATTTCTGCGAATATATAAATATTTGTTACATGCATTCCAGTCAGACTTTACCACTAAATATTAATTATCAAATTATACAAAAATAATACGAGTACTGTTTAAACCAGCTACCTACCAGGAAATTCCGTGTTTACGTTGTTTTTATCGTAGCAGTCGATGTATTCTATAAATAATATTTAAAAAATCTATTTCTGCTACCGGCTGTAAAGACAATTAGGTATGTATAGCAATAGCTAGTCGTAGCTCTGATAAGGAGGAATAGATAACGTAATTGAAAATTACCGAAAATGCTGCGTAATATTGAACAACTGCCTAAAAATATCTCGAATCATCATGCCATGCTTTCAAACGCAGGAGACCCCTCTGTTAAAGGTAGCTCGTAAGTTGGTATACATAATTTGTATATCTTCTACTGGCTTATACCTACATATTGCAAAGCAGGATAAGCAATGTTGTTGTTGTTTTTGTTGTCCGGTTTAAAAGGTATTGATGAAGACTTCGAACCCAGGTGGGCCGCTACAGGTACAACTTGTTCTTGTTGTGTTGTTGTTCTTTTTGTGTGGCTAATGGCTATACTCTAAAGCCGAGTGTGACTGTGGAGTCTCATCTTATGGGAATCATCGACACGAAGAAGATGACTGGTGTCGATGCTATTAAAATACTTACCAAAAACGTAATTGATCATTGAGTGAGTTTTTTGGAAAAAAATAACTAGAAATCTCAATATTTTTATGACTTTTTTTTCCGTAGGTCGGTCGGTCGGTAGTCGTTATTCTGAAATTACCTTAAAGAACACTAGAATAAAGTTGATTTTTGTATGGGTCGAAATATCATCAAACGAGGATTTGAATATGGAATACTTTCTTTGTTTTTTTCTACGCTGCGCCTCTGATATTGCAGGGTGGCCACAGGCGGCGATGACCACTTGCTGTGTAAAAAAATACCTAACTATTTAGATAAATAATGTCTTTTCTAGCACAGTTCGCAGTTAATCCCAGAGTTATCTTATCGCATTGTAAGTTTTCGTCGTCACAGATGTCTGGGCCACGATTATTTGCATGTTCGTTAACACTTCTACTTAAAGCACCAACAACTTGTTTTGATTTCTTAACAAATTTGGCTTGGAGGCTTGTCTCCGTACGTCACAGAAATACCTGTTTGATTTTACAATTATCGCCCGATCGCGCGATCTGTACGACGATGTTGTACAAGTTTTAAATTCATTACAATAAATGGTTTATTTTGTCATTAAAGTAATGCACCTTTATAACTTTCTGACGCTGGAATAACAGCTACGAAGATCTATGGTTAATCTTCCTTTCGAAATAAATCTATCGAAATCGATATTTTATTAGAACGACTAAATACTTGACTACTTCATTTAAAAGTAGATTTCCGTTGAAGACAGCTAGTCTCACGATAAGACTAATGTAATTATTGCTATTATTGGAAATAGTAATAAATGAATCTAATCACAAACGATTCCTTCTCAGTTGATTCGTAACATTCACTCGTATGAAATTGAAGAGATTGTTTCATACAACCAACAGTTTTCAATTAATATCCCTACAGTATTAATCATTAATTGGTACCTATGACATAGGTACATTACACATATATTATGATGACTATGACTAAGAATCCTATCCCGTTGATTCATGTAATCCTACATTCTTAACCGCAATGGAAATACCTACTTGAACTGAATATTACCTAACCAAGACTTTTCGTTTTCTCAGGTGTGACTAGCATTTAACATTCTATCAAGTTAGTCAAGTTACGCAACGCATGACGTAGGACGGCATTATTTTATATCAGCACCATGAAACTGGCATTCTCTTTATTGCCTTGCCTATATGGACGCATTTTTACATTCGTCAATCGTCAGTCACCTTCTTACATAGGTACCACATGCACGCTTGTATGTACGAGTCTGAGAATTCTTATAAATAAAATTATTAAGATTTCATGTCTTCATAATGTTTCCTAAGATATAATAAATGTAAAATAATACACCCTGTATTTCTGTTTTTAAATACAGATTGTATTTTATTTTTTTGTTATTAAAGTATTAAATCCCTACTTGAAGTCTAAAAACCTGTTTATGTGTCGATATTGTTTTTTCTTGAGTCCCAACAATATCGCCTGTAAAAGCGAATAATTTATCTAATTCTTTAGGGTTACATATCTGCAATTATTTAAATAGAAGCTATTATATGTTTGCATTGACGTCATTGGGCCCACTTTGACTTAAATATCAACAGTGGTTCATAATAAGACGTTGGCACTTGTTTTACAAACACTGGAGTCAATACTTGTGAGGTCAACGTGTTCACTGTGGTCAACAAAATAAAGCCGTATTCTACGACATTTCTAAACAAACACGTAGGCAAGCAGTAAGCGTAACGTACATAGACACGTTTCAAAATATTCATCCGCTCATTTAACTAATTGTTTCTGATGCTGATAATAATAATTGTTAATTGTTATTGCAAAATGAAAGTTGAATGTTTGGTTTGATAGCGGCATCGATTGTTATGGAGGTGATTATTTAGCTTCATGCTATAATAATATTGGTAACACAAATACATGACGTAGGGCAATCGATCTCTTCGATAACGTCACCTTATGTTTCAGGTACATTCAGGTGTAAAAGTCAATTCCGTACCTTGTCTTAAAATTTTGATTATTCATTTTCTCTAAAATACCTCTATTTCATAAAAGTGATTGTCTTCTTTTTGGTTGGTTTCGTTTATACCAATTTTCAAGTAGATTCTTAATGTTTTGATGTTTTATTCTGAGAAAATCTTGTTATGGTTGCAATGATGTGCCTGTTATGACGTATTACCATCAAGAATCGAACCGAATAAATAATCGTGTTTGTTTGTGTCCACATCGGAAATATACCACATTCAATTCCACGTACAATGGCAGAATCAAGTTTACAAACAGTTCAATCCTGGAAACCATTATAGGAATGTGTCAAAACATCTAACGACTAATTCTTTAGATGTTTTGACATCTTCAATGTCTTGCACAAAGTAAGATGACGAATTTTATAGAATGTATAATTTCCAATATTTTTATAATAATTAATAATCAACTTTTACCTAAGTACGTAAAAATCCTTCAATACACTGAGAAACAATGTCAATTTGCTACTTTGTTTAATGAGCCACACCATTTTTTTTGTTATCAGCATGTCTAAAAAATTGGTATCTCGAGAAAAAAGGATCTGTTTTTTTTTTTGAAAAATGACAGATATTAAACGTTAAAGTACGGCCTCCGTGACAAAATCCGTCTAACGTGTGTCGTCACGCTGCGTGCCGAAATAATAAGTGCAAACCACTATAAAAATCAATTTTTATGAACGTAAACACTCTCCGCATCACCCGTAATTGGACATGAAAATCGCAGCGTAACGTCACGCTGCGAGTGTGCGAAGGAACGCAAGTTTAAAAAAGCGGTGATACTTTACAACGCTTTAACTTAAGAAATCCTGGCCCGATTTCGATGAAACAAAAACTAAATGTTTGGTGTAACTTTTATAGTATAATTTTGATGTGTTGGTATAACTCAATATGTAAATGTACCTAATTATACACTTTCTTTTGCACTTCTGCATTTTATTGTACTTGTATGATTTAAGATTGCTTGGTCTATGACACCTACAATAAATCGGTACTTATCAGGCTTTGTCCGATAAAATGATTTATTGAAAAAGAAAACACCTCTGTTTTATCATTCGCTACCAAAGAGATATTAAAAATCATTACAGGTTGCTTAAGTAGTTTCTGTAAAAACAAATTGAATAATATTTTGAAGACTTATATGATTGTTACTTTGTCAAGTATTTCATCATCTGCTAAGGCCGAGCATGGGAGATCAGCTTGCAGTCTCTTACCGTTTCTTGAAAAACCAGTTTTTCATATGAATTAAGTGGTTGTAGTATTTGACCAGGTTTTGTTTTACTCAATTTATGTTTCAAAAACGAGGTGTGGCTTTTTGATACTAAAGTTTTTAGTCAATGTCTAATGACTTAGCATTATCATAATGTATTAATCTTTCTTTATAAAATGCCAGCTTAGCTTATCCGGTAATGCTAGCAAAACCCAGCTTTCCCTTGAACCCAAAATTTCTTTTTACCGCTTTGTATTTTGACGATATTATGTACTTGCATTATTATGTACTTACATAATTATGATTATGTTTAGTTGGAAGATTGGGTAGGCGTTGCATTCCTTCAGAAGATTTGACGGAAACTGATGGAGGAACTGAGATAGACAGACATGTTTTCATTTTGGTTATAATGGCATCAGATCAATATAATGAACCTTAACAGTGTCCGGTCAGCAACACTGCAACACCGCTAACTTTCAAGAAGGAACCCTAAAATCTCGGAACTTTTTAATCATAATGTCAATATTTTTAAAGTCTTTTAATTCTTTATAGTACTTGTTCTTGTAATCTCGCCCACACGGATCGTGTTATCGGCCTTTGTGTTATACATTATACCTACCTAATAACTTTGTTTTGGTGATAGCCTGAGCATTATTTTTTATAGCCAGCAGATTTTACACTAAACTTGGTGTCACTACGTAATATTATCTGCTATCAGAATGGTAAACGTTATTATTTATTTAACTAACTTTTATAATAGCTTCTCAGTTTAGATTCGCAACGACTATATTTTGGGTCTCTGACATACCATATCTCTCGTATTTTGGCCTTTATTGGCGAGTGGCCCTGCGTTCTTTGGCAAAGGTTTTTAGTCGAAGGTTCGTTGACATTTTTATTTCAGCTTCGTGTAAAAATCTTCTTATTGTAATACCAATTTGAATATTATTTGCTAACGTATACTGTTCTGTATAGATCTGCTACGTGTTTGTCTAAATAAAGATCTATTCTAACATGAAAATAGTTTAGCTAATGTCTTCTGAGTTCGGCGGATATTGGCTAGCGTGTCTGTCGAGTCGTGCCCACTTCTATTTTAAGTTCAGTTTTCTCAAAATCTTCGTAACAATTGCGTTACCAATGTTAATGACATCGTCAAGGAATATCGTTTCGTGGAAATCTAGATAGAATCAACAATTTTTATGCGCCAAGATGTATCTGTAGGTAAGTACGTAGCTAGTAACTGCGCTATTCTAAGATCTGGTTTAACCTCTACATCTACGCGCATGCCATTCCTCGTGATGTATTCTTGTAGAAGAGGGAGTGCGCTAATCAGGCCGTCTCATTGGTTAATATTATCGTGACGTCACGTCGCCTTGTTATTCGCATTACACTTATTTTTCAAAGTGACGTATCATTGTGTACGCTTATCGTGAAATCGTGTGCCTACCTCTAGGGTATATAAAAAGGAAAACATGAGTAAAACGTTTTAGTTCTTTTGCACAGAGCGTCCAGTGTATCGTATCTCTTGCACAATTTATTGTAAACGGATTTCTGCGATAATTTACTTGTATCTCAGCATCATCCTGTGATATTGAAACCAAGTGCTGTGCGGCATAAACGAAATTAAATACTTCTTTGAATTTTTAAAGTAACTACTTGTAACAATGTACAAAAAGAGGAATATGGTGGCTCAGTTCAACAACATCTTATCGTGAGTGTCTTCAGAGATTGACCGACAATTACATCAAACGCTTAAACAACAATTATCCATTGTTGTATTATAACATGTTTGTTTTGTTACATTACAAGTATATGCTTAGCTAATTCACATTTGTTTTATCTGCAGGGAGTTCGAACCATTCGCGGCATCGCCACCGGCTCCAGAGGATTCATTCTTCTACATCCGATACCCTAAGACTGACGTGTTGTTCGGGAAGCCGAGGCTCGACCAGGAAGGGCCGAAGGTGTTGGCTGAGCAGTCCAACGAAGTCAGTGCGCCCTCAGCTTATAACGTAGTGAAGGAGAAAGACTGGTCGAAGCACACAAAGCCGTGCCAAGACGTGCTCCACGGCATTGCACCAATCAACACAGCCGGTAAGACTACTTTGAATATTTCAAAAGGTTATCAAATGACATTGACATTGGCCCATTAGCCATTTGCACGGCTACATATTTTGGCTTTTAAGTTTTTTTTTACTGTCGGTGTTTTGTAAACCTGCAAGTGTAATTATAAAAACAAAAAAAAACATTTAGTGTAGTTGTAATCATTCTTGTGTTATTTAAATTAAGTACAAAGTGACAATTAAACAATTACCAACGAATTATGATTGTTCAACTTGGTTACCAGACTCCATTTTGTATATGACGTTATGTACATAATATCACGTAATGTCATCATAGTGGTACCATTTTAATTGCATCATGTTTTGATTGCGTGTGTTTGTTTCCAGTGAACTCAGTTTCTTCTAAGCCGAAGCCAGCGGGGACCGACGACGGATTCAAAGGCGAGGGCGCGGCTTGCGGAACCTCAATAGTCAAGGTTGGTAGCCAATAGCAGAGCGACAGAAAGACATACAGTTCATCATCATCTGCCTAGCCTTTTCCCAACTATGACAGGAAGCCAACCCCAAGTTGGCTTCCTGTCTAACCGGATGCAGCTGAATACCAGTATTTTACATGGAGCGACTGCCTATCTGACCTCCACAACCCAATTATTAGCCGAGTGCCTACCCACTGTTGCAAGGTACGATAGTAATGAGACAACGGCTAACAGTTGATAGGTCAAAGGCGCGCGCGCGCGAATTTCATTTCATAAAGGGTGTAACAAGACCCTTAACGAAGCCGAAAGATACTTGTTCTCCCCGTCATTGTGATGTTTTTTTTATTCTATACCATACCTGGGAACCGTCTACGGAGATATTGGGGCTCAAAGTTCAAACTTTTTCAAGCTTTTTTTTTAAATACATGTTTTTAACGTAAGGTTTTTACTGTAAACACCTCCACCACCGTACTATTCAATCCATCCGTCAGCACAATGTTTTGGATGCGTTATATTGAGTCCTTCCGTAAAAGTGATTTTTCACCAAAAAAAAAAAAGTTGTTTCCCAGCAATCATTTTTGCGTAAAATTACTTAGTTTGATGTTCACAATACCTGGTTGACGGCTTAGTTAAGGGTCTTGTAACACCCTGTATTAAAAAAATGTTTCTTTTGGGTAGTTGTTTGTTATCATGAGTACAATCACGTGTTTGAGTATCGGTCACCAGTCACCCTATATAATTTAGTCGGCGAAAAAAGTGTCGTCATATTGCATGACTAAAAGTATAATCAATATGACTACACACTAAAAAATAATATTATCAAGATGGCAACCGGGATTTCCGAATCACTTAGCTGTTATCTTTATTGAATTTCATGAGTTAGTATGCATGCGTTTAAAAACGTTTTTGTATTGTTGTACTAATAGAAAGAAGATACGTCATGACAAATTTACGTGGGTTTGAGCATGTGACTTTCGTGTACCTACCTACAGGATGAATGACATCACGGTCACGGTGTTGTTTCAAAAGCAAATACTGTTTTAAGTTTCATTGTTGAATATTAATTTACTAGAGAGGTTCGTATACCGCGCCAAATCACATGAGCAGTTTATTAACTCGTTCCAGCGATAACCAATGAATATGTTTTTAATTAGCTCATATCAACAACCTACTTGTTTTTAGCTTGTAGACATATTTGCAGCTATTACATCATTTTGTAGGTGATCGGTTTGATATCAAACACTCAATATTATTATGTATTTTGGTACATAAAACAAGTTAGTGTTCAAATGGCAAGTAAACAAAGTTAACTGTTTGTTTTGCAAAGATAGCACTATCAGGGAATCTTAACTAAACATAATGTGGACACAAACTAGGAGCTCTTTGTTTGAAACATTTGTACATTTCCTATCCTGTCTGTACTGTATCCTACTCTGTATAACGACGGATGATTTTGCCACAAACTAATGATTCCATGACAATAGGTTCTACTGTAGCATTTTATACTAAAGTGAGAAAACTGAATACTAAGGCTACAATGAATACTAACCATTTTATTCTGATTACAGGTGGCACATCAAATAATATCCTCAAAACCATCCCGAGGCTTCACAGTCGCCTCTCTCGAAGAGGAGGACGCCGTGGCTCCTGAACTACACCAGTACAACTTGATGCACCGTCGCGGCAGCAAGAGCTTGCCCACTACACCTGCACACTCGCCCCCTGGAAGTCCCACTAGTCGCAGGAGAATGAACGGCAACCGGTACGTACCTTAACCTATACTTACACAGAACTCCATGACCATTAGTGGGTACATTGCCCTCCTGACAGTTTTCAATCATTGCAGCAATTTCAGGAGAGACTGGCCATCGACGCGGGAGTTATTATTTTAGTGTACAGGCGTGTGCGCAAACAAAGATGCACTTTCTACTCCCTCGCTCTCATTGTCATTAGGTTTTGTCAGTACAACACGTAGAATGTACTAAATTGGAAAAGTCTTCATTGGTAATTTTAGTTAGTAAGAAGAGAACAAACATCTTGAAATATAAACGCAACTTGCGATTTAAAAAAGCCTCTGATTGAAGTGTCTAGTAGACGGTTGAGCCATAATGTTTGCATAAGACTAAACTATACTCGAGGACTATTGATGGATTCCCAGGATCGCATGGGACTATTTAATTGATAGATGTTATAAAAAAGTAAGGCAGTGTGTAAAAATATGTGATAAAAATTGCAAGCGGACCTCGACCACGTTGTTATTTCGGTCTCAACTTCTTTGAAACGTGGACCAAGTTTTTTGTGCAGGATATTATATCGAGACGACTTTGTTAAAACGTTTTAGTCGTTGATCTGGTTATGTTAATTCTCTACAAGTCTAGATCGAACTAGTTTATTTGACTCCCAAGACGTTCGCAAATCGATTCTTTGTTTATTTAGCTTTGACTGAGTAAACGTCCTATGAACTTTTATCGACTTCCAATTGTTTATTCTTTAATTAATTTCAAGGTTATTTTATATTATAATGTTAAATTTTGCATTCCGGTACATTCATATGCAGAATGCTCAGTGATAAGATTATTACGAAACATAATGGAATGGCATAGCAACAGTGCCCTAATTTATATTTATTTAATTTGATATCGCGAATACATTCAATCAGCCGGCATTCGTTTTGTGGAAATTCAAGAAAACTTCTGTAACACACTTCTAAATTATGCCAGCCATGCGTAGATCTAAAAGCAGAATAGTAATTTTAGATTATCAATCATTCCGCGTAGATTGCAACGCATCGTGAAAATTAATAAGTGGGTCAAAGACTATATCACTGTACACTTTCAGAGCAGAATACTGGCTCATACAGGAGTGAGGTGCGATACACATGGTTTCCGACTGGCTGGTTTCTTAGATTTTCATAAGTATTATTGGATTTCTAGATGATTCTATCTGATTTCTGAAGCCCAATAACTACGGGGAAACCTTCCGCGTCAATGTTAATGAATCATATTTTTACTGTGATCAGAATAAATAATCAGATCAACAACATAACCACGACCACAATAGACAGAATTACGTTTACTCACCATTAACCCCCCATAAAGTTGGTTAAAAAAATGTCACAAATCTAAATAATTATTGTTTGTTTGTTGTAGTTTCTTCACATCGCCGTACGAGCCGGTAGATGACGCTAGTGCGCCACGTTCCTGGTTATCTATGGCACTGCTTGGCTTGAAGAAAGAACTAGCTACTTCAACCTCCACGCTTGCTGAGGAAGACAGCCTTGAAGTTCACGCGCTTTCGCACGGTATGTAGTTTGATTAACTTTTCATAGTAAACTTAATATAGTATGCGGCATATTATCAACTTAAAGTTTGTACTAACTCAACTTCCTAAACATCGATGTTCACCAGTACGGTTCATTCTTCATGTTCAATATAAAGTGACTCAAGCATTGAAACACCCTATTTGTGCAACAAAGTTATTCTCTAATGTTAAAAAGTTAACGAAAATTATTGTTTTTTTTTTTTTTTTCTTTGTCGTAATATTATTTTCTTTTTCTCCAGGTCATCTTGCGGAATCAGTAGAAAGCCTGGGTCCATCACCTAAAAGAAAAGACAACATCAACAGTATGTCTCACGAGCCAGCAACGCAGCCAGCAAAACCCGCGAAACCCTTCGCCTACCGTCCCAAACCCTCAGAACTACGCGAAATGAATTTCTGGTCGCCCACCTCTATGTGAAACTTCTTCAAGAGTTGCGCTTTACTATGCTATGACCACATTCATTGCGTGACTCAGTTTATCAAGGAGTACATTATACACGTTTTGTTTTCACGTGTTTTAGAGCACAAAGCGTACGAGCCCGCTGGACTATGTTATGCAGAACAGATTTCTGATAACTGTATGTTCTTGTGACCCTAAGTTTTACTGCTACAGGGTTATGTTCGTGTAGTTTAGTAAGCTAGAGCGACTGCCAGTGTTGCTGTGGAAGTGATGTAAGCAGCGTTCAATATGTAACCTATTTCTCTATCAGAGGTAGATTTGTAGCCTAGACTTTACTGGGTTACTCGTACATTTTCCTATATTGAACATCTAGAATCTTTTCTGCTGTATTCCATTATGTATATTAGGCGTGTTGTGCGCAGCTCGTTTTATACATTTGTAGGATTATGCTTTGGTGTAATATAAGAATTAATCATACAATAAGGTTAGCTGACCTAGTTTGTATCGAACTCTTCATTCTTTTGCATAGGGATATTTTTTTAACGTAAACAGAAATAGTGAAGTCACTATGTAAAAACTTATATTATACTTAAGTAATAACATTTATTAACATTATGTATTTTGTGACTTTATACACAATAGTAATAGTCGATATTATTATTTTGTATGTGAATGAATTCTAGGAGTGTATGTAATAATGTATGACACATTCTGAAATGAAATAATGTGATATTATTTATTATATAAAAGCGTGTTCAATTCAAATCGGAATATGTATCTGTATCATTGTGAAAGTATTACTATTAGGACTTATTTAAAATATTTTTGTAAAAAAACACGCATAATACCTATGTTATTGAGCAGAACTTATAAGATTGTATTTAGATGTAACAATATTATTTAAATCCATTTATTGATAATAGTTCTAAGCGTAGGTTTTACCACGAAAATAATATTTGACGAATAAATATTGTTGATCTACACTCGAACTGTTGTTTTTTATTTTACTAGCTGTGCTCGCGACTTTGTCCGTGTGGACTTAGATCTTTCTCATCCTGTTATTTATAAAAGGCAACATGACTTTGTCTGTTCGTTAGTATAACATTTTACACTATTGTTTTGGTGTTTGTTGATTGGGCAGGTTATAGACTTGATTGAAACTCAAAGCACTTATTTCAAATAGACCCGTAACAAAGTGCCTGTGCAAGTAACAGGCTGAGAAAGATCTAAGTCCACGCAGACGAAGTCGCGGGCACATCTAGTATCTAATAGTACGGGTCGGTTATTGTGAATTGATGTAATTATATACAGTCTCTTGATGCCGATTGATGGTAATAGGCTCGTCCCTTATTACATGGGACTGAAACATTACTGGCATAATGTGGGTGTACTATTAATGGTACCTACACCTTTGTCTAACCCTTCTGGGAAATACAGGCAATGTGTTATGTTATACAGTAACATAATATATTATGTTGTTGATTGTGCTGTACATCATATTGCAGCTTCGTATAGCGTACTTTCCTATTGAGTCATCTTGTAATGGACCCTCGCCGTTATGATATTATTTTGTTGCGCGAGTTATATGCATTCTTTGATATTTCCTAAGATATTCATCTAAATGAAATGGTGTAAAGGGACATTTTGGTCACAACTGAACGCCAAGATGACTAACATATTTATTTTGATAAGGATTACTACGTCGGAAAAACACCTTCGCAAATAAAACATTATTTTTGACCAAATTTAAAATCAAGAAAATGGTGATTGTGAGTCAACCTTAAAAGATAGGATAGATAGGTGCCGTCGCGGACTTTTTTTAAACTTTTTGACGAGGAATAATTCCCTTCTACACTACATTTTTGTGTAACTTTAACAGTTTACGCAGCGCACGCAACGGAAGCTTTCGAAGAGAATAAATTTTCCCCGTTTTTGCAACATTTGTCATTGATGCTCCGCTTGTATTGGTTGTAGCGTGATGATATATAGCCTATAGCCTTCCTCGATAAATGGGCTATCCAACACTAGAAAGATTTTTTCAATTCGAACCAAAAGTTCCTGAGATTAGCGCGTTCAACCAAACAAAAAACTCTTCAGCTTTATAATATCCAAACTAAAAAAACTATTAAAAATAAATATAAATTTGTATAGATACCTCCATGCCTTTGCTATCTATTTGTTCGCTTAAAATCTGAAACGAAATGATATTTAGTTTTGTTAGGTCATTAACAACAATTTTACACGTAATCATTTTTGCAAACTAGCCGTGGTCGGACTTTCTGGCTGATTACTTTGAGAACACCAAAACGAACTGCGTGAAAGAGAAGCACTAAAGCCAGTTTTCGAAAATCTTCCTACCTACATTTAATTATTTTTAACTGACTTCTAAAAAATTAGGGGGTTTTATATTTGCCCAGCATCTTTTTTTTTTTCAGGCACAATGCACAAAACAAGAAATACGTCATGTTTTTCGTGGCTATGTGGATTTGCTACTTTAGTACACAAGGTGATAATAATAAAAGATTTTAATTTTACCTTTTTTGATTGTAGTTTATATGTGTATGTACACAAATTCTCGTCATGAATTGATTTTTACATTGTAACTAACATAGCCCAAGAAGAAAAAATACGTATTAACTTTCATTGCCAAATGCCAAGCCAAAATGGTGGACTTACCTAGATGGCTAAAATAAAATATTCTTTGAATGTCTTCCCTTGTGGTGTAAACCAAATACTAGAACATTGACCAGAACCCAATACGCTGCGGCCGCTATTTTATGGCTCTTACTTACATAATTGTGAGGCACCGTCACGCGAAGTTGCGTGAACGCCATAGCAACAATTAACGTGAGGAAAACAACCAAATTACTGAACAGATTTTGATGAAATTTCTATGGGACCAATAATTATATATCCTTTCACATGAAATAAGAATTTTTCAAATCGGTTTACAAATGACAGAGTTATGAGGTAACAAACATAAAAAACAACCAAATTGAGAACTTCCTTTTTGAAGAGAGTCGGTTAAAAAGTGACGTGAAGTAGTATCGCTAGATGGATGGATTCAAGGAAAAGTAGGTGGTAGATGCTTTAGAAGAGTTTCAACAAAGCTGATGTCTTGCGACTAGCAGAATAGTATTTTTTTTTTCGGATGGTATATCATCTAGTGACATCTCCCACTCTGGGCGGAGCGGAAGGGAGTGTCAGACTTGTACGGACTAAAACCTATCCAAGTTCCTTCTTTTGCTCTTTGTGTTCCAGGCCCGCAGGCTGTGGCGGGAAACGGGTACCTAAGTACGAGTAATTTATCAGTATTCTTTTTAATTAATTCACAAAAACGAACGGTTGCGTGGTGACTACCGCGTACCGTGTACCGTGTACCGTGACGTACCGCGAGGGCTGGTGAGATGGCACGGGAAAAGAGCTCCTGGAATGATTTAGGGGCGGCTTAACCCAGCAGAAGGACTGCATAGGTGAACCTAAAACACTAAATCCCCAATTCTTCATTCTTTGAAATACAACGTGTAACTGAATAGACGCAAATCCTCTTAAGAGCGGCCAACCCGTCATACTTTTCATACAAACGCTCGTACGTGATTATGCAGTTGTTACACATCTATCTTTGAATTTTTTGAACTAATAGGTATTTTGTGCACTTTATCTAGGTTTCTATGGAATCAAAAATTAAAAATTGTAGAAAGACATTCAGTATAAGCCTCCAAAAAATGCTGTTTTGGACAAATTTTACCTGGACTTTGACCGTTCATAATGTACGAGTACTCATAAACTCTAAAAGTAAAGAAACATCATGATAGAAACCTTGCACATGTAATGGAGATTTTATATTTCACACACTTGTAAGACTTATTCAAAAACACGTATTTCCTGGAACAAGTTTAAGAAATTTTCGAACACTATTTTTCGTTCAATGTCATCGCGTTAGGCGGTATGACTGCCGCCGCTGTGGCACTGGATGAAACAACAAGCTTTTCAACCACGATCGCGTTGACAAAAGATGGGCCAGGAAGGGCCCTCTTAAGGGGTCATTTCGCGGTTTCAGTGTTGGTCCCATAGTGAAAGTTGTTCATAATGATGAGTACAATGACCCCTTAAGAGGTTTTGCGTTTATTCTGTTACACGTTGCATATGGTCCAATATACAGGGTGACTGGATCTGGACCGCTATAGCAAATTCGCATAGTGGAGGTCATTTACTAATTATTAAAACTTACTTTCCCTAGCTAAAGTTATAGTTTATGAGATATTATGTCAATTTTTATATTTTTCATTCATAACTTCAGTTTTTTAATTATTTTAGTATTTTTTTTATTATTTGTTGGAAGTCATAAATATTTGTGATTAAAATACGTCTGAACTTCCCTCATAATGGGGTTAGAAAATAAGACATAACGCTCAAAAAATTTAAAAATACATTTTTTTTTTTAAGTATTTTACGATCTATGCAAATATGCTACGGCGCGGCGGGTCCAGATCCAGTCGCCCTGTATATTTACCGATTTTTCGCTGCAGGGTGACTTCCTGCTAACGTATTGAGATTTTAAGGTTTCATCATCATCATCATTTCAGCCGAAAGACGTCCACTGCTGGACATAGGCCTCCCCCAAGTGTCGCCACACTGACCGGTCCCGTGCGACTCGCATCCAGCGGATCCTCGCAATCTTCACCAGGTCATCGTTCCACCTAGTGGGAGGCCTTCCAACGCAACGTCTTCCGGTTCGCGGTCGCCACTCCAGATTTTTTCGGTCCCATCGGCCATCCGTTCGGTTTTAAGGTTTAATCGAAGAGAAATAAAATGCACTCAACATTTTCAAATATGTTGTGGCTAAAAATGTTGTTAGCTGCTGTAATCGAAGTCTTATCAATCACTCAATATAACGCGGCGATCATCAATCATCTCCTCCATAATGGATTTTATTACTTTCAATTGTGGCGGTAGGTACACCAGAAATTGTTATTTCATTTTTCTAAAATAAATCACTAGTCGTTACATAAAAGTTCCTGTTGCGTGACAAACCTTCGTGTACATTACCGCGATTACCGACCATTTTGTTTTTTTTTAAAGCTTTTCCTATTTTTTCTGAAATTATGTCGCCCTAGCATTATACCCGTTTCGTTCTTTTAAACAGGGTAATGACTAGTAATGTAAACGAACTTCTATGGTAAAAAACTCGCTATAATTTTCGAGTAATTATGGAAATAAATCATTGAACGTGTATTTATTTACGCTGTAAAAAGAATAATGGTTCAGGCACGAGGTATTTATTCATGAAAACCATTTGCTAAGTTTGGTAGGTACTAAGAAGATAGGTACCTTCTTCTTAATACCTACTCAACCTAGAAGTGGCCGAGGCTCGGACTATAAGCATTTAATACGTTCAAAATCAAGGGGCCTGAAGTGAATTGTGAGGAGACAATTATTCAGAATTGAACCAAAGAAACTGCTGGAATTCAGCTCAAAATCAGAATACCTACACCATAAATAGACTGACCTATTTCATAGCAATAAGAAGTTTGGTTCCAAACACACGGATATCATATTTCTAAACAAAAAACTGAAAGTTGAAACAGATATAAGAGTTTGGGGTTCGGGTTTTTTTGATCGAAAGTTACTCGGCATAAGGTGAACAAGTTATATTGTTATAGGCAGCATTTACGTAAAGGCGGGGCCACACGCGATCTAACACACGCACCTTTGAAAGACGGCTTTGAAAGGCTCTGCGTTTATAGCTTCCTTGTTCAACTGTAATTCGTCGACGGGCCGTCGATTCAGTAATGCTGTAAGGTCACGACATAAAATCACGCATGGGCTCAAAGCCGCTATGTTACCTACCTATATAGGGACTTGGTTTTATGTTTGTGTTATGTTAGCACGCTAGTTTCCTTACAGGGCGATAAGAACTCTATGCGGAAATAACAGGCAATTCTAGCTGCGTGTAAAGTGGAATAGAATTAAGTACAAGGTCTTGCTTATGTACTTTATGTTTTATTTAAACTAGTATGTGATACACTCAGCACCTAGCCATGTAGCATGTGTGAGTATGCAGTAGGTAGGTACGGTGAGCAACGAACGAAATTCGGGTAAGAAGTGATGGATGAAATTTGGCACACATAACAGATAGACTGCGACGTGAATTACGATATACTATAGCTTTTGTTTCAGTGACTTCTCGAGAAGGCGATCTAAATTCGGGTAACAGCCTAAGCCTAATCTTTCTAATAAACCTCATATTCATGATAACCCATTGAACAAACACTCACTTACCTCATATTCGCTTTTCTGTAAACCGTACTAAATGCACGAAAAGCTTTTTGTATTAGACGAGCTGTTGCCCGCGGCTTCGCTCGCGTTTTTGTTGGAAATTATCCCACGGGTACGTTGTAAATATAGCCTATGGCACTCGGGGATAATGCAGCTTTCTAATCGTGAAAAAAATTTCAAAATCGGTTCAGTAGATCCAGAGATTACCCCCTACAACCTCACAAACTTTACCTCTTTATAATATTAGTATGGACCAAATTGCTCAGACCAGAATTTTAAAGACGTGGTGAAATTTTTATTTAATGGACAAAGGTCAAGTAAGTACGAAAATCTGAACTTATAACACCTACTTCAAAGGCAATAAAAGTTCTAAATAAAAAACAAATAGCTTCTCAGATAAAGCCCTGTTTTTTCATAATTTTTCTTCCGACTTTTTAATTAGTCTCGTTTCATTACTCAAATCGGATTTGCGTTCGCGCCCGTGGCTTTTAAGGGACGCCTAATTTTGTCGTCTGAAAAATAAAAATTCTGAGGTAAGAAATGTCTTTTTGTCATTTTTGATGAATTAGATGCCAGTTCTAATTACATAGTACATTACGATTACTTTGAAATGTAAAAATAAGCGAATTCGCGACTATTATTTTGTAAAAAAAAATTGTAAATAAATATTTGAAATTGTTGAAAAAAGTAATATAATTATGCCAAAATAAAAGCCCTCAAAAGAGCACTTGGTGCAGTAAAGTGAGTACATACCTACACATACGCATTCAAGTTTGTTTATAGTTTGACCAATTCAAGACCGAGCGCACATTGTTACTACTACGAGTACATAGCATAAGGCATTACTACAACAATATTATAATGTTTACTGTGTCTGTGGTTTACAAATGTATTTACTGGCCAAATTCGATCACAGGTCAAATTAGTTTATCATAAGCTTACCGGTTTACCCTGCGGCCATCATAGATATGTAGCAGTTGCCGGTCGCTGCTGCTTTATTCGGGGTGGCGCCAAAGCTAGAAGCAAGTACTCGCGCCAAAGCTGAAAGCCAGAGCTCGCGCCCGCCAAGCCTGTTTAAAACGTAGGTAGTAACTAGGTATGGTAACTACTACCTATTTAAAACCATCATAACCAACCATGTGGTACCTACCATCTATTTAAACCCATCATATCCAACCAACATATCCACTCAAAATTCTCAGCAGGCAATCCGATACTTAGTTAATAATCGGAACCGATTGACAAGCACTATTCCTATTGGATATGCTTACTAGGGTCGCAGTCGTAGTGCGTATGTAAGCCCGAGTATGCTTTTCAATTTAGGCCCGAGCTTCTAACGTAGTGCGCAATTCCAAACCCGACATACAGCTGAGATTTTTTGAATGCAATGCAAAGGAAAATCCAATTGGATTTTACCTGGGACCTGGAGTTTATAGTTATACTGTATCTGTTACATAGATTCATATCTCTGCTTATAACACTAGATGCTTCAACCGTTTAATTCAGGGGTATCCAACTTAATTTTATGCAGGGCTACTGGCAGGGCCAAGTCTAGTATTTTTGTAACCGTAGTGGGCCAAAAGATTTGCAAAGTGATCTCTAAGTGATGATGTGGTCTGCATTCGCGGGTAGATGAGGTGGGCGGGTAAATATGGCGCGGGAATAACTGACTTATTGACATTTTTTAAACAATGTTCGTGCAATATTTATTGATGTCTTATGAATATCTCGCAGGCCGGATGAAAACCGGAAGCGGGCCGCTAGGTGGCCTGCGGGCCGTTTGTTTGACGGGCCTGGTTTAATTGGTCTATGGTTCGCAAAGGGACTGCGACTAGTAAGTTTTCAGGTTTATGTTCTAGTCTGATTCTCCTATCATGGAACCTACCTACTCTTAGACATGCATCCCTGCTAAAGGCCAGCTGAAAAGTTGCCTCAATATCCTATCCTCCTGACGCTATCGGCTATGGCCGATATGATCGCTAATTCTGCGGAGGCCAGCTATGGACGCAGAAAACAAATTTGTGAACAAGTATGTCTGCAAACACAGGTACCTACTCTCGTCCCTCGCTCTCATAGTCCGAAGGGACAGCAATCTGACACCACCGGACAAAAATCAGGAACTATGCAGTGGTCCCTACGCCAAATAAACTTTTGACGAATCTGTACACGTTTGATGTCACACATACCTTACCTACATAAACTCTTGTCTTTCTCCCATGGGAGGAGCCATAAATTACAGAACACCACCACTACCATATTGGGCAACATACCTATTTTTGACATGCTTTTATTAGCTTCACCTGTAATTAAATAAGTAAAAAAATCTTAGAAGTTTAATTTGACCCACTTCCCGGTTTCCGATTGAGCTGACATTTTGCACACATGTTTTTGAATTCAATATCTGTATCTATGACTTCCAAAGATTGCGGACCAGTTATTTTTTATGCATTCCCATGATACGGGTATCAAATGAAAGGGTTTGCTGAGAAGAATACGAGAATAGTACATTTTGATATAAGTGGGGAAACTTTGTTATTGCATTCGAGCGCGGAATTAACACCCGAGCTGCAAGCGAGAGTGTTATGGAGCCGAGAACTGCAATAACAAATCCCCACGCGTATCAAACGACGTTTTTCAATACACTTTCGAAGAAATAAAATATTAGAACGGAAAGTATTTTTGTCAAGAATGATTAGGAAACTATGATTTAATTTGCTTTTTGTCCGCGCTTTGCTTTCGCCAGGTTGAAGAAGATACAAAGGTATGATGCTGTATACAGCCTACGAAATATGAAAAAAGAAAATTCATTTTTTTTTAAATTTAGAACACATTTAGATGTTAATTTGTTCATAAAAATAAATATTTATCTATGATATTCTATTTATAAACACAATTTAAATACTCGAAAAATACTTAATCCGTAAAGACGCATACCTATCTCTTTGCCGGGATTAAAAAAAAACAATCACCGCCGACTATAGATATAGTCATTGAACCCTTTAGACTTATCTGTGCAAATTTTTATTTCCGCACGTGTGCGGAAAAATATTAAAAATCGCACGCGTGTGAAATACATTGCATGTTGAACCTAATCGTAGTGCGATTAGAACCAGTTTTCGAGAAAGTGTATTGAAAATAAAATGACGTCACAAAAAAGCGTGGTTTTTAGTTTTTTAAACTACATAACATATTTTATTTTAAGATGTCATGAAAAAAAAAAACAATATTCATGTTAATGCACGTTTTGTTCTAATGCCATTTTCTTGATATTAATAATTGATACATATCTCTTTAGGTATGAAAAGGAACTAAAATAAAACTTAAAATGATGACATACCCTACAAAAGATGCAGCATACTGATTAAAAGTCGCGTGATACTGAGCAGGGACACTATCATACATATAAATAAGGTAACGCGTGATATTCGAATGATTCTGGCGATTAATAGGTCGTTAGGTGATTTATACAAATAAACAGTTAATCTCTTCACTCATTAGTTGAATAGTTTTTTGAACCAAGATAAGGGGCACGAGTAGTCATTATAAAGTCATGAGTATGTTGATGCTACTGATAAAGGTAAAGCGCTAATAAAGTGATTAAAGAAAAACACATTCCACAGACTTCTATTAATAATTATGAAGCTAATTATTTTCGAACAAGACTTCGATTAATGTGAATCGAATCCAGAATGGACATTGGACATTCCCATGACGAAGTAAGTGCTATCACTTGTCCCGTCAAAAATAATTGTGTAGCAATTGGAGTGGAGTCTATATTTGTGCCCGGTTGCAGTAAAAAATATCACAGGAAATTAAATAAGTGTAGGCTAACGCAACTACCAAGGTGGGAGTGTCAGTAATAGAGAAAGAAAAGAAAGAAAGAAAGAAACAATATTTATTTGTCTGCGACAAGCAGGTTACCGCTCAGACTCAGCATGATCAGGTACGTACCTACATGATCAGGTGGTACGTACTCTCCATAGGATACCGACATGATGGCATGTTATGTACCTAGATGACATGCATCTGTAAAGCAACCACAGTTTTGTCGATGAGTAATCAGCCTTTTTCACATCAGCACAATTTTCCGCCAATTTAAATCCAAATGCTATAAACTACATGCGGCTCTGTGTTTAATTCATTTACGCAAAATATATTGAATACTGCTATAAATATAGGCGAAGTTGACATGGCACTATACCTCCCCTGGGTCTAGCGAGATGAAAATTAATTAAACAGTTATGGGGTTAATTTGAAACAGCTGGTTCAGATATTATAATGGATATTGGAACCCTTTGTTCTTATTAAGTTGATACTGAAGTGCTGACACGACGACGACTAACCAAACGTCTCCCTGTGACACACAAACTGTTGGATTATTTTAATTACAATTTGGAATGACAAGCTGAAGCGGAGTTTGTCTAAATATTTATTGTTAACAGCAAATAACTGTCTGTTTATTTATGAAGCGAAACGATTTAATGATTTATTAAGTCAACCTTAGTAAAAACTTCATGCTTACTTTTATTAGCTACCAAGTCTCCGAAATATAAACCCTCAACTAACGGGCAGCGAGAAATCTATAAAGAATATTGGAATATGTACTCATAGTTATAAAATAAATCACGCTACCAGGGTACATTAACAAAATTAGATACCATATTTATGTTTTTCTAAAGTCTAGACTAGGTCCTTCAAAGTACTATAAGTACCTACCCCCACTGAAGCGAATGAACACTCAAACCACGAAACTACCAACATGCCGACTGTAAACTCAATGAACATTAGGTACCTAAGTACCTACATTAAATTACATGAACATTACATTAAACTTGTAATTAGGTACAACTGTGTATCATAATGTAAAAATAATTTAACCTTGTCCCAAAAGACCAGGCATTTAGACTGATTTACTGCGAGTACCTGATCATTTTAAATTATTAACCTGTAGGTGTACAAGGATCTTTTGGCGCGTCCTAGCCTTTTCCCAAACTATGTTGGGGTCGGCTTCCAGTCTAAACGAATCCAGCTGAGTACCAGTATTTCACGTGAAGCGACTGTATATCTAGCCTCCACAATCTAGTAACTGGATACCCCTTAGTAAGACTGGATGTCAGACTATCGGATTCGGCCTGTGGACGGTGAGCTATGGGCTAGCTCGCCTCCGTCCGTCTTATGACGACAGGCCGAGTCGACGGCGCGTTCGTGTTCCACGCGCGCCTCAAAGAGAGTCAGCAAACAGGAAGGGGTCCGAAAGAACCGATGCCTGCCAGGGTTGCGAGACTGTTCGAAAGAGATACCGCGGCCCTGGAACACAAAGGGCAAAGGAAGGAACATGGATGGGTTTTAGTCAGTAAAAGTCTGACACTCCCTCCTGCTCAGCCCAGAGCGGGAGGGGTTATTTGATGATTTCCCATCCGAAAAAAAAAAAAAAAAGACTATCGGATTCTGATTACTTGTAACAACTGTCAAAGATCTACAAATGACAGCCGTGCTTTCCGAGGCACGGAGGAAACTCGTTTGTAATGGTGGTCACCCATTCCCGAACCAAACTCAGCAAGCAAGCACTTAACGTTGAAGGTTTTGTTCCAATCCAATTTCTCAAAACAATTTTAAGAATGTTCAAGTGCCAAAAGATCTTTGTAGCACAGCCGTGTATAATACGCGCCACGAAAGATGAGACTTGACACAACGTCCTTAAAATCGTCTACTGCGCAAGTCAAACTACGTGTTGTGTCAAGTCTCATATTTCGTGGCGCGTATTAAAACACTACTCTCTACATAATTCACAACTAAAACCTTAGCACATGTTGATGTTCATTTAAAACTTAAACACAGTTTCGATTTCATATGAAATTTAGATCTAATCTTAAATTGATTCGGGATGATCGTGCGGCTGCGGGGCAACCGCGCGAGCAATGGAATTTCTTCCAAGTCTAGTCACGTTTCGCCTCGTAGGTCCTGCCTGCTACATATGGCGGAACATAGTTATAATATATCTATTACATGTGTTGGGAACTACTCTACGACTTTCCATAGCACAAGATTGAAGTGCTAAAAGTTTTTTTTGGTGTCTGTGTTTTTTTTTTTTTTTTTTAAATAATATCGTACTGGCCGAGGGCAGGCGAATGATGATGACATTTAAACGGGCCGGTTGTTCGACCGTTAGATAAATAAAATCTGATGATTCAAAATATAATTATGGTGGGTTGACCGGTTTTGTGGAGAAAAAGACTCCATTATTCTTCAGATGAAAGTCAGGCCATTGGAAAATCAACCATTATATGTAGTTAAATAACTACCTAATTATAAGTACCGATAAAAGTTTTTAATGAAGAGGACTGGATAAACTACAGATATATAATATAGTTAGGTATTATTGATCTTTCTTTATCATATAAAACTCCTCTCACTCATATTTAACTCATATTTAGTTAAACCAATTTAAAATACATTAGCCCAAATATTTTAATTACTTGTTGAAGTGATTACCTAAAACTCTCGCTTATCACTTTCCCGGATGAGTTCGTCTAGTCTAGTTGCACCGTTTTTAAGTCGGGACATTTAATAAATGTACCGCTCCCAGTTCCAGAGCAGAACACATCAGTTTAACTGTCACTTGGCGCTATTTCTGACTCGAAACAATTCCAGAAATGAAATATTTTTAAAGCCATTTGCCAGAAAGCCTTCCACCTAGCTAGAGTAACACTGAAGTTATTTTTTATTTATCTGCTGTGTGAAGATGGCTCTCGTATAACATACTCGTATAGGAATAAAGTCTTTTTATGCCTAGTACTTCGATGTAAGGAATATAATATAGTTTTACGAACGTGTATGAAGTGTGTACAATGACATTACTGTAAAACAATAGTGGGTTTCGTTACTGCAAGTAAAATAACCCGACGCAGTGCTGAAACTTTCACTTGCTACAGTGGTCATAGTTGTAAGGAACAGACTGAGAAACATGATTGTGTGTGAACGCTGCCTGTTGTGTTCTAAAACTTGGTCCCACAATGCAATTACGGATTAGATTTTAGGAAAAGTAACTAAAGAAATAATTGACGTAACTTCAAAACGAACTTCATTCATGGGTAAACTTATGATAGAAAATTAATATAATATTAAGTAGCTGGTTTAGCGATGACGATGAAACCGTAAGCTCACCATCATAATTATTGAACCTAACTGTAATACTACCAGCGTTTTAAAGTTTATTTACCTTCCTAGGTAAGTGGTAGTAGAACATATAAATAGATTTCAGACCCCCGACACCTACCTGGCTGCTAGTAATCGGATTAAGTAAAGTGTGGTACAGATTGGAAGACATTTTGTCAACTCAACATCCCTATCCAATAATATCCGCCTACAAAATGTCAAACCCAGTCACTGTCTATACCAATCGTATAATCCTACAAGTAAAATATTCTACGAACTCCCTGGATAAATAGGGATACCTATAATCTGACTTAATTGCTTTAAAAGTTTACATAAACGAACTGAAAAGTTTTATCGAGGAAAAGTGAGTTCCCGAAAATCAATAATGTATCAAGGTACTTCGTACATTATTGACGAAGTTTATTATGGGTACTTGTGTACCTAAGTAATGAAAATGTGCGAAAGCGGATGTGTATAGGAAATATTTGGGTAAAAGTAAATTTAACGATGGTCGGCCATGTCCGGTGGACACCTACTGTCATTATCGTTATTGAATAGCAAATAAGGGCGAGTATACACAACGAAAGGGGTGCGGCGACGCCACCAAACCGGTCAATATGACCGGATTACCCGGCTTTGTTCTACTGATGAATAATTGTGTCCAGTATCCGTCCGGGATTAAAGCGCTTTCTACTGATTTAATTGACAATCCTAGTATGATTGTTAGCTATTAATTGAACAAACTGGGGCCCAGTGATCCGATCAAACTGTCGGGTGAAAGGCAAAGTTAAGATATGCAGAACAGTGTCACTGCGTAATAAAGTGACGGGAGCTAATCGCCGGTATTCGCTCATCAGACAGTTTCAAAGCTTACCGTTTATTGACGAGGTGCGATTAGTGCCTGCCACTCGCTCGACAGTCGCCACGTAGCTAGTACTAGCGAGTCTAGCTGCTACGTTATATCCGGATAACACGGCGACGTCCTGGTTGAATTACCGGCTTTGTGTGACTGATGACTCATTGTGCCGACTCCTCGTAAACTGTTATTGGAAATCACGTTCACGGCATTCGACAATGCTATAGGGTTTGTGAGGATTCCTACTTTATCAAAACAACATGGTTTGTTCAAAGTTAACGCAGAATCATTAAAATGTCATTGAAAAGTCTGAGTACCTTAATTAAACTTTTTAATGATGCCATTTTGATTCACTATTAGCTACGTAATGGCGTAAAAGTTAATAAAACGTTGGAACTTATAATGAATGGGTAATGTGAAATTTGGCGCAGGATTCCATCCTATAAACAAGCCGGAATTAAAAGTTCTGCGTTAAAAAGGATGTTAGTCAATATGATTCGAAGTGGATGAGTAATATAGGGCTACGTGGTAATGGACGAACCTGTATTAATAGGATATTGAAAGGGCACACGGCCCACGTTCCACAGGGTGTCGGTAGGGGGAGCGCTGCGTGAGTGTGCTGTACCAAACATTTTCGTGCTATGTAAGTGAATTTTGTAACAACGGTTTTAACGGAAATGCATAATTCCGATTCTCATTTAGCAAGGAGATTTATTTACCATTGGAACCATAATCCCGTTTTAATACAATTAAATGATTGACTAAATATTTTTCTGATTGGATTTTCAACTCTTACATTGAATAAAAGTGTTGAAAATCCTGCAGTCCGCTTTTTTTAGGCATAAACTTTATAGTTATAGGTAAGACGCCTATTTTAAATAACTATAGACACATCAACTCACCGGATGAATTGAAGTAAATGCTCGTAGGTAGGTTTCTCATTTATCTGTGGCCTGGTGGGGTCAGCTCATTTGAAATGGTCGTGGTTGATGTGATGTCGGCGTTAATGACCCCACGACCCGGCAAAACCAACATGTACCCAATTTAAATTGACCCCTGACATTTGACATGCTAGTTAAATGGGTACCGTCGACCAAGAAGTGGTTTTGAGGTTTTGATAACATTTCCTAGCAATTGAAAATATCTCTAAGATCAAAATAAGTGTCAATAAATAATAAATCAAAATAAGCAATTAAATCACTCGAATAAATTCTGCAAATCTGTTACTTTTGCAAGGCAAAAATACCAGACGCGTAATTTTACTTCAATCTTGAAGTGGTAGATTGTTAGACCATTTTTTGCCGACTGTACATGGTAGAGGTACTTTATACAGAATAGTCTGTCACCAAAAATATATTTCAGTTGAAATACTTCGTCAAAGGAATGCCTGATTTAAGTTAGATGTTTCCGTTGTAACTGTGATAACTGAACGAAATATTGAATTCAAGAATTGAATATTTCGTTCAGTTTTTTTCTCTTTTTATGTTTCTCCTTTCTTTCAGTCAATTCAAAGGTTGTATAATTAAGAGATCGTCTTGTGCGATAAGACCGACCATTGCAAACTAGTGGTGTAGGTACAATAAAGCGTTCAATAAATTATAATATTATATCTGAAACAATAACGAAATAGCCATACAATTCCAAAGAAGAAACATTTTGCTAAATTATTTCACGGAGACATTTAATGATTTTGAACAAGTCTTTACAATCAATAACTTTTATTCATTCATCTCGAAAGAACATCTCCAAATTGCTTATGGTAGGTATTGTATGTCCCTATAATTGTTACCTAAATTAAACGTCTATTGTATTAGTATTTTTCATCTCGAAAGAACATCTCCAAATTGCTTATGGTAGGTATTGTATGTCCTATACTTGTTACCTAAATTTAACGTCTTTGTCTATTCAACTTCTTCTCAACAATAACAGTCTGCAGCTCGAGTTCAGAGTCTGAAAACAACAGTATTTCATTGAATCAAAGTTGGTTCGAGCAACTGTGTCCAAATAGTCTACATAAAGGGTCTCATTAGGGTAGAGTTATAACAATGCTATTACGTAACCCGAGCCATGTCACTCTGACCGCAGGATAGTAAAACGGATTCTTGGGCAATTCTCTGGGCCCACTTTGATTTGCTACCACAATTTATTGTGCCCGTACGCAGACTTTCCAACAAAAGGAAATCTCGATCTGAAGAGCATTGTTAGTACTTAATGGATTACTACAGGCTGTTCATTAATGAAATGTAGATGTGTAGGATATAAGTACACAGAATATGTAATGTACCTACATGTGGTTCCACGGATCGGTATGTCGTTACTGGGCTACTGAAGTTACAAGTTTTACAAGAAGAGGTACTTATAATCTAAAAGATTATTTTAATAGCAAAATTTTTTTTTAGTGGATTGCTTCTCGCAGTTCAGCGTCTGAGGCAGGCTACTGCTTAACCGGTCTAACCCTGTGGATGCCTAGAATTTAAGGCCTCCAGCCAGGGGCAAAATTAACTTATAAGCTAAGCGACCACTCGCTAAGGGCACCCCCTGTGGGGTACGAGCCTCTGCTTAGGGCGTCGCTGGGGAGGGCAACAAGGGGACAGGCTGGATCTGATTTAGGGGCTGTTTTATTGCTACTGGCTCAGCATCGCGGGCTGGCTCATGCAAGGGTCGGGGGGGGGGGGGGGGGGGGGTTTGAAACGGGACGCCGCGACGGACCACGGCGGCGGGGTCGGAATGACGGCGGTCTGTGTTTTTATTTTCTAAGTGTGCTGGTTTCCCTACTGCTTTCCTGGAGGAGGGTGGTGGGGTCATCGGGAGTAAGAAGAACGTGCCTTGGACGGCGAACGCTACTGATACACGATGGCTCGTATCGGGCGGCCGATGCGATAAGGGGGTTTCTGTGCTTGACAGCTGTGTCGAAGAAACGTTTTGAAAGACGTTTCATAAATTGCTGGGTGGTAGGCAATTTGAGGTCTAAATGAAGGCTTTCGTTGCGGGCATAAAAGGGAGCTCCGGTGATCTTACGGAGGAATCGGTTCTGCAAGGTCTGCACCCTATGGAGGTGGCGGGGATGGGCATGGGCGAATACGACACAGGCATATGTCATAATCGGTCTGATGACTGCGGTGTAGAGACGCAACTTGCACTTAAGTGACAACTTGCTCTTATCCGTTAACATGTAGTGGAGTCTACCCATAGTAAAGGCCGCTCGGATACGAGCTGCTCTTATATGCGACGCGAAGGTCAGGTGTTCATCGAGTATGACTCCGAGGTACTTGGCTTGCTTCTCCCAAGGGATAGCCTTGCCAAACATGGTGATTGGAATGGGGGGGGTGCGATGATGTCGCATCTTGTGGAAGAGTACAGCTTGACTCTTGTCGGGGTTAACCTCTATTCTCCATTTGCGGAACCAAGCGCCAAGCGCATTGGCTGCTCTTTGGAGATTGAGGGCGATGGCGTCTGGTCTAAGGCCAGTGTAATAAATGGCCGTGTCGTCGGCAAAAAGAGCTAAGTGAGTCTTAACTCGTTTAGGGATGTCGCTGGTGAATAGCGTGAAGATAAGAGGGGAGATAACTGATCCCTGGGGGACACCTGCCCTGATGGTATGAGGAGAGGAGACAGCATTCCCTATGCGATAGCGAAATGTGCGGTTCGACAAATAGTCTCGCAAGATGAGCACGAGGCGGACAGGCACACCGAGATGGTACAGCTTATATATTAAGCCGTTGTGCCAGACTTTGTCAAACGCTTTCGCAATATCGAAGGATAAGACACCCGTCATCGAGCCGCGCTGGAAACCTGCGCTGAGGTGCTCGACGATGCGGTGAACCTGTTGGATGCACGAGTGTTCGGTCCTGAATCCGAATTGCTCGTAGGGGATGAGGCTCTTAGCCTCGGCAAAGTCTTTGAGTCGCTTATAAATTTTACTAGCTAAAAGTTACACTGCTACCTATACTCATTGTTTTCTTTTTGTGTGGCAAACAAACATCAAAAAGTGATAATTTTCAAAGTCTACAAATTCAACTTTTGAATAAATGCAGTGGATTTTCACCGATAATTTGAACACCCTGAAAATTTGAATAATACTGAAAAGTTATTTGTATATTTGGAATCTTCTGAGATTTTTCTGAACGAAAAATAAACAATCCAAAAGTTGAATTTGAAGACACAAACGAAACGTTGCCTTCCATGGATCGTTTTCAATGAAAGTGGAATATTTTAACAGGACTATTCAACCGAGGCGCGGCTCAAAGCGCGACCGCAACATTCCGCAGAGGGCCTGCATTCCCTTCTGTACTACGATTGTTTAATTTTGACTTTAAGGGCTTTGTATCAGATCGTTTCCTGTGATTGAACTGCTTCAACTGTTTTATTGATATGGTAAATTGATGAAATTCTACGGAGATCTATCGATTTTTGACCTACTTATCTGTTTTAAGAAAGTTCAAAAATCGACAAAACCTACTACAATTATTTAGTGGACCCTTGATGCGTGAAAACAAACACGATTTATAATACAAATTAGATACTTACTCTATGTTTGAAAACTAGGAAACTTTCAAACCAGAGTCGAGAAAACTGGTGTTTGTACCTTTGAACAACAATGAGGAAGTCCATCTAATGCCGTATTTACATATCTCTAAATTCATAAAGTTTCAATTAATTTCTATTCACAGCCAATATATACATATACAAAGGCAAGTTATGAACCAAGCTAGCGTGTCATCAGTAACCCCGTCACCCATAATTTCAATTACATCAATATCCAATTAAAGGCCTACTACCGATAAGGTCGCAGCCAGCCAGAATGCTTACGGTATGTCATTGCACGTCAGATTGGAAACTACAACGTACTTAATAGGTACCTGACTACGTATTTACATCTTCAAGTTCTGTATTTCATTTAAAGATACTATTGAAGTTACTCTGAAATAAGTAAAGAAATCGTAGGAGTGAATTACACAGAAACGGCGCGGCGCAGGCACAGCGTAGGTGTGGAATGTATAACGAAAAAAAGACGAGCCTGCGAGTGTAATTCACGACACGTAGCTTACGTACATTTCGTATGAGAACGTCTTGAAGCGGCGTCATGCCTGCGCCGCGCCTTCAGCTTGGGTTTATTTGGCACTTGCCCCAAAGGCACACAATGTTAAACAAAAAAATATAAAACTAAAGAACAAAGATAACATTGCGTGTCTCATAAAATGATAGGTTTCATCACTCTTGTAAGTAGAAGGAATACGGAAAATGTTTACAGTTGAAGTTTTGAAGTCAAAGCGCGTTAGTCTATAGTTTTGGCTGGAGATAGGAATCAGGATGCCAGGTTTAGATGAGGATGAGGATGGTAGGTGCGTTTACAAACATTAAACTCACATATAAAACAGCCAGACCCGGAACAATTACATGTAGGCCATTCGCGGCCAAGCGCAGCAGCTAATCGCTCAGCCTCTGAGAAAATATGAGATACTCGTAACCAGTGTAAGCTTCTGCGTTCCGTAGCACTTACATTCGTTCAACAATGAAAAAGTGTCAACTTTTTCAAAAAGATTTTCCCAAAAGGGTTTAGAATAGTGACCAAAAAATAATCTTCTATACATACATACATGCAAATAAATAAAACTGAAGTGTCTGTTAGTAATATCAAAATAACAGTTTTTTACTGAATGCAAATGAAAATATGTATAGCACTTAAAACAAAAACACATTTTTTTCTACATATTTTTGATTGTCTGTCTGACTTGTTTCGGCTAATCTCCTAAACGGCTGGACCGATTCTGACGGGACTGGCAGATAGCTGATGTAAGGTCTAACATAAGCTTTTATTTAGAAAAATAATTACGGTTCCGTCCAAAAAAAAACCGTTGAAATTGGTAACAAAATCCAATTAAAAAGGGAAGTAATATTTTTTATAATAATTTCAAGCGAACGAAGGTCGCAGGGAACAGCTAGTTCATAAATATAATTCGATTGTTATCTCTGGCCGCAGTGAACTAAAAAATGTTCTCTAATGTATGTTCGTCTATGATAAACAGAAGTAGTAGAAATAATGTAAGTACTCGCAAGCGTCATGTTTCCGATGCTTTTAAACCAATTGTCTTGGGAAAAGTGAGCGCTGTTGAGTGCTATAAGTCACAACGAAAACAATGTTTTTAGGTATTTTTATATGGAAACTTGCTGGAATTCAAATCAACATGCTTGGAGAATACGAAACTATGTAGATAATGACACAATAACGTAGAAAGCCCTTTTGATGGACATACTTGTTATTAATGAACCAGGGAAATAGGTTGTTTAAAGTGCTGATTAAATGGAAAATGTTTTGTGAATTTTCTTAGAGTTTATCAATGAAAACTTTCATTGAATTGTATTGATACTTTGACAGTTATACGCGATATTTTTGGCTTCATAAACAGTTTCCATTTATATTTTTCTGGGTTGATAGATTTCAATTCAATGGTTAATAAGTAAATAAGTTTGCTTTCAAGTTTCAAATAAGTGTATTTCATTCAAGCTCTACAATGTCACCCTTCCATGTCTGTAGCAATACTAAGTTTACCGTTAATAATATTGCCAGGAATTCTGGCTGGCTCGTTTATGTACGCGCTTAACGACCCATACATAGTTGGCAAAGCATTGCGTATTTAAAGCAATTAAAATGAGGTGACGTCGAGATCGTTTAGACGTAGCGTAGGTACAAAGTTGAATTAGGCTTGGTTCGCATGTCGCAACCGCGTTGATTTCCCCACGGCCCTGTCAATTCCACCGAGCTAGAATACCACTAGCTGCACTCTACTTGATTAAAAATTAATGTGTTTTCAGACTTTTCAGCCCGCAATAATATAATTTCATATAGGACTCGTTTAATTAAAGTTTTTTTTTTCATTAAAGTTTCGCTGATGCTGTGTAAAAAACATGATACACACGTCGTGGCTGAGCTTCGGAGCTTGTTACGATGAAGTCTTAATTAATATTTTCACATAACTCAAGTGGGATCAAGAAGACTAGCATATGTGGTGGCGTTTTCCTCGTTAGTAAAAACAGGTTTCTATGGTATTACAAAGTATAAATAGGTGCTAATTATTTAAACAAAACAATGGAACATTAATAAAGTGAACGTTATTTATGAAGAGAGATGTAGACAAGCGAAGAGTCTTAGCGAGCTTCGTCTAACAGTTCGTTTCGAAAGTATTGCAAAGATTTTTTTGATTTAATTGCAAATACTTGTAATTGCTAATGGACTGTCTATTAGGGATTTTAAAGGCAAAGTTAAGTGAAAACGATTGGACTGAAAGGTTGACTAACAAAAAAGCGAGGATGATTTTAAATTAGTCTGAGATCTAATAGCAACTTTAGACTTTGTAAATAAGGTAAAGGTTTTAGTACACATCTTAAAAATAAACAGAGATGCTTGAGCATGGCTGGTTGAAATAAATAGAGTTTACATTGTTATGAAAATCGGTTATAGCATTAAGTGGTAAGTACCAAAAGCGGGGTTGCGAGGGGGTGCGGGGGTAACAGAGGTTAGATGGTAGTATCCAGTTAATTTCGTTACGATGTAGATAGAGCACGTTGCCATTTGCCTCCGGGCCGTTTCCTCTTGCCACTTTTTAATTTCTGTTTGAATATGTTCGCTGACTAAATATAACAAAGTTTTCATCGACCTTAATGTGCATTTTTCACAATTAACTTTTACTTGATAGGGATGTTATGTGCTTACATAAAAAAGGATTTCATATAAGTTTATCTTTGAAAACAAGAAAGTTTGTTCTGTTTTAAGGGATTTTTTATTCGTAGGTGCCTTGTTACCTACATGCCTTGTTTATTACATAACACATAACATCACGCCTGTAGTCCCCGAAGTGTTAGGCAGAGGTGTACCTAATGGTACACCCACATTTCGTCAGTTATGTCTAAGTCGCACGTAATAGGAGGCGAGTCTTTTGCCATCAACCGGGCACAAATTTAGACTCCATGGCTGTTACTGAAAAAATATTGATGGAAATATTCAATAATACTTTTCCTGACCTGGGAACCGAATCCAGGACAGCATGCTCAACAGTTGCGCTTGCGACCACTAGACCAACGAGGCAGTTGCTTGCCTTGTTTATTTATTTATTTACGAACTATTATTTTGAAAGAGCTAAAAGCTCTTAGTTATATATTTTTTATTTTGCTTGAGTGTCTTTTACAACATAATGCTTTTAATGACTTTTTATTTAACACTAGCTGTTGCCCGCTACCTTCGTTCGCATGAAATTATTACAAAAAATATTACTTTCCTTTTTTTAATCGAATTTTGTTACCAATTTCAAGGGTTTTAATTTTTTTGCACGGATCCCTTATTTTTATTCTTAAATAAAAGTAGCTTTAGTTACTCCATATGTCCCGTCAAACTACCCCGGTCCACCCGTTTCGGAGATTAGCCGTTCGAAACGGATTTTGTTAAAATTCCAAGGGTTTTATTTTTTTGCGCGGAACCCTAATACTTTTTCTAAAATAAAAGTAGCATGTGTTGGACCTTCTAACATTAGCTATTCGCCAGTTAAAGGCCCGTCAAAATCGGCAGTTTCGGAGATTAGCCGGGACAAACAGACCTATGTTTATGTTTTTTTCGTTTTATGTTCCGTATATACTTTCATAAGCATTCAGTAAAAAGCCGTTATTTTGGTATTACAAACAGAATTAAACTGTATAAACAGTACTTCAATATATATTAATATTTGTTTAAATTTTTGATGAAGAAGCCAAAAACTACGCACATGTCCGAATCTGCAAAATTAAGTTTGCAACAATACCTATCTTAAGAAAAATCTAAAAAAGTCTACCGTTCTGTTCCCGACAGTACTCGAGTCGATCGTTTTTCTCCGTTATTGACACTTCCTGGTGCTCAGTCACCGCCTCACCGGCACTTGACTGCAGATTTCTCTGATTGATCAATCACCCTTTAATTTTCTCTTATTACGCTCAAAGCTGAATTAAATTAAAACATTCTCTGTATTATTACGCTTGCATGATTGATGAATTAATCGTCTTTCGTCTTTAGAAAAAACCGGCCAAGTGCGAGTCGTACTCACACGCACACAGGGTTCCGTAGCACCAAACAATATAATACAAATATTTTGCAGGCATTCGTTCATATTATGTTGTATTGTTTTACATTCATCAACAAAACTAAATTTGTTTTTCATAGTATGTTAATGAAAAACAAAGTTGTTGCTGCAGTTTGATGAAAAAGTCCAATATCTCTTTTGAAAGTTTTTTTTACGTTCTATAATCCTATTTTTTTTCAGAATGTTTCTCATATTTCTTTAGAAATTAGAGGGGGGGGGGGACACACACACATTTTACCACTTTGGAAGTGTTTATCTTTCAAACGATTGACTTTGAGAGAAAATGGTTTTAGGAACATCTAAGAAAAAACGTCACAGCGCAATTATAATATAACTAGTTGAAGTAAAAGGTGCATAAGTACCTACCTAATTACTACAGAGCGACTTTCTAGAAATGTGTTTTGTTTATAGCGCTTGTTTCCGTTTGTTGCCCGTGGTACTACCAGGGGCCTTAGTCTGCTATTGCAATAGTGTCAGAATGGTCTATCATTGATTTAAAAAGGCCCCGCGCAGACGAATTACCCTTTGTACGCACGTCAAACGAGTTTCGAACGCGCTTCAATACGCCGTGGGCTAGGGGCCTTATTAAATCAATTATAGACCATTCTGACACTATTGCAATAGCAGACTAAGGCCCCTGGTAGTACCACGGGCAACAAACGGAAACAAGCGCTATAAACAAAACACATTTCTAGAAAGTCGCTCTGTAGTAATTAGGTAGGTACTTATGCACCTTTTATTTCAACTAGTTATATTATAATTGCGCTGTGACGTTTTTTCTTAGATGTTACAAGCACCATGCTGAGATGGGGGCCTTTTGGCCTCGTACAGGACTAATTTCGTTGTATTTTTTTTATGTTTACTTTTTATATAATTTTGTTGTACCTATTGTTAATGTAACCATTTTTTTGGAGTGTTTTGTCCTGTGCGGGCTAATAAATACTTTTGCTTTTGTTTCTTCTTTTCTATTTGCAACATTTTGTGCCCTCACTAATACAGGGTGTAACAAGACCCTTAACGAAGCCGCCAACCAAGCATTATGTACATCAAACTAAGTAACTTTACGCAAAAAATATTGCTGAGAAACGACTTTTCTTTTTGGGATGAAAAATCACATTTTACGGTAGGACTCAATGAAACGGGCTCAAAACGTTGTCCTTATGGATGGATTGAATAGTACGGGGGTCGGGGGTGTTTAAAGTAATGTGAAAAAGTTGGGACTTTGACCCCCAATATCACCGTAACTAGAAGGTTCCCAGGTATGGTCTAGAACAAAAAAAATATTGCAATGACGGGGAGAAAAAGTGCCTTTCGTCTTCGTTAAGGGTCTTGTTACACCCTTTATGTCCTAATAGAAATGCGTACGAAATACTACCTGACACGTACATGGAATGGTTATTCGCTAAATACGGTTCCTGAATCCCGATCCTCTTAGCCAACTCGCAGCATCCTATAAATCAATCGTTCGGTAATCCAACTTGTGTTGCCGACGCCTTCAAATTTCCTGTACGCCCCTCTGCCGCTGCTAATCCATTCTGCTAGTACTTAATTCAAAAACGTATTACCTAGAATCAATAGGATATTGTATGGCCAGAGTTTGGCTACGACGCTCCTGGGCACTATAACGACCCAAACCAGGGCTTTATGGTGCCGTAATTAATTATCTAACTTCACAGCCCCCCAAGCAGACCTCACATTGATCGCTTCCAGCCTTCGGACAATAGATTCCGAGCCAGTTGCCTTGTTAATGGACTAATGGTAGATTACTTATTAATTTATGGCTTGTCAAGTTTTCAAAATAGCAATACGTATGAAACAACTTTGGTAGGTGCCCTAAATGTCAATTAATGGAAGATACATTGGCTATTATACCTAGTTAATGTTAAGATCTTTACCTAAGTTTGTCCGAGTTTAGTTTCAGGATAACGACCCAACAACCGATGTGGACGAGTTTAATGTTAAAAGAATTGGGCAGAACAAAGGTCGCATTTTAAATATATAAATTAAAAAATATAAAAAAAAAACACTGATCGAAAGATGAACAGATATCTTACTCCGAGTTCAGCCATACGTAACACGAGTACAAAAGTGGCGGCACAAGATACAAATTGTACAATGTATCGAGTATTCACTCGAGCCGCGGCCGACGGGGAAGTTTGGAAAGGCACGTCAGCCGCGGTGAAGTACAACAAACCAATGAAAACAAGACTTGTTCGTCGGAAGATCGGCTCGCTGGTGAAGTTGTGAAAGCAGGAAACATTCAATGATTCTCCACCGCGTCCGCCTCCCCCAGCCTCCCCGCCTAAATATTTCGTCATTGCATCTTTACCAAGTACAAACTTTGTCGACGGAATCTGTCTCTACTTATGTCACATCAAGTATGTCTGCAACAATTTCGGTTTCGGGGTTTGAGAAGTTTTTGTTTTGTACTTTATTATTCATGGGTCTGGTTTATTAGGTACTAGCTATTGCCTGCGCCTTCGCTCGTGTTTTAGTCGGAAATTATCCCACGGGCACGTTGTAAATATAGCCTATGACATTCGGGGATAATGTAGCTACCTATTAGTAAAAGAATTTTCAAAATCGGTTCAGTAGATCCAGAGATTACCCCCAACAACCAACAACATGTTTGTAATATTAGTTTAGATTTACAGATATATAACATTAAATATATTTCGTTTATGCGCAAGTACAGGTAGGTAACTAACAATTAGTTTATTTAAAAATAAAATCGAATGACGATATCTTATATTCCTAATTCTGTTATGAATGAATTGGTAATTTCAATTTATTTGAGTAGCCATCTATTTCAACATTTTCGGTAAAATGGAAGCAGAGTCATTAAATAAATATCCCCAGCTGGAAACTTCGTAAAAGTTCGCGCGGAGTTTTTCTCCTAAACAAAGAAAACAACAAGTCTCGCTTGCCTTCAAATATCATCATTTATTACAGACGAAAAAAGAGAATTACGACTTTGATTTGAGAAATCCGAAGTGCTAATATAATCTGACCAGTGAAGGGATAGGAAAAGGAAAAACATAAACAGATCATAGTTGGTTTTAAAATGAACTCTTCAACTTTAAACAAAGTCAGTTGCAGCCCAGACGCGAGCTAGCACAAAAATAAACTTGTCTAAATGTCTAACTCCCAATTATGTCTTAAATTGAAGTTCTACAGCCAATCTAAAAGTAGTGTTGCCAGCGTTTCCAGCTAATGGAGAAGCAATATTTCAATTGTCATATTCTGGGGGTAGACAGGTAAATTCCGGAAATAGGTTTTGCATTAAACAAGAGGCTTTCCAAGTTTCAGTTCAGATATAGAGCCATGTGTCAAAATCAATTTTCACGTTTACAGGTCGCTATTTTCACTGTAGTCTGGATTCTACCTTTGTAGTTCAGGAGTGTGGATCGTTTTTGTGACCGCGTTTAGTTGAAATAGTTTCCAATTAAATTGACTTGTAGAAAATGCCTATGGCATTAAGTCCGCCTCTGTACTATGTGATTGAAGTGTTAAATAAATAAATAAATGAAGTGTCATCATGACGAATCCTTTAGCCGATTTTACAGGATTTTTTGAGTAACGATTTTTTGAGTAATTCAGCGTTAACATTACGGAAAATGTACATCCGTATTATGAAATTATATTTGTTTACACATGACTCGGTTCCCTATTCAGGTTTGAAAGAAACATTTACGCACATCTAAATTCTAATAGAGCTCCAGTTTGACAGTTTTATTCTTGATTCAAATGTTGAAACAAAACAGAACTTCAATTCATCAACATTGACCTACCTACATACACACATGACCTCATCTAACATGCGCAAGCCTCGGCAGCAGCTCCCGGCCTACCGGCGGTGTGTCTATTTGAGAAGCAGACGGGCACGTGTAAGTGTGCATAGTTCCAGCCCCGACCTGTCCAGCCGCGGCAGGCTAAATGCAGCGGCGACTGCAGCGACACCGATTTGCACTTTGCCATCTGAATCTTTAATAGCCCAGGTCAGTTCCACCCGAAGTCACTAATTAACTTAAATGTATCGCTCCATTCGAACCATTTAAAAATGCAGCCATTGTTATTCCACGCTTTTAGACGGTACTATAAAGTGATATTGCATGTTACAAAATAACGAATGCAAAATTTTGTCATTGTTTTAATATGTTCTGTGATGGTTACGCTTTTGAACGCTTTTAGTTCAATCGTGTGAACTGTTTCGGTATCTCATTTTGTCATTTACTGGCTAATGGACTTTCATCTATCTACATTTAGTACTTTATGTTTTAATAGCTGCTGTTAATGATGCTAAAGAACTGGTATTATGTACTTAATATTTTTACCTATAGTAAAGAACTCAAAATCAATCAAATGAGACAGGAAAGCACTGAGTAAAAACAACTGAAATCTTTGCTAACAAGAACTGACAGCCCTTTGTTTTACTTTACTTATGGGCTGTACTTCCTCTTGAAATAGCCTCAGACTCAAAGATAGAGACGAAGTATAGCGATACCGTCGCGATAGAATGAGACGCTAAATCTTCCCATTACAAACTGCAAAGCCTCGCCATTGATCACGGTAACGCGTAAAGCCTTCAAAAAATCCAGCAATTTATTTACTGAGTAATTCCCCACTTTACCTACAGCATGGAATGGTTTTAGGCTATTTCGGTGTATGTATTATTCAACTAGGTACGTTTTTACTTTTCGCCAGGATAATATTAAATAGTAATAGCCGGGTCGATCATCAAGTCAAGTTGCGCTTGCATAGGTTGGTCCGTGGATGGGTGACCACCCATTACATACTGAGTTTTCTCCGTGCCCCGTAAAACACGTTAAGGTACTGGTATTCAGCTGTATCCAGTTAGACTGGAAGCCGACCCCAACATAAAAACCCCAACATTGGGAAAAGGCTGGGCACAATGATAATGATCAGGAAAATGTAAAAAATTTGAGATACGCTCACAAAGAAAGGAACGTCATTTAAGATTGTTTAAACCTGAACAAGTTTATATTTGGTTTCAAGTAATGAAGCAACCTTTTCAAAAAGTTTGGAATGGAATAATTTCAAGTGTTGAACTCGATGGCCGTGACAGTTTCATCAATCTTACCAGTCAAAAAACAACTAATTTAAATTGGCCTTTCCCGCGTTGAGCTCGGGAATAAATACAGGAAATTAACGGAGTCGCCCCAAGTTCTTTTATATACTGGTTGCGTTATTTTGTATCCATATTTTGGTGATGACAAAACTTCAAGTTTGGCATATGGCGTAGTATAGCTTTGATTCGTGGATAGATATTAATTATGGTTTGAAACGAATTATGAATCTTTTGTATTGAATATTGGTTTAATAGTCTCAAGCACGACTACTGACCGTGACTTCGATTCCCAGGTAGGTCAGAAATTTCTTAGTAGCAGTCACGGACTCTGGATCTCCGGTGATGGCGATGGCAATGTGATGGCAATAACCTCGCTTCCCATTACAGTAGGACTAATACATAACTGGCGAAATGTGGGTGTACTGTTAGGTACACCTCTGTCTAACCTATCGGGGGTTACTGGCGTGATGTTATGAATCTTTCCACCTAGTTCAGTTATCAACAGTGAAAGTCTATGCAAGTCTAGTACATGGCCACTCCACAACCACAAAGCCTAATAAGTTTCAATATTCGCATGAACTTTCCTCACACATTTGGTTCCACAATTATGACACAGTCTAAGCACAGAGTGGCAATAAGCAGTTATAATAAGCTGGCGCGGCAGAAGTGCTAACTGAACACTGCAATACTGCAGGAGGATAAAGATTAGGCTGTGGCGCCGGCTTCCGACTAAACCGGGACATTTGCGCAATCCGGCCCCTTCTCCACTGATGTCGGATGCTGAGAAAACTGAAACGACAAACTGAGATTTTTCTAAGAAATATCTGTTTTCTTGAAATATGTTTTTATATACATAGTTCCAACAAAGATTAGTTGTTAGAAATGTAAAATTAAATAGGTACCTAGTGCTGTATTTATAGGTTCGGGACTTGGGAGACTATAATAGATATGTTATTGAATTAAACGTATTCAATGTTTCGTCTCAGTATTTATAAATGAACTAGCTGATGCCCGCAGCTTCGCTCGCGTTTTTGTCGGAAATTATCCAACGGCCACGTTGTAAATATAGCCTACGGCACTCGGGGATAATGTAGCTTCCTATTAGTGAAAGATTTTCAAAATCGGTTCAGTAGAGCCAGAGATTACCCCCCTACATACAAACATACAAACTTACAAACAAATTTTACCTCTTTATAATATTAGTTTAGATAGGTACTAATAACTTTCTCATAACCTTCAAGAATACTTTTATTGATTACAGATTTTATCGTTGAAGGACTCATAGTAATTTTATTTTTCCAGTAACTGCACGATAAACTTTTCCAAGTATCTATCGAATTAGATATTGAAATAACTCCAGCGTCTACTTTCTAAGATTACTTTACAGTCTTACATGACAATATTTGACTCGGTCCTTGCTGGTATATAAAATTAAAAAATGTATAAATAACGTTGGCGAAATAATTTGGAATGACATTCCAAATATACAAAGAAAATGTTACCTTCACCTTTCTAAAATCATTAAACATTCATCGCGGCAATTTCCACATTTCTGTCCAGTAATTTTAAAGGAAAATTACTTGTTTTGTTTTACTTGAAACAAATACAGTTTAGGGTGAAAATAAATGTGGCTTATAATCTCCTCTCACGGTGTTTTTGTGTTCGCACTCCTTCGAAACGGCTCGACCGATTTGTATGTTTTGTTATATTCAGTAGGTATGAGAATAGGTCGCAAAGTATATTTCACACCGCTATGTTGTCAAATTCGAAATTAATGCGAGCGAAGCCCCGGGCAAAAGCTAGTTATATAATAATGCTCTGTGCTCATTAAGCTTTGGAAGGAGACTGTCACACTGGTATGACTGACAGAAATGACGCTCTAAAAAGGCAATAAAAAAAAACCAGTATCACTGACACATCTAGAAAAAGATCGGCTATAAGCTGATTTTTTGCATTGTAACTCTGACAACTTTTTAGACCTATGTATCTTGCTTATGCGTTTGAAGTTTCATTGAAATCGGTTCAGTCATTTCGAAAACAAATGAGTTCAAAGTTTGTTTGAAATGCCGTAAGACGTTAACGCTCTAAAGTATGTAAAAAGCTATGTTGTGCTATGTTGTTATTGGCTCCAGGAGTTCATTTTGCAGCACCCAACCCCATTCCTGGGGTTCTAAATCATGCCATTCTCAACCATTTTTGAACCTGGTAATAAACACGACTTATGTGCTCTATCTCAAAAACGGTTGGGCGTATGAAAAAAATTCCAATGCAAAATCTATTGCGAATTTTATGTTTCCACAATTTGATAGTACATGTTAACATCATTGGAGCTATAGAAATCGAGATAATCGCGAGAAACTGATTTTTGTGACCTTTGACCTTGAATAACTTACGACGCAGACACGAGATTTTATGAGACTTTTGAGGCAGCTTTTAGAACACCAAGATGAAGGTGTACACGAGTTTACATCTTATTATCTCTCATTCCGAGGTGAAACCCTAATTTGTCTGGGCTGTAATGCCTAATCGCGAGCAAGTTCATTCGTGAAATTCTGTCGTAGTAGGTAGTGTTCCTATGAGCGTCTCCAATCGTTTCTAAACAGACAGTGGACGACTACACTTAGCTGAAGGCGCCACATTCATTCCTGGGAAACTTGTTAGTTTTGTCTCGACGCAGCATCCCGGCTGCATCCTTGCCGTTTAAATTTCAAATAAACATTATAATGTATTGTGTAAGGCCGTCTAATTTTGCTTTCTGATGCGGCTTTAGGGATTTTGGCCTCTCATTGCCTGATACTAAATTGATATAGGTACTTGTATTTATATATTCTTTGGCCTGAATTATTTGTGGTTCACGTGTTAAATATCTAATTTTTATTTATTAATTAAAAACCCGAGCAAGTGAATTTGTGTCTACAAATCCCGTTTTTTTTTAAATTGAAAAATATTCAACAATTATGTTTTTTTTTTCCAATAAATACAAATTGAATTAGGAGGAGTACACTAAACCTCACGACGTATCACTAAGGGAGAGGGGGACTAAAAAAAAAGTGGCAGAAAAATCTCACGTTATAAAAGAATATTAGGTATAATTTATCACACATGCATGTATTTTATACTTAGCATAAAAACGTGATCGAACTGCAAGCCACCGTATTGTATTAGTTTCCGATTCAATTGCAATAATCGAAATGTAATACTTTTTTATCACGGTCGGTCACAAAATATAATTTAAATATCCAATTCCAGGATGACTGTTATGAAAAAATGAGTTGCTTACTCAGCGTTATCCGGGCAGCCATCAAAATTTAATTTAGTAGAAAGCGCACTCTCTCGGTAATGTATGCGGGATGCGCGGGCTCCTAGTTGGTCGTCTTGAAGCAGTAATGAGGCCGGTACATCTCCCTACACTCTTTTATGTACGAAGCCAGGCACGCTATGCTGTGATGGAAATTTAAATAAAATAATTTAGTTCTCACCTTATTTCAATATTTTACCTGTTTAAGTAACGGATACTCTGCCTCCTGCTTGATAAATTCAATTTATTATTCACGTAGAGTGTAAAGGTGTGTTGAGTTACGTCTTTATTTGAAAATTGCGTTTCTTTTTGCGTAGGCGTGTACTGCGGGTCGGTGAGAAGCCTTTTAATATTTTATTGAAAATCATTTTGATCTTCCATTTTGTACTTTTAGAAAATTGTAGTTTTTACCTTGTTGAAATTGATTTAAAAATAAATTGTGTTAAGACCTGAAGTATTTTTATAGTAGGTACGATACCTTCGTAAGCTCAGGGCACTTTAATAAATTTCTAAATCTGGAGGCGTTCCTTTCCCCATTCTTTCCATTCGGTAGTGACAAATTATATTTACCCGACTTAGCTCGATTTTGGAACGCCACGATATATAAAAAGAGCTCACTCCCGACACCTGAAACGTACTAAGCGCCTTCGATAAAAATATATTCACATGGAAATTGTAGTTTATCGAATTGGCTGAGATTGAAATGCTCAGTTCCTAATCGATACTAATTCACGCTACATTTTCCTACTTATTGGAGCTCTGGGAGTGGGTCGAGGGTGGGGATATGCGCAGGAGAGGGGGAACGATTTATAGTGGCATTAGATTCGCATTTGTAGAGCAGCGCAGACCCGGTTACGGACGTGTTGAACGTTGCCCTCTTGCATAATATTAATGCGATAGACTACTTACTGAAATTGTGCCCTCTTTCTTCCTACTTTTCAAATGTTGCTGCCATTCATATTGTATATTTTTGACAAAGAACTTGTGTTACATTTTCGTTTTTATGATTGTAAGTAATAAAGGACCATCACCAGACAAAACACTCATTTGGCCAGTTAGCTCACTAAACTAACACTAAAAGCTTGTTCCATTATGGTACATATTAGTAAAAGTCTGGAAACAACCATTAGACTTCATGAAACGTTAGCTCCTAGTTACGAACATTATGAAGGCAAGGTGTGAAAAATGATTTTATTAAAATTTAAAGTGGAAGCCACAGCTCTTTCGAGCGAGGAATTTAATAAATCTTTATGAGATTTTGTTGTACAGAAATATAAACTGCGTTTATTGGGACTTATGTTATAAATATCTATTTTAGAATCGCATTATTATGAATCATGAGAAGTGAGTTTTTAGTTGGATTTTGGGATACATTATTATGTATTTAAAGTGGATAATACACAGATATAGTTACAGGGATAGTTATGCAATATATTGCTTGTGCCCGTTTAACAATCAACTCACTTCTCATTAATCAAGTTAAATTGAGGCATTTTAACGTGATTGAGTATGTCCAGCTCTAATTAAAAAATAGAGAACGTAAACTAACCATTTAAGATGCAAAATAGATACTACTGATAACGATTACATGGAGTTCTATTAAATAATTATTTTTTCGACAACAAATAACTAACTTAGTGATATTACATTTTCATCATATCAAAAATATCCAGTTTTAATTAAAACGTAATTTAAGTTCCAAGATTTAGTCCGGCATGCCAGTAGCAAGTCGTAAGCGACACGGAGCTTGCGACCACTACATTGCGGTTTGCCATCGCATATCAGTGCTCGACGGGACAATTATGTCAGTCAGTGTGACCACATCCATTTCGCTACGTAAGCTTCAAAGGAGGGCATTGACCGCAACAGATATTGGACATTATAATCTAGGGAATATGAAAATGGTATTCCGTCAGAACTGATTTGCATTAGAGATCGATTTTGATATTGTAACGGCGTGATTAGTTTTAGGAATTTGGGTTATGATTTCGATGTTTTGTAGATTCTGACTAGGTAGCTCAATTGCCTATGTACATAATCGCCAGCGCGTCTACTGAGCCGGGACTCCTGGTTTCGATTCTCAAGTATAGGTTTTTGACATCAAGAAATCGGAGTCTAGATTTGTGCCTGGTTATATGTCATAAGCACCAGTCACTGTGACACGTTGGTGAATTGAGGCTGAAATAAAAACCTTCGGTAAATATGCGACATTATGTAATCCATGAAAAAAAATCTCATTAACAATGTTTCATTATCTGCCTAGCCTTTTCCCAATTATGTTGGGGTCGGCTTCCAGTCTAACCGGAAGCAGCTGAATACCAGTATTTTACATGGAACAATTGCCTAGCTGACTTTCATAGCCCAGTTAGTACTGGGTAATACGATACCCCTTGGTAAGACTAGTTGTCAGACAATAATGTTGATTTACAAAGTTTATTGATAAATAATAGGTATATAGGTATGTGATTATTTCATATCTCATAACAAGATAAAACTCAGAAGCCACATTTCATATTGTTCAAAGATCTGGTCATTATCAATCCCTCTCCATCCCACAAAAACGGCATCGTCTCGACTGAAACTTTAAGAGCTTTATAACACTCTTAATTTTTTACTGATTTAATTAATGTTTCTAACTTCCTTGCTGATTCTTTTCAAAGGCCATTTACGAAGCACTCTTTTTGTTCGGGAAATATTTTGCCCTTTTCGGTAAAAAAGAAGATTATAAACTGTGTGTGTGTTTTATCTTTAGTAGATAAGGCACAAATAGAAGAGGGTTATAGGTAACCTGGATCCCGTATTGGGTATTAGGCACATCGACGAGCAAACAGAATAACAGCATGAATTCAGCACTTCATTCTAGACCACCCCCAACATAGGTCAAAATAATATTATGCCAGGTGCTGAATACGGGTATAGTTATATAACACTGTCGAGATTTTATACAACAGTGTCGAGATTTAATAAAAAAAGCAATAGGTCCGTAACAGCACGCGTATTACAAGGAGGCAGGACAACATTGTGATGCACCTCTCGCGTTGCTTTCGTATTTACCGTAATTTATGATTTCATTCGGTGTCGCATATTTCAAGCAAGCGGCATTTTGCATCGAAACGGGCCGCAATAACATACCGGATTCGCTTTGTTGTTCCTTACAAGCTTAATAAATTCGACTGTATGGTCCTGTTATTTTAATTTCATATGTTTACGCTCATATTTGTTGTATGGTTTGGAGTACGATATCTACATACATATTTTAGTAGCAAACGTTCGTAGTAGCTATCATTTCTGTAGGCATTTGGGTGCTACGGCGCTACGCGGGCGCTTACGTGAGCGCCTACGCGGAGCGCCTACGCTTTATTTCCTGCTTGTGGCTTGTAACATACTAAGTAGGATTTTGGATAAACGTAACTTTATTTTTTCACTACTGGTCTCAAAACGAAGAATAGAGAAGAATGATGAATAGAGAAGGCCAGTGTCTTAGTATTGGGAAAGTTATAGGCAGTTTATGAGTTGATGTAACTATTGGTATTCGTCGTTTGTTTAATGAGCTTTCAATCTTCGAATCCCAAAAAACATGCGATGAATGTGAATACCCTGCCAAGCATATTAAATAAAAATAAAAATAAAAATAAAAAAGCCTTTTATTTCATGCATTAGATAAGATAGTTTAAAAAATATACAAAGATTTAAAGTTTGTCTTATACTAACACAATTTTATTTTGATTTTATTATAAAATACCTATTTTTTATATAATTAAAATAGTATTGTATAAATTAATTTTTATATAATTAATAATATGATTTTATAATATTGTAAATTTATTAATTTTATATAATGATAATAGTATTGCATAAATTGATTGATTTTAATTTTATTAATGCTAGTATAAAATGTAAATTGATTAAGTTAAATGTATTGTATGTATTATAATAATTTGAAATAAATAAATCAATTGGTTTTAAATGAGTTATAAAGTAATAAATTAAAAATAACATGCATGCATGAACCCCTCATGTAGTGAGGGTAAAGGCCTCCTCCAGAGAACCCCAGCGATCTCGGTCTTTGGCTTCTGTCAGCCAGTTTTTTCCAGCAACTCGGGTGATGTCGTCAGTCCATCTAGTTACAGGTCTTCCTCTTTTCCGAGTGCCTGTCGGACCTGGCCATGACGTCATGCGAATTGTCCATCGTTCGTCGCTCATTCTCGCTACGTGTCCTGCCCATCTCCATTTTAACTTTAGAGCGTAGGTGAGAGCATCTATCACTCCTGTTTTTTGCCTGATGGTAGTGTGGCGAATTTTCTGACATTTTCTAATTTTTGTGACACTTCTCTCCATGCTTCGCTGGCAGGACGTGATTTTATTTTTGACTCTTCGAGTGAACTTCCAAGTTTGACAGGCATAGGTTAATGAAGGCAAAAGGCATGAGTCCATAACTTTGCTCTTGATTTTCATTGGCATCTGACTTTTTAAGATTTCCTTTAGGCTCCAAAACTTTTTCCACGTGGTTATTATTCTTCTATCTACTTCTGCATCATTGTTTAGTTTTTGGAAAGAAATTTGTTTGCCTAGGTAGATATAGCTCGAGACGTACTCTACTGGTGTGTTGTTCAGGCATATCGAGTGTTGTGCAGCATTTGTCATGAGTTTTGTTTTGCTTAGGTTAATTTCCAGACCCACCTCTCTGCTTGCTTGTTGTAACGCTTGTAACATTGACTCAAGCTCTGTGCGTGTGTGCTCTGATAGAAGGACAATGTCATCTGCGAACCTTAGGTGACTAATATGTTTCCCTTCTATGCATATACCTGTTCTTTCCCAATTTAGGTTTCTGATAATCGATTCCAGTACTGCTATGAAGATTCGGGGTGATAAGGGGTCGCCTTGCCGTACTCCTCTTTTGATGCGGATAGGTGGTCCTGCGGTCTCTAGTTTTACTCTACTAGTGTTGTTCTCGTATAGGTATTTTAAGACTTGCACGTATTTTTTCTCCACTTTTTGGGATTGTAAAGCTTTCCATATTGAGGGATGGAGTATTGTATCAAAAGCTTTCTGATAGTCTACAAATCCTATGTAGAGTGGACGTTGATACTCTTGATATTTTTCAATGACCAATTCTAAAGAGTGGATGTGGTCTATTGTGGAGTAGCTCTTTCGAAACCCAGCTTGTTCGATCGGTTGACTTTTTTCGAGCGTAGCACTGATTCTCTTCTCTATAGTTGATGAGAATAATTTATAAAGTGCTGGGAGAAGGCTAATGGGTCGGTAATTACTTATGTTCTTTGGATCACCTTTTTTAAACAACAAGATAATATTAGACTCAGACCACTGTTTAGGTGTTACGGAGGAACTTAATATCAAATTAAATAAATGTGTCAGAGGATTTACTAGGTAGGCACCCGCTATTTTATAGCCTCGTTTGTTATTTTGTCTGGTCCTGGACTCTTTTCATCTTTTAGCCTTTTGATTCCCATCATAACTTCTGATTCATCCAAGCATATTAAGCCAAGCATATTAACACACTTCAAATGCGTATTTATAGCGTCATTACCTAGATTCCTTTCCATGATTTCGCGGGAGTTTACCAACACAAAGGATTTCGCTGTAAAGCCGACTAAAATAGGGACTCCATTCCGGATGTTTTTGTTTGACGACGTCTCTTTGTCTAAATATTTGAAATAACTGATCAAACTGATTGTATGAGGTTTGACACAATGGCTGTGCTAGCAGGTAGGAGCTGTATTATGGATTGTTATACAGTTATATTATCAAGGAGGGTTGCAATAGTGTTCGTTTTTCCTTGAACACAGCGGGGAGCAACCTGTTGTGAAGTTTTTAATTAAGTGTGGGGTCGCGTAGAGCCGTGATCCTTTTTGCTTCTTCCCGCGGCTGAAATTACCGGTTCTTACATGCATTTTATAGCGAAATGAGGCTACTTTTCATATCCCGTTTGTTTATTGCGAGTTGTGCTAAGAGAAGTTTTGTGGAAAGGCCTCAAAGGGAAAATAAGGTGGTCGATTAGTATTGGACGTGTTCTTGGTGATTACATCTAGTAATAACTTGAACATATAACAATGGATTTTATGTAGGTTTTAGCAAAATAAAAGTATTAGGTAAGTTTAAAGACTCATAGGGATTTCTCTGATTGTGGTTCAATAAAAAATTGGTTCTAATAAACCTCCCGCTGGACGCAAAAGTCTGGACGCGTCTTTCAGATCTCCAAAAGTGAGCTACAGGAAATTTTAAATAAAACACATCGTTATTTCAAGAAGGCGTACTGTGCAATTTCTTTTAAGATGCACATAATAATGTTGTTTTCTTCGTAAGCAGTGATAAATGATGTTATTTCCTACACATAAGTACACTTGTGAAGAAAATAGAAACAAACATGGGGCTGAAAATCTTTGTGTGTATTTTCCTTCTTGGAGTTTGACCGTTACAAACTTAGGGAGTATGAAAAAGTAAAGGCGGGAGGAGAAGTTTATCCGTAGGTCATCATCATCATCACTTCAACCGAAAGACGTCCACTGCTGGACATAGGCCTCCCCCAAGTGCCGCCACATTGACTGGTTCCGTGCTTCTCGCAACCAGCGAATCCCCGCCACTTTCACCAGGTCATCGGTACCCGTAGGTAACTTAAGTACTTACTGATATGTGTACATACTAAAAACCGATTAAATAACTTCTACATTGCACGATTTATTTGACGTTTATCAGAAAAGCGGGGTATGGTAGTTAAAAAAAATCAGCTGTCTTGTACAAAACTCTCGTTCAATACTGACATAATTTTGGTACACGACTTACATATTTTTTTTGGAGGAAATCGCTGTTTGATGATCTGACCTACCATGCCCTTAAAAACGACCTGTATAACTTATGCGCTGTATAACTAAGAATTAACACAATAATTTCAATGTTTTCAGGTGTCCTACCATGACGTCATAAAGCAGGAGTAATTCCAGTGTGGGAAAGAGATGGCGCTAGGCGACCTGTATAGCTCTGTCTCTTTCCCACACTAAAGCCGTCCCCCAGGTCAACTTTGCACCTGTGCGAAGCAGGGCTGGGTTACTGACATGGATAAAACCAAGTTATTTATAAAAAATATCTACGGGAAAAAACAAGAAACAATATTGGATATTGTGCCTCACCAAATTAATAAAATATCAACAGCCTTGTCTGTTAATTACGTACGTTAATATATTATTTACAAGCCAATAAGCTGTCTCGGTAGTTTTCGAACTAAATGTCATGATCGACTTTCGGCATTACCTATCAATCTATACTATTCATATTAAAAATTGAAGACTGTTCGTGTCTGTTCCGTTATTATTCTTAATTACGTAACGAATTTTGATGCGGTCTTCACCATCAGCACTTTTGTAGGAAACTTCTGTTTTTTTTTTAAATCCCGATGAGTTCTATGTGGCACGGGTCAGAATGATGTACTGAATGACTGGTAACCGTTTGTATGTCGTTGACCTTTCAATACAGTAACTCAACCATTAAAAAAGGGTGTACCAAGACCCTTTACAAAGCCGAACGGAACTTGTTCTCCCCGTCATTGCGATATTTTTTTTGTTCTAGACCCTACCTGGGAACCTTCTAGTTACGGAGATATATAAAAAAAAACTTGTGAAAAAGTTGGAACTTTGACCTTGAAACTGTAGCAAATCTACTTGATCCTATTAAACATTAAAGGATACAAGTTGAATTGTACATTTAAAAATTTAATAGCGGAAGTTGATGAATTTACAAATGAAGTAAAAAATACAATGATTATAGAAAGACCTATCTAACCCGCACTCTGGAAGTAGTTTTATAGTTAACACACACTCAGTATAACACTATTGAAGAGGCAAATAGGCACTAGTGAAGAGGATCAGGGGATCAGGGTAGCTTTGTAGAACGGTACATCAGGGCTGGTCCGCAGGAAGGCAGCAGTGTAGTTCACACAGTCAGACGTAAAAGGCAGCTCGGCGAGACAGAACCAGGGCAGGCACGAAGATAGTTTTGAAGGTTGGGTGTAGTGGTCCCAGGTGAATCTTTTGAATCGCTCTAGTTTCCACATTGAAGAATCTCTGCAGTCTCACATTCAAGAATCGCTCTAGTCTGACCGGCTCGTCAGCTTGTTTCCACATATTGGGGGTCAAAGTTCCAACTTTTTCCGAGTTTTTTTATAAATACATGTTTTTAATGTAAGATTTTTACTCCCCCTGTACTATTCAATCCATCCATCAGCACAATGTTTTGAGTGTGTTACATTGAGTCCTACCATAAAACGTGATTTTTCACCCCAACAAAAAAGTCGTTTCCCAGCAATAATTTTTGCGTAAAGTTACTTATTTTGATGTACATAATGCTAGGTTGACGGCTTCGTTAAGAGGGCCCTTCCCGGCGCGTCTATCGTCAATGCGAGCATGGTCGAAAAGCTTGTTGTTTCATCCAGAGCCACAGCGGCGATTTTCTTTCAACTCCCCTGTCTTACCCCGCCCCGACCCTGCACAACTCGTCTCCCGCGCACCTCATACCGCCTAACGCAATGACATTGAACGAAAAATAGTGTTCGAAAATTTCTTAAACTTGTTCCAGGAAAAACGTGTTTTTGAATAAGTCTTACAAGTGTGTGAAATATAAAATCTCCAATACATGTGCAAGGTTTCTATCGTGATGATTTCTTTACTTTTAGAGTTTATGAGTACATTATAAACGGCCAAAGTTCAGGTAAAATTTGTGCAAAACAGCCATTTTTGGAGGCTTATACTGAATTTGTTTCTACAATTTATTATTTTTTGCTCCCATAGAAACCTAGATATAGTGCAAAAAATACCTATTAGTTCAAAAAAATCAAAGATATGTATAACAACTGCACAATCACGTACGAGCGTTTGTATAAAAAGTATGACGGGTTGACCGCTCTTAAGGGTCTTGTTACACCCTGTATACACACAGCTGTTACCCGCGGCTTCGCTCGCGTTTTGGTTGGAAATTATCCCACGGGCACGTTGTAAATAGCCTATGGTACTCAGGGATAATTTAGCTTCCTATTAGTTAAAGAATTTTCAATATCGGTTCAGCAGACCCTGAGATTACCCCCTACAACCTCACAAACTTTACATCTTTATAATATTGTATAGATAACATTACGCCTGTAATCCGCGAAGGGTTAGGCAGAGATGTACCTAATAGTACACACACATTTCGCTAGTTATGTTAAAGCCTCATGTAATAGGGGGAGAGCCTAGTGCTATCAAGTGGGTAAAAGTCCAGATCCCGTGGCTGCTACTCAGAAATTCCTGATGAAAAAAGCCAATAACACTTTGCCCGACTCAGGAATCGTATCCAGGACCTCATGCTCAGAAGTTACATTTACGACAAACGAGGATTAACAACAAAGATCCTAACTTCTTAACTAGTCCTAACTAATATTATAAATGCGATAGTAAGTTGGTTTGTTACTTTTTCACGCCTAAACCAGTCAACTGATCATCCTGAAATTTTGCAAATACATTTTCAGATGTACAGAAACGGAGATAACGTACCTTTCATCCCGAAAAAAGGTACTGTGTTCTTATGATAATAGATGGCGCCACATGATCGATTTATATTAATCTTCTTCTTTATCGTGTGCCTAACCTGGTCTCAGAGTTTTTAGGCCGCCCATGGGCCTCTAACTTGGTTTCCTCACGATGTTTCCCTTCACCGGAGCAAGCGATAATTATACAATACGCACATGAATTTGAACCTTGGGTTCGGACTCGAGACCTATGATTTGGCAGTCCGACGGTCACACCACTAGGTTACACTGCTATTATATTAATAAACAAGTAAAGTACGACCCGAATTGAATGCCAAATTTTAAATTAACGCGAGCGAAGCCGCGAGTAAAAGCTAATATTATATAAATACATTTTCATGTTTTGTTATGTCATAAAAAGGCTTGACGCAGGGGCGGAGACCACAGAACATGGTTGTGGTAGTTGTTATATAATTATGCTAAGTATATTTGTTACCCGTTACTTAGCAACTTAATAGGTATAGAGGAAACAGTGGGCTTGCTCATACATCAATACAAACATCACGTAACCATGCGTTGGTATGGAATTATGGATACACATCAGTTAGAAAACTGAGTTATAAGTACATACAACACAATTATTGTGAACGGATGTCCATACTGGAAATATGGATTAACATAGTCTTGTTACGAGTTAGTGTTCTGAATATCAATATATGAGTGTTTTTTCGAATTTGACTTATATTATATTGAATATTATAGGTGAGAAAGTTTGTGAGGATGGATGGATGGATGTAGGTTTGTTTGTTACTCTTTAACACAAAAACTACTGAACGGATTTGGATGAAAATTAGCACACAGATAGTTTATAACCTGGATTAACACATAGGATACTTTTTATGGTAGTTTGATCCTGTGGGACAGTTATCGAACTCCACGCAGACGAAGCCGCGGGCTTAAGCTGGTATGAAATATTTTTTTTTATAAACATTCCTAGTTTAAAAATAAAAACCGGCGAAGTGCGATTCGGACTCGCAGACACAGGGTTTCGTAGCACCAAACAATATAATAACTATTTTTAACGCTCGTTCAGGTGTTACACTCAACAGTAGAACTAAATTAGTTTTGCCTAGTATAATATGAAGAACTAAGTTACTGCTGCAGTTTGACGAAAAAGTCCCATAGCTCAAAAACAAAACATCACAACTAAATTAAAAAAAAATTCGTTATAAGTTTTTTTTACGTTCTACAAACCAATTTTTTTCGGAATTTTCCTCTTCTTGCTTTAGAAATTAGAGGGGGGGGGGCGTGATTGTGGTTCAATAAAAAATTGGTTCTAATAAACCTCCCGCTGGACGCAAAAGTCTGGACGCGTCTTTCAGATCTCCAAAAGTGAGCTACAGGAAATTTTAAATAAAACACATCGTTATTTCAAGAAGGCGTACTGTGCAATTTCTTTTAAGATGCACATAATAATGTTGTTTTCTTCGTAAGCAGTGATAAATGATGTTATTTCCTACACATAAGTACACTTGTGAAGAAAATAGAAACAAACATGGGGCTGAAAATCTTTGTGTGTATTTTCCTTCTTGGAGTTTGACCGTTACAAACTTAGGGAGTATGAAAAAGTAAAGGCGGGAGGAGAAGTTTATCCGTAGGTCATCATCATCATCACTTCAACCGAAAGACGTCCACTGCTGGACATAGGCCTCCCCCAAGTGCCGCCACATTGACTGGTTCCGTGCTTCTCGCAACCAGCGAATCCCCGCCACTTTCACCAGGTCATCGGTACCCGTAGGTAACTTAAGTACTTACTGATATGTGTACATACTAAAAACCGATTAAATAACTTCTACATTGCACGATTTATTTGACGTTTATCAGAAAAGCGGGGTATGGTAGTTAAAAAAAATCAGCTGTCTTGTACAAAACTCTCGTTCAATACTGACATAATTTTGGTACACGACTTACATATTTTTTTTGGAGGAAATCGCTGTTTGATGATCTGACCTACCATGCCCTTAAAAACGACCTGTATAACTTATGCGCTGTATAACTAAGAATTAACACAATAATTTCAATGTTTTCAGGTGGCCTACCATGACGTCATAAAGCAGGAGTAATTCCAGTGTGGGAAAGAGATGGCGCTAGGCGACCTGTATAGCTCTGTCTCTTTCCCACACTAAAGCCGTCCCCCAGGTCAACTTTGCACCTGTGCGAAGCAGGGCTGGGTTACTGACATGGATAAAACCAAGTTATTTATAAAAAATATCTACGGGAAAAAACAAGAAACAATATTGGATATTGTGCCTCACCAAATTAATAAAATATCAACAGCCTTGTCTGTTAATTACGTACGTTAATATATTATTTACAAGCCAATAAGCTGTCTCGGTAGTTTTCGAACTAAATGTCATGATCGACTTTCGGCATTACCTATCAATCTATACTATTCATATTAAAAATTGAAGACTGTTCGTGTCTGTTCCGTTATTATTCTTAATTACGTAACGAATTTTGATGCGGTCTTCACCATCAGCACTTTTGTAGGAAACTTCTGTTTTTTTTTTAAATCCCGATGAGTTCTATGTGGCACGGGTCAGAATGATGTACTGAATGACTGGTAACCGTTTGTATGTCGTTGACCTTTCAATACAGTAACTCAACCATTAAAAAAGGGTGTACCAAGACCCTTTACAAAGCCGAACGGAACTTGTTCTCCCCGTCATTGCGATATTTTTTTTGTTCTAGACCCTACCTGGGAACCTTCTAGTTACGGAGATATATAAAAAAAAACTTGTGAAAAAGTTGGAACTTTGACCTTGAAACTGTAGCAAATCTACTTGATCCTATTAAACATTAAAGGATACAAGTTGAATTGTACATTTAAAAATTTAATAGCGGAAGTTGATGAATTTACAAATGAAGTAAAAAATACAATGATTATAGAAAGACCTATCTAACCCGCACTCTGGAAGTAGTTTTATAGTTAACACACACTCAGTATAACACTATTGAAGAGGCAAATAGGCACTAGTGAAGAGGATCAGGGGATCAGGGTAGCTTTGTAGAACGGTACATCAGGGCTGGTCCGCAGGAAGGCAGCAGTGTAGTTCACACAGTCAGACGTAAAAGGCAGCTCGGCGAGACAGAACCAGGGCAGGCACGAAGATAGTTTTGAAGGTTGGGTGTAGTGGTCCCAGGTGAATCTTTTGAATCGCTCTAGTTTCCACATTGAAGAATCTCTGCAGTCTCACATTCAAGAATCGCTCTAGTCTGACCGGCTCGTCAGCTTGTTTCCACATATTGGGGGTCAAAGTTCCAACTTTTTCCGAGTTTTTTTATAAATACATGTTTTTAATGTAAGATTTTTACTCCCCCTGTACTATTCAATCCATCCATCAGCACAATGTTTTGAGTGTGTTACATTGAGTCCTACCATAAAACGTGATTTTTCACCCCAACAAAAAAGTCGTTTCCCAGCAATAATTTTTGCGTAAAGTTACTTATTTTGATGTACATAATGCTAGGTTGACGGCTTCGTTAAGAGGGCCCTTCCCGGCGCGTCTATCGTCAATGCGAGCATGGTCGAAAAGCTTGTTGTTTCATCCAGAGCCACAGCGGCGATTTTCTTTCAACTCCCCTGTCTTACCCCGCCCCGACCCTGCACAACTCGTCTCCCGCGCACCTCATACCGCCTAACGCAATGACATTGAACGAAAAATAGTGTTCGAAAATTTCTTAAACTTGTTCCAGGAAAAACGTGTTTTTGAATAAGTCTTACAAGTGTGTGAAATATAAAATCTCCAATACATGTGCAAGGTTTCTATCGTGATGATTTCTTTACTTTTAGAGTTTATGAGTACATTATAAACGGCCAAAGTTCAGGTAAAATTTGTGCAAAACAGCCATTTTTGGAGGCTTATACTGAATTTGTTTCTACAATTTATTATTTTTTGCTCCCATAGAAACCTAGATATAGTGCAAAAAATACCTATTAGTTCAAAAAAATCAAAGATATGTATAACAACTGCACAATCACGTACGAGCGTTTGTATAAAAAGTATGACGGGTTGACCGCTCTTAAGGGTCTTGTTACACCCTGTATACACACAGCTGTTACCCGCGGCTTCGCTCGCGTTTTGGTTGGAAATTATCCCACGGGCACGTTGTAAATAGCCTATGGTACTCAGGGATAATTTAGCTTCCTATTAGTTAAAGAATTTTCAATATCGGTTCAGCAGACCCTGAGATTACCCCCTACAACCTCACAAACTTTACATCTTTATAATATTGTATAGATAACATTACGCCTGTAATCCGCGAAGGGTTAGGCAGAGATGTACCTAATAGTACACACACATTTCGCTAGTTATGTTAAAGCCTCATGTAATAGGGGGAGAGCCTAGTGCTATCAAGTGGGTAAAAGTCCAGATCCCGTGGCTGCTACTCAGAAATTCCTGATGAAAAAAGCCAATAACACTTTGCCCGACTCAGGAATCGTATCCAGGACCTCATGCTCAGAAGTTACATTTACGACAAACGAGGATTAACAACAAAGATCCTAACTTCTTAACTAGTCCTAACTAATATTATAAATGCGATAGTAAGTTGGTTTGTTACTTTTTCACGCCTAAACCAGTCAACTGATCATCCTGAAATTTTGCAAATACATTGTCAGATGTACAGAAACGGAGATAACGTACCTTTCATCCCGAAAAAAGGTACTGTGTTCTTATGATAATAGATGGCGCCACATGATCGATTTATATTAATCTTCTTCTTTATCGTGTGCCTAACCTGGTCTCAGAGTTTTTAGGCCGCCCATGGGCCTCTAACTTGGTTTCCTCACGATGTTTCCCTTCACCGGAGCAAGCGATAATTATACAATACGCACATGAATTTGAACCTTGGGTTCGGACTCGAGACCTATGATTTGGCAGTCCGACGGTCACACCACTAGGTTACACTGCTATTATATTAATAAACAAGTAAAGTACGACCCGAATTGAATGCCAAATTTTAAATTAACGCGAGCGAAGCCGCGAGTAAAAGCTAATATTATATAAATACATTTTCATGTTTTGTTATGTCATAAAAAGGCTTGACGCAGGGGCGGAGACCACAGAACATGGTTGTGGTAGTTGTTATATAATTATGCTAAGTATATTTGTTACCCGTTACTTAGCAACTTAATAGGTATAGAGGAAACAGTGGGCTTGCTCATACATCAATACAAACATCACGTAACCATGCGTTGGTATGGAATTATGGATACACATCAGTTAGAAAACTGAGTTATAAGTACATACAACACAATTATTGTGAACGGATGTCCATACTGGAAATATGGATTAACATAGTCTTGTTACGAGTTAGTGTTCTGAATATCAATATATGAGTGTTTTTTCGAATTTGACTTATATTATATTGAATATTATAGGTGAGAAAGTTTGTGAGGATGGATGGATGGATGTAGGTTTGTTTGTTACTCTTTAACACAAAAACTACTGAACGGATTTGGATGAAAATTAGCACACAGATAGTTTATAACCTGGATTAACACATAGGATACTTTTTATGGTAGTTTGATCCTGTGGGACAGTTATCGAACTCCACGCAGACGAAGCCGCGGGCTTAAGCTGGTATGAAATATTTTTTTTTATAAACATTCCTAGTTTAAAAATAAAAACCGGCGAAGTGCGATTCGGACTCGCAGACACAGGGTTTCGTAGCACCAAACAATATAATAACTATTTTTAACGCTCGTTCAGGTGTTACACTCAACAGTAGAACTAAATTAGTTTTGCCTAGTATAATATGAAGAACTAAGTTACTGCTGCAGTTTGACGAAAAAGTCCCATAGCTCAAAAACAAAACATCACAACTAAATTAAAAAAAAATTCGTTATAAGTTTTTTTTACGTTCTACAAACCAATTTTTTTCGGAATTTTCCTCTTCTTGCTTTAGAAATTAGAGGGGGGGGGGGCGGGTAAAATACTTATATGACATGTGGACGGACAGGGCGAATCTATACTGAGCCCTAAAAATGAGTAAAATGTATTCAGTCGTCGTTTCTAAACTAACTTTTTTAGGCCTAGGCATGCAACCGAATAAATGTTTACACGTCATGCTCAAAGGCACGTCGGTTATTTCCAAAGAGAAAGTGTGTGAGCCGGTTCTCGTTTCCCCGCTGATGACGCTATTAGGTGTCATGTGCACGGCTACGATATTGGAATTTTCGGGCGCAATTACTTTCACTATGCAGTTTGAAGCAAGAAAAATCCGGTTATTTTGCGGCGGAAAATATTTTCAAAGAATAGAGGTGTGATATCCCGTTAAATTGCAAATCGGTCGGAAAAACTCTCGATCGGAATCACTGTACTAAGAAATGAAGAAGAAAATACAGCAAGTATTCTCGTTTCAATAGTGTTTGAGTTGTAGAGATAAATAATCACCGGAAACGTGATGGATGCCGATTACCTGCATCGTGGAGCTTCGTAGAGCTTCGTAGCACTCGTAGACCCGACAGTCTACGGCGTAGCAACTTTTATGCATTCTATTTTTTATTAAAGTGTCTACGCAGAAATTGCTGCGAGTAAAGAGTGTTCGTAAAAGAAAATATAAACAAGTTTTACAGACGCCAAACAATACAGGCATAACAAAAGTTTACGGGTTCAAATCTTTACATTAATAATAAATGTTAATTTAACGGAGCAATAAGACGTTTCCCATATTTTTTCACGTCGACAAGCCGAGGAAATATTAAATTTATAACGTCCCCAGTCATTACGGCGATTTCATCAAAATTTAATTTACTTGAATAGGAACGTGAGGGAACTCATTTTGATACGTCTCTCTTGCGACAATAGCGAGTAATGTTCTAATTTCTTATGTCGAGATTACTTTACGGCCCAGCGGGGTATTGTTCATATTTGCGAGATTGTTATTTTTATGTATGTAATCATAACAAGTGTTATACTGTGAAGAAATTGGAACGAAGTGCTGTGCTGGTATATTACTATTACCCCCGGCGAGGTGGATTTACGCCACATTCGGTGGGGTTGGATTGAACCTTTGGAATGTTCTACATCTTACTCGAAGTTTCGATGGCAGTATACATACGTTTGAAAATGTTTCAAGGAAAATACAAAACATTACGACAAATTACTTTTCCTTTTTTTTTTCATAAAGCTTCGTATTGTAACTAATAAGACGATGTTTTACAAATGTATGTATATGTAAAAACTCACGCTTTTTCCGATGGGGCACGACAGACACTACAGAACACTACAGTTAGCAGGAAGCGTTCTGTGATTGCCTTATGTACTCCTTTTGCTGTGTACACATTCACACATATTATGGTCTTACACGCACACCGGTTGCGAGTACTACGCACCTACGTTTTACAAAAGTATTTTTCAATACACCTTCTCGAAAACTAGTTCTTATCGCCCTACGATTAGGTTCAACATGCAACGTATTTCACACGCGTGGATTTTTAAATATTACACACGTGCGGAAATAAAAAATCCACAGATAAGTAGAAATGTGATCCAATATATAGCTATAGTTGGCGGTGATTGTTTTTTTTAATCACGGCTAGGAGCTAGGCGTCTTTACGGCGTAAATATTTTTTGAGTATTTAAATTGTGTTTATAAATAGAATATCATAGATAAAGATCATTATTTGTAGAAATATTTATTTTTATGAACAAATCAACAATTATTTGTGTTCTAAATTGATAAATATTTGAATTTTCTTTTTTTTTTTTCATTTAAGGCTGTCTAGCGGCATCATATATTTATAGTTGTATGGCCTGGTTTTTACTTCGTCTTCAACCTGGCGAAAGCAAAGCGCGGAAAAAAGCAAATTAAATTATAGTTTTTTAGTAATTCCTGACAAAAATACTTTTGTTCAAATATTTTATTTCTTCGAAAGTGTATTGAAAAATGTCGTTTGATACGCGTGGGGATTTGTTACTGCAGTTCTCGGCTCCATAACACCCTCGACTGCAGCTTGGGTGTTAGTTCCGTGCTCGAATGCAATAACAAAGTTTCCCCACTTATACCAAAATGTACTCAATTACCAACATTTTCATGTAATTTCCTGAAGATCTCCTAATAAAGTAGTCACATACTTACCAACCAATTCCGACGCAGACCCAGCTTGTTTGTTAAGCATACCTTCTCCAAACGTAGCTCATTTCTTATTAAAGGCCTATAAAAATGTAAGAGGCGTGTTTCAATCGCAGCGGATAGTCGAGGGCGAGCGCACCGGAAGCGGGGGACCGCCATAACCGTAACTCACGTACCAGCATCCGACTGCGTTCAAAAGTGATGTTACATGTGCACCTATTTATGTAGCCCAGTGCCTCCGCTCGATTGATGGCGATTAACTTCGGGTACAGTCATGAGCACCTACATATACAGGGTGTAAACGGACCGTTCACGAAGCCGTCTTCCTAGCATTCTGTACATCAAACTAAGTAACTTTACGCAAAAAATATTGCTGGGAAATGACTTTTTATTTTGGAGTGTAAAATGTTTTTTTGCGGTAGGACTCAATGTTACCCACTCAAAACATTGTGCTATATTATTGTGATGGATGGATTGAATAGTACGGGGTTCGTGGAGGTGTTTAAAGTAAAAATATTACATTAAAAAGATATATTAAAAAAAAAAACTTGTCAAAAAGTTGGAACTTTGACCTCCAATATCTCCGTAACTTGGAGGTATGGCAGGTATGATCTAAAAAAATAAATGATCGCAATGACGGTATGAACAAGTGCCTTTCGCCTTCGTTAAGGGTCTTGTTACACCCTTTATGTATATGTCGATGTGAAAATGAGGTTGCCAGGGATTTCGTGTAGTTCCTAGGGGTATCACGAAAGATGTCGAATATTCTAATAAAGACAAGTCAGAGGCGGCATAAGAACTCTGACACCAGGTTAGGCACTAACCACACGATAAAGAAGATTAGAATATTCGACTTCTTTCGTGATTTCGTAATGGTATCTAAATCTATTACGTTATATTATGCTATTACTGAAAAAAATAATTTGACAAAATACTGCTACATTCAGTGATATAAATCAAAATCATTTATTTGCATAAATAAGGTACAGGAGGATCTTATAGATAAAGTATATTTGTTTTATTCTGCCATTAAGTTCGGCGTCCAAATTTTACATAAATAGTTGTTAATTAAACAACAAAAAATAAATTGATACAATTGATAGAATTGATTATAGTGTATCTGTAACCCAAGTAATCTTTGGAAACGTCGTGGATTATATAATAAGCCCACTTCTGATATGTTGTAATATTTACCGTAACATACATTGGACAATTGTTTGTTTTTCCTAAATAAATAAATACGACGTTTCACTAAACTGAATTTAGAAAACTGAGTTGGATTTTGATTGGTTTTTGAAAATGCGATATACATATTGGTGGTCGTGACTGTACCTACATAGCTCGAATTAAACGTATTCAGGTCACAACTGGCAATTTATTGGGCAATTAAATCGTGTTTAGGTGATAGGATGTCAATTATTTATTAACTATACATGTGAAACGCACTTGAATTATAAATGCGTGGAAATAAATTTTTGAATTTTTTATTTGATACTAAAGCATTCGACTGCGGATTCTGAATAAAATTTACCGTTATTTCAAGCCTTTATATAAACAAGTTAGGTAACATACAAACATAAAAAAGAAAACAAAATACAATGAGCAAAGTTAAAAGAATACAAATGTAGAAGTAGCCGTGGGCCCTAAACTAGGCACAGCCGGTATCTTGGTGGCCCAGTAGTAGTATATAGTTTTTGTTAAGAATACATTATTTTTTAACCTGTAAACCCTGTACCATACACAAATACCTGCTCTTTGCGTGTTTCTAAGTTTCAACAAGACGCACATTGCTATGGTTATAATAAAGGTGCCTTACGTCCTACATTGATCATTGGACAAACCTCCGACGAAACTTCTGTCAGTGACCAATTTTTTTCGGTATTATTGGACACTGGATTCCCAGAAATATTGTCCCCAATTTCGTCCAAAGATATGAGCCAACTGGGGATCGTTTCCGCTCATCCTACCTTCAATAAATGTATTTTGGTGTGTACTGTATATCGATTAATAATAAAGAATAATATTAGTGGCTCGGGTTCAGGTCACGAAAATGCCCTTTATGCCCATGGGTCTCGTATGGCATGGTTGCGGGATTATGTGGAGCAAGGGTAGACTGCACCTGCGTTAGGCATTGGTCAAATTTCAGTGGGACTATCAACTACCCTCCTTAATTATAAAAAGATGGCTCCATTGAATTTTATCGTGATTCTGATTTTCATTTAGACGAATTCTTTGCTCATTATTTTTACAAAGTGGGTTTTCTTTTCCATGTACAACTTTAGTACCATCTTAAAGAGAAAGTAAATTCATATCTTAGTAAAATTCAAACCAGTTTTCTTCCTTAAACGTATTGATAAAAAAAAACATTGGCTGAACAAGCCGAGGGCGAAATTTCCGCGAGTTAAGACTTTTCTTCCGTTTCCTTGGCCGGGTAACGAACTGTGTGCGAATGTGATATTTATGGACTTTTTCGTTCTCACTTTTTCCCAAAACATTATTGCTTAGAGAGGAGTAAAACGATACATAGCTATAATAAACGATTTTTACTGTTATAGCTCAGGGTCACACGTAATCCTTACAAATTATATATACGTCGTATTATTTTTTAATGGTCTCTGTAGCTTTGTTATTAGCTTAGCCTTGGCTTTGGTCGTATAACAAAATCGGTATTAAAGTAAAAGTTGCCGATGACCTACCGTAGACCTTTTGCCGTACTGTAGGCATTTTATATTATGATTACGTGCTGCTTATTATGTTTTTATGTTATTACTTTGCGGTATGTTGTGGTTGTGGAGGACAAAGACAACGTTCCATATGCAGCACTTTTGCGGGAAAGCGTTTGGTGTATTCGACCCTCTTCTATTGTATATAACGTAACGCTAAATTGAATGGATTGTCACCATGGTACCTATCGTCATTATCTAACTACTGCATATTTCATCGTACATATTGTGTTTTTCACTAAGTCATAATTCATCAGGGATGACCTAATATTTACAAAAGCAGAAAAAAATAAAAGGGCGTCGCAATTTATTGACATAAATTCGTCCGCATCGCTGTCAACAGGAATACTCGTAGTGAGTGGAATAGCAATGCTGATTCTTTGAGAGAGTTCTTGAAGAGTCGACCAACCGCCTGGCGATGTCCCGAAAGACTAAGGTGGGCACTCGGACCCCATGGCCGTAGTGTTTCAACCCCAAACAGCTCAAACACAAGGTTATTGTGTCTCACTAAATAATGTTTTCAAAATCAATTCGAAATGTAACATTTTGCAAACACTACCATGTCTTGCGTGTTACATACTTACGTAGTTAGAACGTAATAACATTTGCGCAAAGTTAGCTTCCATATTCCATCAACCGGGCGCCAATTACAGTCGCCGTGGCTGCTGCTAAGAAATTCCTGATGGAAACATCCAATCACTCTTTACCCGACCCGGGACCGAACCCAGGACCTCTTGCTCAGCAGTCGTGCTTGCGACCACTAGACCAACGAGGCAACCATATCCTACTTATGTAAAATTTAATTTAAATGCTTTTTTTAAATCTAAGAACCACTTTATTTATTTATTTGTTATCACTGTATTTCTGTTTATCGATAATAAAAGTTAAAGCATTCGAGAACTCAGAAATTGTTGTTTACTCAGACAAAGGACGAAGCTTAGTCATTTGTGAATAATAAACATACGTATACAAACCTAATCAGCGATTCTACGTACTTGTGTCTATGATATTCTGAACTGACGGCTTGTTAACGAATGTGGCCCACGCAATGGCATTTTAGAAACCACTTTAGTCACCTTTGTGAGTTCATGTTAGTCTACGTAGAATAGACACAACTGATCCTATCAGTTCTTGGAATTATAGGAGTTCTCTGTGAACGAAAGCCTAGCTAGACTGCAGCGTGGGTGTAGTAAAGGTATTTTGTATCCCAATGAGATCTGGTATCAAACAGATTGGGAGCTGCATCCTCCTTTGTGTTTAAACATTGTTTTTAGACTTCCTAACCATGAAAACTACGAAAGATACGTACACACCTATTTTTTTTTCTAATCTTTCTATATTTCTTGTAAAATATAAATTTAAATCGAAAAATACAAATATACATGTAGAATACTTGCATTATACGTTTTATACCTTGTATTTTTCGTTTTTACCAGGAAAATTACTTAGTCTTTTAGTTTTAATGAATAAGTTATTGGGGCTGAAGAGACAAGAAATTACTCCTTATTTCGGCTGGTTTAATTTGGCAAACGATGCACCAAACACCTTGTACAATGTTAGCAGGTAACAGGTGGCGCATGGAGTTCTGAAGTTTCTAAACTACCCCCGGGCAAAATGCGTGAGTTTATGCATTATATACTAGCTGTTGCCCGGGACATTCGTTCGCGGGGAATTATTATATAAAAAAATATTACTTCGCTTTGAATCAGATTTTGTTACCAATCCTAATTCTTATTCTAAAATAAAAGCCTAGCCTTAGTTATTCCTTATAACATCAGCTATCTGCCAATAAAAATCCTGACAAAATCGGTTCAGCCGTTTCGGAGATTAGCCGTCTGAATCGGATTTTGTTAACAATTTCAAGCGTTTTTTTTTTGCACCAAACCCTAATTAATTTTCTAAAATAAAAGTGCCTTAAGTTAGACCTTATAACATCAGCTATCTGCTAGTCAAAGTTCCGTCAAAATCGGTCCAGCCGTTTTGGAGATTAGCCTGATCAAACAGCTAACAGTAAAAAAAGCTGTTATTTTGATATTACAAACAGACAAATCCATTTTATTTATTTGTAGTATCGATATAGATTGTATAGATTCATACTTATTTCCTATTTTCGTCGATTGTTGATTACGATTTTTTTCAAACATTACTAAAGTAGTATTTGCCACGGACAATTGATGGCATTTTGATATTTTTAGCTTGGTTATTATTGACACATAATGATTGAGCTACACCAAAATATTCAAGATTTGCAGGTCAGACACGCGCTTTCTTGTTTAAGTCATCATTTGGTTGATTATTTGTATTCTTTTGATATTAAGTATATGCACAAGAGTCAATCCTCGAATAATTGCCTTTCAGGTATACCTGTATTCAACTGACAAGTGGTTGATCCACTTGTCAATTGAATACAGTTGCATTCATTTCTCTGGATTAATTGACTCCATTGACTTGAATCGTAATATTGAATGCAGACGCTCCCTGCGTTTGTCGATATTATTGCTTAAGTGGCTTGGTTCGATTACCAGTACAATTTACAAAATGAATATTGTACTATAAGGATTTATCCTTGGTTAAAAATGGATTGATATTTGATGATTTTTTGGCAAGGTTAAAAAACAGTTCGTTTCTATCTTCATAATTTACTGTTTTTTGAATCATTTAACATAGAAATGACTACAATAAAGGCCTAATTTTTACCCTAACTTCCCTAGATTACAAAGTAAGTAATATAGCTAGATAGTATCGCTTTCTACCCAACATTTATACGAACACAATCTAACACATCTGGCGAAAGTAATCTTGTTATGAAGAAAAACTTTCTTAATAAGAGCGTTGTTTGGTTTGCTATTTCCCTTCATAGCCTTGAAGAAGAAACGATGAAATAATTACTTGTGTTTCTGTCTGTTGCGTTCTACTAATTGATTTTGTGTCTATGAGCTTCTTGTTGGAGAAATAATCGAGTGCAGTTGAGTGATTGTGGACCAGTATTTTTTCTTGTTTCTGAACAAGACAACCGGAAAGAGGAGAGTCAATGAAGTCTTATTAGTTTGCAATAAAACTTATGTTCCATTTTAGTTAATATTTTTATTTGAATGATGATATAAATTACACTTTTATAATTAGTACTTCAATTAATTGGGTACACAAAATTTAAACATTATCTTTCACGATAAGATACATAAATAATTCATGTATCAATTTAGTAAGATTAAAAAAAGTTAATAAGGATGCAGATCTCAAGACTCCACGAATTTGTTGCAGGAAAGAGAAACACCACAACGTATTTTTAAATGTGGAACGAGTTATTGTAGCGTGGTTAGGTTACTAAGTACATGATACACAAGTTACGTTGCATATATTAGAGTTCGGTTACCATAATTATTTGCAGGATAAAATCAAGATGACTGACAGTTAACAGTTGGTGGCCACGTCATGATATAAAGTCACTTGAATGTTCACATGACACTTTTCGTCCAATATTAACATGCTTTTTATATATTAACAGTGTATGGTAACCCACTGATGGCTTCGAGAAACTAACGAGGTTGCGGCTGCTGCGAAAAAAGTTGGATTCCGTCCTGTGTATAGTGGACGGGCGGCGGTGCATAGTGCGGTGGTGGGTGATGCGGGTGATGGTGCGGCGGCGGCGGGTGATGCGGATAGTGGTGCGGCGGTTGGTGATGCGGATAGTCGGGCGGTTGCGGAACGTCGTATGGCTGCGGTGGCGGCGGCGGGTACGCATGGTTCGGATAGTAGATAGTAGTAGTCTCCACTGTAATGCGATGACGGCAGTTCGGCGTGCAGAATGTGCCGCACTGTGGCCCGCATGGGTAAGCGTGTGGGGGCGGCATAGCTGGAATAAAACAGTTGGTCATAAGAAAAAAATCCACGCATATTTACATCGTTGGTTCGGACTCTTTGCTTAGACTGAGAAACTTCCCAGAATACTTGTTGGTACTCCGGTATAAGAGATAAGGTAGGGCTGGTCAAGTGGAAAAGGTAGACGAAGTAGGTAATTACAATCAACACAAGATTGACGACCTTGCTTTTAAAACAGGATTTATTATAATCTGATTCGATTTAGTAAAATTAAACTGAAGGAAATTAACATCACAAAAACTTAGGCTTCAGAACTAAGCCGCCATTTTGTTTTGAACTACGTTTCTAATGTTTACCAACATTGCCCTCTCTCGATGTCACACGAGGACCAAATGATCCTTAGAGCACAGTTTTCACAATCTCTGTTCCAGATCACTTTAGTTAAAAACAAAGAAAAAGTCTCCTTACCTTGGTCTTATAGATACAGTTTATTCCTTTTGTTCACAAACAAAATGATTATTTTATTAAAAAACTAGTTTACTGCAGTTGTAATCAACAGCGACTGATAAAGGTCCTATCGTTGTACCTATATATCGCTTTTTTTTTCGTTATCAGCGCAGGTCCTTATCAGACGAGGTGATAATGCGATATCGACAAGGTGACGCATGAGTTCGGTTGTTCGAAAACCAAATTGGAATTACAGCTATGTTTATCAAATCAGCACCAATTTATTATTATCAATTTTTTTTTTAAACGCACGGTGTTTTCCCTCTGGACTCCCGTCTGTAACGAAATATTTTATTTCGTTGTAATGACATGAAAAATGAAAAGATGATGAGCCCAGTTGATATACCAGTAGAAGTATGGAAGTATTTAAAAGATAAATGTGGATGTATGAGACCAACTTCATTCTTCAATCAATTGTTGTATGAAGGAGCGGTCACACAGGAATGGTGCAAAAGTTGACTAGTGTCTTTTTTCAAGGATCAAGTTGACGTACAGGACTGCAACAACTATCGAGGGGGATATCACATGGGAGATAGTGAAAGAGAAAAGATCGAAAGAGGTGAGGTGAGATTACCCAAGATCAATTTTGGGTTATGCCAGGGCGAGGAACAATGAACGCCATTTGTGCATTCCGAAAATTTTGCGAGAAGTACACACGTGCACACAAGATCATCTTGTGTGCACGTCTCGTCATGGTGTTAGTTGACATGGAGAAAGCGCTTGATAATCCTCAGGGTGTGTTCAGGTGAGCCTTGAAAAATAAACGTTTGCTGGCCAGTGCGTAGAGTTAACTGCGATTTTGACGGTCTCTCCAATTCTAGAGCCATAGCGCTAAATACCTCGCTTCAGGTCTGATCCGATTTTCAGTATCTTAGTTCTAAATTAACATTGAATGGCTGAAAAGGCGGTTGGACACAGGAACAAGCTGCATTCCTCTTTAAGATTCATAAAATGAAGCTCACGACTCCTGTCTGCAACTGCATGTGACTGAGATGACAAACCTAAGGGAATGTCGGTGTAACGCGAATGTACAGATGCCAGCACATCAAGCACCTGAAACTGCCAAATTTTCCCCAAGAAATTTGACAGATTGTAGTAGCTTGATGTGCTGGCGTCTGTACAAGAATAGTACAGAATAGTGTGTGAAAGTTGAAAGTTGCTGACAACTGTTCCAACTTTTTCACAAGTTTCGTTTTTAAATACATGTTTTTAACGTAATATTTTTACTGTAAAGTTACTTAGTTTGATGTATACAATGCTTGGCTGACGGCTTCGTTAAGTTGTTACACCCTATACAGCGTGTAACAGCAAGGGTATAATCATATGGAATACTGTGGTACGGTACACGCTGTATATAGTATGATGCAGAAGAAAGAGAAAAATATCGTAAGGAAAATTTTGAGTGTGTACCATCGTTTCTTTGGAAGACCGACATACTGACGTTTGATAGTGACCATGTTAAAGATAACTTATGGTTAAAAGAACGTGTTATGAGATTATGCCTACTATGGAAGAAGACCTGCTACGCTACGACTGCAAACAAATCGGGATAAGAGCAGTTGAAGTGTAAATGTTGTGAAGAAAAAAAACAGTTATGTTTTCGTAGATGTTTTTATTTGAGTGTTGATATCAATTACACATTAACATTGAGTTTATTTAGCACTTTCATTAGGTACACAATCAATAATTATCGTTTTCGATAAGATAAATTATAATTCATCAGTTTTTGTTGTACAACAAAGGAATTCCAAGAATTCCTTTGTTGTACAACAATTAAAAACCATCACAGACATACGCAACAACCATGCTAGTATCGAGATAACACATAGTTATATCTGCATTTATTGCCCTCAAGTTGAATTACACAGATCATGGGGGTTACCATACAAGGTCTAATGTTAGAAGAAAAGTCTAGAGTGATGCGATTTTGTTTCATTTCGCAACAGCAAACTGTCACCTTGGCCTGCCTTGTAACACGTACTCTTATAACAGAGCAGTATTACTCCGATGTCACTTCCGTGTGGGAAAAGGAAGGAGCTATAGCATGACGTCTAGCTCCAACGCTTTTCCATATTGAAGTAAGAATAAAAGAATACTGCTCTTAGAGGTCAAGGTAGGCCACCAGGATTTAGCGCCACATATGGGGTGGAACTCCGTAGTGGTGATAATGCGGCGGCGGCGGTGGATAGTGCGGTGGTGGGGGAAGGTACGGCGGTGGCGGCGGTGCATAGTGATGATGATGAACCGGCGGCGGGTGCGGATAGTGATAGTGCGGCGGGGGAGGGGGCGGTGGCGGCGGCGGCGGTGGGTGGTAGATGTGGACCTCTCGATTGCGGTGATAGCAGGTCGACGAGCAGAATGACCCGCACAGCGGCCCGCATGGTCGAGCGTGCGGAGGCGGCATATCTGGAAGAAAGAAATTCGTTAATTTGGTGCTGGAAACATTTGCTTGTACTGTATGTTTAAATTGTTGTTAGAGACTTGCTGAAGCTTCAGGGTCATGCGAATCCCGCGGAGAATGACATAGGTTATAAAGTCACGCGCACAAATATGTAAGTAATGCATACCCTGCACTTATATAAAAAAATAACAGGATTTACGATAACCTGGGCACCAAATGAACTTGAGCTTTTGTATGACTGAAATAAATATTGAAATTGCGGTAAAAATATAGCAACACGTCATCAAATGCTTGATCCTCGCGTAAGTTATGTTACTATAAAGAACCTTATAGCTCGGTACCTACCGTTCACGATCACGAGTGTTCTGTTACAGATCACCTTCATTAAAAACAAGGAAGAATTTTCTTTACCTTATAGAGATACTGTTACTTCCTTTTGTTCACAAAGAAAATAATTATTTTGTTGAATAACTTGTTTACTGCAGGTGATATCAACAGTGAATGATAAGGGTCCTATCGTTGTTCGTATTTATCGTTTTTCTGTAAGCTGCGGAGGTTCTTATCAGGTTTACTGATAAAGCGATACCGACAACGTGACGGTAATGAAGAGATGACTAATAAGCTAGTCTAAGTATTAGCGACTATTTTCTGATGAAAACGGAACTTGGCGCATACGGGTGACACACTAAGTATTGATTTATATTGTGTAAATCATCGTAGTTTCGTAAACAAAATGATTTGATACCCAAAGGTTGACTGGTAGAGAATGCCTTATGACATTAAGTCCGCCTATGTACAACTATTGTACATGAAGTTTAAATAAATTTGATTGCTGACAAAGTCGGCTTTCAAAAGTTGGTAGGTAGGTATAAAGTTACAGAAGAGATCATCCATGAGAACCTCGGCACTCTGACAAAACGATATCAGAAATCAGGTAATTGGTTTCCCGAATCTCACACTCACTCACTCTCTCACTCAGTTTGACTAAAGAAGTCAAACGATGACAGACTTAATCGATTGCATACCCCAGTAGGCCGCTACAAACGCACACAATTTGGCAAAATAGGGGTTTAAAGATTCTTCCAATTCTCAATGTGAATGCGGTGCTCCTGACCGAGTGGGAGGAGTGCCCAAAATGTCCCAACACTTGCACTTTAAAGGGCATGAAGATGATGCCACGATTAACGACGCCACCTGCGCTCAAGTAGTTTGAAATGACGCTGTACCTTCGCCGTCTGCCTAGCCTTTTTCTAACTTTGTTGGGGTCGGCTTCTAGCCTTACCGTATGCAGTTCAATACCATGTATTTTAGATGGAGCGATGGAGCTTGACCTCCAAAATCCAATTACTGGGTAATACGATACCCCTTGGTAAGATTGGTTGTCAAACTTTTCGGTTTCTGACTACTTGTAACGATGGTCAAAGATCTAAAAATGATAACCTGGTCTTAACGTGCTTTCCACGGCACGGAGGGAACTCGGTATGTAATAAAAGACATAAGTAGTGTAAGTACCTTCGATACGAAATAAGAAGAAGTACACCAATATTGGATACATTATCCAGTATTTGAGGCCTTCTTCGGTTGATATATTACGTTTCACTGTCATGACTAATTGATTCATCAGCCTCCAAATAATCCTTTGATTGGAAGATTAGTACTAGCCCAGTCTACCAGATCAGTGGTAACAATTTCACACTGATACCGCTTCTATGACATAGCAATACTTTCGTGTAGCAGGTGTTATCACAAGTGCAAGTGAATACGTTTATTGGTAGACGTAGCTACTCTATGAAAGACGACATCATCACCAAGCTAGTTCAAGAACAATATTGTCAATCTACCAGATTATGAAGCCGGGTCTGTCATAATCCTTCTGTCCAATCAGCGACACCTATTGAACGGGGCATATTGTGTCACCATGTACTACACACAGCACGTTTTGGCTGTAGGTACCTACCTAGCTACTCATGTGTAGGTAGGTATTAGGCACGTGGCACACCATGTTTTGACTTACGAAATCTAAATAATCCTGGAACACATTAGACATTGAACTCTTGACGTTTCCAAACAATAACTTCATTCCATGTTAAGGTGGTTCTGTAGAATAATAATCAGTATAATCAGAAACTTTTAAAGTAATTCGGTTGAAAATTTAAAAAATATAATTTTAGCTGCTCTTGCTACAACACTATAATGGTTATTTTGGACTATGCAAAAGTGCTTGTCATGGGTCTATTTGAAATAAATGCTTTGAGTTTGATTAATTTGCAAAAGCCATACAGGGTGGAGATAAGGCAGTGGCGTAGCTACCGTAGGGCTAGGCGGGCCGTCGCTGCTCCTTCCGCAGCGGGGCCCTCACAGGGGGCCCGAGAGGAGACCGTAATGGAGTGTCAATAACGGCCCCATTACGGCTCCTCCAGGCGAACATCAACCACTGCGCCTGCGCTCAGGATCTGTTGCTCCAGAGCATGGCGCAGTGGTCGATTAATGTCGCCGTGGTCGCTGAGCCCTACTTTGTCCCGCCCAGGGACGACTGGGTGGAGGACCTTAGTGGCTCAGTGGCCATAATTTCGTCGGCCGCCGCCGGTACCCCGACCCATGAAAGTGTCAGGAAGGGTCAGGGGTGCGTAGCAGCACGGTTCGGGGAGATTGTTGTAGCGGGTGTCTACTTCTCCCCGAGCCAAACTCTCGCCGAGTTCCACAACTCCCTCAGGGAGTTGAGTGTCGTCATCGGAAGCCATTCCCTCCCCGTGCTTGTGCTCGGGGACTTCAATGCCAAGAACTTGGCTTGGGGTTCTCGTCGCACAGACGTGCGGGGCAGGATGGTGGAAGACTGGGCTCTGGAGGCAGGCCTGGTCGTCCTTAATAGGGGTTCTGTCCCAACGTGTGTGCGGATGCGGGGCGAGTCGGTGGTGGACATCACGTTCGCTAGCCCCGCTCTGTCACCGCGTGTCATTGACTGGCGCGTCATGGAGGGGGTGGAGACCTATTCCGACCACCGGTATATCCGGTTCGACGTCTCCGCCCAGACCCCAAGCGCGCCGGTCCTACAGACCCCGAGTGGTCCGCGATGGGCGCTGAAGCAGCTGGACCGGGAGCTCCTCCTGGAAGCCTCGATCGTGCAGGCCTGGGTGACATCACCGGTCAGGCCTGCCGACGTCAACAATGAGGCGGGTTGGTTCCAGGAGGCCATGTCCGATATATGTGACGTGGCAATGCCCCGGGTTCGGTCTGAAAGCGCCCGGCGTCAGGTGTACTGGTGGTCGCGAGAGCTGACGTCTCTGCGCGAGGCGTGCGTCGCCGCACGACACCTGTACGCCAGGCATCGCAGGCTCCGCATTCGCCCTCCGAATGCGGCAGCCATTGAGGCGGAGCTGTATGAGGGATACAGAGCGGCGAAGACCGCCCTCCAAGAGGCTGTCCTGCGGGCCAAGGATGTGGCCCGCGAGGAGATGCTGGAGACTCTCGACAGAGATCCGTGGGGGCGCCCTTATAAGATGGTGCGGAATAAACTCCGCACCAGGGCCCCTCCGCTGACGCAGAGTCTCCGGCCTGAGCTGGTGGAGGACGTGGTGAGCGCTCTGTTCCCTTCGCGAGGGGAACATACTCCCCCGCCCATGGCTCCGCCAATTGCGGTGCCGGAAGCGGACCACACTGAGGACGATGACGACATTCCAGAGGTGACTGGGGTAGACCTGAGAGTGGCGGTAGGCAGGCTTAAGGCCAAAACTGCCGCCCCAGGACCCGACGGCTTACCTGGCAAAGCCTGGGTCCTGGCCCTGCAGGCTCTCGGGCCCCGACTGGAGGGGCTCCTAAGCGCATGCTTGGAGAGAGGCCAGTTCCCGCTTCGTTGGAAGACGGGGAAGCTGGTCCTCATCCGGAAGCCGGGGCGCCCTGCGGACTCTCCGTCCGCATACCGGCCCATTGTGTTGCTCGACGAGGTGGGCAAACTCTTCGAAAGAGTTATTGCCAACCGCCTCGCCGGGCACCTGGCGGGGATTGGGCCGGATCTTGCGGAACACCAGTTCGGTTTCCGCAGGGGGCGCTCGACGGTGGACGCCATCATGCGCGTGAGAGCCCTCACGACGGGGGATGCGGTGTCCCGGGGTGGGGTGGTCTTGGCGGTGTCTCTCGACATCGCCAACGCCTTCAACTCCATGCCCTGGAGCTGCATTAGGGAGGCACTCCGGTATCACCGGGTGCCGACCTACCTTCGTCGTGTGGTCGGGGACTACCTGACGGACAGGTACGTCATCTACCCTGGTTGCAGCGGAGAGTGGAACCGGCGAGAGATGTCGTGCGGTGTTCCACAGGGATCGGTTCTGGGGCCGCCCTTGTGGAACATCGGTTACGACTGGGTGCTGCGCGCCGACCTCCCTGACGGCGTCAGCGTAGTTTGCTACGCTGACGACACGCTGGTGCTGGCGCAAGGGAGGTCGCACGAGGCGGCGGCCGAGCTGATGACTCGCGGGGTTGCGATAGTCGCGGAGAGGATCCGGCAATTGGGTCTCGAGGTGGCGCTGCACAAGTCCGAGGCCATGTGCTTTCATGGGCCTCGGAATGCGCCACCGTCGGGATCCATGCTCACGGTGGGAGGGGTTCCCATCGGCGTCGAGCCGACGTTGAAGTACCTAGGTCTCGTCCTCGACAGCCGGTGGAACTTCGTGGAGCATTTCCGACGTTTGGCCCCCAAACTGGAACGGGCCGGGGCTGCCTTCAAGCGGCTCTTGCCCAACCTGGGGGGTCCAAACGCCTCCTGCCGGAGGCTCTACGCGGGGGTCGTGCGGTCCATGGCCCTTTACGGGGCCCCGGTGTGGGCGCGTTCTTTGAGGCGGCGAGCCGCCCACTATCTGAACGCGCCCCAAAGGGTGGTAGCCGTAAGGCTAATCCGGGGGTACCGCACGATCTCCGGCGAGGCGGCGAGCCTCCTTGCCGGATTGCCGCCATGGGATCTGGAGGCGATAGTCCTCGCGCGCCTGCACGAGTGGCGCGTGGAGGCACTACGCCGGGGGGAAACTCCGCTGCCGCGGCAAATTGTCGCTCAGCGGACAGACTTCCGGCGTGATCTCATGGCGACATGGAGAGAGCGACTGTCGCAACCCCGTGCAGGGCACGCCACTATAATGGCGGTAAGTCCCCTCTTTGAGGAGTGGCTGGAGAGGCGCCACGGCGCCCTCACCTTCCGCCTGACGCAGGTCCTCACCGGACATGGTTGTTTCGGGAGGTTCCTGCACCTAATCGGGCGGGAGGAAACGCCCGGGTGTCACCACTGCGAGGATCGACCGGAGGACACGGTGGAGCACACTGTGCAGGTCTGCTCCGCTTGGGCGGAGCAACGCCGTGTCCCCGTAGCGGCGATCGGCGGCGGCGACCTCTCGCGTCCGGCCCTGGTTCAATCCATGGTCCGGAGCGAGACGGAATGGGACGCCGTCACCTCCTTCTGCGAAGCAGTCATGCTAGCGAAGGAGGTGGCGGGACGTGAGAGGGAGAGAACCTCACGTCCCAGCCGCCGCGGGAGACGCACCGGGCGTCGGGGGCCACGTGGTGGCCCCCGGCCACCGTAGACGCGGGCCTGTGGACGGTGAGCTATGGGCTAGCTCGCCGTCCGTCCGTCTTATGACGACAGGCCGTGTCGACGGCGCGTTCGTGTTCCACGCGCGCCTCAAAGAGAGTCAGCAAACAGGAAGGGGTCCGTAAGGGCCGACGCCTGCCAGGGTTGCGGGACTGTTCGAAAGAGATACCGCGGCCCTGGAACACAAAGGGCAAAGGAAGGAACATGGATGGGTTTTAGTCAGTACAAGTCTGACACTCCCTCCTGCTCAGCCCAGAGCGGGAGGGGTCATTTGATGATTTCCCATCGATACAAAAAAAAAAAAAAAAAAGGGCTAGGCGGGACTGTGCCCCGGGGCCCCCAAGCTCAAGGGGCCCCATCGGCCTCCATGAACGGTGTTGGAAAAAGTTATATACTTAATATGCTAAAAAAGTTGCAAGTCGAAAACTGTTTATTGAACAATAAAGAATTTTCGACTTGCAACTTTTTAGCCCCTGACCCCAACAAACCTCGAACGGCTCGAACGGAAATCTTAAAAATATCTCCCACTTCTAGAACATAAACATAACAGGGTGTCATCATCTGGCTAGCCTTTTCCCAACTATGTAGGGGTCGGCTTCCAGTCTAACAGGGTGCAGCTGAATACCAGTATTCTATATGGAGCGACTTCCTATCTGACCTAGGCCGGGCCGCAAATTTACTAAGTACGTAATAATTTGTAGAATCACTCTCAAACTAAAATATTTTTAACGGGAAAAATGAACATCTACTAGCGCTAAAAACTTACACATTTTCTTTATGTGATTCGTACTTTTACGAGTAACCATAAAAATTATCACAGAGGCTCGTTTTTTCTGCCTCTGGATTGTCATTCCTTTTGGATTTTTTACCGACTCCAAAAAAGAAGGAGGTTATAACATGATTAACTGGTATAGACAGAGGCTGAAGTTAATTAGGATGCCCCGAGGCCTTAATATTTAAATAAGGCAAACACAAGGTTGCAAAAAATTGAGCATGTTCACGTTTGATCTCAAGTTACGTATCTGAATTTATTCGAAGCAAAATGTAAAAAATTTCGAGCCTGCTTTGCTCGCTCTTGCACCCTACTTTCTCTTGAATCTTAAGTTTCTCTATAAGTCGCTCAAATATCTGTGGTAGGTCGAAACAATTCTAACGGTAGCGTGTTAAAATTTTCGAGCTCACTTCGCTCGCTCTTCTGAATCCTGACTTCGTGGTTCGAACCCACGCATACTATTCGTAAATCAGGGCCGCAACCACTGGGCACTGCTCTCTTTTTATCACTAATTGGATTTAATTGACTCGATTGAAGTTTCGTAAGGAAAGTTGTTCAGTATGACGCATTACGCTTTGACTAAGTATTTCAAGTGACTAAATTACCATGGCTCCTTTAAAAGATTATCTTTAGGTACATTAATTCCGTGTTTAGAGAGGCATTTTAGTAAGATGTAAATAAATTCATTTTATTTCTTCGTAATACAATCTTAAAAATAATGTTATCAAGTAATTTTTGGCTAAAATAATGTCTATATCATGATTTATTATTAATTAATCTACAGATTAATTAATGTGTGTTCGTTGTTTACAGTTGAGGAAGGAAATGACTTAGGTATATTAAGATAAAAATAATGTTGTGGTTTCATGAATTAATCATAAGTCTTATAACACGTATTTCTGATTAGATTAGGCAGATTATGAATGTAGAAAAACTTTTAAACGTGGCAAGCCAGCCTGTTGTCCAATGATCCTAACTCTATTTGAGAAGAGGCCTTAGCCTTGTGTAAAGGTTTAAAAATACCCTAAACGAACCCGAAAGGCACTTGTTCTCCCTGTCATTGCGATCATTTTTTGTTCTGGACCATGGATCCTTACACCTGGGAACCTTGTAGTTACGTAGTTATATGGGGGTAAAAACTTCCAATTTTTTTCACAAGTTTTTAATGTTATAACTTTTCTTTGAATACCTCCATGACCCCTAAAAATTGTCATATCCCAGCAATATTTTTTGCGTAGAGTTACTTAATTTGATGTATAGCATGTTTCGTTGACAGCTTCGGTAAGGGTCCGCTTACACCTTGTAGTTGTAAAATTAAACCGGCTCGTATCTTAAAATAAGTACTGAAAATGATGAAACTACGAACATTGTTGTAGAACGTTTTCACAAAACTCGCTATCAGTTACTCGAATTTCGATGAAACACGATAAAACAATAATATACCGAGATAGCACCGGGTAGGTACTTCAGACGAGTACCTGTACCTATATCAAACAGTAAGCAAGCCTTAATTATTAATAGTTCAAAAGCTGATACAGCACCGGCAAGTCGTCTTAACATTATTACAAAGTACATATTGAAAGTGAGTTTTTGCTACATGTATTTTTTATTATAAGCTTTCCTTATTAGATTGTGTTCAGCAAAATATATATTTTCAAAATCAGCCAATATAACTACTGGTCAACCATTCGTGCTTAAAATGGGTAACTCACGTAAGTTCTCCGAAACTGTGTCTCTTTGTTTATGTTACTAAAACTGGAGAAGAATATTTCTCCAATTCTCTCTTTCTGTGAGTGGCGATAAAGGACGATGAAATGTGAAGAAAATGAGCAACAAAGCTACTATTATAGCTTACTTTAGTGCGCAGTACAAGTGTTCGGTTACAAGTGTATTAACGCAAATAACATAATTATCACAAAAAATATTAAATATTATTTAACAGAAGCACAGTCGTATGTGGTTGAAAAAATTTTTTTACTGAAATTGGGTCTTTTATCCAGATTTCGCCTGTAATCTTTCTAAACATCTTACTATAATGTTGCTTACTCATACATTGTGATACCTGGACCATGCTCCCTACGCTTAGTCTTAACATGACATTTGCATATTTTCAGATCATCACATGCCGCCTCCACCGCATCACCACGGGCCACCGCACCATCATGGGCCGCCACATCACGGTCCACCCCACCATGGACCACCGCACCACGGCCCACCGCATCACGGACCACCAGGACCACCTCATTTTGGACCACCCCATCATGGCCCACATCACGGACCACCGCATCATGGGCCACCCCATCACCATCATGGACCCCCGCATGGTGGGCCACACCATCATGGACCACCACCGCCAACATGGCGATAGAAAGTTCTTGCAATCTTTGACGGTCTAGGCAAAGATGATGATGGAATTGGAAAATTTTTGTACACTTAATTAGATTGTCAAAATCTACCGAAACGCCTGTTCAAAATCGCTGTATATTTAGACCACTTTAAGTGTTCAGTTCAAGGTGGCGCTGCTTGTCAAGAAAATTTGCATCGATGTGTCAAACTTGGTACATTTATTTTAGTTCTGTGTTTTCCCGCCTGCACAGATAAGTTGGTTGAAGTGTACACTTATGAACGATTTAAAAGAAATTACCACTTTTCTAGGTCAATAAACTGTCTTGACTGTCCGTACTAACTTCATTAAAAATTCTTTATTTAAATAAAACTAAGGTCCTCATTATGTTTTCTTTTTAATTACGTAAGTTAATCGCCGACTTCACAGTGAATTAAGATGCCAGGAATAAAGATAAAAATGTTAATGTTGTTTTTAAATTAAACTGGGAACTGTTTCCGTAGGTAATTTAATTAAATGCCAGTAAAGGTTGAACTATTAATTATTAGGAGCCGCCTAGATGCTGATTTTTTTATTGTATAATTTTTCATTCAAAATATTTCTTAATAAAATTGTGATATATCTTTTATTTTATTTTCTTTTTTTTTATGAATGTCTAAAAATAAATTGAACCAAAATATAAAATATATGCCTACTTATTAATTTTCCCTGATTCGATTATATTATCTTATTAAAATGTATAATGAAGTCAGGTCAACAGTTTTACCGTTATTGCACCCATAAATAAGATTTAAGAAATGCCGATTAACATCAAGGCGCTGTGCGTGTGCAATAAACAGTAACACTTTATGTCAGATCGCCTTCATAGTCTGAGCGATTTGAAGCAAATCGTTGATAACACGGTGTAAGGGGATATCGATGCGCAAACTGTTGCCATGGATTCGTAAAGTTTACGCGTCGATATACAGCATAAAGCGATCGGACGGTTTCATCCTGCTGTACATAGTACACGCATCCTGTCCGACCTCATATATCAGATACATCAGGTAGCCTACCATGACGTCTTAGAGCAGGAGTAATTCCACTGTGGGAAAGACATGGTGCTAGACGACCTGTATAGCGAGATGTCTTTCTCGCAATGGAATTACTCCTGCTTTAAGACGTCATAGTAAGCCCCTGTTCAGTTTTTTCTCCTCACTTATAGTATGTCTATTACTGATAGTGGCCCGAAATTCTGGCAACCAGTCTTACCAAGGGATATTACCCCGCGTTCGTGCTAGGGCCTCAGATATTCAGCTGCATCCGGTTAGACTGGAAGCCGACCCTATACCATACTTGGGGAAAGGCTAAGCAAATGAGGATGATAGTACGTCTATTAGTGAGTACCAATAGCGTAGCGTTAGCGTGTGTTCTAATACTTCTAATACACACTTTAAAATAGATTCAGTCTGCGCAAATTTTAACACTAACCAATACAACGTGGCAACACCGCGCCGCCAGTCTCTTGGGCACATTACCCGCTGCCAGCGTTGAGGAGAAGTTTTTCGATGCCCTTTCATAGTTTGTTGTTAGTTTATATATTTATTTTATTTAATAGTTTTTAATTAAAAATGTATATAGTAGTATGTAGTTTACCAAGAATTAAATATTTTCACACTAACCTAAGTTCTAGCCCAAACAATATTGTGGTAAACCCGACTAGAATAAGCGTACTTACATTCAAGTATCTATAACGTTAAAGTATTACGTACTAAGAGTATTCGTATAGCACCACTGCTTCACTTATAGAGGTGAGGCTGTTAAGAGGTCATATTAAGTGCTTTGGTACTTGGTAATACCAGAAAAACAAAACATTTCATTTGATAAGGAAGACTATGACACTTCAGATGACTTGATGACTTGTTGACGCATTACATTTAATGCGACGTGGATATTTTTAGTCCCACCTACTCTAATTAAAGTAGCATTTAGGGTTCATCATCTGCCTAGCCTTTTTCCAACTGTTGGGGTCGGCTTCCATGATGATAGTCACCCATCCACAGACCGACCTTGGCAAGCACGGCTTAACCTTGAAGATCAACCCGTGCGGTTGTTATTCTTTATCCACGAGCTCCTCCTGTAAGATTAACTATAGTCAATTTCATATGTCCACAGTATGAAATTGCCGTGCCTTTTTGTTGTAATAGTAGAGGTGATTTTACTGCAGCGCAGTAATCAATGATCTACTAAGAAGATGTAGATTATATTTCATCGCCATTTCAGTATTTTCTATTTTGATGGCCCAAAAGTTTCACGGTGTTGTCGGTGGCAGTACAGAGGTCACTTATTAAATAAGCTTTAATCATTATTCCTTTGCCATTATATAATATTCAAATCTCCATATATGTATACCAAAATCACAAGTTCAATGACTGGTACCTGGGTATATTTTAAAATGCATAATATTGTATAAACGTCACGGTGAATGAAGTGAACCTGGTTAATTTTAATTAGCGGTATTCTATTAAATAATAATCAGTCTTCATTTCCGTTAACATAATGTGTTATGAATCCCACATTTATAACATGACCTGAAATATTTAATGTGCGGCATTTTATCAAATTAGTTCCATTTACGCCAGTAAGCAAAGCGCTTTTTTCAGCTTTATTAAAATATAAATTGTAACAATTTTAGGATTTAATTTGTCATATACGCTATAACTACCTAGTGTTTTCAGGGGCCTTAGTCTGCTATTGCAATAGTGTCAGAATGGTCTATAGTTGATTTAATAAGGCCCCTAGCCCACGGCGTATTGAAGCGCGTTCGAAACTCGTTTGACGAGCGTACAAAGGGTAATTCGTCTGCGCGGGGCCTTTTAAATCAATGATAGACCATTCTGACACTATTGCAATAGCAGACTAAGGCCCCAGGTGTCGTGTAAATTTATGTACGTACCAGACTTGGAGGAGGTCATGGCTAGATAATAACAGCCGCTCGGATCAATCTTCAGGTTAAGCCGCGCTTGCCTAGGTTGGTCTGTGGATGGGCGACCACCCATTATATACCGAGTGGTTCCCTATCCATTTGCATAAAATTTTAAGACCTAATATAACTTAGCATAATTTCTCTAACCATAATAATGATTAAGCATAATATTCTAAAGCATAAATTTATTAAGCATGAAGTTCTAAAGCATAACTTTTTTAAGCATAATATCTTAAAGCATAAATTTATTTACGCATATATTTTAAAACATATTTTTATAGGTATAACAATGAAATAATTATTAACACCTAGAATATTAGACACTATACACGTTTATACAATATTGCTCTAATGAAATTTGTAGGCACTTGATATTGTAGGAAGAATAAAAAAAAATCAAACAACAATAAAAGGATGCAATTTTCATTTAGGACAAATTATATACCGCCACGTACAGAAAAATGGCCTCCAACGCTTGATATGATATTTGATTAATGATATATCATTTGCTATGGAAATTAAATGTTTATACGCCCTAGCTTTTTTGCCCGAAGAGGATATACCAATTTATTTCGACGATTGGAAAAAGCCATATCTCCTGAATCAGGTAATATATAACATATTAATATAATATAACGTATTGAACAATTTTGTGGGTTTTTTTTTCGCTGTAGGAAGCATGAAGCAAGCAAGCATACAGCATGCAAGCAAGCATACAGCATGCAAGCAAGCATGCACCAAACAAGCAAGCATGCAACATGCAGCAGGCAGGGTTTCTGTCATGGCTCCAGCGCTGCGGGTCTCCGGCGGCCCCGCGTGTGCTAATCGTCGCAGACGGCTTTCGCTCACCACTCGCTCGGCTCGCTCGCAGCTGCCTGCTCCTCAGCCCGCGGGCCGCCTCACCCCTACGCGCCTACGCGATTTTAAATTACACTCTAGGGGTAGGACAAACAAGACTACGTGGAGTCGGTTTTGCAGCAATTCGGTTCTGTCACTAACTTTTGTTGCACAGCATATTAAATTTTTAACCAACAATATTATTTAATTGTTACAGAAACTATAGCAAATTGGTTTGATCAGAATTATGTATGGGGCACTACAAGTTCACCACCACCATTTCCACCCAAAGTCTGGAGTACGTATCTACTAGAAAAGGAAAATATACCTAGGACACAAAATCATGCAGAGGCATGGCACAATAGATTTTCCCATTTTGTGGGAAAACACCATCCTGGATTTTATTTTTTGGCAAAAAAGATCGTTCAAGAAATAAAACATCAAACCATTGAAATAGATAAACTGGATGTCGGAACATCACTTATACCAAAAAAAAAGAAAAAATACACGGACAAAACCAAAAGAATTGAAAAAATTATTAGTAAAAAAGATGAGTATACTTCTAAACTAGCATATTTACAAGCAATTGCTAAAAATATACACCTAAAATAAATAATTATACATAATTAAGGACCACTGTTTCAATCAGTTTACTTCTATCTGAGGTATAACTGCCATATTTATTTCTCATACTGTAAGTTTGACATATTTTTTTATACAAAAACTGTCAAAACATCTAATATATTCTTCAGATAAAAGTTATCTCGCGATTGAAAAATCGTTTAAGTTACATATTGTATGTATAATAAATCATTTGCATGAAAATTGTTTTTGTTATTTATATTAATTGTATGCCTAAATATTATTATGCTAATAGCCATTAGGCCTACTAACGTTATGCGAATCAAATTTATGCCAAAACAAATTAGTCTTTAAGATGATTATGCCAACATAAAATGTATGCCTAAAAAAATTATGCCGAAGTATTATTATGCCAAAACAAATTGTGCCAAAATCGTTATGCCGAAGTATATTAGGACAAAGAACGTTATGCGAAACGAAGGGATCCCATACCGAGTTTCCTCAGTGCCTCGGAAAGCACGTTAAGCCGTTGGTCCCGGCTATCATTTGTACATCTTTGACAGTCGTTACAGGTAGTCACTGACACCAGGCTTACCAAGGGGTATCGTGTAACGGGTTGTGGAGGTAAGAGAGGCAGTCGCTCCATGTATTCAGCTGCATCTGGTGATCCGGGTTGACTGGAAGTAGACCCCAACATAGTTGGGAAAAGGCTAGGAAGATGATGACCTGACGCCTCCAAGGCAGTCCTTTATGGGCATTAAGTAGCATGGAAACGTCAATTATTGACATCATACAACCTTAAGCCAAAAAGATGGTTTACGGAAACTTTTCCTTGAATTACCTAAATGGGACTATGGTACGAAAAATCCGATCTTCAGCAATGGAACCCATTATTTCTTGAGCTCTTTGAACAAAGATCATATTTTCACCCACTTATTCTATTTTTATCCTTTCCGCAGTGTGATTTACTTTGCTCAATCTCTATGGAATTGATTTCTGATCTTGACCTTTCTTGCCAGCTGCTGGACTCCACACAATTTACATAAATACATACTGAACGAAAAAAATATAAAGAAAAAAACATTAAAATGATAGGTAAGTCAAGATCTAGAAAAAAGAGACCGCAAACATTTCATTGAACTATGGACAAACTATCAAGGTTCGTTGAAAGCGATAGGCCTCTAAATAATAATTTCACTTCGTCAGTGAAACGGCAATCTGTTAAAAGTTGTTTGGAGTTTTTCATAGCCCGTTTGTTTTGAAATTTCCTCAAAGCAGAAAATGCTATTTACTTATTGCGCCTCGTTTACTTACAAGGTATTTAGGTTTGTGTCGTCTGTTCCCAGTTTTGTATTCGGAAAATGGAATTTTCCTGTTGGGATATAGAAGGGGCGGAATTCCCAATCGATTTTCAAAAAGGATGTTTTGTAATAGCTATTTCGTTTTTGTTTACAGTTTGTTCTTTTTGGGGTTTCCGTTCCTTTCATTTTGTTCTTGTTTTGCGGTTTTTAATAACTAAGTTATACTTTGAACTGAAGAATGTTATGATTCAGATTTGTACTTAGAATTATGACTTTAAAATACCTAAGCTGAGCCGTACCTGACATGGAAAAACCTAAACTAGGTAATGTTTGTATTGGCTATCGCTTGTTAAAGATAAAGACTTCAATTCACCCGCGCGGTTGTGTTGATAAGGGTACTCAATATATATATTCATCGATCGATCTCGTTAGTACATACCTAACACACAATACCAACGATAAACTTCACGCTGGAATATTACAACACTGTGGTAAAGTTCATTTGAGATACACAAGTGAGTAATTTGTGATTTAGGAGCTATACTATGTTTCTACTGTCCTTCATGTATTTGTTACCACCAAAACTATTATTAAAAAAATACAACTTGTCGGTCTAATATTTGGGTTAGCTATTAATGACACTTACTAGCTTTAAGCTAACTCAATTGGTAGAACAAGAAAAGTTAGTTTTTAAAGTAACAGCGTCGGCAAAAGAAATAATTAATTATTAATTTCATTTTCTTACTTTATTTACTTTCCACTAGTGAATTCTTGGAAAGAAAGACAATTTTTGGAGCAAAACATCGTTCTAATGGACAAAGTTGTTATTTTCATGTTATTCTTTTTCCTTTCTTATAATAAATAATAATACCAGTCTATTAATATCCCACTGCTGGGCAAAGGCCTCTTTTCAACAGAGAAGGCACGAGCATTGATCACCACGCTTGCTCAAGACGGGTTGGCGATTTCAGACTTTTATTAGTCCAGGTTTCCTCACGATGTTTTCCTTTCTTAGTTCTAAAAATTTCTTAGTTGTAAGTTCTAGTTCTTGCTATAATGTGCATAATCCGATGGCGGTTCTTGTACCTCATATCAGGCTCTAATTCTAATGAATGTTCACAAATGTCCCGCCAAGCCAAAAGTTTGATGTTTATTGCCCAGAATTGGAACTGAGCCCGATAAACTGCGGATAATATGCTGTCTCTAACGAGGGACCTTATTTAATTGTGAATTATCTATTGGATTAGCATAATTACTTAATATTTTACCTTACTAGATGTGAAAGACATTGTGGATGCACGCCACAGACCAAGCAAGCTATCATTGCTTTAAAGAAACAGGCGAATTTAAAACCTCGTCTAATTTAAAGTCGCACATCTTAAAAACTCTCAGTACCTTCCCATTTGTTTGTCAATAGGTTCTTATACCGGCATTATACACGTTGCCGCCAACGCTCGTACCAACTTTGGTCGGTTAATTTCAGAGGCGTCCACACGTTGGCTATTATACCAGTCTTGTTCCTTCATAGCCAACGTGAAGAAGTCCGATACATAAATCGAAATTGCTTGATATTATTGGGTGTGCCTGGTAAACTTAAAAAAATGCGATTTTTATTTGTCCATACGGGTGGCGATTTTGAGGATGAAGAGGATATTCTCGCTCGTCGCCCGCCTCGATGCATGTTGCAACAGGACTCAGGACTGAGCAAAGCGCTAACATGGGGAAGGATCGCCAACGTTGGCGCAGATTCGTTTGATAAAACCAACACGACATGCTATTTTCTAGATCCATACGTTGGACGAGTGGCGTTGGGGCCAACGTGAGGAGCTGGCCTTAGTTGCATGTTTGTTATAACAGGCCAGGGTTAAATAAATAATATAACTCACTCTATCGAAGGAGGCGTAAACCCTTATGCTTCATCCACGATCTAACAACTGGTCATACAGTTGCAAATATTACGTAGGTACCTGAACTTTCTGAAGACCAAATTAGTCTACTTCTGCTGTAATGCCTTGCTGTAATATCCTGTGGTTTGGACATCCCAAGAGCTGATGGACGCTACTGAGAGTGCCACCCTCGTCATCAAACAAGAAGAAGAATGTCATTCATGACAGAATTCATAAGTCTTCAACTTTTTTTCAGGAATGCCACCACCACCGCCGCATCCAGGCCATCCGCCGCACCACCCTGGTGATCATCCTCCTGGACACGGGCCGCAGCCGCACCACCCCCCGCATCATCCACCGCACGAGCCCCATCATCCACCGCACGGAGGTCCCCCACCACCACGACATTAATAACTGCTTACCATTTTTGACATAATTGTCTTCATAACTTTTACCTATCGACTATGGAATGTATTAACACTATAGTAATACAATTATCCTAAAATGTTTATCTACCAATCTGGCTTTTTTTATTACAGTTTAAAATTATGTTTGTCCTAAGTGTTTATCTACTCGTATAGAAGCCATTTTATCACTAACGGGGTCCAAGTCCAGACTCCAGAATGCTCCTCAGAAGTTCCTGATTGAGCCCAGGACACTAAACAGTCTATCTAGACCAACGCGTCAGTCCCTCTCATGGCAATCCATGATTTTTGGTTCTTTTGTTTCATATTTTTCCTTTTAATAAGTAGAGTGCTATTGTGTCATAAATAATTTTATAAGATGGTGACGAATTTGGGTGAGGTGCCTCGTAGTTATGAGGTTAGATAACGTTTTACAAATACCATGTTTTGTACTGCGTTCTAATTTTGACAATAACATAAGAGTGCTTGTAAATTAAAACGCTTTTGTCAAGTCGTTTTTAGGGTTCCGTAGCCGAATGTCACAACCCTCCAAGTTCATATAATCCCATTGAGTGACTTTTTCATGAACTAGCTATTTAATGGGGTTATATGAACTTGGAGATCTGTATTGATGATTTGAATGATTATAATTCATATGTGTTACTGGCGCGATTCACATTTTCATCAACATACAACCTGACACTGACCTGCAAATACGCAATAAACTTAAGAAAATTTAAATTTCGCGGGCTACCCTTGCGCATCCACCATAAGACTATCTAGCAGAACCCGACAACAACTATCGGGCAGTAGCCCACCAGACACAACCCCCGTCTGGTCGGAGGATTCTCCCTTTTCTATGGGGGGTGAAGAACTTTACACCCTGTTCCCCATACCCCCAAAAACATACTATGAAAAACAAATTTAGTTTTGCTGTTGAATGTAAAACAATACAAGATATGAATCAGCCTTCAGAATATTTTTATTATATTGTTTGGTGCTACGGAACCCTGTGTGCGTGTGAGTACGACTCGCACTTAGCCGGTTTTTGTGTGTTGTGTCTATTATATTGTAAAGATTCGGTACAGTCGGTAAAAACACATGCGGAAACCGGACATTCAGATACTGTGCAGTAGTAACGTTAACTGTCGGAGATCGGCGTTCGGAGGACATAATTATCGTAATAATAATCGACATCGTACGTAAGTATTTATTAGTTTAATTTACTGAAGTTTTGTTCTATAAACTGGTAAGGTAAGAAGGATACGAAGCGCTGTCCGTTCATTTGGGAATATATCCTGCCAATTATTTTGTTCAATTCGGGTATTTTCGGCGACCCGATGACGGCGTGGGGCTGTCGTCAGCCCGCACCGCCCTTCCTAGCGCCACCATTGCATGCAAAAGGAAGTACTTTTTTGATTTTGGAGCTATACCTATTTCTCAACAAACCTACGAATATTTGTTTCTAACTTTCTACCTATTAGTAAAACAATATTGCTTGTCTAATATTGGAGTTAGCATTTATCAGTTAATTACTATAAATGAGGGTTATAAACTAACTCAAATGTTAGAACAAGGGTTTTACAAAAACAGCGCCGGCAAAAGAAATAACTTATTAATTTTATTTTCTTACTTTACTTTGTTTTCCACTAATGAATTCTTGGAAAGAAAGAAAATCGGTGGCTAACTTTAGAGCAAAAAATAACATCGCTCTAATAGAAAAATATTGAATTTTTCATGTAATCTTTTTTCTTTTCAGAGTTCTAGGGATTTCTAAGTTGTAAGTTCTGGTTCTGGCTATAATGTCCATAAGCCAATGGTGGTACTTGGCTCCCATATCAGGCCCTAATTCTAATGAATGTTCACAAATGTCCCGCTGAGCCAGAAGTTTGATGTTTATTGCCTAGAATTAGAACTGAGCCCGATAAACTGCGGATAATATGCTGCCTCTAACTAGGAACCTTATTTAATTGTGAATTATCTAATAGATTTGCATTATTTCTTAAAATATTATCCTCGTCCTAAGAACTCTTAGCATCTTCTGATTTGCGTACCAGTAGGTATTCACATAATCCAAAAATATCACAAACTCACGCCAATTTTCTTAGGAGCAGAAACTGCTACGATCCTAACATACTCCTGTTGCTTCATCTACGTTCTTTCATTTAGTCTTAAGTAGGTACTACATACGCGCCGGTTCCTTCAGAACGTTTTGAGGAACAAATTATAAATCAGTCATCTCTATTTTAATCACAGTCCACTCCTGCTCAAATTACATTTATTCATGCGTTGATCTGTTTCAGGAGCTTGCCGACACCAACCCAGCCAGACTGTCCTCCGCTTCACCCAAGTCACAGATTAACCCAAGTGGCCACCCTCCGCAACCTGGTCATCCGCCACGTCACCCAGATGACCTACTTCCAGGTCAGCTGCGCATTATTCAGCTTACCATCCGCCGCATGCCACTAACCCCCTTGCCAATAATAAGTAATCATTCAATAAACACTTGCGCCCTCATACAAAAAAATCTAAAACTTTTATCTGGTCTGATTTTTTAATTGTAAAGGTATATTGCAGATATTTGACGACTTAAGATGACACACTCACTTAGCAGAACTATCCATGATATTCCGATTTTAATTAGGATATTTTTACCTTACTTGAGGAGGTCTACGTGCGGCAAAAGTTTTATTGACTTATAAATAACTTTAAAAGATGGTGATTATTTTGTGTGTAGGAGATTAGATAACATTTTATAATAGCGTTGTTGTTTTACTGCGTTCAAATTTTGATAACAACGTAGATGAGTGCTTGCATGTTGAGTATGAAACGTTTGAATGCATCTTTACAGTTTGGTATTATATTGTATGCAGGGACTGAATTACCCAAAAATTATGGTACGATTAAATGTCAGTATGACGTCACACCGTTAAATAAAGGTTACCGAAATATTTCGGTACCGTTTTTTTTTTCGGTAGCGCAATTTTGAGCATGAGAATGCTTAACGGTATTTTTCGGTAGAAACACTATTACCTTTACAAATGTTTGTTTTAAAAGATGGACAAGTGCACAAGCCAATCATCCGTTTTTTTCATGCCACATCGGACCGTAAAAATGGGATTACCGGACAATAAAATTCTTTGTAGTGCACAAACGCCCTAAGGGTTAATTAACGGTATAAACCTTTGTACCAAGCTTTATTTATAAAGGTATCGGCATAGCTCAACCTTTATTTTAAAGCGGTACCGATATTTTATTGAGGTATCTTAACCTCTAGAAGTAACCGCTTTCAGTAGGGCTATTGCGTATCTCTGTTGACAGTTCATAGTGATCATCACTTGGCGAGTTTTGATATACAATGACAGTTCTGCATGGGTAGCGTCAGTTGAAACCAACGAGAACGGTCATTGTATATCAAAACTCGCCAAGTGATGATCACTATGAACTGTCAACAGAGATACGCAATAGCCCTGCTGTTTTTGATTGTATGTACAGGTAACCGTACGTGCATGGTAACAATTTTTCTCTGACAGCACCTGTACTATAAGGACGGTGCTTTTGAAGTAGTGATGCGCGGGCCATATTATGATAAATTATGATTATTATTTTCTATTCTTAACAGCATAATAATTAAGGACGACAGATGTCATTTAACCATCATTATCTGCCTAGCCTTTTCCCAGCTATTCTGATGTCGGCTTCCTGTCTAACCGGATGTAGATGAATACCAGTATTTTACATGAAGAGACTGCTTATCTGACCTCCACAACCCAGTTAGAACTGGTTAATACGATACCCCTTGGTAAGACTGATTGTCAGACTTTCGGGCCACTTACTTCATGTATCTGTCAAAGATCTGACCATAATGGCCCCGGATGACTATTAATCTAGGTGTATTCTCGCTGACCCCACTGCCATGGCCCGTCGTTTCGTTGGCCCCACTACCCTGCCCCACTACCTTGAGATCAGAAAAAATAAGGATTGAATTAAACCTCAATGATTTCAGCGGGAATTAATAGGCATTCTAATGAGCGTTTACTAAATGCACAATGAAACTAAATGCCATAGTAGATTACCATAGCTACCAAGTTAGCATAAATAGAAAACATTTATTTGATACGCAATGAGAATAAGAATAATTTACTTGCTTAAAGTACAGGTGTTATAAATTGTTAAAATTGGTGGTTTAGGCCGAAACCATATTTTGCTTTTGGCATGCAAATATTTCCATATCAGTGGCGTGCAGTGCTTCCCGACGGCGGGCAGGCCACGCAAAAAAAAAAACTCGCAACATCACAGCGTCGCTCTACTTAGGATGACCCTCAAAGTAGTCACATCTATTGATATATTCACTAACGCTCCCAGGCCCCCGCATCTGTCTTCTAGTCTTCTTCATCGTCTTTTTAGTAAGCGTATGAGAAACAACGCCATCTAGCTTAAATATAAGGAATTTCAATGGTATTCTGTCAATACAAGAACGAAGGATGTCGCTTCGTTACAAAAAATAAAAAAAATAACAGAGTGCCCTGTAAACAAAAAATAGTTTAGTTTTCGTTCCGTACCCAATTTTGAGCGTCTGACCGGAATATTTGAAAAAACAAACATTGAAAATAAGCCTGTAAAAACCAAAGTTATAAATACAAGAACTCACCACATTAATCAAGGTTCAAATCACGATTTTCTGACAATGCAAACAGAAGAAAGATTCATTTGAAATACCGAGTACGAGATGAATTTTTGGTTAATTCTAGTAATTCGGGTACCTACACATTTTCCTTTAGACACAACTTGAATCTTAACATCAAACAATCGTGAATACTTATTGTTTTTAACTTCTGACAAACACATTATCTGATCAGCGCAAACATCACAACAGAACACCATTTTTAAGTAAATAAACAAATACAACAAATAATATTTACACTACTGTACGTTTCAAAACGAATTACAACCGTCAGATATTATAATAATCAAAACATTCAAGATCACGAAATAAATTTTGCTTGTCACATGAAACAAATATGGCTTCTAAGAAAAATACAATTGTTATTTTGTCAATGAAAAAAACACTACCAAATATAATTGCATCACCGCATACCGTTTTAGCCGGATAATACTTTGTGGGGCAGCCAATCAGTGGCCAGCTAGCCAGCTACACTCGCAGGAGTTTACGCCCCTATTTACTATGTGTGCCGTTCATATACACGAAAATACGCCTCAGTGTGCGTAAATTTATCAATGGAAATTTGGCCGGCTGGGGCCTTGCCTAGACGGCCGGGAGCGAGCGTCGTAGTATTATTACCAGTTACGTCACACGGCCGCGACAAGTTGCTTTAAGTATTATAACAGGCGTTTTATTTTTTTATTTTTGATTAATATAGTTATAATAAATGCATTTGTTGCGTTGTTGGTACGAATGGTAGGGTAGGCTAGGCCTAATTGCCTCTATGGACGGCACGCCCCTGTTCCATATGCTAATTTAAAGTAAAATAATGATTACCTAAATAATAGAGAGCAGCGGTGGCCAAGTGGTGGCGGCCCTGACTTACGAATAGTAAGTTGTGGGTTCGAACTCAGACAGGCGCATTACTTTGTGTAATTTATTTAATCAATACTGCTCTCAAAACGGTGAATGAAAACATCGTGAGGAAACCTATGTCCTAGAACCAAAAATTCAAAGACACATGACATCTACCAATTCGCACTGGGCCCGCGTGGTGGATTATAGCCCATTCCCTCTCATATAGAGGAGGCCGTGTGTCCCAGCAGTGAGAACATTTTAGGCTGATTAAGCTATGTATGTAAATAATAATAAAAATACACATGCATAATAGCAACAATCGTGGAGTTCAAGAGTTATTTACGATAAAGGAATCGATAAACAAAACTATAAGTAACTTATTTTCTTTGTTTTTAATTAAATTAGATCGAAAAACACCTGGAATTTATGTGGGGCCTTAGCCCAGCAGTGGGACGATGCAGGCTTACAGTAACAGTAATAAAAATGGAGTAACTTATAGGTACAATGTAGCAAATGGAACTACATATAATTTTAGCCTGCTAAGCATAGTGTGACTGGTCATCTCTTAGTTGCCACGGCTTATTTGAATTAATTGTTTTTAGTTTTTGAATTGTCTTTTTTGTCATTACTTTGGACACTTTTAATGTGCACATCTTGCTACATCATTCTCACATAGTGTACCATCTCAACATGAATGATGTAACCAAGGTTTTGTAACAATACGTGATACTGATTTAAAAGAGTGTCCGTGGATTTCTTGCCCGTTCTTCTCCATAGAGATCTACGCAAGGGAATGGGCCACTACAGTACTTTCACAGTTTTTATGCCTTGTCAGGGACTGTAGCTACATTTAATTGTTATCCCTGTTTCGACAGTTCAAAAGTGCCTGTAACTGGCCTACTTGAAATAAATGCTTTGATTTTGATTTCATATTCATAGCGAAAGATTTATCAACTTGGGATGACTTACGGTGAGTTCTAAATTCAAAATAATATAGACTGTCTTCGTGACGTTATTACTGTTTTTGATTGACCCAATGATTCGCCACTTTCAAGGCATCTCCGGTGGCACAGGTGACTCATCCTTTCACCACAATATTATGAACCGGTATTTCTGTCCCAGCAGTGGCGTGCAAAGGGGCCAACAATACGGCAAGCCCCTATGGCAGGCAGACCGTTCAGAAACCCTAACATCATGAATAGTAGGGAGTTATAAGGTCAAACCAAGCTTGTAGGCTTGTATGAAAATACAGTATTCCCAAGCGGTTACTTTAAGATATAGGCTAGTACATAACAATAAATAAAACATTAGGTATGATAAAATAGTAAGAAATTAAATTGATTTGTCCTCAGTTCATGTCGAGTATAAAACGCGGGTTGTACAGCATTATCCCTTCACTGAAATATGTCTCTTTTTGTGGATACCCCTTAAAACGGACACAAGACTATTTTACGGATCGTTGCTTTGGGCCATTTCAAGTAACTCTATTTTTTGTGGAATACCCCCCCCCCCCCTTTTTTTGCTTATGTATTTATATTGCGCATGAAGGAGCCCGTGGCTAAATAATAACAGTGACACGGGTCGATCTTCAAGGTTAAGCTGCGCTTACCAAGGTCGGTCTGTGGATGGGTGATCATCATTACATATCGAGTTTCCTCCGTGTCTCGGAAGGCACTTTAAGTGGTTGGTCTCGGCTGTCATTTGTCGTTACAGGTAGTCAGTGGAGACTTTCGGCTGACAACCTGTCTTACTAACCGGGGTAACGTATTACCCATTACTATCTGGCTTGTGGAGGTCAGATAGGCAGACGCTTCATGTAAAATACTGGTATTTAGCTGCATCCAGTAAGACTGGAAGCCGACCCCAATAAGCTTTGGAAAAGGCTAGGCAAATGATTTATATTGCGCATCGAATAAGTATGGCCATCGAGATGTAAACACAATTATTTTTACTAAAACGTAGGTAATCAAGTACATAGAAAGGTCATGCTATTTATGTGTTGTATTACAATATACCCACGTCATATTTTTAGCCTCAAGCAGTTGGGACGGTAAAATATGAGTATTTTTATCTAAAGGTACCTATAAGGTAACATCCTTATGTTACCTTATAGGTACGTAAATCTGGAAAAAACTTATAAGTACGTACTTATAAGTTTTTTTCAGATTTAATTAATCACCGACTTTCTCTACAACCCAAGATTAACCCGCTCGGAATAATTAAATAAAATGTAATCCAATAGCTTTCTGAACCCTCTCCGTGGAAGTGACACGGCCAACTAATTATCGCTGATACTTGAAGGTGAAAGACTCAGTGTCGTTTTTTGCAAACTTTTATTAAACCATCAGTAGCTAGTTACTTAATTAGCAAATGAGTCGTGATCGTGAGCCGGAAAAGAGAGGAAATTAGGTGTACGGAAGAGCCATCTGGCGCCCGGACTGTGCAATGACCGAGGCCCTAGTACGAGCGCGCGGTGTAAACGTGACGTAAATACTTCGATTTTTGAATCGAAGCACAATTATATCCTACAGCATAGTAGAAGAGCGAAGTGCTCGTTTTCAAGAGTGGAAAGCAGGGTCCAGTGCATGTTCCATCTATTATGCTTAATGGTGCGGCACTGCGGGTGGTGAGCAGTTTCAAGTATCTGGGCCACATTGTGACAGAAGAGCTGTACGATGACGCAGATATAGAGAGGGAGCGCAGAGCATTGGCATTCAGGGGGAATATGGTTGCACGCAGGTTTGCTCGCTGCTCGAGGACAGTGAAAATTACTCTTTTCTTTGAGCAGTCTGTGGGTAACCTTTACACACCGGGCTGCTAGTGCTCTCGTGTCTAATACAACAGCGTCTTCAGGATGCTGATGCGGCTGCCTCACTAGTGTAGTGCGTCCGGAATGTTTGCGGAGGGGCGTACAGACGGTTTTCATGCGGTTATACGTAAGAAAGTAGCCTCCTTGTTGCAGCGCGTGCGAGGCAGTAGCAACAGTATCCTGCAGATGGTTGTATCTCGTGTGGATTGCCCTATTCTGGTGTGGAGTGTTGACTAACATAGAGCATAAGATTTTACTCACACAAAAGGTGTTATAATTGTAATAATATAAATTTATTTCTCTGTATTTTATCAATGTATTTTTATAATTTGTAATTAATATTAATAATAGTGGGTTATTTTATTCCTTTGTTTCAATTTTAGTTTTTATTTTTGCTTATGTCTCAATTATTTGGAGGTGGGAGTTAACACAGATATTATAATACTTTGGCGTTAATGACTGCGACACAGTTTTATACTTATGCAGTAATCGAACATAGAGTTTTTCTTTCCAATAAATTATTATCATTATAAAAAAAAAATGCGGCAACCACAATTATTATCACCCATAGATATAAATAAATTCTTAAAATCAAGTGAATGTTACATGTGTGTGTTGGTCTAGTGGTTGCAAGCGCGACTGCTGACTATAAGGTCCTGGGTTCGATTCGGTTGATGGCGATAGGCTCGCCCCCTATTTCTTACCGGGACTTAAACATAACATACCTGCCTAACCCTTCGGGGATTGCAGCCCTGATGTTATGTATGTTATATGGAAACGAGTACTTTCGATTTTAATCTATCTTCCATATATACGTCGTGTACGCCGCGCGCTTAAGCTAGAGCCTGGGGAACCTTGGACAACTCTATCTTTACTTTTCATTATCTCGCCGTTGTGTCGGCAATTCTCACTTTTTTATTGTCATCGTCTTTTTGTCAAATTAAATGAATTAATTAAACGCTAGTCAGGTTTTCTCGAGCTTTGTTAGATGGGCTGTGGTTGTGATTGGTTTTTTCTGTTTACAAAAAAAATAATGGCTTTTTATTACCCAACTGCCCAGGAAGGGTTATGTTTTTCGCGCGTATCTTGTATGTTTCTTTCCTTGTTTTTTTTTATTTTTTTTTATTTCTGATTACGTCGTATGTTACAAATAGCTGGATGGATTTCGACGATTAAGGTATCATTAGATTCGTCTCAAAAACCCAAGTGTCCAAAGGAGTAAAAAAAACAAAATGGCCGTTTTTTGGCGCTAAATTGCGTCAATTGGCGTTAATTGTAAGCATTAATATTTTTTTCAACCAAACCCATCGAGTCGGTTATAAAAATAAAATAATTTAAAACGAGATTACAAATATATATATATATATATATATATATAGGTACATAATACAATTTGTACTGTGTCGTTTTAGGATTTTTCATTCCTTCGGTATTCAAAATAAATAATACCAGCCTATTACTGTCCCACTGCCTCTTCTCATACATAGAAGGCACTACCATTGATCACCACGATTGCTGAACACGGGTTGGCGATTTCAGACTTATATTAATTATAAGTCCAGGTTTTCTCTCGATGTTTTCCTTCACCGATGTCTGTGATGTCCAAGATAAACTTAGAAAGTACATTTGAATTGAGAAAAGTTACATTGGTTTTTACCCGGATTTGAGCCCACAACCTCGTGCATGAGAGGCGAGGCCTTAACTTCTGGGCCATCACGTATTGAAAATAAATTTCTTTACAAATTTTTATTTTTGTGTCTAGTAATTTAAGATTCTGTAATCGTAACACCAGTAAAAATAACCGAAGTTAGTCTCGAGGAAGCTGTAACAAAATATATTGTTTTACCAAACCACCTGCCGAATAGCGATTAGCGAAATTTATTATGTTTCCTCAAGAACTTCCCAGTTTCGGTCGACGACCAAATCAGGAAAATAAAATTGTTTTTATTTCGCCAGAAAATCAAAAATATCACAAAAAAAAAAAATAATAATCGATGAACGTTGCTCAAGCATACGCATGATGCCTAAACGTTATAACAAGGTATCGCATCTCTATCGGCTTCCCGAGCTTATAGTTTTAATTAGAGCGGTAAATTTTAAGCGTTGATCGCATCGCTGGGTAAATCTTAGCAGCCACGTAATTAAAATAATATTCGGGAGACGCCGCGCCCGTCCGTCTTACTGGCAACATTTTGTAGGCTCAATACTCCTTACCTGCCTTTAAATATAGGGGATATTTATTGCTTCTAGAACGGTTTTACCTTATCAGCCAATATTTTTTTTTTACATAATGAGGTCGTTATTTTCTTGCGAAGCGGCGATTTTCGTTTATTTTTCATTATTATATTGCTTGTCAGAACAAGGAAAATTATACGGACACGTAAAGTGTTGTAAAGTCTATTCAAATAAAATATTGAAAACGAGACGGAAAACTGAGCAGTAAACATTTTATGCGATTTAAAATTTTATTACACCCGGGAAACAAAACCGTACAAAAAACTAGTTTGGCTGTAAAATATTTACAGCGCTTCAATATTTAAAGTACGCCGAAGAAAACACGCCAACTTCGTCGTATTTGTGTGAAACAAACAAAAAAGAAGTCCTTTATTTAATGGCGACGTTTATAAACTTACAAAAGTGGAGTTTTTAACGAAACACGAGAAAAGTAAGAAGTTACTTTTCAATATTATTAAGGAAATTCTTGATCCAAATCTAAAGACTTGTCAAATTACGCGGCCGATTGGTCGGCGGCGTGGCGTCAGTCGAGTTCTTAATTTAAATTCACTCGACTAATTGGTCAGCCGACTCGACTCTTATTAGCTTTTTGATGGATATTGTTTTGATTAAATGAATTGCATGATTTTGTAATCAATTTTCCTTGTGACTCCATTATGCAGGGTGATATTAGACATTTCTCTTTTAATGAATGAGAATGTTCTTAAATATCAATTTGAAATGTTTAAACATGACCATTACAACAGTAGGAATTGGTGAACAAAATTAAAACGCATCAAAAATTTAAATAAAACTTATTCTCACGGCTGTTTTCCACGCAGGGTTAGATGTACCTCATAGACTCTACACCCACATTTCGACAATTTTGTTTAGGTAAGTCCCATCCCATATAATAGGGGATGAGCCCATTACCACCAACTGGGCACAAATCCAGATTCTGGGCTGCTGTTGATTTTCCGGGGAAAAATCCCGATAACACTTTGTCGAACTCGGAAGTTGAACTGAGAACTAAAGAAAAAGACCTAAAAATAAACTTAGGCATCAATTAAACGTAACTTAAAAACAATTCCAAAACGTTCCCGGCTGTTCTCTTACATAGGTACAGTTGAGCACACACGTACGTATATCCATTGTGTTTGAATAAACATTTCAATTGAGAGGGTTTTCATTCGTGGTGTCTATTCGACCGGACCCACACATTCAGCTCTTTTTCGCGCTCCGCTGATTCCCGATGAATGAACTGCGGTCGGAATATTAGAGCTGGCCTATAACGTAGGTTACCAATGTACAATTTTAATTATTATTGATTTAATGAATGTATTGGAAATGGAAGAAAACTATGTAAGTTGCTGGGTTTTTTTCTGCTTGATTGTACGTAGATGAAGTTGTAACTATAATAATATTGCGAACTATATCGCTGGAAACTATTAGGAACTCTGTGGAAAATGTATTGTGTTTACTTAGGTTATACTTCAACCAACTTACCTGTGCAGGCGGAAAACACAGAACTAAAATAAATGTACCAAATTTGACACATCGATGCATTTTTCCTTGACAAGCTACGCCACCTTGAACTTCACAGTGGACGTACTGAAACTTTTGTGTCATCCCTGTCAAAAGTCATCGTAGAAATACTTTGGAATCGATTGTCCCTTATCCTGGGCCTTTTAGAATAATCTATTACAAACTGCGTCTCGAACTAAAACAAAAGATTGACATTTCAAACAAAACACATGATTACAAGACTCAAGTCGGCCTAAATAATAGCCTCTCTTCACTCACGCACCGTGCCACCCGATTGAACGCCTATCTTTGCCGATCGACCCAACAAAATGTCGCGATATTCTTAGTATTTATTAAACAGGTAAGGAACTAAGTACGGATCACAAGGCTTTATCCTTTATTTAATTTTATTTCAGTGCTCAAAATAGCTACTCCCTACGTGGCCTTTGTAAGAGGAGTCCTTGCTTCTCAATAGCACAGCATAATAAATAAGGTTAACCGAGAAGGCAGCCATTGTGAGAATAAAATCAGTTCCGTAGAAAATAAAAATACCAATGGCTTTGGATAGAGACCCAAGTTCACCCAAGACATGGGTTTCCTAAAAACGTTTACGATGTTTTATTGTGTGATAACTTTACAGGGTATTTTCTATTTACGTCTTGATAATATCGAAGTGAGGGAACATGAAAGTTTAATCTATCTGTCATTCGAACAGCCGAAGTGCGTAGTCGATTTTATCTTGACAAGCGGGACGTACCTGCGCGTGGAACTTCACTCCATTGTTTGACATTTAGACGTCGCCGCGTTCAACACTGGAGATATAAGTATACTTAAAACTTGATCATCAAATATTTATGCGTTCAAGCGACTGTTCCGTGAAAATTTAATGATCAATTGAGACTTTCTTCAAGGGCTCTCGAATTAGCTTGTTTAATGTCTACCGAGACAAAAAGACATATCTACCATGTACCGTAAATTATTCTTAATTACCCCAAGGTACCTATGTTGAATTCGTAATGTACCAACTACTAACGTTAGTTGAGCTACTATGTGTCTCATAGTTGAAGGTCCTAAAACAGGTCAGCGGATAAAGGTTAACAAAATGATTCAATACATTTTCCTCGCAATGAATTTGTTCCCAACGTATATAATGTCAACCCTGGGTTTTCAATGGCGTCCCCTGGAGGCTCTACATCTAAGTTAAGTTTAAGTTAGAGCTGGCTCAGTCGCGTTATATGTGTCACAAGAGACACATCCAATAGCGAATTTTGGTCACCATATTTACCGCATCGCATTAAACTACTCTTTCCAAAGGAGCCAAATTGAAAAATTTCCTTCAAACGCAACAAAAATAAAACAAAACGTTACTGTGACGACCACTGTTGCCCGAAGAGATATTCAATTGAAATTGTAGAATGTCAAGTTGAAAATATTTCATGGAAAGAGACAAGAGCGACCCGGGCGCGGCCGTATCACGTACCTTTCGAGCTCGGAAATGCACAAAATAAAACACCAAACAAAGAATACGAAACCGGTTGGCAATCGTAAAGTAGCCAGTCGCCAACGTATATGCAAATGTTGCGAATTTAAAATTCAATTGATTCATTTCGGAACGGAAATGTCCAGGAATAAACCTTTCCCATTAGTGGCGTGCGACTCGACTCGTGCGAGCTACACTAGAGCTGTCAATTTGCTTTATAAATTAGAGTTGCGCTAAAATAATCGCAATTAAATATTCAAATTGGGATAGTGCAGAGACGTGTCGCAGGCGCGGCGCTGTCAGGACTTGCATTCGGCTTGTCGGTGAAGTGAACATGTCTGGGCATGCAGCCTGCTGCTCCAGGAATAGCGTCGAACGGGACAGGTCAAACGGAAATAAAGCAAGCTGCACTCAGCGAAGTTTGGACATGTCTGATAGCTTTACTGGCGGCTCGTGAATAAAATACATGCTATTTCTGTCTAGCTTTTTCATTTCGCTATTTCATTCGTGCGCCATTGCTATTGTCGTTATGGTGATTTGTGCTTTATCATTGTTACATAAAGAGTGAGTTCATGTTTGTTTCTAAAATAGCAGAATATTTTTAAGTTGAATTATGGAAATACAAAGTTGTATTATCAAATATTCTAAAAACAACGCTTTACTTGAGTTAAGCCAGTATTACAAAGTTTCGAGTTTATTAGCATGCAGGGGCGCCCAACGTGGGGCCGACTGCGTCCGCCTAAATTGCGTTCTCGTAACGGGAATTATCGTCTGACACCACATGTGGTCAGGACTTGAATACTCAGCAAGTTCATCTTTTGTGGAGTATTATCATAGTCTGCGGCGCCAGCATATTGTGTAATATGTATTATTGTTTCTATGATACGAACATTTTAGGAAGTATTTTGCTTGCAGGCTGTCTTGGGCAGGTATCTGTTTCATGTTTCAATTAAAAAAAATGATATTCAAGAACAACTACAATAATTCTTAGAAACAACAAAACTACGGAAGTTCGTAATCTCCACATGATATGCTGGCTTACTGGCATGTCATCTGATAACAATTGCAAAACCAATATAAATTTCTTGGCAGAGGCGCCTGGGTTATAAGAAAATGTATTATGAAAGCGAGCGGTTTTATTGTGTGGCAGTAAAACGGAAGAATTTGCATCGGGAATCGAACCAGACACTTGCAAATCGACGATCGTAAAACGATCCGGCATCGGTCACCGGCTTCATGAATAAAACCTTATTTTGGTGGCCGTTGAAAAAAAATAGTACAAAAATACGTGTCTCACTGTTAGGGATCACACAATTGATGTATGGAAAAAATTGTTTGAGTTTTGAATATATCGGTAGAAAAACGAGCAAGAACAATGTATGTACCTATATAGTGTGTAGTTACATACGTAATGTGGTCGCATGTGTGTGTGAGCACTGCAGAAGTCACGTTCAGGCAATATTTGCTGTATAAAATTCAGCAACTGAGTCGGCGTGTGTGTAATGTAACCTACTCATCACATGTGCGGCTGCAGGATTTTTTATACCCGCATGAAATAGGAATACTTTCTAAATAATTCCTTCATCTAAGTATGGACCTACATGTAGGTACACATATTTTATGTGGGTGCCTGCCTGAGTTCTGAAACCGAGAGATTCTTTAGAACTTTGAGCTACGACTATAAACATAATTAACTTCCACACTCAGCTCCTATTAGTGATGCATGTTAATAACATAAATAAGTCTCGGTCTTAGAGAGTTGGTGGTCCACATTCGTAGTTTGTTAACTAGAAGCTAGGAAGTACCAGGTGTACCATTTCATGAAATAACGTATGTATTGGCGCATAGTTAAACAACAATTTTGCTGTTATTTAAGTTGAGTAAGCCGAGAGCGACGCGTGCCGCTAACACGGGATTCGAAAAGTTATTATGAACTCGACACATTGCCGGCTAATTCAGAACACCCGTTGTTACAATATTTGAACAGGAATGTCGGACGAGAGTTTTAATAAATGCCTCGTCTCATCTGCATTCCCGTGAAAACGTGTCGGCTTTTAAGGGCGGACTTTTCGGCCATGAATGTTGTTGACAACCTTCTTGGTATGTTATCTTAGTTGTCTATTTTTGATTTTGTTTCAAGTGATTTTGTCAGTTTGTCTTCCCTTCAACACATTGTATAGAATATTCCTACTTGCTTATTAGATTTATATTGCCATTACTTGGTTTTATTGCACCACACCTCATATATAATCCCATACAGTCCATTCCTATCGTCAACAAATGTCATTTCACGACACACTCGTAAATACGAAACTGTCAACATTACTCGCGCAGAAAAAATGTTTCATGCCGGCAACGTTCTCGGTGATGTCTTCAATTGAATCAAGTTCAGTCAAGCGAGCCGAGTCCCTAGTTACATGCTGGCAAACGTACAAGTAAACGTTAGCTCGCGTTAGGAGTGCAAACAAAAAGAGATATTTGTAAGTTTGGCTATCGGCCTCCGAGCTTCGATTCCACTTTACGCGTTACACCAATTAGTTGAGTACATTAGGAAGTCCGGAACGTAGTTAGTGAGCAAACAGAGTGCCTAATTAAAAAGTTTTTCTTCCAGTAACGAGGATGGACGTGTTCGTAACGTTATATTGATGTTTGATTGAGTACATACACTCCTACGTTTAAGTAAGTTTTGCACCTGTGTCTGCCTCCAATGTTCTCCCAAGAACTTTGTTTCCAACTCCAAATCACTTTCAGTGGATAAGTGTGAAGTAATCGCCTTGTTAGAGATGTTACGCTACAAAGTAGGTGCTGAATCTAGGTCACAGTGATGGCGGCCAACACAAGGTGCCCTAATGATTCCTGGTATGGGGTAGGTAATATTTCAGACTTTTTGTTCGGTTTTTCCATGAAAGGAATGGTGAAGTTGGCTGTATATTATTATTGAATGAGTTCGTAGAAATGCTGACGTAAAGTCTAGGCCATGCTGGCCATGTGAATGCGACTGCCCGCCCGTTGGGAATCGCAGATTGCTGCGACTTCGAGGATTTTTTTTATATCTGTTGATAATTTAGCACAGGTAGGTAACTACTATGCGTCTGGCGAATATTCCATTAACAGACATTTCATGAAAATTTCTTCTATCAACTTTTCAAAATTATTTCAGTTTTTTTTTTGGCAATTCTATTGCAACTTGACTTCAAAAGTCAATGATTCTCCGAAACGCTGGCTCCCTTAATTCGATCAAATTTAAGGAACACATTATAAATATTGACTCCATATATTTTAATATTCCTCGTATACTATGAAAGTGCTCGTGGTTGGTTTTTACCGCATTCATATTGTTTAATTACGTAATGCACTTCAGTCGGCTTAAGGGATTATGTGTGGTGAATGTTGGAGCTCCACTTACATCGGAAGTGATGAGCCATGCTCATAATTACGTATCAGGAAATATGGGGGACGGTGATACATAGACGAAGGATGATAGCTATAACTACGCAATTATTATGTCGTATAATCCCAGTGATTGCCTAAGCCCCCTAAGTTTAGACCTCAGACGATGCAACTGGCATAGTCGGCGACAAGAGTCAAGCGAAACGCGTATAGCCCTTCGCGTGAGAAACGCATCGTAAGAAGATAGCTGTGCACGGGGGTTCTTTAGCGTGCATGCGAATGGGGCTATCGCGTTTGAATTCGCCGCTAGAGGCGCTAGTGTAGCGCGAGGTCACCGAAATGTCAGCTGTCATAGAGTGTTCGCGCGTTGCGTGGTTTTTTCACATATATTTACTAATACTCGTATTCACGATTGTGGTCTAGGTTGAGCCATTCCTGATTGAAGATGACTTGAAGATTTTAAGTAGCAAATTAGGATCTTATTTGTTAGTACTTGGAGGTAAAATGATTTATTAATGTTTCATAAGCATGATAGCTAATTTTAGGGAGAATATTATTATTGTTAACATGTATCTGAAGTTGACACTATGTTGTTATACGTAATAAAATAAACTTTTCATGAAGTTATTGGTACTTTAGATTATTAAATAGAATTTTTGACAGGACCTTTTCGACAGTGGTGCCATCTGGTGAGCTCAAAAACGATAGCCCTCATTCTTTCATTTGTTTTTTCGCATTGGCTATCACGAAACGCATGTCACTTGAGCGTGCAGCACGTGGTCAAGCGGTATATAGCTAATATCTTAAAGTCCGCCACTGAGGTCTTCTAAAACTGTTTTTGTTTTAGTACATAAATAAAGGTTATTTATCTGTATTGTCCTACAAAGGGCAAATGTCTGCCTTCACTCAGACGACTCGGCGGCCGCTGCTAGAGGTACCAACATGTACTATTCATTTGTATCAAAAGTGTCTTTGTTTACTCGCCCTACGACATTAATCGCACATAGGGCATTTCGATCTTTAATATTAAACTCTAGCCGGCGCGACGTCACCTTGCTCTGTAACTCAGACATATAATATCGTTGCTATAGATAACTATGTCTCTGAAACCTGATACCTACTAATAAGGTTTATTATTATGTTATGAAAGGTTAATAAGGGATCCCAATGTAAACATGTACCTATTAATACTGTCTTGGTGTTGATTCCGTGAAATTATTGTGTGATGACATTACCGAGTATAATCGGCCTTTAATGTTGCCACTGCTGGGACACACGCCTCTCTATGAGAAGGAATGGGCTGCAGTCTACCATGCGAGCCCAGTGCTGGTCGGTAAATGTCAAATGCCTTCGAAATTTTGGTTCTAGGCATGTTCCAGTTGCCGCACGATATATTCCTTCACCGTTTTTAGAGCTATAACGATGACTGTTTTGAAGATAAAAAACTAGGCAGCTACCTACTTAATGTAAAGTAATAAAAAACATTATCATCAGCATCATCATTCACTTGCCCTTATCCTTTGAGGTCTGCGCAGCATGTCTTCTTCTTCCATACTTCTCTATTATTCATCAGATACCTCCTTTCTTGCCGTATCATCCACACAGTCCATCCATCGTTTCTTTGGTCTTCCTCTACTTTTATATTCACACTTAAGTTTTGAGTATAAATATACTCAAAACTTTTCTCACGACGTTTTCGTCATTCCTCTGCATCACGCATCACATACCATGACAACCGATTACTTCTCAACTTTTCAGTCGCCGGCACCACTTTCAGACTTCCACATAAGTACATCTACACTAATATTATAAAGAGGAAGATTTATATTTTTGTGTGTAAGTTTGTAATGAATAAACTCAAAAACTACTGCGCCTATTTCAATTTTTTTTTTACCTTTTGAAAAATACATTCACCCTGAGTAACATAGGCCCCCGTGCAAAGCCGGGACGGGCCGTCAGTATTTTATAAAATAAACATTATAACTATTATAAAATTAAAGCGGATATTTCCATAGTAAGTAACACAATTGCATGATTCCATTACACATGAAATTCAATTGCATTATCAGCAGAGCGGGAATAATACCCAATATTAAAATATCAACTTTAGCGGTTTTATTGAAAAAATTTACATATCCCTCTATCGTGAAGGAGTTGATGCACGCTATGCCAGAATTTATAGCACAAACTTCTTTTACGAGTCTCGCTGTAAATAGTAGTTTGGCAGTAAGTCATGCCGTGATATAGATTTCAAGTTATTTCGATATCCAAGTATACTGAAGAATACCGGCTTCGGTAATACGGAAGTATGTTGACAAATAACAGTATGTTGTTCAAGTTTATTCAATTATTTTTTTGGGTCCGAGCGCTCACAGCCTTTTCAAGGATATTTCTAAACGTTTAGTTGACACTTCCCGTGACCCAAGGGCTTGCTTTTACCTTGGCCAAAGGCTTAGTGTTGCCATATAACGTGGCAACGCCGCCAGTCTCTTGGGTACATTACCAGTTGACAGCGTTGAGGAGGAGTTTTTTGACGCCATTTTTTAAGTTTGTTGCTAGGTTATTTACTTTAGGTTATTTTAATTAATAAATTATATATATAACTTTAAAGCGTAAAAAATAACAACACATTTGTACACACACACCCATTGTTTTTTGGAATTGGCTAGTTTTCGAGATTCTGCTTGGATGATCTTGTTATTCAACCTCCATTAATATTTTGTAAGACGTACCTAATGTAATGTATACTTGTTGATAAATCATCCTTACCTTTTCCCAACTATATTTGGGTCGGTTTCCAGTCTAACCAGATTCAGCTGAAGTTTACATGGTCCATGGAGCGAGTTATTTTTGAGTAATCAACCGGATATCTACTTAGACAAGATTAGTGGCCTTAATTTTAAGAAACAGCCTACTTTTTCTATCTCTTAGCTCGTCGTCGAGGGATTTCTATGCGCCTTGATCTGTCCTCATCCATCTTCCTTGTTTACGACTTTTACCAGTACAGTAAAGTTTAATACGACCTTAATCAGCGATATAAGAAATAAACAATTTACAGTAAAATCTAAAAAGACTAACAGTAGATAGTGCAGTGTTCCTCTGCATAAAAACCTTTATGCTTGGAACTTTTCGATTAATTCGGAAGTTGTTTGTTTAATTGAATTTGCGGTTAATTCGGATTTTTTTATTTCGTTTCTTTTAAACCTCTGACGTAGTTAACTAGGATTCATTCTCCGACAGCCATTCCAATTGCTAGTACTACTACTACTACTAAATTGATTAATTTAAAATCCGAAAGTCATCTCTTTATAATTACCCTACTAAGACTATTCCAAGACGAAAATAAAAAAAAATATTGCTAACTGCGGAGGCTTGTAAATGGCTTGTCGTTGAATGCCTCACTATACATTTTTGTATTGTTAGCTGTAAGCCACCCAAACACAATAAAATAAAAATAAAATAAATAAAATAAATACAATATAATAATTGTTGTATTTTTAAAATATTTATATCCATTTATTAGTAGCGAATCTTGGTTTTATTTCGCTACAGTAGGTAGGACCAACTCTACCAACCTTTATAAATTTTAACCGATATCGAATTTTAACGGATCCGTAGGTTATGTACACTTTTATACCAGTTTGCACTAAATAAAAACGCACTGGGGTGATGTGGAATACTGGAAATATATGGGTCGAACTTTCGTCCAGCAGAAGGACAATAGATTTTCATTGTCATTCATTTATTTGTCGGTTAGTAACGATTAAAATGGGCATCTGCCATAATGGGTGTAAAAGGACCTTAAAAGAAGCCTAGTGGCAAGTTGTCCCCGTCTTATTGCTATTTTTTTTTGTTATTTCCGAATCTAGAAGGTTCTCAACCTTCTAGTTACGAAAAGATTTTTTTGAAATACAAGTTTTTAATGTTATAACTTTGTTGACGGACGGCTCGGTGAAGGGTCCCCCCCTTACACTTTTTATACAGGGTGTAAAAGAATAAGCGCAAAACCTCTTGGGATATATATAGATTTTTGATACAATTTATTAAAACTGTTTAATAACTCCATTATAACTATGATTCGACTTTGTACAAAAAATCAAATAAACGACTTTCGTCTTATGTATTTCGAACACATTACATAACAGTACATTAAAGAACTTTTTATGTCGACCGTACAAGTTGAAAACAATAGAAAAATTAAACAAAATCATTTTTATCGTATTCGGGGTTCTCCGGGACGGGTGCTCGGGGAGCGGGGTACTAGGGGAGTAACCCGTGGATTCAGACCAGTCCAGAAACAAAACTGAACTTTCCATAAAAAAATAACGCATCGGCTGTCGCAATTATGAAGAGTTTTTTTTTCGACCCAAACTTAAACTATTTATTTCAAATAGACCCATGACAGGCACTTTAGAAATTTATTTTTATTATTAGAACATTATCAACGATAAGTATCACTTTAAACCCTGCTACATAGTAATCATATGAATCATGTTCCTTTGAGAAAGTTGTCATGTGTGAGATACTGTTATTAATGTGGGACCCAGAACCAACCATTACATAATCGTAATAAAAAATCCCTACATATTGATGTTTACATTTAAAACTGTAATAAAAACTTGCCGGCCGCAATCAACATTGATGTCGCATTGAAAGCAAATTGATGAGCGAATGTAGAACGAAGCTTAAAATATGTCCCTTTTATTTATATTTTACTGCTTTTATTTTGCTGAAAGCTTGTTTCATTTGCAGGTTATTTTTTACTGAAAATATGACGTATTTATTTGTATCAGCGCCATGGGTTATTGATAAAACCTGTGTATTGTTTTGATTGATTAAACATGAATTTGCTTTCTTTAAATAAAATCATAAAAGCTATATTTGTAATTAATTCATACTTAAAGTACTCTCAACAAAGTGTAGATAAGTATACACATATATACATACTTCAAAATCAGGATTTGTGCCAATCTAGGACTACTAGAATGGTAAATTACCTGTCTGTTTCAGGATTATTATTTATTTATGTGTAAATACCATGCAAAGTTTTGTCACTATGGTTAAAATAAAACAAAGTAGTATGTCTTTTATTCAATCCATGTTTGTTTTTTTTCCGTGTGGTTCTAGCGATAACGATGATAATGTTTACCTTGTCTTCAATTAAAATTATAAAAAAAATGCTGGAAGCTACGGATATCTTTTGATTAATACATTGACGAAAAAACGAAGTCTTTTTATCACTTATATTTCAGACATAAAATTTAAAAAAAAAATACATGTAAGAAATAAAAGGTAGAATAATGGAAAAACAGATTTCATAAATCTGTTTTTTTCCATTATTCTACCTTTTTTATTTTATTTTCGTTTTAGTTTAGTTACTTTAGTTTTAATTTTTTATCTACTTTTTTTAGGTGTCCACTAGTTTGATATAATAACAAAGACACTTATAGCACCTATTTCATTTCGCGTGGAAAGCTCAAAATGGACACAACACCTATACCCGGGTAATTTAATTCCCTGGAACATTGTAAAACGTGGACAGGGCTGTAACTCATAACCAGGTGTCAGGATTTACGTCCACACAATATGTTATAAAAACCCGGTCATTTTATTTTACGGTTCCACATGATATGGAGTTTTATTTTGTGCCAGAGTTATTCATCTTGACGCTTGTAAAAGGTGACGGGATAATTTTTCTACTGTACTTTTACACGAAATCTTTTGCTTTGCAAGGTGAAAGGTCTAACAATTGTAGAGGTAAATTAAGATAAAAGTGTTAGTAATAGTACCCTTGAATACTACAACGCGTTTAATAGGTTGTTGAATACAACAACGCGTTTAATAGGTAAAACTGTTGCCACGTTAAGGTTGCGTTTCCACCAGAGATGAGCGAGGATGCATAGCGATGGATATGTGTGGAACTAACCAATCACATAGCTAGAATACCTTAAGCTGTGAAAAAGAAGCGATATTATTGGTTAGTTTATAATAAATAGTTTTAAAACAGGCCAGAATATTGTAAAAACTTTTTTCCGATTTTCTGGCCTGGGGGGCTACTATAACGTCTTAAAGCAGGAGTAATTCCAGAGTGGGAAAGAGACAGAGCTAAACAGGTCGTCTAGCCATCTCTTTCCCACACTGGAATTACTCTTGCTTTATGACGTCATAGTAACCCCCCTGATCTGTTACATATTTTGATTGGTAATGTATTCTTTATTTTTAGAATTGGTACTTGATTTATTTTTATATGTAAGTAAAATTTTAAACTTGGTCCATTTTTCAAATTGTACTTACATCCTATAAAAATTGATGTTCATATTCAGTTTTGCCGTTAAAATATTTTTCAATAGTGTTGTTACTATACATCTATGTAGTTTTATAGATTTTTGGTGTCCTCATTTCACCTTGGAAGAATTTTATGTACCTTACACGTATTATTTTGATTGAATTGTATCCAACCCCGTCAGTAAGTACTTCTGCTTAATTAAAAACTATGAAGTGTGATGGACGCGGATGATTGATTAATATTGCCTTTAACGAAAATTCCGAATAATTTGAAACTAAAACTAACAATTTCAGCCATCAATAAAGAAAACTATTTGTTGTTTTAGCTCCGATAAAATTTGAAATTCCAAGATTCCCAACAGAATTCCTTACTCCGGTTCAATGCTTATGTTTTAAAGTTAACAGTTGTGTCTAGCAAATCTGTCTGAAGTCGATAGGCTTATTATATCTAGGTAAATATGCAAAGCAGCAAGTTTGTAAACTAACTGTGTTTATCTTGTACGTTTACCTAATACCAAGTTGAGGTTCACTCGCTAAAAGTTGTGTGGTGTGGGTTACACTGCGTAGGTTAATGTTACACTACATTGTCTGTGGATGTGTGCGTAGCGTAACAAGATGGCGCGGATACTATAATTTTCTTCTTAAGGAAATAGCTCTGCTAATTTGTGGTGGTAATTTGGCACGTGTTTAGTTGTTTTAACGGATAATAGCTAATGTGGTGATATAAATGGGAAAATCTACTTTCAACATATAATGAAAACTTCTTCTTAATCGTGTGGTTAGCGCCTAACTTGGTGTCAGAGTTTTTATGCCACTCACGGGCCTCTGACTTGGCTTTACATGCCGCCGAGGAATATCTCTCAGGCATGCTGGTTTCCTCACGATGTTTTCCTTCACCAAAGCGAGTGATAATTATTGTACGAGCTACGCTGTACATGCCACTAACTTGTCCTACTTTCAGTGATACGTTGCAGTTTGTTTATTCCGCATTAATTGTACATTATTACATTATAACATAATATTTTTAGTAGCAATTAAACCTTTATAACAATCGGTTGTCTACTCAATCAACATAACATTCCTACATCCAACATCAACAGAACATTCTCACTGTTGGGAGTTACGCCCCAACAATTATACAATACGCACATGAATCCGAAAAAACAGAGCTACGTGTCTTGGGTTCGAACTCGAGACCCTATAACATCGCAGTCCGACAGTCACACCACTAGACTATCACTGCAATAAAAATAATAAAATAAAATAGGATGAGCCTATTAACGACAGAATCGGAAGTTTACGCTGTTAACGTGACTTAAAAGGAGGAGTTTGAATACCGGTATCTCGGTCCGGCAAACCAGGAGTAAAGTAATAATTATACAAATAGACCTTTCAAAATCATGTTAATACCGAAATAATGATACATTTGCCAGCAGAAATTGAGATGCCCGTAACTACCTCAGAAAAGAGGGTATCCCATTAATGCAATCGTCCCCAAATAATAATGTAGGTTACAAACATAAATTAACGTAATTGAAACCCACCGAAGCGTGAAAGCTTATTTTGTGTGACCAACAATTTGGCTGTCAAAGCGAATCGTCTACAAAATGGTGGACACCGTTTAATCATTCGTAGGTACATGCGGGACCACCTGTTTTTAATTACGAACACAGTCGTACCTATTGCCCGCCGACGGATTACCACTCAAATGAAATTAACTCAACATTGGGTGTCAAATTTGTATAGTCATGATACGCATAGCAAGTTCTGTTTTGTTTAATTAAATAATTCAGGGCACAATACTGTTTATCATGAAGGTTTAGGTTGGTGACATCAATGTATGTCATTAAAGTGAGACATGGAAAAAACCTGAAAATCCACTTATTGTGGGAACAATGGCAAAAGATTCCTATGTTATATGTGATAACATAACATCACGAATGTATTCCCGGAAGGGTTAGTAGAGGTGTACCATTTAGTACACCCACATTTCACAAGTTATGTTTCAGTCCTATGTGATAGGGGCGTACCTATTGCCATCCACCGGGTACAAATCCAAACTCCGTGGTTGCTACTGTGAAATTCCTGATGGAAAAACTCAATAACACTTTGCCCGACCTGGGAACCGAACCCAGGACCTCATGCTCAGCAGTCGCGCTTGCGACCACTAGACCAACGAGGCAATTTTGTAATATTTTCTTGTATAGGTAAAAATCAAAATTGTGAATTAAAAAACCTATAAAATGAGTAAGCTTTTATAAAAATGCTCATATAAGAAGAAAATCAACCTTGGAGTAAATAAAACCGAAAAAGGATAGTTTTCATAAAAGCTTGTCCCGTTAATAGAAAAGGCAAAAAAAACCATACGCCACAAGCTTTTATGAAAACTATTCTTCCACAATTTTATTTTCAAATTGTTATTTTTAATCATTAGTCGTAATCATTTCTTATAGCACACTTTTTTTCGTATCCATGCTGTTAACCGTTGAGGAGGTCCCTCTTGAAGAGACGATCCTGGCTGCAGGATGAGGTTATAATAGAAAAATCTTCTTTATCCATTAAATATGAAAGCGTCTACAAATATTTGTATCCGTGCTATTTACTGTTGAACAGTTCTCTCTTGAGGAGACGATCCTGACTGTAGGATCAGGTAATGACAGAAATTATGTTTATTCATAAAAACTGAACACATATACGTATCCGTGCTATTTACCGTTGAGGTGTTCCCTCGTGAGAAGAGGACGATAACGTCATGATAGAAATCATCGTTATCTATCAAAATTGAATGCGTACTTATAAAAAATTTCATGTCAGCGCTATTAACCGTTGAGGAGTTCCCTCGTATGAATACGATCCTGGCTGCATCACATTTATCCATCAAATATGAACGCGTCTAAAAATATTTGTATCCGTGTTATTTTCCGTTGAGGAGTTGTCTCTTGAGGACATGATCCTGGTTGCATGATGAGGTCATGCTAAAAATCATCTTTATCTATCAAAATTGAACGCGTATAAAAAGTTTCGTGAACACGCTATTAACCATTGAGGAGTTCCCTCGTGGGAGAGTGGCTGCAGTATTAAGTAATGTCTATCATAAAAATGTATTGTCACCAAAACCAAATGTGTGTGCAAAATTTCAGCTCAATCGGTTGGGGTGAACTGGTTTGAAATTCAGTTGCAAGATTTGACCAATACATATAACAAACAAACTAATAAGGCAAGTTCTTTCTTTCTTTATTGTGTGGTTAGTGCCTAACCTGATGTCACAGTTTTTAAGCCGCCCATGGACCTCTGACTTGGCTAAACATGCCGTCGAGAAATATCTCTTAGGCATGCTGGTTTCTTGCCTTGTTATATTGTTGTAATAACGTCAGTATGTGACGAACTTACAAATAAAAATAACTAAATAAATATAATTTAAACAGAAGGTATACAGACAATCACCACACACCACTATGACACACTCACACACACATTTGCAACTCTTTATGCACACTCCTACACACTCAATCACGCTGTACTCTTAGCAATGTAGTGTATAACATTAAATTGTAAATCCGTAATTGGCTGTACTGTAAGATTAGTTTATATAGTTTAAGATAAAATTTTAAACAGCTGTGGATTTTGTGAACAATAAAAAAATAAAAATGTGATAATTATAACAAGGCAAGTTAAATAAATGCTTTTACAGACGCAGTGTGTTAGTTAACACAAAAGTAGCTATAGGCACGAACGGTCGCACGTACTTACCTATAGATTTATCACCATTTGCCATTTGTATCCATGGCCTAATGGGTTCGTGGGATGTTACTTACAAAACGTATGTTTCCTTTATTTCCCGAGCTTTCCTAGCCTCCTGCAGATAAGGAAGGACTGGATCCTTTTAAAACCTTTTCCGATTATCACTAGCTTTACACGATTGGGGATTCAATCGGTGGTCGGAGGCGCCCGACGAACTCTCAAAGTATTCTTGGTATTTATAAAAACATCACATTTTCTGATAAATAGATTATAGCTGGAATCTATCTAATCTGAGCCGTCTTTATCTTTAAAAAGAAAACATCGTAAGCTTCTTTATATAAACATTAATAAGTATTCATTTGAGAAAATACGTTTTTATGTGGTAATGTTCTTTGAAGTTCCTTCTCAAAGCATTCACTCTACGGGGATTTTGCTCATACAGATCGGAAACCTTAGGTGAGCAAAGAAAATAAGAAAGAACCTGTGTTTTGTTGATGTTTAACAAAACGCTCCGTGGAGCACTCGTGTGTAAAAGAACTATTGAGGTAGAACTTCGTATAAATTACGCAAATGCATTAAACCGTTAGAATTAACTGAGTATTTGTGGTTTTGTTTAACCCCTAGAGTGTAAATTGTGTATATTCTGCACTTTAGTAAATCTCGTGAAAGGATTGAATGAGCTTTTATACTTAGGTACCCTAGATTACCCAGTTATTAGCTCAGTGGACAATGTAGCCTGGTGTTTGAGTTTCGCTGAATCTGTTAAGAAATGATACGTTCATGGCATCACGCCTGTGAGCCTCGGAGGGTTAGGCAGAGGTGTACCATAGTACATCCACATTTCGCCACTTTGCCCGACCCGGGAATTAGTCACGCTTGTGACCACTCGACCAACGAGGGAGTCAAGGAGTTAAGAAATGATACTCCTCCGTTACTTGATCAAAATGCGTCAAAAATCTGCAACCTACATCGCATCTAATTCCAAACTCCATGCTTTAGAAGCAACTGTTATAGATATTATTCCTGTCACCGAAATCTCATTCCAGAATAATTTTGCACAACTATCACATCACTGGAGATTCATTATTGCATCAATTTGGTCTACGAGCAATCTCTTTGAAGGATAACCCGGCTAATTCTGGGAGTCGGTGCAAACAGTGCATTAATCACAATATTTGTGAATACGTTACCCGGCGGGGTGGCGGGCGTCGTTTGCAATTAGTTTTTACTGGCGGTAATTAGGGAGGGCCGATTGCGCACGACTCCGTGCCTGTGCGCGACCACTGAGCGGCTGTGGAAGGTCTAGAGGTGGACTGTAATTAGGGAATTATCGATATTTTTGTTGGAGAGTAAAATGCTGTAGTTGTGAGTCTACTTTTATTTAAAAATATCCTGTATCGTGGGTGGGATTTAAACTCACAAACACAAACGGCCAGAACCGGAACAACTATCTGTAGGCCATACAAATATTTGTTCCGAAATCGCGATACCCAGCACAGCAACCAATTGCTCAGCCACTGCGCCAATCGTGCCGTCAATTTTTTTTGTTTTCTAGAAATAATAAAAAAACATTTAGCCAATTCACAATGAAAGACAAGCGTTTTACGACGAGTTAATAGTGAGTTAATCTTAACGCAATTTTTACAATTAATATAAATCTAAGGAGTCTAAATGCATCGTTACTTTCTCTAGTTATAAGTAAGTATAAATTGATAGTACCTACATTTTCCGGAACAAATGGTTTTATTTTTGTTCAAAACAGTTCCACATTTTAGAGATTCAACATCCGGTTTCTGGAATAAAATACTTGAAGCCAAAATCTCGAAACTTATAAATCCGTTAGCGACAGAACTTTGGAAGACGCCAACTCACCAACTCTAAGCGTTCATAGTTCTACATTTCCAGTAGGAAAGTACCAAAAAATAAAAGTTGCCGTCATCGCCACATGCGAATTGGAATTAGCAAGAGCTCGTTGTACTGGGGAGCAAACTACATTTGCTTTGGAAATTGCACCTTATTTTTGTTATCGAAGGCACATATTGGTTTATCGATGTAAATCGATTTCGGCTTGAAGCCCAAAATGTAGGAGTTTAAATGGATCACGCTATATTCCAGCGTGTCATTTGTTTACTTATCGAACTCTGTTAATGATCTTAATGAAAAAGCTGAATATTTTATAATATTGCTTTTCAGTTAGCTACTTTTGATTATCAATACAAATTCGATGTTTTATATATCAGGTTGTTTGGTGGTTAATCAATATGATGGGCTCAAAATAATTAAATTAGACCAATAGAGTAGAGAGCAATATTCAAATGGATAATAAATACCTAATTATAGATTGTTGGTGAAACAACTTGGTATAATTGGTGTATTTTAACATAAAATTTGTTTATTTATTTAACAATAATTTATGTATGTACAAACTAAATACAGAAAAGAAGAAAAAACAGAAAACAGTTCAAACTATGTACCTATAATATTGCATTGAAATATCTTTACAAAACGGTATAAAGTAGCCTGATAATTTTATTAGTGCATAATGATGCAAGGAACTGACCTGAAACTTGCACTTGGACAAATATTTCAGACTTATCTTCCATAAAAAACAAAACTCAATACGTCTAAATGGAAGCATAGAACTTGCCACGAATAAGTCAGCCAATCTACAGGACCATTGACTTCCCTAAGATAAATATGCCGAAGATAAACATGCTAAAATAGGCAATAAATCACGCTAAGACAATCAGATCTCACAATTATTCCCATTAGGAAGCCTACTTCTTTTAAATTATTCCTTATGTGCGATACGCAACGGCTGCCGTCCGACCTCTGGTGCCGGAGCCCTTAACCCCCGACCGGGCACGTAGGTTTTACCAGTGTAGCGGACCTTATCCGGGAAACGACCTAAAATAAGAGGAGATTCAGTTATAAATGTCATTATTCTACGAATAGGGTTTATTTTTCGATTTTGCTACCGCATGGATGAAGTTTACCGAAATCTCCGAAGTTGAAAAAGTTTCAATGTTTCCGATTTGAAAAAATACTGACATTGCGAAATGCAAGTACTCTAAAAATGTAAGACAGATCATTTTCATTTCCCAGAAATGCAAAGAGCTAAACGGAGAAAAGAAGGGAAAGTGGCACAGAACATTGTTTGGCGCTGAAACAGAATCTTAAAGTGGCTGAAGAGACCGACCGGAGTGAATGGGGTGATTCCTAATTAGAGCTGCGTCAGCCCCGATCCCAGCATCGCATGAATGAATCATAATTTTATATATCCTCGTCAGATTAAGCATTCCCTTTGACGTATAATACCAAGTTAATTCCCAATAGCTTTATTAACTTACGATTCCGTCTCTAAATACTTATTTAAAATTGAACGTTCCAGACAGTAGTATTTTCAAGCTCAGTCAGTGTCAATAAATTGCTGCAGCGAGTGCGGCCGATGCAATTTTTATAAAACGAATAAGTAAACAATGTTATTCGAGAATCTACCAATTGCTAGTGTATTTATTGTTTTGCGCTGTTGGCGTACAATTTACTGCGGAGTACAAACAGACAGACTGCGGATTGATTAGACTGTTGTTTTTAATTGTACGCTAATATTATCATCAATGGAGTTTTAAAGTGTGGGCTTTGGTTCCTTTTGGTTTTCGTTTTTGCATTTTATGAGACTAGTGTTTTCTTATTTTAGATTTAGAAGAAGTGTATTTTTAACTATGATTACCCCAGATTTATATGAATACATTCACAATGTTGTGGTCGGGAAGTCTCTTCTTCGAGGTTAGCCTTTGGAAAGTCTGTTTTTCGGTTAGGTATGTCTAGTGTGTGAAATAATAAATTAGTCTTGTAGATTGTGTTCTTTAATGAAAGTGTTTTTTTCTGTATTTAGTTTTATTGTTGACATACTCACGTTGTTTTCTCTTCTATAAGAAGTCTATCTTTAGTACTTGCTTTGGTTTTGTGCGTGCTTTGTCAGTTGGAGAACTTAACTTGATGTTGTCTTAAGTAGGTGGTTCCTATTCAAGGCAAGCCATCAGTTATTTTTGAAGCGAAACTTTTAAACGTACACTTTTCTTGTAATTTTCTTTTAACAAAGTAAAATCATCTCCTTTGTACATCTATTAAGTTTAAAAGCTTCTTACAAGGGCACAAACTTGTTTAATAATGAAATTTACGGAGCAAGTATCACACTAGTGATGTTCGCTGGCAGACAAAGAAATATTTGAAGAAGTTGGTTGAATCGTACTACCAGCACAACTTCCAGAGGTTTCACAGCTCTTTTGACGCACGTGCTTACAGTAGCTTTACCACAAGGCTTGGCCACGAGCCACGCGCTGGCTGGCTGTTTCAACAAGCGACAGGGTGTTGAGACAGCCACTCACACAGAAAAAAAACAAATGAAATGGTTCAAGATCCCCAAGGCCACCACAATTTACTTATTTTCTTATTAACGAAACTAAAATTGTGTGTGTGAAATTATTATAAAAAATATTACTTTCCTTTTTTAACCGAATTTTGTTAAAAATTTAAAGGCTTTTATTTTTTTTTGCGTAAAATAGCTTATGTTAGTCCTTATAACATCAGCTATCTGCCAGTAAAAGTCCCGTCGAAATTGATTCAGCCGTTTCGGAGACTAGCCGGAACAAACAGACAGACAGACCGACAGACAGACAGACAAAAATTGAAAAAAAAAAGTGTTTTTGTTATAGGTACCGTATGCATTACCGTACTTTCATATGCTTTCATTAAAAAGCTGTTATTTTGGTATTACAAACAGACACTTCAATTGTATATTTATTTGTATGTATTAGTATATGTATGTACTCGCAGTATGTATTTGTATAGATGTAGCATCGAGTAGTGTTCGTACGTACTGTGAACGTATGCATACTTGCTAACTTGTGCCGACAGCCAATTTTTAAATTTCAGGTGCTAAAGTTTCAGTGCTTTAAAGTGTCTGGCAGAAATTTCCGTCAACGGGAAGAATCTGGCAGAGTTAATAAATCTTCAGAAACATTATTTCAGCAAACAGAAAAAAAGGCTAAACGTTTATTGGAAATTGTGGTGTTACGTTAAAATTTATCAGTACGTTTGACTTCATTATGCAAAAGTGACGCGAGCGTGTCACGATAGTGGAACTGCAATTGCGCTTCTAAAAACTGTATGAAAATTACTAGTGGCGCGTCTAGCGCGTCGCAGTGGCGCCATTGAAGCGCTTCTTCACGCCACTAATTTGAAGCCCTTAAGGTCGTGAACGGGTGCGTCAAACGCAGCTGAAATTATGCAGGGAAGGTGCAATCTGCAACGTTTTTTTTAAGAATGTGGGGGCAATGGCAATGTTCTACTTTCGCATGCCGTAGGTGGGTAATCTAATTCATGATACAGACTGAGACCGCGTTGTGCCGTATCCGGACGTGACGTCACGCCCGCCATTACACGTGCGGGGCTGTAGTGCTGTGCGCGGGTAATGCCGCACGCTACTTGATATTCGTGCGGGCACCCCACCACATTTCACCCCGGCACCGGCTGGTCTTAGGATCCTGAACTTTGTTATTTCACATATTTTTTTTTTCGTTGGCAACCTTCCTTGGCTATGCAGTAGAACTGTAATTTTCCGGCATCGGTTATTATTAGTAATAGCCGATACAATTTCGATACATGTGTTTGGTTGTGGGAGTCAAATATCAACAGAATAGTACATTGATTGTTGATTCAGACGTAGCATTAGACTGGGAGACAACCACGTGGCATGATGAGGATGTGTCAGCTGTTAAATTGGTTTTCAACCTAAACATCTTCAGCCATTTATGGTAACCGAATAATTACGGTTGTGTTATGATAGAAAAGTCACAAAAATAAATATTATAAAAATGCTGTTTGAAATAAGAATTAAGGAATGTTAATGAAAAACACCGCTATTTGCGGTCCACAAAATTTAAATATGAATACGGAATATACGTCAAAATATTTCCATTACAAAAACAGATATCAACACGGTTAATGAATTGTAAAACAAACGTCGGTAATTAAAACATCCCGATGCAGTGGTCCGCAATTCTCCAGTTTGAAAACCGACCGAACATGTAAACAAAGCGTTCCCGTTAACCCCGATTTCGCCGACCGCATCCTCGCGTGTTTTTTTTTTTTAGTTTCAAGTTGATTTGTGTAGTTGTTGCTTGGTAACCCCAACGTTATTCGGAATTTAAAATAAAAATCTCACATATCGCGGGCCGCGTTTTTCTTGAATATTTAAAAATGGAAGGACGTTTTTCGCTTCGTGCGTTTTATGTTCCACTATATTTTATTTTCAATAGTGTTAATCCAATATTGAGTACTATTAAAATCTTAAGAATTATGGTGGAATAATAATACATTATCAGTATAACATTTACACCTTAACTTTTTATCGTAGATATGGCTCTTAATTCTATAAGCACTTGGAAATCTTTCGAAGACGTTCCAATTTACTTTTACGCAAAAAATGTAATTACTTGACTATCTAATCTCAAAAATACACGTCAGCAGAATCGCTGACCAAGTTCATGTAATTAGCAAAATGTTATGAGGTCGTGTCACTTCCACTTAACTTTATGAGGTGTTGGCAGATTCTTTTGGAACAGTTCCCTTTTGATGTAGTCACCATAACCGCCGTAATTTATTACTCGTTACCGACCCGCCTCGTAACCCTTATTTATTCCGACAACCCAAACTATTTAGGTTGCCTGTGAATTATGATGTAGCGAAAATATTCGCCCATCAAATGGTAAATGACAATGTTATTTACAAAAAGCTCGTTAGTGTTTAAAGTGGAGTGAACAGTTCGTTCGCTGGCTGGAAAATGGAAAAGTATGTTTGAGAAGACGAAATCGGATAAAAACGGATCGCAACGAGCTAAAAAATTTACAATCAAGTAGGTACCTATAGTATAGCAGTGGGTCAAAATGTCAAAATTTATCTGTACACTAGTACTGTAGGTAAAATAACTCCTTGCACCGTTTATAAAAAGCTCCCAAGAAATCCGATAGACCAGAAATACTTACGGAACGATAGACAGATCCTAAATCAGCGGGGAGGGCCGGATTGTTATTGTCTCAGCATGCAAATAAAGATTTACGGAGTCGAAACTGAACAAGTTAAACGCCTCTAAATTTAGTAGGAGCAATCTCCCTCGCGTACGATTCGTTATGTAAAGAGTCGAGACATCGCTATAACACTCGCTTTACAAGATAGAAGCCGCGATAAAAAATTCAGCACGCTCTCGATTCCGTTTTTCAGTATCACCCTGACCTTTTTTACGACACGTTGACTATTACAGCGGTGTTATTTTTTTCATAAGCAGCGACATACGAGCCAGTTCCGTATAGTTCGTGGCGACGAATACAACTTTAACTCCGTTTCTGCGAATGCCGTGCACTAAACATGCTTGCTTTCAAACTTTTATGTATAAAGTTTGTGAATTACACCCGAAAGCAGCTTCTTGCGATGCGTGCCGTTTTTATATCAAAAATATTCTTGTATGGATATAAACTAGCTTTTTAATCTCGACATAACTTTTTACGATTGCGTTTTATGTCTTAGCTTTGTCTACGTTATTCTTTTGAGTAGTAAATATTCATAATACTGTCATCAGAAGGAAATAGTGCGTGGTAACAGATATTAACAGACAAAACCTAAATACTCAGCAATTATTCGGCGAGATGTACCTACGCCATCGTCTGTATTCTACACTAGCTGTTGCCCGCGGCTTCGCTTGCGTTTTGTCCGAAATTATCCCACGGGCACGTTGTAAATATAGCCTATGGCACTCGGAGATAATGTAGCTTCCTATTAGGTAGTAAAAGAATTTTCAAAATCGGTTCAGTAGATCCAGAGATTACCGCCTACATACAAACTTCAAACAAATTTTACCTCTTTCTACTACTAGATACAAGGTTTTTCTATGGAGAATTTTTAAAATACTTAAAGATTTTATACCATCTGAAAATCCGTGAAATTTATTCTTAGCTGGTATCCCCAACAACATAATTGCCAACCTCTAAAATCCCCTTAAATGGTGTACTACAGCTATAAAAGTAAAATAAACATAATGTATACGACACTATCTCGGTTAGAATGTATATGTGGTGTAAGCTTTGATCCAAAACTAATAAAAGTAGTTGTGGAGTGCACACGAATTCTTCTGGAGAGCAAGTTTTTATCTGTTTAGTTAACTTGTTGTTGCTCGTTGAAGTTTTTGTATAATATTCTACACGGTAAGAAAGTATTATAAAGTACGTGTTAGAGTTTTCGAAGTCGAAAGAGCACTTGGTTTATTGATGTTGATTTAACTTCCGTACAAGCATCTTCGGCATAGGTTTTGAGTTTTAAAGTTGCTTCATTATTGTCATAGTTTTATGGTGTAATGATTTGTATAAAACTTACATAATTTACAGTAAGTATAAAAGCACTCACCTACATTTTCAAAACCATTTTCTTAAACCAAAGACAAAAATCGTTAAAAAAATAAATCCGTGTATGTGCACTTCTTCAAAGGACGTTTGTATTAAATTAATAAAATTGAAACGTCAAATTTTCCGAGAGATGAGCCAAACGAAAAGAGGCCACTCCTTTCATGTGGCAACGTTCACAGAAACATCTGAACATCTGGGATATGTCTCTCACATGTCGAAGAGACCGAAATGATACGCGATTTATCGGATCAACGCTCTGTTTACAGTTCTTGCTCTTGTGAAAATATTCAGCACGTATAGCTGGCTATAAATATGTTACACGCTGTACGTATCTACGTACCAATATACTTAGCTTTTTGTGGCTCTCTTGCTTTAAAGGATGGGGTAATCGTGGTTAGGTATGCTGCTTTATTTTAAAGTAGAGATCAGATAAAAATAGGTTTTTATAGCGTACCTTGCTAAAAAAAACAGAAAGCGGTCGAATTCTTTATATATTAATATTAACAAAGATGTAGGGAAATAGGACAGATTCATAAGAAAACTATTACCTAACAAAAGCAAATATGAAATAAAGCCTTCCAGGCATACCTTGAATATATCGCGCTAAAAGAAACCAAGGAAAAAACCACATCCAAAACACGATATTACGCTCAGGTACCTGTACATACTTTGTGTTTTTTGTACTTTTTTGGTACACAAAATATTACACGCGATAAAACATGAACAAGTAACTTTATACGTAAATGTACAATAGGACTAGCTCCGACTATAGTCAAGGTGGGTACCATTCCAGTCCCAACCACATTCTTTTACCACTTAGCAATGGAATCGTCTCCGGTAAGGATTCTTCAGAAATTCCCAACTTCGAAGTTAGTAAAAAGTTTATTTTGAACAAACTGTCTGGCTGCGGGGACGTTGTAAATGAAGCTGATAAGACTAATTAGATGAAACTCTTTCCACAATGGACACGTTCGGAAGTACTTCTAAAAATTCTTTGGACATTTAATCTCGTTTCTGTTCCCATATCTTGGTAAAATGTAGAAAATTGTGTTTTTCTGGAGGTTGAAATTATCCCCAAACTACGGTTTCTTTACGATTGCATGTACCTACTTAGTTCCTGACGCGACTGCGTTGTACAAGCGATAATGCTTAAACCTTTACTTATGATTTTTTATAGTGTATATTTACTAATTTTCCTCTTTTGCGAAATTCTCACGGTATATTTATCATGATTGTTGCACCTATTGTGATGATTCAAGATTCTCAGTTGATAAATAGTTGGTTTCCTGTGTAAATTTTAATAATAAATAACATCATTGTTTAATTTTATAGTTTAGGTTGGATACATTGTCTGTGAATACAAAAGAATGTCATTTAGTTTGAAACTGTTAACTGATATAAAAGTTAATGGATATAAAAAAGTTTAACGACATCCACTCTTTAAAGTGTTATGAAACACTGAAACAGTTCTAAATACTTCTAGCACTTACAACTTCCTCTTTTATTGTTTATTTATGCAATCAGACTAAATGAGTTTCAATAAATCTTAATTTGTCGGTGAATTTATTTTTGATTCTAGGAATATCAGGGCCAAAATAGCAATTTCACGAATGAATTTGAACTAATAGTTTCTGATTGATTTGAATTATACATACATATATGTATGTGTTTCTATATCACACTTTAATAAAGGATATTAACTAGCCCGCTATGATATTGGTATACCCATTCCGGCTGAATATTTGCAATGGAATAAATTGTGTAAACCATTTTGAAAACGAGTACATATTTGCGGTGTTTTGGCTGGTGATAAATTGGTATTTTTAAAGTATAAAGGAATGATGGTAAAAGACCGGACGGCAAGTCCTTGTTTCTAGAAAAGACGGGTAGGCCTTTAGTGTGGGACGCAACATGTGTCGATACTCTTGCGCCATCCCATTTTCCTAGTTCATCGTGCTGTGCTGGGGCTGCCAGTGCAACTGCGAAGAATCTCAAGCGGCGTAAAGATAGTGCCCTTGCGGGTAACAATGTTTTAGATTGTTGAAAGTTTAGGTAATTCAAAACTTCATTTAGTATTATCAAAGGAATTTGGAAATATTTTCTAAAGTAGCTTATGTTTATTTTTTACTTACTAAGCTACCTCGGTTACATTATGTAGATATACCGCCGCCTTAAGCAGCCTTGCCAAGGCTGCTACCCATAAACTGGGTTGTCAAGTTCAAATAAGCAATCCATGTAAAATACTGGTGTTCAGTTACATCCCGGGAAAATACAAGGCCGCTGATGAGACTGCAATTTCCACAAAATCTTTAAAATTGTATATTTTTTCTGTTGTCATCAACTCCAAATTTATATGAAACACCTTGATTCAGGGGCTTCATTCACCGCTATATTCAAATACATTTGTATTGCACGTGGACTCACTACTTGTTTAAATAAAACATTACGGTCTGTTGAATATCAGTTCTTTACGATAATTATAAACAGACCGAATACTTTGTATTCGCGTCAATATAATTTCAGGGAAAATGTCAATAAAATAGTAAGTTCATACGTTAGGCGTAGGAATTGCTCCAATTTGAATACTTACAAACTTTTGAATACAAGCTGGTGATCTAGAAATAAGTTTTAAATCTGATTTTACATGCTATACTGTAAGAGAATGTACAGACGAGTGATGAGAGTTTCCCGTTCCGAAATAGAGCAGAACTTTCAAAAATAACAATCATCCTATCAAAAATGAGCAGATAGGCAGATGAGCTGCAAGCAGTATATTGTATAATTGAGTGCTATTAGTCATTACCGCAACATCCCGCGAGTGTGATCACCTGTACGCGGGATGATTCGCTTGAGCCAAACCAGACCCTGATGTAGTGTGTGTGTGATAGTAATGTGCTGTTTGATGGACTAGACTGTTATTTATATACGAAAAAAAGCCTAGACAGAAATAGTTAGCAAGATACGAATTCCTTTTGAACACTTTCTGAAGGAAAACCAATACTCATGAGTTCAATATTCCAATAAATTTATCTAGCTAAATAAAAGCATGTAAAAGCCAATACCCCATCCATTGAGGGTACCTAATCTACCAACGTTTTGTCTAGCTTTGGTCCTCAAATGTTAGCCAGACATATGGAATTAAGAGGAGGAATTGAGTAGGTATGACTGTATAAGTCTGTAATAAGTAACATAAAATTATGTTCGTCGCTTTAAAAATATTTACCGGACTCTTAACAAACACATTATTAATTCAAACATAATTTTAATCATCTAAGTACATTTTAGTACGCAGTCTACATAGTACCTAGATACCGCAATTTTAGCTCTTACAGTGGAACAGTTTTAACGAGTGTACCGAATAGAACCTAGGCAATTTGCTGAGAACACCAAGTCCTTTTAAAGTTGGTTCTCTAGGGGCACATAACCGCCAGAGGATGGCTTACACAACTTGTTTTATTCACATTACTACACTCCGGTTAAAACCTTATTTAAAACTTCATGTGCATTACCAGATTTCGATATAAGTATACTTTCTTACGACTGTGTACTTAGTTTAGTTGGATATTACATCTGTAACATGTGTAAAATCTAGATCAAAATATTTTATACTACACCTGCTTGGAAAGTACTGCTTGATACTTTATCAAATTTACGGTAGAAAGTACGTCATTGCATATCGAACAAATATGCGGGGAGAAAACGCATCTGAGCGGGAGAGAAAAGTGTATGAAAATCCATTTCTTACGTGGTTTTTCTTTTTTAATTTTGGGTAAGACTATGCGCCGGTAACCTAAATATCAAAAGCCAAAAAGTTTTTACAGTGAGTTTTTATCTCCAAGTTCGCAAAATGACACTGGCCACTAGCTGTGTGTTGGATGGTGTCGGGCTGGCAGTGCGACCCTGCGGCGGCAGGATAAACAATTTGAAAAAAGAACATGTGAAAATTGCAGACGCCATTGGCGCAGATTTAGTTTTTTATTTTCCTCGTAGGTGTAGTATAAAGCACTATGTATCACTCGAGAGAAAGTGCGATTCCCGATCTCGGGTGTTTTAAAGCCCTCGCCTACGGCTCGGGCTTCAAACGACACCCTCGACGGTAATCGGTCACTTTCTCCTCTCGGTGAACAATGTACTATTATTTCACATAGGCCTACATGGGCACTTATAAAACGTCGAGAAAAGGTGCCTAATACGGTTCGAGTTGGTCGTTTCCTATGGAGAAGAACCGGCTAGAAACATCATGGTTACTCCTTTAAAATGACTTGATTTTACAATATTATTTATTATGTTACGGAATTTATACATAAGTAAGAAAGGTCAGCGTAGGCCCGACAATGAGTTTAAGTTATCTATCGTGGCCGTTTCTTGGTGGTCATACTAGCATGTCATACAAATATGACCAGTGAGAAGCGCTTGTTTTGGTGGTCATATTATTTTTATAATCATCCCATATGCATATTTGCTACATATTTATTAATAAAGTACAATTCGCTCAAAGTTCAAAGCAACGGTTTTATTTAATTTAACGAAGCTTTTCTAAAAAAAATCCGACGCTGATCTCATTATGCAAAAGCTCTAATTGTTCTTGTCTGTCTGTATGATTGAATTGTACTTCTAAACTACAACGGATTTTGATGCAGTTTAATCATAACTAATCATTAATACATAACTTCGATATATCATCGGTAATCTCGAGTTTCACCACTACTCCAGTGCGAGGTGGGGGAGGGTCGGTACGTTTTAAAATGTTTTAACCAAATAATACCAAAACTTTTGCTTTAGTTTTCTCAGTGAAGGCTAGCATCTCTTTTTTGTAGCGTGTCTTTAACATACGGGATTCCAGGGTAGCAGCAGCATTCGTCCTGTTACCTACTTACACATGCTTTGACCACCAAATCCATAAACTAAGCAATTGTAGAAAGTGATTATAGCGTTCATTGTATCAAGCATTAGGTAGGACGCCATGTCCAGCAGACAGTGATAAGGCCTTATCCCATTATCCTAGTTAGTAGCACTGTAGGTATACTAGTATTATAGAATTTCTTTGTCCTAAGTCCTGTGTTCAGGCATGTGTCCAACCGCGACGAGAAGCGATACTATCTATCGACTATTTCTTCGCTCAAGAAACGTGCCTACAAAAGATTGTTGGGCCCGTGTCAGTATGACGGGACGGTTGGCGCAGTGCCTAAGCGATCGGCTGCTGGACTGTGTCGTCGCGGGTTTTACTCGGGAGTTATTCTGGGTCTGACTGTTTGTATATGTGAGTTTAATCTCACCCAAGATACAGGTGATATTCATATTATTGTGTGGGACAACGTATAAAAAAAGAGATTATATTTTAACATAATATATCACCCCTGTAATCTTCAAAAGGCTAGGCAGAGGTGAACCTAATAGTACGCCCACATTTCGCAGTTATGTTTAAGTCCCATGTAATAGGGGTGAGCCTATTGCAATCACAAATCCAGACACCGCAGCTGCTACTGCGAAATTTCTAATGGAAAAACCCAATAATACTTTACCTTAACCGGGAATCGAACCCAAGACCTCATACGCAGTCGACCTCTAGACCAATGAGGCAGATATCATATTATGTATTAATTAAATATTTGATCGCTGAATGTTCACGAGAATTCTGTCAAACAATCAAATGTTTTATTCGCTTAATTCTCTCTAATCGCTAGCAGTGGGGTAGGCTCCTAACAGAACAGCTTCATTTCATTGGTCGCGGCACGTGATATTGAAATTCCATGCTAAAGGTACATCATAGTGACATATTTCATCGGAATTTCTTTAGCTCGTATGGCTTTTGGTATCTTAATACTTACCCACTTCTTTTTGATACTCACGATCTTCAGTTCCACCGCCTCGCCTCTGCACTGCATTTCATGTGTCCTTCGTTAAAAACAGCTACATTACGCATTATGAAATATCGAATTTGGAAATACTCTCTACTTATTTTGAAACTAATTGTGATCTCTCTCTGTCATTGTTTGTATTTCAGACGTCAATAATATCAAAATTCTAAACTCAGTGTATTATTCTGAAGTCCGTAGGTCGGTCCGGGTATTCGTAAACAAAAGCTCCATCATAATAATTATGAACATAGAATGAGCGCTTACGTGAACAATAATTTTGTAGAGGCAGCCTCCCTGTGTCCGTAGCAAATTATCGATATCGAGTTTCGTAGCAGGTTGCTACGAAAGTGCTACGAGATTTCATTTTTACTGCTTCATTAAAATTTTATGCTACGAACCTCAAATAGAGTTGTGAAATCGGCTGTGTTGGCATGTGCGTGCCTATTGTTCTTGCCAAATTATAAGTCCACTTAATTCTTACAAAACATTCCTAGTTAAACGGGAAATCCGGTCTAAATCCATCCGAAAATTAACTGGTAACGCAATTTCAACCGGCATACGTACGTCGGTCGTAGCTAATGTGATATTAATGATATTCATACTAATTTGGCCGGGGCCGCAGAACGAGGCCATGCCAAGTTTCGACTGTCTAAATAATTACTAACTCCCCAATGACGCTCTGCACACCTACTTTGTTACTAGATTAAACAAGTTAGTTGACATTAAAAACTACTTTCCGCCGCAATTTTGGGGCTGCACATAAAATTTAGAATTTATGATCCAACATTTTTATGTTGACTTTATACCTATTTCATCGCTATTCAGGATGGAAGGTAGTTATTAATACTTAAAGCGTCTTAGCTTATCCTACAGAAATGCGTAGGGCTTGCTCAATTTGATCAAGTTTCAAAAGTTCCACATCCTTCTATCCCAACTAGGTACTTTCCAAGGTCGACCTCATATCCATAATAAAAGAAACAAGAACATTAATTGTCACATAATGTTTATTCCCAATCTTTGGACCCTATAATGCTTTAAAACTAATAATAACATAAATACAACATTGCAATAATTATTATCGAAATAAAGAGATTTTATATTTTATCGTATTTGCGTCTCTTCTGTAAACTAAATTGAAAAAAACATTGTATTTTGATATATTTTTCTCGAATACATTTTACAAAACGACGCACTAAAGCAGACATGTCTACAAAGCAACGTTTTAAAAGCTCAACTGTCAATTTATATCTAATTTCAGTTATCCTAAACTAGACACCTATAAAAGTACTATTTTTATTAACTATTAGACACATAATATTGAACATATAAGTTCGATCGAGAAAACAATGGTTATATTATTTCGTTAATAAAAGATCTGTTACCTACGGGCTAATATATAAAACATTTTCCTATGTAAAGTCTGAATATGTTAGTTGTTACGGTTGTTCTCGACTCATGCTTGGAGACAATCAGTAGCTCTGAGTGGCTAGGTGGCTAGGTAGCTCAGCGGCTCAGTAGCGGGCTGACGCAGACAGGGTTTCAGATCAATAAAAACTTCGATAGAGGATGAGCTCAAATTTATTTGAATTAACAATGACGTCTCCAATGCCACAATACTCCATGAAGTAAGAAAAGAAAAGTAATGAACATCTATAAAAGTTGTAATAATGATAATTAAGCTAATTTTATCACTATTTTTACAATGTCATTATGTTTTTCTTAAACCACAATAACACTTTACCTCTGCTCTATAAGCATTAAATAATCCAAGTCACACAAATCTAACAATTAATTACTAACTATATAGTTTGTATGGTTTATTTTGCTCGATATACAAATAACTTTTCAGCAACGCACTAACTCTGGTCACCGAAATTAAAATAAAATGTCATTTAATACTGAATACGAAGCGAACTGTTCAAGTAATTTGGTAATTAAGCCATGTTAATACATTCTAAAATAACAATAAAGTAACGTACAAACTCTACGGCAACAAACAAACGGAACTTGCGCGACACTACTCGGGGACTATGCGTATTGCGTACTATGCGTCCTATGCGTGTTGCGTATTGCGTACGACTCACGTTAAACACAATCTAATCGATATTACATTAACGTACGAAAACAACACTTAGCAGGTATTTGATACTCCAATTATTTTGTCTTCTTTATTCTATTCATATTGTATCTCTTAGAATAGTATTTAACTAAATTTATTAAGGGGCACAGAATTGATATGTTTCCGATGCACGGCGTTTGTGTGATACCGCTTCACTTAACCTAACTTGCAAGGCGACGCTACACCCCTACACTACCCTATCACATGCGGGCCAATGTCACGCGTCTTTATATAAACAACGACGATCCGAACACCATCTATCTACTCGATTTCACAGTAAACGTTAAGAAAATATCTTTTTGTGGTTTACATTAACTTTTTGTGTTTAAATCCCTTAGAAATTAAATTAATCAGAAGTGTAGATAAATCCGAGTGAAAGGATAAGACGACAGCGAAGCGAATAATATAGTATGTTGGAAACGCAAGAGTGCTAGCGTGACATATAGCCGATTGCATTATAAGTAGTAGACGAGAATACAGAATAAACGTCTCTATGAAACCGCTTTTTTATTACTAATTACACATTAAAATATTACATGATGATATGTATCGAGTAGTCCCGCAAAAGGTGACGTAGCCGTGTCCGCAGCCACTGGACGTCTCTTACTCGCTATCTAAGGTTGTTGGACGGAATCATGGCGGCGTCGGCGTCCGCGCGCACGGCCGCCGTCTGCCACGCCGCGTACACCACCGTGCGCGCCGTGGCACGCGGCTGGCGTAGCTAACCAAACGTCAAGTCTGTCGATGGCTCCACAGAACATTATAACTATGATAGAGATTTCAAAGAGTGATTGATGCACATTATGTCTGAAGAGAGCTTAACATTGGTCGTTATCGACACAATAGAGCCATCGACACACTCACACAGAACAACAGAAAAGAACAAACAAACTTTTCGTTGTATTTTAGTATGCGCCTGAGGACGCCACTCGCCGAAGGTATGGGAGATCACTACTACATTATTACACAATTACTTACACACGAATTAGCATTATATATCGAATTAAATAAGTGAACATTGACTTAGCTTAATTATTATAACCGACAATGAATAATTAATAATATATAAGAGAATCTGAATTGTCAGGAGTTTTTGTGACACATAATATTGGTATACATATTAATGATTGATTTTCATATTATAATAATGGCTTGGGTATAAAACTGAATCTAAGTGTATATTTTGTTTAATAAATTGTTTGTTTCGTCTTTATTATTAGCAAAAGTAGGTAACAATAAAACAGTACAGTAACACAGTACAGTAAGATGCCTATCGTAGGTGTCCTCGTGTGTCACCGACTCACCGCGGGATCAGCCTTAACTTGGCTCCGTAACAAATGATGTCTGCATAAACTGCTGTGGCTTGAAAAAAAATAATTTGTCTTGTCCACAAAACATTGCAGTACAATGCGCCTACAAAATACAAGTTTGGTAAGGTCTGAGGTTAGTATTAAAATTATGTATAATCCTTTATCTTTGGTCTATACGCCACGACCGCGACGTTCGGTACAATGTGGAGTTACTCGTACAGTTACTATAAACAATGTATAAAATTTTGCTAAGTCAAAAATTGACGAAATTTCTATTAAATATTGACTAAGAGATTTCATAAGAATCCACATGCGGTACCTCTGGCCGGCGACCGACAGCCGTCGCGCGAGTACCTCAATAGATCTCTGTCGCGTCAACATTGTAACCCAAATATCCAAAACCTTATTTATATAGCCTAAGCAGGGATTTTTTTTTTACTTTTTTTTTGTAAATTTTACATGTTTACATCAGCAGAATACGTCACTAAATACCTATAATAACATTAATATTTCATTTTTGGTTTATTGCTATCTCGCACTGTGTACTTAAGTCGTCACCGCGACGTCCGCGACCCTTCCGTCGACACGTAGGTAACTAAGTATTCATTCTGTATGCGATAGTCAACTAGCTAAAAATAAAAAATATATTAATCTTCATTTTGATTAATCCTAACATTTCAGTAAATTTAAATTTCATTACATTGTTTCATTATTATGTATGAATAACTTTCATTAAATAGTAATGTAACTATGCTGATTGTCTACAATAAATACCCTTATCTAGTATTATATTATTCACCTAACGATTACACAATAAAAGTAACTACTAAATTTTAAATTAGATTATTACCAAAAAGCTCGTCCAAGCATGCAGATAGTAGAATAATGTTTCACTATTCAGCGTCGGCGCGCACGTCGCCGGCTAATTACAACTATATATTAATTAATATAATGATTACATTTAATTATTTAACTCTCATAAGGCCAAGGCTAAATTCTCGCAACAAGAGACAAGACTGAACTGATCTCGATTGTGTCGCATCGCATACTAACCGCGAAGAGTGAGGGAACCCGTACTAGTCAATGCAGAAATTCCAAATAAAAACTCCAACTTGTGAAACCACAGAGTTGAGAGTTGTCGAAATGATTTTAGGATTCTTTTTTCGCAAGGCACAAGAAATTTTGGTAGTCACCAAGTAGAGAAGGACACAAACAAACTGAACGGGTCAGTGAGTCGGCGTGAAGTTGAAGTAGTAGGAGAGGATGCGCGCGCGCACGCGAGCGTTCAGCTCTCTGTTCTCGTCTGTTGCAGTCGACAAGCAGCTCCGAGGGCTTCCCCGTCCTATCGCACAATCCTACTCAATATTATAATTATTGCAATAATTAATGTACAGATAGAAGGGACCGTAAGACCAACACTAGAGTGCCAGCGCGACAACGAGTGATTGAACATTATAAACGTTACTAAGAAAGTATTAGGTAAATATAATTTGAAATAGTCATGAAATTCATTTAAATACGCTAACATTATCGAGGCTAAAACAAAATTATCGTATTATTACATACAACTTCATTTAAATCATTCAACTTGGAATATTATTTAACAAAACGTAATCTTTCTATGAAGGGCACCTTTGGTTTTTAGCTTACTCGAATGAGATATATCCTAAAATGTTTAATTTCTGGTAATACACTATATTCATAACAAATCCTCTCAGTTGTATACATCGGCCTTGTAAAACAAATATACAAACTTTACCGTACAATAAGTTAGTTGTAAATAAATCTTATGTTACACGATAAATTGAATAATAATATTAAATAAACAGGCTACATTTATAGGAAATTAATAGATTTAAATAATAATATTTTATCATGAACAGTAAACAATAAACCTGGAATGTTAATAATAATACAATTAACACTTGCTAATTTTGGTATAAACGAAACAACACCACACCTCTGACGCTGGGAGTCAGGGAACATAAGAAAAGAGGAGACAGAGCTTCTAGTGAGGACGTAGGGGTGAGTGATGGCCTGCTCGGTCTCCTGCGGGTCCGATGCGATGCAGAGGAGCTCGACAGCGCGTCCCTCAGTGAGCTGGTTGTCAAGTGCCGAGAGTCACGAACGAGCTAATGCTGTTCGCCCTCTTCTCCGCCTTTGGCTCCCTGCGTAATGTAACACACGTTACTCACTCATCAAACATTAAGAGCGACGTTCTCTAAGGCTTACGAGTTAGCAGGCATTATGTAACTCTATATAGTGCGAGGTGCATGGTGAAACATTAGTAGGGTCGATCGCTTCAGCGCTCATGACACTTACGTCTTGGATTTCTTGTGCATGAGAGCCGAAGCATTATCGAATTTAACACATAGCACTTAAGAATATACTTTTTAGTATTTTTTCATATTATATGGAATGAATCTGTCATTATCAGTCATAACAGTCTTCAAGAAAAAGTAATATCACCAACTTATTTGACCGAAGCGATTTGGACAGATGGTATTTGGCTATCGGCTGAACGTGTATGCAATATCAAATCAGCCGTTGAATATAATGACAGACCCTACGTGACACTTAGAGAATATCAGACAGATGTAACAGAACTAAAGAGAGTGCGCGTGCATACTTCATGTGCGAGAATCCAGCCGTTGTGTGCCATCTTATGCCTCGCATATTCGAGGTGGATGGCGCCTTCAGAGCTGAGGAGCAGAGCCCCTTGCAGGCGAGCGAGCGCGGCGGCCGCGTCCGAAGCGCTAGCGAAGTCGACGAAGGCCACCGGGCCCGAGCTGCCACCGCCGCTGCCGCCGCTCAGCAGCCGAAGCCGAGAGAACCCCGGGCAGCTGTACCATCATACTCTATTGTGCCCAACTGCGCACTCGTACCCCCCTCAGTATGACTTTGTGTGTCTTTGAGACTGACCTAATGTGGTGGATTCTTGTAGCTAAATACAGAGAATGCCACATTCGTGAACAATGTTTGATAGTTTAGGAACGGTGATTCTTATTCAGAAAGCAATGTTTTTGAATGGTGCTTCTAAATTCTAGGATATATAAACTAAACAGTGCGACATTGTTCATCCGCCTTAATGCTGTGGATATAAATATCGCAGTCGGTGTGCGGCACGATACGTACGACATAAAAAGTAATATTCACGGCTCTCATATTGTGTGGTGTTATAGTGCGAACGTACGGCTAGTTGCGACAACTGTGGAGATATAGTGACGTTCGTCATGCTTAGGGTGGTACGGGTGCAGGCTTCAGATCTCACACAAACGATGTGGCTCAACCATATAGTTTCTTTTGGAATTTCCTTTTCAAATCAAATAGTTTGTGTGAGATAAAGTAGAGGCAAAATCGAAACATAAAAATTATAACCCAATAATGTTTTACGTGGACGACATAGTGATATTCGGTGCAACATGCACTGTGGAAAGTTAAATTTTATTAACTTCATATACATTTTCGAATGCTTTCATATGTTTTATTACCATATGTGTTGTGTGATCATGCACATAACATCGTGTTACTTTTCGACTGGAAATATTATTTTAGTGTTTCATTTGAAATTCAGTTAGTTCAATAATTGAATGTATACATTGTCTGACTATTTTCAGTCGAAAACTTGAAGCGTTTTGCACATATACGATTGCGTATAGGTTAATGTTGTGGACGTACCTGCTGAAAATTTCCTTAAGTTCATGTTCCGAGACGAACTGTCCGAGGTTAGCGACGAAGAGCGTCGAGCAGGGAGGCGCGGGGTGCGCCGGGTGTGCGGAGGGCCCGTTGTGGGCCGGCACCGCAGCACCCGGCGAGCCCAGCGCGGGCGCAGGGAGCACGCATGCGCCCAGCGTCAGGGGGGTCTGGACATTATTACCATGATAATAAGGTCCAAACTCCTAGTAAAGTTTGAATTACATAAGAAACCGCCCGGACAGTAAGCGGCCGAGCGTCCTGCGTTACACTAGTTCCTGTGCGTGCAAGTGCAGAAGTTTCTCTTGATCGTGCTGGGTGCCGGATTTTTTTAAATTACACGTAACGCAAAACGCTTGACTGCTTACTTTTAATACACAGTTATACAATAGATAAATAAGATACAGCCTAAACTCAAAGCTATTGAAACTGAATGTGATGAGCTTTTGGTAGAAATTATGAAATGAATACAGAGCAACAGCAAGCAATATTCGAAAGCATTGTGCAAAGATTAGGGAGACTCGGCATAATCAGCATACAGGTTTCACTATACAGAGGTGTAAGACGCAACAAAACAGTAATTGGCTATTTTTATCTTGTACCTTCACTGTATGCTGAAACCCCACGCTTTAGCATCAAAGAGTTGTTTGGGTAACATACGTGGTGTGGCCTATCGGCGGCAGCTAGTCAGAGGTAGGATCGCACTGGCGCCATCTGCGGGTGGATGGCGGGGTGCACCAGTCCGTGCGACAGCGTCGGCAGCTCGCCGCCGTACGCCAGCGGGTGGTGCCACAGCTCACCGCCGCCCGGGAAGAACGGACTCGCTAGGTCTGTCCACCACAACAACAACGTCAGCGGGCGCACATCACAATCAAACAAGCTGTGTCAGTCTGTTAACGAATTCAATGTTCACGACGTAACTATGAGTGTGATATTAGAATACTGCTATAGAAAATTATTATTTACAATGTGCTTGTAACATGTTTTCACGGTTCTGGAAAGTTCGAGTACAATTTTCAAAATCTGAAGGAAATACAGAAATAATAAAGGTTTTGATACCATATTAGTTCTTCCAATACCTGTTCCGGTATGATCTCGTAGAAGATGACAACAAAAATTAAAACATCATGAATGTGGTAGCATGAAAACATGTAAAAGTTGACAACAGTGGTAAGAACCCGACAGATCAATCAATAGCTTCGCGGAGCTAGGCCTTGCGTGGTACGTGTAAGCGTCACAGATACTTGCCCTTCGCGATTGCTCGACGCCCCGATTGTACCCATTACGTGCCTACTTACACCCTCTTAGAGCATTACGTCCGGGACTCCGGGCAGCATTCGTGAGGATACGAGCATAAAGTGTAAGGATCAGCACAGACACAGGTCGTGCGATTTGATTAGTGTGTAGAGGTACGGTATGGGTGTGGGGGCCTTCGAGCGAGCGCCGGGCGGTGTGTGCGTTCGGCGGTACTTACGTCCAGTGAGTGGGTGCATCAATGCGGGGTGTGCAGCTGGCGCGGCTGTGGCAACTGCCGGCTTCGGCTTGCTGACCTTCGTGTTGCTTTTAGCGAACTCCAGCCGAATCGTTTGCGGCATGTCGGGGTCGAACCGGACGCCCTGCTGTGAACAGCCGCGAGCGGTGCGGCGCTCCGATATAATGACGATGGAAGGGCGGCGCCGCGGGTCCCAGGGTCCCCCGCGACCGCTGGGTGCGACCAACGATTGCGCGGGTTGGGAGGGCGTCGGTATCAACACGTTATTTGGATTGCATCGATATCATTAACTATGATCATCTTTAACCATAAATCCCAAAATCAATTTTCATTAAAAGTTACCTAAACAGGACAGCTTATGTGTAGGGGTTCGGAAATAACAATTGGTTCGTCAATTTTGTCTCTAAATTGGATATACATTCGATAGAATCGAGAGGTCCGCGCCTGCGCCTGCTAAGGTGACGGAACACAGTGCTCGGGATGTGACATCAAAACCTGTCAAACAGTGACATGCATTGCGAACTCGTATTTACACCGTGACATGATCGGTCTCAGTCCGGCGCGGCGGTCCTCACAGCTCAATGACACCGACTTGATGACCCGGCACGCGGCGTGGTCTATTCTGTATGTGCATGGGTTTAGCATAACTTACGATGCGGTTACTCGAGTCAGGAAAATGTTATTCCAAGTCTACAATGAGAATATTAACTATAGTGCTCATTGGCTGTGTTTGAGGCATGTGATGAGAAGAGGTTTAGTAACACCGTGCGTTATACATGTTTAGTATTTACAATAGCATATTGAGCTTCGGATACCTAGGACATATCTCAGTCTTTCATTGAGATACTGCGGCCCTTGTGTTACCTATCATACTGTGTTCGGAAGCCATTCAACTGATTAGGCGTTGTAGTGTACGTGGAAACTTTTAGTTATTGTGTGATTTTCCGCATTGTAGGAAACATAAAATCATATTAGTAAGATTTTATTGAGTTTTCTATCTGTCAGTTATCTACGGATAAAATATTTTATTGAGTTCGCTCCAATATGCTGAGGCAAATGTTTGGAGGCGTTTCGCAGAGATATTGGGTCAAACTCAATGCTTAGTAGTAGCAGTTTAGGATAAATTCTAGAGCTATGAGACTTTGTGACAATACCAACCTGAAGATCTTGTTTAGCAGCCTCGGCGCCGGCGCGTGTGTGAAACGTGACGAAACCGACCGGCTGCAAGAAAATGTACCATGTAACGCATTACATTTTATATAACATATTATTTTTTATGTAACACATAGATATAATATTTTATGGCATTACGGAGATACCACAAACATCACATAATATGATGTCAGTTCAATACGAAATTGGCGAATTTAGTGGCGTAACATGCCCGAACCTTCCGTCTTTCGCATTACGGTTCAATTTTTCACTAAAATATATTGATGGACATAAAAATATATATCACACAAACTAATGTTAGCTTAATACATATTCCTATTCATACATGTACAATGGCATGCGTATGTTATTTGTGTAAACTCACCGAAGCTGTTTTCCCATTCTTGCTGGTAACCTTTAGCAGGGAACCCTCATAACCCTGTACAAACAAAATTACAATGATTATTTTAACTTTGTTATCAAAAGTTCCCCCACGAGTGTAATGTTTGGTGAAACTTTTAGATAGGACTACATTATCAAATTGCTAAAATCGTCGGTGTCATTCATGTCGCAGTAAAATTCTATTCAGACGTAATAATGTTTAAAACTACCTAAAAAAGGTGGAAGGTACCCGGCGGTGCCAGGCGCGGCGTCGTCACGCGATTCCCTCACTAAAACTAACCCCGGCTTAACTTTAGGCACCTTTATGTTTGTGGTGCCATCCGTGCCAGCCGAGGATGGAGTGTAATCCCCCTTATCGGTAAACAGAATCGATTCAATCCGAATATTACGAATCGGAGCATGACATTTGATATTTACGGCACAGTAATCCGAATCGAGATCTAGTCGCGTGACGAAAACGATGGTGCTTTCCCGTTTTTATTTTCTCTCTCGATAAATATTTTGACATTTCTATTAGTTTCTGATATGTTGTAAGGAAAGGTTTACATTTGTCAACATTATTCCTTATTTTGAGGTAAAATACTCCAACACAAAAACATGCTATTCTTGGGTCAAATAGTATCTAGTATTTTTCCGACATTGTTATTTAGTTCCCAAAATAACCTCATGTCTAGACAGATAACACCGACGATCGACATACACCGAAATAGACTTCACTCAATTAATTTCCCAATTCTCTAGAACAAATAAAGTAATTAATTGGGTACATACCTCATACGCTCGAAACAGCAGATAGAGCTCCCGCGGCTTGGCGTCCATCGGCAGGCCACTGACGAACAGTGTTCGCACCTGCAACAATACAGCGTCCATTGAAATGTTTTATTTTATTGCATTCCCTCTCTATTGTAAAGGAATTGGTTACATGTAGCACATTCAGGGTTTAATAGGTTTGTGTAAACGTTTTACGAAGTTGTTTATTTGTATGGTAGGTACCTTTATTGAAGTACATCTGATAAAGTGTGTCGATAATGGAGTTTTCGTCAAAAACAGTTAATTCAAATAATACTGATGTTTAGAACTGATTAGCTCTTAAGCTATGATTAATTATAACAAATATAAAAGCAAATCAATGTTTCGTAAAAGTGATGTTTTCACGCGAGGCAGAAATGACGTTGTCTATTTTTAACCGACTTATAAAAAAGGAGAAGGTTATTTGTTTCTTACTACGAAAGTAAACTAAACCTACTCGTACAATGAGAAATGGATACCGGTAAATCGATTTACACCATTAAGTTAAGTTTTCCACGAACTCAATGATTGACGATTCAATTATTATTTGTTAAACAGAGCGTACTTTGAGTGAAAGCCGGTAAAACCGCTAAAAGTATAACAACAATATTTACAACAAATCGTTTTGTTAGCAGAACAAAAAAAATAAGACGGAATATTCACGTCAAACTTTATAGGTTCAAATAGATTCAGAAAACAACGCAAAAAGATATCAAAAGAGTCGCTGGAAGACTTAACAGGCTATTTTTCCTCAATAAACAAAGAAAATGTCGGACAATTTTCACAAACAGCCACAAAGGAGGCATAGAAAACTTTCAATGCCGGCTTTTTCCGATTCTTTCATCGGTTTTGTAAACGGTGCAGCGCATTAATTCGACGGGTCCATTTAATGAAATAAAACAGAGCCAGTAATGGCGGCGCGATTTGGCGCGTGTGGGAAATGGAGATTAATTGCTGGCAACACCGACCGCCGCCGACGCTGACGCCATCTTGTTGCGCACTTTATTTATGCGTCTGAGTGCGCTTCCTATTACCTTACAATTTTTAGACGCATAATTAGGCGACAATAACTCAATGGCCGGGTGTTTTATGTCGAAATGACTTCTAAATCCAGACTTTAACCAAGTTTGAAGGGGCAACCTTTGAACTATTGTGAACTGTGGTTTATCCACGCCTACACAATCATAGTCAATGCTTTTAGTAGAAGGGGTATTAAATTATTGTTCTTACAACAATGGAAGCGAACGAACATAATTATTGTATTAAGTATGAATACTGCGAATACTATAATACGTAAGTTACAACTAAAATAGTTTAAAACGAACTATTTTAGAATTATCATACCGTACATATGTAGATATAGAGAGTAAGTCTATATTCCTTTACTATACATTTTCATCCGCTACAACAGCTAGTGAAAAAATACAAAAAATGTTGCCATGCTATAAAAAAGTCATCGAAACGTGACGCAGCTCTAACAAATAAAGATTTGAGGGCATAATATTTGGCCGGGGAGTGTTGATTTATCAGGTTTTATCAACATTAGGACACTTGCGGCGAGGGAGGTCCTCGGTCCTCGTATATATTTTATCGGCATCCGTGCCCCGGTCAGTGGCAGAATGTCGGACCTTTATGTCGGCTATTTTCCGGTCGAATGCACGGGAATTCCCCGTTTCGGCGAAACGCGATATTTTTACAGCGTCATTTTTTAATATTGCGGTATGCCGAAGGAAATTATTACATAAATAAGTGCTGGTGCTTGTGTATTTCTTATGAGGGGTTGATAAGGCGTTGGTGGTGGTTATTATCATGCCTACTTAATTTTCAGAAGTGTAATGAGTGGAATAGTTTTAGCTGTGAATGTTTTTTACAGCAACATGGTGTTGCTGTGCAAAATTTTACACACAATAAAACCATCAGTTGTATTTAGTATTACATAATTATCAATTAAACAACCAATATTTTATCTTAAAACATTATATAGACCGCTTAGTATTACTATTGCGAAAGTTTATTGATCGAGGTCATCTCAGTCTAGAAACAGCTTTATTATAACAAAGTTAATTATGTCAACGATTTTCCCGATTTTATGTGAAAATTTCATCGCTGGAAAATTCTAGAGATCACTTTCATTTTATCGAACATTTTTCTCGAACCAGAAAATAAAACCTGCACCGTTGGAAGAGTTTTAGTTTGAAAATATAAAATGTATCAGTATAGATGATGTTAGATAGGTAGGTACAGCATCCTCGGTGTAGCTATCACGGGAGTCGTGAGTTTGGATCCCGGGAGAGTAATAAATATCTGTTTCTGCTATATGCAGTCACTTTGGATTTCCTAGCATGAAGGATAACTCGGATATAGTTAAATCAATTTAAGGGATAAAGAAGAAATATGTTAGTGCTGAAATAATGGCGGAACTTTGTCTTTGGAGAATTATTTTGCTGAGAGTTTGTAGAACGTAGATTGTATCAGTTTCTTAACTTCATTCGGAAGCTGTAAAAGTCAATTGAGAGAGAACGAGCTTCTAAACGCCGTTTGTGGACTAACAATTTGTAACGTTTACGCTTACATTAGTGGGATTTTAAGCCTCAGCACCTTTTTTGGGGACCGTAAATAAGATTTTAAAAGGACATTTATCTAATTGACTGTATTTCAGCAATGATACGAGTATGTATTTGTTTCTTTGTAAGGATGTTGATAAGCAGTTCCTAAAATAGGCGTAGAATATTACATATTATACGTAGATCTATCGCCTCCTTTGATACAGTCTGTAACTTGCTTTGAGACATTCGAGAGGCCACAGTTCCCGGAATTTCGTGATAAACAACACGTCTATTGATAAATATGTACAACAAAATATTCGTCAAAGCTTTATGATTCGTTCAGCGTACGTGCTACACAAAATTATTTACACACATTTCTATCACAGAATTCCGTCAAAAAGAACCTAAAAAATATGAATTCCAATCCAACACTTGTATTAAAAGCAAGGCTCGTAGATATAAGAACGTCAAATGCCGGCACACCTAACATATTTCGGGGAGGGAAGGGTGGGCCGTCCAGTGACCGGTCAGTTTGAAAATGCTCCTCCACGTCGACCATTTTACAGTCGGTTGCCCCCGAATCCCTACGCTCACTATTGAGTTATGTTTTATACTCGGCCGAGATGGGAGAAAGGGAATTTCCCGAATAACACATGTACTGAAAAGTTTGCGCGCTGTGATAACAACTTTTCTTTTATTAGATATTCACTGCACTGGTTGCAAGTAGAGTCCGCTACTGCAATAGGACAAGTTGCTTTGTATATTTTTTTAGTAATTACGTTAAAAGGACATGTGTGACGACTTTGTGTTATTACTTTTCGGATTATAGTCTCGGAATTAATGGAAAGCTCAATTATAAAATGTATTTTTAAAAATTATGTTCGTTGGAATACAATATCGAATAATTGAATAGGTTATTCTTAACAGGTGTTAAAATAATCAGTCGCGATGCAACACAGGGGTAACCATGGCAACGAACACAATAAAATAACAGTTTTCGTTGTTTGGTCGAAAAATGCTGATGCATGAATAATAGTGATTTACGGTGTAAAACCTCATTCAGAAGACATCTGGTACTTATTGAAAGTTATTCATAGTTAAAGTGTGTTTAGGTTACCTAATAATGTCCTTTTGTAGTTTATTTTTGGTTTATTTATTTCATTTTATTTAATAGTTTTTAACTATTAATCTAAATAGATTAAATATAAAATAATAATTAAACACTAGTTTAAACGGTTCATTTTTTAATTTCGTGTATGACGTTTAAACAAAGTTATCGCGTTACGTTAACGTCATGTAAATCAGAAACGTCAAAAATATAATAAATTAAATTATTTGGGGAGTATGTCTCCAAGCAAAGGTATTTTTGGCCTTGTCTATTAACTCTAAATAATTAAAGAAACCATTAACATATTCTTTATTAATTACCTCATGAAAATATCTCACTGTTCTTGACTTCTTATTTATCACGAAGAAAACGCCAGCGTGGTATAAGTGGTCTATTTTGAGCTTATCTCAATTTTACGCCTTTACGGTTCTGAAAGCGGAACGAACATTTTGATCTGTCCAGAGACACCGATACCATCGCTGGTTGACGTTAATACGACAGGCCGCAAAAATAATTTATTTTTCCTCTTTAATATGATGAAGTATGACACGTATTTAAGACACGGTGCTATATTTCTTCATGCTCGCACGCGGTTTCTATTGAGTTACCTCAGACCAAGGAAGCATGGTACAACACGGAGGAAATCTATATCTAATACCTACTCAGCAGTGACTTGAACAAAGCTGCCATTGGTTGTGATGATAATCAGCAGTTACGGCAGAACATATTTCGTGTACATTTTTAATTATGCGGGAGCTGCGGTTCCCGCATGCGAGCGACCCCCGGAACGAAATAAAACAATGCCACGAAATTAGTCCCTTTACAATGCTGCATTACCTTCCTTTAATTCTCAAAACGCATGCGCATTATTCCAAGAGGATAAGCAACAGTTTTTTTTTTTAATTGCTTCTATCAAGACCACTGATCACCAATTCGTTTGTAAAAATTAGTGATCAAAGTCGACTACACAGCCAGTGAACCTAGATCATCTAATCATATGATAATGCGTTGAACGTAACACATAATGATCGTATTAGTGTAGAATCGTGAATGAGTAATCAAAGAGGAATGTGGAGCGTTTCAATGCACTCCACAATGGTTAATAGCTGCAAGCTATGGTGCCTAATCATGTGTGAATTGGCAATACATGTAAGAGTACATAGGTAAAGTCTTTTTTTTTTTATGGAACTTTAGATTTAATTGTTTTTGTTACTGGGATTGAACTGTAATACTATTAATATATAAAATAATAACTTTTTATACAAAAAAAAAAAATTGCCAAAGTTTGGCCTGATTAGAATTTTTCGAAAGACAGCATCATTTCCTCGCCCGTATCCCAATTTATTTGTGTTCGGCGCAGCATGTCTTCTTCTTCCTTACTTCTCTATTACTCGTCATCTCCAAGGAGGTGACTCCTTTCTAGCCATATCATCTTTCACACAATCAATCGTTATTTTGCTCCTCTTCTACTCTTAAAGCATCATACAAAAAAAAATCCTCACCACATTTTCCTCATTCCTCCACATCACATGTCTATACCACGATAACCGATTACCACACAACTTCTCAATCGCCGGCGCCACTTTTAGACTTCTGGAATTTTTCGCAAGTAAATCGGCTAAATTATTAGGTATCACTCAGAGATAATAAATAGCAACAGTAGGTAGAGCTTTTATTGAAACATAAATAACCAAAACACAATATTTTTATTTAATGACGTCTCCTGTCATGGCTATCAAAACTGAACTGCCAAACAATTTGGAAATCGAACAAGCAAGGGTCAGTACTGCGACATGATCGTCACCGATTCCGATGCATTCGAATATTAATTTAATACATACCAGTGTTGCCCGATGTGATAATAGTAATTGCGCGTTCCAATTGGCAAACCGATTCCACTCGCATCGACAATTTTCAAAATAAAATTATTAATTTCACTGACGTTTATTGTTAAATATTATCACGTTGTAGCTTTTTAAAGTTGGTTTTCAATTGTTTTAATGTGCTCATTTGATTGTTAATTATTATTAAAGGGAAGTTATTTGTAGAATTTGTATTCGATATTAATAACAGAATTACACTGAAGTTTTATAATAGAAAATAAAAAATAATATCGTTGAAAAACTTTATAGAGATCATTTTTATTATATTTTATTTATCTACCCGGCAACCTGGAAAGCAAGCGGGCCTTGTTGACATTCAATAAACAGCGCCTATAAATAAATGAAAATAAAAATAAAATACGGATAAAGGTGTATTCACACGATCGATCGCACGGGCGTGCATCCGAAGCGATTGGAGCGGAAACGCCTGGGGCAGTGCACAGCGAATTTATCATACGTTAGTGTGTTCGTACCTAACTTTCAACGTGCAATCTCGCATGGTAGGTAGTTTGTTTACCAAGTGTGATTAATAACTATTACCTATACCGAATATAACGATCGGCAGCGAGCTGAGTCAACAAACGCCCGATCAAAATTTATAAATGGGATATTGTTATAGTATGGAAACCATTTTAGTTTTAGACTAAAAAGTGCAATACCTGTGTGTGACTGTAGAACGATAGGTAATATGTACCTTATAAGTGCGTTTGAGTTCATAAAATCTGAAGTAGGTCTGAAAAACTTACAGGAGGAAAACAATTGTTTATTATTAAAACGCTAAAGAGAATACGTTCTCGTTAGGACTATATAGAGTATAAAGAGCACTGGCATGTTGATAGGCAGGATTATTTAAGTATGAGTACGTATCTACTAGGTACTGCGTACTATATTATTTTGTGTTAAATCTGTTGTCAAGCTTCAAAAGTATTAAACAATAAAACTGTCCAAAGAACAAAGGATTGATCAAATCGAACATATGCGCCATCTGCCCGCCATGTGAGGACGTATCATTTTCAATTCCACACACAAAAATACACGCAAAATAGAGGTAGGTATAGGCCCACAGAAACGGGCAAAAAAAAGTAAAAACACGCTACCACGGTTCTACATCCAACAGTACAAAGAGCAATAGAAATTAAATGTCATGGAGTCATCAATAAAAGGAAAACAAATGAAAATCAACCTTTTCATTTTTACCTGATGGTTGGGATTGGTACCTGTGGGGTTCGCTTTGGACTGCTACCCTCTTTGTTGTATAGCCTTAGTCTTTTCTAAACCATTGTTGTCTAAGAAGCCTGTGTAGTGCAGGCAAACAATATTTCACGGAAACATAAACAAACTTCTGTTTGTTTGAAATTACCGTATTAAATTGTTCGGATTTCCACGATATTGTTTACGAGATTTTTTTTCCAGGAATCTTAAGAAACCGGTTTACCATTATGAAAGGATCCATAACTGCGTATTACACTTGGTTGCATTGCATGGGGCAACAGTAACCGAAAGTCTTGTTATTCGATTTCGGTTTCCGTAGTTGATTGAAACAGCGGGTGCGCTGAATAGAAAATCGGTGGTTAACTTTTGTTTTATCCACTCTAACGAGAACTTTGGCAATTCATTTGTTTTCTCCTTTTACGGCTGGTCGGATGAAAAAGTAAACCGGTGCTGACGCATTGTTTTCTGTTGGCCATTTTCTGTTGCAATCCGAATTAGCTGGCGTTCTACGAAGTCGGGATGACCGATCCGGATTTGTAGCCATGATTTGGATTCATTTATATTTAAACGTATTGTGCTTTAATATTATATTTCTACAGTAGAAATTTCAGGAAATCGTAACCTCTCAACACACTTAGGTCAAAATAAAATAAAATAGTTTTTTTGCACCTTCACGTAAAAATATGGTATATACCTTCAATAAAAATAGGCCTTATGGTAAGTAAAGTTGCATGTTAGAATTGCAGTCAATACCTAAGCAACCAAACAATTTCCGTGAACCTATTTAAAAACTCATATTCAAAATTCCCCCACACGACAACTGCAAACCAGGCAATAAAGCCGGAAAAAACCTAAATCAATAACTGAGAGCGTGCCGATATAAAACTGTGTGAAAACTTTGCAAAATGAAGTGGTAAAACTTCTCGGGGCAATTTTTCTTCGGGCCGTCAATGTCAGAGGCAATATTTCACGAGTTTAACAGCGCCGCGTAGATATCGATGCCGTGGGGAATCCCGGTCCGACTGGATGCTCGATGGACGTTGCTCAGGGAAACCAACTAAGTCAATTTGTGTGTAAATAGTTTGCTGAGTTATTATTTATGTTATCTTTGTTTTAATTGTGTGATAAATGTCAGGTTGGAGGCCTTGGAGGTGTTTATGTAATCAGGTATCTATCTACTTGTATTTAAGAAGGTACTTAATTGAACTTTTAATTGAATAGCATTTATATTTTCCTCAACTTGACGACTCCAGACATCTTCCTACCAGTAATGGTTTCCGATAAGTGCTTTTAATGCCTTTTCCTCGTATAAACATTAAATGAAGAAGCGTTTTCCTTAAATTGAACGATTGACTGAGATAGAGATATTTCTAATTTTTCGGTTGACCTGCGCCGCCACGATTGTAGCACTAGGAAAATAGATAAAACGAACGCAAACAGACTGGAAAAGTAGAGAAAAAGAGCCGAGCGACCCGATGAACAAGCGGAATATACCAACTAATTGAAATCATTGAACACACTTCAAATATTTAACTGGACCGAGCTCTTTTAGATAATATTTCAGCAACTTTGATTGAATCTTTCAACTTTCCTGTTATTAAGACATTATTGATTGAAGACCAAAAACACGGTGGATCGACTGTGTGAAGGATGATATACATGGCTAGAAATGAGGTGCCTGATGAGATGACGAGTATAAGGGAACTAAGGAAGACGAAGACATGTTGCGCCGACCCCACATAAATTACGATAAGGTCATATTGATAAAAGTCATATTATTAAAATAAAATAAAAAGATTTTTAAGTGAGTAGTAAACAATATCCGTTGATATCACAATATTAATGACTTCATCCGACCCTTTGTCTCTTCTCAGAGTAATGTTTTCTTGAGGAATCCCTCCAGGGGCGCAAAAACGTCTATTTAACCACTATCATTAATAACTTGGACCTCTTTTCGGGGATTACTTGCAAGAAATACGATCGAGGATATTGTACTTCAATGGGTAGATATATGAGTACATTAAGTATCAGTATGTTACCTTTTAGTTAATATACTCGCTTGGAAAATATATGTGGAAAAAGAAAATTTACGGCCAGTCATGAAGAACGATCATCTTCCAGACCACATGCGTGTTCAGATTTATATACAAAGTTTAGTTTACTTCTTGTTCTTATCGTAAACACGAGTATGAATAAAAGTTGAACGTAGAACACCACAAGATATTATTTCACCTAAGACGAGAACTCAACTCACAATAACGTAGGCGGTAATCCTTCTCGTATAAATTTATCGATAAATGAACAAAATCAAAATAAAATATTCGGTATACGAGCAAAAGTAAAAACGGAAGCAAAGAAAGAGTTCCAACGGAGCAATATTGCCGACCACCTGCTCCGCTGAGATAGGGATCATAATGTTAATTTAATTAAAGGACTAATCTAAATTGCAGACGACCCAACACTCCGCCGACCATTAAAAGGATATTTCGTCGCCAACACTAAGTTGGGAAAGTCGCTGATTATAAATATCTTGGAAAACAAGTCAGGGGAGACGATTTACAGTGAAAACATCAAGTAAATACCGAACTTTGTGGAAGTTTTAATCTGCAGGGTATATTTTTTATTCAAATTGGCCAAGTAAATATGTACAAGTATAATAACATTTCTGATGAGAACGAACCGTGTAAACTTAATTTAGGACAAGACGTAAAAGAAAAGAATTTGGAATGACAATAAAAAGCAACGTATAATAAGAACTCAGTGAAAATATTCTCGAATGTAGTGTTTTGTGGAAAGAACTTGTTCAGGAGAATAGCCCCACAATCATAGTTGATGAACAGCTATATTTAATTAAAAGGCAAGTAGGATACTTATCTAAATTGCAGACGGCCGGTTTAAGTTTCATTAAAAGGGGTTCTCCGTCTCTACACAAGGAAGAAAAAGTTTTGCAGCGATAAAGATGCCTTTCGTCTTGAAAGCAGACAAAACTTGTTGGGAGGTGGGTGGAAAACAATTTATTATTTCCTTTGATAGCTAAGAATCTCGAAAGAATTTGCTAATTTTAAATGCTCAATGCACGATTATTCTTCTTTGTAACTATTTATTTCGTTGGAATATAGTTTGCGCACTTTTTTTCGTTTCTTTTCGTGAATTAAATGTCAACTTTTTGGGAATATTCTGTCCATTAGCTTTTGATCGGCTTATTTTTGGGTAAAATAGTATTTCTAACTGTTATGCTTTGATTTAAGGTAGAATTTGGGTAATCGAATAATGGGCAAAGATAATATATAATGAAGAGACAACAGCCGATATCAATTCAAATTGGGGGGAGCGGTCCGTTACAGCACTGGCCCGCTGGTCCGCCCAAATTATGTTCAATGGATAATTAATCGTCCCTGTTCACTTCAATAACAATGGAGGGCCATATCGAGATAGATCGATCATTATAAAGCTATATTGCACGGATAATATCACTTTAACGACCTTTAAACGACTAATGATGCGATATTTTTTCGCTGTTGACCTTTGAAATTACCTGGACGATGGGGACTTTGTTTGTTTTGCCCTTTGTCAGTGAAGCCTCGCTTGTTTGTTCCGCCGCAGTGACCACTTGAGCTGCTGTACTAAATGATGAAGTTCCGAGGACACGAAGTACTCTGGTTTGTTTTATTTGCTATTTTACAAGAAGTATTGTGGTTTTGGTGTTTGTGGTTTGTAGAATATGTCCTTTACTCAAAAGTGCTGCAAACATATTTGAAAGTACGACTATAATAATTGTACCTAGCTATTTAAATATCTATGCATGTTAAAAATAATTATGACACCTGGCGTTGCAAGAACTTTACGACTTTCTTGCGATTTATCCTCAAGAGAAACATACTTGAGCTCGGTAGTATTATTTTAATGGAACCCCAAAGAGAGGGTCGCTAGCAATTAAAATTTTCCATTTTATTAAATTAACGAGCGGAGGCAAGTACGTCGAGTAGGTACTCCACTAAGCTTTTTACTTGTGCAAATATAACGATATTTTATATTGACAAATGCGTATTTAGATATAATCTAAACCTGAAAAGGTTCAGCGGTAAGATAAATATAGCGAGAGTTAACGTTTCTTTGATTTCGTATTCTATATTTGTTTATACAATCAAAGTGAAATAATCCCTTTGTAAGGCCCGGGACAGACCTGCGGGGGTTCTCTAACGAAAACTATTGGCAACGATAAACATACAGGGTTACAAGGAAACTGGGTTTGTCTCATCCTATTTGAATTTCAAATCCGTGTGCAGGTGAGGATACGATTGGGCCCAACTTCCTGCACGGTTTAGATTTACCAGCCTCAATTGAATCCAGCGTTGGAACTTGCACTGTGTATCTCTTTGATAAAGGGGCTTATGATACTGTACTCGAAGATTTTGTCTTGTGTCAGTTGGAATATTTTATCCAAACTTATTTTCCCACAATAATGACTTTTTCTTGTTTCTGTAACTACGAGTACTACTATACTTATACTTACCTACCCTGTCAAAAAGATTTCCGATTTCGAACCAATTCCCGAACAATAATAACGTGTTATTGTCGTCTTGGTTGACAGCGTAATATTGCATTAATAATAATGGCTTTCTAGCCCATTGCTCGAGGGCATTATACCATCCCTTTTGTCTTACCGGCTTTCACTAACTTGCATGGGAAGGTAATATAATCTTGTACATGGTCGTTTGTTTTTGATCAGATTTGGTAAACAAGGGATGTAGAGGTCTAACAACGGTTTATGTTAAACCAAAACAAACAAAATCTACCTGAAGTAAAGAAAATAACCAGCGAGTAAGAAAGGCTGGGGAAATCTCCGTTTCATTGTCTAAAATGAAAACAATAATTCACCCAAAACGACGGTACTGCGCCGATCATAAAATATGATTTTCATTACAACATTCCTTAAGACATGTGTTACACTAAATCATTTATGGAACAAGGTATAGTTTGTAGCATATAAAGCCGTAAGTTCCTATGAAGGCTACGATTAAATTCTTTATTCCTGAGGAAGGGGGAGAGGAAATTCCGCCACTAGACGTCTACATCCACGGCAATTTTTCACAAGTGTATATCTGCGGACGCACGGCATTGTGAGCTGGTACAATATTTAAGTTAATGTACGTCGATAAATAACGGCGTATAGTATCATATTTTATTCCAAACATTTTTATTTTTGCCAAGAAATTGAGTAATTCGGTTATCAGTTGGAAAAATGGTAAGAAAGTGTTTTGTTTCAGGCTTCATTAAACATCGCTGTTGTACGAGAATGTTGCCGATATATCTTAAGTACTTACAAGACCTACACGCAATACAGAATATAATAAATTTCAAGGCCTTTACAAAAACTGGTAGTACTAAACTCTTGATGTCTTTTCGTACTTTATGGCTTGTATTTAGAAATGCTGACTTGCAAACATTAAGTTTATCATAAAAGACTCTTTTATTATAGCCGGCAGTACCGGCCACTGCTCATAACTTGCACCAAACCGATAGCTGTATCTCAGCAACCGCTTCAGACCATCTGATTGATGGCTCTAATCTCCACAACTATAGAATTTGTACGAAGATAGATAACCTCTGCACACTGCGGTTTCCACATAATGTTTGCTAAAGGAATTCAAAATATTGAGTGGGAAGAGAGAGGTATCCCCGTCTTTGCGATACATTGATCAAATGTCTCGGAGCGCGGTCAACTCAATAATAGATTGAGAGTCACATCAGTTATATGAGTCAATTTAAAGAGCGAATTCAATCAGTCCAAACAAGCAGAAAATCGAACCCCAAATCATCCAATCGTAGTAAATCTCAAATTCCGAGTACGCAGCTAAGGAGCGGCCCGTCCCGGCCAAGTCCCTGATTTAAATTGCAGATGGCCCTCGGGAACGAACGCCGACTGCCGCGATATGCTAATCATAGTCAAGCCAAGGATTATCCCTGTTTACACTTAACAAACTCACTTAATTTCGCACCGACCGATGTCTTGCCATATTTGTTGTCCAAAATGTTGAATAGTGGACGGCCTAAATCTGACAGGCGAATTAAGGGATATTAATTTGTTACTGTACTGTGTCTGTTTGTAATCTTATTCATAACTTGGTGGAAGTCTGTCACAATGTTTTTTTAAATGTGAATGGCTAATTACGAATTGAATTTTATTCGATTTTTGTTTTCGTGCTGTATTTGGAGACATGATAAGACCCATACTTTTATACAGCGTGTAACAGAAAGGGTATAATCATATGGAATACTGTGGTACGGACCATCAAACTGAACAACTTTCTCTATGGGACCACTATCGAAATCGTAAAAAAATAATCAGTTGTCCCATACATTTGGGTCGAGTAGGTATTGAAATTTTGTATAGGACAGCTTATTTTCTTTTTACGATTTCGTTGATGGTCCCATAGAGAAAGTTGTTCAGTTTGATGGTCCGTACCACAGTATTCCATATGATTATACCCTTTCTGTTACACGCTGTATATTTTCTTGATTATAGAAAACTTAAGTATTTATTTATCAACATATTCATTTTGATATAAGACTAATTTAAATTGACAGTTTCATAGCGAGTAGACAAACAATCCCTATAACAATATTATGCTCCTTTTTTTACTTCGATGGAGTCCCAAACAATGTATTCTTGAATAAGCTTATGTTGTAATAACATGCGTCTGTTTACGTCACAAATGCTATTCATTGACTGACCTCAATATTATGCAGTTTTGTATGAAACAGACAAAGGAGTATAAAATACTCAAGGTCTATTAATTAATGTTAACTATATAGTTACCTTTTGAAATAATTATCTTAAATCGATGCAACTTGAATGTCTACTTTGGCTTAATCATTGTAGTGTAATTTGTTAGGGGATGGCACTGTTTGCCGAGATACCGGATCCGTCCTATTTCGGCAACAGAGGATTACATATTAAAAACTTGTACACTAAGTCTTTTAAGTATTCTAATATGTTTTAGTTCAAAATTTTGTGGTGTAATAAAAAAATTGAATTTGAATTAATTAATGTTGAATTAGATTCGAGATAAAACCTCTTCTATTTTTTTTTTGTTAATGGCTTCTCGCAGTTCAGCCTTGAGGCTGGATACTGCTTAACCGGTCTAATCCTGTGGATGCCTTGAATTTAAGGCCTCCAGCCAGGGGTAAAATCTCTTCTATATCTATTACTGTTTTTTTTTGCCGTTATTTTAAGTTGTTAGCATAACTTTAAGTTAAAGACGTCGAAATTTAAAGTACTCTTGTTATGACGTTCAATTACTTAGTCTAGTCGTCTATAGATTTAAAGAAACTTCCCGACGACTGTAAAATGCTTACAGTAAGTAAAAGGTCATCTTTTTAATGGAAAAATATTTGTAAATACAACTTTTCCTTGAATAAGAACTTGGAACTCTACGTTTATGAATATTGATAGTTCGTAAGATCACTCAAAAGTAGAAGTTAAATAACTAAGATTATTTAAAACGAGCTATAAAACACAACTATAGCAATTATATATATCAAATTTTGGTATAAACAACTATTCTGCGGGCAAACACATTAAATAGCATTATTTTTATTTCCATTAAACATTTAACGTGTCGGGTAAATAACTAGACCAAGCAATAAGTACGCCTGAGGCGTCGTAAAGTCGATCTGAGGTGGCACTAATACGAATTTATGTCGATGGACCCACGGAGGCGCTCTGCTCGATATCGATTCGCCTACAGCCTATAAATGTTTCAATTTTCAAACCACCCATTTTATGTTAACCATTATATATTTTATTTTCGTGAACAAAAAAATCTTATTTATATTTTTGGCGCCCAACTGGGACAGCCTCTGTTGGGCGCCAAATTATGTGATGCAAATAATGGCTCAGTTTCAGTTATAGGAGTAATTTAAAATGCATAAGCACTATTGTATTTCTATCCAAATTTTTTTGTATTTAGCATTAACTAGGGGATGTAGCGAACTTCCCAGCAATGAAAATTTAAACAACAGAAAGACAACTGCTGCAAATGTGATAAAGTTTAGTTCCATTTAGTTCGGGTACTTTTCTTCTCTTCCCTTGTATAATGGAAGTAGGAAAACGATTAAGTCATATTTTACGAGCTCCAGACGCCGTTGAAGAAAATTCTGTCAAATGTTAGCGTTGACATGTAAGGGGCAAGTAAGCTCTCTGGTACCGTTTAACTTATATCGAATTTGGGGAGGAAATCTCTAAAATTTACATGAGAAAGCGTCGTGGAAAGAGGGCTGCGTTCCTAGAGATGTCTCGGGACTCGCTGTCTCCTAACAAGGGACGGGAATGTTTGAGGTATCCGACGCAAGCACGCGGAATACGACTAGAATATTTGATTGAAAACGTGAACGTGTTTAATATCGAATTTTTCCTTGATTATATATTTTTGAGTCTAAATGTAAATGGGTAAAATGTTTCATGGCGAGGTATAAAGATGGCTTACATTGAGTACATTTGGCGCTCATTTTATCATATCAATACAGTCATCTGTCGTTTCTGGAATTGTTTATAATTAAATCAAATCAAATATACCAAAACGAATTTAGTAATAAAATAAAACTTTTTCTATGATCCCACATTGTTAACAAACAAGATTAAACAAGGCCCCCTCAGCTGACATTAAAAGATAAATACGGTGGCGGGGGCCCCACGTTGGGCGCCAAAGTTCGCGATATGTGGCCTGCCACATGAGTAGTAATTAACACCGCCTCGCGAGCACTCCTCTCCCGCCCCGCACGCACCCCCGGCACCCGACCCCGCACCTCTCAGCCTGCCACCCTCCCAACACTCACTGGGGCACACCGATTGAATTAAACTTCGGCACGGTTGTTGTGGTTCGGATCCGAGGTTGGTTTTGTCGCCCGCGTTTCGTGCAGCTGCGATTAAACTAGCAATACTTGTCCGGCATTTATTCGTTTTGCTGGCAACATTTTGGGACACAAAAAGTGCTATTAGCAGCTATTTGTGATCATTAAGGAATTTATTGATAGATTACGTAAATTTCGTCCAATAGCCTTAAATGGGTTGTACACTGTTTTACAGACAGAAGTTCAAAAGAATTTCGTTTCATATAAAAATTTTCTCATATTATCATTTCACAGAATAATCAATACGCAGAAAGCTTGCTTCGAAAAATCTTAAATCATAGATTTTTGTTACAAATAAAATTTAATGTTTCGATAATTCGTATCATAGAATAACAAATCAAATATTCTTTATACTCATATTGTTTAGTTAATATAAAACTTATTACCAAGAAAAACATTTTATCGAAAGACGGTTTCTAAAATGTTTCAATTCATACCTTTGATAACACTATTATACCGTAGTATAATTATATGAAAGCGTTTCATAATTGTCGCAGTGCTCTAATTTTGTTACTGCGACCAATCTTGACAAAGCACTCGCCGGCCGCTGCTGCGGCACCGCTCGCTTCGCTCGCTCGACTCGCGCGCAGTTGGTCACCGTTCTAACCTAACCTAATCTATTTGGTCGTAGTGAGCGGAACGTTTCAACGTCAATCTTCTTCGAACCTAACCTGTCCGGAGTCCTGAGCTCACAACGCCTTGTTTATGTTGATGTGGTGTGTGTACAAAACAACAAAAAATGTGGATAGCATAACGTCTATTTTTACATTTTCGTTGAAATAAAATACCATGGAAAAAAACACCGAACAAACAATATTCGTTATAAAATAATTCTACTGTTTGATACGTATGTTAAATAAAACAATGTGATTATAAAATTCGTTGAATTGTATTTCTGTGAAATATATTTCATCCAAGTAAATAGTCGTTAAAACAATAATACTCGAAATAAAAATACAAGAACCAAATATTATAAGAAACATTTTCGGCGAAACGAAATTCTATGAAATTTCTGTCTGCGAAATAAGGGGACACCCCTTAAATGACTTTGTAATGATTCGATTGATGATTTTCAAATTGATGAGTAAGGAGAGCATATGAAGAGATTTCGGGGTTTTTTGTAGGTACCTTCTTAGCACAGCTAAACACTCCCACTAATGAGGTGACGACAAGAAACTAACAAATAAAACACAATTAAAAAGACTGTTCCCTTTACATGCGAACCTTACAGAGCATGAGCTCAATGTCAACAGTGGTAAAGTTTTTCTCTCCGTACAATAAGTCTCCGAAACAAGAAGTGTAGAGCACTAGGCAGAGTGGGGGGAGGGTCCCCACCTAGAAGCACAATTAGCGCGCGCGACTCAACACGACTTCAGTTTTAACAACGCGGCGCGGCGCACTCGGCATCATTCACACGAGATGGGCTCTGCCTTGCGGGATTCTTGTGTCCTACACACGCGTTAAAGGAACTGTAACTGTATTTGTTTTAAGTGGGTTTTCAGGTAACGAATGTTTAGTGTAGGCACTCGATTCGTCTGCGTGTTGGCGAGAACTGGGTGCTCTTTATGCGAACGGCGCTCGAGGGTACAATGGATTTATTTCGACTATTAGATGTATTAATTTCAGCAACTGCATCACCGTTACTTTCTTCTTCAAGTTCTCTATCATTTGCATATCTAAACTTTTCTAAAAATAAACATTATATATTTTCAGTCTAAATATCAACTTATTAATTTATCTTTAAAACATAACAATATTATATACACTTATAAATTCTCATACGTACACAGGGTTCCGTAGCACCAAACAATTTATTAAAAATATTTTGAAGGCTCATTCATTTATGTGGTATTGTATTACACTTAACAGCAAAACTAAATTTGTTTTTCATTGTATGTTAATGAAAAACAAAGTTACTGCTGAAGTTTGATGAAAAAGACCCATATCTCAAAAACTAAACATCAAATCTTATTCAAACCAATTTTCGTTGAAAGCTTTTTTTACGTTCTACAATCCTATATTTATTTCAGAATTTTCTTCTTCGTACTTGTAAATTAGAGGGGGAAATTAGATTGTACCACTGTCTATCTTTCAAACGATTGAGTTTGAGGAAAAATGGTTTTAGGAATCTCAATGACATTTTTAAAGACCTATCTGTATAGACAGCCCGCACGTATAGGTTTTTTTTTTTTGTTTAAATTCCATGTATAGAGCCCCCTTAAAATTTTATTTTTGTATAAAAATCGTAAAGCCTTTCACAGAATACATCTACCTCAAGTTTCAATCGCGTAGTCTTAGGGGTAGTTTCGGAATAAAGTAGCAGTGATACACGGACAGACAGACACACAGACATGACGAATATAGAAGGGATTCGTTTTTGCCATTCGGCTACGGAGCCCTAGAAATGGCGTCAAAAAACTCAATATAAACATTTCTAAAACATTAGGCAAGTTTAAATGATAAGACTTCAATGAACAAACTCATAATTAAAACACAAACCGCATGTTATTTAAATTAGAAGTGACAAATATTTGTAACACGTAATTACATTAAAACAGTTTGTAAGGCAATTAAGCAGATAACGGGAGATACATAACCTCCACGAAAGCTCTAAATCTCACTGAGTAATTAACACTGGCTGCGCTAACAACGCTTGAAACTGTATATATTGTGCTGTTCTATATTTAGTTACTATAGTATAATATTCAATTTTACTAAAAACTTTAGATACAATACTTCCTCAAAGATCTAGTTGTCGAAATTGGGCGAAGAACTCAGTTCGTTTCCCAAGTCGGGCAGTTTTATTGTGTTTTTCGGTAAGAATTTTTTTATTATATTCCCGAAATTTAGAATTGGACCCGATACATGGCATAAGCTCGCCCCTAGCTCCATGGGATTGTATACCTTCTCGGAGAATGTATAGAGTCAGACTAAGCTGTCTTACCTACTTACTGGTACACCTTCCTAAGTAGGTGCAACATACCTATATTTTTATTTATACTTAGTCTCTTATTGATGCAATGTTGTGCATTCTGGGTTGTAATTAATTAATTATCCAAAGACAGAAATATGTAGCGTTGTCATGATATTGGAATTTGAATGCCTGCACGTAATGAGGAAATGTCATTACGCTTGTTTAATATTTCTGGCTACTACGACATTTTCGGCCAATGAGTGTTAACAGCTTTTCAGTGAAACAATTTAGTGAGTGATAATTATTATTGATGTTATAGCAGCCTATTCCATACATTTATATTTATTCTGGAAACAGTCATATCTCCAGATCAGCTTTAACAAACAAAATTTTAAGATCTGAAATTCGTAGAACGCAATATTTTTCATTAAAAACTCGTCCTAACAACAAATTAATAATGATTAGTTGAGCGGTTATTTCAAACTAAGTTGGTGGAATGAAAATCTAAATAAAACTGCGGAATTTGCAGTCAAAGCCACGCCATAAAACTCTCAAATGAAAATCTCTGTATGTGGTTATGTGCATAGGATACGTACATATTTGATTTCTCCCTACATAAGGGAAAAGTCTTTAAAAACTTTAATAAAAGCGTATATTACGCGTCCACTTGGCCAACGAGTTTTTATTGGATTTTGTGGTGTTTTCCCTGGCTCTTTATATCGTTATTTACTTTCTTTGGCATAACTTTACGTTTTTGTTTACCTTATTCCAACGTAAGTGGATTTTGCAGAATTTTTGGTGTATTAAAACCATAATCATATTGATATTTGTCTAAAACCGCACACATAACGGAACACGGATACAGAAAAAAACTTCGAAACCGACAGATGTTCGAAGATTTGCAGGTAACAAAAGTTCATTAATCGTCGATAACAACCATACAAGTGGCGGGTGTGTCGAACGCGTGTATAGCGCACTCCACTGCTCTCTGCGACTCTGCAACACTCTAAACTCATTTATAAGCCTCTCTCATTCCCTGTTACTCTCTCATTTCAGCTTTAGTATTAAGGATAGGCTCCTCTCTTTTCAACTCGACTTCACTTTGAACTTTATCTGTCTCGATGTCTCTATTGTTACGATGTACTTTTGTCTTGTCCATTGCAGCGAAATAGATCGCTGAGCTGTGCACCGTAAAAGTTTATTGTTGATACTTTGATGATTGTCTTATCATTTCTTCATATTATTCTTTATTTAAACAGAGCAATCTCTATATTTTTTAAATTCGTCCTACTTGCTTACAACATGGTGGCCTACCATGAAGTCTTAAAGCAGGAGTAATTAAAGTGTGGGAAAGAGATGGTGCTAGACAACCTGTATAGCTCTGTCTCTTTCCCACACTGGAATTACTCCTGCTTTATGAAGTCATAGTAACCCCCTGGTCTATACAAGGTGAACTGGACACCGATGCTAAAAAGGTTACGTCGTATTCAGTACATCATTCTGAACTGAATACGTGGTAAGCTTGATTGAAAAAAATCCATGCGCACCCGCACATGGATTTTTTAAATCGGTGTTTGAAAAAAACAGCTATACGATACATTTTGACCGCGTAGGTTTTGTATAAAACAGCTGTTTCTTTTAATAACCGACGAAAAATTTCAATGTGGCGTTCAGAATGATGTTCTGAATACGAAGTTACCGTTTTAGCGTCGTCGGTGTCCCTTCCACCCCGTATAGCACGAACTATATTTATCGACACGTAAACAGTAATGTAACTCGTAAAACGTATGTAACGGGCGGTTTAGAGCAAAAAAGTGCGGAAAACGTGCGTACCTATATTATAGGGAATCTCGTTTAGTATTAACACCAGGGATACAGAGGCCGGAAATCCGCCCTCTTTGTATAAAAGTTAATAGTAGGAGTACGTAGCGGTAGTTGGTGAGGGTTTTCCCAAGATGTCCATAGCAAACACTGCGCGATCTGCTCGGCAGTACTCGCGGCATTCAAATCGCTGCGTTAGCATACAATATTTGAGCAGGAGTTGGGAATCTTCATCGGGTGCGGGTGTGTATCCCGCTCTGCCCTCGCAAATAGAATTTCGATAGCGAACTGCTCCCAAAAGGGTTTGTTTGCGGATGCCACTCACGCATTCCGATCTCTTGGTTACGAGTGTTTACAATTAGTTCATATCGACGTAAACTTTGATTACGTATAAGATTTCATGTATATTTGGCACGTTGTTTGGAGATTAGTTGTTTCAGAAATATTTGGACAAGCATGTCTAATATGTACTGTAACATTTCGGCCATAAATACGTGTATTTAAGACGCGGCAGATTTACCGGTGTAATACGTTGAGCTCTTAAACCTATTGTTGTATTTAGTATCTAATGAAAGATACCAACAAAAGACGATTATTTTCGTTTTTCCGCTTACCTCCCTCGACAGGGGGCGACTTAGGCATACGTAACTACGTACCCCTTTCTCTCTAGCTCGCCTATTTAACTATTAAACCAGCCCGCCCCAACGAACTAACGTATTCATGACTTGGAGAATACCACCCCCTATTTTACGAGCGGTGGTCGCAGTGAATCGGAAAGGTTACCTATTCGGACCCGGCCTATGTGAAATATCACGCTACCATATGCTACGTAATTTGAGGGATCCACGAAAGGTTTGTCCTTAAGTCGACGCGATTGTTCTACATTAAGTTAAAGAGGAACTCGAACACGTGTATTGTTTTCTAGTGAATGTGTATATTGATGACAGAATTCGTTTGAAAAAGCGGCGAAACTTAAGAAACTTGTAAGTTAGTAGTCGGATAATGACATAATGATATCTACTGTACATTAAGGCGATGACCAGTTCATATTCGCAACGACAAAATACGCTTTAGTTCAATTTGTTCCTAATAAAATAAAATACAAAGGTTTTAAATTCAGCGATTGTTTGCATCCGAATGTTCCAGTTGACGCACGGATGACCCCGGCATGCAAAAATCGCACGCGCCCAGAAGGCACTCACGCTGCGACCCTTCCCAGCATCCCTCGTCCACCTCGTTACGCGATATCCGTTTTCGACCTTTAATATTTATATTTGGAACGAGCTGTCGGCCAATTAGGCGGCACCGAATTCAAATTGGCAGTTCATGTTGACAGTTGCCAGGTGGCAGTCGCAAACGGCGCACGTCTCGGAAATCGAAATTTATATGAACGTCCCTCGACATTTAATGACCTCCTTTGAAGTGTTAGAAAATGGTTGTAAAGTTATTTTGGAAACCGACATGGCGATTACTGGCGGTGTTTGTGTTGAAATGAATATTTCAGTAACAAACCGCAAATTGCTGAGAATGAAAGTGCTAATTTTGCCTGAAGTTAATTACGAACGCGAAGTGCTGATATAATAATCTAATCAGAATAAAATCTCTCTCAATCTGAGACATTGCCTGAGAAATAAAAAACATTATAATTGTAATTTAAATAGTTGAGTATTAAAAGAAACAACAGCATAGTATTAATAAAAAGCGAGAGGTCGGTACAGACGACATCTGTCTACGGCTGAATTTATCTCGGGACAAATTGCAACGCCCGAGACGGCGCAGTGGCGCGGGCGTTCTGCTATCCTTTGTACAAATGAGACACACAACAGCGCAATGGTTTCGCTAAATTAATATGTTTGCACTATCTTAAATTCTGCAAATTGGATCTGAGTCAGGAAATGAGACAAGATTCATGAACCGCGCGTATGGTGAATACAGTGACTTATATACCTGTTACAAGTGAAAATCTTTTGATCTTTCTTCACTGGCACGTTCAACAATTGATCAACAAATCGTTATTCCGTGTAAGTAGCGTCAAGGATTCATTTATTGCTTCTTCGTATCGCGTGTCCCCGAAGGGAGCATACGTGTGCGTAATACTTGAATATAGGTGAGTTGTTATCGTCGAGTGCCTTTTTAAATCCAGAAATTTCCACAAAGATTAGAAAGAAAGTGTTATGGCTTTGTGCGACTTTGGACTGAAAAACTAGAAAGAAAACAACAGGTTTTTTGACGCAGGAAACAAAAAAAAAGGAGAAACAAAAAAAAAAGGACAAGAAATAAACAATGTCTTCGAAACAAATAACTTATTTTCAATATCCTGATCAAAGCGTCATTTCTTATTAAAACATCAGAACCACAGGCCGTATTGCAAACAAGGTATAAAGTCACAAGACGACAACTTGACAAAATTTATCCCAACAACTCGGTTTGTTTAAACGTTAATTATCGTTTTATTTATGTTGGAAATATTCTAATTTACCCCGAGAGCTAATACCCGAGCTGTTCGCCGAGACGAGACAAGACGGCGCCCGTCCCGCCATCTGACAGGTGTCTTACGCGTGGTCGGATTTATCTTGAGATAAATTGCTACGAGCTCTGTTTTCTACTATCGTGTGGACCTCGCACGTCACGAGGATTACACCACGATTTAAATCTGTAAGTTATCGTGTTAGTTTAGTTTGTGTGACGTGACGTGGTATTTAGGATTTAAGGTATTTGTACGGAAAATACATCTGGTGAAGTGAATCTTGAGACAGAATTACTTTATGCTGACTTTTCAATAAATATGTATTTAGCAAGAGTTCATGTCTGAAAATTAACGTAATGATTATGATGATTCAAATAGTATGGGTAATGTAGGAAAGGTTCTTGTAAAGAACAGTCTATAAGGCACACCAACTTTCCCTCGTAAGCAATGAACTCAAATGTTAATTTAAAAACAGGCTTTGCGCCATTTACACCTTATACGTATTGAGGGACACTGTGGGCAGATCCCCCTCAACTCCTTTGTTTTAAATATGCATCGCGCCGTCTCTACTCTCGAAAGTGTCTCAAAAGTGCTCTGGCGCTTTTATTAATATTTAAGAAAGGAACTTCAATCGAGACGCAATTTCTTTGGAGCGTATGTTATTTTCATACCTTTTTTACGACAAGACGTTTCACGTATAGGTGCAAGAGATATTGAGGCGATTACTCCGAAGATAGTAAAAGTTAGATCCTAATTAAAAACTAGGACATCAGGTAGTCATTAATAAAGATATATAATTAAGTGTGAGCTAGTGATTAAAGCACAAGTCTAGTTAAAAATAGGTTGTCATTACCCATATTATCTTAATTAATGATTCATGTGGATAGCTAGAGAGTCAATGTAATACGAATATACCATTTCTAAATGAGAATTTAGGATCTAAGAAGAGAATTTCAATAGCAATTACTTTCGAGACTAGGTCATAAAACACAGGATTAGATAGTTAGATTAGTGGCAGTGGACCTAACCAGAGCGTACCGCCAAGTACTAGTGCAGCCAATGAAGTAACAGTATTGGTAGTAAACAAAGAAGTAGAAGCAGTAATTAACGTACTGTGCATGAAACGGGCGAGAGAAATGTTCATCAAAACTTATTTTCGTAATGACGTCATTTAAAACAACGACATATTTTAAATATGGCGTGCAAAGGTAATGTAATAACACGAACAAGATAAAACTCAATTAAATTGATATCCAGTCAATTAAAATCAGAAGCTGTGATCACTGACAGTGTCAATGTAAATTGTGTTTGCGATCCACTTGTTTGTATGACGAAGAGTTTAATATGAAAGCTGTTTTATCCATAGTATTACTTAATTTTGTGTTTTAATCAGCTTTGTTTCGGCGTTGCTGAAGTGGTAAAGTTTAAAATGAAAAGCTATTTTTGATTTTATAGTTCTCGTTAAATTAAATAAATGGGAAGAAAACCAGCATGCCTAAGAGATATTTCTCGACGGCATGTAACGCCAAGTCAGAGACCCATGGGCGGAATAAAAACTCTGACACCAGGTTAGGCTCTAACCACTCGAAAGGAAGAAGTAGGAAGGATTATCGATTATAAATGTGTCGTTAAAAATGTCTATTGTGAATCAGTTTTCTTGTAAAATTAGAAGTATTCATAAACATGTAAGTATACAGACGTATTCATAAAAATGTCATCTATTATGATGTGAGGTTACAAATAGGAAAATGAAAATGATATAAAGCTTTAAGACGTGTGACTGCTTCCAATAAACCAAATCGAAAATAGAAAGTGACCTTTAACTGTTCGGAACATAACGGCCAAAAAGTAGTCTCAATTAAAAGTCAACCTAAGTCCCTAAGTAATTAAGTTTCAAACAGAATGAACACGAAATAATTAAGTGGCAACATATGATCGTAGGGGTGTTATGTGTCGTCTTATTGTCAGTCCATAATGAGACATTCAGGATGCACGAGAGTTCCTGTCTGGCTGCTCGCATTGTTGTACATTCATTTTTATTGTTTGCATAATTATTTTTGTAGACTTATGGACATACGGGGTTTTTATAAAGGTGGTGTTAATGAGAAAACGTTGAAAGGTTCTGTCTAATTGAAATACGACTATTTTAGGTGAGCCAGAGGTTTCCAATTCTTATCTTTATATTTGTATGTCATCAATACAAAGTTGAAACCTTCCTACTGTTATTTTTCCATTTGACTTTGAGCCACTTGTATCAACTTGCACAGTCATCTCATATTCGTAAAAAGGGTCACTTATTACCAGGACTGCAAAAAGAATTTCCAGCTAGGTCAAAAATATGAACGTTAATGTTATCGTCACAGCGTACGAATCCAGAATTTAATTAATACAATGTCTTTGTGAGACGGTGGTTATATGCAAACGTATGTTGAACGAGAAATTATACAATTAATTAAATTTTGTAACATTGTTTTGAATGTCCTGGTGTCTAGCTTATGTACCCTATTTACATGAACGCGCCATGTTTTCTAATATTCATAACATGTTTGTGAGTTACCAACTTGTGTATTTTTGACAGTAGACGTAAGTCATTGTGGATTCTGTGCGTACACAGCCGCGATGACTGACGGTTGGGAAATTATTTCACCATAATGTTTGATATTAGTTAATGTTAACTGAGTTGATATTTGACTTGAATCCCGCCGAGTATGGAATGTATAGAGAAAGTTAGCGAATCTCTCATGGGTCCCTAGTCTATTTTGATCCAAAATTATAAGGATAAAGTACCAGAAGAGCAAATTATGGTCGAGACGCAGAGTTTAAATACAGCTTCAGGATAATCAAAATAAAATAAACGATCGCCATTACCCTCCCTCAATTATGCAAATCCTAAAAGCAAGTAATTAGGCAGGTGCAGAAAAAAAACAAAACCACGCAATAGAGCATTAAATATAGTACCGTAAGCTAATGCGGTAATGCAAGTAGTGTACAGAGTAGCGCAGCCAACCTGCCCGGAGTAGCGAAAGATGCAATCTGCATACATTAGCCTAACGTCCTTTAGTTTTGACACCTGCTCTCAGCCAGTATGAAAATACGGCTTCTAGATGGATGGCGCAAACATGTCAAGAGTAAAGGCAGTTGTTTCAAAGTTGCGAGAGTCGCACGAAGAATGTATTGTTTCACCCACTCGTGAGTCAGACTGGGAAAGCTTTTAACTAAGTGTTAAATTGTTGTTTGTGAGTTGTTTGGGAATATTATGGATATGGAACTATGTTTCGAGGAGCTTAAAACTTCTCATGACGCTGTAATAATTTTGGAGAAAAAAATCAGGCTACAAAGATTTGACTATGAATTTACCGTTTGGTCATCTCATTGAAAATTTGATTTTTACTCGATTAAAATATCAATTAAAAAGACAAGAGTATTATTAGCACCCAACATAGGTTAGTAGAAAACCATTTGCAAACACCCAAGTATCTAAATTACAAGTTATAACAAGTCCAACATTGTGTACACAATTTACGCCATTACGGCACTGCGCTGACGGTGCAAGCTACCATAAACTAGTACCCCACTGAAGCAAACACCTTAAATACTTAACAGCTCAGTTACCGAGTCAAGTTTAAATGCTCGCCCAGGTCGAGAGGGTTGTCACGTCACGGCAGATTTTAATAATGCACCCGTTCGTTTAGTATGAAAATTAGCTGGCGCGTGGCTGCCCTGTGCGCTTCTCGCTTGTTTTATTGATGGAGGAACTACAGTGTTGGTGTAGACACCTCTATCGGGCTTCGGTAATTAATGTGACGGTTAATCTTCACTGGAAATGCAGAGCTTTGTCGATTTTTAACTAGATTGCCGAATGGCTCGTGGGAACCCGCCTTTGAATGTAAACGTGGAGGTAATGTCGCAAATAACTCTGTTTATTGAAATGAAGGGACGGTAATTTAACGTTTACGGTTTTCTACTTTGTATGTTAAATCATTTTGAATAGAATCATAAAGTGGAATTACCTTCTTAGTTCGTGGCTCTCAATCAGGCAACTTAATCTATTCATTAAACCAATAGAAACTGTCTCACCCGAATTACAAAGGATTTGAATCTTCTGAGTTGGATGTCACTTAACAGATTGAAAACCTTCAGTGAACATTGTTCCATTAGACAAAAAATAATTAATTAATCAATCGAATAAGCTAGGGGTTCTCGGCTGTCAAATTACGTCACAACTCTTGCGAATCCCAAATACCATCTCACTAATATAAATTGAATGTATGTGAAGATATTTGTATGTTTGTTACTCAATAAATAATGGCTGTCTACTGTCTAGATATTAATAGAATTTGGCATACAGACAGAAAATGATTTGGACTAAAACATAAAATACTGTTTATCTTTTTACGTGAAGAAGTTTTCTAAAGATGGAAATAAAACTGCAGGAAAAATGATAGTATAAAAGAATTAAAAGACTGCACTTTTATGTTAGGATTGGGCCAAGAAAATAATGATCACGTACAAAGTCTATGAAAGTTAATCCATTTCAATTTTTGTTTTCAATGTATGGTCTCCTCTATCTTGTCGATGGATCTTCACCCAATCGCGAACAAGTACCTTCACGCCTGCAAAGGCGATACGTGACTCGATTTTCTATTGATAATCTTTGTAAAGTTGTTTTAGAGATAAAATGTACGAGTAACATCGGGCACATCACGTGAACACCTACAAATTACTAGCGAGTAGTTTCAATGGTTCTATTTAACCTGCTACTTTATCTTGTAGATTTGTAAACTTCTACATGTTGAATCAATGGAGACGGCCCACTACCATACCATACCATGACCGTGCTAATGGACGTATCTGGTAAGGAATGAAATATGACACGGACTACCATGACCACTAGAACGTATCAACAACGTATATCATACGTGTTTTTAACGGGTTTAGAACGGTCAACATACGCGGTTATATTCTTTGTATTGAAAAGCATGATATTAGACCCACTAGACCACAGATATCTATATCTGTGCACTAGACCGTTCTGTCACCGTCGCGTGGCATGCACGGAGCGTCAACTGTTGTCGGTGAGAATATTTTGCCAGTGCCGATACGCTACGTATATCACGCGACGGTGTTTGTCGGTGACAGCACGGTCTAGTGGGCATAGTCTCATACTTTTCTATACAAAGAACATTTTTTTGCCTGATACGTTTATAGCACGGTCATGGTATGGTACGGTGTAGTGGATAGGATCCTTAACCTAAACAGTGTTAGACTATGAGTAGGGTAGGTATAAATGTTTATACAAAGTAAACAACAATTTAACCTCGATTTTTCCAGACTACTAAGCATCTCTATTGTTGTTAGACTTTCTGTAACTCCAGAAGGCCTACAGATAAAAGAGAAAACAGTAACGATACCTCGAAAATATTCTCAGTTCAAATAACAATTAAACTCCAGCATATCTACGTTATAATTAATTTGTTCAAAACTTTATGTAAAAGTGAAACCACATGTTTACATTGTAAATGTTATGTGCGGACCGAGGGAACAATGTTTTAAAGTCAACAGCGGGCTCCTGAAATATTCACACAACTGGAAATTCAATTTGAAGTTTTCACGTAAAAGTATTAAGGTAGTTTAGTGTTCCTCCATTATTAGAACAGTGGCTCGGAGACCACGGCCGAACATATTTTTAACCAACTTCAGTTATTAAGTTGACACTAACTGCGAACAAGTTGGTCGTTCGTCAACTTTCGTCTTGAAACTTTACGACCCAGGCACAATTAATAAAAGAAATGGTTGTTGAATCAGAACTTAAATAAAGGACACTAGCGAGGTTGTTCCGTAATGCTAAGAGTTCCGCAGACGAGCGAGCAGACTGTATTGTGGCAACAATGGCACCGGTAATTTGTAGCCGCAGTCAACTGTGTCCGCAGTAACACTCAATCTTCTACATTTTTAACTTCGATCTAAAATTGCTGTTCAAAAATCGATGTCGGGTCCATCCGTAATTCAAGTACCTTGTATTCAGTTTGTGTGTTCTTGTGCTCATTTATTATTCTTGCATGTTGTTTAACCAACGGACTAAACGCAGTCCAGGCTTCATAAATAATATAGTCTGCCATTTTCTCCAGTTTCCCATCAGGCAGGACCGCCGAAGCGATTACTTCGCATAAATCAAAGAGATTTGAATGCGGACCGCTGCCGCGTCGTGGGGCTGTTACCGATGTAGTGCCCATTAAAGCTCATCCTTTTTTTTTATATTCCATTCGCCAGCTCTGATTGTTTGCTTTCGCCTTCTTACTGCATTTTCCAGTTATGCAACAATCTTTGCAAAGTAAACGAGCACCACTGGAACACATTGTTTCGTTAATTTTGAGCTCACGCCCACATACGAATTTGCGTAAATTAAACATTCATGAGCTCAATTACCTTGAAGGAGAGCTAAACCTAATTTATCAGAAGGAGGAAAATACGTTTTTACGTCATAAAATTACGCTTTAATATAAAATAGAGACAATATCGGTTATAAGACGAGGAGTGATCCCGTACCATGTCACAACCGTTACGCGTGCCGTTAGAAATTTTCCGGGTTCTTTAACGGGATTCATTCATAACTCACGGTCGAGTGGAGCCTTCGAATATTTCAAGCTGTAGAGGCCCCACCCCTATAAATTCCGCGCCTCGGGTTGCCAAATTGGGCGCGAGGAACGTAGACTTATTCCCCCCATTACCCCAGGCCAGCCGAGTGAGACTTTTAAGGAAACTTTCCACGTCCTGTCGCAGGTGTTGTAGTCATAAATAATAATTCCCTTGTGCGTTGAGCGTTGCGAAGTTCTGATGAAAACTTATAAATCATAACAGACCGAATGCCATGTAGGCTTTGAACGATTCAATTCTTAAAGAGTTTATTATTCATGTATAATGTATGTAACTGTAAGAACGATTATTTCTTCAATATACAGCGTTTTCTTATGCTGAAAGATTCACCCAACGGTTACTTGCATCCAAATAGGAAACGTCATTCATCTAGTTACTCAACAAAATAAAACTTATACAATCTTTTGTGATCACCTCTAAAGCAATTATGTGGGTCGCATACTGTTCCCATGTAGAACACATTTGTACTAACAATCGAATGAACTTCCACCCAATTTACTTTATGTGTAACCCATTATTATAATTGCTACACAGTTACAAAGTTGGGAGCCGACGCCGACGCGATGTGAACTGAGGCGAACTGACTCAAATACAAATTATATTCAAGTTTGTTCTTTTAAGTTGAAATGACTTTAAGTTCAGCCTTATGGAAGAGCTTTTACTTTTCTTCCTAATGTGATTTAGTGGATTTTACGGTCAGATGTTTTTGATCGACTTATTGGCGCTGAATTTTGGTTAAAAGCACACTGGAGTTTCGATATTTCCAGTGAAATTATTATCTAGACAAGTGCCCGTTTTAGAAAAGATAGATAAGCATCGTACGTAACATGCTGCATAGCCGGGGGCAAATTTTCAAATATAACAGAACAATATTTTGCTAACAATACTATATTTTAATCTACAGTCGGTGAAATGTTAGCATTCAAAATATTTGTGTTATATTTTGCAGTGATGTGCGGGGAGATTTAATATTTCAGTGGCATGTTTGTTATCAGAATGTGATGAAACGAAAACAAACGAATTGGGGGTGAAATGAAGTGCAAATCTATATCAATATTTGGCGCGACAATCGTCATCGAGAATAATCGAGGGAACAACAACGGGTCGGTGCTACAATGACCGGTAATTTAGCGGGTGTAATTCCGTCGGACGAGCGTTTGGTGAATTTAATTTTATCTCGGATAAACCCTCCGCTGTAATAATTTATGGAAACCACCGCGCGACCCCAACACGTCCTGTATTGGCGAGATTTGCAAAAAATGGTTGCACGCTACATCACACACATGATGCCAGTAAATATTTAATTATTATTTTATAGTCCAACTGAAAACTATAGATGACTACAGAACAATTTGTTTTGTTAAAATACGGATCTAGAAATGGCTTCATTAGGTTTCAGCTTTACAGTATTTGATCTTGAAATTGAAATAAAGTTTGCTAGATTTCAAAGCACCTAATAGTAATATTATTGGAACTCTTATATGTTAAGAGAAGCCTACAACAATCTTGTTTGAAAGTATTGTTGATCAAGGTTGGCAAACTAAGAAGTACGAGACTCGTGTACAATGTTCAACTTAACATTTGTTACTCGAGATGAAACAGAGCAATTGAATTAATTCAATCGGAGGAACTTTGTATTCAGCCTCAAAGACAATTGTTTCTGCTCGTGTTACTGAAATAAACGAAGCCTCAAAGGGTTTAAGCAATGATCCACGAAATGATTAATATGGTTGATTGGAACTTACAAGCTAGCAACAAGTTAGCTACATACAAAGCTATTACAATGTTAGAATTTCATTATGATTATGAGCTCTTGTGCGAAAGTCTTTAAATGTAAATGACTTAGTAAAACATTTATCATACTTTCCGGCTTTAAACTTTGGTCTTAAGGAAAAAATCATAATGTAGCCAAAAAACTTTGTATCTTGGCCATAACGGCAAGTACTGATCTATAAATATGTGGTTTCTCTCCTGATAATCCCACCATCACTCATGTGATCTCCGAATAATTTATGTAAATGAGGGTTCCGTGTGGCATACAAAGTTGTCAAGCGCGTGCAAATTTCTTCTTTATATTCGCACATCCAAAAAATGTCACAAGGGCGCAAGCTGCGGTATATTGAGTCATATCTAGTCCAATTAACGTCTGTTTGTTTTGCATTTCCCTTGCATCTCGGAAGCAGTGAGGGCGTAATAAAACGGTCACAACAATGCGGATCACGTCACAGCGGAATTATCTCGCAGCGCCAGAGACGATCAATTACACTGACAACGAGCACGTGGAAAAAGGGCGGACGGCTCTCCAGGAGGCTTTTATTTTAACACGCTTTTTTGTAATACAGACCTTACGCTTGCGTATTTTAAACTGCTTTTTGTTTAAAATGCCTGGTGCGAGGGTAGTAATCGTAAGACCAATTAGGCGTAGTGGAGGCTGTTCAACGACAGTCGTTTCGTTCCCCGCTTAAAGACTCAACCTCTGCCTTTATTACTGGTACATTGTCATCGTTATCGTCCTTAGTTTTTATGTAGTCAATACTTAGAGTCGTAAATCCTTTGTGTAACTTTGAGTGTACAAATCGAGACTCAAGTCTAGTCGTCAATCATCGTAGTCTAATAGTGGCGGCTAAATACGCAGTCACGCAAAGACTCCATTTTGTTCTCTGTACACTGAATGTTATGTTTGAGCGTGTGTATATAAATCTTCACGTACAGAAGCAATATATTGTAGTAAGTACTCCCACTCGTCTTGTAATCTTCGCACAGCTCCAAATGAAATACTAATTGTATTCTCTGAATATGTTAAATGGTACCCACATGTTGTTGTGTGCTGAGAAGGGAGTCAATAGACACTACGGTTGATGACTGTGTATTTAATGCTTACAAAAATATGATGTTTAAATATTCGTTGTTGTAGACTTGATGTTTGTATTCATAGTATATATAGCTGGTTATATCTACTTCTGTTGTAAAAGCTACTAATGATATGGTGAACTATATCTTTTAAGTCGCAGTTTACCGGCACGTAAAAGTTTAACGTCATTATTTCCATACCAGACCATAATTCAATTTTGGCTTATATTGAATCACAATAAGGATCTCGGGGTCTTTTCTTTTAAAATATAAATTCCATAGACGATCCAAATGCAATTTAAAATCTTAACACAGGTATTCTATTCCAAAGCGTCTCTAAGTCGACTCAACAGATTGAAGTGTGTAATGCGATGACATTTCCGCGAGCTCCCGCAATCCGCGCTCAGAGGGTAGGTAATAAAACAGTGACAAGCGATAGGACGGGATCGAGTCGGAACGAAATTATCTTGTGGAGACGATGTAGATCAAGATCAATTATACGGGGCGTCGGGAATTAGAACGGACGGTAAACCGGCGAGTAAGTAAAGATTTATGCGGCAGAATTTATAATTTGCTTAAGTACGTACGCTTTTCTGTACAGGTTGAGCTGACTTCAAATGGGATCAATACGATTTGCATTTTCTTCGATAACAGCAACACAGGTCAGGGGGCCTAAAATGGCTGCATTATCAGAATCATAATATGAATCACGTTAAAAATTTAAAATTCTTAAAATGGTCTTTATAGTTAATTTTGGGAAATGAAAGAAGCATTGTTTGTGACAGGTAACCGAACGTGATACGAAGATGTGACAATGCAGTTCAATGGAAAAATATACGACCGATTAAATTATTTTCAGGTATATTACGACTTATAGTTGAATAAGTAGGCGGTCCTGAATTCACAGTCGGTTATCGTTGTGGATTCTATAGGCCCAGAATAATATCTGATGGAAACCAAAGACAAACAACATGGATAAGCCAACAAAATCGAAGTTGGCTCATTAACACGAAGACCAGTTATTGTGATAACAGTTAATACAAGTTGTATCAGCACAAAACATATTATAAGGTTTTAATAATTTTTATTTACCGATAGATGTTTGAGATATTTTCCCAAAATGTTATCCTTACAAAACAAATAACATAAATCAACAATAGTAATCCACAATTAAGCTGGATTATACTCATTTGAACTGAATCGAGCACTTTTGTTACTTCAATACAAATAATTTTCATAAATATGTAAGCCTGGGATTTGAATATTTCGCAGAAACACGATGAAATTGCTGATATTTTATTTATTCCGTTAGCTATATTTGTTATTGAGTGATATTTAATATAATCTTCCGTGAATATTGTTAAAAAGGTAGGCACACGTATTTTGATTTTTAATATAAATAATTATAATCTACTGTGTGTACGGAATAAAGTTTTCCTGCTTCTATGAAAGCCTACCCCTCCAACATACTTATTGGAAAAAGTAATTAAAAGATTAGCAAACGCATAAGTTCCAAAGAAACCGTACAAATGGCGTAAGTAGGTCTCCAACTTAGCCAATTGCAAAAAAACTTAATTAATTTAAATAGAATTGGTAAAATGGTTCTCAATTAAATTCAAGTTATACGGGACGTACAGTAGAGCGCGTGGCAAACGCGGATTAAATACTAAAGTGTCGCGATTACCTACCGAAGCCGACCCCAAGGCGCCATTAAGAATTCAGCAAACGAATTGGGGACATCGAATCGACAAAATTGAGCTCGCCTCATCTTTTCTTACATCGTATGTTTTCGTCCCCTAAGTACAGATATTTTAATATTTCTCTGACTCTAGGGAGGAGACCGCTGTTGTGATCTACAACTCACAAAATACACATTTTTTCAGCACAAACATAGAATATTCTTCTTCATTTCTTTATGGGGCATAACTTTGTGAATACGTTGCTGAATAATACGAAAATCTTTTATGAATGAGATTTTGGGAGGGTGCTCTAGAAGGACCAGCGGGGCAACGGAGCGTTGAGGTGAAATATGTTCTGTAACTCACCCGTGCGTTACGGACTTAAGATAATAAACAGTAGGTACCTGAAACAGACAAAGGAGACTCATTAATATACAACGAATTTTGATATTGACAAAATCAATATATATGTACTTATAACTAAATAAACTAGAACGTTGATAGAAGACAGAAATCTCTTAAAAACGTTCGCATGAAAAGATTTCAAAGGTAAATAGAATAAAATTATTTTAGGTTAGGCTTTGTTGGAGTTTGATTTATTAATTTTAGTTTATTGTTTAACGCGCCGTTGGCGATATCTTGGCGTATTTTTTTCTGATAGACTACTAAAAACCTTTAAACTTCTTTCTTGTTTTATTTTAACGAATAATTAATTCATAGAGTATCAAAATAATAAAATTAAAGCGTAATTCCATAATGAATCAACAAGCTGTCAAGTAATGAGGTTGAAACATTTTGACCCGAACTTCATTGACCCGGCGTCATACGGGCCGCGCGTACGGCCGGGTCAAGTGCTTTAATTGTATGGTCATGTACCAGTTATAGGTGCTACGACACATTATATTTTATGTCATTTATAATAAATGATGTACTAAATAAAATGGATGATGAATAACATGGACTAAGCTTAGGATACTACCAAATGGAAATAATATATTTTACTTCTTTTTATAGCCCTCTAAAGAGACGTTCATAACCGAGATAATTAACTTATTAAAGTTTGGCATTCATAAAGTAGAATATACAAGCAGAATTTCCTATCTGGACTAAAAGTAGATATGTTGTTGCCTTTAAAGGTATACGAGTACGTCGATGATATCATTCTGCATTCAAGTCGTAAAACGGACATCTGATTGAATGATATCCCGTGCACCCTATTGTGTGCAAGGGACCAAAAATGGTTGCGAGTATTATCACCTCGGCTTCGCACACAAAGGATGTTTGCAAATCTCTCACAGTAAACACTAAGTGATCGGATCAATGTAACCTTGTTCTTACAGCTGCCAGAAATGGCGACACACAATAGGTATATACGTAGGTGTATCTAACTTCCACGTACCGCCGTATATTGAAAAATATAATAATTTTCCTATCTTTTTTACCTGATACAAAATGTTACCACAAAATGTCAAAGGTCAAAGAGTAAGAATTGGATAGAATTTCCCTTTTATAGGGACAAACGTTTTGAACACGATTGAAGGCTGACGTAACATTTTTAACCGTACCTAAATCCTTTTACTTTACAAAAAGAAACACCATTCCCCGGGACTAAAGTTATTTTACAACAACAATGAGAAAATTGGCGACAAAAAACGACCTACATGATGCGGTGTCAACAAAGATAATATATATCGTGGTATCAGGGTGCCTCCATCGCTATTGTTGTCCCTAAACGCGGCCATGATCCCGGGATCGCCAGCCCCGGACTCGTTTGTCCCGGGATATCCTTCGGCAAACATCGACGAAACCCGAGATTCACTAGACCTTTACACAAGTGCTTTGTTGAGTCGCTGGAGCATATAAAAATATAAATATAAATGTCTTTTTTTCTCACACCATATTTGAGCTAGCGTTATATCGGACGCGGAGACTATTTATTGTTCCTTCGCGGGATAATCCTATATTGTCGTCTCATCGTTTGCTTTATTTTGTCTTACAAGAATCCTTACTCTTGTTTCCTATTATTGATATAACAAGAAAACAATTATGTTTCGATGTTTCTGGATTGCCGGTACAAGTTAATTGCTTGTCTCTCGTTCACGAAAAATATAACACGGTATTTAAGGAACTCCTCTCTCTATGTAGGAAAAGTTAAACAACAAGGTACGATTTTACCTCAATTCCATTTTACGTAAGTGGGGTATTGCAGGATCATTGTCAATCAATCGGCTATTGCTAGCTAGCTCATAATATGTTACAAATACACATTACGGTCTATTAATTCGTTATTACACGTCGTTTAAGGTTATTAGCCTAATACATTGCAGGCATTAACTAGGTAAGTGAGAAGTCAGTTGATAACGGTACGATAGTTTACTACAAACTACACGAAACAAGTGACAAATATAGCCGTTCATAAAACTGTAGTTTCAGAAATACTGTTCAAAGATCACGTCGATTCCTCAAGGAGTGTAAAAAGACGACAGAGCCAACTTTGCACGGAAACATCCAATAAAACGAAGTGTGCCGTAGTACCCGGTGCACGTAAAAAGTTTGCCCGTGTGCGACTAGTCGGGCCTCCGGTCGCCCAAATCGCGCGACTTGTCGGCACAACTTCGATATTAGTTCGCGCGTGATCGATTTAGCAGGCCAGTTTGACAGTTGCGATAGTGACAGATGACGCAGACGCCATATCGCACGGGTGATTTGTCTTCAACTTTACCTAAAGACAGTTGTTTTCACGGCTCTTCTCCGTGCCGATCATTCCCAGAGGCTAAGTTTTATCTATAAAGAACGATGTCTTCCAGGGAATCCACTTTATCTAGGTTATAGACACATCAATTTCGGTTTATATCATAAAGCGAACAATCCCTTCCTAAATAATTTCCAAAACAAAATTCTAAAAATAAAAAGAAGGAAAATAAACCCTAAGGAGTTGAGAACAAATGTGGACGTACAGGGAGATCGAAATCAATACAGCGGTGTTTATTTTCGTAACAACTTCAGAGAAAAACGTTAGCCAAGTTATTAGCACCTTATTTCACCGTAATAGGCATTACATCGTGTCGCTTTTCTGGGCTGTTTGCCTCAGGAAAGTGTTGAACGCCTTCACTGTCATTCCCGTGATTAATTTGTGTCGGCTCTGTCGTGCTAATGGGCTAAAATAATTTAGTGGGCGACGCTGATTATTTATTGTCAAGCGTCCTGGTTAACGTTTGCTAAGCGATTTATCGTTAATACTGCGACAATTATAATATTATCAGACCGTCTATTCTCAGTTGACTATTAATTTGCTATTGGGGTTAAATTGCAGCATTGGACTATCCTACACGCTTTTCAAATAGCGTGTTTTCAAGAAAACTGGGCATATCAAAATTGCAAATACATTTAGTATTTTGGAAACTCTCCGTTTACGCGGGAAAATAACATTGAAATGGTTTACAAACAAATGCACGGTTACGTCAAAATTAATTTGCCAATATTGATTGATATTGTAATTGTACAATATGATATGTATTAGCGTGCAATGATTAGTTACACATTCAATATTGTATGTGTATGCAAATGTTGCTGATTACACTTTGTTTGCTTAGTCCGCTATTACTGAACACAACCGGACAATGGCGACAGAGATCGTAAGCTAACAACCGACTGACAATATAAATTTTAGATTGAGCTTCATATACGTACAGATTATCGTGACCAGAATCGGTGGGCATTAACTACCCACGGTATTGTTTGATACATGATGTGGTAGTCGGATATTTTGTTGAGTAAGACAATAGAAGAATACAAGTTAGTAATGGAAAAAAAAAACATCCGTACTTAACATGCAATGGGCTTAAAAACCACATTAGACTGCCGCACATTTTTTTTTCGTATTCATCGGAAAGCACAGAAATATACAGTCCAATTGACGGGATCCCAAACCCGGCAATAGGACTAGGTATGTTTATGGCATATCTAAGCGAATTGACATGGGATTTACTAAACACAGCACCAATTTCAAATTAATTTTTCACACACAGTACGATCCATTTGTAGTTGAGTTGTCTTTTAAGTTTGTACCATTTCCCACAGAAAGGTATGCTGACATGTTTTTTGTAACAAAAATGTGTTACAAGAGTGAATTTCATGTCGTTTTCAGGCGCGACCAAAAACCCTAATGTACATGTAGGTAAATAAACACCGGAAGAAGGCTTTTTGCCATCACATAATGTATGGGCGTAGCTAAGGTGGGGCAAATGGCAAGCGGCACTCTTCGTGATTGGCCGCAAAAACACGACCAGAATATTACGATATTGTTTGTAATTTTTACTATTGGAAATGTAGAAGTTCGAAGTTCAACTAACATTTTAAATCAGCTGGTGGATTTTGCAGAAGGTAGCAAGGAGGCGTTAAGGTGACCTCTAAAATATTCTATGCCCTCGAGGGTATCTACAATTATCTAGGCTATTTCACCAAAGAATTATAGTTTATTAATTAAAGGGTCTTGTAATGCTAATACTATTATTTAGACGTAAACGAAGCCATCCATAAACTCGTAAACAAAATTCAAAATTTATACAGCAACAAAGTTCAATATTTTCCAAAATAACCACACAACATCCATTAGGGGAAGGCATTTTGATTTCCTCCGACTATAATTAAAGTCTCAATGGATAAAGAACAAACTTGGGTCGCATCAACGTCACGCAACAGCCAACTTGGAAGTGAAAAGCCGCCAGGAATACGATGTAACTTGTCTGATTTCACTGAAACTTGCCTCAATCGGCCGACTTGGCTCCAACTTTTCACACAACAGATCGGCAGCCGAGCAACAATACTCCGGGAAACAAAAGAGCTCTTCGAAATACTTATACACTGCCGTTCAGATTAAAGGGCTGCTTATATATTTCCTCGAGGCTTTGTTGTGGTAGTTCGTAGTTCTGTTGTTTAATCTAATTTCATTTACCAGTCTCGTTTTAATTAGCTATGAACTATTTATGTTTAATTAGCAGCCATAATTATACCGAGTTGTATTGTGTTTCGCCGAATCGTTTGTTTAACAGTAACTGTTTACTGTAGGTATGCACACAAACCACATAACAGAATGTTATAAATTAAACTGAAATGATATTGAAACACAGTTTCCAAGAAATAATGATGAAATCGGAAATAAATTAAATTAATGCTACATAGAGCTTTACTATTCAAATGATTTATATTTGACTTTAATAAGGCACTATATTAAAGTTAGTCCATTGAATTTCTCGAAAGTGTACGCCGAAAACTGGAGCGCCTTCATCACTTAAGATTAGTTTCGTATAAAGCAGCTGCTATTAAAAGAGCATCAAGTTTAATTTTAATATCATTAGGAGGGCGCCAAGGGCGTCAGCAACGTAAAGTGTTTCATTTGGCGGCGTTACACATCTGACTGTAGCGGTACACCTCCACATAACTGGCATGTTAAGAACATCTGAGAATACCCGGGGCTTAACTGCCTCTGCGTAATATGCAGTTATATGGGACTATACATAAATTGTTATAAGCGTAGCAAGTTTAATTCGAGTTTGTGGCCACAGGTGCTTTCATGTGTATGTTTCTGTCAGCGACGGGCCCTTCATCGCGCCCTCATTTGCTCAACTTGGGGTAATTTCTTACCAGAGCGTCTTAAGGGTGTCGTTACATTCCTTTGCGTGTGTGATTAACTGTATTTATATTGTTGGAATTCCCTTTGTTATAAGGACCGGTACAGTCTTGTTATTCTCGCCCGTTGTACCTCTCGTCCCCTCAGAGTCACAAGAGCAGCTTACGTCGGATTTACGCGATCGATGATTGTGAAATTGTAGCAGCGGATTGCGAAACATGCTCTAACTCAGTCTAGACTTTTATTTGTATTTAAGTAGCGGTGAAAGCGATCGATGTGCTTTTGTTGTAAAGAATAAAACTGGCTATGATGTAGATGATACAGGTAAACTTTGAAAACGAAGGAGAATTTTTAAACTGTATAAACTTATTTATAACCTGTATTCAATCACTTCCGTAACAAGGAATTTGTTATTTCAAATGTTAGTTTGATATAAAAAAATAAACGTATCATCTTTCATCGAAAGCAAAATTGATCCGGAAAAACAGAAATAATATTGGCTAAAAATAACCGTACATCTCTCTATTATTCCGTCCCAATACTTACGAGCATAAAAATGGGCACAGCGTATTTGTAACGCTCGTTACAAAATATTCGAAGGTTATTTCTCTCGACCCTTGTAAGGCTGGCTTAGAGGGACTTGCCGAGATCGATGCGAGCTTCAATCCTCGACTTATATCGCTTTGTAACAATACGCAACGAAAAATAGACACGTCAAGTTATTTTTTTTTTAATAAAAAGCGACTGATAAAAAAAAACTCCAAAAACAACAGCATTTAGTCAAGTATCTAATACTCCTTACTCCATTATTCAAATTAAATGCTTACTTCAATTTAAGCTAGTGCTCGTGATATTAATACACACTTACATATTACACCTTGTTGGAATATTTACCTTCATAAAAAAAATCCGTACAAATATTTATCTAAATTGCCAATTCAAAAATATCGTACCTCTAAAATGGAATAATGTTTTTGCCCGCAAGTGTAGAGCGTGGAAGTAATGCCCTTGTCGTACCGAATGAACTGTAACTATTGTTTTTATCCGCGGAGCTAACAGTTCGAGGATAACAGATGGGGAGTCTTGTACATTTTTCAGCTTCATATATGCTACGTATGTTTTATATGGGTACCTTTCTTGCCTTGTCAAGATTGAAGAGGCTTTGTATGAAAGGGAATAGTTGCTTGTTCCAGAACACTATTGTTTAGTGAAGGAGATCGATTACCTATTCATATAATACTGAAAATGGCGGATAACTTAACATAATACTACAATAATCTATGAAAATAACACTAACAATAGACGCTTAAGCTCGTAGTGCTTCGAATATTTTCAAATAAGCTTGAAGCCAAACAAACCGCCACCATTTCCATTTCACATTTCTGAAACCTATTTGAATTCTTAAGCTCTTCGAAAATACACAGCAGAACACGATAAACCACAAATCGACCTTATGAAATAATAAAACAAAAAGTACTGAGGAAATAGCTACGTCGTCGTCGTAGGCCAAATCGATATAGCACGGGACATATTCCACCTGACGACCCGTCACCTAGCGACCAGGCGCAAACACGGCGATGGCGACTACTCAAATTATCCTTCTTTTATAATACCTACCTGTATACCACAAATCAGCCACGTAATGCCTCGAAGACAATACGTATAATTATTTATATTAAAGGTATACGTTTTATGTCGCTGGGAATTAAAGTGTGTTCTATGGGTGCTTATTATCTTGTGGTGAATTACTTTTTGTGTTAGCTACTTCAATTTTAATTATATTAAACTTAAATTTTCTAGTTCAATGATTAGCAAATATGTAGGTTCATATAATGAGTAATTTTTTTCATTAAAAGTTAAATTTACTACTTATTTTACTTTTATTATATTTACGTCGTAGTTAAAATAGCTAACCAAAGGTTTGGTATTATGTAGCCCTTGAAGCACCGTGCTCTTTTTGTTATAACAAAATATTTCAAAGCATATTTTTAAAAAGAAAGCGAGGCAAAAAAAATCCTGCTATGAAATAAGACGCTACATTCACTTCCGCTCGCAGTGTTTTGGTCTGAAATGCATGACTCTAATATTTTAGTATAATAAATCAACACGCTTCTGTCCACCCCAAACTTCTAGTGCGTGTTGTAATATACGACTGGGGGATTATGTGAGGATGGGCAGCATTCATCTATGTGCTAATAACATCGCTCCGGCCACCAATCTGCCTGCCAAGCATAGTGATTACAGCATTATCGATCCCCCAAGGATAGCTTTTAGCAACATGCAGTGTAGGGCCAATCGGCTACAGACGACATTCGGGCCAAATTGGAAAATAACAATAAATTGCAGTGGAGAGAGAATGATCAAACTATATTGATCCCAGTGCTGGGTTACAGTCCTGTCTTCTAAGAGATGGAGTCGGCCGATACCAACCACCACGCGGGTCCAGTGTGGGTGTAGGTCTTCGAATCTATAACTCTAGGACATGCTAGTTTCCTCGCGATGATTTCCTGCACCATCTGGGGAACAGTGGTGATGAAATAAATAACATGAAGATCGAACTGGCGACCAATAACTTAAAGTGGGCGCCATAACCACGGGCGTCTCTCAGTGGAGAGTAGAACCATCAATTCTAGTTTTGGCTAGTCCGTAACTAGACTGAAACATTTGAGCTCATGGCAGCCTACAAATAAGCCTACTAAGCCAAAGCCACTCTCCGAAAATTATTTGGGTAAAGTCAGGCTAAAACAATATTTCAATGCGTTTATGTTCAGCGCAATCAGATTGGCTCAGGTTTGTGTAAGTGGAATCGGCTACCTTTCACCAGAGTATGAAACTATAGTAGCGAGAAATGGTTTTCCTGCGGTTTCCGGTCGATGAAAATGTACCTTCTTTATGCTGTTTGTACGTTCATCCACAAATAATACGTAGCCATCCTATATATATCCTTTTGAGTTCATTTCCACTCTTGGTTCGGTCAAAATTCCAAAGCAGCGGCGCGTGCATTCTGCGCAAGCAATTACCTACTCAATTATTAAGATACCGCGTCAAAATATCGTGTTACTTACGAACAGCATAAAAGCCATCAGCGTTTTACAGCGTAAAGAGGCATTAGCAGCATTAACGCAAACTTGCGCGTTTTCACTAGAACGCAGAGTAATGGGTTACAGTTATTGCTCCCTGTTGTTTGGTTGATGTAACGTAATTACGGCGGAGCGCGCGCCTCACGCGATGTGTCGTGCCGCGCCGCCTTTAAGAACCATACCTATGCTCCACGTTCCAATCGAAAAAGACATCGAAATGTCAATGCCAAAAAAAAAAACAAATTAGATCGAGTTTGGTGCCCTTTCAACGAAAGAAAATCCGGGAAATCAGTTTCAAATCTCTGAAGAAGCAATTAGTATAAACATCGGCTTCGAGAACTGTCTAACATTTAAACAAAAGCTGTCAAGTAATTCAGACGGAATGTTAAACGTAGAATAATACATCAATGTTTAGGAAATGCGTAAACCATTTATCATAACAAGAGAGAATTAGATAGCAGCCCTCCGGCAGCGGAAAGCCAGTGCGCTCTTATCTACACGGAGGCTAATGTAACAAGGCCGCGACGGAGGGGAGGGAAACGAAAATGTTTATGATATTAATGAACTTTCCTCTACTTGTTTTTTATTACGTAATTTAGATGGAAATGTTATTGTCACCAAAGTGAGGTCATTAGTGTCCACAAAAATGATTGACGGTGTACGAACACGCTGGTATTAAAAAGTTATCGCTGCCGTCAAATGTCATAGCGTGAATAAGGCGTTCCTTGGCTAGATAGCGACCTAAGTACCAAAACTGTAAACGCTACTTCAAAAGACAATTTTAAGTTCACTTTTTGTAGATCATAATTACCATCAGCACCGTTAATATAGATTTAACTTTAACTAAGTAAAACACTTAGCGGACGCTACTTTATATTCGCATTTAACTTTGTCCCCGTAATATGAATGTTAATATTTTTAGGTAAAGTTAAATACAAAAAAGTTTCGTGTGCCAACATGCGGAGCTCGGCCGCACGTTAGCAAATATTTTCTGGAAAGTAAAGGAGCCAATGTTGGATGTAAAGAGCCCAATAGACAGTGGAGCGGCTCAAAGGCACAAAAAGCCAAGCCCATTACGAGACACACGTTGCCGGAAACCACAAAAGACCCAATTATTCTGCTGTGTGAAGCCAAAAAAGGGTTGGACCAAAACCAACTTGTCGAGTGTTCTGTTTCACTTTCCGAATGCACGCCTGCCCCGGATAAGCTCTCATTGGGAGTACAATCATTATGTTAAGTACAGTACATTGGGTTTTGTTAAGTTCTTTAAGATTCACAAGTTTAATGTAGGTCAGATAAAAATCTAAGATAAGAGATATGAATAAAACATTTTGTTTTTTTCTCGACAGAAGAAAGAAAAATCACCATGTCAAAGTCTCGCTATTTCAAGAAATTCAAAACTATTAAACAAGAAAGATTAACAGTCACAAAAGGGCATTCTCAAACGTAACCTGTTTACTGGGCTTCATATTACATTGCGCTATACATTTATTATGAGTCCAAATGATGAACGACAGTATTATTCAACTGAAAATACGTCGATTGACGGACACGTGTCAAATTTATCACCTTTGAACAGGGAGAAGACGTGGCATGTCTCTGCTCAGAAATCAAAGGTAAGATAAATTGTTTAAAGGAATGCTGCCATTGATAATGGTAATTCTGGTTAATATGGATAACATTATATATATGGATGCATAACATTATATGTGCGTCCAGATACTGCGAAGCATATGCTTTGTACTGCTTTGAATGGTAAGCCATAAAAAAACGCGTGCCGCAGGTTGAGAAAGAAAGAAAACATATTTATTTGGCACATGCCACAAAAAAAAAAGAAAACAGAAAAAAAGAGATATTATTCTGCGTGTCAGGGCTGCACCAAATAGACCTAGTTCAGCAAACTGCCTAGCAGCTAGTGACCGACGCTGGTTGAGGGATTTGACATATATACAAATGAGATTTAAAAAAACCCGGCCAAGTGCGAGTCGGACTCGCGCATGAAGGATTCCAGGAGGCAAGCCCCCTTTTATTTTTTTAATTTATTTTTTTATGAAAAAAACTATTATTTTCAGGGTTTTTTTTTTAAATTTTAGTCGCTTTAGTTTCGGAGTTAATGGAATGGGAATGGTCAATTTTATTTATTTAAACTTCTTGTACAACACTGGTACATAGGCGGACTTAATTTTCGCCTACTTCTATAAAAAAAATTATGCTCACAACGAGTCCTTTAATTTGTTATGTAACACGATATAGCTTGCATTTTTTTTTGTTTAATTTACCCCCCAAAAGTAGCCCCTCATGTTTAAAAATGATTAATTTACGTTACACGTCTGTCTTTGGGTCACCAACTTACATATGTGTATCAAATTTCAACTCAATCGGTCTAGTAGTTTCGGGGTGAATTGGCTGTGACAGAGGAACAGACAGACAGATAGACACGGAAGTGATCCTATAAGGGGTCTCGATTTATCCTTTTGAGGTACGGAACCCTAACAATAATAACGATCGATCGTGGGCCGGTCGATCGGTTGATCGTTTATTTATCGCATATGAACTTTTGAGGTTATTCTGACGACTAGAACGACGAGGAACGATGATTTCTGTTACGTTACAGAATAAATAATACTAAAGGTTACGGCGGCATCATACAATCATATCAAAGAAGTACTTTCACCATTAAACGTTTTGCACGATTATGAATATGTCTCTGTAGGTATCATTAAACTCATATTATTATTATAGTGCGCTATATTTTTTGCAGCTATAAAATATTTTATAGGCAACAAAACTTCGACGAAATTTCCGCAATATGGTGCGTGATTTAATAACGGCCACATGTTGGTTTAAAGTATTGAAGTTGTTTATAATAGTTTCAGTTCTAACTACTCTTGGCGCTTTCAGAAAGGACCAAAATGAAAGAATTGTTAAGGAAAATCGACCATGTTTACCGGTCAAGGAATGAAGTGCGAGCAATTTTATAATTTGTGTCACAATGTTTTAATATACGAGTGTGTATTTGATTGCGTCTTCAGCGTTTGTTTCGTTCAAAAGGAATCATAACCTCCTCATCTAAATTGTTAATTCAAATTATCCACTTGACCATTTAATTAAATTATCTGGTGGAATTATGAACAAAGTCAAAACTCAAAAGTACAATATTTCGGCTTTTCGCTACATAAACTTTAATGGTGAATAAATCACGAAGAAACTTGGCAGTGGACCGCGGGTGGGAAAAATACGCCATTTTCATAAGGGGAAAAACAATAACTCGAGGCACGGAGCAAGGGCCGCTTTTAAGGCACATAAATCAAAACAGACGATACTTTCGGTGTAACGCCGGGTGGGCACTTTCGGTACGGGATTTTTTGGGGACACATCCGGATTAGTGTTGTTTTTACGATTCACTTCTACTTTCTGTTGTTCCTTTATTGACACGCTCGTAAAAGGTACTGATTTAAAGTCTTGGCTTGGTTTACATTTAAAATTATCTTACAAATTCAGTCCGGTATCACTATAAATCTCCTCAAAACTTGTACTACTAAATTGAAGTGATATCCACAGCGATAGCAAAGGCTACTTACTGTACAAATATATGAACTGCGGATTAAACTCAGTAACTCAATGCTCAGCTAACCCAACTATACACTTCATTTGCTTTGTACAATTTCATTCATTCATACATTCAATATCCAACATCATTCCTGCTCCTAGAGCAACGCTTCAGGCACGAACGGAATGAGATTCTTCCTTTGTGCCTTCATATTTCATCCACTTCCTAGGAACCCGAACGCACCTAGATCGTGAACTAGCATTCGGCTCAACATTAAAACCGCCCTTCACTTAGCTGGATAGAGTCCAATTTCAATTGCTCGAAGTGTCAGACTAACTAACACAATGTTCTGTCACTGCACATAGCAAAATTTGCTTTTAGGAAATTCGGTTCAGAGTGCTGTGATAGCACTGCTGATAATTCAGTATAAACGGATCAGCTGGAAGCCGAGATGCATATTGTTTAATGCAACCGGACGACCAAACGTGATTTTAAAAGCATCAGCTATAGTTTACGATCATCCTCTTTGAAATATTAAAGATTTGCGTACAATAACAATATGTTTTCGTTATGCACAAGGAAGACAAATGTTACAGGACAAAATGCGTTCAGATTTTGTCACTTAATTTTCGGTGGAGCTTTTCCACCGTGTAGGTCTATAATACTAAGTATAGGTATACCATATAATTTAATATCACCATTATGTAGCACGCATACTGTAATAAAGAAAAATCGCCGTCTTCACTTCAAAGAAAACATTACCTAAGAATCCACTGCTCGTTATAACGTGACAAATTGTCGACATTTTTTTCCGCAAAGCTTCGAGAATTAGCGTGATCAATTGCGTTCTTCGGCACTTCGTAACTCACGTCTCTTTTACTCTTTAGTGAGGCAAACGAGACAGAGCATTCTGTCTTCTTTATCTTTTATGGTGGGATTAAGCAGACGTTCCAATAGCAAGATCACTAGATATTCACACCTCGAGCGACCTCACTTTATTGAATGGAGTTTGGAGCTCGCTGTGGTTTTGTCAACTGTGATCACTAATTCTGAATTAGGATTCTCTAGGGGCAAAGTTTAATGACTTTTTCTTAAAATAGTCATTCAAAGGGATTCAATGAACTTAGAGGGTTGTGTTGATGATTTTAACGATTATAATTCTGTAAATGCATACGTGTTACGGTCAAAGCATATTTTAAACAACATACAACCCGACACTGACCTGCAAATTACAAAAAACGTAAGATAATTTGAATTTCGCGGGCTACTCTGGCGCTACCATCTTTTTCCTTATGTAACAAATGTAAACATTATCACATTTGCTATAAAGGGTGTAACAAGACCCTTAACGAAGCCGAAAGGCACTTGTTCGCCCCCTCATTGCGATCATTTTTTTGTTCTAGACCATACCTGGGAACCTTCTAGTTACGGAGGTATTGGGGGTCAAAGTTCACACTTTTACAACACACACAAGTATTTTTTTAAATAGATGTTTTTAATGTACGATTTTTACTTTAAACACCTCCATGAGCCCCGTACTATTCAATCCACCGATTAACACAATGTTTTGAGTCCGTAACGTTGAGTCCTACCGTAAAACGTGATTTTTCCCCCCAAAAAAAAAGTCGTTTCCCAGCAATAATTTTTGCGTAAAGTTACTTAGTTTTATGTACATAATGTTTGGTTGACGGCTTCGTCTTGTTACACCCTGTATAAGGAACACATGTGAAATATCATGGTTTGGAGTTTCATGCGTCTGTTCGTGGGTGAAAGAATTAAAGATTTTGATAAATAAGATAAATCTAGGTTCCGTTCATTAATTAAATGTGTGTGTTTGATGTCGTATCTTAAGTTACTAATGATCCTCAGCCAGCACTAGATAGAATCGCCCGAAGCCTCACAGCGGAGGCGAATGAAATTCCGCGAAACAAGCAGGTGTGTTTCCGAGATCTTTAATAATATACTAAATGGAACTGTAACAGTTATTTGTGCGTCGCTTACAGTTGTGCCTGAAGGCGAAATTAGATTATATGATACCGATGATGTTGGGTGCGTAGAAATTAATCTTAGTAAAGTTCATCTCCCCCTTGAAATTGAATTAAGAACATGGTACCTACCTGTTTTATGATAATTTAACACCTTCAGCTCGTGGCTAAATAATAACAGCCGTCCGTATCAATCTTCAGGTTAAGCCGCGCTTGCCTAGGTTGGTCTGTGGATGGGTGACCACCCAATACATACCGAGTTTCCCCCGTGCCTCGGAAAGCACGTTAACCGTTGGTCCCGGCTGTCATTTGTAGATCTTTGACAGTCGATACAGATAGTGGCCCGATAGTCTGACAACCAGTCTTACCAAGAGGTAATAATTGGGTTGTGGAGGTCAGATAGGCAGTCGCTCCATGTAAAATACTGGTATTCAGCTGCATCCGGTTAGACCCCAACACAGTTGGGAAAAGGCTAGGCAGATGATGATTATGAAGGAGTCTACCCACTATACCGTACCATACCATGACCGTGCTATGAACGTGTCAGGCACGGAAAGAAACATGACACGGACTGCTATGCCCACTAGAACGTATTAACTGCAGAGTATCATAGCTTAAGTGATATGGGCAGTCGGCCAATAATCGGCTGCATCCAGTTAGACTGAAACCCGACCTAGGCAAATGACGATGTCAAAGAAATTTCTCGGAAACAGACTTTGAATTTGTGCCCGATTGTAGCAAAAGGCTCACTCACTCTCCATTACTTGAGACCGAAATATGTTACTGGTGAAATGTGTGTGCTTCGGCGAATACATGCATACCATCACGCCTGTATCCCCGAAGTGTTAAGGAGGGGTATGACCATATTTTGCCAGTTATTTTTAAAGCCAATGTAATAGGGGGCGAGCCTATTGCCATCAACCAGGCACAAATCTAGACTCCGTGGCTGTTACTGAGAAATTCCTTATGAAAAAAACATATAACACTTTCGCTGACCTGGGAATCGAACCCAGGACCTCATGCTCAGCAGTCGTGTTCGCGACCACTAGACCAACACGGTGGCAACGAGAATATATGCATAATGGTATATCTGCTCTCTAAAACTGCAATTAATGGGAAACTACAGTTATTTCCCAGTTATAATGGCTGGACTCTAGCTTCATAATAAGTCACTGTAACTGGTATATCTATACTAATATTATAAAGAGGTAATTGTCGTTTGTAAGTTTGTATTTATGGGGTAATCTCTGGATCTTCTGAACCTATTTTGAAAATTCTTTCACTAATAGGAAGCTGCATTATCCCCGAGTGCCACAGGCTATATTTAAAACGTGCCTGTGGGATAATTTCCGACCAAAACGCGAGCGAAGCCGTGGGCAACAGCTAGTTTCAAAATAAATGCTTTGATTGAAATAAAAACCCAAATGCATGCTGCATTTGGGTTTTTATTATAGTAGCTTCAACAACATCATTTTGCAAAACCGACAATAATAGGCAGCTAATTATAATACGGACATATCGGCATGTCAACCATAACTCCGGACGAAGCCACTCGTCCGTCTGCCGGTGACAATTATGAGTTCCCAGTTATGGATAGCAGAGGTTCCCCCGCCCCCAAGAGCCTAGATAACGCAATTACGCCACCGTTATTAAGCGACGCCCATTATTCATTGCTGAGACCCTACATTCATCAACCAGAGGACTTTAGGTGAATATTTTTGTTTGAGGAACCATGAAAACAGCATCTGTAATTGTGAGAGCGATGGGTTGGGAATGAACCTTTTAGCGTCAAAGCTTTCTATAAATTATTCTTTGTCCTACTTTAGTGTCTCAATAAATATCGACGTTACATTGGCAACTATAACCATGTTGAGGTTGAAAAAAATAGCGTCATAGCTCTGTATCGTAAACTGTCCGATCTTCACCCTTTCAAGTCTATTAGCTAATATTATACCTAATTACCGATGTTATCAGCCGTCATCATCTGCCCAGCCTTTAAACAACTATGTCGGGATCTGCTTCCAGTCTTACCGGATGCAGCTGAACACCAGTATTTTACATGGAGCTACTGCTAATCGTTCACAACCCTGTTTCTGGGTACACATGAATACTGGTATACTACTTATTACCAATTATGAACTAAAATCACGTTAGGCTAAAACTGATATTCGCATGTCACATATTCCACTTATAAATACTAAACTAAACTCTATTACAGTTAAATAAATAATATCGGAATTTTCGCATCAGACTAAATTTTGACGTGGCGCATGGCGTAGCGTCCGCCTAACCTCAAATTAATCAACCACAGATTGACAGGGCATTCCAATCAATAATTAACGCTCAATTACCTAAATATTATTGGGGAATCGTAGGCTATACACATGTTGACGGCGTAGGGCTAGAGTGGACCACTCAACAAGTCATTTGCGAACATAGCTGTCAAATCAGTGCACGTTGTAAACGTACTAGAGCCCTGCGTCTCTAGTACGTACGTAATATTATAACACACTATAAACTTCATTTGGAGTTTGTCAGAACAAACTATTGAACCTTTTTATCTGTACCATAACTTTATTTGAAGCTGTAAAGTTTTTTAGATGTTTATGGTGTCTAGCAAAAATTTTGAATCAATTTAAAAGAGTGGTACCATTTAGCCGTGTAGCAATTTAAGTTGTTAAGAAAACGTAATGTTACATTACATGACTCTATTTTTCAAAAAGAAAAAATATATATCAAGACACAAATCAAATTCAGCAGACCCAGATCGCATCTTAAGTACTCTATAAATTAATCATCAATATAAATTGCCTATTTCCTTTGCGAAAATAAACGACAATAAGGTATTAATTCTAAGATAATATGTAAAAAAATGTCCAGTACAAGAGATAGGGCTGCGATTTATTACTTCCAGACAAAGGGAGCGATATTTTTGACCGATATTCCAGATAAATATGAACGGTAAGTCATGATTAATATCAGGGGACTCGGAAGGGTAGAGAGGAGAGCGACCAAGCACTTTAGAATGATTGACATTCATTGTGGAAACCAAAAAAGGTTAACCCATTAAAACGAAACCAAACTGAGGTTACTGGTTCTAATATTAAAAATAATTGTATTATATTAATATAAAAGATTTCAATGAAGACATCCGAAAGAGGACCAAGGTTAGCGACGTAGCCCGAAGAATTGCCAAACTTAAGTGGCAGTGGGCAGAGCACATTGCTCGCAGAACGGATGGCTAATGGGACCGAAAAGGAGGCGACCGCGAACCGGAAGGCCTCACACTAGGTAGACCGATTACCTGGTGAAGGTTGCGGGGATCCGCTGGATGCGAGATGCACGGGACCGGCCAATGTGGCAATACTTGGGGGAGGCCAATGTCCAGCTGTGGCCAGTGGGCAGTGGGCGTCTTTCAGCTGAAATGGTGATGATGATGATAAAAGATTTAATAAAGCAGATAGGGTAAAACTGACTAAAGTACCTATCTCAACTAAAATACTTCATCACAGAACAAAGCATCATTTTAACTTTAGCAAAACCACAAACAAAACTCATCCTATTAAAGAAAATAGACCACAAAGCAAAAACGATGGCTATCGAACAAACCGTTTGTTGGTATCAATAGCGGCTCTGTTATCTGTAGGGAAAGTTAAATCGAGTTCAATGTGTGTACAGGATCATGGATTTAAACATCGAGTTAACTCGAGCATAAATCGATGGTGAATCCGACCCCTAAACCAGTTTTTACGAAAAAATAATAGTCTATTGGATTTTCAATACTCTACTGAGCGCTAAGAGCTGAAATTCCTACAATGCAGTCATATGTAGGCAGTCATTAAGATTTTACCAAAAAATGGCATAGGTGGTACCACGAGCACACAAAAGATTGTTAACCCAGTCGACCTCTGCGAGAAAAGGTGCGAAAATATTTCATGTCGCCCTTGTATATGCATAAATGTATGAAAGGCATGCGGGTGACTATTCTGTCGAACATTCGGTATTATTCGCGCGAACCTTCCCAGCTATTTCTTTATTACATCCATTCTGCTCCGCCGTCTTATTTCACATGTTTTTATTGTTCCCTGTTGGTTTGCGAACGTAAATTGAAACATTAACGGCAACTCGTTACTCGAAAGTATCTATTTTATGGATTAATTAGCTTTTGGTTAAGTCATTGTTTGAGATGGTATTTAAAGACCGGACCGGATGGTATTTCAGACCACAAGCAAAATTTCCCATTGCTGTGTTTTTATACACTTGTCGTTAACATTTTTGAGTGGGAAATGGCTTGTACCGATGCATAGATTTTTCAATTAAATTCTTTTAGGTAGTTTGCCCACTACACCGTACCATACCATGAGAGTGCTATGGGCGTATCTATGTACGAAATGAAACATGACACGGACTACTATGCCCACTAGACCTGGGGCCTTAGTCTGCTATTGCAATAGTGTCAGAATGGTCTATCATTGATTTAATAAGGCCCCGCGCAGACGAATTACCCTTTGTACGCACGTCAAACGAGTTTCGAACGCGCTTCAATACGCCGTGGGCTAGGGGCCTTATTAAATCAATTATAAACCATTCTGACACTATTGCAATAGCAGACTAAGGCCCCTTATCTACAACGTCTAAACCCTATATTCTTTGTATTGAAAAGTATGAGTTTAAACCGTTCCGACACTGTGGCGTGCCATGCACGAAGCGTCAATAATTGCCGGCATGAATATTTTGCTGGTGCCGGAAACAGTACGTGCATGTCACGCGACGGTGTTGGTCGGTGGGTCTAGTGGGCTTAGTGTCATATTTTTCAATAAAAAAAATATTTTTATATGGTGTTTTGGGTAGAATCCTTTAGGAAAGATCTAAATAATAATATTTTAATACTGCTTGCTAAAAAAAGACAAACCTAAAGACCTACATAATAGAATGTTCAACAAATTTTCATTCACTGAAACTTGAGCATTATTCTAAGGCTAACTCTGTTATTTTTCTTATCCGAAGCGAAGCGTTAGTGTAGCAACAAGCTGAATTTATGGCGATCGCCTTGTTAACTTATAAATGTATTGCACCTTGTTAGTCCGGGCTGTATCGACCTGCCACAATGTTAATGAATAGAGTGAAATTGTGATACAGTAGGTTAAATAGTATCTTTTCTGTCATTAGGAAACAACATATTGTAAGCTTGATTAATTTAATCGTTTCTAGCAACGCGGAAAGTGTTGTTGTTGCTGCAGATTTAGTCGTTCTTTTTGGTGGTTAGTGCCTAACCTGGTGTCAAAGTTTTTATGCCGCCCATGGGCCATATCTTTCAAGAAGAGAAGAGAAATATCACTCAGGCATGCTGGTTTGGTTTTCTCTCGATGTGTTCCTTCAACGAAGCAAGTGATAATTATACGAGTATTCGGACATAAATCCAAAAAATCAGAGAGTAGATTTAGTTCAGGGCATGTTCTTGACAGAATTTCTGGTTTTTCGTAATTACTGCATCGGGACGGTTAGGTGCAGAGTTGTCCTTGTGAGACCCTTGTAAACCTCCGACATCTGCTTATGCCAAACAATGCGAAAACCTTGCCTATGTGTGAGAGAGTGAGAAAAGTTTCCACATCATCTTCCTGCCCTTGTTCCATCTAATTTAGCCGGCAACACGTTTTTTCTTCAATTCTCCCCTGTCAATCGGCACGCTATCATTTACTCCTTTTTAGGGTACCGTAGCCGAATGGCATAAAACGGAGCCCTTATCCAAAATAAAGTAACGTACATTTTTTTTCTGATCTTTAAAAAAATCTGCTTTTCCATACACTTTGACTGTGTAGGAACTGCACTTTTGTAGGAAAAAGATGTTTTTTTAGGGTTCCGTAGCCGAATGGCAAAAAACGGAACCCTTATAGATTCGTCATGTCTGTCTGTCACAGCGACTTAATTTCGAGACTATTAGGACTACACAGTTGAAACTTAGTAAATGTATTCTGTGAACCGCTTTACGATTTTTATGCAAAAATAAGAATAGATAAAAGATTAAGGGGATCTCCCCATACATGGAACTGAAACTAAAAAATTTTTTTTTCATTAAACCTATACGTGCATGTCTATAGATAGGTCTTTAAAATGACATTAAGGTTCCTAAAACCATTATGATTCAAAGTAAATCGTTTGAAAGATAGACACTTCCACTTCTATTTTGTAAAGAAAAAGGAGGAAAATTCTGAAAAAATGTAGGATTGTAGAACGTAAATAAACTTTCCACCGAAATTGGTTTGAAAAAGATTTATTGTTTAGTTTTTGAGATATGAGACTTTTTTTATCAAACCGCAGCAGTAACTTTGTTTTTCATTAATATACTATGAAAAAAAAAATAGTTTTGCTGTTGAATGTCAAACAATACAACATATAAATGAGCCTTCAAAATATTTGTATTATATTGTTTGGTGCTACGGAACCCTGTGTGCGTGTGAGTACGACTCGCACTTGGTCAGTTTTCCTTCATATCATTCCATGATTGTAATTAAATATTTCATGGCGATAAAAGATTTATTAGTAGTCAACAGAATTGACGTCAGTATATGCGTAGCGGCCACCTCAATCTGTCTCGCACAGTGTAATAGAATCGACAGAGGCGGCGGTTGACCGCCCGGCCCCGGATATGACCTGTCATCCGGCCAACTGACAGAATTGTGTAGGGGGTGACATGGATTGTTTACTCTCCTTATTGTGTATAAACAGTACTTGAATTTATTTTCGTGTCGCGATCGGGTATCGACGAAAAATATTGGTTTTGGGGTCGAGATGAAATTTTCGTGTACTTTAATGTTTTAAATGGAAAAAGTTTGCTGTTCTTGTTTGGGTAGCCTGTACGTGTTGATATTTTAGTTTGTACTCGTTTTATTTTGAAACTAGTATAGAATTTTCCTATTTTAAACATTTGTTAACTCCACAAACTAAACACAAAAGACCCATATACAACTATACGAACACGTCAACTTAAAATCTGCGGGAACATCCCTTGTATTTCTAACCTTCTGTTTCCGCATTTAGTTCTTCAAAATCTCTATTAGTGTGTAGTCTGTGTAGTTGGGGGCCAGTTAATTGTTTGCGGGGGTCGCCCGGCCGCATCGGGGGACAGCTACACTCACTCGCTGTCACAACGATGGCGCCCGCTCCGGCCCCGCTATATGAGGACACCGCGGAGCTACTAAAGGTTTTGGTGTACCATAGGCCTTATTTATTTTTTGATGGGTGAAACGCGGTTAGTTCGACGGAGGAATATGGCGCTTTCGTTTTTCACAAGGAATTCAATAATTGCTTACCGTGCTTACCAATGTGTTCGAAACTTGACAAAGAGGAGATTTTGAAGGTTCTGTTGTGAAACTTACCTGAAATAAAATAAAAAAATCGTTAGCATTTTAAATAATTTATCAAATAGCACGTCCTACAATTACCAGTTGCAGTTTGGAATGGAAAAGCTCTGAAAGAAATGGCATTAAAGAAAATTTTGTTGCTGCAGTCTGTCGCTTATTCCGAGAAAAAGTTGCACTTACTACATACAGCCCTACGTCTGAAATAATTTAGATAAGACGTCAACACGTAATTAAGCGGCGACATTTATCAACGTCTCGCTCGGCGCGGCCGACACGTGAAAAATAAAACCTTCTTTATCTTCGTACATGGCGGGCACTCGCGCCCGTCGCCCGCTGATCCCTAGTGAACAGTGTGTGTCAGTTGATTGGACAACGGACCTGACGTGAGTGGATTGATTCCGGCTACCAACCCCCCTCCGTCCCCCCTCGTACCACGAACCCCCGAGCCCACCACAAATTCCGCGACAAATGTTATTACAGAAACTATCTACCACGATTATTGACCCACTTCGATATTTCCCAGAAATTCGACGGCATAACTTTGCGGTTGTAATGATAGCTTGATATTAGATACACATCAGGGCATGGTTTCAAACGCAAACTGTTTAGGCAAATGTATGCCAACGTGAGTTTGCTTTGATTAAATATCTAGTCATTAATTCGAGTCAGTTAATTCGTTAGTGTTTGTTCAATAGTGGTGATTAGAATTGAATAATATGGAGCATTGTGGGAATAGTTCATCTCAATTTCAAAGTCAGCACAAGTTACAAAGTTGATCAATTTCATTAGAAGTTTACGCTTTTCTTCCCACATTCTATCTAAGGCATTGGGGAATACGCTTTTCGCATTTCATGTGGTCGACGAAAATTGGAGCAAATATGTTCAGCTACTTCGCACAAACAATTGGCGGAGATTTTTAGATCATGTTCCCCACATTAATAAATCACCATAATGCCAGACAACAAACGAGTTAATGAATACAGATGATCAAAATTAGAACTTTGTTATTAATACTGTCTTAAGGTAATATTTCCAATTGGCGGTAAAGAAATCAAACAAGAGTTTCAGGTTAATATGGACCGTTTGGGGGACCAGTATAACGGTCCTCCCTACGATCCTCTTTTGATACTAGCTGAAGATTTATTCACCCTTTTGAAGAACATAATAGGTACAAGTTGATATTAGTCGTGGTACACCGAGCATGAGTGTGTCTTCGTTGTCCCCTATGAGGTTATTGTCCAGTGTACGGGGTAGTCGGCTACCACGGCCGGCTGCGGTCGCGCTTACATTAGCTACATGGCCGCGTTTGTCCTCCTTAGGGGGGCTAACAGTAGGGCAGTAGAGAAGCGCCGAGGAAAGTAGAGCTTACACTGATATGAGTTTACGAGGCGCTTTGTAGCTTTTAGGAGATACGTATTAAGATACTGTGGCAGATATTATTATTATATATGTAGTTGTCCCCATAATTTTGGTACTGAATTTAGCTGCATGTTTATACATGGCATTCTGAAGGTACTTGCGGATGGGCCAACCGTTTTGGTAGCTTTGTCCAGCTACATGTCATGCATGGGGCTTGATAAACTTACCAAAGATAATAATGTTTAATATTGTAATTATAATCGTGTTTACTAACATAGTTTTAAGCAATTGTTTGTACTAACACTATATGGTACATGTCTAAAAAATAAAATATTTAATATAATTAATAATACAGGTTGGAAAGGACACAGACGCGAATACGGTTTCCAAGTATTCAGTACATGATTCTGAGGCTGAGAAATTTTTCATCGCTTATTGAAAAAACAGCTGTTGTCTACAAAAGCTTTTTTTTTAATAACTGATGAAACAATTTAAGCACCTACGAATAATGTCGGTTACAAAGTTGGCTTAAAGTAGTGGAACAGTAGAAATTTTTCTCGAAGACGGAAACTAAAGACAGCTCTCTATGTCAAAAGTTTCAATTCGTACAAAGATCTTACCGAGACAAACATGTTTTGAAAGGTTTAATAAATCCATAACACATTTTCGTCATAAGAGTTGCCAGTACCACAAACCTGTGCCACATCTATCCTTTGGTATACACTTCAATAGAAAAGATGTGTGAAATAGTTCAATATTTATATATAGACGCGCCATTCAATATGAGAACAACAATTCAATTCGAGATGAGAGTGCGGGTGTTAGGCCCGGCGCCGTCACCTGCGACGCAAATCTCGCTCATGTATCAAAAGCACGGCGCGTAAATCACGAATCATTTTACGGAATGGCAATACTAGGACGCCCATATTTCACTCGGGCCACGTTTCCCGGGTTCCGTCGGCGGCTTTATGGGAAATATTTGCGGAGTCAACGCTAAAGCGAGCGTTTTGTGTGGCGCTGTCAGACAAACTTGCGTGGAGGGTAACCAGATACGATATTATGTTTTTTTTTTATGCAGTTTGTCGTATTTCATGTCAGTTTAAACGCGGATCTTTTGATAATGGAATTAGAGATCTACGAAATGGACTTCCAGAAGAAATTGGATACAATGTAGAGACAGCAAATTCTGATGTCACTTCTTTGAAAATAAACTAGATGATTTCATACCCATTAAACGAAAATAGTGCTCTAGCAAATTACGTTAGCGCAGCCACGTTAATTAAATAATGTGGATAGCTCAACTGCCCTAGTTCTTGTTAAATTGTGTGTAACATTAGTGACTTATATTACAGCGGTAGCGATAAAAATCAATAAAGCGCCACCATGTCCCATGGAGTGACGTAATAATTGGTCACCGCAGTAGACGGGAGCGGCGCCTTTGAACTCGTATGAAAGGCTCAGACTACGCTAGCGCCGCGGAGGCACGTTCCTCACCACATTTTTCTTAAGGAATATTCAAAAATAGATGCCTCTCACGGAAGTAATGAAGCTTACTGTATAAACGATTTCATACACGGTGGAAAATTTTATTGGAAATGTGGAGGTCATGTATCCTTCCCCCTTGCTCCCTGTTACTGAAATATGACGGTCTTTAAGTCTTTATTTTATTGTTGCCGTTTCTTGTGCTATTTGACGTCTTTTCTTTCCTTTCGCTTGTGATGTTGCTCTTATGGAGACGTGTACTGACTGTTGCTTGTTAGAGATGTGAACTCGGTCGTAATGTGCTCAAATGTCATTAAGGAAATTGGTTAATGTTAACGTCATGCGACAGTGTCTATATTAGGCACTTAGACTGTCACAATTTGCTCGAATTACTGTTCCGTGTAAAATGGTTATGATAAAGAATCATAGTTTGTTTTCTTGAACGAGTTTTAGTCTGTGATTCAACAGCATGTCAACTGTAAAAGGCTCTAGAAATAGGATTCCCTCCTAAAATACTACGATGTATTTACTGTTTCATTAAAAAGTTAGGCCGGTTCTAGTCGAACAGGACTTGGTGTGGGTAAATTAAATTAGGACAGCCGTCGACTGAAGCAGATTATATCTACTAGTGTTTAGTTAGGTACTTACTAATACGTCTACCTATTAATCCACATTTCCATGTGGAGCGATATTTTATTTCATGAAATAAACGAGTTCTTACTTAGCTACTAGGTATATATACGAAACCATTACAACGTGTACCAGTTTTCATATCAGCTAAGAGGATCAATTAATGATGTTCTGTTCGAACTTTTGGAGTGAAACAATACATTTTTATAATACGGTTTAACCATTTTTGAAATGTTTATAGGCAATGAGGTCCCATTCGGCATATATGTAAGGTTCCCCATTACTTTAATCTAGGTTTGTATAAGTTGAATCGTGGCTGAAATAAAAGACAGTGTCAAGTAGTACTTTCTAAAAGCTCTAGTCTCTATGGGACTTCCCCTTATAACATTTTCTACTAAATGCATATAACTTTCAACATTATTATAATACAAATATCGATAACAACAATATTTACGTTAATTCTAGCAGTACACCACGATCGTGCGACCAGTATTAATAAATTTACTCACACACACAATTTTCTAATTACAAAACATAGATGGCGTAGCAACACTTATCTGCGCGGCCACACACCGCCGGTGTTTGCTTAGGACTGTTGTGCTAATGGACATGGATAACGTCGAACAGAGTTTTCCAACCCTAATTTTCAAATCTGAGCCAATGAACGTCGTCAATTTTACGAACTATTCGGGCCGTCCGTCTTTTATTATGGTTGTATGACCTTACCCTAAAACGTGTATCGCTGGGGGTTAATTGGTGTGATTTAGAGACCTGACCTGACCCTCTGTGTTCACTGATTTTTGGAATACCCGTTATTGCTATATTTGTAGAAGTAAACTGTTTTGCCCCACTTGGTAATCACGATTCTAGGAATGAGAAAATTAGGAAATATTTTGTACACCCGACATGTTATGTAACTACAGATATAAAGGCGTTTATTAGATAAACAAAAAAGGCCTAAGTATTGAACCTTGCGGAACTCTTTTTAAACAAGTAATTACAAGTAATACTACACGAATGGGTACCTACCGATGCATAACCATACGATTAATATGCTAATACGAGAACTGGTACAGATAACCGGCGACAAAAGATATAAAAGAAAAACTTTTAAGCAAATAACATCTTTCAAAGGCGGTCGAGTAAAACATTTAAATTGTATTTCAGAATAATTATTTGTCGATTGTAAAAACGAACAGAAAGAGGTAAGTAACTTTATAAAACTTTCTGAGTTTTGAGATTCACAGAAACTTGCCCACGGTTTACTAAAAACAAATTCTGAAAGTAATAGTAATAAGTAAGAACTTATAAACAATCCCAAAAGCGACAAAAAAGTAGCTACAAGAATCCATAACAAGTATTAAACTAGACACAAACCTTTGTCAACAGAATTAAGCTCTAAAAGCGTTTCTTTATTTGTATTCGTTAAAGAAAACGGTGGAAAAATTCTGGTTAGAGCGGCCCAAACGTCAGCAACACATATTATCCGACAACACGGGGAGGACACAAAACTGTTCGTATCAACACTTACGATACACCCCAATCCCAGGGGACCGCCCTATTGCGTTATATTGCCTACTTCGTGTCGAACTCGAATCGTCTTGATCCCGTCACTGAATGCTGAAGCTTCGGCTTTTTAGATATACGGGCTTTACGTAAGCCATGTGTTTTGGAGTGTTTTGGGATCAAGATTGCTAATAGTGTTAATGTGAATTTTATCGTCTCAACTGTTACATTATTACCTACTGACAGATCTTTCATTATTTCCAATTGTATATCATCAAAAATATTGGCGGAGAATAAAAGTGAAGATTTAGTTTTAGCAGTAAACATTAAAAATGATAAGTTGATAACTTGAAAATAATAGTTGCTACGTCATAACAATGAACAATGGAACGGAAATTCAACTTCCTGTGATCAAGAATCTTTTAATGTTCGATGAAATAGAATACTTTGAGCCAACGATACCGCTCGACGCTCACCTAGTTCCTGCAGCTCGGATAATCTCCGGCTTCACTATCAAGCTACATCGGGCGCCGTATACGAAAAACCGATAGATAAGAATCCACAAGTTCTAGAACCGCAGACTACAACTTTCACACCCACACAAACAGAAAACTGCGTGTTAACGCACACAAGTGCCCGTTGCCATGGAAACCAGGCTGTGATCCCTCGGGAGTGAGCAATAACTTGCGCCTGGTTAATAGGGTGTCGCGAAAATTAGGGAAAGCACCCGGCCTCGAAGCACTAGCTGATTAGAAGCGGGGGTGAGCCGGAAAATTGCTTAAATACTTGATGACAGATGAGGCCGCGCCATAAATATTTACTTTCCTCCCATAAACCGACGTTGCTGTACAAAGTTTAGATTAACGACGTAAGAGTAAACACATGTTGCACTAAAAGCATTTTATAGACGTTCATAAAACATTTTATTTAAAACTGTCCTTTCGCTATATAAATTGCTGGAACACAAGATGCGGTGTCGTCTAAACGCCTGCTCGACTTTATTGAGCAACTTGTTTGCATTTGGATGCAGCGAACTTGCCTGTAGGGGCTTACGTATGAATGACTGTTTGATAAATATGTTATAGGTACCTATCTACTTTAAAGACTTAGTTTAATATACCTATAGACCTTTTGTGAGATTTCAAATTCATCAGTATTTAAATGATAGAACTTTACCATCTACTAGATAAGTAAGATCTTCAACGAGCGTACCTGGTCTCCTGAGGAGGTTTGCCTCAATAAATTTGAAAGTATTTCGGGACGATATCAACAGTCAAATAAGTTTCTAGATTTAAATTTCCTTCAATCCTCTTGAAGCAGTACATTTACTATCAAAGACTGCTACGTAACTTATAATATTTAAATTCATTTTGAATGCATTCATCGGTAAGTTATAAAAAGTTTTTTAGTAGACGAAAAAGTCATTACTTTACTAAGATAAAATTTGCAAAGTATTATTACATTATTAATACCGATTAGAATAGGCATTTCATATTTTGTTTGGTAGAAGCCAGGCAGTTCTTATCTTTCGCTGTCTGTCCAGTTCTTTTCTAGATCTTATTATTGTTCTGCGTTTGAAATACTAGATTCAAAGACGCTCCTTTCCAATAGAAAACTTTCATACACGACATCGTGTAAGTACGGAAGTAGCCCATCTAGTTCCCGGTGCCGACATTTAATACATTTTCCTGTTGCTATTGAGAGCCAAGATGGATTAATTTCACCGAGTCAAGATCCGTCTGACGCGGGCGCTTTCAGGATCCTGCCTTCACAAGAATACTACTTTAGTTCAGACTAAGTTTGAATTGAAACTAGCCCTGAGATGGGACACAGTTTGACGACAGATTTGCGGTTGGATTCCATTCGAGTGTTAAAACTACGCTACGGAGGGAAATTATACAGCGCCTGCGAAAATAGACGAGGCAACTGAAATTGTTGATAACTTTAATATCAAAGAGGTTGTTTGAGAAGATAATATTCTAGAAGCTGAACTCTAAAGGTTAAATACACCCACAGATCACTAGAAGACCACTAGATTTCTTGTCTCTTTTCTGCGATTGAATCAGCACTAAGCTACTAATCGTTCATTGAAACTCACCTTGGGCACCTTGTAAAGTAAATAAGAAGACGTGTTCCAAGTCGTGAAACATGCCCAAAACATACGATAAAGATCATTATACAAAAGAATAGACGTTTACCTTTGAAAGAGAGTTTCAAAGAATAAAGTATCGCCGAATATTTCCCAACATTTATCCACTGTAACAACATTAAAGTTTGTGAATAATATGAATAATTCCACCATTTTTCATCGACTCATCGGTTCAGTTAGCCTTCAAGAAAAAAAAGTGTTTTATAGCATGTTCCCTTTTCGACCTTTTCATTGGGACAGGAAGGAAGGGCGTCTTCCTTTGATAAAGTGAAAAATAGCACCTTTAGAATGTAACCTGGTTTCACCCTTTAGAGGGTGTGCGTAGCTGAGGGCACATAGGGCTTTTGTAAAGGAGGGTTTTGGAGATCTTCAGTTTTGGATGATTTTTTTGGCAAAGGAAAAGAGCTCGATTCTTAACTTAAACCTTCTTCTAAGGATATTTTAAGTACAAAATGCTTTGAGTGAGATAAGAATTTCATACGCTTGCCATGGAATATACGGGAAATCGAACTACATTCACGGTATGCCCCATATTGATCACAACCTAAACTAGATACCACAAAATGTTCTCGTCAACGTACGTCCGATAAAATAGAGAACAAACATTTCTGTGAAAATAAAACCGCCCCCAATGCAAACGAAACAAAAGTATTTTTTCTATATGAATATTATGTTGTCATTTTTCTCAACTTTCGTCGGGGTTTTCACTATTATACCTACCCCAAAAAAACCTGTTGAAATACATTTTTTTGAAGTCGAGCTTGTGACGTATACGAGGCAAGTGTCGTCATCAAAAGCCCTTCAGCGTGAGTCGCAAGTTAACAATGCGGCCGCCCCACCCTTTGACCTGCCTGATGCTTTGTCGCCGCGGGCACAGATGAGATGACATCTCGTATACACGCCACCTCTACCTATAGCTACACACCTAGTACACTGCATTGAGCTCACCTGTGTCTATTAATAGCTTTGGGGTTACAAGTTCAAGTGTGCTGTCACGTGATAGTACTCAGACTGCGTTAGTTCATTGTTAGCATGGTGATTACACCTATAAATATAATTAAGACTTGATTGTAAATAAGTGTCCATATTGAACACCAGTGAAAATGTTTACAACTTCGAGTGGGGTCGAACTCATTGGACTTATCGAACGATGCTATGATGAGACTGAATAATTTTGTCTTTCCAAAGGTAATTAATAAAGTATTACAGCTGTTGATCGATTGTAGCCCGCGGTAATTGCCAATATACGAAATTCATATAAATTACGAGAGGAAAATCAAGACCACAAAAAATTAAAGTATGAAGCCTTATTCATTTTAGTATATCATTTCAAAAGGTTACTGAATACGAACTCCAAAAGGAAATGACAGAAGTTTCATGTTTTCCTTGTTAACTTGAGTAATTTCGTAAAAGAAATAATTTTGCCGGCGGCCATGTTTCATTTTTGGTACATTGTACGTTATTGTAAAGCAGGAAAGGCCAAAGTATCATGACATGCAGATCTGCGTGACTTCAATCTTTACCTTTGCCTCTCTTTGCAGTCCTCCTGAATGCGTTCAAGCGAGAATATCCAGCAACTTCAAAAAATTGTTATCTGATGTTTTCGCGTGGATGTAAAGTTGAAATCTTGCGAGATTACATTTGTCTCGGTTCACGGGCTTTGACGTGAAAGACTTTTGACATAAAAACATGGATTTACGGTAACGAAGGAAAATTCGTTGAGCAATGTTATACAAAGTAGCGTTGGCCTAGATATTGATTTCGTTCTATAATAATTTCATGACTGGAAAGTGCTCAATAATTCAGCACAATAACGCGAGAGCAGGGGAAACAAAGTTCAATGAAATGGAAATTGATGCAATGAATTGTTATACCTGCCTATGTTATTATATTGAAACGTGTGCTAAAAATGTTGCCAAATGTGAAACCGATGAAAGCAAAATGAAAATGGCGATGATTCGGCGAAGTATTGGATTAAGGTAGATGATTGTTACAAATGTTGAGTTATACGAGGATTGTTTGGTTCGATATGACCTTAGAGAATAGGGTCCAGGTCTAACGACCGTGTTCAGTTCACTCACGGAGTAAACGCAGATTTTGTCGCGTACGACAGTCGCGCTCAACAGTCGCGTCACGTAGCTCGACTTGATATCTAATATTTGGTGGCGACAAAAAAACGGATTTTACAAGACTGAAAATACGCGACGCGAATACGATTGTTATTAGGGATGTACCTACTATAGTTATTCCATGAGTTCTGATGATTAGTTATAGTTTTTTAAAGATGATTAGTTTAACGAGATGCATGGTAATGCGGAGCGGAAAATCGATTTGAACTTCAAAGTTATCAACACATTCATAATAAACTTCTAATGACTAAACTAATTTTAGCTTACATTTAAATTAGAACTAAAATTTGTTCAATAAACACCTGCAAAATTCTTGTAATTAATAACATAAATAAACAGCTAACAACTTCTGTATAAACGTGTCTAAAATCATTTACTAGCAGCAGCCATTCACCCATACTCACCTGTTATGAACTGGTTACGTTCTTCCAGCCGCTTTAATAGCTTTTAATTTTATAGTGGTTTATGATTTATGTTTCATTTTATGTCCCGTTTATCACCTGAACAACTGCACGGCTTTCAGCGCAAAAAGCGCTGCATTCGCTATAAATAATAAATCTAACAATTTTCTGTGAGCTGATAATGTGGATTTAAGCTGTTTGAAGCGAGTTTAAAATGTGGCTACAATTTTGGTAAATCTTGCTCAAAAATGTTGTCAATTTTTGTAACTTGCGAATTAACAAAGTGAACTGTACTGCAGTAAAAATGATTTAGTTTATTTCCTTTATAATATAATATTATTTATAAGGGACATAATATACATAGTACATGACTGTTTAATTACATGCACCTACATTTAGAAAAGCAAAGCACTCCAAGCGACACCATACGTCGGGCGGGCATCATTTGAATATCTTATTCACTAGGTTTCTCTTTAAATTGTACTCACTAATTACGCGTCGACTAATGACGTACCAGTATAGAGCAAGACATGCGTACCATATAGCTTGATGCCACGTTTTTATTACATTTACCTACCACAGAATAAAATGTTCACTAGCTCCTAAACTATAAAACTGTTAATGATTTTATTCCTATCGTAAATGTTCGATACATAAAAAAAAGATTTATTTCGTATCATTTTGGCTTACATTGAATGGCGAGGAATTATCTAAAATAATAATTTAAGCATAGAAAATGCCTGTAGTTGAAGGCTCCGCTCTTCCGTTAGATTATAAACTTACAAATAGTAGGTTAATAACAAAAACAGAAAAAAAGAAGAAAATACGATCAATTGTATAAGTGTGTGTTTGTGTGTGTGTGTGTGTGTGTGTATGAGAGAGAGAGATATAGATTTTGAGTGTACATGTGTGAATAAAAGCAAGTAACATCACACTATACTAATTATACTTCACAACACTATTAATACATTTGCATGAACTTAACATGTATTATATTATGTACCCATATCATTTATATTATGTTTATTTTCAACAAAATCGGTTAATAGAGTAGATAAAAATCCAATTTGATAAAAAGCAAAATTGTAATCGGCTAATGCGCCGCATCAAAGTTGACGTCGTTGTACATTTCTATTTTTACAAGCTTTTAAAAATGTCAAATCGTATTGGAAGTGCTTATTTCATTAGGGTAAAAGTTTTTTGTATAGGTTTTAGAATAGCTTTTACTAAATGAATTGGAATTATTTAATAAAGATAAAATTTCTATTGCCATAGTTATTTTGCTAACAATAAAATCCCAGACAGATTCAATTCTGACTCCCGCAACATCTCCTTTTTTGTTTTTTTCTTATCTTTCAAAACAGTATTTTTTATCTGCATTATTCTGCCATCTCCCAGTCTATAGTACGAGTAGATCATAATTTTTTTTTTTTTAAATTTAGATCTACTCGGCTCCAACAGTTGTCTATTCTCCCGATTCCCCAACTTATAACAACCACTTGAACTAACATAACAACCATAGTTTGTTTATTAGCTATCTCTAGTCAAATTTTGTTTTGTACTCTCAACATAAAGTTTGATTAGTATTGCACAGTCAACGATTCAGATATCTAAAATTCCTTCAGTGCGATTTGAAGTGAGTGATCCGTTTCACAAAGCTGAATGAGACTTTAATATACCTTGAGGTATCCGGTCAAGAATGTCTTGTTAAGAAACAATCTTGTGAACAGAATTTATACCTACTGCTCTTTCATTTAGCAGTTGGATTTCAAAGATTGATCAGAGGAGTATTTGAAACTAAATTTAGTATTAAGTTAAATGACTATTCTGGGATCCTGCCGTTTTGCCAAAATTTGATTTTGATTTTGACAAAATTTCATTACCCAAACAAATTTTAGCAATCTTTTTTAAACCATTGCAATATTTTTTTTAGTACGCATATTTTTATTTGGTCAAATTTTTACTTGGCAAAATATTACCAAGTATAATGTCAATATGGCATTTGGTCTTTAATCAAAAGATTTATTACAGCAAACAATCTTCAGACAATAAACGTTTTGTGAAATGATTTGTTTAGTCAAAAAATATTACCTAAGGCAAAAATAAGATTTTTTGGGAATTACTTATATAATTAAAAATAATAAAAAAAAACTAAAAGAAAGAACCAAAAGATATTGTTTTTAGTAGGATACCCGGAACTCAACTATTTAGATTAGGTTAATTTCTTCTTTAAACAAAATGGGTAGGTTAGGTTAGGTTAAAACTGTGACCTCCTATGCACGAGCCGAGCGAGCGCTAGAAACGACTTGCATTAATAGAAAAAAAGAGATTGTTTTTAGTAGGTTACCTGGAACTGAACTATTTAGATTACGATAATTACTTATTTAAAAAAAAAGGTTAGTTTAGGTTAAAACTGTGACCTCCTACGCACGAGCTGTTCACATTTTTGTCATTGAAGCATTTGACTAAATAGGAAAGGGTGAATTGAAAACTGACGATACTAAATATTTGGTTTATTTGATTTTGCGTAAAAACTGTTATTCCAACTGAAACATTTGACTAAATAAAAAATGTTAAAAGTACTAGTTGGTAAACAAGTTATAGTTTAAACGTTCATTTCGGAAACATTAGGTTTGCGTTAAAAATTTTTGTGAATAGATTTTTTGCTAAGTAATAATAATTTGGCAAATGAAATTATGCGAAACATTTTTTGGGAAGTGAAAATTTGTCAAATTCCTTTCGGTCAAACAACGGAAACCCGACTATTTTGTTTATTAAATGGAAGTTATACATAATAATATGATCAAGCAGCATCTTTCTGAAAATATACGAGGTCGGTGTTTCATAAGGTGGATGTACACTCTCGCCGATTTACTCCGAGACAAGGCGAGTGCGAGAGTGTATATAGTAGAGCTCGTCTAACCTTGGTATCCCTCGCTTGCTCTCCGTCCCGTGTCAGTCTTATACGAGATGTCTCGGGAGAGGCACAGAGCGAGCTCTCGGTCGAGAATGTACAGCCACCTTCATGTGATTGGGTACTTTGAACAGAAACACCGAAACAAACGAAGAGGCCTCAATCTCTTTCAAAATTCAGATATAATCTTAGTCAGATTGAATAGTGGACCATGAAGATAAGTTCTATGATGGTCTTTTCAGGAAAGAACCCCACCGATTTGAATGGACCCATCCAGTCAGTTCACGCATTTATCAGTTCGAACGATAGTTCGAACTCCTGGAATTCTGGGTTAAGCTAACCCAGAATTCCAGGAGTTCAAGGTAAATCCTACTATTTACATCAACAATATCCTAACAAATTGGATTTCAAATCGTGAAATTCAGTAGAAGAGGACTTATCTTACTTAGCAACACTGCTTGCTCAGCAAGGCTTACTGGAAAATTCTCGATAATTCATTACAACCATGATAAATGTTCCGTTCGACGTTGCCATTGAAACTGGGCCCTTTTTACTTTACGGTGATACGCAAAAAGGGGCGAAAAGGGGTGAAGAGGGAAAAGGACATGATATAATCAATCTAGGGTTGTCCCCCTGCCAGTCGGATGTGTATTGAAGTGAGGCTGACGTGTGCAGTGATTACACACCCTTGCCTATTATATTTCGCGGTGGCAGGACGACTTATTGTTCCTCGTTAAAACTTTCAGAACTGCTAATTAGCAGTTTTCATGCTTGTTATTGGATATTTTATTTTTAAAGTAAAAATAGTTTTATGGTTGAATAATTTATTTTAGTTTTTGTTTTCTACACACTGTTTCTGCAAGCATCAGAAACTACAATATTGAAAGCTTTTGCGTTTTTTGAAGTTTAAGCTTCAACCAAAATACTTATAGCAATAATCCTGAAATCAAACCAAAGACAGGATACACAACCATGTTGCTATCCAGACCAAAGACGCTGTTTACCGCCTTCATAATTGCTAATATTCTTAATTATTGCGCTAAACCGTCTAACAACGGTAGTGTGAATCTGATTATCATCGTTACACATTCGATGCATGAGTACCCTACAGGTGTAAGTGTTTATTTGTGTTTAAATTTAACGCAAGCTTCTTAGTATAATGCGTTCAGATGGTTGAGATTAGTTTAGATTTAGATAAACAGAAAAGCGAGAAATGTACGTGTTTGAGTAGATTCTGATGTTCACTGATATCATCACATCAGGGCCAACATTTACACTACGTTCGCGACCTCATCCGATGCAATTTGCGCCGCGACTTACGACACTGGCAAACGTCACTTGTTTCCATGAGTCTTGAGGAATTTCTTTATTTTTCTCGTTAATTGCAGTCGCAACACGCGTGTGGCTTTAGCACTAGGCCTGGACTCAACTAAAGCGGAGACGAAAGGAGCGATGAGAGACGTGACGTAGATTCAACCAATGTGGTTGATCAGTGTCTTCAGATCTCCTCTTCACTCCGCTCGTCTCCGCTTTGGTGGAGTCCCCCTCCCCCGCCTTAAGCTCGTGGAAAAGCGGTAAGATTGCAAAAGCTACTTAACACAATGAAAAGACAATCAGAAAGTAGATCTGTCAATGACCCAGATAACAATCTCTAGAAATATATTATAATATTGTCATGACCTAAGAATAGATATCGGTGAACCACCTGTCGTATTGAAACATCCCGTATGGGCTAATAACTTTGTCTGGAAACCTTGCTTTCGATAGTAAAACTGCCCGAATTTTTGGCTCATTTGTATTGGGTTCCACTGAATGAAATCGCTCGTTAAATAATATCATGTCTTTTAAACCCAATCGGAAAATTATATTTGATGGTGCTTACATCCGTCATGGTCAATGTTCGTTGTGACATTTACCGGATTTTAGCACAAAAATACAGAAACATTTCCAGATATTTTAGCGTAATATCCTATGATAAAACGTTGTTTGACTGCGTAGATCGAGGAAGCTGCAGAAGGTATTGAAATAAAATATTTAAATGAGACTATTCTATGCAGAGGCGACGATCGGTATGCGGGCACAAATAAATCAGTGCGCAATGCACAAAACTGCAGGACTGTGTCGCCGTGTCGCCATGTCGCCGCGTCCCATCGGGAATGTGTCACCGAATGCGTCGACACTTGTGCGTTTACACACGATATGCGCTATACCTACCTACCAAATGTGCTAGTCAAACTTTGAATGCAATATCGAACGGAGTCTTAGCTCTATCGCGTTTAGTTTGTCGACTCGAGAAGCAATCTAGCAAACAAAAATACGACGTGCTTTTGTTTATCTTTCCCAAGATTCAATCCGAAATATTAATGTTTGTTACCAAGTATTGTTTTATACAAGAAAACTCGGACAGGAAAAATGATACAAAAGTGCTATATTGCTCACCAGATAATACACACGTATTAATTATCCATAATTACTTCATTTACTCCACCAAAAGAAAACAAAATGAGTGTGTTCCGTTTTTATTCCCCGACCAACCCATGAGAGAGGAAATTAACCTGTTTCTACCTTCTATTTCTTATTGTTCGCATCAAACAAGAATCTCTGAATAAATCTAAATGGGGGTTTCATTATTGTATTGCTAAGCGGCTGATAAACAGAGATATATTTTATCTTGACAAAACATCATGGACTTGAGATTTGAAAAACGGGGAAAGAATACCGCTCTCTTACATCGGCGGCCGCGAGCGTACCGACTCCAAGCTCGCTATAGTATAAGAACGTTCTAAATCATAGTACGTATCTATTAAGAAACTTGAAAGTGTGTCACATTCGCGTGTTGCTCGTAATAAAATCCGTTTCGATTACATACAGCGGGCTTGTGGTTGCAAATCGCTCCACACATTGTCGAATTGCGACCGGGCGGCCGTCGCGTCGAGCGCGAATAACCCCACAGAGCGCCGGTTACTTGAATTCCGAATACCTTTTTCACCATTTCCAGTGTTCCTGTATAACATATGCACACTTTCAGTTCGCAGGTTTGCAGGACAGATGAACAATGCGCCGGGGAACTCCGCCGTAGTTAGCGATCCGTCGCGCGATTGATAATGTCATAACAACCCGTCCGGCTGGAATCATTGCAGTTATCCGGGTTTTAACTCGCTGTCGAGATGTCAGCGTAACTGACGGGTTTATTAAAAACCTACAACAGTAAAATAGATTTATCATTCAAAGCCTTTCTCTTTTCGTTTTATTTTTAAATCAAACTAAAATGAAAGTCGGAAGGGGTGAACTGATGTTCAATATTTTACGTTTTAGTCGAGATTATTAACCGATAAATTTTTCGCTTGTTTGACGTATCATTTTAATATATCGGTACATCGTAAAATCCAGGCCGTAACATCCCTGACATCATTGCCTACTGAGACGCTTTCGAGAAAATTGGCCAACTCGGAGGAAACCCGAACCAAGTTCTGACTTATATCTGTCACAACTTTTCATCATAAATGTGTCAATGTCTAGTCAATCTCTCGTCAGTTTGTCAGCCAAATAACCCTAATTGGTTAACATGATTTATAATAAACAAGTCAAAGGTATTAAAACAAAAAGGGATAAAAATCAGGAAGAAAAGAAAATTGGTTCTATTAAAATATGACAGGAAGTCTGTCAAAAGAAGTTGGTTACAGGAAATTTCAGTCATTGATTAGTAAAATTACGGAAAAGACTAAAGTTTCCGTATAATATTGCTCATAATATTTGGAAGCTACATCAAACGGCACATTAATCATCATATGGAACAGTTCCCAGATATTATTTGCACCGAGTAGGTAGGTGTCTATTACCCGATAAATGCCTTGTTGATAATATATCTGTCAGGACACGCGGTAATGAGGATTCGACGCCAGATTAATTAGGGTACCTAGAACTTTCCTGGAATGTAGGCCGAGTAGCCGTTATAACTGACTGTGCACCTAAACATTCTCAAGAAATCTGCAAACGGAACAACGACACAAAGTAACAGAATTCAGTAGAATTATCACGTGCAATTCAGAACATTCTACAACAATAATTAAGAACATCTTAAAGTTTTTATTTTGTATTTGAATTTATTTAATAAACCGTTTTAAACAGAAGAAAAAATGCAAAGAAGTCTCTTTTCCGAAAGCTTCAACTTTTTGTTATTCCGCGCCAAAGACGGTCGTTGTGGTCGACTGAACGTTGGATTTTACATAACATTACAGTTCATTTTAGCATAAAATATTAATTAAAGCCACATTTTCGGAAACCGATTCGCACTGTGTTATTATTTTAACATGATTTATCTTTTTGTCTAAACGTTACTCGGTCGTGAACCGTACATAAACTCATTAATGTTATAATAATGCGAATTTAATTATAAGGTTTCCAAGATAAAGTTTCGGAGAATTCGTTGTCATATCAAAATACAAGTCAGAAAATCATAAGGAGCTATTACGTAAAACCCTAAAAATATCTAAACAAATAACACGTAAGATCTATATTATTATCGTCCATCGACATAATTCTGTCATCGGGGACACAATTAGAGCAGATAAGAGCCCTCTCACTCTACATACTGAGCAGAATGGGTCCACTCATAATAATAAAACGTTCTGAAATTATCGTAGCTAGACACGTAGAGGGCAACGCAGGGTTAATTAATTAGTTTTGGCACAGACAATCCGTCAAACTACAGGTATGTAACATCTGATTGACAGTGATTTAACGACATTTGTTTATACAAATAACCTAAACCTTTTTTTTTATGGCAAGTGAGCCGATGTCGACTATTCTTCCAGTTGGAGTACTCATAACACAGACCAAAACAAGCACTTTAACAATTAAGACGTCAAATTTGACAGTTATGACGCGGAAACATTTCACGGATCTCACGAATTAATTGAATCGGAACTTACGACAACACTTAGGAATTTAACAAGGAGGAATATATTCGCATCAGTGAGACCGTACTTTAAAGCTCGCGACACGCGCGGTCCCCGCATTTTATGACTTCCCGTGTCGTCACGCCGCGATCAAATTTGTGCCGAAAACACATCAAAATACTGTCCGAAATAAAATTTTAAAATATCCGTTGCGATTATAAAATATCGCTGATGGGTGGTTGAACACGTCAGAATAATAATACATTCCAGAGTGTAATGTCAGACCTTTAAACTGCTACAGTTGTTCACAATATTCTTCGATTATCAGGGATATTCTAGTTACAATGGTTTTCTTCTATGCTATTAAAAAGTTATAAAGAATAGTTTTCCAAATCATTTGATTTGGAAACCGCAGGCAAATAGATATTCATTTCCGTGGTCTCTTTTACCTGTGTTTTTGTACAAATTACCTATGTATGATATAAATAGATACTACCCAAGTATGTAGAACGTACATACAATCAAAGCTTTTTTCTATACAAGGTAGCAGGATATCCGTCAAGCGTGTGACGACAACGAAAACGTGGTCACATTCGCAACAATGGTCAATTTAAAAAGTATAATAACTGCGACAGATTGTTAACCTGTCACCACTTGTACTCCTACGAATACATTATTTATTGCAACAACTAAATGCAAAAACACTATCTAAACTTTATGTGTGGAGTTGTAATTGTTGCAACTACCTCCAGTGGTGTCAGAGGTAGGGGCGGTTGCGACTATATCAGTCGCTAGTTGTGGCAGATAGGAAAAATAGTTGCAACTGACACCAATGCGGTCAGACGGGTGGAAGCAGAACGGAATAAAGGGACAGAAACACGTACCATACAGCGTAATGCTATGATATGCTGATACCACGAGAAATACCGTTGATATTATAACAAGCCTTATCAGGTCTTTCTGCGCCAGAATAAGTTTTAAAACTTAGCCATAAATTCCTTCAAAATTTCGTAAAAAACAAAAGATTGTTGTTATGCATACCAACACACCATTGGTTACTAGATCTTATACCAGAAACATGATCGCGTATAGTGAACCACATGTATATGTACATGCAGTAGGTGGAGGAGCGCACGCGCGAGCCGACGACGTGCGCCGGTGAATCACGCGCACTCCGTCATGTCACATTATTACGACCTCGAATCCAACACTAGTGACACACTCACACCCAGTTTGTATGTCGATAGACACTTTTTATTGCTAATAAACTTTATTTTTTACACCCCGGTTTATTATTGACGAGTTAATGCGTATTTATACGCAAACAGACAATTCTCTTAGTTTTATTGCTAAAATTGACACTTAAATAATTTTGTTTTTGAAACTGTTGCTACAAGAATTTCTAGTGTTATAAATGTATTTTACACACGATTTTTCATTGCTAAAGTAAATGCCAGTCTTATATTCGGATAAGTGTACCAAATTCAAATGCCAACTGACTGAATTACGTACGAAAGCTTGAAAGCTTAGAGGTATTTGCCAGCGCAACATACCTAATACTTGAACAGTTAATTTGAAGGAGAACATTCAAGAACAACAAAGTGTGTTTAGGAAATACAGCAAGAGTCAATAAATTGCGTTCCCGGTACTTAGTTGAAACGTTTGCATTGTACTACGCTATTAAATACATTGCTGCAATTGCATTACTTCCTTTAGACAATTTATTTGTGAACTTCAACGTTGTAGGGAAATTCTGCTAATGTTTAGAGCGAGATGTACTTTTAAGTGCAAGTTTCAATTAGAATGGACGTCTGTGAATACATTTACATACATTAACTGCGTTTCTTGTTTAAAAAGAACGTAAAATAATCATAAGAAAAAATTACCCAAATGTTTATGTTTAAATTACAAAAATTAAACAACAGAATTTAGTAAACTATCGATAAATATGTCACAGCACTATCGTTATGCTAATCTGTGGCTCGGATGTCATCTTGCGCAACAGGCGAGCCGAGGCGAGCGGCGCGAGTGTGTGCGCGGCTTAACTTCAGCTAATGTCCCACTTCGAGACTTCAGCCTCAACCACTGTCATCAGCCTAAGTACACTGTAGGATCATTTTTCGAAGCAAATTACGCAGCTGGCAAATTACAGTCATTATGTGAATATATAGTCTCTACGAAACCACGGCGCTGTGACAAAAATCATGTTGGAAATGTTGAAATTGTAGGTTTATAAATGTGAGATGTAAAAAGACGCGAGGAGACGTCAAATCACCCAAGTCACGGCATATAAAGACGTAGATTTAAAAGGGAGAATATTCTGTTTTATACAATATTCTGAGAAAGTTTCAAAATGTAGTATTCTAAGTCGCGTTTAACATAATAAAACAGCCTGCACTAGTGTTGAAATCAGACCACAATACAATAGGTAAAGCTTGGCAAAACATAAACGTACCTAATTAATTTGATTACACCATATCACATTCACATAATAACTACTCGTAGAATCAATTATTAAGGGTAAGTATAAGTAGTCTGTCTCGCCGAAGATGATCTGATTGGTTTCATACTAATGAGAGATTATCTGTAATAATCTCGATGCTATTAGAGTAAGATAATATTAGTTATGTTGTTATGCTTACCTGGGCGGCCTTGATTATCTATGATAGCAAAATAAACAACTTGAAAGGCAAATTGACAATAAATATCAGACAATAAGTATTTACTTTCAGTTGATTTGATGACTCATTTATGTTGGTAATAACATCACTGTTTTAGAACATGTTCCCCAAAAAGTATAATCAGAAAATAAAATTCTAAAATACGACAAAAAAAATTAAAGGCTCAAAGTTTCGTCGCAGAATATGTTCCAAGCACAAATATTCAGCCATTTTACTTTCAAAATGGAAGCTTTCAGAGTAAAAGAGGTTATTATAACCTGTAGGTATGGCACCAGGTATATAGCACCTGACGACAGTAGATCGACGGTCGTGTAGTGCCGGAAGCGAGCAGTTTGGGGGCACGCCCCGCTTCCGGTGGTCGCGCATCGCTGCATGCAAATAGTCGACCGCTCGTCCGGCAGGCAGGTGACGAAAGTACGCGAAGAATACCTTTGTAGATACATTATTGTAAAAGCTGTAGGTGTGGGCTAATTACATTCATATCATGTTCCGAATGTATTCGTACTTGGAGTTGTAAGGCTTTGGTGTGCAGTTTATTGTTGGTTAAACTAATGTTATACAGAGACGATTTAACTATTCATATTAACAAAGCAGTTCTCAGTATGAGTTACAGGTAATGATCAGCCTGCCCTAAACCACTAAAGAAAAGAACAAAACGAATTTAGGAAACAGAAAAAAGACTTTTGGAAGGTGCAGTGCTGCTAAGAGAGTATTATTTTGAAAAAAACTCAACCGCTGCGTGTTTCTTCAAAGCAGAGCGAAGGTTAAACTTTCTCACAAGAAAAAACAACTAAAATTTTGTTATCGAAATCAATAATAAACATATCAAGCAGTAATCATGAACACGTGTCAGAACAGAGGGAGCTTCCAAGAGTCAGAAATAAATTTATCAATGTCCATTGAGTTTGGCTCTCGCACAATCAAATTAGTTTGGAATGTGGGTTACCTTTATCAATACTCGAGTATGTCACTTTCTCTATTACCCCGTATTGACTAAATCCTTACTCTGAAGGGGTGTGACATTGAGATGGCTTAGACAATACTGTGGGGCCTACAGTGTAGGCCAAGTGTTTCTCACTGGGAATTCCCAGTCATGTCCCAGAGTGCCCAGAGCCCCAGAACAATGCGTTGAGTTATGAGCTTATATGAAACGATATGTGCTTATGTTTGGACATTTCATATACTTGGATTATCTAGAATACGATGTGTTTGTGTTATTTATAGCTAATAATCTAAGTGCTTGATTTTTCTTATAGAAATAAAAGATTCGGGAATTGAATTGTACCTGAATATTTTTGCCTACTTTGATACGATTCTATAGGTACTTGGCATCATTAAATGGCAAGTTAAATAACCCCTACTCATAACAGTCCTCGAAGATTTAAGAGCGGCCAACCCGTCATACTTTTCATACAAACGCTCGTACGTTATTATGCAGTTGTTACACATCTATCTTTGTTTTTTTTTGAACTAATAGATATTTTGTGAACTATATCTAAATTTCTATGGTAGCAAAAAATAAAAAATTGTAGAAACAAATTCAGTATAAGCCTCCAAAAATTGCTGTTTTGCACAAATTTTAACCGAACTTTAGCCGTTCATAATGTACTCATAAACTGTAAAATTAAAGAAAACATCTCGATAGAAACCTTGTACATGTAATGGAGATTCTTAATGTCAAATATTTATTTCGCACACTTGTAAGACTTATTCAAAAACACGTATTTCCTGGAACAAGTTTAAAAAATTTTCGAACACTATTTTTCGTTCAATGTCATCGCGTTAGGCGGTATGAGGAGCGCGGGAGACGAGATGTGCGGGGTCGGGGCGGGGTAAGATGGAGGAATTGAAAGAAAATCGCCTCCGAAAATGTAGCTCTGGATGAAACAACAAGCTTTTCGACCATGCTCGCGTTGACGATAGACGGACCGGGAAGGGCCCTCTCTTTGAATCTAGTCACACACAAACGTTTGCTACAAAATTTCCGTCCATTTCAACACAAACTCTGCTAATCTAACTAACACAATCGTAACACAAGACGAATATTAACGTCCATACATCATATTCCAAGTTCCCCATTCTAATATACAATTCTGTAAGCGTGACGCCGTCTTACCCGACATTACACGAGGATGGCATCAAATATTCGTGCCGGATCAACTCAACGTGGATAGTCCGTGACGATCCCACTTCCGCACCACTACTGTCGGAGTACCGTTGGTCAGTGGCGCGGTGAATTTTTTATTCCCCATTATTCCCTAGATGCTTATCCGGTCTGTTCGAATCTAGGACTTGAGTGAGCATTAAGACGTGACGTAACGGAAATTGATGGGGTTTATTAACTTTCATGCTTGAACATTCAATTCGCTCAATGTTAACAATCAACCTATTTTTTCCAAGTCAGTTTAATTCAGTCGAGAAATTAAAAGGTTAATTAGACCTGGCTAATTTCTACGCTACAAGCAATCACTGAATTCTTAAGATTTTAATAGTTTTCTATAATATAATTAAATAATCTTAAATTGTGCGCTTGTGAATCTTGATACCGTAAACGAACCATTCGATCATCTTCATAAAATATTATATTCAAATTGTATAATTTTAATTAAGAACGCCAAATTAATTGGGTTCCACTAAATAGCTACCTAGATAAAACCAAGTTACGCGAACAAACAACGCTTACTTCAACAATAAGGTGTCACGTTTCACTTTTAAATTAAATATTTTATTAGCCGAGCACCTTTTATAAAAAGCTATTTTACTCAAGAATCTTTGCAATATTCCTAAGATTTTTGTAATTTTAATATCGCATCACTTATACACAAAGATGAAAGCAGCACTTGATAACACAACAACTGAAAACTCAATAAAATTTAATATTGACTTAAATTTATCATCCCTTGTTGTTAAAGAGATACGAAACACGATTTAATATTGAATCTTGAAAGTTTGTAAATTACTAAAGAAGTTAAAGTTTGGAGGAAACTGACTGGCGCCCGCTGCGCTGGCTTTTACACTTATATTAAACTTAGTAACGTTAGGGAATAGGGATTAAATTGTATGTGCCTTTACTTGACCTTATTTAACATGTTAAGTTAGTATCAAACTCTCCACTTTAACATTACTTAACATGCGTCCATTTTCTTTCTTCAAAAGGAAAAAAAAAAGTGTGATAGCCGCAGAATGAAAATGAATTAGATACTCCATAAAATTCAAAAAAGAATAATCTCCAAGTTCCGCGACTGTTCAAGTTTGACAGGCAGGTACGCTTAAAGATGTCTATCTTAACTCTGCTGTAAGCTGTGTGTGCTAAACCACAGGGTAATAATAACCTCAGTAATTTATTTTAATATAACACAACCGCCAGGCCTTTAATGCCCCATAAGGTTAGCGTCGTAAACCTACAATTCATCGATGACAGTATTAGGTCCCATGCTCCCATGTGAAGGGGGTGATTCCACCACAATTTATTGAACGCAATATTTTTTTCGAGCCGGGTATGAGAATCTTGTAGCTAGCCTTATATTTTTGGGTGCGATGAAAATTGCATCTAGGCATTTTTTTCCGACAGCAATATTTATTTAAAACTAGAGTCTATGTGTGATTGACAAAATCAATCATTCGGTCATTCCGTAGGTACACGAATATACAAATCGGCCATGAGAGACGAAACATCAAGATTTTCCCAAAACAAATCAATGAGTACAATCTACAAACCAACGCAACTGACTCGAGATGATGAACAGTTGCAAAAAAAGCAACAACAACATAAGGATTACGTGCAAGAATTCACCTTAGAACAATGGCCGGCCTTGGGCGAGGCGCAGTAATCACTGCTCTCGGACTACCGACTACAATGGCATGGATACAGATATCTATGTAGATGCGGCTATAGATGGCCGGCTTGTTTGTCCTTGTCAGTAAGACGTAACATGGCCGTAGTTGCGTACCATGACGTGACACAAGCTCTGGAGGCGATTAGTTTGTAAACGAAAGAGAATTGAGAAGGCTATAAGGTATGGTGGTGTAGACCCGCCTTGTTGACTGACAAGGCAGCTGGAGCCTTTGTGTAGGGAACTCGGGGTTGGTTAGGCTTTAGGCCGAGGTTAGAGGCTCGCCCTAGGGCTTTTGATAGCCAGTTTGTGAAGCAATTCCGGTGGTATTGAGGTGTACCGATATAAAGTACAGTGCCACTGTTTCACTGAACAAAAGGTGCGTTGGGTTAACTGAGTTGAGAAAGATCTGTGTTTGTTGTTATGGACTTATGAATGAGTTGAAAATATCTGAGATTTTAACGGGTGGTACTTTTGGCTTGGCAGACAATGAAACAAGTTTTTCTGTTAAATCAAATAAGAAAAATAATTCCAGTACAATCGTAATTACCTACCTACATTCATCGGAATTCCACAATCTGAAACCCTTCAAAGTATGAAACTTTATTATTCACAATTGCCTTTTGTCTGAATTCTCGTTAATTTTTTAATTGTTGATAATAAACTTCAGGTTCTTGGAAAACATCTGCAATACATACCACTTGTAAGTAAATAGAGGCAGATATAAAAAGTGCTTCAGAAGCGAAGCCGATCGTAAAAACTAGTATTATAAACTTGTTAGTCTTAATTAGTATAAACAACTCAATGCTAATATCGTTAACTGCTAGCAACGTTTGCATTCGTTAAATAACAGATGGCTGGTTTTATTAAATTATCTTAGGAAAATATCATTACTTAAATAGATATACCTAGAATTATTATACCTATTTGTACTCAAAGAGAATAATTAAGTGAATTATAAACTTAAAAGGAGTAGCATTTTCAGTCACTGCACTTATGAAGATTGCTGTTGAATCCCATCAAATTACTAACTTAAAGCTGTTTCATAACATAGAATCATCTTCAGTTAACAAAGCAATAGTTCAGTTTACAAATGTGAGCGATTTATGAAAACGGGAGCAAGTTTCTCAAAGCTTTACTATAGATTCATCGAATTTGATAAATGTGTTTCGGATACATTCAGAAACTTCCTCCGGATCTCTGTCTATGTAAAGTTTTGTCTGCTCTAAAGTACCTTGTAATTTACTACTATCGTCGTTGTCTTCAAACGGGTTACCGTGTACCGAAGGTATTATCGTCTCAGTAAACGTTTACGAGCTCGTAAGTAGTTTGACAAACGTTGTAACGTATTGTCGCAGTGTGTATATTGTTATGATCATGTTATCTTGTGTGCGAAGGCGGGAGCGCGGCAAATAACAGTTATTTTATCCAATGTCGTGAGAACCGGCGTTGTGCAAGGAGGTAACCACTGAACTAGTTCACAGATTAATCTCGGGTTAATCTTAACAACTATCATTAAGATCTAGCGGTAAGACACGATCTTAGATAACGACGACGTTTTACATAAAGAAGATAATGATTATGGGTCTAGTGCAAACATTGCTCACAATACTCATACTAACTAGGTACATGCAGATGTGTATTAGTATTCTAGTTTCGAGCTATGTTCAAACTAGTATGACAAACTAATAAATTGTAATGCAAATCACCGGTTGTAGCAACATATTGCTGAATTATCAGATCTTAGAATATCCTTTAACGTTTTGACTTCTCGTCAAGGTGTAGTAAACATGTGACGTCATGGCCCGAACACCTCATTCAAAATATTCTAAGCGTTCCTTTAGACTAAGCAAGCTTGGATGACTCAGACAGGGCAATAGTCGAATACAAACCTCCACAGACACGTGTCGCGAAGGTGACATATTAATAGTGGCTATAATGCACAAACGCAAGTATGAAATATATGAGTTGAAGCCATATTTCATTTCATTCATTCACAATTTTTTTTCGAAACTGCGTGAAGAGCCAAGAGAATTTTATATCGAAACTAGCTGTGCCCCGCGACCTTCGTTTGCGTGAAATTATTTTAAAAAAAGATTACTTCCCTATTTGGATTGGATTTTATCGGATCCCTAATCTTTTTTTCTAAAATAAAAGTAGCCTTAGTTACTCCCTATAACATCAGCTATCTGCCACTAAAAGTCCCTTCAAAATCAGTCCATCTATTTCGGAGATTTGCCGGAACAAACAGACAGAAAGACCATTTTTTTTTAATAATGTTTTTTTGTTATATAACTACCGGTATACTTTCAGCATTCAGTAAAAATCTGTTATTTTGAAAATACAAACAGACACTTTTATTTAGTTGTATGGATGTATAGATAAGCTGATTTGAAAACAGGTATCGATAAAATAAAGCATATCTCTACTGAAAGTCGGTTACTAGACTGCAAGTTTTAAAATTCGATACCGCTGGATTACTGGCTATCTGTAGCAAGATCAAAAGAATGACACAACTGGCGTCCAGGAGTTTAATCTGAAACTCAATCAGCGAGCTCACAAAACCGACACGGTCCAATCCACGCGGTGGTGAAATCGAGCCCACGGGCCATGGTTACAGTAAGTGAAACTGTACACTATGCAACTTCCGTCCACATAATGTTGTCAGATATCCGATGTCTGCCCGATAGAGGGCCCGGCTGCGGTCGTACGTCCGTCCGACTGCGACCCACTCTTATGTCATATACAAATTAACGCTATATGATATTTTTGAACAATTACCAAATATGTATTATCTGGCCCCTTAGCCCAACTATATAATATGTTGGGATCGGCTTCCAGTCTAATCGGATGCAGCTAAATATTAGTATTTTACATGGAGCGACTGCCTATCTGACCTCCAAAACCCAGTTAGTACAGAGTACCTATACAATAACCCTTGGTAAGAACAGTTGTCGGACTTTCGGGCCACTACCTGTAACGACTGCTAAAGATCTACAAACATCTATTGTCTAACAATGTCCTATATTAAATAGTTTAAAACGTAGCGCATACTGCGCGTGGTAAGAATCCTACTAAAATGAGTATAGTATTTAAATAGCTACACCTATTTGCATTTTGCACCTGACTAACTAATTATAATATTGTTTTCAGCAGTCAAACGCCACAAATAAATTAGTTTGTTTAAACACTACGAAGTTTTCATGCCTCGCTTGCTGCTAAATTGAAGGTACCTAATAATATTTTAGTGAACCGATTTATAAATGAAAAGAAGTTTAATGTGGAGAAAATAACACTACATCAAAAGAAAACATTTGATCAAGTATAAATAGCTGAAATAAAAAAAAAACGGGAATATTTTTATTGTGAACGAAAGTAGATTCGACGAAAAGAGATTAATATCGTCGTAGACATACGAAACCGTAATAAAAAAATACATAAGTAAGTGCCGGGGGCGGACGGACAGAAAGTCGCACGACGCCGGCTCCTCCGGGAGCAATAAAAATGATATAGGGCCTGCAGCTTTGTCGCAACAGGAAAATCAATAGGATAGAGAAATGTCAAAACAAGGTCGAGGAACTCCCCATGCAATAGCAACCTATCAAAATTATAAACAACTACGATACCGCGGCCGTGCCCGCGAGCACATTGTATTCTACCCCATTCCGCTCCCTGAGGGATCGAATTTCAGAAAATATTTTATAGTCGGCTCTTGTCATTTGCGCGTCAACGTGCGACAGCGCCCTAGTAAATTTTAATTTGATGAAAATTACTTACCTCTGCGGCACTCATACTACTCTATTTCATAAATGAAATTGTTTTATTACCTGAAACAGAAAAAAACATGGTTAATTACCCACAATTTGTAATGTTGGACTCACTTTTGACATGGAAATACAGAGATATAAATCACTGTAATAATAATGTCTTCCCACGTGAATCAACAAAAAATATGAGCTGTCATTAGAGCCCCAAACGTAACACTGTTGAAGGTGATACACTAATTGCGCCAACTGGCTCCCAGTAAACACACCAATTTATTGCAAAAGAAAACTGAACGCTTTGATCATCTTTATTTATTTGGCAAACGGCAATGTCAGCAGCCTTGCGTTGAGAACTATTTGTTTTGGATGCGGATCGGTGGAGGATATGCGATTGATACAATGTTATTACAAATCTTATTTGATAAGAACCAATTGCCATTACACCCTCGCACATATCCACATTCACTAAAGCCCGTAAATTACGCGCACCTTACGCCAACGGTGACAGATTTATTTAAACATGTGGGACGGAGTGGGACGTTTAATTTTATTGCGAACCAATTGATTATAGGAACTATTTAGGTACCCTTTGATGATAATGAGACGTGGAACAGAACAATATGTTACGATTGTCATTGTCGAGGCAACGTGATAATCAAACCACAACAAGCGGTTACATTTGCAGCCAACGCAATATTAACAGAAGGTTTCCAATTATAAATCACGAATGTATCTAATAGCTTAGAATTAGAAAAGTTTCATTTGGCGGCAAAGCAGTGTGTTCAATTTATCATGGTAAACCTAAAAAATCAATATGTCGGAGACGGTCATTGGTACGGGCTTAAAATGAATCACAAGTACGCGGTCTAGCATTTTAATTGATCTAATTGTTTGTTAGATATGAAGTGTGCCTACTTGTATGTACACGGTAGGCTAAGTAAGATGCCAGCGGGTCACGTACCAGTCGATGTTGATAAGGATTTTGAAGGATTATGAGCGAGCTTAAATTGTGGTAGTAGTCGAGTAAAGCTTTCTATCGGCCGTAGTGTGTGAGAGCAATGCGATTGCTGGTCGGGGTCTGGAAAGACCGTAGAGTGTAATCAGAGGGTGATGCACACGGGCGATCCATTTGATGGATGCGCGAGTTTTGATCCATGCGATGGATGTGTGAGAGTAATGCTAATGCTGGTCGGCTGGAGAGCCGTGGCGTTAGAGGTTTTTTGGTTGCAGTAGAGCTGTAAAGATTGATTCGAACGACTATGGTACATGGCCCAGGGTAGAGATTGTTGTATTTTCGATTATTCCTAATTCAACCGTGTTTGATTTAATCAAAGAGTAGGATTTGGTCAAAATAAAACAGAGTTCTTTACCTTCACCGGCCGGCCTGATGGTATGTAGAGTTTGATCAGGAGTGACCGAGTGGAACAAATTTCTATCGTGGACTGTTTGTTTGCAGGGTAACCATCACACGAGGACGTGTACAAGCAGGAAAGCCGTGTCGGAGACGGTCATTGGTACGGGCTTAAAATGAATCACAAGTACGCGGTGGTGACATCACGCGATCTACTTACAAATCTACCCACACCACAGCTTGCTTGTTACAGATTCAAGATGGTAAACTCTGAGCCAGGACGACAGTCAGTCAGTGCCTGATCGCGGCCGAGTTAAGACCTCTTGGAACTGTACCCGATTCATTGTGCTCCGTGTTATTTTGCTAAGTTGTAATCTCAAGTAATTCGGTTGTTTTGCTAGAAACAATGTATCGCTCAGTGTCTTTTCATAACACGAAACCCATCGTCTGCCCACATGATGTAGAAGCCTAGCGGAATAAATCCTGCCACTCCGACAAATAGATAAAGAAAGATAAACTCGACAATACAGTCCAATCGACCTCTATCTGGTACAACCCAGTATCCCTAGCGTCAATTTTAATTTACATAAAAAGACAAGCGGTGATTTCATTATTCATAGATCATCGACGAAGAACTGCTGCGGCAATGCAAAACGGATTGCTGAATGTTAAAACTAAATGTAGATGGAACTTAGTTTGGTTAATAATCACTTAGTGAAAATACGTTGGCACTTCTGCCAGAAAATTAACTTAGTTATCCGATGTGGCAACGTTGCAAGCTACCTATCTAGACAGCTTGCCAATGGCGACTGACACGACATTTTGGTACTCGTATATGTCTTTTTTATTTAACACCACTTTCAGGACGTTACCTGCTGCTCGAGTAACTGAATATCGGTATGAAATTAAAATGCTTTTGATTGATTATATTTCGTAAATACTAGGTAACATATACCTGCTCAAAAGATTGATTTCGTATTCAGTGTTTCTCTCGTATGTAATTAGCAGTGATCGGAATAGGTAGAGCTAATGTACCTAAAGTTCAAGCAAGGAACACAAACGATAAGTGTTCCTTACGACAACATTTTTTTTGTTGATTTTATGGACCACGTTTTACAGCAAGTTGTTTTGATTTCTGTTAGTGTTTAGTTCCAATAATTGTACAAAATTAATAAATGGTATGAAAACCTATAAATCGTTTTCTTTTACCTTGTTAGTTCTTACTTTTAAGGTGGTATGAAAATTAAATTATCTGCCGCACTTACTTACGGCTGCGTTCAAACGAAGGTAAGGAGATAACCTTTATTTTTAAACAATAAAAATCGTGCACTTTTTTTTTAAAACAGAAACAGTTAATGAATTCGATAGTTGTTTTACTTTATTAATTTTAGTTGTACATAGGTAATGTTCCGACATTCGAAACAAATATTCGGAAAAAAAAATAGAAGTCTCCACTTTCGTTTCTGTTCCTCGAACTTTAGGCACATTAGCTCTACCTATTCCGATCACTGGTAATTAGAAACCGATAACAATGCCGATGCGATTTCGACACTGCCAATAATTAGTAAAATTAGTTCGCAGGTACGGCCAATAATGTCACGTCTCTGTGACGGATTTGATCGCAGAACGGTGCTAGATTATCGCACTGAATACACAGAACGTATTGGCAGTCGTAACCGCACTGAATCACTAATACTCTTAGCAAAGACATCTAATATGTAATTTAATGAAATTGCTGAGAGCGTGTGCCTGTCAGGCATTAAGGTTGAAACTATTACAATATGAAATGTATGTATGTGTTTGTACGAACTCATTTTCGTCGCTGGAATGCTTCGCGATGTTTAGATGCAGGCTGCTGTCAGATTACTTCCCGAAACACGTTGAATTTGCCCAATAAAGTACCAATGATAAACAGCTAAAAGAGCTTAGACTTACACAAACACATGTTAGCAATTTATTACATCTTGTTTATTGTCATCGCGGGTCATTAATTTTGAATATATTTTGATAAATTGACTTACCTGTTAATCTTTAACTTTTACTTTTATCTCTACGATATTATTAATGGCTCTGTTAAGCATGGGCTCCATATTTCATCTTTAGACGACTTGTTAGTCTCATCACCGCCTAACAATATGTTAAATATAAACTCTAGATATAAACAATGTTTTAATCAAACATAAAATTGTATTAATTATTGCCTAACGACGAATGACGACGGATATAATGGTGGTTGAAAAAAGTGTCGTTAAGAAGAAAAATTAAATTGATTTAGTTCCAACAAACAATCCCATAAAATTATCTTTTTCATAATATTATTCGTAGAATGTGGATTAAAATACCGCATTGTTGCTAACCGCCCTAAATATTTACGCTATTCTATGTATAAATATTTTATAGTTTTAGTTAGATCAGAGTTAGAATGGTTCTGTTCTGTCGCAATTGTTGAATTCAACCCTAAAATGCTGCAGTATCCGGATTCAGTGACGGTGCACAGATACATTTTATGCATTGCACTCAAACTGATTAGATTCATTTTTATCCGACTGTGCTGTACTAAAACAAAGTAACGAGGTACGTTAGCGCGTAGCAGACTTACTGTCTTTATCCATTTATTTTTATGTAAATTTTGGTGTAATGACGCGAAAAGCTGTGAGCTTCTCATTAATATTAATAGGGAGTGCATTTACTATTTTTTTTGTTAAGTTTTTGGTTTTTGTTATTATATCTGTGTTTACCGAGGTTACTTCTAGTTGATGATTATACGTTCTAAAATATAAAATAAATAACAAACGTCAATGTAGCAGCAGATACGAGGTCTTACAAATCTTCAGCTACAGTAACTATTAAGTGTGAAGATCGGGAAGAAAAAAAAAGGAAACAAGAGTGACTGTAAAATTTCAACGGTAGCTGTTTACGCCCGACTTTTTTTACGATGTTGTTAACTGTTGATTCTTTTTAAACATCTGCGTCGTGAACTGTAAACTACATTGTTCGCGGTTTGAAAGCTAAAATGTCGTTAGAAACGTGCTTATTGCTTAATCGTTGGATATTAACATTTTCTATAAAGAAATTCGTGACAAATGTGGACGAATAATGTCAGAATGATTTATGTTGTTGTGTTCTTTTATTATGTATGAGGATTCAATTCTCTCACACGTCAATGACTCTATTGAATACTCGATCAATATTTCACGGCGATTTACTATAGATGATAATTATAATACTTATTTATCATAAAAAAGAGCAAAACATTCCAACACTAAAACTTCTAACATGCCAATATAATTTTCTCCTAAATTCCAAAATTCTTTCAGCCCAACAATGCCATCCATCAATCCGATATCTAAACACTCAGTAGCCGCGAGAAAACATGAACCATTCGGCTGAAAGCGTCATTTTAGAGCTCCTAATAGCTCGGAAGACGTTTAGAAACCATCTCACCGTACTAAGCGTAGATTGACATATTGTTTAACTTTGAACGGAAGTCGACGACTTTATCTTAAGGGGTGTGTGAGAAATACATGAAAAAATGTGGTTTTTGTGTACGTGAGGCATCCTTAGTGGTTGTTTTATTTAAGTAGTTTTGTTTATATTGTACTACGATCAGGTTAACGACTGAACTTAAGTTTATAGTTACAACTAGACTTTGCGTTAAACTGCCACGTTCAAGAGTAAAATTTTTAGGGTGTAAACTGTTTCAGGAGTACCCTATTAAAATGTCTCATAAGATATTTAGTATTTACTTCTTGAAGATGATGGAGCCACAATACCGATATTTTTATTTACATTACAGTTTATAGTTAGTACTTAGACAGGTTTACTTAAAACATATCTTTAATAGCTTTATTTGAAACATTTTCATTTTAAATAGAGAATATATTCCACATTGCGGTCGATTTATCTGTACAAAACGGAATTCGATTACGGTGCCTCTTCTTTAGTAGGTACAATCGATAGCCGCTGAAATCCCCAATATCACCGAATAAATGGTTGTAAATTTTTCGTTTGTCGCCCGCAAAAGCCGAATTCATTTTCTGTGCGTCCAACTCCGTATTGACATGCTTCCAATGCAATGATATTTCAATACACGCAGGATTATTTTGAAATTCGTGTGTGATCGAGAGTATTCGTAATAATTACAAATTTGATCGCTCAAATAAATATCTTTAGCGAAATAAATACCCCATTTACCAGTACTCATGTGCGCAGTAGCTCGTATTCTCACTAATGCTGTTTTATTTTCTACAACACTATTACAAGCACGGAAGCCTTAATCGCCTCTAGCATCGATACAATTTAAATCGGAATAAAACGAGCAAAGCGAATCGATCTCTTTCCTATCGAGAGCAAATCGCACGACTAAAGACGCTCTCTCGGACGGAATGCTCCGAGCGATTGGAAATAGTTGTGTCTGAAGTTCAAAAAGAAAAAAGTTAATTGGTACTGTTTTTGTCATTGCACAGTCCCGTTATTCCTTCAACTAATCTCTCTATTCTCAATCGAGACGTCTTTACCTACTTTTACACGGATTTAGCAGCGAAATTGCGAAAGACTTATTCTAAAATTGGAACATTGCGATTTTCATTTGTTCTTTTCCGGTCGAATTGATTATTTGGATTCGTAGAAATTAAGAGGAAGGTGAAAGTAGGTTTCACTGATTTATAAGATCAACTGATTTGTGGAACTTACCCTTAAAAATATAGATTATTGAGAACTTGTGTTAAGAGAATCAAAGTAACAAAAATTTGTAACAAGAGAATATAAATATTAGACTCGTCACGCTAGCTTTGATGACGAAAGCAATAATTTCAAAAATAGATGGCCCCAGTATTTCGAGCCCCAATGGATAATAATTTCAGGAACAAAACGGGATTTCTGAAATTGAATATTTCGTAAAGCTGTTGAATAATAAATCATAAGCTCGACGAATATCAAAGGGGATCTTCAAAGTGTTCACTTAACAGTGTTATTAAAGTACCGTCTAAATGCGAAGTACGTAGTAAATTAAACCATCCACCATATTTTGGGAGAACAATTTTACGCACTTCTTAATCCTTCACACCCGCTGGCTAAATTCCAGACACACGTATATTTAAAAAGGAAATTGTCTGTAAAAATTGTAATAATTCACCTCTATGTGGATACTTAAGATTAAATCACGACATGAATTATATTTTTATTTGTTAAAACTCAATTAATCGACAGACATAAAATGAGTTACTGAATCATATGTTTCTCGTTAATGTCCGGATTTGGAAGCACGATTGAACAAATCTAGATAATAATAATTTTGTATAGTGAGTAAAGTACGTAGAAATTCACACACAGCAGCGCCGGCGCAGGCCGCGAAGCGTAAATAAAGCGACATGCGCTATAACAGTTACGCACACATTAAATGCGCACGCATCACAAAGTACCGTTCCATTAATTTTGTTACTTCTCATACTAACTGTCTGCCGTACCAACGAGAGACGCAGTTAAAACAACACAAAATTAAGAGATAAACAAGAAATGTTTTATTGCCACGAGATATCTCATATTATGAGGCACTTGGCTAGTTTAAAAATCCTACTTGAACAGTAATAACCAAGGAAAAGTTATGATTAAACCAGCCTCTTGTAGCTACTTCAAATAGGACAGCATAACCTTCACAACGAACAAACTTCAACCCAAAATTAATTCGCGCAAGTTACAAATATCTGTCGCGATATTAATTGCTTCGTCCTAACTTCAATACATTTTTCATTGTTTACATCCGACGCGGTTGGCCAGGGCCGCCATGATTACATTTTCGCGTCAGTGTCAACTGCGAACAAAGACATGGAGAGAAAGCCATCAGTCATTATCAGGAATTCAGGAGAAAGAACAATAAAACGACGAGTCACGGTCGTTAACGGAAATCACCTTACAATAAGGGAACTGCGAGGGCACCCCGCACCAGCTACCCTGAATACTTGGTTAAGGTTTGACGGAATGCTGGCGAAATCTGGAGAGTCACGGCTGCCTCTCACGACGCAAGTAATTAGGTATTTAAATAAATTAGCTACTAAGTAAATGTTGAATTTGTGTAATGGGCTTAGAGCCTAGGCCTTGGTCGCGCTGCGGTGTAAAATTAGTTTACAAGCCTTTTTAATGAGCGCTAGGTTTTGCAAAATTCTCGCTCTTTTGTCGGTTGAGTAACAAAGATGCGATGGTGTAAGTTTAAGGCTATGATAAGGAAGAATAAAGATGGCTGTCTGCCTTTGTACCACTCTTGTGCATAAAGTTTAAATAAATAAATTGCTGTATGAAGTCCAGCCCATCATCCTCCAACCCATATTTTCTAGCATTATGCAGAAAATCTTTGATGTTTTTCATACACATCCACTGTCAGTAATAAGTTGTTGGTATTTAGACTATATTTGGTCAAATAAAAGTTTTATACATTAACTTAATAGCCTACCTCAAAAGTCTAGCTCTACCACAGAATATCAGCCATTTCTGCAAAGACGTTTAGTTATAATAGAAATGGTACTAGAATTCTAATCCCCTTTCGCCATTGGAAATACGGTAAGTAAGGTGAGCTCGAACGCAGCATAGCGCTGATTTTGAACACGACTCTTATAATAAAAGCCAACATCTCGAAGGCCCCCGGATGAATAGTCTGCACAGTGTAGGTGAGCCATCCATTGAAATTTTCAACTCGAGTCTCCTCAGAGCATGAGAAATCAGACAAGGCGTTCTACAGCAATTATAAATTATGTATCACCGGTATTAATTAATGTCTAAACGTTTATTGGTATGGTATCGCATTTCCATCATCAAATACACAAATAATAAATTAACATCGACCGTATGCTTATACAACTTCCTTTTACAAGATTGAGTTAGTTTTATCAAGATTTATTTCAAAGCGCCGCAGTTGGAAAGACGTAAATGCTATTCAAATCTGAATAAGCTAAACAGTGCGTCGCAAGTCTTAACTTGGCTAAACTGGCGTACCTGCACGTACGTTCAACCACATAAGGGTATACTTATTACATTTTCTTCTATGGTAATTTATGTTTTAGTGCGTTTGAATAAGGGTGGGAATGGCATGTGCGGCGGATGAGGCTTTAGGTCTTTTCCTATGTGTTGCGTGCGACAGCCAAGAATATTAGAGCAAAATGACTGTACGAGGTGTCGAGTGTACGAGCAACATTGCTGACGCGGTCCGGGACTCCGCAGCAACCATGGCATATAATATTTTAGTTACTAGAACGTATATTATTCGTGTAACTGTTTCATATTTCAACTAACTACCGTTTACGTCTGTCTCTAATCTGCCTGATATTAGTAAGTTAATAATGTTAAGACCCAAAGGCATTACGTTCTGAATTTACATATTTTGGGACACAGGTACAGAAACTGTGAAATTACGACATAGGCTTTATTTATACTCAACAGGTTGGCAACATAGTATAAGACCGTAAACGGTGGCCAAAACCAAAACAGTAGCTGTAGAGAATAGGCATTTTCATCGCATACCATAATATTTACTATGGCTCGTCGTACAAGTCACAATTACATGACATTACTATGATTGTATCTCGATGTTACGGCCAAGAGTAGCAAGTACAAGAGTAGAGTAATAACCACCTCTAATCGTCATGCTCCGGGGCCTTCGGGTATCTTCGGAACAAGTTTCAACATCGCGCCATCTCAAAAAAAGACCACATCAATCATTAGAGCACTTTCTAAACTGTTTATTGTTATTTGAATCTTTTATACTGAGGTTGCAACAGTTCAACGGTCTCTGAGCACTTGAACCAATCTGCCGCTAGATTGTTGCCAGTTTTCTTTAATACTAAAAAACATCTAAATGTAGGTATGCTTAAATATTATTGTGCTGCTGGAATTTCAACTCTCAACACTGAACCCAGCTTTGAAAACGGTGTGCTTTTATTTTGATATCTCCTAACGCTGGTGAAAACGAGCATTGACCTATTAACGCCATTGGACGTGCCTCTTTAGCAATTATTCTACTTTATTGACGAATTTAAAGACCTCTCCAAATTTCCAAACTAATAAAAAATGTAAAAGCTATTATTCTCCAATTTCATGCAGTTCTTCGTTAAAAGCACGTCCAGCTACAAAACGGTCTCGGTAAATCAAATACCCTTTCATAATGTTTCTTTTTCAGGCCGTAATGCAGCAAATAGAGCTGAGAAAAAGAAAAACAGATGCGCGTAATCACTTCAACGACATAGCCTCGGCAAGAACGAACAATGGTCGGGAAAGTTACCATGACCATTACTATTGTACTGCTCTCATTTAACACTCGAACTAACAGCCCCAAGCGTTAAACTCCCCACAATTAATTATGTTGGTCAAATATTGTGTTTTGTAGCACAAATCGAAAGTGAAGCACCTACTCATTGTATTCAAATCATTTTACCATATTGAAGACTAGCTGTGCCCCGCGACCTTCGTCCGCGTAAAATTACCCTATTTTGAATTGGATTTTGTTAACAATCTTGGATTTTCATTTTTTTTGCGGAAACCTAATTCTTTTTTAAAAAAAAGTGCTTACTCCTTATAACCTAAGTTACTTCTTATAACATCAGCTATCTCCCAGGGAAAGTCCCTTCAAAATCGGTTAAGGCGTTTTGCAGATAAGCCGGAACAAACAGACAGACAGGCGGACCTACAAAAATTAAAAAAAACCAAGATATGCTTTTCTTCTATATGCATTCAGTAAAAAGCTGATATTTTGAAATTACAAACAGTCTTACTTTTTTGTTTGTATTTATGTAATGCATCGGGTAAAACCTCGCATAAAACTAGGTATCCATGTTACCTTGATATTTTAAAGACTGAAAACAATATTCAGTACGGCACAAAGTTTAAAGATCGCTGCATAATTACTGATTTAACGACCACTATGAATAGAGTCGCAAATAAAATTCAGAATTACCACTCGAAAAGGCTAGCAACACCAGCCAAGTAGTAAACTGTCTGTTAAAATTTTATGGTTTCAAAGCTTTGTCTATGCGTCGCTCGAAAGGTTGACAAATCGGATTGTGTCTCATGGAATGAGTTACCATAGTAAAGTCAGGTCGTTGTACGGCAGAGTTCTAGTTCAGACGATAGTGGATAAGGAACAGTCAACATGCCCCGGCCAAACAAAGGACGCACTTGTTTTGCTTTATTTCGCAATGTGGTGCTTTTATGGCTGCTTTTCCGGTTGACATTTTTAAGGTATTTCTTGAACAATGTAATTTGTAACGGTCAGTCTTAAATGAGGATGGGTTCTCTTGAGGCGGAGTTGACGCGGTGAATGAACGGCAAGTCCGTGGTGATATTAATGGTGTTTTAAAGAAACAAACTTTTGGGAAATATAAGCATCAACGTAGAACTTTCGTGTGATTATAAATATTTATTTTACCACGAAGTTTGGACAAGCAGCATAACTGTTAAGTTCAAAATTGTTTTGTGCTCTTAAAACTAAATGTCGAGATAACCATTGCCAAAAAGAGTAGGCACAACCATAAATGGCCTACACTTAGTTTGGAAGCAGTCATACAAAGAACTGTACACAGAACAGTCTTGCACACTTCGAAGACCAAAGCCCCAAAGAAAGACAAAAAGAAATCACGCCTAATTATCCATTTGTCGCTGGCGAATAGTTAGTTATTCAAAAAGCCTCCCCTCTCCCCCCTCCCGCCATACCCCTACCCCCTCACCTCTGTTACTCAACACAACACGGCTCATTAGAACAGGGCCGTGGGAAGCACCGGCCGACTAGTGCCGTATGCACCGACGACGACGGCGACAAATTTATCGATAAATGTTATGCTTTTACGATAAAGACAAAATTGTTCTAACAATAGCCTGGTGTCCTACCATGACGTCTTAAAGCAGGAGTAATTCCAGTGAGGGAAAGAGACAGAGCTATACAGGTCGTTTAGCGCCATCTCTATCCCACACTGGAATTACTCCTGCTTTAAGACGTCATAGTAACCCCCCTGGTAGCATACTCTCTCTTTAAACATTTTGAATTTTGGCTGTTTATATTTTAAATTTACTTTGGCCATATAACGTAGCATCACGTCTTGTAATCCCCGAAGAGTTAGGCAGGAGGTGTATCCAGCCTAGGACCTCATTCATGCTCAGCAGTCGCGCTTGCGGCCACAAGACCAACGAGGCAGTCCCCAATCGATATTGGCCATATCTGTAAAAGTAAACATGATCATGAAGGTCTTGGATAGGATCGTCACAAACAATGATTAGATAATGTGTAACTGGAAGTAAAACAAGAAATTAAGTTGGAAAGCAGAACCTGGAAACAGCCAATATTAATTAAGAAAGTCAGACGAATCCATTTATCTATTTTAGGAGGGAAGCTTTTTTATTTCACTGCCAAGGGAAGTTGGAGGACTTACTTCCAAAACTTAAAACTGAGTACCTTTAATTTTATTTTTGAGACAAAAGATACTTTCAGGATTTATAAAACAAGAATGATGGACGGTTTTAATTACGTTTTATATTGGAATAATATTTCACTAAACGGACAAACAAAAATTTAATTAAATTAGCTTTAAGGTAGATTTTCCTCTGTCTCTCGCATTTCCCATTTTATTTTGAATTATAAATTAATTCTGTAATAAAGAACTGCGTGGAATGTTTTCACTAGCTATGATTGACGACCGATGGAAATATAAATTTTACGATCATGAAATCATGACACTGTATTAAACACGGTATCGGGGATTTAAAATGGGGACGCCGAATTTGCACAATTTTATTACAAACTGTCAAACATAATCTACATTTTAATAACATTTTTGATCTAGCGAAACCTTATTATGTCTTGATATGACGTTTATTTTATCGATATAGAAAATGGAACTCAGATGTTGATGACACAATTCATCGACATTGTTTACGGACAAACCTCGACAAACAGCAACCACTAGTTAGTTTGCAGCGCAGCGTTTACAAACAACGGTGGCAGCGAACGACTGGCTACATACGAACACTATGTGAATATAACTTTCAGTTTCAACATACGTGAGAATAGCGAACTTATGTTCAGCATGCACAAGGGTTTTGGCTGCAAACACTTGGCCCCAAACATGTTGGTTCCAACGGCCAGGGCCAACAGAGCCAACGTACAATTTGTCAAACAGCTCACGGTGTTATTTACTTAGCCAATTTGAGTGTCTTGTTTCTCGTAATGTTGAGTTATGGTAACTAACACCGGTATTTCGTGTAATAAGTGGTATACAAAACGGAACAGGACGTGTGTTGGTCTTTGAACTAGATACCTACGTTTGTTACTTGTTCTTTTTCTTTTAAATCGACGATACAACTTAAGATTTGTTTAATGAATTACTTTGCCAAAGTAGGCGGCAACGTCGATTAATCGCTAACCTTTGAAAAGACATTGGCAATATGAAAACGGCCATTAAAGAAAAAAAAAAAGAAGTAGTACTTTAGCTATATTAGCTACAAAAACCACATTATTTTCAGCAATAAATAGAAGCATTAATTGAAACATCGCACTACTGTGTACTGCACATGCTAACAGTGATTTCAAAGAATCTACAAAAATTCCGACTAGCCAGCAAATTCCCTGAAACGCTGCAGATAGAGCATGTTTAGTCTTGTCGCTCTCCTGCGCTTACTACAATAAGCTCTCAAATAGTTTAATCCCACCAAACTCGGCTTCAGACTTCCTCAAACTTGACAACCAAACTCTACCTACGTACCTATACACAATATTCTGTGAATAATCATGCCTTTATTCAGCACCATGCTGAGATATCTATATGGCTTCGTACAGGACTAATTTCGTTGTTTTTTTTTTATTTTAGTTTTATTAATACTTTTTTTTTTTTGTACACACGGCTACACATCAAGCTATATATTTCCAGTATAAGCTGACCTCGTATTGTACGGAAACCCTATAAAATTAGAGATCAGCATAAACTGGAAATGTATAGCTTCATGTGTAGCCGTGTGTACCTACTGTAAATGTAACTATTTTTTGGTCATGTGCGGGCTAATAAATACTTTTTCTTTATTTATTCTTCAACTAGCTTTTGCTCTCGTGGCTTTGCTCCCGATAAGTACGGAAATTAACCCACGGGAAATTAGCCTATGACAAATGATGTTTATTTTGCAAATAGGTTTTTAAAAACACTTTTACACGTCTCTTTTTTTTTTAAACTAGACACTCGGGGACATAACTTTCCGTTAGTGAAAAGAATTTTCGGAATCGGATTTGTAATTCCAAAAATTTCCCCCGACATAGAAAGTTACAAACAGACACCTCTTTATTATTAGTATAGATTTTCCTACCCGTCTAACATTTTTCCCGCCCTAATTAAAGTGTAACACAAAAAGCACTTAATAACACGAGGAAAAAGAAAACAGATTCAGTAGCCATTAAAAAGTTGCCAAGCTTATCTAAAAATCAGTATTTCTTAAAACAAGTTGGGACGGGCTCTAGTTATATTAGCCTGGGAACTGACATTACAAGGAAAATTTCATCTTGTTTAAGTTAAATCGTAACTTTTTATAGCCGTCGGTCGCGTGAATTCACTCACTGTTCCGAACAAGATGTAGATATAACAAGATAATATTTTTCTTCATAAAATATCTCCAGTAATATTTAGATAAGCTTATTTTTTTGTGAGTGTCAAAATAATGTTGTCTCTTTAATAATTTCTTTCCATTAAAAGCTGTAAGCCCAATTTTCCGTGCGACGTTGACTGAAATTAAAATTCAGGAAGGTAAACGAAGTATTGTTTTTATGATATATAATATAAGAGGGATCACTTGTAAATTAAAATGCAGCATCGGAAACAATATTTTGACAACCCACCAACCAACCAAGACAACTTCTATGTACCAATTTGTATATCCATGTTTGCAAAGAAATAAATGATTTGATGATTAAACCCATTCATATTAAAAGAACGTTCTACCATTTTTATATTTAATCCATATTGTTACATACCCACTAACAAACAACGACCAACAAATCTCAGTCGGAAAAATATCGCCTGCTAATCCAAAAGCATACGTTTTAAAGATCTGTTAACGTAACGAAACTACAGAACTAGATTTAAATTGGACAGTTCTGAATCTGAAAACGAAAGGAAAAGATGAGCTTACACAACGAGCTTGGCGTTGGCACAGCTTTGACGGGCAATCGGTAAAACTATCAGCAGGCTTCAGAAGAAATAAGCTTCGCCAGATCCTTGTTATTCAGTAAAAGTAGGTTAAACTTCTAAATTAAAACTACGTACAAAGTGTGTTAAGACTCGTGGATATTCTAAGACAGAGTGAAGGGATAAATTGTTTATACGTATAAATTATCGTGTCAGTTAGTACGCACCACATAATCCCTTGGTATGCGCCAATCACAACGAACAGTTTACGTGTTTTCATGGAAAATAAAATATAATGCACCTCGCATTCAAAGATGTCATTCATAAATTATCCTAAAATTCACACGAAATTGTTTTAAAAGGTGTAATAAATATCATTAAAATGTTTTTTTTTCACACCTGAGCACTGTTGGACGTTGTCCAGATTTTGAACGTTAAATTTCTGCTGCGAGCAGCATTTTGCTGACTATTGCTGTGTATGATATTTCTATTAAGTAAAGTATTAACGAAACCGGTAATGTACGTTGAATATATATTATATATTTATATATATATATATATATTTTATTGCGGTTAACAGTTATATTTCACATTATTATAACATTTGCGGATCGTCGTGATTTCATGTTTTATCATAAAACGTGTAGAAATTACGAGAATGAAAACGTCATGGGAGTGGATTTGAGTTGATAGTGTTTAGCAAAAGAAATTTGCGGAAACAATGTTGTGTTTATTACAATTACCCAAAGAAATTGTCACAATTTTAGAAAATAATTATATGTCAACAAAAAATATATACTTAGTGCTATATTGTTATATTATATATACTTAGTGCTATATAGCACAAGTTTAGCAGGAAATATCTCTAGGTAACTAACTGTATTACAATTAAACTTGTCCAATTTATCAATGTTAATTATATGTGTTCAAAAATTAAAAGCAAGAAAGAAGTTATTGCAAAAAATCGCTGTTTTCGATTATTCTGCTAACTGTTTTAGCTATAGATTGAAGTCGAAAATAGTAGCGCCGCGAGTATATTTGAGAAGAAGATAAAAAGAAAACTAAATCATAAAACGTTTTTTTTTATATACGTATAATGGTGACTAATGTCATCATTCATGAAGACACGAGGCAAGAGCGAGAGGAAGCTTCACAAAAATGTTGTTCATATTACAAACATTCAAAGACTAGAATTAAGTAAGTCATTGAGATAAACCAACCTTGCGAAATCTACAACATGCATAACTATTGCATGACACTTTTATTTTTTTCACATTTACCTTTATTAAAAAACCGGTAAAGTGCAAATCGGACTCGTGCATAAAGGGTTCCGTACCGTCGTAGTGAGCCCCCTTTAATTTTTAATAATTTTATAGCGGCAACATAGACATTACATATAAATACACAGAAATACACATTCTGTGAAAATTTCAGCCGTCTAACTATTACGGATCATGAGATACATATACCGCTGACATACAGACGGACGGACAGCGGAGGCTTAGTAATAGGGTCACGTTGGTTACCCTTAGAGTACGGAACCCTAAAAAAAAAGTTGTCATTACTTTCCCTTTTCGTTCCACAAGTGTACACAAACCCTACACGCCTTTATAACGCAATCCCAACATCAGTAACCAAGGACCACTTCAACACAAAACTGTAACTGCAAAAAAACGTACAAGTCCAACTAACGGGCCATTCAAAACCGGGTCTATTTTCCCATTATAAACGCATCGTAAGCCGCGTTACGAGCAGTGTATGCGGAACTTCTACGCACCGGTTTCGAGCCACTCTCAATCGTATATCATTCGACATAATTACATTTACTCTGCGTATAATAGCAGGTACGATCTCACGGTTGAACTTGTCGCCTTCTATTTAGCGCTGGTAATACTGGCACGTTTTAGAACAATAGTTCGTAAAATATATTTATAACCTGTTTATTATTCATCAAAATAACAATAAGTAGCGTTTCATTTCGGTTTGTTTTAATGTGATTTGGTTCTTACATCCGTTTACTTTGTGCTGGTTGTGGTTTGACTGACAGTATAAAACTTTTTTGCATAAAAATAGTTGACTGCCGACAAAAACAAACAAGTGGAAAAAAAAATTATAAGTCGGTGGCAAAAATGACAATGAAACAAACGAAAGTCACCGACTTCCGAAAGTAAAGTGGTTTTCCATTTAATTTTTTTTTTGAAGTCCTTCATTTTATTTTATCCTTTATAATTTTGATATCTCACGCAAATCTTTGTCAAGTATCAATTTTACAATATCATTTTTTAAACATGTTGGTAGGTGCATAAATCTTTTTTACCAGACCATACTAAAATACCACTTTCTTTCTAACACAAAAAAGCTCTTTTAATTTAGAGAGCCAATAAGAACAATGCCACGCCACATCACGTCAGCTGTTAACTTAAAAAAAGAACTTCCCCAAATCCGAGGTAACGGACGGGTCTATTCCAAATAAAAATGTCGAATCGAATCTGTCAATTCGGAAATCGTAAGTTAAAAAACGGCCGATAAAAACATGTGGTCGGGGCCGTCCGGGCACGCGGCAGATGTCCGACATCAAGACGTTATGGAGGGTAATCCAGCTCACATGTTGTACGAAAAACGATCGGGTGTGCACGCCGCGTATCGATTCAACACTACACCCCGATCCTCCGACATACTTGGACGCTGTCACCCGCGCCTCTATAATATTAGAAATAGATCAGATGTAAGCAGTAAAGGCGACTGACGAAAGATTCAGCCATGTATATTGAGATAATTTATGAAATAGATTTATTCAATAACCATCCAATGTATGCCTTGCGATTTTAGTTTTATTGCGATTATGACATCCATTCGCATTTCACAGTTTATAAATACTCGCCGTTCTGTTTATGTATTTGTTGAAATGTCGCGAGAAATTTTCGCTAAACTACACGTAATAATAGATGCACTATGCTAGGGTTATATTTAGATAGATCCTACGCGCAAAGTACGCTAGTTACCTGGACTGAATGTTAATCCTAAATACGTGCAATGTTGAGTTCAGTTTACATAAACTTCTAAGAAACTCGACCGATTGACGCAATTCCGGTCATGGATCTCGAATTGCCCGAACCGAATTCAACTGCTCTTCGAGCTAATTTCCGAACGTCACTTTGTTCTTTATTCAATTTCCGATTTCGGAAACTCCACGTTCCAATTTTAAATTTATTTTTGTTTCTTTTTAATTAATCGCGATAAAAAAATCATGGTGTTCAATTACAAGCAATCTCGACTTAATTAATGATATTTGATAAAAGAAACATAAATACAATAACAAACAAAAAAGGGAAAATATACATTTGGCTTCCTAAATTAAATTCCTCACCGGGATTAACGGGAATTACGCAATTAGGGAAAATAAATTACTATCAGGGATTCCAAGAAACGAGTGGCGAGCTTCGCTGGTCCTATCGGGAATTGAAAGAAAAGGGATGCAAATACAACAGGTTGACGATGGAAATATACAAACAAATTTCACATTAAAATTGTACGTGTAAGAACATTTATCCCTGCGGTCTAACATACCACAATTAAAAAACACGGTCATAATTCAAACACTGTTTTGGTGGGCAAGTTAAGCGGATTGTGTGGGTCGTATCCGTTTTTGTATAATAATACTTCATAGCAGGTGTAAAATATAACAAAACGAGATGTTACATGGATAAAATGAAAAAGACAATGATTGATACACAGACCCTGTGTCGTAGGAGAAAACCATTTTCCTCGGAAGCTGCCCCGCGCCCCTCAATGTCCCCCTCACTTCCCTCAGCCATCATAACAGCCGTCTCGGCCGAATATTAAATTTGCTTCATCAGTAAAAAGCGAGTACATTTCGCAATATTGTGAATTTTGTTCGGATAAATTCGACTAAAAATGTTTCATTGTGGGCGATAAATGTAATTATTGAAATAACTAACTGTAAATATTGAGGCGTACTGCTTGCAAAGTTTCGTAACAGTATTTGTTATTTTTGTATAGCGAGTATTAATCATTTAAATACCGACGATTCATTAGATAGGTACATAGTTTTCTACTTTCTACTTACATTTCTCGACAGCTAAGAAGAATTTCCTGGCAGAGTCGATTCGAAAGAAATAAATCCGAAGTCTTACCTGAAAAGAGAAACAAAATATAAATATCATATCGTATATTTTTTACAGAATAATATTAAATTAAGCTAACTAATCAGTGACTAACACTCCTCTTAGTTTGAAATAAAATGTATTCGAGAATAAATAGCTCAATTCATCATAATAAAGTATCATAACGCCTCTTTCATTTAAAAGGCGGCAGTCACAGAACAGTTACGATACGAATGTATGACAGGTGGTCTAGTTACTCCGATAATAAATACACTACCTGCTTCAGACTGGTCTAGAAAGCATTACAAAACTTGAGAAATAACAACGAATAAATCTTACATAAAACGTAACACTCAATGTATTTTTAAACTCCAAAAAAATATTTCCTTTTACTCGCAAATAACATAATTAATCCGATCAAGTTATTAGATAACGTCTGACAGGCAAATTTTCTCGAAATAAATTCGTTTGTCGTGATACACAGTAAAGTATCGTAATACGATGACTCTTTGTGTTCGTCTGTTGCTATGCAATTAAGAAGGTAAAACAAGGAGTAAAGAAATAAAAAGTGCATGCCCTCGACAGATGTTGGCGCATCGGCGCTGAGCGATCGGGACAGGTGCACCCCAGGGCTGCTCCCCAACCCACAACCAATCATTTTCTCTCACATTAGCTTCCGAACGGGGCTTCGACCGCGAAAATTCATATCTAATAAATAATCTAATATATCTTTATATCCAATAGCCTGAGTTTCATCAAAATCCGTTCAGTAGTTTTTGTGTGAAAGAGTAACAATCACACACACATCCATCCTCTCAAACTTTCGCATTGCTAAAATTTGTAAGTAAAAGATGTCAGAATAAATCTCCGAAACTTCATATACAATTTAAAAAAATCTTCGACCGAAAGAAAACTACGCCATTGCAAAATATCATAGCACAGTCATGTTTCTTTTACGCGGACGAAGTCACGGGTAGAAGCTAGTTACTTTAATCTTACTATCAATAAATGCGAAAGATTGGATGGATGGAAGGATGTTTGTTACTCAATCACGCCAGAACGGCTGAACGGATCAGGATGAAATTTGGCACAGAGATAGATTATAGTCTGAAATAGCACATAGGCTACTTTTTTCTCTTACACATATACATAAAATATTCCACGCGATCGAAGTCGCGGGCAACAGCTAGTAGAATAATAATTCAAATGCCACCATCGTTTATCGATACGATGAGTATCAGAACGTTTTTCGTTGACATATTTCACTGCCAATATTTCCGTCGCCGCTAATAACTTCATAACAGCAGAGTTAAATAGTTTAAAATATAAAACAAATTAATTTATTTTAAAAGCGTGCGTGCTTAAATATTTACAGGTTAGAAATTAATAGATATGTCGGCGCTTTAATTATTTCGTTGGGGGATATTAATGTTGATTTAGGCAATTCATTTGTCTCAGGTTTCGGGGTTTAGGATGCCCCAGTGAAAGGTCCATAGATCCAACAATTTGGCAAACCGAGCAATTTGCACTAATCGCGATAGTTTCCGAGCAATTTGTGCAAATGACGCGTTACTGGCTCGACGCGATGCTCTCAACTAATGAGCTATCCACGCAATTATTACGCTATCGATTGTTACTCCTTGACTACAATTCGGACTAATTGATTTTGTAATTAACGACCCTTGTATCGATCGAGCTAATACCTTCCTACATCCTACTTAGAAGATGCTGTAAGCTTATCTGTAATCCTCATAAAACATAATTGTTTATTGAATAGTTAGGTACTACATCTATACTAATATTATAAAGAGGTAAAATTTATTTGTAACTTTGTAACTTTGTATGTTCGTAAGTTTGTAAGTTTGTATGTTTGTAAGTTTGTATATAGGGGGTAATCTCTGGATCTACTGAACCGATTTTGAAAATTCTTTCACTAATAGGAAGCTACATTATCCCCGAATGCTATAGGCTATATATTTACAACGTGCCCATGGAATAATTTCCGATAAAAACGCGAGCGAAGCCGCGGGTAACAGCTAGTCGCAAATAAATAACTAACAAAACAAAATGACCTGAGGATGGCATTAGATAGGTACAATTTTTCAAATTTCAAAACAAACTAGACGAGTGTACCTCTTAGACAAACATCAGATTATCAAGACTTAAACGCAGCAGGACTAGGTTCATGACATAAAAAAAAACTATATGTTTTAATAAGGTTTGTATGTTGAGGGTAATCTTCGGAAATACTGATCCAATTCCGAAAATTATTTCACTAATGGGAAGGTGCATTATTCCAAAGTGTCATAGGCTATATTTAAAAGAATCTCGTGGGATAATTTACGACCATAACGCTAGCGAAGCCGCGGACAAAGGCTACTATCAAACACTGTTTTAAACTTTTACGGTTTACACTTACACATAAACTGCAACAGCGTCGAAATATCGGGAGCTCAAAATTACAGATAATCACGGAAGATATCCCGTAAGTGACAGTTTATGTGAAAGGCTAGTATACTATAAATCCACTACACAAACTAAGGGTCCAGTTGAAAACCAGCGTCGGGTAGTCTAGCATTGCTTGTCTACCATTTTGCTGAACTGTAGACACACATTTTTTTTTTTTTTGTGTTTAATTGTAAATTGCTGTGTGCCAAATAAACCTATTTTCTGTATTTCTCTTTTTCTATCAAATCTTTGCATATTTTCGCCAGCCCTGCGTAAATAATCGAATATCGACAGTCGGCCGCGTCTTGGCCGGCTGCTAATCGACCTACTAATCGCAGCGCCGCCCGCCGAGCCGTTAGCCCACCATCCACTGGGAATAAATACCAACTTACGCGTTTTATTACCCCCAGACAATACCCTCGCTGCACACTATTTAAAATAGATTCGATTACTACACAACGAATGCTAATCCAATTTATGCTCGATGTTACAATAACCACCTGTCTTGTTAGTTAGCATTTAATAATCGATTGTTGTCGCACAAATCGCATTTATATCTATATATATTGCGACTGTTATTGCCATTATTAAAGACGTACTATGATAGTTTCTCACCAAGATGTTACATAACGCGATTAACAATGTTAAGAAATATAAAACCACGGCTTAATAAGAAAGCCGCTTGTAATCGTCACGAGAAAAACAAAGAAAAAATTAAGTCGTGAGCCAAAATTATAATAAAGCAATCCCAACAAAGACATTCCACAAGTCCGGCTTACGGCACCGGCCGAGCCGCGGCGACTAGCCCCATCCCCCCTCCCGACGTTGTTTAATTCCATTAAACCACCCCTTTTATCTTTTTCGCTTTTATCTTTTCCCCACTATTGGATTACTGAACAAAATGGCGTGCAAGAGACACACGCAATCTTTCGCCTTTGCCATTACTTCACCTCTATTTGTAACAGCCTTTTCCATTGCTGTGGATGACTGCTTTTATGGACGCGCGATTAAAATATGAACGAAGTATTCATATTTTTCTTTCAGACTATCTTTTCTGAGAAAACATTTTTTTGTTATAACGTTACATAGCTGGAATGCTTTTTAACGGTTAACTTTGTAGAGCCACAAGTAACTGGTCGGATAGCGAGTAACTTTTATACAACACTTTTAGTTTAATTCCAGACCGACGACGTTAAAATGAACTCGCGTAGCTTTAGATAAACAGTAGGTAACAACAACGTATCCACTATCCCAAACGAATTTCATAAAAAGGGTCTGATGTTTACAAAACAAACGGTACATGAAGACTAATTAAATACCTAGTTTGTTTGGTTTCGTTCTCACGTTACCGCAACCCTCGCTCACCACTTTAATCAATATCGCGTAACACGTAAACAACGGGTTCAATTCAATCAAACTCCTCGGTGTAGTGTCTGCGTAAACTGTCAAAGTAACATTCGTGTAGTTTAAATGACGTTCTCATATTGAAATGCTGGCGCCCGCGTCGACGAGTCGGCGACGAATCGAGCAGTTCAGTCGGTCGTGAACAAAGGTACACCACCGAACACGAATTTTCACTTAATTATTACTAATGTTAAGTATGAGCCGGGAATGCTGGAAATCTTTCGACGTATTTCCGAGCATTCTTACAGAAGACAGCTGATGATTTGTTAAGTATAGAGATAGTAAAATCAACAAGCTAAAAGTCATGCTGAGTCATGCTGATATTTAAAAAATCTGATCCTTAATGCTACCAAAAACATAACTAGTGTAATTTTCAAAACTTTCTAAAACAAATTGCTAAAACATTTTTTCGGTAAAAATAACAAACACAGGAGCTTTTTTTTTTTTTTTTTTTTTTTTTTTTTTGGAGATGGCATCTCGCAGTTCAGCCTCTGAGGCTGGCTACTGCTTAACCGGACTATTCCCTGTGGATGCCTTAAAAATGAATCTAAGGCCTCCAGCCAGGGGCTTAAAACTATACTTAAAAACTAAGCGACCACTCGCTAAGGGCACCCCCTGTGGGGTACGGGCCTCGGCTTAGGGCGTCGCTGGGGGGGGCAGCAAAGGGACAGGCTGGATCTGAGTGATATTAATTAGGGGCTGGTTTAAAACTACCGGCTCAGCATCGCGGGCTGGCTCTGGCAAGGGTCGGGGGGGGACCCAAAACACTCTGTATTTATAGCAACGCAAAAAATATCTTCTAAAATAACGTTAAAAGCTCCGTATCCACGTCCATCGCGTATTAATTCGCTTTACTCTAACCCAGCACCTGAACTCCGAAACACTGTCGTTTGTCTTGAAACTTCATCACTTAAACAAACACGCATATTCGCAAATTGTGTAAGCATCAAAGTGATAGTGTAACTTCGTACACGTCGATTACGGTGAGTAACGCAACTAATTTCTAATATGTTTCGTTAACGGCACTTACATGAGTTCCCGTCGCCGACCGGCAAATTTTCACCGTAGGCAACATAGTTGGATAACTTTGTTAGATGTTCCATTTTATCACTGTGCGGGGAGACAATCGGGGTTTGAAGAACGGAATTCTACGTAACCCATTATTTGTGTCATGCATCCTCTTTCAGCGGGCCCAGTGGTGACGGCCCCGACTTACGAACGGTAAGTATTGTATAATTTATTTCATCACCACTACTCCCAAAAACGTTGAAAGAAAAGATTGTGAGGGAACCGGCTTATCCTAGAACTAAAAAATCGAAGACATGTTACATCTACCAACCCGCGCTGGGCACACGTGGTGGGTTATAGCCCATTCCCGCTCTAGAGAGGATATCGTGTGTTCCAGCTGTGGGAACATATACGCTGATGATGCTTATCCTCCTTCAGTAATCCATCTCGAATAAGGGGCATTGTTGGCAGTTGCTCACACAATATTTTCAAGGACTGTGGTGTGATTCTTTTTTTACAGGCTTCACCTTCAGATCGGTCCGACGTAATTGCGTACTGTATGTAGCTATTACTGTCTCAAGATCTATCGCCTTCGACACGATCGGAGTGACCATCCGGTGAAGCGAATCGCTGATGCTGCCGTTTTGTTTTCGTTCACACATTCGGTCAATGTGGCGACACTTGGGGAGGCCTATGTCCAGCAGTGGTCGTCTTTCGGCTGAAATGATGATGATTCAGTCATACCGATCTTGCAACGGCGTATATTCGTCTGTCTCCATTGCCGGCTTTAAAACCGCTATCGAAGTCTTTTGATGTATTCTGATATTTTATATAAACTGTTTACGTCAGTCGTATGTTATGAAGCGTCTTCCTCACACTCTCATTCACAAGAAACGAAAAGAATTTCATATCATTCGCGTTTTACGCGGAATTCTGCGCCAATAAGCAGATTGTTGACAATATATTCGTTGTGATATGGTTTCAAATATTGTTCTATTCAAATACGTCAGAAAAGAACATAAGTACCTGTACTATACAACTTGTTGAGGACATAGTAAATGTTTATATTAGGTATTTTTATCGAGTTTTAGGTAGATTTCGTCAGAAAAATCTACCTATTGGTCTTGTACCTAAAGTCGAGTTTTCCGAAAATTTAACCGTAGAGGGTCTAGTTATGACCCCTAGAGCCCAAATCAACCACCGGTTAAAAAGTTTATACGTACGAGTATACGTATGTGTTGGTATACTTGGTATGTATGTGGGGCGACAAGCAAAATTTAGCCACACTCTACAGGTCGCAATTATGCACCGATTGCTTGCAAACTTGACCAAAAAATCGAAAGGGTCCTGTCCTAACTTAAGTTTGTGAATGGGCGGAATTTACGAAAATCAGTTTTTTGGCCATAACTTTTTTCCTATAGAAAATGTTTGAACCGTTTAACATTTTTATCATTCCGAGTAAGAATACGGACAACTTTTAAAGTTAAACTTTTTTGATGCATGACTCCCAGGGGAGCGGGATGAAATTTCCAAAATTTTTTGAAAAAAAAAATGATATCTCCGAAATGGTATTACGTGTTTACGGTCACAAATATTTCTTTTTTTAAAGAAAATTGTCTACTCTACAATTTTTAACTCAAAAGTTTAGCGATAAAACTTATAGTTTTGAAATAAAAAATTATAACTGCAAAATTGAAGGGGTTTCCATGCTAAACTCGTATGGGAGGATTTAAAATTTATGATAACCATTTTTCAGCTGTAAAACCATCATCTGCCCATCTGCCCTTATTTTTTTGTTCATGTTTAAAATTAAAGATTTTAAACATGAACAAAAAAATAAGGGTGGAACCTTCTTCGAAATTTACCTCCTCCTGCGGCTTGCCGAAGGGATTTTTTTATTCTACATATATTTTATGCATTGAAAAATTATATTAAAATTTTAACACGAGTGATGGCACCAAAACCATAGCTTTTCTGTCATAACAGGTCTGTTATTTTCGCGAGGTTAAATCAAAATGGGGGCCAAATGACTTTGTATAATTGCAGTTGACATACAAAGAACAACTAATGGATGCATTCTTAGTACATCATTGGCAGTAGACTTTACAAAAAGAGAATGCGTGTGCGACGTGGCGCGCGTGTCTAAACGGCAGGGTTGGCCAAACCCGGGTTATATAAGAATTAATAAAAAAATCCTGTTGTTGTCCTACTAATAGTCTAAAGGGTGTATAGGATAAAACATGAGTATTCACCACGCTTGCTTAAGGTGGATTGGCAATAAATACAACTCGAGAAAAATATATTTTGAGGAAAATATAGCTCTTTATTTTTTAACCGACTTCAAAAAAGGAGGAGGTTATATGTTCGTGTGTATGTATTTTTTTTTTAATGTATTTTACCCGAATTCTTCCCCTATTAATTTGTGGACCGATTCTCAAATTTTTTTTTTAAACTTCTGAGGTGGTCGCATTTAAATTTGGTGAAGATCTGATGCTGATCTTCGGAGATATACTATGGTACTCTTCAAAAATATACGGCAAATCTGTCGTGATTGCTGCAATCGCTTGGATGTTTATTGTTTATACAACATCATGACGTAACATCACGCCCATATGCTCTGAGGGGGTACGCAGATGCGTACAATACACCCATATTTCCATTTATTGGGGATAAGCCCATCTGCATCATTTTCCCAACTCTTTTGTGATCGGCTTCCAGTCTTACCGGGTGCAGCTGAATAGCAGTATTTTATACACAACACAATAGCCACGACATAAATGTTAGTAAAAAATATTTTCTAAAGCTATTCAAACATTTGCTGACATCATGACGCTGAGCTGATGAAGGAAGGTAAGGTACAACTCTTTAACGGTTAGTAGTTAGTCGATTTCTTGTTCTAGAATAATGTATAGATAATGCGACTTGTTAATATCGATAGTTGAATTCTCTAGAGACAACAGAGTGAGTGCTAGAAACTAGAAGTATTAATCATTTTAGCCGACTTTAAGAAAACAACTGTTGTTGTTGACATGGGATGGGAACAACTAAAAATGGAAAAATTAAAACTTTTTTGCAAAAAATAAAACCGACGTATCTGACAAAAACACAAAATCAATCAAAGGTCACCGACTTCGAAGCTTGACCTTTGTTTGATTCATTTGGTGTTTTTGTCACCGGCTTCTGAAGCTAAAGTTATTTTAAACTTTTTTGTGTTTTGGTTTGTTATTTTTGTTTTTTTTATTGTGTTTTTTTCTTAAGTCGGTTTCGTTAAGAACATTGGCAAAACAATGACTAATCTTGTGAAATTTGGTAGTAATCCGATGAATACTGCATAATAATACCGCGATTTATTTCGTAGTTCTTTCGTATTTATGCCTATCTGTTATATTGATCATTTTAATGTAATGTAAAAAATAGTTTTTAAAATTGCATGCTTATTATTATGGCGGGATAAATAAAAAAAAAATTGTGTTTTTTTTTTCAGTCAAAAATACCTTTAAGTACAATAAAACTGTCAAAAATTAATTAATTGATTGTTGTTTGTATTAAATGTGTCCTACAAATGTGTAAAACAAAATAACATGAATGATAAAAAATAGCTACTCGTATCACGTCGGCGTCACATCAGCAACCCTACACCTAATACATAGCAGTTGCGTTCCATGTGCCATATCGATAGTGGCCACTCACTTTCATGCGCGCGCGCACCGAATTGCATTGACTTAATTACGCGTCAACGGTGCGGCCTAACTATGCTGGGTTAAACGGTTGCTGTCAGTTGCACAGCAAGCCATACGCGGCCTATTAACGAACAACTGTTACTAATTAGCGCCTTCTTACAGTTTAGTAGGTACATAGTTGATACCAGTAGCGAAGGGTCAATTTTTGTAAGAAGTAAGAAAGATATGTACTCCCATATCTTTAATGTGATTTTATTATTTGTCTATGAATACTGAATGTTCCATTTTTCAAAGGGAAGCCCGTAGGAATCGAGTTCTATGGAACCTTCGCCATTGGTTGATACCTATGAGGATGTAAAATGTTCCGTTACATAGGTAATCACGACGGAAAGTTTTTAACTCTGTAGAATTAACTTTTTAATTAGAAAATCTCTCTCATTACTCTCCGCATGGGCTAAAAGTTCAATCCAAATATTGCAACTGAAAGTGGGGCAAAGCACTGAATTTAATACACATTAACCAAATTGACTTTGAGCAAACAAATTCCAATATTACCTACTAAAACTAGAGAACACATTGATTACTATTATGCCAGGCGATCGGATTCACATTATTTAGACACAAACAATCGAACCACAGCGAATCAGAGGTACAATTAATCGGTACGGAGGCACGAACCCCTCCGAGGTGACGCCGCCGTTTTATAACCCTTTGTGATCGGAATCACTTTGATCGGAACACAATTGCTAACAGAGGAACGTCGTAATCAGTGAGCGATTGTGACAGCTTCGGAGTTGCGGTCGAGAAGCGGAGCTCTGCGAAATATCACAGACGCATCAACAGACTAATCATTTCTACTTGTTCCGGCACCATATGAGTTATTTTCTGAGATCAAATAATAACACACAGTACCAATAATAACATGGGTTGTGGAGGTCAGATAGGCAGTCGCTGCATGTAAAATACTGGTTTTCAGTTCCATCCGGTTAGACTGGAAGCTGACCCCAACACAGGAAAAGGCTAGGCAGATGATGAGTTCAAATAACAACATGAACAACGCAATGATGACGCAATGCGAAAGACAAGCAATAGGTGAATCGAAATAATTTCACAGATTCGGTATAAATGTTATGGAAATTGAACGCAATCACAGAAAGTCTCATGCAAACTAATCAGAAACTATGCTCTGCACTCAGAACGTGAATCTCAAAAGAAACTTGTTTGAGATTCCTACGTATTTCCTTAATGCACCCGTTTGCAATACCACGAACCAGTAAAGGATCTTACGCCAACTCTGTGTTGTAACCAAATTGAAAATTAGGTCCTGTTAAGTATTGAGTTGGCTTTCTGAAGATTGTAATTGTATCCTCGAATGTTGTGCTAGCATACTCTAGTACTAACAATTCCATCATCTTACTCATCCCTCGATTTAGTTGGATAAATTTAGTTTGCGCGTAATGACGTATATCGCAGCTGATCATCATATTTCACTACTCATATCTTTGTCGCAACCCTTTACATAGTTTCGAAAACATTGTAAATAAACAAGAAATACATTTGAAATACCAATGGAAGACTATATCAAGTGCATGATTGTGAAATAGAATGCTGCTCTTTATTTGGAAGCAGCAGATTGTTAGGAAACTGTGTGCTTCGAAGCAAGCAAAAATATAATTTAAATAAAAATAAAAAAATGTTTTGGTAATCCCACACGACCAATAAGAAACACCAAACTGATAGAGAAACCAATTATGCAACTCCTCAAAATTCAAAATGTACTTGATGCTGAAACCCCAATTACTTTATAAAAACGTCCCCGACTTCGTTCCCATTAAAGCCACATCCAATTTCCATCTGTATGAAATGACGGGCTCCGTCTAATGTTGCCGCGTCATGCATTCTATAATCCCCCCGTTGCCACTGTGTGCGGCCCTCAATCTGCACTGATTGAAACGCGACTGCTTGCCGAGCGATTCGCTTCTACAACGAACGGTGAACGGTTATGACTGCACGTAACAATCCTATCTCCTTCACAGTTTATCTCGTCATCGCTGATTGTGATCAAACAATTTGAAATATCGTAACAATAAATTATGTGGTGTTCACAATGTGATATAACGGATCGGCGAAATGTGTAAGTTCGTAATATTTCACAAGAGAGCGGTGCGTTTTGTGAATCATGATTTGGCACAGAGAAATTACTTTTATCGTGAACTTTTCTGATGAAATTCAACACAGTTACTTTACTCCCATTCTCTCCACTTTTACTGTACATTAACATCAAATGGCATAATTTTAAACTCGTTTTCATCATTGGGTAGGTATGTGAAATCTGCGAGGTGGCGTTAAGTGGCGGATAATTTATTCCACATCCCGGGAAATAACGATAGACCGATCGGGCGGGACGCCGAGACACCCTCCCTCCGCCGCATAATCCTTTGATGGATTCCACTCCGCAGACGCCTGAGAAAACTGGAAAAGTGCACTCCAGTAAGGAAAAACACAAAAACATATCTTTGAGGAATTGCTTGTGTAAACTTTTGAAGAGAATGCGTGTCGAACTGTATGTTACGAGAATGTAATACGATTGTTATTGTTTACATCCATTTCGTGGAGTCGTGATGACGTTATATTAGATGGCTATGTTATTATCATTGGTTTGGCCATTGTTAATGCACATGATACACGACAGGAACTTTCTAAAAGTAATATTTTTTTATAAACATTTCCATACTTAGTTACTGAAATTCTTGTTTATCAAACCGAACACTATAACAATTTAAATAACATCAAGCTTTCAGAAGCAAAACTTAATAACGACCATGGAAAGTATAAGCATAAATAAGTTATAAATTAACCAAAAAAGGCTTTATTAAAAAAAAATCTGTAAATAACTGACAGCACGCGCCGCTGCCACGTTTTCTGTCATTGCAATGAGAGCATCTGACCAATAAGAATGTTTCCCGCCGAGTCAACGACCGGGCAGGCAGCCAATCGCGACGAGTATCGCGGCTGCTCTAGTGCTCGTCATCCGAGACAAATCGATGTTATTTTGTTTTTTTTTCTCGTCACGAGCACTGCCAACACTCTTACGAGGTCTTACAACCTTAAAGAAAATCACGCCGGCAAGATTTTTTACTATTACAAAATATTTTTCAAGTCATGAGAAGATCAAACGATTCACTTTAGAAGCGATTGCCGAATAAAATAACTGTCCATTAAAATTGGGTTTATTTTAGTTTGTTTAGAATTTCTCAATGTTTGATATCTATTTTCTGTGAATCTGATAAACTCCCATCCATCATATTTCTGGAAATTAATAGCATTCTATAAATAGCGGGAGATTTACTTTCAGATTGGTTTGTTTGGAGTTTGTGGACAGTACAGTGTTCATTTTCTTTCACAAAACTTCCATTATGAAAGTCTCGTAAATATACTAGATTCATGCAAAGATTAAAGCTTTAATCCTTAGCAAGAATCCACGTACAAGCTATGTTATCAAATAGTTCCATCGCCACATTACATAAGCTCGTTTTAGCTGAAGCTGTAACATTAACGGTATGTTGCAATTACGATTATTATTATACTTTATTATGTGAGCACAAAGTTAACTGTGCAAGCTATAGCATGAGCAGACGTTCCGCTTCAAGTTCAGTGAGCAGCTAGCGTGCAACCATGCAACCAGTATGTACCAGGCAGTAAGGAAATACCGAAGACTTGTTTTCTACAGTGTTCGAGATCAAGTTCAAGATCCCGAAAAAATGTATACTAAAGTCATATACAAGCAAGGTATTTAAACAATCGCAGCTCAATTCAAAGGGTAAGCTCCAAAAAAATGTTAGTATCAACATTTTTTGGTTTTGACAATTTTGTTCTACAGCCAATTGCTGGACAAGCAACACAATGACGGACAGATGAATAGCAGTCGGTACAACCATACTTAGACCTTAAAACTAAATGATCTATGGTTTTGGACGACAGGTGCAGATTGATTTTCTGCTGTCATAATCAATTTATATGATGCTCCTGACATCGAAGCTCTGAAAGCAGAGTGATGTTCTTAACTTAATCCAGGTATATAACTAAGGCACACCTACCTTATAGACTAAACCTTCTGTATTTTCTCATCACATGCATGTACCCACGATACATCGCCCTCTATTATTAACAACATAGCGGCACCTTACCGGAGATGATAATTGTGCATATCTCTTCTTATTATAAAACGCGACGTCCGTCCTGCACAATTATGAGTGCTCCACTAATTATTATTACATCAATTATAGCTACTAACCTTTCGGGTTAGTCTACACTAGCTCAGAAGTCAGTATTTGATGATCATAGAGATAGCGTAGATGATATAAGGCTCGTGTAGACACGTCCAGTATTTGGAAGTGACGGAGATACGGTAGAAGGTAAATTGGCTGTGTATTCAAAAGCGAAGTTCTTGGAACTAAATTGTATGCTCTCGAAACTCGAGTGCGTTTCGATGAACCGTAGATAGAGGATTTGAGGATTCAAAGACTTGTTTGACCACAACTAAAGTAACAGGCTTACAAAATATTTACAGTTCAGAGGGAATATAAAAACTGGGAACAAATGAGCGAACAAAAATTGCGCCTGACAAAACCAATTACAATTACATTAATTTTCCAAATACACAACCAAAAGGAACTTCTAGCAGTACTAGTACTAATACAAAGCTTATAAATAACAATGGTTTAACAAAGCGAAAAACGCAAGAGTCAGTAAGATTCATGTGGTGGACGTCGGCCAAACGCCAGCCGAGCGCATAATGCTCAGAGGATTAACAATTTGGTAAGCAGATAATTTGCAACGAATATTTAATGAGACATTATATATTATGAACTATGGTGCAGATTGAAGCTGAGTAGGTGACAAAGACATTGATGTAATACTTGTTTATGATTAATGAGATGAATTTAATCTTGTTGTAGTAGGAGCGCACTGCGCAGCGGCACGTTGTGGGCAGGTCTTTAAAAGATACAAGTAATGATTACATCAACCCACGCTGGGATACTGCGTCGTCTATTAAATACTAATCTACGTAGAGCAATCTGCCTTGTGCAGGAACGGACGAGATCACTTAAGTAGTTCAGCTAGCGTTAGGACAACAAAATTAAATTAAAAAAATGTAGTCCATGTTACATAATTATGTCCGTGTATGTCGAGGTCCTTTTCTATATCCCAATGTGTGTCCTCTTGTACCTTTTTTTTCTCCATTTTTTTCTCATTCCATTCAAAAAAATGCTTTTGGGTGGAATGTCGTCCAAAATAGATGATATTCGTGTGTCCCCTTGTATGTTTTTCTCGGTTTTCTTCTTATTCAATTCATAAAAATTCTTTTCCCACCATGCCGAACATTAGTATACTCATTACACCATTTCAGGTCCAAAGCTCAATTACAACTCCATTCACCAACGTTTAAAACTGAGAACCAAAATTTAATTCTCAAGCCACGGTCGAGAATTGTTGGTGAACGAAAAGACGCGCTTGTAAAACTAAAGCTCGCTCACTGAACTTCAAACTCAACCGCAGTCGAGCACCACTTTAGGAAAGCACACGTTGGGGTAAAAATGTTAATTATTATATCACAATAACAGTAAGACAAGTTGGTGGAGGAATCAAAGCAGCTCGAGCATCTTTGCATGCATTTAATTTTCTATGGTTAAATGTTACCTATTATCAACAAGTTTACGTGTTGTTAGTTAAGTGTTGTCTGTACTGTTTCTATTCTGTCTTCATTCATCTTCACTACAGCAACCTTGCATAAATACATTACAGAATTACCCAAAAGCCGCGAATAATCTTCACCGCAGACCACAATATTGTCTGTCATAACTCATAACAATAATACCAACGCAACACATATTGTAACCGAACACGCAGTAAGAGAAACATCGTTCCTCAACCAACACTCGGAAAATTCGGTGTCTCAAGCATAAGTTCCCGGAGCAATCCAACCGCTGAACAAACACAGCGCCATCAAAGACAGACAGTGTGTTATGAAAACAAGCAACGGAGAATAAACACAAACAAACACGCGAAACAATTGATGAGAATGAGACAGGGGAGCGGGAGGGGCCACAGTTACGTATTCATTGCTATGTAAAGGATTTTTCGTCCGTAAAACTGTCAAGACGCGTATGTCTTTTTTCGCGGAATTTTTGACGTAAATAAACATCACAAGCGCTCAGCGTTGTCATTGTGAAATGAAAATTATTACCGGGACCCACGGAATTGAAAGAAACAGACCCCGAATGTGCGAATCCCCGAATGAAGCCTGATAAAAAGTAAACAAAGATAAAATGTTATTTGCTCTCTGCCCAAAATTCATTAAACTGTCTAATATGCCGTGTATAGGTACAGGCTTTCTAAAAGTAGATATTTCAAATCATTTTCTGAAACAAATTTTTGTTTTGTCTAAGCCCTTTGATAAGAACAATCACAACTAGACTAGTCTAAACAAAGTAAGTACTAAGGTACCCCCTGGGCGTACGCTCCCAAGTATGTTATAAACAAAGCCTCTGACAATTCGTCAGTCTAGATACAATAGGCTTTGAATATTGCATATCAGTCGAATAAGCGGCTTTGAACCTGAAGGACGCAGATGGAAGATAATAGAGAACTGGGGATACCGTAACAAGAAACGTAGTGCGAAGGCTTAGACGATGCTGAGGATGATTGATTGAAGGTTTAACATGAATCCCTAACAAAACGCAACGCTCTTCAGTGAATACTGAAGTACATGCTTTCCAACTTATTTTCATCCCTGAATAAATCATCGAGTCTAGTTGTTTTCACAAAACTGCTTTATCTAATACGACAAATGTATGATGGCAACCTGTAACCTGCGCAACGCGGATAGTGCGTTACTGCCGTTGGAAAATGGTTATTACCACCATTGAAATAAAACTTAGTTTGAGTGCCGCAGTGATATCAAACACTGCGGTGCCAGACGACGGCGACGTTTATCGACAGAGGATGTAGCCCGACCAACGACGCGAAATTGCAAATTGTGTTTAACCTAACTCGATAACGTTAAAACATTCTGGCGTTACTCGAGTATTCTTTTATCGAGAACCTTCTGCTCTTCTGTTCAATTTTCAGCTGTCGCCTAAATGCTAATTGCCACCATTAAATGTTCAAGGGAGTGGGCCTAGCGACTACACTAATTTTAAGCTGCCATTCCGCCATACGCTGGACATCATAACATCACTTTATCGAGTCCATTTGGCCGGTGATACTCTTTTTAATAACGTACTTTAATTTTATGTCTCTTTATCTCAGGGATTATAGCACTTAATTGAGGTTTTTCGTCCACATGTTTATGTAAATTCATATTTGTACCAAATGCGAGGATTATTTTGAGGGTGATTATTATTTTTAATGATTAACATTTTCATTATAATAATATTTAACACACAATGCGTTGTCACGAACATTAAGCCCTTTGAAGTTTGCGTGAATGGAACCATGAAATTTTGAAATACTTACTTGTATTTTCCTTTTCACATTATTCGATGTGATTGTGATAAATGAAGTCTATTAAAAGTATCGCAATAAATATTCAAGGAAATATGTTGGCGCGATCTCTGTCCGTTCCCTACTAATTGTTAATTAATACCTCTTAATTGGACGCCACCCTAAACAGAGACAAATAAATGAACTCACAAAACCAGCTATAAAAATAACAGTGCATAAATCGGAATGAACGGTGATTCCAACGGCTTAAATGGGCGTTCTAATGAAATATTTTAACTATTAAAGTCCATTTGATTGTTTTCCCTGGCAATAATCTGGCAATTAATGATCATTGGGTTAGTTGTCTGTGTGTAATTTATTGCACAATTACGTACCTGATGTATCGATGCCATTGCACGTTAATAGTTACCAAACCTGATGTTGTTTGTTAAACATTCGCACAGAACTTACACAAACGACTTGCACGTGATAAGGAGTGGTTTGACTGCTGTTGGAACACAATTAGCAAACGAATGTAAAGACGACCGATAAAATAAATGTGCACTAAATAACTTTGACTCCCACCATGACTTCTTGTTCATATGTGTTCCCGTTATTGTACATACTTCGCAATAACCGTGACAGTAAGAAGAAATAGTACAAAGTAAAGAGACGCATGCATATTCGGTGCAAACAAGTAAAGCAGTTCAAAGGCAGGAGCATCCCAAGCGTGGCGAATCTCCACGAAACGCTATAAATTTTTACTAAAACAAACAAACGTGAGTGAGTACACAAACACAACCGCGCATGCGCCACGTCTAGTAACCACGTAGCTTATGAAGCTCGCTAAATATATAATAAAATATGTACCTACGCATATTATAATTACACAAACAGCTCCAAACGTTGCAGCCATCGACCCAACCGAATCAATGTTTAACTTTTATGAGATGGAAAAATTAAGTAATAAATTTCGCATCGTCATGCTTCTCTTGTGCGTATGTCAAACAGAAGATTTTTTGCCTCAAACCGCAAGAAAAATATAGCCATCAGTAGGTAGCTATTTACTAGTGCGAATTTACCTTAATCGAACCAAAGACAAGAGGACTAGTAAGAATCTCTTTAGGAATCACCTGTTGGCGACCCTTAACAAATGTAATAATGAAGCGATCCTCTTCGGTCCATTTTCAGGCAGTCCCTCGCCAACCTACCACTCCATTTGATACGCTATAGACACTTACTTGTAAATCTATCGCTCCCAATTTAGATAATCCGAGCAAGATTCCGTCCCCGTGAATCTAATTTTAAACTTCATTGTCGTTCCATATACTCGTACGAGTACTCTTATGATTACGACACTGGCCTGTGACCCATTGTTCGAATTTCAAATGAGCGACATTGAACGTGAAACGAGGCCCAAAACTACGAACATTTCCGACAAGATAACGAACTTGGTGCATGATCGCTATTCAAATGTTCCACCATTATTTTCTCGTGTTCGGCGTATTTTAAACTGAAAATTGGGTATTCTGTAGACCCCTCGAAAGTACGTTCGTAAAAAATCTTTTTAAGAAGATTTTCTGTCAGAACGTCTTAACAACTACAACATGCAGATGAAAGTCCTTCACGAACTCCGTATGTTACATGAAAGTTTTAACTAGTCGCTGTAATACAACATTGAGATGGCAACTCCGTTACGAAAATTGAAGAGATTTTCTTTGGAAAGCATAAAGCTGTCAGTTAAGGTTCTGTAGAGACCGAAGATATAGAGAATAAAGAATCTTTTATTTGCAAATAATTTCTATTTGTGAGAGCACCCCACGCCTCATAACTTTAAGTCGATAAATCACAATATTAGACAGCTACTCCTCGAGGGTTGGTTGGAAGGAGCGAAAAAATAAAATCGTCTTTCATCAATTACTGGGAGCAAAAGCTTTCTGCTCGCCTTATTTATATTCAAAATTCACAATATCGATGGCATTACTTGTCGTGACAAATTATTGAAACAAAACAAAATTGGATTTTATGGGTTTTCGTTTCAATTTCTGTTTTCACGTTGCAGATAATTCTTTAGTAGCCGATAAGTCTACTTGATGTGGAGTGTCGTTGACAACTGTTAAGTAGATGAAAGAGAGAGTGATTTATAGAGAAGCAAATAATTTGATTCATTTTATGCATGGCTGATCGATTGCCAAGATCATCGAATATGCAACGATGACAGTTTGCGATTTCTCGCCATCGACGGGCGGTGGCATCGATTTAATTCCATAGCCTTTTAGCTAGAAGATGATGTAGCATTATGAAACTTGCTCTGATATTTTCCATCACGCGGCAAGTTACCGCGATCGTCACCGCACACTGGTAATATATGACGGCGTCATCGCTTTTAATTTTAGATAGTCATAATGTATAGCTCGTAGATTCTACCATCCCGACTAATCCAACGGAGTATTGGTAGAGACAGACAAATCATGGATATTAATGACATCATAAATCCAAGAATTTGACACATTGTCATTTTTGTGGCCAATTTATGCTTTATCGAATAAGTCATCTCGGTCCCGAAAAAAAGAGTTGTAAATCATGAAGACCACGTGATCGGATACTTAGACAAAAGCTCGCAAATAAATAAAAAGTAATTGTACAAAAGCATTTCTTCTCATCCACCACTAAACAGATCGTAAACGTCAACTAAAAAAATCCTACTAGCCTACTCTAAATCAGGAAAAATAAATAATTCGCATTCAACAAGACAAGTCTATTATTACACGTTTTATCAAGACACGTTTTCATTACACACGTTCCGAATAAATAAATATTATGTTATGACGGCCACGTAACTATGGCACTTTCACACTATCTCTCTAATTAACTTAGTTTATTTTTATTCTGGAACTGGGGTCGAATGCAGTGCTGTAATGGAATTCTTTAGTAGTCAACTAGAATGGGCTGCTGGACAAAACTATGACTTTTAGAGTTGTTTTTGAGCTACATAAAGTACTAATCGTGTACTAAAAACTGCAACATAATCTACCCTGTTCTTACCACAGACAACCAATTTGACAGCTTCATTTTTTTTCTGTCTAACTATTCTTGCGACGACTTAACTTTATAAACTTGGTGATGACTTGAATCAAGTTGTATACTGGCTGGTTTTTTACATCTAAATTACGATTGACACTTCCCGAGACCCAAGGGCTGGCTTTTACCTTGGCCAAAGGCTGAGGAGTTTTTTTATGCCATTTTTTAAATTTATTGTTAAGTTAGTTTAGGTTATTTTAAGTTATAAAATGTAAATATGATTGTTATATCATAATTAAAGGTATTTCAATTACGATTAACCTATAATTAGTCGTAGATAGCCAGCTATAACTTATTGATCAGTATTATGTTATGAAGATATAAACCACACCCACACCAAGATTTATTTTTATTTTCCTGTTCTTAAACATGCGTACACTTACAATCTTCTAGGAAATCTACAGAAACCTTGATATTTTCCTTAATAACTAATGTTTACGTACTGTGATATTTGAGCGCTACCTGCTAAGCATGAGGTTTTAGTTTTGCTTCCCGAGAAGAACAAAGTGTTATAGAGTTTTATACCAGAACTCAGTCACATCCCGGAGTCTGGATTTGTGTTCGGTTGATGGCTATGGTCGATGGTTGGCGCTCGCCCCTTGTGGCACAACAAATAAACTGGCAACATTCTTATGTAATATAGATAAACTCCTTTTTTTTTCTTTTTTTGTTGGGACATCAGCAAATAACTCCTCCCGCTCTGGGCTGAGCAGGAGGGAGAGTCAGACTTTTACCTTTGCCCTTTGTGTTCCAGGGCCGCGGTATCTCTTTCGAACAGTCCCGCAACCCTGGCAGGCATAGATAAACTCCTGCCTTACCCTTCATGTGTTAGGTTAGTCGATATGATATCCACTAGTTATATTTTTCATTAAGTTAATTTATAAACGTTTTCTGTTACTCAATGTCGAGGTATCCGATATTCTTCCAACACGGCGCGCGGCGTGTTTGATCAGAGAGTATAGCTTAAACTTGGTTACCTACTGCACATAACTTCTGAACTAGGTACCGCCTTGTACGTAGTCGTCGACCTTGGAGTGAACTCACTCGGTGAATCACTGCCAATGCAGTTAGAAACAGAAGGTCTACTTGTAACAAATTGATACAACCAAAATTAGTTCAGAGGAAAGGAAACGTATATTTTAGGTATAGCTTTTTATCTGACAACAAGCTTTTCAGCTTTGACAGTTACCACATAGCGACTGTTAGAAGCATATGTCACTGGCAATGCTAATGCTTTTCACCCCGGGGTGAATTAGGGTAGAGTGTGTGTCTACCTTATTTGTAAGGTGCAAGGGGTGAAATATTTTTTGAGCAATTCCAAAGTCAACATTATACTTGGCCAAATGGTAAACCATAGGTAAACCTCTGCCTTACTCCGCGGGGAATAGGTGTGATGTTAAGTTGTGTGTCAAACAACGTCGTATTTTAAGAAGTATACTTGTTTGGAACGGTACCCAACGGTCACACCGTACTGAGTCCATTTACAAATTATTGCTTCTTTTGTTTTTCTACCAGCAATTGTTTTGACCTTCTGTTACTTCCAATCTTTGTCAACCTAGAACATAATTATTCAGCGATGTACGAATGTTCGCGAGCGTGTCTAGTTCCCATAACATTTTGCATCAGACGTAACGTTGTATCATGGGCTATCATAAAATACTTTGACACGCATCTCTCTGGAAACATGTAACTGAGGCTTCATGCATTGGTTAGATTCTTCTTTGGCTACGTCACTTTATCGTATGTAGGCGTAAATCGTGTACCGATGTTCTGTATCTTCGTTCTTAGTAAAGTCGAAGGCAAAACTTATATGATAGGTAAGTAACTTTATGATTACTTCAGATTGATGCAACGTAAATGTAGAATTTGCGAGTTGTCTACCAGTGTACATTCACCGCTGGTTTGACTAACAATAGATGGCAAGTAAATAAGCGACTTTATTAATTACATTGTGGGATTTACAACGCCCGGCTCTAGCAAATAATTTGGGCTCTCATTTGGCTTGAACATTTAGGCATCACGCTGCACCCTGTTAGGATAAACATTAGGAATGAAACATTTCATAACGGAAAAAAAGCACATGGTCTCAAGGGCATCAGCAGCTAAAACCGACATGATTAGCAAAATTAATCATAACAGCAAAAATATCAACAGCATTTTAAACAGGAAATCGCGCTCTATTGACCAACATGTTACTGATATTGGTACCAGTTTTATTAATATCGTATAACATATTTTTTATTACCAAATACTACTGTAGCAGTTCATCTCATTAAGATTACAACACTATATATGAGTCATTTATTGCCTACGACCAATCTTGATGGACATTATATTGTAGCGTATGTATTACGTATCGGTTTCCTACGTAATTGCATGTTATATGATCACGAATTACACCGGTTTAACTTGCTTTAAGAAGTTCTCTTATTACGGAAATTTTCGGATTTCTGATATATTATTTCTTTGAAACAAAACACCACCAAAAGTATGGTAAGGTTAGTTTAGTTATTTCAGAAAGGTTTGGGGTTCCTTTTCTGTCCATGTTTATGTTTTAGTTAGTTACTTGAGAGGGCTTTTCTATTGATGGTTAAGGTTTACGTACTTCCAAAAAAACATTATAAAAGACAAAAATACATCATATTTATTTTTTAATATCTCATGTAAGATTACCTCACTGTCATTAAAAAGTGGTGTTGGTATAAATATCAAGTCATGTGAAAATCATTAGGGTGTGAAACATTATTGTTTGTGCACCATTCAAATTCAAATATCAATCAAATCGACCAAAAATCAATCGTCTGTCAGAACCCTGTTTAAATTTACATTTGTTGATTTGCTGCTTTTTTCCAATTCTCCTCGGACCATTAACAACGTTCAAGTATTTAACATTCCCCCAAATAGGGGTGAGTATTTTGTTTGTAATATTGACTTCACCAGTCCCCCAAATTTGTTGCTGGTTTCATCACTTTATCTATTCAATCAGCCAAGCCAATATCCACCGTCTGGTGCAAACTTCCCTCTATTTGGGGGATCGTTAAAACTGAACGGAACTCGCCAGGTGTTCCGCTTATTGCCTGGCATGATAACTAGTACGAACCCTGGCACTGCACTGTTTCATTTACATAAAATACCAACAGCCAATGTTACACGTTTGGGGAGATCGCATTTGCACTAGACTACGTAGAAGCACTAATTGCAGTACATAATAATTACGAACAAGATGTGAATTCAGATCAAATTAGTATTTATTTTGCCCAAAAAGGTCTGGTCCATAGTGCTCGCAACCCGACGTGCGCGTATGACCAGACATATGAACGTGGACGAGGCAAAAGGAGTATGCAACGATCACAGCACTTGGCTTTCTGTAGTTTCTGCCTACCTCATGGGCAAAAGGTATGAGTTTATGATGTAGCATATTTACTTTAGCTAAAACTACTTAAGCAGAGTATTAAGACCGGGACATTTGCGACGGAGAAAAATGAAAAAATGCTAAAGAAATAAGACGCTCAAAATCAAATTAAGTAGGGTTCACAAAATAGGTGCTTCCACTTTGTGCACGATTAAGTAAAGTGCCAATAAACATTTTACCATTTTGCCCGCAGTTAGTAATTTGATATTCTAATGGTTAGCCAACACAATATAAATTATTAGCCTTATTTACGACCAGACTTTATCTTGTGTGTTCAGGACTTATGTGGTTTGTAACTGTGATGTCACCCTCACCGCTGGTGGTGAAAACTGTGCTACTTTTTGTTCTAAATTTTATCACTGAACTGCCACAATAACTAAATCCTTTCTAAAACTATCTTTAGGCCGAACAATTCCGTTATTTATAGCTTCTTTTGACGTACTTCTTTGCAACTCGATTACTGCTCCACCGTTACTTACAAAGATATAATCTTTATCTAAAAAAGTAATACGCTAGACTACATTTTGTATGCGAAGGTGAACTGAACCCACATAAGTTTCCAAACAAGTAACATTTAATATTTCCGAGTCGGGGGAGGCATCGTTACAGGGGTTTGCGACGGGCAGGTGACTCCGCATATGCCTCCCTGAATGCCAACGACCCCGCTTTTACATAAACATCGCTTTATTGATAGGAACGGCAACAGCTGATCGTTTAAAATATTAAAATGATGGCCGCCCATAATAGATGCTCTTTACTGCCCAGTTTAGGATCACCGTCAACTTTAATCTCTCATAAGTGAAACGAACGACAAACAATTTTAAGTTGATAAATTAAAATATGACTAAACGTTACAGTTTCTTCATTTAACAAGAAAGGCTGGCTAGGCACAGAAACTACATGCTCTTGGGGATTTAAAAAACCCTGCACTTGTTGCTGTACGCAGGTAAAAAGAAAGAAACAAATTCGTAGAACACTCGTTGTGAAAATAACCTGTATTTTCATTAAAATTCCTCAGCGAGTTTAATATAAAAATATGAGAAATGAAAAAGGGTATAAAAGTTTGCACATTTGATGGGAGCCGGATGCCGGCGGTCATTAATTAATAACTCAGTTAAGCCCCTGTACTAAAGCTTAACACATCAACCCGGGGGTTGCACAACTTCCGGTCAAATCCCGCGCTTCCACCCGCAAGCACTTCCGGTCAACGAAACTCAGCCGGGAGTTTACAAATAACGTGTAGGAACGAATTATAATACATAGAATATTTTGTCGATATAAGATGGTACTTATGTAGATGCTGGAAGTTTTAGGGCTGGATTAAATAAGGTACTCATGCTATGAAAAGCCTGGTTTATGAGGGAATGTGCCTCGAGGGTTCTTGAATTAGGCTTGACACAATCATGAGGAGAAATTCGCCAAGCGCTGAATACTTATGTACTCAAGGTCCGTTGAATTAACCTTGGCACGGAGATAAGGAATTCACTTATAGTACTTTCTCGTGGCCGTAGGTTCTTATTAGCTTAGCTAATATAATACGACTAAGTTTGAATATAACGTTAACTTGGTACAAAATGTGGTCCCACTGAGCCTCGCTAATAAATTACATTTAATAAAGGAAAATGTTTTTTTATTTTTATTTTATTTTAGCATGGCATTATCATCGGCCAGCACTAATTTGCTATTTGCACAATTCCAGACGGACATACATACATAGTCCAGTCATTACGTCGGAAAAAATGGGTTAGAAATGCATGTGAACCGAGAAGGCTAAATTTTGGATATTACGTGGAAAAAGCTTAACATCAAAATTTTCGTATCTCAACAGAGAACCGAGTTATTGAAAAATTTAACATTTTTTTCAAGATGGCGGAAAATGCACAGGAAATCTTGGTCGACAATTTGAAGTTTTCTAGCCACGTAATATCCAAAATTTAGCCTTATCGATTCACATGCATTTCCAAATGTATATAAAGACTGGACTAATAGTGAGTCAACACACGAGATAAGGATCCTACATACGCCAATAAGATAAAATCACGGCTATATTTCACCGAAAGGATAGTCAGAGGTGTAGGTGCCATAGTAAATACACATTTCGCCAGTCATTCAACAAATAACATTCAGTTACGACTACATAACTCCCGTAATAATGATAACATGAGTCTTTCTACCACTAACTTGCCGCTAAAACTAGTACGTTTAACAAATTATATGCGCCATTAAACAGTCCTCAAGAATAAATTTGACTTTCTCTTCGAGAGTCTGATGCTATTCAGACTCGGGAAGAGGAAAAAATACAAAAGCTTCAGGTTCAGTGACATTAAACCATAAAAAAACCGGTAATTAAACTTCGTGATGCTGTAAGAGTACCTACTTTTTTAGTGTTCCGTAACCGGGGTACCAGTGGGGGCCAAATTGCTGAGCCTACGCCGTCAGTCTGTCATTAGACTCATAGGCAGTGTCTAATGATCTGTTAATTATAGCTGGCTGGTTGAAAATGTAATAGTACACATTATAGGCTGGTTGAATAACTATTCTGTCTGTTTCGCAGAAAAATCAATACTAATATTACAAAGAGGTAAAGTTTGTGAGTTTGTGAGATTGTAGGAGGTAATCTCTGGATCTACTAAACCGATTTTGAAAATTCTTTCACTAATATGAAGCCACATTATCCCCGAGTGGCATAGGCACATATATATTTTAAACGTACTCGTGAGATAATTTCAGACCAAAACGCGAGCAAAGCCGCGGGCGACAGCTAGTCACTTATATTTCACAAACTCACTAAAATATCGGTATAAATATGGTCAACGGAACCCATAGTGCGCGAGTCCAACTAAAACCTGGTCAGTTTTTTCAAATAGGCGTCGTTACCATCGTACCGACCCACTAAGTGAATAATTTCAGAGACTTATTTCTAAGGATATTTGAATGTCTCGACAGCCATTAGTTCCCGCACTGAGATAGTTTATTCAGTTTCAGATTACTTCTACTGAAATGGAGCAAGCGCCATAATGAATTAGATATATTTTATCAGACCTCTCTGAGCTTTCAACAGTGCAATGGACTGCTGAGCCTTTGAAATGTGTAACGAATTTACTATTATAGCTATATTTGCACTCGTATGACTTATTTAGTCATGCTGGGCATGAGGTCCTGGGTTCGCTTCCCAGGACGGGCTAAGTGTTATTGGGTTTTTCCATCAGGAATGTCTCACTAGCAGCCACAGAGTCTGGATTGGGGCCCGGTTGATGGCAATAGGCTCGCCTTCTAATATATGGGACTAAACATAACTGGCGAAATGTAGGCGTACTATTAGGTACACGTCTGCCTTACCCTTTGGGCATTACAGGCGTGATGTTATGTTATGTAGTAATGCTTTAATGTAAAGCCTTCTTAAGGATGCACAAGTCGGTCATATTTCCATACAAACGTAGTCTGGCGTTTACTCCACTGTTTGATGGTGCACGTTCAAAATAAAAAATGATATCAATTTGTCTCATCATTATCTAGCCCTTTATCGAAACAAAAAGTAAAAAAACCTAAATTTGAAAACCGAAAAAAAAAAATCTTTTTTACAGTGGGGTAATCGCCAGACTACGTTTGTTAGTTTTGTATTAAAGTACGACCGACTATTGTATCCTTAAGGTTCTTTCTATGAAGAAGAATAACTCCAAACTTTCGAATTACGATACTAAAAGTTCTATAGTTTTTCCAATTCCAAACTATCTTACCGTTGAATTTCCTTACTAGTACAAAATTATAACAAAGTTACAAACAATCCCAAGAAAAACGTAATAAATGCACACACAAAACAGCGTATGTGGAAAACCATTTAGATACGAATAAATTGTGAGACAAGACAGGCCACCCGTATTTCACCGGCTTATCTTCACTCACCCGAATGTGGTTCCCTGTTAACCTTAGATAGGACGTACAAGGTGCGGCTTGCCAAAGTAAAAACAAAAGGTATTTAAGCTAATTTCTGTGTAAGCTCTTTAAACCAATAATTTCTCGGCGCTTCAAGTTGACAGTGGTCATGGCAAAAGTTGCGAGTTGGGGAGCGTCTGCGGTGAACCGCGGCCCCCAGTCGGCCTGGATTACGGGCGGTTCAAACGACTAAATGAATACAGACGAGTAATTCACGTTTTATTGTGTAAACAACGAATTACAAGCTTTACAATATTCCTGTTGACTTTTAGGTTGCGTTTTCCCAATAAAAAGAAGAAGCCACCACATTTTCATACACTCTTTTCGTATTTCATGCAAAAATTACGGGCGCAGCCTGAATGCATTCTCGCTTTGCTTACTCCGCAAGGGAAATAAGCATAACGACGATTTAGTAGCGCAATAACTGGTTATTTTATGAGAAGATAAAATAAGCGTTGTTTATTTAGTTTCTTTTATCAGATAAATAACTCGTAAAACTCGGACTCTGCTACATAAAAAGAATTTGCAAATGAAGCAAAAACTAACAGGGGGCCTAAAATGGCTGCTTTATCAGAATCATAATTTGAGTCACGTTAAAACTTAAAATTCTTAAAATGGTCTTTATGGTTATGACCACAAAGTCCATTTTAAGAGTTTTAAATTTTTAATGTGATTCATATTATGATTCTGATAAAGCTGCCATTTTAGGCCCACAGATCGATAAATTATACTAGTCCTAAGTATCTATTACGAGAATACAATTATTTAATATAAGCCAGTGCATACATCTATTGCAAACTACTTTAAATTTATGCGACCTTTAAAGGCGAACGGCATGCGCACGGCAACAATAAACACTTTTAATTTTCACCGTAAGCTAATAAACAACCGGTTCAGAGCAAGGTCCCAGTCAGCTGGTGGTTCGCCCGAGGGCTAAACATATTCAAAACATTATTACTCTAAGCCTTATCGTCTGTCTTGACAGTTTGACAATGGCATTTAACAATAACTTCTTTGGCCTACGGAGCTCTACATTACACAATCATTCAGTGCTTTTGGTCTTACTAACTTTAAAAAAAAACTTAGAGATAGTTTGAATGAGTGCGCGCAACGATTGCACGTTTTTTCTAGATATAAGTACTATGTCATATTTTAATCTACCAGTCGTCAGAAAACTATGTTTCATAAAAATATAACTTTATATAAATACGTCAGCGTGTCACGAATTTATTTAATTTCACAACATACGACATTCGAATCGTGGACACGACCACATCCAGTGCTTTATCAAAAATATCGCGTTAAAAGTTCCAAACAATTCAATTCGCCACTCGCATTCATAGTTAGGACTACAACCCCGAAAAAACCTAATCAAATATGGACGAGACCCCGCGCCAGGTGACGGCTGGCAGGTGTAGAACAATAGCTATTCGTCCCTTTCACACCCACGCGTTATGTATCACCATTCCATTCACACGTTGACATTAATATTTTTTCGTATTAGATTTTTTCAAGGGGGGTAGATACGCATCGGGTTGATATACAGTGGTGTTGTGACTTTTCATCCGTTCGCGTCATGCATTTCAAAAAAATTGGCTTTTGAGTTAGTCGTCGCCATTGTCGTTTTGCCTCGCTCCAGTTTCGCGTCACAGTTTCCGTGTTCATAGAGCATTCGTAAACAACTACGTAGACTTAGTAAAAAAAGTTTTTATGTTAATTAAATCCGGCTTGATGTAGTTTTCTTTAATCGCTCCGATTGTTAAAAGATACTGGATTAACAATAGCTAGATTGCGCTATCAGCATTCACGAAACAATGGAAAACGAACACTTACTGTACATAAAATAAAGGCAATATGCTAAAGAGTATTATTTCAATGCAATACTTATCGGGTGGAGATAAATGTGAGCGATAAGCTATCAGTGGATCAATAAACCGTAATGTAACTTTTGTAACAGTTCTCTATTCGCGCTTCGAAACAATGCGTGGGCCCATCTGAACGCAAATAATAACTTTTGGTGTCGAAACCGGGCATGACTTGCGTGGCTTGGAACAGGATGGCAGAGATAGGCACACTGCAAATTAACGAAATATTACATTGCTTCATAATTCTAGAGGTATTATTAAGGCATAGAGAAGATTTCGCAAACAATACAAGGTTGTGTATGACCATGCGAGAAACGTTCCCAAATGATAGCATTTCAGCAAAACTTTACAACAAGAGTTGCTCGTGATCTATCATTGTCAGGTACCTCCATGTAGAATGTCTCAGTTAAGCTGAAGTTCACCTGATTCATTACTGCAGTCATCAGTCAATAGCTTATCAGACATAACATGGATGCGATCCCATACTGAAACTGTCCCTGCTAATGATTTGAACTAATCCTCTTTTAATTGAGAAAATATATTCTGCTTTTTGATCTTTAATTTTGCGAAGATCACTAATGAATTATAAGATAATTTAATCAAAATGTTTTAACGACTTTTCCAATTAATTGGACCCTCAGGCATAAGGAAAATGTCCGAGGGTGAGTAGTGATTATCTCGTACGGCCGGCCCTCCGCAAGCCATGCTTTCTACGTCACCAACTTTTTATTAAGTTATCTATTTAGCCTGTTAGCCTCCAACGTTATTTTTTTAAGGGGAAAAGTATAAGCACATACAATTTCTAAAGGCGTTGGCCTTTAGCCGGTATTTTAAAAAGATTTATGTACATAATATGGGGTGTATTGGGGTAAATAAATCAATAGGCATCGTTTATCTAGTTTCAAAGGTTTTGATAAAAGATATATTTTTAATAATTATTCGATGTTATTTATTTCTCATAAAAAATATGTTATGTTTGTAAATTATTGACTTCTGATAGTCATCAACTTGTAACTAGCACCTCATAACAAACATTAAAGTGCCATTTACAAATTTCGATGCCACACAGGACATAAACATCAAAATTATCGAATCGAACACGGCTATTTATAACTGTTTATTTATTTATTCCTTTGAAATTCAATTTAAAGACGTCATAAAAAGTATAAATACATGCACCGAAGCAGTAAATTTTCCCCAAACTAAAAAATAATCTAAACAGTTTCTTTATGACACGTTTCACACTAAATAATTCTGTCACGAAATGATATTTTTTCTATGTCGCCCAACAAAGTGTCATAAATGTGGACACGTCACTTACATATTATATGAGCTCGTATGAAATATTGTTAGAGTAGCTAATGGTGCGTTCGCGTGTGGCCGCGCCCTTACCGCGCGCTCGCCTGATCGCCGCTGTGTGACCGCGCCCTTATATTACCATAATGCTGATAGTTATTTCATAGTAGAACTAATGAATTTTATTTTTAATTACAACGCGATTTTAGGATTTCATAATAATTAATTAAGTAACTTGATTAAAGAGACCTTCACGAATCATTAAAATTCATGAATATTTAGGTTTATAGTCGTGTGTTTATGGTATGCGAGTAGATTTAAGATAAGTAAGCATAGTTTTTCACATTCTAACATGAATAAACCAACATATTTTTATTAAAGTTTTGCCATAAAGTATAATTATTAAGCATGCAATTTAGTGCTGAGTAGTAGCGTGGACACAAAGTCATGTGAAAAACTGATGACATAAATCACGTCAAAGTTAGCGCTAGACAAAATGTCTCACGCGCGGCTAGGTACATACAAATTATATCTTTTGTTGTAACAACATTGTTTTACAAATAGCTAATAACACTTCAAATAACTTAAGGTCGAAACAGATTGAAATCTAAATTGAATAAGGTGGTATTTTTTCTCACTATTGTGTCAATTCATTCATTGGACCGTGGCGATTTATTGCCGCTACACACGGCCGTGCAGATTGGAAAACCATTCACTGAAGCGAAGGGAAACTGACAGTGTCCATGTTTATTTTGATTTAATTTTTATTGTTATCTGCAAACAATGTTGGAATCAACTCACACAGTTCAACTCGATGTCTTTTTATTGTACTGTGTTTACCTGAGTAAAGGAAATAAAGTGTTATTTTTAAATTCTTTTAAAATACACCGAGTCCAAAAAGCGAATGATTAGATTAGCTAAGAGTTAAGCTGCAAGTAATTAATCAATCCGTATAATCTTTTGTATCCAAGGTAATTTCCGAAAGTTGGGTACCCTGGGTAAGTCTAATCTAAGTTCAAGAGATCTAGCATTTAAAACACTTCAAGATATTTACAAAATCACTACATAGTATAAAACAAAGTCGCTTCCCGCTGTCTGTCCCTATGTAGGTATGCTTAGATCTTTAAAACTACGCAACGGATTTTGATGAGGTTTTTTTAATAGATAGAGTGATTCAAGAGCTAGCTTAGACTAGTCTAAGCTACAAGCTAACATATTAAAACGTAAACACGCTACTTGTTCAGTAGCACGCTTGCCGAACAACACGGCAATATTTCACGGGTGGTAGTCGAGATTCCCAGAGCATTGTTACAAGTACAATGTTGTTTTCTTGTGCAATATTGCTGAATTCGCAGCGATTGCGAAACATTCATGCAGACACGTCCGTCTCAGCATATGTTTGTAGTTATGCATTGTCATACGCCGTGGAATTCGTAAACGGAGCATAATGGCGTGTCTTTTGAGCGTGTTTGTAGTAAAAAATGCGATTATTTGAAAGTAACTGCGTCATGTGCTTTGGTAAGACATTAAGAAGGCTGTTTGTCTTATTTGAAAATGGAATAGAAGTCTTCTTATTAGAACATCATCATCTGTCAAGCCTTTTCTTTTACCTACTATAATTTAGCTTAAGCATAATCAGCCTATAATGTACACACGAACATCACACGGACACACGGCCTCCTCTATGAGAAGGAATGGGCTATAATCCACCACGCGGGCCCAGTGCGGGTTGGTAGATGTCACAAGTATTTGATTTTTTGGTTCTAGGACATGCCGGTTTCCTCACGATGTTTTACTTCACCGTTTTTGAGACCGGTGGTGATGAAATAAATTACACAAAGTAATGCGCCTGCTAGAGTTCGAACCCACGAGTTTCTGCTCGTAAGTTAGGGCCGCCACCACTTGGCCACCGCTGCTCTACTATAATTTGGTGGGCTTCAATTCTATTTTACATGGAGCGACTACATAACTGACCTCCACTACCAAATTACTAGGTAACAAGATATCTATCTTTCTAATCAGAACAATCATAGTAAATAGGTTCTAGTTTGTTGAATGATGACAAAAGTCATCAATCAGACACTCACAATGCAAATTATGTAAAGCCATTCAAGAAGGCAAGCTTACTCGGTAAACAATTGGCAAGTCTAGTAGCACAACTCATCCATGTCAAGTAGACACGACAGTGATGCAATGATTTCTAGAATACACACAAACTATAGCTCTCAAAATGGTAGGAATAGGGCAAATAGAATCTTAATAATTAGTCTTGGAGTTTATTTCTGGTTCTTCTGTAAATTGTAACCGTGCGTCTAGCTTCTGAAGTCTCATAAGTGCCGATCTCATAGAGAAGAATAGGCAACAAACTCCATGGACACTCTTTTCAAATCACGTTAGATATTACATAGTCCTGAGTACAATATAGGTGCTTCTATATGTGAGCACCATGTATAGATAGAAAGGAAAAGAACAACACAAAACCTCATTTACTAAAACTGAAATAATGCTTCTAATTTAAATTAAACAATGGTAATCAAAATAAGTAAGTTTCCAAACGAAAAACAGCATCTCTTCCAAACATTAAAATCTTCATTCCTGAGCCCAAGTGGCTGTGGAGCTGGACCAGCATTGAGCCAAGCATTTTTATCTACGATATAGTCTTCCATCTGTGAGTATGACTATGAGTTCACTGACGGTCTGCCAGGTTTCAACCTTATCACATAAGGCATTAGGGTGAAAACTGGCAGACCGTCAGTGAATTCGGTAGTACCTATATCCCCCTTTCAAACTAAACAGTTTAACCTGTTGATGAGTCACGCGTTGCTATCAATTTCAAACCACGATATTATTCAGACTATAAATTACTTCCTTCGCTCTATATCAAGCTTAAGCCAAAACAATTACATGGTACAAATAATCCTAATTTACCAGCCGATAGTTAACAAACTAATCAATACTAGGAGAAGATCCACAAGGCTGTACATCGGTGTTCCAAATTACATTGGTATGCAAGGGACGCAGGAAGGGACATCGATGTCCCAATATTTCAAGTTATACGCGTCGCATACAAAACTTTGTGTATCCCGTACTTGTCCAACATGATATACACATACATACGTATGTGCTAATCTTGCTTTTACTACTTTATCAACCGATGTACAGTCAGGGACATTAATTGTTACACAATTTGACAATCTGCGTCGTGATGCAGTCATTTCATGTAGGTACATGTCATTGAATGACAATTGCGTTTAGAATTTGCGGACAATTTAAAGATAATTTTCTTTTACTACAATTTCGATGGGACTTTTAAAATGCAACATTGGTATCAATGACTCCTCCGTCTCTATTCGATTTTCAGGTCGGTAAAAGTGTTCTGATTTAATATCGAGATTTCTCAGAAATCTCACAAATCAGGAGCTGGAATTTGTGCCCGTTTGGTGTCAAAAGGCTACCTACATTTTAATCATCATGGAGTAACTAAACGAAGAGTAAAAGTTCTCAATATTGCTCATATCGTTTTTTTTATTCGTTAACCTGAGCTATCCCACTCCTTTGTAAAGGCCTCCCACATTCCTCCCACTATTCTCGATGTTGCGCCTCTCGTCGTCTACAAACCGATTATAAATAAATAAATATCGCTGGACATTACACACAGCGCCATCTAGGTGCCACACTAAGCAACGAGGCTTGTGTCGTGGACACCAGATAGTTGATAATACTACATAGATACTTTTTGTTTGTAAATACATACTTTTTATACATATAATTACCTGTTTTGGTCACTCCCTAAAAATGACTTGCGAAATATGGGTGTACAATCGGGCTAACCCTTCGTGAAGTTCAGGCGTCATGTTATACTATTAATTAATATTTAGCACCTGACTATTTAATCTATTAGGCGCCTTATGAATATTATATTTGTTGTAGATTGTAAACTAAAAGGGCAATGTTTCAATGCTTTGTATGTGGCATAGAGCATATGTGTACTGACAGATCTACTTGTCTTTGCTTTTTCTTTTAGAACGTGTGTCTACTATAAATTATATCCTATCAAATCTTACATTAAACTATTAGTTTCCATTCAATAATTCAATAATATTAACAGTTATTTAATGCAAGCCTTGAGTAAGCATGTAGGGACTACGACGCCTTTGTTTATTTTTTTGTAAAATGAAATTGATTGAAAATATAATTTAAAATAATAACCTAACAGCCTGTAACCCCCGAAGGGTTAACAGAAGTGTACCTAATAGAAAGCCACATTTCACTAGTTATGTTTTAAGTTCCATGTCATAGGGAACGAGCCTATTGCCATCAACCGGGCAGAAACCCAGACTCCGTGGCTGCTACCTAGAAATTGCCAATAACACTATGCCCGATCCGGGAATCAAACCCAGGACCTTATGCTCAACTGTCGCGCTTGCGACCACCGAGGCAGTATAAAATTATTGATATATAGAAAATATATATAAATTATATATAGAAACGTATCGTTACGCCGGTTGCTTTGCATAACATTCTAGATTACGTGCGAGTCTCGAATATTCCTGTAAGGACCTGTTTAGTAGATAAGAGTCTAGAATGTTCCGATATAGAACAGTTGTCTAGAAGATTCGAGACAGTGGTGGAAGTTTCTAGGCCTCTCTCTTATCCCAGAGTGGGAAAGAGATGGCGACATACGTCCAGTATAGTTCCATCTCTTACGCACACTGGAGTGACATTAAAACAATACTGCTTTACGACGTCATGGTAACCCCACTGAAAGCTTTTGATTTGATCTGTTGTCAAATATCATGATTGGTTGCTGGTAATGCGGTCAATCATTCTAACTATTCTCAGTGCCAGCCGACATGAGAACTGACAGCAGATAAGTACTTGTCGGATTGATTTGGCTTTCAGAACCGTAATTAGTTTCATATAACATCACATCATAGTTTTGCTAAGGTTTTCCCGGTAAGACTAGGCAGGATTGTACAGTCAGAATCAGAAGTAGATTAACACTACTCAAAGTTTCTAAGCAGGTTTTTTAATAAAAACTTGTTAGATATTACTCGTTACTAACAAGCAAAGACATTCAAATATTTATTAACGATAGACGGGACAAGACGACGATAATCGTAATCCAATACTTGATACTACTTAGTAACAAATCGTTCTGTCTAGTGTCACACGCCCGCTTGTCAGGTAGCATTCGTGTGTCAAAATCGAAAATGCTCGGGATCAAAATTTTTCAATGAAAATATTCCCAATGTCCGCTCTATGTCTTTTAGATCTCTTTGCAAACAAGGTATTGAAGAGTAAGGAATATTTTAAAGACTAATCTTTTGAAACATTAAAAATAATAGCTGGAGTCCTTTACAACAAATAATTAAAATCCCGAAATTTTAAGCTACTGCTGTTGCTGAAAGTACAAATAGTAACACCCAGACTATGTTTAAGTCCCATGTAATATAACTTTATGCCCTTATCAAGGCACAAATTCAGACTCGGCTCTTACCTGCTACTGAGAAATTCCTGACGGAAAACCCAACAATACTTTGACCGACCCGGAAATCAAACCTTTTAAACCCAATAGTAGCGGTTTGCGACTACTACACCAAAGAGACTGTTTCATAAGTAGTAGATAGATAATTAGATATATCTTCAATTTGCTATTGTACATTTATAAATTGAAATAAAAAATTCCGTGGGGCCAAGGATGAGTTATTGGCGCTGACGAGAAAGCAAATTACCCCTCCTCTCAGCCCGTTCAATTTGGCAAACGATGCACCAAACACCCTGTATATCTTCTATGTCCTATTTTTTTATCTCAACCCTAAACGGTTTGTTCCAAATCTCATTCATGACGAAATCCCAACGTCTTTAACCAGTCTTAAAACAAAAAGAAATTGATTTACTACTCAAGGATCTGAATGTTAACACGTCAGAATAACATATACGGGTGATGTCGTCTGTCAGGTCTGTACATGTAGTGTCATAATTATTGATTGAGATGTATTTTATTATGGCTGGCATCACTTAATTTTGACAGGTGATGCCGATTGTGACAAGCGAGGACTTGATCACTTTATAACACTCAAATATTGATTGGTGTTGAAATTGAAATCATTAGTAAATAGACAGGCAGATACTATGACAGCCCTTAAATTAAAATGGTAGGTTGTCTATCAGAGCAAACGTAATAAGGTAGTTTAGAACAAAGACCGAGGTAACAATTTGTGAGGATGCAAGGAAAGGATAAAAACATTTATGACTAAAGCGAAACCGTTGTTCAATCGATTATGTATCCAACTCCTTACAATAGTTTGGCGACGTTGCTAACATGAAATCTATTACCTTGCAATCAAGTCAAAATAAAACCACCGACGTTCACACAGAATTCGCCACCAATTCAGTCAAACTGTCCAAACATTCAGACTAACAATCGACAAGTTGTTTTATAGGCAATATTCTAGTTATTTATAATACACAGTTCTTCTTACGACGTAAATTACCCATTACTTTACACTAAAATACCTGAGAGGCTGATCAGCGCTGAAATATATCTGGCACCAACACTATTTTCACAAAAGCACATTCATTCATTCAATTACTAATGTTTACAGCACTACTTAGGTACGTATTCACAAACTAATTTATTATAATGTGTCTGACTCTGCACCTACGTCCTACATGTACTCGTACATTATATTAGAAAACATCGAAGCAAAATTTAACGATTCTAGAAAGCGTAGGTATATTCACCAAATATTTACGTAATTTTAAATATAGTTTTTCTTTTCTGCGGCCAGCTACTAACTATGCTTGTTTTAGTAATATAGACTGAAAAAATAAGCATAAACGTTGTACATTGCAAAGTATGGTTAGTCCGACGTACGCGTAATTACCTCTCTCAGCAGAAAAAACGTTAATGCTTTGAAATTGTGAACACAGAGCAAGTTAGTGTTAAGAGCACAAACAAAGGGTGTACAGAGTATTGCAAACTGCACCGTCGGCTTTATGAACATAACCGAAATCCGCAAAAACAGCGTTTGTAATGAATTTCTCATTTGAGTAAGTGCCGGTTGGCCTGCTCACTGGACATACCTTGCACGTTAACCAGCATAGGGTTGAGTGTCAACCTGCTAATTGCATTTTATACTCGAATAAATCCTTTGTTGCAGTTGTCGATGCACTTACCTGAAACAAAAAAAGGAAATGGTAAGTTTTCTGTTGAAATGGATGGCAATAAATAAACCATTACAATCGGAACCCTATTGGAGATCATTTAGGAATGTCAATAGGTTCGTTTACCGATCTGTTTGGCACAGATTCTTAACTTTGTCACTCAATTTTTAAGAGGTAAGCAATATTACCACCTTCTAGCCAACTACTACAATCGAACCATATTTCTCGCCTTTCGCATAAATGGAACCGTCACCTTCTTAACTCTTTTACCGATGTTCTTTATGGAACAAACCCCATAATCCCACGAAGGGGTAACCCTACGCCCCAGCAGGGAAAAGCGAATTTCACTCGTAACCCTATGTCTGTATCCGAGCGTATTTACCCATACCACGTACTTCAGCCGCGAATGAATCCGAAATGAGGCAAATAAGCAATTATGCGCTCATATTCAGGTTCGATTACGCGATGTGGGAAATTTTAGATGCACCGCTGGACACATGAGATCGCCGGCCGCATACCGGACTGACTGACAGCACTGTTTGCGGACACCGATTTAATTAATGATTCTGGAGTTCCAGCAAATTGTGCGTCGCTGGGTCAATATTAATATACATGAGTGTTCCGTATTTAAAGGGTACACTACAATCAAATTTTCCGGTCCAATCTCCCCTAAAATTTCGAGCAGTATCATAAGTAAGTACTCAAGGAGCTCTCGGACCATTTTGTGCAACGTCTGTCGCCTGAATGTCTGCGCGTATTCTCCCCACCCCACTTCCCTCCGGTCAGCACGGATAAACTTCTGCTATATAGCTTACTACTCCTATCTGGAGCGTGTAGTCCGTAAGGCGCCTGCAATTTTATCAACAACATACAAGAGGGGTCGCATTTACATAATAAGCCTCCGCCCGCATACGAAACATGCCCGATATATTCAGATTTTCGTTATTATTTTACCTCATTCAATCCGCTCGCAAATTATGTGGAGAGGGTTGAATCAAACACATTGATAACAACGCAACGAGGTGAATTTAATATTCATGGCAGCGTTTGCGGTTTAACTGATATGAAAGATAATCTTGTTTGTACGATTTAGCTGCATCGATGTGACATCACGATTTGCTATTTAATAATAATCGCAGCCACTAGTTGGACTCTCGTTAGTTAATAAAATGCCATTTTACGAGCGTATAACGTAATAAAATATTCAATAGGTATTTTATGGTTCGTTAAAAATAACTGTTTACAGTTTCTTTGTAAAATATAGTAAGCACTTGTTCTTCACACTTGCACCGATCACACACACTTCCCTATTATTAGAATTATCATTATAATATATGGTTAGGGTCCTTACACCTTAAGTTGGTGCTGATTGATACACTGATTCCTGATTGATTGATATTTATTGATAAAAGTATGATTGCATGATAGATGAGAGCACGCGGTAAGAAAGTTATTCGTGTACTAAATAGGCCGGCCCGGCGCAGGTAAAATGCTCACATATTGATATGAAAACTGTGCTGTACTTGCACTGCACATGCTTCAGGCCCGGAGAAGATAACGGTGCATAGAGTGATATGAATCGTGATGAGTTACAAAATGATAAAACATAATTACATGTAAAATAACTTAAATAACATTAAATTGATCTGTATTCACTTCCAAAACGTGGTGTCGACGCCCCGAACTATGCGTGTGCTTTACAGACAATAAGCCATCACTGTCTTGTCTCTGCATCACCCAATGGTTGACTGGTAGAAAATGCCTATGGCATTAAGTCTGCCTGCTGGCCACAAAAGCGATGAATGAAAGGCAATTACATATGACTGAGATGAGAATGCTAAGGGGGATGTGTGGTGTAACGCGATTGGATAAAATAAGGAATGAGCACATAAGAGGAAGTCTGTAAGTGGCACCGGTGACTGAAAAGTTGTGTAGTAATCGGTTATCGTGGTATATATGGACATGTGATGCGGAGGAATGACGAAAATGTAGTGAGGAGAATGTTGAGTATGAACGTAGATGGCTATAAGAGTAGAGGAAAGAGCAAAGAAGCGATGGATGCACTGTTTGAAGGATGATATGGCTAGAAAGGAAGTGACTGCTGAGATGACGAGTAATAGAGAAGTATGGAAGAAGAAGACATGCTGCGCCGACCCCAAATGAATTGGGATAAGGCCAAGAGAATGATGATTAATAGACACAAAGTTAAATAAATAAATAAGTGCCATTTTTTTCATTTTCATGGATTTCCACGAATTCATTTGCCGTTAAGTAAAGTGGAAAATGGTCTTTTAAAAACTGAGTTCTCTCAAATAAGCCTACCAGTTTTCTTTCGAAAATAAAAACAAAGGTTGATATTTATTACTGGAATTACATTGTTTTTTAACTGGCAAAGTTTAACTGGGAAATCGGTAATGAATACAACTTAATCACGAATACGTCGTAGGTGTACCTACCTATTCACGTACCCAGTTGTTCCTAATAAACTTATTAGGAACAACCAAATCGTTACAAGGAATTAGGTGCTTGCGTCTCCCCAGTAATTTTCCCGATAAAGGTTCTGATGAGAACATAAAATAAAACCGAATGGTCAGTTCTGAGTCAACGACACAACGTTGGTACGGCGCCAACCGTCGCGGGGTATCGCGTTATATGGCACCGACGCACGACCAACGTTAATCGAACTCTCCGCCAATTTATAATCACCCTTCACTTAACAATTGACATCTTCCAAAGAAAAAATCTCAACAATTTGACATTTGAAAGCTCCAAGCCCCTTAGATCTTATTATAAAGAAAACAGAAGCCATTATCCCAATAAATATCAAAACAAAACATTTCGCGTTATTTATGTTACGTCTTCCGTATTGTAAACTACCAATCAATTAAACAATAGCATCTCACTTTGATGTTTCAAATATTTTAGATTCCAAACAAAATTGACGCAGCTACATTTTGCAGACATTTTTTTGGAGAATATCTAGCTAAAACCGTCTTGTTTCGTCGCAATTAGCCACCATTTGAGACAGGAGATACGTCAAGATTATTAACTTGAACCCCATTTCATAACACAGCTCAATCGCCAATTTAAATAAACAAAGAGCAAGCTTAGACAACATGATCGTAGGCCAAACGTAGCATGAAATCATCGTAGTAACGCGATTACATCCCAATAATGACTCAACTAGACCTCACTCGCAATATAAGGCTGCGAGCGCACAGACAGACGCGCGGTACGAATGTTAATGTGTCTGCGTTCGCACTTCGTACTACCTCGTCGCCATAAATCATAGAACCTTTTGTGGCTTGTGTCCCTATCCACACATGACTACCGGATTGGACGAGACACATTCAGTGTTGCCAAACTCACTTAAACCGAGACGGAATCATGACATTATTATGCAGTCTATTTGCAAGAGTTATTATTGCGTCGCCGTCGCACTTCGCCATTTACCTTTTTGGAAATAGATTTATCATCTGCCGCTGAATTATGAAACAAAAATTTTAATTTAATAAAGAAATCGTTCATGATACTTTAAAAAATCCAATATTTTTCACTTTTACATTATTTTTCCGGTTTATTTAAGCTCGGCGTGCATGAAAACGCGATTTCCTCAAATTGATTCAGGATAACTTTTTGAAGACGTGCAAGGAATAAAACAATTTCCTTGTGGAGATTACAGCGGCGAATAATGTTTGCTTTGCACTTTCAGAAAGGATATTACGAGCTTTTTTCATTTTCTAATGAATATTAGAAGGTTGGGAGCAAATCAAAAGATCTGAAAGTTATCAAGTGATCTATTTTCAGCTTGACACCTGCATTAATCCTATAATAATGTCATCCTTCTCATACTCGATATAAAACTTCAGCTTGCCATACATAAATATTGCTATACACACATTCTATAATAAAGTGTACCACAGTGATTTTACTTCCCGTTTGCCTAGCTCTTAGATAACCGACGTACCGACAGGTATATCAATCGGTAAACTATACCGATAGGTACAGGTGGTACAGGTAGACGGTACGTGAGGTGATCGCCATGCGGAGGATTTCTTGTTCCCCATCGCGCTTTTGCTGTAGATTAGAATTATTAAAACTAACTACACATAAAGGGTCCATGATATACATGCCATGCCAATTCGTTTCGGATTAATTTCATACGGAGACTCACATGGTGATGTGAGTCTCCGTATGAAATTAATCCGAAATTGGCACTAATGTAAAACTTTTTGGTAAAATAAAGATTTTTTTGTATGTATTGTAAACGTGGGTGATGAAAACACAAACTCTGTAGAAATTTTGGCTTAAAAAAGAACTTTGGCATTTTTTATGTCTTTATTTTAGTGCGTTTGATAATAAGGTACTATAGCTATTACTATTACTTGTCTGAGAAGAGAAGAAATGATTAAAACTCGGATAAAATATTAAGATAAGGTCATAATTAATTGGCAGAACAGATTCTATATTTCCGGTAACCAATTATTTTTGTTTTATCGCCCTATTTATGTGAAAAGTGGTTTCAACTTACACTCTTTATGACAATTATATTTTATGTTGTTGTATTTAGCGACTTATAGCATCGCATTGGGCGAGTCTGTAATGTTTTTATAATTGGTGGCAAATAAATAAATAAATAATTATGACTCTTGAAAAGTTAGGATTATTTTCCAAGTCGGTAATAATATGCATACTGATTAATATGCCAATGCATTAGAAGGTATTTCAACCGTCGATATGATGCAATAAAAGTATAAACAACAACATGTTTGCTGAAGAAGAAAAATTTTAATAATTAAATACAAACTTACTTTGGAGTAGATGCATTCTGTAGTTATCTAGACGTAGTTATGTAGCAAATTGTAATCTAAACAATAATAAGACAATACACTGGTGACCTCATTCCGATCATCGCAAGTTGATCGAATGTGACGCATCGCGCATTTTAATTGTTGCGCTTCGTTGCGTAAATTATATTAACACTGGACCTGTTAAGGGCGCGTTTGCACTTGGTCGAGTTACTAGACTTGTACGGTAGCGTACTCATATCATTACTACTGGCTACAGGCTTGAGGAATGATGCAAAGATGCAACGTTTGACTGCGCTATTCAAGTAGGTAAGGATTGTGATCGTTGTATCGTAATTTTCAGCAAAAAACTGTCATTTATTTATCTTATTAATGCATGATGTAACAGAACAAGCGCAATACCTCCTAAGTGGTTATTCTGACCATCAAACTGGACAACTTCCGCTAAGGAACATTGGTCACAAAAATATATATTTTTTAAATTCCCTATCTTCCCATACAAAATATCGCATCGGCTGACGCATAATTAGTATGAAGACTCCTTTTTTTAAATTGCGGTTCTGTTTCACTCTGTATATAATCGTCGATTTGTCGCACTGGAACCCCATTACGTTACGATACCTATATCTTATCTACGAACATTGACAATAATGACAATGAAGTGGCCTTTGTCAAAAGGGCAAAGGCAAATACCTTCAGTCCCCTTCAAATTGTACTAGTATTTTCTTCTTTTCGTGTCGATTCAGTTAGGTCCAGTAAGTGGCCACGCTGATAGAAGCGTCAATGAGGATTATTAGGTTCTCTCAAGTGCAGTTGTATAAACGCTAAGGACAGTCCAGTAACTGGGTCACGATCTGGACATCAAGCCACTCGCTTCTCATATTAGTTACAGACTGATGTAAACACTCCCCAACGAACGCTATTTATCATGCATTAATTGAATATACTCTTGCGTACTTAATAGACGATGTAATAAATCTGTTGTAATAATTTTCGATACGCATACCGATAGCGAATGTGCGTCGAAACCGAAGGATAGTATTACGTTCGTTTGTCGCACTCCCACGGCGAAACATTGCATAATTTACCGTAACATACCATCATGCCTGGTTGCCCAAGAGTTGGGCAGAAGAGTAACCTACCTTTAGTTCGTCTACATATTGCCAGTCATGTTTAAGTCTCATGTAATAGAAGGCGAACCTATTGTCATCAATCAAGCACAAACCCAAGGTTTGCGCTGCTAATCAGAAAGTCCAGATGAAAAAAAATAGACAGATATGTTGGAGTCCCATGTAAGAGGTGGACAAGCCTTTAGCCATCAACCGGGCATAAATCGAAATTCTTAGATGCGACTGAAAAATTAGACCCTATGACCCGATGGAAAAATCCAATAACGGTTTACCCGATCTGGGTATCAAACCCAGAACTTCATGATCAGCAGTCACACTTACGACCACTACACCAATGAGACAGTACAGTCAATATATGCTGCAATCAATCATAAACGACATGTTATAAACAATTTAATTAGTTACTACAAGTATTAGGGAACAATCTATTGTTTGTATCGCAATAATAAAACTGATGGAGCATTGAAATAAAGTAAGTAGGTATTGTATTGCTTTACGATAAACTGTTCGCATTGGCACAGTATGTCACCGATATTGTTTATGTAATAATTTGCTCTGTATTACTGCATAAATATACGACGTCTCCTAGACGTAGGTATGTATTGTAGAATATTTTTTTTGTATCCCTCAAAAAGATTTTATATCTTGTATATTTTCTGACCAACATAGTTTTAGGATAATGTTACTAACAACTTAATGACATTTTATTAGTCTGAATTATAAGTATTTTATTTATTTTTATTATTTTACTAAACCTTTTTTGGCATCTCTAAAAATATTTTACGTTATACCGCTACCTACAGGACAATTTTGTCGAAAGGTTCATAAGTATCAACCCGTAAGTTAACCATCCGTTTTGATCAAATCATTTGGTAGTCACTTAATTTTTCCTCTCACGGACAAGACAGGAGAATAATATAATTTCTCAAATAGCTGCATATCATATCGTCCTTCTATTACATGACTTAGTGTCGCCCACCTGTAAAGAGGGACGCGATCAAATGCCGCAAATCGAATGGTGCGACGAGTTCCCGGTTATTACTGGTGCGGGACAATATGCATGACCTAGTGGCAGCGCTGGCGCGGCGGCGTACGATACGTTTAATATTCAAGTGTCGCGCGTCCGCGGCGCACGCCTGCTGTAATAAAAGCACGCTCCGACGCTTAACGAGCCCGCCCGATGAGCTCCTTCGTATTTCAAACAAGGCGACCCCTTACGTGACCGCAACCAGCCAAGAACTTAATTTGTGCAGTAACAAGAATATTGTGAATTATTGGCCGCGGTAATGCTCCCTGCTTGAACACGAACCCCCCGATGTCGGCGTCGTGATACCGCTCCTCGTTACACCAAAACTTACCCCACAGTTTCTCCGAGACAACCTTACAAATGAACTCCCCTTGATTACTACTAACCGTACCAACAAATTTAATTTAGTCAGCTAAAATATTATTGAAATGATAAGAAAATCTTTGAGGCTAGAACACTCCATGTCTGCAGAAAACACATTACGCTGAAACTTTTTAAATAGATGCCTAATTATGTAATCAGATTCTTTCTCACAAATTATTTTGAGCAAAGAATATCTTCGTTTAAAAATTCACTTTCCATTTTGTCCCCACAATGGAGGACGAAGTTTGAAGAATTTAAACGTGACCAAAATTCAGAACAATCTTTTTCTATTGAGATGCGTATAAAATATATTTTCAGAATGATTGTATTTCAGAAAGAAAAACTATTCTGAAGTACAAGTAAGTACGGAATAGTATTAAGTGAAGAGTTAAATATATGCCCGGCTAGCAGTTTCGAACTCAAACTTCCCGGGGTTCAAAGAAAGTTATCAGCAATCGAGGGCCCATTGATTGCGCACAAAGAGCTTTTCGTCTTGCGACATTCGAGTTCGATTTTCCGCTCACAATGCGGGCGTCGATTTTCGTCTTGCATTCTGGATTATACTTCCACGGTCCATTCGGTTTGCGTCCTTATTGTTCGACCCGCGCTCGGCAGCTTTGTCGTTACGTTTGTGAGAGCAACAATTGCATATTTTTTGTAAGAGATGACGCATTTATCAGGCTCTGCATAACAATTTCTGTGAATTAATACATTGCTAGGATTCATAAAGCTTTAGGGTGCGTCCAGTTTGGCCCGCAGCCAACTTGGTTGCACAATACACGATAAATACCTACTACTGCGACTACTCTTAATTACTTCACTCACATTAAGTAGCATATAGCTGCTGGTAACAGCCGCCGATATGGCTTGTTTAAAAATAAATACTTCTACACATTTAAACTAAAATAACCGACGCGTATAGTGCTGAATAAAAATACAAATTACCGTGTTACAAAATAAGTTCTGTAATTCGGAAAATAAGCGCTAAATGAAAATTCCTCAAATTCGTGTAAACGAAAATTCGCTAGACCCATATAAAGCCGGACGCACGGAACTGCACGGATAATTAACCCTCACGTTTTAAATTTCCTTTTTGGACTTTAAAACATCAAACGAGACCTTTTTGTTCTGTTTGGTCGGCGCGGCGGACGATCGTCGGTAATTCGAGGTGCAAAAGCGATAGAGAGGCTGTGCTCAGCGCATTGGAAAACAGTTATTCAATGCGCAACGTCTCTGTTTGCGCAGTCAGTCCGGTAGTCCGGTGTACTCACCTGAGTTGACCTTACTTGATGTTGCTGTGTTCTGTGCTCTGATTTATAAAGCCGAGGATGTCGTAAAACGTAGCCGTCGGACTGTCTCCAAGTGTCATTGAAGAGTTATAGCGACGATTAGAGCTGTCTCATGTTAATGTCGGATTAATGTTTGAAATGTTGCTAAACTACTTTTAGACTTCCTAAACATATTCGCTGTCACCGCTTCATAATAATTTTGATTGATGAAAATATAACACAAGCATTTTAAAATATTTCTCGCATTCCGCCCCAAATTATAATTTGTTTTATATTTTTAGGCGACCTTCATTATCAAAGATCCTTAAATGAAGTCCTAACAGTTAGAAAGAACTTTGACAGTTCACTGAAGTTACACAAACAGGTTAAATAACTTTTACAAAGCGTTACCTAAAAATTGTTTTAAAGCCGGTTACACGCTCCCGTCAAAAAGCCAAAATCGACCAACAAATTCAATTAAAAGTTTTCTGCGAGTAACTCAAACCGACGAACATTAGATAAAGCTCGATTAATTATTAGTCTGTTAATGGACAAAAGAAGCTCTTTGCAACGGCCGGCAAACAATATTCCAACTGAACTAGACAAAGCTTGAACGTAAACACCAATCGCTCATTGAAGCGACCCGTGAACGCGAAGCTTGGAAAACTATCCCTCCTTTTTCCCCGTTTAGTTAGAATATATCCATCTTTATCGTTCTGTAAGGGGAAATGCGGGAGCAGCTATTTGTTTTTACAGTCGAGCGCCAACGAACAAATTAGGTGGACAAACTGTTGAAACGGTCGAGGTGTCTATATTCCACTCTGCGGAAATTCTTCTCTTAAAATCGTTCGGGAGAGAATGTCTCCGCGATTGAACTCGAGTGAGGTAATAATTTTCTCTTCAGTTCCCATGGAGATGTTCCCTCGATCTGCGTATTATTGGCAGATACTTATAGGATTTTCAAGAACGAAAGCGATATCGTCTATATGAATTTTCTTTCTTTTCGACTTTTCGAGTTTATCTTTATTACTTGTTTATTTGCAGCTTACAGGTTATTGGTTTTTGTCAATATGTATTGGGTATATAGAAAATACAATGGGATTTAAAGCAGTAAAAAGAGACATAAACTTCAAATCGATTTACGACAAAAATGTCTAAATCTCCATATTGACGAAGAAAGAAATTTACTGTGGTCCTGGACGATCTATCTTTTGTGGAGACCTGGTAGTATAGTAATTTATCTGTCTGAATTTACTTAAGTAATTTGGGTTTTCGGGGAACACAAAGGGGATAAGAAGGTTTCGTCCGATGTTTGAGGGTAGTTGAGACTAATTCATTGCGCGTTTTAGGGAATACGCAATGCTTAAAATGGAATAGCATTGGAACTGCGTAATAATTGAGCTGTATGTAAATTTATGTGATACACTTCGGAAGAAATTGGAGCCATTACGGATTCAGATTACTAAAACATTGGTCTACTATCGGAGCAACGTTTCTAAAGCACTTACGAACGAATTGCTAAAGTGGAGTTCATGTGTAACATGATATTGAGACTAGAAGTGAATGTTAAAAGTCTACTGTTTGCTTCACTAGAAATGATAGAACACTGAAATTATATTTCCATTCCACTATACAATAGCTTAGGAATATCTCTGGATCGAATTCTATGTATCAGTTTTAAAGAAACCAATCCTCATAAAAAAGTAGTAGGTATCAAATTTACAACAAAAAAAATCTCGTCGAGAATCTATCGAAATAAAACATTTATAAAATTGGAAATCTTTTCTTCAAATTTTAAAATTGGACTGCCCAATTGACGCCTCAACATCGAAATTACCCAATTATTTGAAAGAGACCCATCTTTCTTTGACCACTGTCAGAGATACAACGGGAATGAAAAAACTCGCTTTGTTTTTCTTGAGGACGGGACGGCCGACGGAAAATACAAATAGTCTCTACAATAATGTTTATGAGTGTCCTTTCATTAAATTTATTGTGACGGAGTTGGCACTTCCGTAGATAAAGCTTACCTAGATTGAAGTTCACAATCTGAAATGTATCTCGAGTCTACGACCACTTTAAAGAAATGTTCAAGATGAATACACTCTATTATATTAGTGAAGCATTTGAAACTAGATAATAGACAAATATTGACTATTACAGACAGCTAACACGCGTGAATTAATAAGGCAAATGACACCAACGAAATACAAACAAATATTTGCGTACATTAGCATTTGTAAATATTTTGGCCACGTTGCCACGTTGTTCGGAGAAGTTGTAGCGTCGCGTAACTTTCGCGGACAAAACGTGAACGAACCGGTGAACAAAAAGTAGTTACAGGTTTCAGGAAGCCGTAGCAGTGTTGTCTGCTAGGGCCGGCGGCCGGCACACTACGTATCACCCGACTTGTCACCCGATCGCTCCGGATACAAGGGAAAACGATCGATGCATTTATCATGCTTACAAAAACCAAGCAATAAGTGTTTTTGTCAGCCAAGGTTTTATGGGAGTTGTTTGGATAGAGAACGAACTTTACTTCCATGTGATGGTATTAGTGCCGTCGTGATTACAATGTACTGGTTTATGTCAGGTTTATTGATCGTTTCGCTTAGAGCTTGAATGAGGAGACGGCTGTATTACTAGAGCACCATGTCATCAAATGGTTAGTAAAAAGTAGGGATGAACGATTGAACCCGCTGCTCAAGCCAAATGATGCGTAAACAATCAATGTTAAATTGATCAATGTATCCGGTCGCAAAGCCTCGTTCCACTCTGGCTGGCATTAAAAATCGTCAGATAGAAGTTTATTATACACAATTGTTGAGTAAAAATAGATGGTGGTGTCGGGCGGCAGACCCGACGGCGCCGTTGTCTTGTCTGCCGCCATCGCGCCAGTGCTACCAGACGAACGCAGTCCCGGCAACCCCCGAGATTACACACGAGCACATGAAACGACGTCAAACTCGCTTGCGATTTTATGAGAGCACGACAACTGAACAAAAGCAAAAGAAAAGTAAGAACAATTTCCGATTTAAAAAATAGATGCTTTTGTTAGGTATTTTTTAGTTTGATGTGTGAACGATATCTCTAAAGGATGGGTATCAGATCTGTGATGGAATAAAACATGGCAGGATACTTTTGTGTGTGTCTGTTATTCGATTAGATTTTCTAACACAGGAAAATAAATACAGACATAAACTAATCGATTTGAAACCCGGTATGGCTAGAATTTTCATTTTATTTTCCAATATCCAATACAATCAGGACACACGATGATAGAACGTATCCCACCGCACTAGTGTATAGTAAACTTAGTTCAAGAGATAATGAACCGCATGAATGAATGCACCAAGCTGTGTGAGCAAAAGGACCCTGTTTATAAACCAGTCCCGCGCTCCACCGACCGCACTCACATCAAAGCAAAGCGGGAAATCAACACTAACTTGCCAAACAATGAAAACTGGACAGTAACAGTATAAATTTATTTGGCGGATTCATTATGGAAAGGATTTACACAAAAACGTACCGAGCAAAGTTTGAGTAACTACGTTGGTTAGTGTTGTGGTTACTGTCGCTGAGTTTGTGATGTTATTGGGAACTTTTGAGTCGGGAAAATGGATTGCAGAATAAAAACAATTTGCGAAAATTAAAAATTGCATGCTTTTTTTCACTTTCCTTTATCGTGTGATTAGTGCATAATCTGGTGTCAGAGTTATGCCGCCCGTATGGGCTTCTGACTTGGCTTTATATGCCGTCGAGAAATATCTCTCAGACATACTGGTTTCCTCACGAAGTTTTCCTTTGCCGAAGCAAGTGATAATTATACAATACTCACATGACTCCGAAAAACCAGAGGTGCGAGGTGCTTTTTTCCACAGAAAACCAAGATTGAAGAAACTCATTTCCGTAGCAACCGAAAATCATAAACTTAAGCGAAAATGCATGTTTCGTAATTTAATGTCGTTTTCACTAAAAGTGTTATGTCTACAAAATTATAAGATTAAATGAACGTAACATAGTATTTGCGGAACCAAGCACCATTACGCTACTCAAAAATAAATGTTAGCATTGATATCATACCTAGTCATTCATTTCGACTCATAGTCTGAAGAATGTCGTACGGATCATTTAGTTATTTTTGCCAGGTATAAAATTATACTACGGAATCTAAACATTGCATTGGTGCATCTATAACACAGAAATGTCATATTGCTTTGAATCGAGTACTATCTGCTGATGCTGTTACTGAATTTATCTTAGTACTTCGAATATGCATTGCTCATGCAGCGCTGCGTTACATTAAATCAAGTTCTTCCAAGAAGTTCGTCAAGCGCACTTATCTAATCTTCCCTATTACACATTACTAAGTATCCCAGCTTTAATGCATAAGATCTAAAAGACAAGATAATGTAACAATAAAACAAGCTATTTATAAACTGTCCGCTCAGGAAAGCGGCTGAAAGCGGTGAAGCGACATCTACTCTATTTGTCTCGGCTAACACAACCGCTGGCCACTTCTCTCGTCGCGTCGGCGTCGCCTCCTCCTAGTTTGCGTTAAGGATTTTATCGCTTTTTCTCTAGGGTTGTGCTTGTTACTTTGTTTTTCGTTGACGTTATGGTTTAGAAACATTCGAGATTTACTTCACTAGATTGAAGTTTGTGTATTCTTTATCACATTCGAGATTTACTTCACTAGATTGAAGTTTGTGTATTCTTTATCAACGAATTTTCTTTTCAGGACTCATAATTCTGTCGACTCGTAAAAATGTCGTGAGAATATTATTTTGGATGATTCATAATATGATAATATTTTGACGTTTCAATGGAGTTGACAAAAAGCAAAAATAATAATCAATTATAATTTATACACAAACCCAATTCGGCGTTCGCAGAAACAATTCGCGATTCTGTCCGGAAGTGACATGGATGGCGCCGCGCGCCGCTGCCGCGTGGCCCTTACTACTGCTTTACCAATATCGATATCAGTTTCCAAATTAGATCTTTAACTCGGAAGAAATAAAGACTAAAATATAATGATAGGTGAGAGCAATATAATCTTTCGATTCGATGCCGCCTTTGTCGTGAGGAAAATTTCCTTTTATTGTGTTAGCGAATGCTTATTGTATATCCGAACGTTTTCGCCATTGTAACAGCTACGGCGCCGCACCTCTTCGGTATTACTTTACAATTGTAAGATGACAAATAGCTAAAGCGAAACGATACATTAAGTCTTCCTCGAAAGGGGAATTTGGCGCGTTCTAGTTCTATTGTTAGATAATTTACGAGAACCGTGAAAATGAAAGGTAGGAAGGGTCCGGATTACGGGTTCAATTGTCGCAGCGATCGACTATAATTAATTATGTTGGTTGTTTTTTTTCTGTAATAGTAATTAGACTTGACAAAATAGAATAATTAATGGATGAAAACAGTATCGACTTACCTCTTCCTCAGTGGTTGCGGTGTTGACGGAGTCCATGCTTTGACAGAGCGCGAGCTCCATGTTCTTGTGTTGTGGCGAAGCGGGCCGCGGCGAGGGCTGCTGCGGCGGCACCAGCGCGCCTTGTGTCGCTCCTGCCGCCTGCTGCGCGCCTGCGCCACCCGTAGCTGCAGGGCTCTGCGCCGACTGCAGACTTTGCGCTGCTTGAAGGCTCTGCGCCGCCTGTAAGCTCTGCTGAGCTTGCAGATTCTGCTGCGCCTGCAGGTTCTGCAGTGACTGATGCGCCAGGTTCAACTGGTGCTGCTGCACGATGCTTTGCTGCACTATGCTCTGCTGCACTTTGATGTGCTGGTGCACCGCGAGCTGGTGGATGGGGTGAAGACTCTGGGGGGGTGCGGGGTATGGGGGGGAGAGCCGCTGACGCTTCACTTGCGCACTCTGCAGCGCTTCGTGCAGCCTCTTCACCGGAAGGGGGCTCTGGCCGAGGTTATCCACGGCTGTGGCTGGGCGGGCCGGCCGAGTCACGTGACTCTGGCGAGCACCGACTATGGCAGCGACAGGTTAGGGACCGCGCGCGACGCGTCGCGGGATCGATGTCGACGTATCGACAACGGCGCAACACTACGCTCGTTGCGGTACGCGATATTAATTGACTTATCAAAGTAGACTGTTATAGGACAGCTATTTGCGAATGTTTTTTATATTAGCGCCGTAGCACTTTTGTATTCATTCGTATAAGTTGATCCTCTGCTTGTAAACCACTCCTGAAAGCAAAAGAAAACATAATTAGCGTTACTGTTTAGGCCTAACTAATAACAAAACTACAAACATGGATAAAAGGCAGAGATGCAACGCATTAAATACACTTTTCTATATTTTCAGTTATAGACTAACTCATGTATTTTCCGAATTGTGAGCTCCAATTAGGGAGACAATCCTCTTATGACGCACCGTTCTCATAAATCGATTAGTGCCATCGGAAAAGGTATTTGTATCACATACATCCCCATTACTTTTAAAGAGCTTATTTTTTGCTTCCAAATTACGTACTTATATTCCTACACTTGGAGCAAATAATGATAAGTATAGGTTCTGGAGAAAATACTGAAGTAGCTTTGAAAGTTTTTCACAGAGCAGTGTAGATCATTTCAATAAAATGAACACATAGTAACGCTTGTAAATAGTCGTAAAGATGTATAGTGTAATTGGTTACGGCTTTGTTCGTCCATTTCTGTAACAATAACGCTAATGAATGACTTTATAGACGCTTTAGTACTTCAAACAAAACGTAGGTAAGCTATTCTCATTACATCTGCTAGCAAGAAATCAAGAAAATGTACCTAAGTATAATTTTTCCAAGATGAAAATAGTCTTTGAGTTAATTTATGATTATGAGAACGAAAAATAGTAAACTAGCTCTGTGCCTCTGTTGCCCCGTGTAGTCAGAATTAAAAATTATAAATTAATTCAAAGCTCAAAGCTCAAGGTTGGTGTTTTTCCACAACTTAGTTCAGAACGCAAACTAAAGCGTTTTTCGTGTATCAATTTATTATTATCTTTTCTGTAGAAAAAAACGCTAATATCTATTACTCGACATAATCACAATAAAATATTGCTGCTACACCGCTTAAACTATTCTGCACCTAATACATAACGGTATATGACACAATTTACACTACATAAAAATAGATATTTTTATATGTCAAAGAGTGCCGATTGCAATTGTGTGGGTCGCAGTCAACCATTTAAACGGTTAGTCATCGCAGTAAACGTCTAGAATCGTCTAAATTACAGGCTAGACTAATGATATCAGTAGAATAATAAATTTACTTAGATGGCGTTCTAGGATTATGAGCTAGTAATAGACGAATAGGTTTCCTTCAAAAGTTTATATTGGATCAATTTGGATTTGACGACCCGAATGGCGCAGCGGTAGTGAGGCTGCCTTACGTTCTTAGGGTCCCGGGTTCGAATCCCGGTAGGAGCAAATGTTTGTGTGATGAGCATGGACATCTGTTTCCGAGTCATGGATGTGTATACCTATTGTATAATAAGTATGTATTTACAAACAAAAAGTATCTATGTACCTATCTATAAACTATCTGGTGTCCACGACACAAGCCTCGTTGCTTAGTGTGGCACCTAGATGGCGCTGTGTGTAATGTCCAGCGATATATTTATATTATTTAATTGTAGGATAAGAAACGAGTGGAACAAAGGACCACAAAACAATTTAAATCATTTTTTAAGTTGATAGAACTAGGTAGTGTGGATGTGGATGTAGGCATCCACAGGATAATCCGGTTAAGCGGAAGCCAGTCTCATAGGTTGACCAGCGAGATGCCACGCCGAAAAAAAAATGATAGAAGTAGATTCGAACTAATACACCAAACAAAAATAGCCAAATATAAACACTACCGAAATGACTCCACCACAAAAAAACGACTGTCCTCAAAACAACGTATTTAGACGAAAAATCTAAAACATAATAACAGTGTCCTTAACCAGCGTTGTTAAAACCGGACACAGTCTTAATATGTAACAATCACGTGTACATAAGACCATTACGTTGCCCAAGGCTGCTTTTTGCTTCAACTCCGTGACTAAGCCGGGCTGGTATCTTAAGCAAAAAACTGTACTTCACAAAAGCGATCATACGTCCAACTTCCAAATTACAATGATGTACGCTCAAAGTAAGGCCATTTGAGACTGCTGCCCAATTTCAGTTACACTAAGCGACAACTTAACGAATGCCTAAATATTTGTGATCTGTTTAAATTTAAACGTTCGGCTCAACGTCGAGAGCAGAAATTCCAACAGCGTGAAAACGGGTTTAATGTCTTTGCTGCTTGCTACACTTATATTAACTTGGTTCCTTTCAAGTTACGAAATCCTAAGAATTACTTGACTTTTTGTCAGACCAAAGTTACTCTTTAGTAACTTTGGTCGGTTTGTACGGACGGTTTTCGAAACATACTTTTTGACCATTCTGTCCTCACGACCGCAAAATTACTTAATTGTGTTCCCCTAAACGTGTGAACTATCAATGTTATTTTGTAAACTAATTACTTGCTGGACAAAGTAAATTGTCTGGGAAATATCTGTTGAATTAAAAAAGAATAAATAGAGCCTTCGAATTCACACAATTTGAGAAGAACCTTCTGAATGAAAAATTGTTCTGCTCGAAACCTTTAAATATTAAACCGTCCAAACAGTAGTCTCCTAATTGATATGCCTACATAATTTTTGGGCCAATCGAACTCCATACTTAGGATTTAATCACACTTATCGACGAGCAATTAATCGGCTTGAGCCGGTAAGAAAAACAGGCCAAGTGCGAGCCGAACTCGCGCATGAAGGATTCCGTACCATCGTAGTAGGGGAGCCCCCTTTAATTTGTTTTTATTTTTATTATTTGTAGATAGAGCGGCAACAAAAATACACAGTCTGTGAAAATGTCAACGTTCTACCTATTACGGATCATGAGATACAGCCCGCTGACAGACAGACGGACGGATGGATAGCGGAGGCTTAGTAATAGGGTCTCGTTAGTTACCCTTTGCGTACGGAACCCTAATAAGCTTGTGTGTGTATGCAACAAATGTGTCAGGGACACCATTTGCCGTTTTAGTTTTGGTTCAGACGAAGCGACTCAACGTGACACCACACCGCACCGAACTAAATGCAAAAAATATGGCTCAAGCCGATTCCCCCTCAATAAGTGTGGTAAACTTATTTGGTCTACATGTCAGTGACCGTTCTCAAAGATTAGATCAAAGTGAAGGCTAAAAGGAAGACGACGGAGAAGAAAAAATAAATGCACACTATTCAAGAAGACACACCGTAAACACAGTTCGTGACTCACCCATTACAAGTCAATGCATATTTTTAAACCAGCCTAATTAGCCTTTAAGAATTGCAAAAGGATCTTATTTACCAACTAAAGCATCGTTTGAATACAAGCTTCTTTTGTTTACAAAATATCTAGACAGACTTCAAAAAGTCTTCAAAGTAAATTAGAACTTTAAGTACATTTAGTTAAAATCAGATTTTAAGTATAAGATAACCATCAAGTTCAAAAGCTACTCAAACTAAGCACTGAGCAAATTTTATTTAATTTACTCCTAGCTCAATTTATTTCCAAACTTATAGATCTTGTTTGACAATCGCCGATAGTAATAAAATAAACAACAACAAGAACTTTTCATTCATTCGACAGCAGTTTTGTATTCTCCGTTTCTCCAACATTTTCTTTGACAAAGAAGCAATACTGACGTAAAACTTTTCAAATATATTTAAAGCTTGTACATATTGAAACTTGAATTTTATCTTAACATCTGACCAGACAGAATACTCAATATAAGGGTGAATACTGACCAAACGCATGTTAGTTGTGTAACAGCCAAAATTCGAATTTGGAACATTTCAATGGTGCGTTCACTTCATGTTGCTGGGAGCTGCGTTCGCTTTTGTTTTAGATTGACGTTTGATAAAAGGGAGTATTCGAATACATGAAGAGTTGAAGACTGACGTTCGTTATCGAGAATTAGATCGCGTTACAAGTGTAGGCAGAGTTGCGTTCAGATCAATATACAACAAGGCTTTTGAAAGAAATACTGCTGCAAACGAACCTGTCTTTACTTTCATTAAGAATTAAAATATACACACACTATTATTTTATTTGGAGTAGCATTAGAATAACGTTTGTTTATTTCTGGCTATTACCTAGCTATATTACAAGCAAACGCTATGTCAATAAGCTCCTCAAACCAAACAGAATGAAAAGTACATACGCGCAGAAAAGTCCATCGCGCAATATTTCCTACTTGGCTGAATACTTTAATCCGTTCGTGTATTTATGCTGCGGTGGTGTCGGTAAATAAGTCCGGGCCAACTCTTACAGTTTCCATTTGTTATAACTACTAAGTCCCGGCGAGATCCCGGACTTTCGCGGGACTTTGTACCTACGGGATACAGAAGTTCGGAACAAGTGATAAGTAGATTGAATTGGGCAAATCATAATAATATTTGGGTATCTATCAGGATTGAATTATGCTGCTACAGTTTTAGTTAGCCCAAATGTGCCATAATAACAATATACAAATACAATTGGTATTATTTTGTTTTGGTATGGAAAGGAAAATGCGTACGTATACAATCTGCATAGAATTTTTCGGCGCAGAATTCTTTTGTTGGAATGGACCAACTTTACCTTATTGTGCAGTATCGTTGGACTGGAAAAAGGTAAACGAAATGCATGGGACTCATAGCAGCTACTCAACAGTCATGTTCTCTGAATTTTTTTCGCAATATCTTTTTCGTCTCTTTTTGATCAAGCAAACGAAATTAATGAGGATTGAACATTTGAAACTAATAATTTTTGAAACTCACAACAAACGCAGCACTAAGTTAAATTGTAATCATTATCGCAGTAATCATTATGAGGCCTCATTAAAGTTCTAATAATGAGCGATAACAATATGTATTGTGCGGTAGGTAACATAATTATGATATAGGAACTCGTTCGTAGTTCTATACTGTGTGTCCTACTCCACATCCTGCCATTCAAGATACATAACAAAACATAGCACAGGCAGAGGTGTACTTAATAGTACACCTACATTTCGCCAGTTATGTTTAAGTCCCATATAATAGGCGGCGAGCCTAATGCCATCAACCAGAAACAAATCGAGACGCCGTGGCTGCTACTGTGAAATTCGTGACGGAAAAATCCACTAACACTTTGCTCGACCCGGGAATCGAACCCAGGATCTCATGCCCAGTAGTCGCGCCTGCAACAACTCGCCCAACAAGGCAGATACATTCCAGTTAAGATAGGTCCCTTCTATAAATTACATTACGCGCGTGTACAAAGTGTCATCAATTTTTGAATCGATGTTAAATACCGTGAATAAATTATTTGATCGGACGGTAACTTCATTATTGATAACGTAATAAAATCAATAAGCGCACCGTGTGAACTGAGTACGCCGGTTAATTCAGTGCGTGATCAAATAAATACGCGATTTAACTTGCCCTGTTCCGCGATTCTAATATTAAACCTTACACAAATATCATACTATATTTAGTGACGTCGGAAGCCGTTGAAATTTCTCGAATAATGTGATCACAGTACTTGTTAACCATACACTACGCCAATTACTGCTTATTAGATTAGTTCGGTAAACTTTAGTTATGCGTACTTAATCTTCGTTAAATAATTACCCTTACGCGCCTATCCCTAACCTTAAAGTTAAATCCTGCGGTCAATGCGTAGTATTCATATTGCCTCAAAGTCCTTTAATTTAATTTGAAAACTATGGGGTCGGGCATAAAGAAATAGTTGGGTTGGTAAGCGCGGCCCTCGCAAGGCTCTCGAGGTGTAGTGGTCGCCTAAGTTTGCGAAACTGACAAAAACAACTCGTATATTCAGACAGGTCGAAGTTATCTTCATTAAATTTTACTTTCGCGGAAGTAAAAAAAAGAAAAGCCTTTTCCTCGTTAGGTGCAGGTAGATTATATACGAAGTATACTCCCTACCAACATCTTGAAGGACAGATAAAAGTCACAAAACCATTTACAAGTCAGAAATAGCTGCGGATTATAATTGATTTTGCTTCTGATTCAGATGTAAGAAAGATAACGAGGCTTAGTTCACTAACATGACAGGTTCTAGTAGTTTACTATGCTCATGACGTAAAGTTCAAGATTTTAATCACTTATTACAGCCATCAAATTAATTTATTGGAGGTAAATGACCAAAATGACACAGTTTTCATAAGATTAATAGTTGCATTGGGTGATTTAAATGTAACGTAATTTAAAATTGCCCCACTTAGCGAAAAGAGACAGCCTATCCAATTTACTTGATGTCAATTTAATGACCAATATTTTTGTAGAGAGTTTGCATGTTATCAATAAATAACATTGTCCGCAAAAACCTGCTTCATGTGGAAGCACGAGGCGTTCAATAAATTGTATCTGTAGCAAAAATAACTATTTCTCTCTAAAAGGTAGATGGTACTGCATATTCATCAATCACAGTCTGCTTGAAACAGCCCACCCACCTTTTTAAAAGGTACCTACAGTTTTAAAGGGTGTTTCTATAAACGGCGAAAACCATATTGGCGAACAATTGAATGGTATCCCATGAATGTGGCTAACAAAACAAGTCCATTCAATTAGCAGCGCTGGCCTGACGACCGATGGAGCCATTCGCGTAATGAAATTTGGACAAGACACAAACCGAGCTACTGCTGTTTATAATGATTTTTTTCCTTTCCATCCGGTTTGCAGCAATAATGTAATTAGAACATACCTATTTAACATTATCTCCCATAATATCTTCGCAAAACGAATTTCGTTGAAAAACATTCGTGCAAAGAACTTTCTCCACAATGGTGTCTAATTAGTTACATTTACAGTGAAAATTAGCGTCTCTTCGTACAAAATTCAGACTAATTCCACGAGAAATGAACCTTTGTTACACGCGGGCCCATATTCATAGTGAGCGGAGCGTCCCGCAAATTGAATCTAATTGCCGCAACGAAGTGTTGAATCAGACCGACGGCCCTGGTGGAGCGGTGGCCTAAATTGTGCCTATTTACTCATTTAGGATCAGAAATACTGAACACCCACAGACCACCTGTTTATGGAATGAAATTTTCACGAGACGGTGACATCAGCTGTCGCGCGACCGTATTCGTTAAGCGCCATCTGCTAGGATCGTGTTTGCGCTAGACTCGACTGTTTGACTTAGGATGACTCAACCACTCAGGCACAAAACCTAGGAATGAACGATAGGAATATATGCTTCGAGCATTATTATATCTTCATTCTTCAAGTAACATGGAAACCGAAAGCGAAGTGTAAAGCTGTCAAACAGGCATTTGGAATTTCAAATTAACCAGGTGCTTAAACAGTAACTGTTAATTTTTTTTTTTCTTTTTTAATAACGACTCGGTAGTAATGAAAAGAGAATGTAATAAACTCCATAGAATGGCACATAACAAATTATTGACTTTGACAATTAAAATAGCGGAGTATCGTGTTTGGTTGTTTTAACTCAACACGGTTGGCCATTAATTCGATCGTTCAAAAGGTTTTTCTGCGCATTTTTCAGCTAGCTGGAGAAGTTGTTGCTCAGTGCTCGGTGAAACCACGTCATGCTACATTGAATTAATCACCTAAATAGATTTTATTACTGCAAATATTTACATTTGCTGTAAAGTGATGTCTGTAACCAGCGCTCCAGTTTTATTTCGAATCTCCGAACGAGGTGGTTGCTCTTCTTTCTTTATTTTATTGAATGGTTTTTAGGAAACCTCCAATATTATGATGTGCCACGGTTAAAACTAAAACCTTCCCATGATTCCATCACTAGGTAGTAGGTTATTTTCATGATTACTACATGCACATCCGAAATTATGTGAATGTAGTTTTGGTTAGTTCGGGAGAATACAGAATGATAAGTGCCTGCCCAATGCTTCGTTTTGCAGTCATAATTATCTCAAAGAGCTGATGCATGTCAAGGCTCGTAATGCTGATGAAAAATGGTTAGATTAAACTGATATTGCTTCTCAAAACTAGTTTGCACTGGAAATTGTTTAACATTTTCCAAATATCCATGATTCCATTCGTTTCATCCGATTGCTCAATTTCCATGCGTGTGGCGTAACAGGAGCAGTAATTAGTATCACACGTTTCACATCGCCCACCTGTGGATATACATGTTTTCCTAATAAAAACCCATAAACATCCATTTTTATTGGTAACATTTTGGCTCGTCATTACTCGGCGGCACTGCAGCCTGTGAAAGAGGCCTCACCGCGGAAATCGTGACAAAGCAATATTTTTTATTGCAAATCAATGCTATCCGATCGTTTTCCGGAACACACAAAACAAATTGCTAGTCGGCGAGAATCCTATCAAAGCTATTTTATACCTATGCGCCAAGCGATGCGACGGTTTCGATGTCTAGTGCCAAGTATTCAGGTGTAACTGTTAATCTTTGGTTTTTCGTATGATATGTTTTTTTTCTATTTTATCTCTTTTTTTTTATTTTCTTTGAAAAGGAAATCCTATTTCTGTTTCGCTTTTCTGACCAATATCTTTATTGGTAAAACTTTGAATTCTGTGCTGATTTCGTTTGCGATTAAGTCATTAAAAACGTCCGAAACATGACCATATAATAATTGATAATCTGCCGTTTCCTGTTTGTCATAATTAAAACTGACAATAGAATGTGTTAATATCCACGTTTCTAATAACAGTTTCTTCCAAATGGCAATAAATCTTCTGAATGAGTCGTTGTCGCAGCACCTCTCCTTTTCTAACATGAAGGCGGTCCATACAAACATAATTATTGCTAGCATTAAACATACCTGCAAAGGTTACAAAAGTGTGACTGGAACACATCAATCTATATTTTGTGCAGCTATAATTAATTTAACAAGCGGCCATTAGCCGCCCTTATAGAGCATAGTCATGATATGCAGTGACGCAACCACCACAATGGCAGACCTTGGTACGTCTACCACCAGTCCGAATGGTCAGAGCAGTAATTACATCAACCATATAATACTACAAAAATAGAGTAAAGAAAAAAATGTAATGGAAGGCATGCTCATTGCTGATGTTGAAAAACTGCACACATAAGAACCTCCGACAAAAAATACTGAATGATGATAAACAAACCCGAGGCAGTTTTCAGTGAGTCATAAATAAGACAGACGAATACATTTTCATGGTCCTCATATATTTGTTTTTAGAATAGAAATGTATATATAACATCTGAACTGAATGAACAGATGATTTTGAAACACTGACTTTGACCCAAAAATGTGAAATGTAACTTTGTAGAGGACACAGATATTAATTCGGTGAATGTCAATGCTAAGAGAGCTAGGACTATGCACATTGTTGCCAATGTTGCCATACTGCTAGTTATATTCAAAGCTCATAGCTACATTACACGTGCCTTCAATCATTTAGTTTCCAATACCCCACGTGTAAGGTCTCAATTGCTTTGACGTGTGTTGGAGTTGCAAGTGTATTAGTATACATTATTCTATAGCAAGAAAAGATTTGAAAAGGAAAATTCATTTCAACATTTAGACATTATCAATAAAACCGATACTGAATGATCATTGAAATTAGATTCTCACAATAAAATTATATGGGATTGAAATAATAAAGGCAACATTAAACCCGTAGAGAACGCTTTTAAGTGAATGATATAATTAGGAATTATCGAACATCGGAGAGGCACGGTCTCGGATGAAGACAATTACTGCTACAGAGTGGAAAACGAGACTGGGAACTGAAAAAAAATGCTACTGAGCCAAAAAAAAATTACCAATTTAATCAGCCATGAAATGTACGTAATTTCAAATTACGAATAAACAATTTGCGCACAAGCAATCAGCTTGTATTTAACGTTGTCGACATAATGTGATTACGATTGCATTACTTGGGAATATTTTACCATGCCGATATGGGAACTTGAGAAAAACAGTTTACATCAATTGTTTATTTTCTCACACATTTATGAGTGAACGAAAGAAAATAGGCTCACTAGCAAAGCAACCTTTCACTCTGCAATCAGCAACGTAACTTTGCTTGTGTTTTACTTGAGGCTCAACTGTATCAGTTGTTCTTAGTAAAAGCGGTTCAAATGGATCCTTTAGTACAAACTTTATCGATTTATTAAAAGTTTGAATCAGCCTATTCGTCAAAGTTCTAACGCCTAATGTAATTTGACTTCAATTCACGGCGAAGCATACTTCCATTAACTCAATTAACCTCTCATTTCTTATGGTAGGGAGACTAATGGTCACGCCGCTATTTTAGAGGTCATTTTCATTTATTGGGATCAATTAGTTGAAGCCCTGTAATACGTCACGGTAGAACATAATTTATTGTTACTTCGACGCAATAGATTGATTAACAGAAATTTTATTTGACGGTGAGTCCAAAAGTTATCTTGAGGTTTGATGTGATTTCGGTTTGTGTTGATTCCGTCACCATCGCCGAAAACATTATTCATTGGTGTACGTGTCTATCTAACGACGTTGACGAGTATTCGACCGTAGCGAGGGAGTAGAAGCACTGTCTGCCTTGCATTTGTGTGACCATCAACCGTGAAAAAAGTCATCCATTTACATCAACTTCATTCACAAACGCCACTTTATTTGAATGCAAATAATTTGTTAAAAGTTTTAACAAACTCTGTGCTGCTGTTATGCAAAATCTCTGTAACAAGAGCTATTGTTTGCGGCTATTGAAACTGATATTGCGAAAGAATGCTATCGACAGCAGTTACATCTCAAATACTGTTTGGTAATTAGTCAACGTAGTCGATGTTTTGGGGCACGATTTAGCAATTATTGGTGTTGCAATATTTGCCTTTAATACATGGAAAACAAATCAGTCAATATCTAGCGCTATTTTAACTTTTTCCTTGATTATATTTTAAACATTGAGGAAGAAATCGATGTAGTCAACATTAACAATGATTTGTATTAACCATTACAGCAACAATAACTAGCAAATAATCACGTTCAAGAGTATTATTCTTGTTGAGTTTTCTAATTTCTTCGTCACGCAATTGAATTGCATTACGACCAAACTGACCATTCAATAAATCATTACACAAGCCGCTTTCTCTTTGGTGGGCATAAAATTCTTATCAACAGCGTTTGATACAGTTTTTTTGGCTTTAGTCTTTTTCTAATTATACGCAATTAAAAGTACACTTGGGCAAGGCTTGATACTTCACTTTCCAGATGTTTGTTTTCCAAACTTTTCTATCATCGTTGCGTAAAACTTGGACAATTCGATTGTCACAATTTCGATTATTTATCAACATCATCTATTAAGTTAGTTGTATAATAAATATCTGTTCCATATGTATTTCGTTATTGTTTGGATCCAGTACAATGCGTGGTTTCAGAAAGTGCTCCCGCTGTCGATACTTGGCAGTAATTTCTACGTTGCTATTGTTGTGAGCCTCGCTTTTGTTACTTTTGTGTATCACATGAATGACATGACTACGCGTGTTTCTCATTTCGAGTCTCATTTCTCTCTCAGAAATAAATCTTTCCTTTTTAAGTAACATATTATGTTCTTTCAATCAATCTATTTTATACAATTCTTAACTTTTAATTCAACAATTCTTAAAATACATTTTATTGGTTGAGAAGATTTATTAAAAAATCTTGTAAGAGTCTAGTAAGTTTCAGCTCCTCTGCAAGTAAAAGCAGTAGCAAACATTAACATTTTGTTAGCCTTATCTACAACGAGCAAACAATTAAAGGATCATAAATTCATATCGTGACTAATAAGAGTTCCGCGCTTTAGCAAAACTTTGATAACATGTTCCACTATTTGCAAACTCACTTGCAGAGTAACTGTAACTATTTTACTAATTGAACCGGCAGCTTTTCCGAAAGTACCTTCGTGGGAAATATTATTAAAAGTGAAATTAACAACGCGCCAACAAGTGCATCAATTAATACGTTGCATCCGACTGCCTTTTGCAAACAAGAGTCTGCGTTACCTAGAAAACAATAGCACATCTCACAAGCACACACACTGCATTCGTCGGAAAACGCACATGCACAATTTTCCGAACACCGATTACGGACACTGCGTCGGTCGCGTCAGAGCAAAGGGCGGCACGTACAAGCGCTGCCTCTGCGCGCGATAGACTGACGGCTCTCGGGCGGACTTGCGAGCGAGCGGGACGCGCGGCGGGCGTGCCAACACTCTGCGCGCGCATAACGCCTCTCTGTCCTACGCCCGCGGCTCCTATACGGTGGTCTCGCTCGCACACGCTCGAGCACACCTTTCAGTTCCCGAGACAGGTGTTCCTATCCTTGTGTGCGTCCAGATATGGCTGGCTTCGCGTGTATGCGCGCTTCCTGCGGCGGCGGATCGTTTTTTATGCCCGGCAGAAATTATAAAAAGTAAATGGAGGGAAAATTAAATAAAACGTTTACAATGAAGCGTTTTCCTGTGCGCTTTCAATGATTCAGTGTGCGCTATTTTTCAGGGTGGATATCATCAGTGTACACAGGGAGCGTGATTACGGGGCTTTTTACGGATGTTTGAGTGATGTAGGCGGGCGTAATTAGGCACGGGGCGGAAAGGTATATTGATTGCGGTGACGCGGCTTTGTGGAAAAATCGATATTTTTGTATTAAAGGTGGCACGCGATGTGTCCGGTCGTGCGTCCGTGGATGAGTAAACCTTCGTATCGATCCAACGCCGACAACTTTCGACCCTAGTTTATGGCGCGCACTATAACTTGAGCCACACTTACCTATGAACGTTATCGGGAACGCTTTGGCTGAACGACCTCGTCTTTCATAAAATCTTGAACGACTTCAGCTCGAAAGCCAATATTTGGAATTTTATAGAATCTAAACATTACATTTTTGGCAAACCTCACCTAAAAGTAGACCTGAATCGACATTACATTCGAACACAGGACTCGACAAAACATGGAATGGAAAATCGCACAAAACCAAAAAAGAAAAACAAAATATTGTATCTTTCAGCCAACTTATTAAGTACACAACATATTAAGCAGCTGTGCTTTAAACTACTTTTAAAGCCTCCAACAATCTAAGTTGGTCTGTTTTCATCCTCCTTGCGAACCTCCTTACTACAACAACTATGAATGCCAACCTAGCCTATTCCCAATTCGTACTTGAATCCTGATTCTAAATTTTTCATGAGCTGCGGTAAAGGCCAGGCCAGGAACGCAATAACTTCTGGGGTTTAAACATCCAAGCGTTCCGTTATTACAGTACCTACACATAGTTACTTTTTCGACTTCGGCCAATCGAACACCTTACTAACAATTTTCCCTCTCACTGAATTCTTATGACTCTATAAGGGTTCGACCACACTTCAAGCTCAATGGATAGATTAGGTCAAGTTTGATGGACCCTTCGTATAACGATACAGGATAAACTGAAGTGAAAATGAGTGGTTATGAGACATGCAGTTATAGGGACTGAGCAAAATTGCCATGGTTTTGTGTCCTATGGGATGTCCATTTTCTGCCCATTCTCTTTTGTAAACACTTCAACTAAAACCTTTGATTTTAGCCAATTTGATGAACCACTTATGAAGAAACGATTGGTTGAATTGGAGCCTTCAAAAGTTCTTATTAGACTCATCGGCTCGGAGGACCAAAAAAAGTAAACTATAAAAAACTGAATTTATTGAACTTAGAGAAAATTCATAAACATAGAGCAGGCAAAGTAATAAATAACCGTAATTAAGAATATTACTTCCATGTTTCAAATAAACCTATCAAATTAAGATTATGCTTAAACTGGGTTTATTTTGCTAGCCCTGATTAAAAATTATAGCTTCTAATAATCAATCAAAAGCAAATTATGTTGTCTTTTGCACAGGTTTATCAAGTTACACCGATGTAAACCAACTAATAAACACACAAACACAACACTGTATCAGTCGGCAAGTCAATCACACACCTCGCTGGACCTTTTCCTTCCGTCGGCCGTACAGGGCTTTCTCGATACCGAACTATTCGATGTCAAAGATACAAGCTATAGAAATCTATACAACATGTAACAGAAAGGGTATAATCATATGGAATACTGTGGTACGGACCATCAAACTGAACAACTTTCTCTATGGGACCACCATCGAAATCGTAAAAAAATAATCAGCTGTCCTATACAAAATTCTAATACCTACTCTACCCAAATGTATGGGACAGCTGATTATTTTTTTACAATTTCAATGGTGGTCCCATAGAGAAAGTTGTTCAGTTTGATGGTCCATACCACAGTATTCCATATGATTATACCCTTTCTGTTACACGCTGTATATCAATACAAATAAATAAACTTAAGTGTGTTTGTAATTTCAGAATAACAGCTTTTTATTGATTGCATATGAAAGTACGAGTATATACAGTCATCGTCTGCCTAGCCTTTTCCCAAATATGTTGGGGTCAGCTTCCAGTCTAACCAGATGCAGCTGAATACCAGTATTTTACGTGGAGCGACTGCCTAACTGACCTCCACAACCCAGTTAGCACTGGGTAATACGATAGTCCTTGGTAAGACTGGTTGTCATACTTTTTGGGCCACTGACAAAAAAGTGACACTGAAAGTATATACGGTTCGATTAACAAATTACTTTTTTTTTAATTTTCGGTACTTTTATCAAAAAAACATTTATTTTTTTGTCTTTCTCTCTGCGGGACTGTCTGTCTGTTTGTTCCGGCTAATCTCCAAAAGGGCTGGACCGATTTTGACGGGACGGGATTGTTTACTGGCAGATAGCTGATGATATAAGGAGAAACTTAGGCTACAATTAATTTAAAAAATTAATTAGGGTTCCGTGCAAAAAAAACTAAAACCCTTGAAATTGATACCAAAATCTGATTCAAATAGGGAAGTATGAATTTTATAATAATTTCACGCGGACGAAGGTCGCGGCATCCGCGTCAGCTAGTCAATAATAATACTTTCATGTTTCAAAAAGATTTTAAAAACCTTACCAACATCTATTTTGATTTTGCCAGTTTGGGAGTGCTTGCTCCAAGACCTAATAATGTCTAATGTCTTGTTCGGAATAAAAAAAAAATATATATATATCATACGTTAAAGTACCATAAGTTACATCAGTATCAATCTACATTGCCATAACAGTCGCCAAGTCAATCACACACCTCACTGGACCTTTTCCTCCCGTCGTCGGATGTATAAGGCTCTCCTTTATCAAACTATTCGATGGTAACGATACAGGGCTGTACTATTCAGAATCATTCGATGTCAACTCAGGATTAGTAGCTACTCTGATGGACCTCTTGTTTATCAATAGAACTACGAGGTTGTGTGGTTGAGTTCTGAAATGGGATTCTGTATTTGTAGTGGCATGAGGTTAATCCATTACTGTCTTTTGATACGTTTCGTAAGGTAACTTTATCGACATTAATACAACTTAAGTCCATGTTGACTATGGGACCAACCATATAAGCGACACCTACATGAATAAGCACTATTATAAGCTTTCACGGTTTAAAACTAAACTTTTAGGATATCCCGTAAGTGACAAGTGGTTATTTATTACATTTGGGGAAACAATCAGTAGTTTATTACGCATAAACAGTATTGGCTTAAACTTAACAAATATACTATAAAAACAAACTGTTAGCAAATGTTAACTGTAGCAGGGCTTACTTTATAAATATAAGTTAAAAGAAAAAAAAAGGAATGATAAACCATATTCTCTAAGAGATGTAACAAACAAAAATATAATGCGTGATGTATCATACTAGGTCCCTTGCCTATTAACAATGATACCTACACTGTGTAAAACCTATGGAGCTTAGTGCTTAAAAAAAACAACTAGGTATGGACTATCTATTTCTACCTGCACGCGTAGCATAACCACCGTAGAAACGGGTTTTGTCGACGGAAGAAACGACAAAATGAAAGATTGACAAAAGAAATCTGTCATTTTGTCGATTCTTCCGTCGACATAACGCGTTTCTACGGTGGTCATGCTACGCGTGCTGGTACGTAAAAAGACTCAATTATAAGCAATTACGAAAACTTTTAAATAGAAGAAAACCTTTTGTGTACCAAACAATATTTAGAAGAAAAAAAAACGCTCAAGGACTTAATATCATTTCGTGTTTATTCTTCCTAAATAAGTGGTACTTCCTACCTAAATGAAATAAAATTGATGCATAATTTATTTTTCAGAATTTAGTCCGTTACATCCAATTAATATTAATTTAACATAATTTCCGCCAATTAGCACCGTTTTTGTAAAAATGGAGTGCTAATGGCGATTCTAAAACATCGTTGATGCCTTTTTGCTGAGGCTTCACAATGGAAAAGTTCATGAGGTTGATAACACTATATTTATCTAAATGTAATTAAAATATAGATCAAAATAAAGTGAAAAATTGGCATAGTCGCAGTAGGTATTCGACGTTTTTTTTTTTAAGTCTTATGATAATAGTGCTGAAATAAAAGAGTTAAACTTTCCAAGTAAGTACCACTTATCTACCTTGGGTTTGTTTCGTTAGCCACATACACATCAAGAATAAATTAAGTACGTAATGAGGTGAAGTGACGTCACTTTACCTCATTGCAAGTGCAACTTTAAAGTCTCATAACTTTTTAATTTCTAGAGATATTTTAATAACTTTTTTCATTTTTTTTTTAAATTAAACTTAATTCAAAAAATATAGAAATTACTCCAATATAGATCATAATCTTACCTGTTTAATTTAGTGGGAGTAAAAGAATAAGCGATTTTTTTAAATTGGGCTTTACGTACAAAATAATCGCATCGGCTGACGCAATTTTTCTACCGGGGTCCTTTAGGGAATGTTGTTCAGTTTGATTGTCTGGTCATCTAAATTAAGGAATTTACACCTCGGAAATTAGCGCTTAGTACTAGTGATAGCAGGCATCAAGATAAGGCTCCTAATGCTAAACTAAATTCTAACGAAAGTGCAATGTGACGACCCGATTGGCGCAGCGGTAGTGAGGCTGCTTTACGTTCTTAGGGTCCCGGGTTCGAATCCCGGTAGGGGCAAATGTTTGTGTGATGAACATAGACATTTTTTTCCGAGTCATGGATGTTTATATGTATAATAAGTATGTATTTACAAACAAAAAGTATCTATGTAGTAATATCAACAATCTGGTGTCCACGACACAAGCCTCGTTGCTTAGTGTGGCACCTAGATGGCGCTGTGTGTAATGTCCAGCGATAATTATTTAAAAAAAATGTTAAAACTCACACAAAAAGCCTATTTTAATCAAATCAAATCAATTCACTCTTCTGAATATCAACTATAACTTCCCAATCATTGATATCAGTTTATCAAACATTACTTAAAGTAATAAAACTTTACAAGTTTTTCTACGACATTCGTGACTGAAGCAGCAAACGTAATAAATTATACTCTTTCAGAATAACATGCCGCGTTTCGTTGAGCATCGCCGTATTTTATTAAAGGGCAAAAGAAGCAAAGGCTCTCGAGTTTGGCGACTAATGTACTGAAGTAATAAGCGCGGTCTGCTATGAAAGTTAAATACGTTAATTTATAATAGGATTGTGAACCGATTTGCTTTTGCCATCGCCTTTTTGCTGTAGTTTTCCTTTCAATGTGGTTTCAGTTACGCTGGGCAGTTGTTTTTTTGAGCTTCGATTTAATTGGACAAAGAGTAGCTTTGTCAGTTTAAGTATTATGACTATGGCAATGCCATCGTCAGAAGGATTTTGTTGTGATAGTGCCAGTGTATATTTTATGTGGGTTTAACTAGTGTTGTTTGCTTACCATGAAGAGAATGGCCGAAAAAGTTCAGCAAGACTGCCAACAAAGGTAGCGAAGCAATAGCAAGCTCTGATACCTAAACACAAAATAATAAAACTAAAACTCCTTGAACGAGAAAGAATTCTTAAAATCTCAAAATATTCTATATTTTTAATTTACATATTCGTTCAGCGCAGCCCTCACACCTAAAGGGAAACCTTAAAGTTAACAGGATAAGTTATCTAATATCTTTTATTTTAACCCATATTACGCAGCGCGAGTAATTTAGAAAGACCCTTTTGGAACTTTGAAGAAATTCTAGCAAGTTTGAGAAATCTTTATATTAATCGTGGTGTTTTTGAGGGATCTAGAAAAAAAAGTGCCAGAAAATATTGGGAAAAATTGAAAATGTTATTTAACTTCCTTCGACATCGGTGACTTATATGTATATCTAACTATATCACTATTTTCGTGATATGGTTATGTATTGTCTCTTCCTCTTCCTGTAATCCATCCAAAGGTTGTCTTGAAAAGATCGCTTCTAGCGATAAGACCGCCCATTGTGTCATCCTATGTGAAATGTTTTCATTTAAGAATGTTACTTGTATGGTGTACATAATAAAGAATATTCTATTCTAGAAAAACATAGTTATGGCCTTCAGGCACGAACTAGAGATACATTCTCATATGAATTCGATAACCAGCAAAAACGGGTTATCCACCCGAAAACATCTACAATTTATTCCAAGCCCGTATAAAACCATTAGTGTTCCGATGTCGAACAATTTTAATTAACAATATACCGTATTTATCAGTAAGGCTGCGTTAACAGCGGTAGTATTTCACGGTCTTTGTCATCATAATAGTATTTCGTTGCGCCCAGATGTTGAAGCACTTAGCGGGTAGCTACGGTTTTATTATGAATAGCACCGGAAGTACGGAACTAGTATTTTGTGGTTTCCCTGTGGAGGCAGACGCAAATTAATGCCCCAGCTTTCAGCTAGAAATTAATGTAATGCACCTAGGTTACGTAGCCAAATTGTTGGCATTCAGTAAATTTTGCAATGCGCAAACGGGATATGGCGCATTTTATAATTGAATTTTTGATACGCCGGCACGATAGCTGCCGTGATTATGTTGTTGTGTAATGTTTAACCGAAAATAAACAGTATTTTCAATAGGTAATATTAGCGTTGTTTTTGGTATTACTAATATTGGTCCTTGGGTACACCCATTACTTTTACTTCACTGGTGTTACTAATATTGGTCCTTGGGTTCACAAGTTACTTCACTGGTGTTACTAATATTGGTCTTTGGGTACACATATTACTTCACTGGTGTTACTGATATCGGTCCTTGGGTTCACAAGTTATTTCACAGGTGTTACTAATATTGGTCCTTGGGTTCACATATTACTTCACTGGTGTTACTACTATTGGTCCTTGGGTTCACATACTTTATACGACAAGTCTGCAGAGTGGTCAAGTGATCATTCATCAAATCATCATCATCTGCCAGACCTTTTCCGAGGTATGTTGAGGTCAACTTCCAGTTTAACAGATGCAGCTGAATACCAGCATTTTACATGGATTACCTATCTGACCTCCACAACCCAGTTAGTACTGGGTAATACGATACCCCTTGCTGCTGGTACTGCAAGCAGTAGACTAGGTACACCAATATAACAAATAGTTGTTACAGATAGTCAAAAGCCCGAAATCTGATAATCAGTCGTATCACGAAGTTTATAGCAGTGATAGCCTTATGATGTAGACTGCCAATTCCAAGGTCTCGAGTTCTAACCCAAGACACGCACCTCTGATATTTCGGACTCATGTGCGTATTGTATAATTATCACTTGCTTTTTGTTTTTTTTTTTTTTACCGATGGGAAATCATCAAATAACCCCTCCCGCTCTGGGCTGAGCAGGAGGGAGTGTCAGACTTCTACTGACTAAAACCCATCCATGTTCCTTCCTTTGCCCTTTGTGTTCCAGGGCCGCGGTATCTCTTTCGAACAGTCCCGCAACCCTGGCAGGCGTCGGCCCTTACGGACCCCTTCCTGTTTGCTGACTCTCTTTGAGGCGCGCGTGGAACACGAACGCGCCGTCGACACGGTCTGTCGTCATAAGACGGACGGACGGCGAGCTAGCCCATAGCTCACCGTCCACAGGCCCGCGTCTACGGTGGCCCCCGACGCCCGGTGCGTCTCCCGCGGCGGCTGGGACGTGAGGTTCTCTCCCTCTCACGTCCCGCCACCTCCTTCGCTAGCATGACTGCTTCGCAGAAGGAGGTGACGGCGTCCCATTCTCCGGACCATGGATTGAACCAGGGCCGGACGCGAGAGGTCGCCGCCGCCGATCGCCGCTACGAGGACACGGCGTTGCTCCGCCCAAGCGGAGCAGACCTGCACAGTGTGCTCCACCGTGTCCTCCGGTCGATCCTCGCAGTGGTGACACCCGGGCGTTTCCTCCCGCCCGATTAGGTGCAGGAACCTCCCGAAACAACCATGTCCGGTGAGGACCTGCGTCAGGCGGAAGGTGAGGGCGCCGTGGCGCCTCTCCAGCCACTCCTCAAAGAGGGGACTTACCGCCATTATAGTGGCGTGCCCTGCACGGGGTTGCGACAGTCGCTCTCTCCATGTCGCCATGAGATCAGGCCGGAAGTCTGTCCGCTGAGCGACAATTTGCCGCGGCAGCGGAGTTTCCCCCCGGCGTAGTGCCTCCATGCGCCACTCGTGCAGGCGCGATTATCACTTGCTTCAGCGAAAGAAAAACATCGTGAGGCCACCAACATGCCTGAGAGATATTTCTCGACAAGTCAGAGCTCATGGGCGGCATAAAAAACCCTGACACCAGAAAACGACGATAAAGAAAGACCACTGAGAATCTTATTTCCCAGTTACTGGGATATGTCAAGAAGACGCCAACATACCTGAGAAAAGGCTAGGCAGATGAAGACAGCAATATATTTAAAAGCTTAACTGTTATGTTTTCCTGCACTACATATGTCTACGTATTGTATAAACATCTGTGGCAACACTTAAACAGATTACAACGCTTATCGTGTGAGCTTCTTGCTCGTTTTTCATTCTCTTATTTAAGAGCTTTTACTTTCCTTGCGTTTATGTGATGTTCTCTACTAAGAGATTAAATTTAAGGCCTCCGCTCTACATGGAGCGCTATGCTGGTACATCGTAGAGAGAGTATGTAATATATAATTCAGGCTATTTTCAACAAAGTTCATAAAGCGTTTTAATGATATTTTGTTTTTATTTATACGTATATGATAAAGAAGTTTGGGAGGAAAAATGGGAGGTCTATGAGCAGCTGTGACACAATGCAGGTGAACAAATTAAAAAGTCCAAGTACCTTTAATCTAAATATGATTAAACTAAATATAATTTAACCTAAATATGTTAAAATTCTTATTTCGCATGTGTAAGGGATTGTCGGCTTAGAATGGTTCTTATTTTGATTTCTGATTCGAATCTGTTTGTTGATAGGTAAAATCCCATCTTACCATCAAAATTCTAAAGCTCATATAACATTATGTGAACTTAAGTAATATTATTTTTCTTTTTTAAAAGTGTCTGAAACCGTAAACTATTTGACATACTAACTTCGGAGTGTAAACTCTAAACAAGCCATTAGCACAAGATCACTTAATTAGATAAAATACAAACAATATTAATCAATAATAACTCAAAATCACAAACCAAACAAAACTGACAAATGACAGAGCTGCCAATATTCTAAAATGTGGGACGTAAAACATTCGAAAACCAAAGCAAGCTCTAATAAACTAGTTAAAATATTCTGTCACCGAAAACGACGTGGCAATGGAATATTGTGATCTAGGCTTTGTGATGGTGACCATGACGTTGATTGCTTTGACACTGTCAGAATTACATAACATGACGCCTAAAACCCGCGAAGGGTTAGGCAGGTGTGTACATAATAGAACACCCACATTCCGCTAATAGTTATGTTTAAGTAGCAAGTAATAGTGGGCGAGCCTATTGCCATCAACCGGGCACTAATCCATACTCCGTAGCTGCTACTAAGAAGTCCCTCAGAAAAACCAAATAACATTTTGACCGGCTTAGGAATCGTACCCAGGACTTCCAACCCAGCAGGAACGTGCGACCACTAGACCAACGAGTCAGTTAAACATCCTGTATAATTAGCTGTGATTAAATTTGAAGAGCTGGAGTAACAGGTTGGTCCATAAATGACCATTCTGTACCGTACTTCGCAGGTAAACCCATAATCACGACAGTTAGCGGTTTCGTGATTACAGCGTCATGTTATTCGCCTACAAGTTGGTACAAACTATCGTCATCTACCAGTTTATCTTTGACTGACTACTAGCAATAATTTACTGCTAATTTTCTTCGTCATTCCCCTGCCTGGCCTTTGGTGAAGTTCGACCGCACGACAACTTCACGAAAGATTTCTGTCTTTTATGGTTTTTAAATATAACTTGGTCTTTATATTCGCAGGAACTAATAATATATCGGCCAAGTGCGAGTCGGCCCGCGCACGAAGGGTTCCGAACATTACCAAAAAAAAAAAATATCTTAATTAGCGTCAACTATATGTATGGCTTGCTGGCTATGTCTATGTATGTATATTTAATTTTCAATTATTTTTTTTTCGAGTTTTTCCTTTACTTCTGCTTGCTTTGCTTTTTGCCAAATTTCATTATTCTAAGTCGAAGGGAAGTACCCTATAGGTTTTGACTCCCTTGTGAAATCGCATAATATGCGACATGAACAGTCATATCTTTTGATCGCGTTGACTTACAAGTTTGATTTTTTCACTGCTCTAAGGGGTAGCAGACTTGAGTATTGGGTATTAATTTCAGCTTGAAACCGCCACGCCTTCCTGAGAAAAAGGGTCTTGACAGACAGACAGACAACAAAGTGATCCTGTAAGGGTTCCGTTTTGCCGATTGAGTTACGGAACCCTAAAAAGGGAAAATTCCTAAAATTACCAAGCTGGGTTATCCTGCCAACCCTCTGATCGAAGACAATCAGTGGCGTGCCTAGGGATCAATAATACAACAAGCTCATAAGGCAAACAGACTTCAGTAACCGCCCAGCTAGCAAAAAATAATCTTACAAATATCCCAAGACCATATTTTTTTCAGTTTTATATCACACTTAAAGACACCTATAAGTGTGGATTTGGGCGCACTTTATAAGCATATTCACCCTTGCAATTGCCTTTTAAAGGTCTCGCGAAGTGTATTTCAAACTTACAAAACTCTTGCTGATAACTTTATAATGGTGCCGATTCCCTTGGTTACAAACTAAACCAAATTTAAGTTCAGTGCATCTTTTTCTTTCTATTTCATTAAGAAAAGGACAGAAGATACATTTTAGTTTAGTCCTGTCAATTTAATCAGCGCTTATTACAAGTTTAGACGCGATTAAAAAGTTTACCACTAAAATTACATCAAATTACGTCAGGTGCCGACTAATTTGACAGGACTAAACTAATATTTATCTTCGGTCCTTTTCATAATGAAATAGAAAGAAAAAGATGCACTCAACTTAAATTTAGTTTAGTTTGTGACCAAGGGAATCGGCACCAATGACAAATAAACTTACAAGTCACTTACAATGGCGCGCTGTAAGGGTAAATAACCTTAAAGTCTTCTTACAAATAAAATAAAATGCTATTTTAAGTGTAATATCGCTTGTGTACAGTGGGTTGACAAGTCCTTGGAAATTTTGTAAAAAAAAAAAAAACAGTCGCATAAAAATATAGTATCATATTTAAAATTGACCTTTCCTACAAAGCGTTAGTGTCTCAATTGTCACGCACTATATGCAATGATTTGGTTGCGAAGTAGATTTTCTCGATTACTTTGAAATTATAATAACAATATTTTCAAGGGCCTTCTCAAAAATATTTCTTTTACTATATTTTTTTTTTATTATTTGTAAAATAATATCAAAATGTCGCCTATATGACCAACCACGACTCATGAGTGCTTTATTAGAGCAATATAAGACCAGTACTCTTGTGTGAGGTTTATATCGCACTCGTAAAAGTCAAATTAAACCTAAAACCACTATCTACATGACCATGTTGCTCATAACTTCAGGATACCTTAATAAGTAAAAGAATTTAAGAGAAACTAAATGATAATAATGATGTACTAAATATTAAAATGGTTTACCTGATTGTATAGCAATTTCTGGAGTCAACACAACAAAGAAAATAAACAACCCTTATAAAGGAATTCTATAAGACACTTGTAGGACTTTTTAAAGTCCTACTGCTCTTTAATATATCTTAGGTGGGATCAACCACACTTTTGAAATACTAGTTTTACGGAACTCTAATAAAACACTTAGTATAGTCAGTTCTAAGGTTGACTGTACTTATAAAATGTATTTATAAGTATGAATTAAGAATCAAATTCAATTAGACTTGTAAAAGGCGCTTATAATGCCACCGCTCTTATTAATATTATATAACGTTTTCTTAAATACGTCTATAAGAATATGTTACAAGTATGAATGCTCTTAAAACTTAAATAGACTTATAAAATACCACTATTAGAGTTCCTGCCTTAATCAGAACACATATAAACCTTATATGAAACCATAGCTCTTACAAGCTTTTGTTTGTAAGGGTATTAAGAGTTTCTGACTTAATCAGAACACGTATAAACCTTGTATAAAACCATCGCTCTTAAAGCTTTTGTTTATAAGGGTAATTTGCTAGCTGGGGCGTTACATCATGAATTGTTATAAGAGCAAGCCAAGCTTTCAGGCCTGTATGAAGGTACCTCCACTGACAATAAAAAGCATTGACAGCCTTACCAAGAACTACACAACCAAACTGACTACATTCGTTTTTAGATATTCTAGGCCAACCAAACATTCCCACATGTCTTACCACTGTCACTCCTCAAAGCCTGGATCTAGGTGACTAGTGAGAATACCGAGCGAAGCACTCGGCGTTTAGCAGCTTAGGTAGGTATACAAACAATGTAAATGATTACAACGCTTACTACAATACTAACACCCGTATCTATAGTCAAGTCAAAGTATTTACTTGAGTTTTAGTATTTATTAATGTAAACATATTTACGCAATAGATATTTAAACGAGGTAAGAACCGTCAAAGAAAGCAAAGCAAAGAATTCAAACTCTTGACAGTTCTAAGTTCAAGCAATTACTAAACTACAGATTCAAAATTGTGTCTCAAATAATTACTTTAACTCAAGTAATCAGTTTGACTTGTCTATAGATACGGGTGAAGGAGCCGCCCCTGCTTCGAGAAATTCTTGAGGCAGATTTTCTTATTTCCGATTTGAATATCGAATGAAAACAGGATTGAAGTTGCTATTTCCATTTTTACCACGCCATTTTAGTTTACCATAACCAACAGACGAGCAGCAAATGCAAATTAAACAGTTTGCTAAAAGTTCTAGGTAATAATAATATCAGCTGAAGATTTCAAGAAGTTCTAAATCCTGGAGGATGTACTGTTTTTTCTAGTTTTAGTGTACACAGCCGGTTATCCCATAAGGGCTAGCCACATTTCGCAAGTTATGTTTAAGTCTCATGTACATTTAGGGGAGAACCTATTGCCATCAACCAGGCACCAATCCAGACTCCAAGTTGCTACTGAGAAATTCCAGAATGAAGAACCCAATAACATTTCACCCGACCTGTTTAAATTTAAACAAATTAAAAAGCCCTGTTGAAGAAAAACAGCTTTGAATAAATTCACACCCTACGCACATGTTACACATAACTTTCCTGCGTATGCATATTAACATTAACGTTGTAATAAACATAATACATAATTCAGTGGGTAAAATAAAAATCTCATCCTCAAAATGGGGTCGGATGAATGGACCTCCTACATTTCATCCGGAGAATTTCACAGCAGCTAATACGTAGCGAAACGGTCGCAACTCGCGTCGAGTATGGCAACAATTTTAATAAATAATTACACTCGTCGGTGCCTCGGCGGATAAACAGATACCAGCTTAATTCGTTACTAATATATCCACTTAAGAGAGAGTCAATTTGATTTTAAAGCTATTTTTGAGGGTTTATATTCCATTGTTGGTATCTAGGTACATAGAATCATCAACATCATTCAGTCAAAATACGTCCACTACTGCATTGTCGCTGTATGCTGAAAGTACAGAGCTAGTCATTTTGGACTCATCATCCACAGCCTCCACAGGCCAACTTCACCCACTGCTGGGTATAAGCCTCTCTTTGCTTGTGCCAAGCTCCACGTTCTTCATTTTGGCCTAGCATTCATTGTTTTTTTAACTTAGTGACAATACAGAAAAAAAATATAGTCCCAAAAACTATAACTTTAAAAAAAGAACTTCGCTTCTATACACAAAGCATAAGTCAACCTCGATAAATACTTTCATAAAAACAAAGACGTATTATAATTTTGAAATACGGGAAAAGTTACTCAATCTCTGACTTTAGCAAAGTCAAAATAAAACAAGATAAACAACTTCAAAATACACATTTTGAAACTTTTTAGACCCTGAAAGTTTTTAATAATAAGTTGTTTCAGTATTCTGTTGCATCAGACTATAAAATCATACTTTTGTTCAAAAGTATGATCAAAAGTATGATTTTACCAACTTACCCATGTTGGTGAATGGTGTTGATAGTTATGCAACGGTAAAACAAGAGCCGAATGGGCCAACAGCCGAAAAATAAATTGGAAACGTTAAAGTGGATTTTCGTCTTCTGAAAGAAAAAAACACCGCCAAGTCCTTTTGTAACAAAAGAAACAACTTGACAACAGTACTTAAAACGTTCCTGTTTCATTCACTTATGATCTGCTTTAATTTTCCTGCAGTACCGCGCTCAGAACATGAACATACATACAGAATAAATATGTGTGCGTGTGTGTAAAAGCCTTAACTAGTCATCAAAAAACAGGAAGTCGTGCTTGACGTAGATACAACCCAATTTAGTCCCCACAATTTTTGGGCACACTGATACACCAAAAAGGTACAGCGGACAATTGGGCACTCCTAATATGCTGAAGCTAATTGCAGTAAGATACCGTCCTTTTGCTAATTCGATATGTGTTACACGGGGCGCGGCTTCAGTACAGTGTGCTTAGGATACAAACGCGTCCAAACCGCAACCAGAATTCAACCCAGTGAACAACGGCTTAGAGACGAATTTTGAACGTTCCGTTTAAAATTTAGGCTGTTCCTATTACGGCGCGCCTTAATGGAAATTGTGAGCCGTGCCCGTGTCGTTACGCGCTGCAAATGTACATAATGTGTCGTCAAAAGGGTGAAATATACTTTAGTAGGCTGTGATTTCGTTCGTAGCGAGCCGAGGCTTACCGGCTTTTAAAAGTTTCTCGAATGTGATCCCCGTTAGACGGGCGACGTTCACGCCAGAATAGGGACACAGCTGTTTCTAAATTCAAATTATTTTAGACTGATATACGAATGTTAATGTCCTATTAAGTCAAATCTCTCTTATATTTTCAAATATAAATTCATATATAATAGACAAATCCGTAGAAAGCTCTGAAAAGGTTTTCAAGTGAAATTAAAATAAATAACTTTATATGAAAACATGACTTGAGTACCTATTAATATTTGTACTTAATTAATTTAACCTTTGAAAATCGTTACAAAATTAATATTATTTGTAGAAGTCCATACCAAAACAATTAATAAATTCATTGAATTTATGATTCGACCTCGCTACTTATCAAGCATTTGGATCTTTCAGTTCTGTTTATAGGCAATTAGTACACGCTAATTTGTTTATGTAACGTCATTATATTTCATAATAATATCAATTATTTCGAACACAATACATGATAGCTATCACAATAATTTTAAGATCTGAATGGCTCTTTTTGTTTAATTGTTTTGAGTTAATTGTAAAAGTAATTGATTTTCTTTTAGTATGTATAAATAAATATCATCACCTATTGTATTAAAAAAAAAATGTTTTCTTTATGATCACACGACACAGCTGCAGGTGAGTCACTAAAAGATACAATACTGTATGCTTGCACCAGCTTTACATTCCTTTCGACTTTTTGTTTTCATTTTCCTGCGAGGCCGACTCCGAGACAATTAAATTCCCAATTCCACTAGTCCAGCCCCTACACAATATTCTTATCTCGTGCGAAACAAAAAAGTGATACTCAAAATATTACGCTTTTATTAAATTCTTCTTGCGTTTATTAACTTGGGGAGGAAAAATGCTCCAAGTTGCTCAGAGAAAACTAGACGAAAAAAAAGTTTCGCGTTTCTTGACTGAGGAATTTTATTAATGTTGGCTACACTGTTTCTTGGGGAAACATTATTTTAACACCCATTACAAGGCTGTGCTTCCTTCGAAATAATTCTTGTTTTGTTAATCAACGAGGGAAAATTTGGAGTATTGATTATATAGACGTATACACTGAGATCTGTTTTGTTGGAATCGTAATTTGAGTACCTATCAACCAAATTGTTTAAGTTCAAATCAGTATTCAATTTAATTTAAACCGTAGCCGTTGGTCCCGGCTGTCATTTGTAGATCTTTGACAGTCGTTACAGATAGTCAGTGGCCCAAAAAGCCTGACAACCAGTCTTACCAAGGGGTATCGTATTACCCAGCACTAACTGGGCTGTGGAGGTCAGATAGGCAGTCGCTCCATGTAAAATACTGTATTCATCTGCATCCGGTTTAACTGGAAGCCGACCTCAACATACTTTGGGAAAATGCCAGGCAGATGATTCAATTTTTTTTTTTTTAAATGATCATCTTGCTAGTTACAAATATATTTTTTGTAGTGTTTATGTTTCTAGTTAGTTGTTTTATTATTATAACCCAAGTACTGTTTATTTTATTTTGTTATTCATGTAAAAATATTTATGCTGTATTGGCTTCCGTACATTTTTTCACGGGTGACCACTGAAAACCAGCGCTGTGCTGTGTGTCCCCATAGCACAGCATCATGCTGAGTGGTAACCTGCTTGTCGCAGTCACGACGTGCGAGCTGCGAACGTTTTTATGTTTTAAATTTTTTATTATGAGTTATATGTTTATTGTTATTTTTTTTTTTGTCATTTTGTATGATGCACGTCATGGTCCCTGCGACAAATAAATATTTTTTCTTTCTTTTTTTGTTTCTTACTAACAAAGTGTCTATTTAATTCCCGGTCGCAGCCACAGGTAAAACTTAGTCACAGTGAAGTCTGAAGTCACAAAGTGCGAATAAAAACATAAAATTATATTTAAACTGCGCTCTTTGCTGCTAACTTAACCGTAATCTAATTTCGCAAAGTAATGGTAGTAATATGAATAACGTTAGGCTCTGTTCAAACTAGCCACACGTTTATTTAACGCATTTTTTTGTTTCGAGTACGACAGAAATAGGCTAGAAAAATTGGAGCTTATTTACTTTTAGTGAAAATACAAAAATAAATTTAAAAAAAGATTAAATCTAAAGAGAACAAAGCTGCTACCCGGGCACAGCATAGAAAATGTAGTGATGTTCGGACTACGCCGATGCTACGACGTAGCACAGGCCCCCAAATTCCAAAAGCACTTGTCAGGGCAAACACAAATGGTGTTCCAAATCTGGACGCGAGTGGTCATCACCCCACACCAGAACGTGCCCTTTTATTTTCTTTTTGTCGGATGGGAAATCACCAAATAACTCCTCCCGCTCTGGGCGGAGCAGGAGGGAGTGTCAGACTTTCACTGACTAAAACCCATGCATGTTCCTTCATCGCCCTTTGTGTTCCGGGGCCACGGTATCTCTTTCGAACAGTCCCGCAGCCCCGGACCAGTACGTGCCCTTATTCAAGAACTAGCACTTCGCCCACGACTTCGTCCGCAAAAATTGTAATAGCTCGGCTAATATGCAATAATAATAATAAGATAAAAATAGCATAGAGCACCCACAAATAATTTAGCTTTCTGCCAGTGAAAGATTTTTAGAATTGGATTATTAGTTACGGAGTTTACCCCTCTACATACAAACTTACTTCGTTATAATATCATAATAAAGATCAAGCAAATAAGTAGAAAGATAGAAAAGAAAGAAAAAAATATTTATTTGTCGCAGGGACATGACGCGCATAGTAGCGTGCTTTGAGTCTAGACTTACCCTGCACAAAAAACTCGCAATATTCTAAACTAGTTTCTTTTTTCAGTAACACTGTAAAAATACCCAACGCAACTGGAAGTTGCAATCCCGGTTGGTCTTCAAAATAATATTGTTTTGGAATTCGCGGTGATCCCGAAATGAAAGAAAAACAGAAAGCTATGGTTGCTTTATTAAGAGGCGTCAGTTGGGTTTATGACCAGAGGATTCAGTAATCTAAATTGTTTTGAAGTTACAAAGGGGAGAAAGCTTTCTGGTGTCGCGCAGTTTTGAACATCTTGATTTCTTTTTTAAAATAAATGCGTGGTAATGACATACACTCTACGTAGGTACACACAGCTCCATTAAAAGGTTACCCCTCCAAAAGAGATGTGCGTTCAAATCCGTGATAGGCCCAAGTTGGTCTTTGGATTTTGCAAAAACCTTTTTATTATAATTAATGTATTGTTTTAGTGTATAAATAAGTTCAAGTGAGTATTTTTTTTAATTCTCTTTTTAATAGTATAACGACAAGCAAAGTAGATTGATCATTCATCGAATTATTAACTACATAGCTGGCTTGGTTTTAAGAGCTTGTGGTAGTTAAAGATTAACCAATGATTCGATGGTTCGTATCTTGTCTGGGCTTAAGAATAAAAGTTAATTTTAAGGCAACTGGGGTAAACAGTTAATTTTAATACAACTCGAAGTTAATTTTAATACAACTGGGGTAACTTAGTCGTTTTAAGTGAATGTATACATCAAACGTTGTAGTTACCTCCTTCTGCGAAGCAGTCATGCTAGCGAAGGAGGTGGCGGGACGTGAGAGGGAGAGAGCCTCACGTCTCAGCCGCCGCGGGAGACGCCCCGGGCGTCAGGGGCCACGTGGTGGCCCCCGGCCACCGTAGGCGCGGGCCTGTGGACGGTGAGCTATGGGCTAGCTCGCCGTCCGTCCGTCTTATGACGACAGGCCGTGTCGACGGCGCGTTCGTGTTCCACGCGCGCCTCAAAGAGAGTCAGCAAACAGGAAGGGGTCCGTAAGGACCGACGCCTGCCAGGGTTGCGGGACTGTTCGAAAGAGATACCGCGGCCCTGGAACACAAAGGGCAAAGGAAGGAACAGGGATGGGTTTTAGTCAGTAAAGTCTGACACTCCCTCCTGCTCAGCCCAGAGCGGGAGAGGTTATTTGATGATTTCCCAAAGGTAAAAAAAAAAAAAAAACGTTGTAGTTATAATTTGAGAGTATGGATTAATTTTATAAAGAAACGTAAGTAAAATTAAATGGATACCCTCAAATTAAAACATCTATCGATTAGACAGAGATCTAAAGATAAAGTGACTTGGACGATAGTATGTACAAATTGCATCGCAATTTATATGGGCTCGCTAGCTAGTTCGTTAAATTCCGGTATGAGTATGACGGCATTCGGTGATGCGATTGTTCGAATCCAATTTGGAAACAATGAACTCCTTTTGAAGTATTCTTTAGATTATTCGTAACGAATTCTATGTTGTAGCAGATTACCATTTTAAACCTTGAGGGGTTAGCACATACTGATGCTGTGTGTACCTTCCTTTTACTGATTACAACGAACACCAGCAGATTTGATATCGTCAAAATTAACTTTAAGTACACTTCTTCTTTATCATAACTAAAATTTCATCCGGATAAGTAGAGCATTAATAAACATTAAAAAAATACATTTTGTTAGATTACAAATTATTAGGACATACAATTATTCACACACAATGTCTTTCACAAAATCTCGAGCACAAAAACCTTATTAAGCCAGAGGGGCGTGTCTTAGGTTCGAACTCGAAACCTACGACTTGGCAGTTCAACGGTCACACCACTAGACTATCACTCCTTAGTATAAAAACACACAGTATAAACACTTAACAGGTCAGAATTTTCCAGAAAAACTGCCACTCGTTAGTGAAGGAATTTCAAGGTATCGGATGTTTTCGCGACGGAAAATTCCAGACAAACGTTTAAAAATCCATTTTAACTATTTTTAACAACGTAAACTTATAATTGAATTCTTAGAAAAACTGAAGAAGAATATATTTTTATAGATAGAACACTGTAGAAAAAGTAAACTGCAGTACAATGGTGGAGGGAGAAATATTTCTACTTTCGCGCTTCACCGTTCACCGTGAACTTTCCTAGACTTGAGACTTTGTTACTTCGTAACAGCCTATTAATATCTGAGCTTAAGAAAAAGCCACTCGTTGAAGTTATAAACAACTATGAGCTACGCCTTTCCTTCGGGTTTTGCCTAACGAGTCGAAAGTACTAACTAAACAAGAAATATCTATAGTAATTTTGTATATTTTGTACATTTTATAAAATAAACTAATTTTTCGTGTCTGTTCCTGAGACCGCGTTGTGCTACTGAACTGCGAAATGGATTATGATGCAACTTGCACCATTATGTAGGATATTAATTCCAGAATATTTATATGCAAAATAAACTAGTTTTAAAGTTACATAAAATTACCAAAGAAATCTCGATGTATTGATGAACGCTCAAAAACCGTACGAAATAGGTGCGGGTAGCAAGTTAACTAGTTAAATATAAACCTTGTGTTTATTTTGTGTGTTATTGATCGATCATATTATAGAATCTTATAGAAGTTTTTTTTATAGTTAATGAGAAATACGCGCATCGTGGCGTCGCCATATTGCAACTGTTCTTCCTCCTGTCTATCTTTTCATTTGCAATTATTTAATTGAATTGCTTACGAGAAACTGGACTCGTCCAATTATACGTCATGGAAGTAATTACATACTTGAGAAATTTCTTTAGTAAAAAAACGGATTAACAAGAGCTGAAAAGATCCTAGAATTACTTCAGCTTTTACAGAAACCATTAATTATTCGATACTTACCAGTTTTTAAATTTACCTGAAAAAACAGGTATCCGTGGAATACAATATAATTTTTTTAGTTGGTGACCTAACTACTAGGAAACGGTACAGTAATCTGTTATGATTTATAGTCGTAGTAGCATCTCAGTATAAAATCTATACTTCTATACTAACATTAAAAAGAGGTAAAATTTGTTTGTAAGTTTGTATGTAGGGCGTAATCTCTGGATGAACTGAACCGATTTTAAAAATTCTTTCACTAATAGGAAGCTACATTTTCCCCGAGTGCCATAGGCTATATTTACAACGTGCCAGTGGGATAATTTCCGACAAAAACGCGAGCGAAGCCGCGGGCAACAGCAAGTAGGTATATTATAAAGAAGAGGTAAAGTTTGTGAGGTTGTAGGGGGTAATCTCTGGATCTACTGAACCGATTTTGGAAATTCATTCACTAATAGGAAGCCCCATTATCCCCGAGTGCCATTATAGACTAATACAGAGTACAACAAGACCCTTAACGAAGCCGTCAACCAAGCATTCTGTACATCAAACTAAGTAAGCTTACGCAAAAAAAATTTTTGGGGTGAAATATCACGTTTTACGGTAGGGATCAATGTAACGCATTCAAAACATTGTGCTGATGGATGCATTGAATAGTACGGGGGTCGTGGAGGTGTTTATAGGAAAAATGTTCCATTATAAATAGGTAATAAAAAAAAATGTGAAAAAGTTGGAACTTTGACCCCCAATAGCTCCGTAACTAGAAGGTTCCCAGGTATGGTCTAGAATAAAAAAATGATCGCAATGACGGGGAGAACAAGTGGCTTTGAGCTTCGTTAAGGTCCTTTATTTACAACGTGCCTGTGAAATAATTTCCGACCAAAACACGAGCGAAGCCGCAGGCAACAGCTAGTAACTGATAAACTGGGAGGATAATGCATAACAATTATTGTGGAACTGCTCACACTACACCTGTTTGTCCAAATGACTGACTAACATTCAAGCAGTAGCGGGCCCGGGACCAACAATACAGCAAGCTCTGGAGGCAAGTAGACTGTTCAGAAACCCTGAAGAATCATGAAGAGTAGTAGACTATAAGGACAAGCCAAGCATTTAAGGTTGTATGAAAGTATACCGTCTAGTTACCTTGAATTAGTAAACGTGGTATAAAAAACTGGCATCTCAGGCGCCTCCTTAGCAAAGATTTCTTGGAAATGCCACCCTTAAAAAGGTAAAACAGACGTGAGTTTGAATGGTACTGAAAATCACACTGACAAAGCAGCCATCAAAAGCTTGCCAAGGTACAAAATCTTTGCTGCCGGGGCTGCGGGACTGTTCGAAAGAGATACCGTGGCCCCGGAACACAAAGGGCGATGAAGGAACATGGATGGGTTTTACTCAATAAAAGTCTGACACTCCCTCCTGCTCATGCAGCCCAGAGCGGGAGGAGTCATTTGATGATTTCCCAAACGAAAAAAAAAAGAAAAAAAAAAGGAGGTACAAAATCTTTCACACATAATCCTTTACGTACTATCATGGATGTAACAGAACTGTTTATTTATTAGAAACATTTAAGCGAAACCAACCTTGGTAAACTAGTAACAAACGGAGACTTGGTAAACGTAATATCACGCTTGTAATCGCTGAGAGTTAGGCAAAGGCGTACCCTAATAGTGCACCCACATTTCGCCAGTTATGTTAAAGTCCCATGTAATAAAAGGCGAGCCTATTGTCATTTTCAAACCCAATAACACTTTGCCTGACCTGGTTATTGAACCCAGGACCTCGTGTTCAGCAGTCGCGGTAACACTAGACCAAAGATGCGCGTCACCCTTAAGAGGGGTGTTAGGTCTAATATCAAACTGTGTGATCAAAAACTTGCAAAGATACAAACTCATTCAAACATATCCTTTACGTACTATCATGTATGTATCAAAACTGTATAGTAGAAACATTTAACCGTAAACAACCTTAGTACATTAGTAACAAACAGAAACCTGGGTATGTTCCAAAAAGCCTATTAAGGCAAGGCGGGACGGTATTCCGGTACGATATGATAAATGTCAAAAAAACCGAGCCGCATTGCGGGGTTAAAGGCTACAATTTGCCAACGCGACTACGTTACAAGATATTAATGACTCCACAAATTACATTAAAAATACCATTTTATTTAATGTATTTTTAAGGTTCCGTTTTTCGTTTTTATCCTAGTACGGCCGTATCGTTTATTATTGCCTGAAGGACACAAGCATGTTCAGTATTTCAGTGGTCTTAGAAACAATATTTAGCAGGCGGCATTTCTAGTTCATAAATCCCTCCTTGCCTATCAAAGCACGCAATTGTATTTCACTTCCTATTCTTTATTTCTTAATTTTCATTTCATTTTATTGTTCATTAGCCGTAAACGCTCCCTGCTGCTGTTATTTATGTCCTTAGATTAGCTTTCAATATTGTATTCGAGATAAGGAGACCAGGAGACCCGTAGCACAGGTTTTACTTAGTATGGGCTCCTGTCTCGCATCATCAAACTTTTTTAATCGTATATTGTGTGCTTAATAATATTTGTGGGAGAAAATAAATAAATAAATAATTTATTTATCTATTTGATACATAAACTATAACCAAAGATTTGTTATGAGAGACGGCGATATTAAAATCCGTGGGAAAGCTACGTAAAATCCAATGGAGAGACCTTTCTGGATATTTTAACTTTCCACAGAAAACTTTTCAAATAATAATAGAGATTGATTTCCCAACTTCAAACCAAGTAACTTTTAGAAAAAATAACCTTAAAGAAATCAATCATAATCAGTATATCTTATAGGGGGCGGATGGGACACCGCCGCGAAAACAGTTACCACGTGTTCAGTACATATACTTTACACAGTACATCATTCTGAGCCCCCCATATAGAAGGGTGTCCCTCCCACCACCTGTATAAAAATCTCGTGTCACGTTGTTTGTGGTTGCACTCCTCCGAAACGGCTCGACCGATTATTATATTTTTTTAAATATATATTGAGTAGGTATGATAATAGGTCGTAAAGTATATTTTACATCGCTAGGTTGTCAAATTCTAAATTAACGTGAGCGAGTAATTTTATCTTATATAATCTAGACTCCTAGAAAATTCCAACTAGGTGTACGATCTCCATTCACCACATACATTACTAGTTTGTATCCTATTACCGGTGTATTATTTACGTAAAACGTGTTATAATACGATTATGCTCTTTGGATATTAGTATTGGGTTTTAGTGTGTTTCCTAATAAGATTAGAGCCGGCCTAAATATAAATATAGTTACTTTCTGTTGCTGCCTGTGGTTTCTATCGCTACCGAGGGGAACTAAATCATTTTTCAGGATACAATAGCCAGTAACTTTTTCTCTTTTTTGTTAATATTGATTACGTTGCTGTAGTGTCGAAAAACAAATATACAGGCACAAGGATTTATATTCGATATAACGAATTGTACATGTTTAGTAACTGGTTCTGCAGTAAACTTTTTAAATAAGGGACGCCAATAGGTTTTGGATATTTGTTGAGAGCTTAGTTTCGGTAACTAATCTCAAGCTATACCAATAACATGATTATTATTATAAGCCCATATTGACCCACTGCAGGGCAAAGAGCTCCCTTCCCGCCGTCCACATTCCGCGATCAAGTGCGATTGTAGGCCAATCCTTTGAGAAAGAGTCCAGCTCGTCCCGCCATCTCCTTCTGGGCCTGCCGCGCTGCTATACCACTTAAACTTATACTGTCACTTACGAGATATCTTCCGTGATAGTCCATTATTTTGAGCTCCCGATATTTCGTAAACCGTGAAAGATTAAAACACTATACCACTTATTACAATATCTAATGTAGGTTCAACTTCAAAAAACCTACAGTATACTATAAAGTCGCAAATTAAAGCAAATAGCAGCCATTACGGTTACGTTGACGCTACCTTGATTACGATAATGTTAACGTCTTCGAATACAACTCAATAAATTCAAAGAACAAACGAATTCACGTTCAAAATCAATATCATAAATAATAAACAGGTGAAAAGCACAGTCAGTTTCAACGTATGTTTAACTTTATGGGGTTGTTATAGTAACGGCTTATCCTATTGATCCGAAACCTACACTATCGGATATATATATCGCATAGCGTCCAGATTACAACAGATAACATCCACGCAAAAGTTGAGGGGCGTCTGTAATAACATTATCAGTCAATAGATAAATTGGGTAAATCGCATCAATAAGGATAAAACGTTAAAGCAAATATGGGAAATGTTATAAATAAAAGCTTGCCTGTGAGGCTAAACGTAAGCTTAGGCGGATTGGAAATGCCGCGGCAAATTGTCGCTCAGCGGACAGACCTCCGGCGCGATCTCATGGCGACATGGAGAGAGCGACTGTCGCAACCCCGTGCAGGGCACGCCACAATAGTGGCGATAAGTGCCCTCTTTGAGGAGTGGCTAGAGAGGCGCCACGGCGCCCTCACCTTCCGCCTGACGCAGGTCCTCAACGGACACGGTTGTTTCGGGAGGTTCCTGCACCGAATCGGGCGGGAGGAAACGCCCGGGTGCTACCATTGTGAGGATGGACCGGAGGACACGGTGGAGCACACGGTGGAGATCTGCCCCGCGTGGGCGGAGCACCGCCGTGTCCTCGTAGCGGCGATCGGCGGCGGCGACCTCTCGCTTCCGGCCTTGGTTCAATCCATGGTCTGGAGCGAGACGGAATGGGACGCCGTCACCTCCTTCTGCGAAGCAGTCATGCTAGCGAAGGAGGTGGCGGAACGTGAGAGGGGCCACGTGATGGCCCCCGGCCACCGTAGGCGCGGGCCTGTGGACGGTGAGCTATGGGCTAGCTCGCCGTCCGTCCGTCTCATGACGACAGGCCGTGTCGACGGCGCGTTCGTGTTCCACGCGCGCCTCAAAGAGAGTCAGCAAACAGGAAGGGGTCCGAAAGGACCGATGCCTGCCAGGGTTGCGGGACTATTCAAAAGAGATACCGCGGCCCTGGAACACAAAGGGCAAAGGAAGGAACATGGATGGGTTTTAGTCAGTAAAAGTCTGGCACTCCCTCCTGCTCAGCCCAGAGCGGGAGGGGTTATTTGATGATTCCCCAACCGAAAAAAAAAAAGGCGGATTGGTAATGATCATAGCCTGTAGTGGTTATACTAACTAACAGCTACAACAGAATTCCAAAATACTATAACCATGTGATAGGAGTGCGATCGTAGCAGGCGACGTTTTCCAGTTTCTACCTAACGCAGAGTGCCTTGTACCTGAAGCCGAAGGCAAAGGCCGCGGCAGGAATCGGCTTTTTAGGTGCTTTCGGGCCTGCTATTTTCCTCATGGGAATCATCGAGATTGTGAGTATGTACAGGGTGTAACAAGACCCTTAATGAAGCCGTCAACCAAGCATTTCTGTACTTGAAACTAAGAAGTAAGTAACTTTACGCAAAAATTATTGCTGGGAAACGACTTTTTTGGGGTGAAAAATCACTCACAAAATTGTGCTGATGGATGGATACGTCGACGACGATACGGGGGTCGTGGAGGTGTTTAAAGTAAAAAATCTTACATTAAAAACATATATTGAAAAAAAAACTTGCGAAAAAGTGAGAACTTTGATCCCCAATATCTCCGTAACTAGAAGGTTCCCAGGTATTGTCTAGAACAAAAAAAAATCGCTTTGGCGAAGGGAGGAACTTAAAAGAATCTTACCGAAGTGACCAATTTTCAATATTGAAGTTTCTTTAAAGTAGGTACCTAGTAAAAGGAGGAAAGAGCAACAATAAACAACATTAGAACAAAGAGATACAATAAAAATATTGACCAGAAGAGAACAAAAGTATTAGAAGTAGAATAAGCCAGTCAGTAGACATAGGAGCTATTCTATAGTTTCTGTAACAGCTGTTCTATAGTTTCTGGCTAAACCCATAGGAAAAAGGCGTAAACCTATATATAGTAGGTACTCGGCCAATGAGAGCCTACTTGATTGATTGGATTGCCTAACTAAGTCTTTTCCTAGAGTGACAACGGCGACGGTGTAAGAGACAACGGGTGGATTAGGTGTCAATGATATTGATCCCAATGTAGTGGCTCCTCCAAAATAAAGTAACATATATATTTTTTCTTATGTATCTTTAAAAAATATCGGCTTTCCCATACACTTTGACTGTGAAGGAACTGTACTTTTGTAGGAAAAAGCTGCTTTTTTTAGGGCTCCGTAGCCGAATGACAAAAAACGGAACCCTTACAGATTCATCATGTTTATCTGTCTACCTATCTGTCCGTGTATGTCACAGCCACTTTACTCCGAAACTATTAGGACTACACAGTTGAAACTTAGTAGGTAGATGTATTCTGTGAATCGCTTTATGATTTTCATAAAATAGACTTTGCCAAGGTACGAGTAGGTGCGTAGTACTCACAACCAGGCGGCAAGCGTGGTTGACCAGATTCGATGTATGAACATGGCAGAATGTAAAGATCGTATAGCATTTGTCAATCTGTAATTTTTTTGTGCAAAACGCGCAAGTTTAAGTAACAAAACTAACCAAAATCTGCATTGAACTTGACGATTACAACCTAGTATGTAGCGACAGGTTACTGACTCGCCCAAGAACATTAACTAAGTCTAACGAGATAATTAAGCTAGATAGGTGTTGACACAACTTGTTCGTACGATAACCATCTGGTTTATCAACCTTATGTATGTATGACCGCTTCTAAGCACGTAAACTTACTAATGTTACATATTAAAGTTGACCTTTTCTTTGAATAATTGAATGTTTTAGTATCGGCTTGGAATTTGCTGGATTCAGGCTTCATTAAAGGAGCAAAGGCCAGTTAAATAGTACTATTTATACATCTATAAGTCACCAAACACTTTATTTGGGGTCATGAATGATTTGGAGTGATTCTGACAAATGCACACTGATCAGATCTGACCTGCTCGAATTTTACGTGCTGATTAAACATTGCAAAAAGAGACATGGAAGATTATTCCTTACGTGAGAAACGGGTCTTACTACATATAATACATATTCTAAACATACTATAAAGGGACCAGTCTCATATACGTACAGACAAGAGCAAACATTTCGACTTGTTGCTCAACCGCTGGGCTTAATCCCGGAGAATGCGAGATTCGTAGGATCGCACTATAATGAGCTACATTTTACGGTCAAACCCTTTGAGTGCGGTGACAAAACTATAGCCGTGGGCCCGTGGCACATTCACAAGGCCTCCAGTGCCACCGTAAAACGGTCAATTAGGTGAAATTAAAAGCGGCGCATTTGCAAATTGGTGTGTTTAAACCACGGACTACAATGGCGGTCGCACATAATGGAAACTAAAGCGAAATTATCCTTTTGTATATGAAAAGTCCTTTGAAAAGCCACCGGTTTTTTTTATTTTTATGTAGAACGCGACGCAACTGCGATGGCGTTGTAGATACAAACCATTGAGGGAAACAATGTCTTTGTTGTTGTACCATTTTTCAATATTTTTGTTCGTTCCGGTATAAAAATCTTTGACGGCGCTCTGCGGCAAATTAAATTGGTTTTTTGACAATGAAATGGTTTGATATCCTGTAAATGGCCGGATTGTTTAGAAAAATGTTTCGGTTACGCCTCATCTTCAAAGATGAGTGGTCTGGAATTGGAAACTGCTGAAAAATTGTAAACAATTGTGTTAATCTTCACTTATCTTCCACAATGTAAAACACGCCCTTTGTACCTATGCAGTTAGAGAGTAATATAAGGTGTAATCGGCCCCTTCACGAAGCTGTCAACCAAGCATTCTGTACATCAAACTAAGAAACTCTACGTTACGTGATTGCTGGGACATTACTTTTTTTTCTTGGGGTGAAAAATTACCTTTTACGGTAAGACTCAATATAACGCATTCAAAACATTGTGCTGATGGATGCATTGAATAGTACGGGAGTCGTGGAGGTATTTAAAGTAAAGTTATAACATTAAAATTTTGTATTAAAAAAATCTTGTGTAAAAGTTGGAACCATTTTCCCCGTCACTCCGTTCCCAAGTATGGCCCAGAACAAAAAAATGGTCGCAGTGAAGGAGAAAACCAGTGCCTTTCGGTTTCGTTAAGGGTATTGTTACACCCATTATAGTTACAGCACTATTAAAATCGCCGCTGGTGCACTTAGGTACTTACATACACATCTGAGAAAGCTACTTTTGCTGAGAAGTAACTAGACAAACATACAGTTCCATTAATTATACATAAAAAGACATTAACGCATAAAGAAATTTGCATGAATATGCAACAACTCCATAATAATTATCCCTTTGATCTTAATGTGAGACTCGTTTGCCGTTGAAAGTAAATATTGGGCCGTGCTCTGCACTGGTGGACAAAATCACCCCATACCGTACTTAAATATATTAATTTTTTATTATGCATGTTTCATGCTTTTATCCCCCTTAAGACACACGGAATATAAAATGTATCGACTTATTGCGAAGTCAATATTGCTTGAAACCATGTAGGCACATACTCTTAAAAACTGTCGTAGTTACCGATAACAAATCGCTACCGCATCGCATTTAAGCGTGATAGTAACCTATTTCCAAGCAAAGTAAAGAATATTAAATTGTAAGCTCCTGAAATGTTTTTTCAATACTTTTATTGCTAAACCAGTCGATTCACAATAGAATAGCATTTGTTTAGTACACGGAATCAAGTGATTACTGAGTATATCGATCTGCTAAAAATACGGCCAACATCGCCGCACGAAGAAATACAACAAGACTTTTTAAAACATGACCTCAAACTAGGATTTTCTTTGCTAAGCCGGTAAGCCGTGGATTTTTGGGGCATTACGTTTTATTGGCCCAGAGTGTACGATGTGCAAGCACCTGAAGCTTGAAGTATTCATAAAGCTGAGGACGTCGAGAACTAGACTAGACTTGGTCCTTTAGGGATGGGACAATGCGGAAAACTCTCGATAACGGATGACGGTAGGTAACGGTTAACAGTCGATAAATACTAGTTATCTGCTATCGTTTTATTTTTATAACTTAACGATTTAGAATGAATTGATGTTATGTTGTCCGTAATATTGTGTTTTTAAGTGTGTTTAACTGGCGTAATGTGGAAGTACTATTTAGTACGTAGGTACCAAATAGTACTTCCACATTACCTCTGCCTGACCCTTCGGGAATTACAGGCGTTATGTTAGGTAATGTTATATGTGTGATGAGAAGCTTACACAAGAATTCAGTGTTACTTTGTATCAAAATTGTTTGTTGAATGTTTTTGCAACGTTTGCCTGAAAATAGGATTTCCATGGAAATACACAATCGTGGATACGAAACCTTGATTTCAAAACTACATCTTATTAATGGAGAGAACTGTTATGAAGTAGAACATTCCCCGATACAAATTTATCAAGAAAAAATACCTGAATTACGTGAATGTAAAAAAACCCAAACTTTATAACAATACTACAAAGCAGACATTTTATATCGCTCAAAGCAGTCTCAATCACCAATTACTCTATGATTCAAAATTTAGCTTTTGTAATAGGCTGCTACAGCTAAAATAAATAAAGAAAAAAATAAAATAGTTCAAAATCCATTACGACATCAAACCAATAAAATAAAAACTGAATTTATAGGTAAACAAAATAATCGATAACAGTAACGTCGCCCATCCCTATAACACTGACAGTGTTACGACTCGTCACTAGAGGTCGGCGGGTCAGCTGAAACCTGTGGGGGTGTGGGAAAGGGGTGCGGGCGTTGTCATGGCAACCGCGCCCCACAACACGCCGCGGCGGCGCCGACCGCGCTCCACACAAACGTACCTTATTATGTATGTTTTATGTGTTTGTTGGCTGTAACGTGGATTGCAACGTCAACACACACATGCACACACACACACGAATGAATACACGCGCGGGAAATAGAACGCGTTTTAATATTTAAAAACGTATAAGGACAGACGTACGGTAGCCAGTATTAGCTGTGTATTTACCAAATTATAGGGTTTGTGCCGCGGCCTGGCAGTCGAACTGAAGGTTGAATAACACAATTCAATGTAGTGCCGTCGAACATTAATATTAGATGTAGACTTATTTAGGCTAATAGTGACTGTTCTATTAAATAAATTGAAGTGTAGCAAGCCTGCTCACAATATATTTATATTTATTTTTATAAGTTCGTACTATAATTACTGTAATGCTCATTTAGAACTTTCTACGAGTTCTACTGTTTTCACCTGTTGTGCGGTATTTGTTGAAGTCATGTTGCACGTGATTAAAATGCCACTACCACAACCCAAGAGCTCATACCCCAGTTTCGTTCCAAAAAGCGTTAATTACAATAATTGTGGCAATTACAAACGTTAGTTGTATATATTCAATTATCTACGGAACCTTCCGACCGTTCTAACTCCTCAGAAGCACACATTCGGTAAAAGTACACGAGCGTTATGTTAGTAATTGATGCTATAAAAGGTAGTTTACCCTGGACGGCCGTTATTATAACAAATTCTGTGTCGGTTACTGCCACAGAGTAACTGCTTTCCTCACGCAGCCGGACCAAGAAAGCGGACAAGTTACACTGAATACTTTATGCTGTGGCGTGTTTATTTTGGTAATAATTAATAAGATTACATTTCGTGGTGTGCGCGTGAGTGCGTATGAATTACATTAAACGGTATTTCAAATTAGTAGGTAATAGTGCGTGATAAGGCAGTAATAAATGATAGCAGCTAAGCGCCCGTGACTTTGTCCGCATGAATTTTGTATAGATAATCTAGAGATGGTTAGGAATACTTTAGAAGGAACAATTTATCTAAGACCAAATAATAAAAGTACACTTCAAAAACAAACTGAACGCCGAGCTGTGGAAAAATAGCCCTCATGGACTTTCAAATCAAATCAAATCAAACCATTTATTATATCCAATTAGGCTGTTAAAAGGCAGTTTTGAACGTCAAACTTAATACAAAGGAAATAGAAATGATTCTACAACCATTCGCAAGGGTAATTTCGTGTGGAGAAAAATGGACAAGAAACTGCATAGTTTCTCCTTTAAAATGTTTAACAATATTTTGTATACGTCAATAATAATATTATACAGGGTGGAAGGGACATCAACGCACAATCGATTATCACTTGTTCAGTACAACATTCCGAACACAGGGGGTGTTACATAGAAATTTCATCGAATTTCATTTTTTACACAGGTAATATACAGGTAATATAAAGCTGTTCCATACATTTTGAACGTGTATGTTCGCACTTTTGTAAGAAACACCAGTTTAAAAAAAATACTTTTGAAATTTTTTTATGATTGGGTGTTCGGAATGATGAAACGGAATCCAACCCCTTAATCATAATTAGGTAGGTACATCAAAAGCACATTTTTCGTTCCCACATTATACTTAATAAGTATATATTGCCAAGGATAAAAATAAAATATGTAGGTATTACTCAAATGTTGCGATCGGAACGAATCGTCGATAATTTCAAACAATTTCAAACAAAATTTGACCTGAAACGTTCTGTTAATATTTACTGGCGGGAATTCGACGAATCGATGCTGCAGTTAATTGATTATTAGGTATTTAGTGTTTTATTACAAACCGACATAGGTTATATCGATATTTCTGTGAACTTATCGGACATCACTAGAAAGAAGCATTGATTTCTTCAGCAGTTTTTCCGAGTTTATGTTTATTTAACTGCTTCCTTATTTTGTATGTTTTAATTTTCCTGCTGAAACTTCATAGGTGGCAATTAAAAACAAAAAACCAGACAGACATACAGTCCAGTCGATACAATTGTTAAGCAGACTTCAGAAACTTAAAACAAACTTAAATCATAAGTATAACCACTGACAGCAGTAAGTCGATGGAAATTGGATGGACCCATCTGACCAAAACTAGATGCTAAAAAAGCAATAAAATTAATTGAATTTCGGTTAGTTAACAGTCAAAAAAATAAAATAATTTAGTGTTTATTTACATTTATTGAGCAGATTCAGCACAATTTCCATATTTAACAGCCATTTCATTCGATTCAAAAAATGTAAAAAAACTTTCGGAATATGCAATAAATTCAATGGCAATTACGACATCAATATAAAAATTGGTACTGCAAACAGAGAGTGAATCTGCATTCCGATATCGCTAAAATGTTCACACATTTTCAGTACTACAGTAATAAACAAAGTGAACCCATTTCAGGAAAAATATAGTCAGAATAAATAGGACACATCGCTTCAGGGTTGCTACACCAAGTTTTTGATTTTTCCCTATATTCAATTCTTTTTTCTCCATATGATATGTTTTGCATCTCTTCCTCGTTCTGTTTTTCAAACAAGAACTAAAGAAAATAGACAGGAAATCAATCACAATATAGTTTAATTAATATTTATACAGAATCGCGGATGGCATTCAAAACTTCCGCAAATTTGTCGTTGTTAAATAGACATTATAAGAATTTTATCCCTGAGTTTAGATTCAGTTCATGTCTCTTCATTATTTCCCATTTCTCCAAAATAATTCCCAAAGGATTTCATTTTCCCGATATAGTAGTCCAAGAACGGTTTTTCCCCCAAAAAAAGTGGAAAAAAAATCCCATATTGCCAACACTGGTTCGCTACACTATTTGCCTCGCACATTAAACCTGTGACTGCATGGCCGATTTTCAAACGGCACTTTATCGTACGTCAACGTGCGACAGACGGCACGAATGCGTGCAACACGCCAAATCTCAGAATCTGTCATCCAGCAGGCACGCAACAAAAATAATAACCAATTTTATTTATGAAAATTAACCTTTTATTTAGTGTAATGTGCTAGCTGCCCATTTATTTATTACGTGACTCATATCAGATAATAAAATATTATAGAAAAATGCGTCATGAAAACCTAATCTGTAATGTAAAAATATCTGAAAAATTATTTCGTCACGCACTGAACAGTCTATAAACTTTTATTACAAGAGCAAGTTTTGAAACACTCCCTTTTAAGGTTAAAGGAAACACGAAACTATTAGGTATTGCTTTTACCAAAGCCTGATTTCTTTCAATGTTACATTTTCAGGATACATTTTTAAAGCCTACCTATGTTTCCTGATTGTCATAAACGAGGGCTCTTCCCATGAATTACCTGAGCAATGATATTAACAAATAAATAAAATGGATGCTGTTTGTAATTTCAACTTTTTAGTGAATGCATTTTGTTGAACTAGGACTAGATTACATGGCAAAGTAGTATAAAAAAAGCACAAGCAAATAGTTTCTTAATCTAGTTATTTAAATAGGTTACAAAGTAACCTGTGTTTAGGAGAAACAGTTCCGATCCCCGTGATAATGGTTGACCTATGACAGCACGTGTTGACTATGGTGGTTTAAAGTAATCATTCACAAGCTACAAGATGTGAAATTCAAGATATGGAAGGTATAGGTACCTAAATATACTTTCATGTTTTATTTATTTGTATAGATGTAATGAGAATCATAATATAATTATTCAGCTATAACAAAAAATCTTATTTTTTAATTTTGGCCGTCTATCTGTCTGTCTGTTTGTTCCGGCTTATCTCCGTAACAGCTAGACCGAATTTGACGGGACTTTTACTGGCATATGGAATGATGTTATAAGGAGTAACTAAGGATACTTTTATTTTTGTAAAAGGATTAGGGTACCGTGTAGGGCTTGCAAATATTCGATCATTTTGGAATTCGAATATTCGATATTTTTTTGGGGTATATTCGAATAATTCGAATATTTTTCGAATATTAAATAAAAAAATAAGTTTTATAGAAATCATGTCCTTTAATTTCTAAATAGTCTTAATTCTTTAAATCAAAATAATATTAGTTTTAACTAATATTATTTTAACGCAGTCTTACAAAAACCATTAAAATAATATTTTTTTTTGTTATTAGACAGCAGCTAACGTTGAATTGAAATAGGCATAACTGCTATTGCAGTTACGTTTTAGTTTTTTTTTTTTTGAAGAATTTATTGGTCAATTTAATAATAAACTGACTGAATATACTATATTAATACACTACAATGTTATTCTAATATAATATTCGCAAAAATTGGAAAGTAGAAACAAGTGCTTAAAATATTTTAAAACAAACAATATTTATCAAAATAAAATAATCTTGTTTTGTTTTTCCACCCTTGACACAAACACAACACAGTCTTATAAAATCAGTTATGAGTATTGTAATAATATAATAAAATCAAACAAAACAATAACAACTAAGTAACGCTAAACCTTTGATGTAAAATCGTTTTCTTAATGTTAAATTGTCAATGTCACAATAACAATGTGTGAGATTGATAATTTAACATTAAATCTTAGTGAATCTTAATGACAAAAATAAAAATCACGAGTTCAGATCAGATCTAAGTAGCACGCTACAATTAGTACAAAAAATTACAGTACATTTTGAATCCTATCATAAACTTTGTCCTTCAACGTTTTCCTTGGAAGTGAGACCTAAGAAAACTTAGAGCATCCATGGAATCATCGTTTAAGGCACATCTTAGATGGTTGCAAATATATTTGCTGGAAGAAAACACCCTTTCACACTCTACACTTGTTGGGTGGTATACACTGCAGAAAGTCGTATGCTTGGCTCAAATTCTCTAGGACCTCCTCTATCAAATAGCGCCATTAGCATTAGGATTCACGTTTCCAACTCTTCTCTGCATGATAAATTTGCGGTAGATATAGAAGAAGTTGCTAAAATGGTGTCCTCGATCTTTTTTTGTAGTTCTTCCTTGAAGCTTATTGCAGTTTCCTGAATTGCATCATTTTGTCGCTGTCGCTGCTGCTGGTGATCAGATAAGGATCTGTCTTCATTATCATCAAACTCGTGTATTTGACTAAAGTATCTAACGTTAATCTCAGTTATAACTTTAGCAATCGTGTCGTTTCCTGGAGATGAGAAAATATCCGAAGGTGTCTCTGCGTAATATATTGTGGGATTGTGTAGATATTTTAACGTATACACTAGATTTTGTAAGCGCCTCTCAGTTATTCTTTTCTTCAGAGCCTGGAGTAGCTGATCACTTGTAAAACTGTTTGTCGCTTGAAGATTCGTAACCATGAATGGTAGTGCTGTCTCTGCAGTTAGCAGATTTGCATTTTTTTGGCACAACGCCTCGACTGTTACCTTTACAATATTGAGAGAAGTGGACAATTCTTGTAGTAAAGCTAGCTCAGAGGAACTAAATGTGATTTCGTTCTTTAAATCAATAAGAGTTCATGATAGGCTCTTTTAGTACTAAAAACCTTGTGATCATATCAGCCAAGCTACTCCACCTAGTTTTACAGTCTAGGATCAAGCCCATTTCTCTGTTCTTCTAGAAGGTAGTTATAGAAACACTCAATCTTGGTGGGTGATTTCCTAAAAAAATAAAAAAAATTCTCACTATATCTATAACATTTTTATTTTATTTACATCCCCTTATACATACTGGTTTCTGTTCAGTTGTCTTCCTGTCCCAACTACAAATCCACCTTCTTCTTCATCACTGTCAGAGTCATCATCCTGTCTTGTCGCCTCTGAGTATTCTGTAGATTCTTCCCATTCTTCTTCTTGGGCATTTTGTGTCTTTTTGTAAATTACATCCAAAACTGCACATTGGATGACGTGTGCAAAACATAATTGATGGTACGGAGGCAATTGTCGACCCATAGCACACATCACACTTGCTCCGTCAGTCACCAAACATGCTATGTCCACTTCTAGAGAAAGATTATAGGATGCTAGTTTGTGCTTCAAAATATTGGCACAGCGTTCTGCTGTTCCCCGGCCAGTTATTCTTGCTAGTCCCAGATTCCTAAAGCTCTTGCCTGCAAAGTTTGGACAATGGATGTTGACGTTCATGTACCGTCGGTTACGGGCTGAAGTCCATTCGTCTAAAGAGACGGAAAACTTCTGTCCTTTCGAATCCTGTCGTAAACTCGTAGCGCCCGCGCGTCGAACGACGTTACCTTGTTTGGACGGCGTGCTTGAACGTTGAATTTTGTGTGACTGTGCACATCAGATTGTTGAGTTTTGTTTCTAGGAATTTGGTCGAATATTCGAATATCGCAAAATTTCTATTCGAATATTTGAAACAGCTGATTATTCGAATAATTCGAATATTCGGATATTCGAATGCAAGCCCTAGTACCGTGCAAGAAAATTAAAACCCATATAATTATTAAACCCTTGTTAACAAAATCCGATTGAAATAGGAAAGTAATAATAAATAAATAAATATCACTGGACATTACACACAGCGCCATCTAGGTGCCACACTAAGCAACGAGCCTTGTGTCGTGGACACCAGATAGTTGATAATACTACATAGATACTTTTTGTTTGTAAATACATACTTATTATACATATAAACATCCATGTCTCGGAAACAAATTTCCATGCTCATCACACAAACATTTGCTCCTACCGGGATTCGAACCCGGGACCCTAAGAACGTAAGGCAGCCTCACTACCGCTGCGCCATTCGGGTCGTCAAAGTAATATTTTTATAACCATTTCACGCGGATGAAGGTCGCGGGGCACAGCTAGTTCGACAATTTAGGTAATGCACGCAACTACCCTCTAACCATTAACTCTCTATTCCGACACACCCTATCTAATGACGTCACTCAAAGTGATCATCGTTTAACAAAATTAATCAATGCATGATGGGTGAAATCGCGAATTGATTTATAATTCGACCTCAATTCAATAATGGTACAATCAGTTGGTACATAGTGTCACCGGAAATTGGACCACGGGTCGGCGCGCGCGCTCGCAGGAAATGAAATCGCGTCCGACATGGCCGCTGATCTATTGTGTGATGCGCGCGCGCTTATTGTTCGTACGTTTTGAAGCATTTTACTATAACTGTATCTTTTTTTGAATAATTTTATTCATCTAGGTAATTTGCTTTTCATTCTGTGTTAGTATGAAATGTGATTTGCAATAGCATGTTGCAAGCTAAGCCCAAACCGTCTATTTCAGGCTAAGACTGCTTCGTATACGGTTAGTTACTTCTTTACTTTTCGGTCGTGTTATATTTTCGGAGCACATTTGATTCCATCATTATCTTCATCAATTTAAAGTTAACACTCACCCACCAAAAATTTACATAGAAATTGTACAGTAAATAACCAATAATACTCTCAGCATCCAATCAATCAGACATAGCACGATTAAGATCCAAGATATTTTCCGCGCTTCTTTCACCAAACTCCGTCGAAAAAAAAACACCTACAATGAATAGACTAGACCAGACAGTAGAAAACGAAATGGTTTGTGCAATGAGCGCTTTACAAATAGATAGAATTGTCGGCACGTCACGGCTATGCGCTCGCGCCGGATTCGAAATCGCAACCGGAGAATTAGGATGCTCTTTGAAGCGTTTCGGCCGCGCCTTCGCTCTTGTACGATTTGAAGTACTTTTCGGTTATCGCTTGAACGCCTCATTGGTTTGAGTTCATGGATTGAATGGTGAGGGGTCGTAGAGGTTCGGGTTTACTTTGAAACCCTTTCCTGAATTTTCTGATCCCGACCTCGGTAGCTATCTATAATGTATGGGTATTTCGCCACCTATCCGTCAGAGATGAGTTAAAAGTGTATGCTGCCGATATGAGACTAATACTACGACAAACTTTACATAAAAGCATCTTTCACTCTGCATCGATTCCCGTTAAATCGACATTTTTGTATTCTCGGTTGCATTACACCAACGTCGAATACATGATAATTTATCTATTTTTTACAAACAATATTTATGGGCACAAACAAATAGGAAATTAATATATCTTGGAAAACTTCCGTTAGTTGAAAATTGTAGTAGAACCTTCGAAGGCTAATCGATCAGAAGCATTCCTAGTATTTCTACGTTGAACTATCAACTCATCGATTAATCTACAAGGCTAAAGAAAATTGAAATGAATATATAAATAACTCTATGTCCAAAAAATCTGCTTTTTATGCATGGCATCTCGCAGGTCAACTTAGGAGGTTACGGGTTGCTTAACCGGGCTATTCCTCAAATGCAAGGCCTCCTACCAAGGCAAAAAACTAGATAATCATATCATCATTGTGTTTTATAGTTCTGCCGCATATATTACTCAAGTCTTGCTTGACTGCATATAGCGGGGCTGAGTTAAATCATTCAGCTCACGTTGCCTTTGCAACTAGTGCATAAAGATATACTACTTACATATTTCTTTGTTCTCTGATCGTGCATAATTCCCTTGCGGTATAAGCAGATATATAAATGTTGAAGACCTCAAACACGCATGAAGGTGTTGATGTCAGGGAGACAAACGTACCTATTTAAATTGATATTTGGGCCGAAATTCTTAAGGACTGTGAATTTAAAACGTTCAGAATTTGGAAGATTATGGAACAGTTAGGTTAGGTTAGGTATTCAAAATAAGAACTTCTACCGGTGATGATGCCACCTAGCCGATTTCAGCCACAGCGACTGCATTCGATGGCCTTCTAGGGTGGCTGTCGAGAGATTTAGTGTGATGCTCTTTCATGTGCTCTCCAAGTGACTAGCATATCTACCGGTATCGTTACTGTGATTGGTAACCTACCACGATACATTATTTTTGGAATTATATCAAAAACAAATAATGAGTTCTCCATTAATTCTTCTGTGTCTATATCGTTTTGGCCCAACAGAAGGCCTCTCTATTGATTCCCTAGATCAAAAAACCTGTTAGTGCAAGTTCGACTCGTGTGGAGAGGTTCCGTACGTTTATAGATTTCTTATAGGTTTTCCTGTAATCTCTAGGCAAAGAACTATTTTTTTGTATTTTTTCAAAATTTTCGGAGCTGTGCCCTTAACTCCATGGTCAATTTTCGCCTATTTTCTTAAATAACTTCAAAAGTATTTATCTTAAAATTAAAAAAAAATGAGATGCTCACAATGAGCCCTTTCATTTGATATGTACATAACAGTTTTACTCCCCAAAATTTTCTAATTTACTCCCCAAAAGTGGCCCCCATGTTTAAAAATTCATTACTTTACGTTACACGTCCGTCTTTGGGTCACCGACTTACATATGTGTACCAAATTTCAACTCAATCGGTCTAGTACCTAGTTTCTGAGTAAATTGGCTGTAACAGACGGACAGACAGACATGCGAGTGATCCTATAAGGGGTTCTGTTTTTTCCTTTTGGGGTACGGAACCCTAATAAGACATCCAATTTCAAGAAACAATATAATATACACTAGATATGTGTCACAGAAGCGACAAATCCATCATTATAATACAGTTATGAACTACCTATACTATGTACAGTCACAGTAACTAATATATACACACGTAGCAACTTTCGAACATGATTTTCTCCTCCTGTATGGATTACTGTTTTCACGAACACTGTATTTTGCAAGCCATACATACTATTACGAAATAGGTTTTATCTCAAAGTAGAAACTATTTCCCTAGAAAATCATTTTTTTTTATTTTGCTAAGTGTAAACATATTAATTGCTCGCGACTGTACCTATGTTAGTGTACCCGTATGCAGCCTTAAAGACGCCTCATGTTATAAAAGGCCGTCTTATAGGTCATCGTCGAATTGCCTCACATTCCATCGAAAAGCTTCCACGAAAATTGTCATCACTTTATCAGAAAATCTTCATTAAAGAGTACTAATACTAAAAGCTTGTCATTGAATTGACGTATACTGAGTAATCCCTATGTAGGTACCGAATTAATTGGGTTACATACACAGAACTTAGTCTCTTCTTTGCAAGCCTAAATATAGTAAAGCACGAACGTCAATATCCATAATTGCTTAGTTGTGTACTAAAATGTGGAGAAATGTAGTCAGCTACTATAGAGGTTAGGTACCGTTAGCATGCGAGGGAGACGCAAGCGCTTGTGAACACGCGAACCGCGCCCCGGTGTGTTCTATACTTCCATTCCAGTCAACGTTTTATAGGGGAAATAGCTAATGTTTTCTGCTATTGACATAACGTTCTTGTTTGCTCGTAAAAGTACCCGCGGTGCCAGTGAAGCGGCGTCACATCGTTATCAATTTAAAACTGGTGGAAGGAAATTGTATCTAAGGAATGAATAATACATCCTCCAATATGTCTCCTTTATATATTTATACTTTCATGACATTTTCTTTGGGTATGTACTCAGTAACGTTGGTAACGTTATTACATAATTACAATGCCTACTTTTCCACGAAAGTTTATTCAGGGAGTACCTATACGACACCCACATATCGCCAGATATGTAAGCGAGCATATTGCCATCAACCGGCCACAAATCACAGATTCTACTGGGATGAGTCCCAGTAGAATCTGTGATTTGTGGCCGGTTTTTTGACTGGGCTGCTACTAAAAAAGTCTTAATGGAAAAACGCAACAACGCTTTGCCCGAACTGAGAATCGAACCAGGGCCCTCATGCTCAGCAGTAGTATTTGCGACCACTAGACTGACTAAGCAGGTAATGCAAAATGTTTTAAATAATGATTATGGTTGATACAGTATTTGTCAAAACCAAGGGTAACTGGTTGTGCTTCGTCTGTCGAATTTCTTTAGCAAATGTTGACCTTGTCTATATGTCTACCGTCCATGCAAATAACCATAATACTATAAGGTTTCAAGGTGCTTGCCTTGAAACCTGATAGCTGATATTACCTATAGATATTAATTCATTAGAAAATTGATACTGTGTGACTATTTTGCTTCTACGTTCAGAAGACACGTAGAATAACAGAGTCCGCATGATTTAAAATAAATTAAATCAGGACTGAAGCAAAATTTCCCGAATTACGTTCAAATCCTTAAATTGACGTTCTTCCACATCGTGTACAAACTAAAACATTATAAATTCCTTGTTTATTTTAGACTTTCAAGCAAATTATGCTGAAAAATCTTAGGATTAACAGTAATACCGCTACAAATTTTAATGTTCGTAGTGAACCCACAAATACCGCTATTGAAGTATTTCTTCTTCGAGAACATTCCAACCATCAAATAAAAAGTTGAAACAGTTCATGCTTTTCATTCCACACGCGACGGCCTGAGGAGGTATAAGGAGGTCTAATTAGGAGGTTATCGAGTACATACGTATGTTAAGTATGACTTTGATTGGTACGTACTCCATACATTTGAAATGTTTTATTGGTAAGAGCGGTAGGTACTGACATATTTCGCAGGGCAACCCGGCCCAAACAAGTACCATCAAAAGAACGAATGTACACGAAGTACTGTGGACTACTAGATTGGTTGCAATTTGGAGTTCAAATAAATATCTTACTTAATAAAAACTTGAATATATTAATTCACTCAATTGCAGGCAACGCAACATCAGAGTTCAGCGAAGGTGAACACTGAGGAAGGGTTTCTGTAAATTCGGGTATGAAAATGTTTCTATACTGTACTGCAGTAGCGAAGAGGGGTCAGTTTTTGTAAGAGGTAAGCCGGAGTGATATCTTTAATGTGATTTTATTATTTGTCTGTTAGTGATACTGCGTGTGTACTGACTGTTCCATTTTTCAAAAGGAAAACCGGTAGGAATCGAGTTATATGGAACCTTCGCCACTGCTATACTATTATAAGGATATAATATTGTAAGAGGTAAAATTTGTTTTTAAGTTTGTATATAGAGGGTAATCTTCTGAACTATTAATCCGATTCCAAATATTGTTTCACTTATGGGAAGCTATATTATGATCCCCTAGGTAGGTAGGTAGGTAGATAGGTCACGACATTTAAAACGTTCCCGTGGGTTAATTTCCTAACATAACGGGAGCGAAGCCGCGGGCAAAGGCTAGTAATATAATATTATAAAGAGGTAGTTTGTAAGTTTGTACGTAGGTTATCTAGTTTAAAAAAAAGACGACGTGTAAAAACCTATTTTCAAAATAAACACATCATTTATAAGAGATTTTCTAAATCGATTAACAAAAATTTAGGTATATCGATACCGAAACGCCTACAAAAGACTGCAGTATAAACATGATACCTATGTATGTATCCATACCAAACCTTTCCAAATTACAGCAGCAGGCGTTTTCACGGAAAAACGTAATTTGAATTGTGTTTGTTGTCTTTCTTACCTCACCTTTGTTAGGCTTCCCGTCACTACCCCAAATTTTCACTCCATCAAGGAAACGACTTGGTAAATACACATTATGTACGCAACGCGAACGCGATATTGTAACGGTTTTCAAAGCTATATTTTACCGGTGTTAAATACTGCTTTAATTGTAGCGTGTAGTCCATTTTTGACAAGAGTTTTTGTAGTTATGAAGGAACTGTCTGTATGAAGGATTGAGATTTTGAATATGAGGCTTAGGTATATAATTATGAGGCTTAACTAATGATGAACAACTTCCGTTGTGTTTAAAGGGTATTTATACCTAATACAGTTTTAAGCTTTCAAGGTTTATAATTAAGCTTACACTGTCACTCGAACTCGATATAAAGTGACGGCCAAACACACTCATATTACCACTAGCTTCACTAGCATGCATAGAGAATAGATAGTATCACTAAGTAACCTAGCTGTTTTGTCGTGACTTTATATCGAGTTCCAGTGTATTGCGCGTATATCCTAACAGCTGTTGCCTGCGGCTTCACTCGTGTTTTGGTCGAAAACTTTCCCATGGGCACGTTGTAAATATACTCGGGTATAACGTAGCTTCCTATTAGTGAAAGAATTTTCAAAAACGGTTCAGTAGATCCAGAGATTACCCCCTACATACAAACTTACAAACAAATTTTACCTCTTTATAATATTAGGATAGAAGTATAGATTTGTGTAGATTTGACTACAGTAGTAGACACCTAGACACTACGTAGAGTGCCTTGTTCCCGGAGGGAAGCCGGCAGGAATCGGCTTCTTCGGCGCCTGCGGGCCTGGCGCGTAGCAAAAGACAGTCAAAAGATTAAGAAAGAGGGTAGACAGATTTGTCTGCCTAATAATTTAACCAAACAATTTATTTACCATCCACCCGCATTCTCCAGTCATCCCGTGATCATTGAAAATCACAGAAGATATCCAGTAAGTGACTGTGTAAGTTTATTTATAACTACTTATCAATATTTGCTTTTCGTTGGCTAGTTTATAAATAACGACATTTAAATGATTTTCTCTATCCTACTAAAAATTAATTAACTTGTCGAAAAGGTGAATGTAAGTATTGTAAGTTCAAAGCTGCTATCACCATTTCGCTTGACAAGCGCGGTGATACTTGTAGCCGTTACCGTTCAAGACCTATGTTCTGTTGTATACGTTAACGGGCACTACCATCCATCCACTACCATCTGCTTCTACCTTGCTCTTCCTGAAAGCTTCATGAAGGACCAGTACCTACTTAATTCAACTAAAAACCGAGCTAGTTATACGTAGATGAGTTAATGATATATGTATTACAGTTACTAAGTTGTCTTTCAAAATTTAAATTAATGTTAGCGTGACTTTTAGACATTACTCAATGCGGTAAGCGTGCAATTTTTCAATAAACGATGTTCTAAGTTTTAAAGTCATAGTTTTCCACATTCGCCAGGAAAACAGAACCTACCTACCCGCAAACAAGGCAGGTATCGAAAATCCTCATACTAATATAATTATGACAATCCATTTAAACATGAATGGAATCTTCGTATACTATAATACAACTATGATCTACTTATACTCGTGTTCAGTAATACTAAGCAACACCAAAAGAATGCCTTAGTAGGAGCGGTCTGTTGCGATTTCAACCTTTCGGTTCAGCACCGAGAGTTCAAATTCAAACAGCTCTATAATATTTAGATTTCATTTACCCAGGTGAAGAAATCAAGTGAAATAGGTACTACTTTACTTGTTAATAGGATTTACTCACCAAACGATGTCTTCTTCCAAAAAGAGGTAGTTTGTAGTATTTTCAAGACTCTGGTCAGTTTTCACTTCAAATACTCTCTTCTCAGTATAATTCATTAATATTTAAAATCGCCAAAATATTGTAAAATGCTCTTAGGTATAAGAAATGCAATATTCATAAATTTACGGTAAATATAAGTGATATTTTATAATTATTTCATATTATTCTACAGGCACAATACTGATATGTATTTGTTTGATATTAATTTATATACTAAGTCATCGAATCTTCGTCAGTAAAGTAGATTTATCGTGATTTTTTGTTATGTCATTTCTTGCTTGTACATGTTGTTTCCATGCCTCATAGCTGCGGTAATGATCGAGTTCCTTCAAGGGTGGGTGCGAGGAGTTGGTGTACAGTTCACTTTTGTTAACATTCTTGAGAATCACTGTTGGCTTCCGATGTTATTATCACTTTATACTTCGTCCGGGCTATGGCGATTTGCTGTTTAGATTACATTGGGAAACCGCCTACAAATACGCACAGAATTTCCGTATCTACTGATCACAGTGACAGGCAAGTCGAGGGACAAACCTGAGGGGTGTAGTAGACGCACTTTTATACAAACTAGATGGTGGTGCAATTATTATTTTGCTCTGTTTTCAGGGTGTATTGCAGTGATTTTCTAAGCGTGCCTCAAAATGTCAGAGTTGTCAGATGGTGTGCACATGCGCAGTGGGTTCCCTTTTGACAAGTCGCTGGAGGGTGTGTCGATAAAACAGGGGCAGGTCGGTTTGAGGCTTGGACTGTTAGGAATGTTACACACTTGTTTGAGCCAGCACATTCGATACGACAGAAGGTATTTGTTGAACAACTAAGCCGACTCGAAGCAAATACTACTCGTCATCATGTGGCTAACCTTTTCCCAAGCTTATTGGGATTGGTTTCTAGTTTTACCAGATGCAGCTGAATACCAGTATACGAGTGACTTCCTATCTGACCTTCACAACCCAGTAAGTACTGGGAAATACGATACCCCTTGGTAAGACTGGTTGTCAATATTTCGGGCCGCTGACTACCTGTAACGCCTGTCAAAGATCTACAAATGACAGCCGGGACCAACGGCTTAACGTGCTTTCCGAGGCACGGAGGAAACTCGGTATGTAGATCACTACATCGGTATGTAGGTCACTCAACCACGGACCAACCTAGGCAAGCAAATACTACTCATGTTGAACTTATATTCGGCTCGTGCTGATCGACAGACCGCGTTCGGTATCTGCCCTCGATGAATCATGGTCAGGTCCGCTCAATTCGAGCACAATTCGGGCTAAGCCGAGCGGCCTTTTCTCTAAAATATTATAAGGTTAGCTACAGTTACATCCGGGAGGTCGTGGATAATAATAACAACTGTTCGGGTCGATCTTCAGGTTAAGCTCCGCTTGCCTCGGTTGTTCCGTGGACCCATCCACGTGGTGACCAGTGACCACCCATTACATACCGAGTTTCCTCCGTGGCAGGTGTCAGTTGCCTGAAAAAATGTCAAGACAACCAGTCTTACCAAAGGGTATCGTATTACCCAGTACGAACTGGATTGTGGAGGTCAGATAGGCAGTCGCTCCATGTAAAAGTCTGGTAATCAAGTGAATCCGGTTAGAATGGAAGCCGATTTAGCCTGTATCCAAGTCCTCTTTTATACCTGTAACGACCGTCAAAAATCTACAAATGACAGCCGGCCGGGACCAATGGCAAAATGTGGTTTCCGAGGCACGGAGGGAGCTCAGTAAATAATGGGTGGTCACCCATCCACGGGCCAACCTAGGCAAGCACGGCTTAACTTAAAGTTCGCCCCGAGTAGGTAGCTGTTCTTATGTAGCCACGAGCTTGGCAAGGACAATGATGGATAATATTAATGAAGAGAACGATACCTCTTTGTACACTGACACAAACAACTGTAGGTAACAGTTGATTATGAAAAGTATAATATTATTAATTACACTATTAATAGTTAACATTCTTTACAGTAACAGAAACTAATTATTTAAGTTTTGCTCCCACTAATTAGCTAGAGTATTTTTAATTACAAGTAGGTAATTATATTTATGGGCTACAGGCTTCGTATTGTTTCTATTTCTGTACGTACATTTAAAAACCCACATACTTGAAGTTGCGCGTTCAACTAATAGAAGAAAACGTTAGCTTCATACTACAGTTGTAAGAAAATCTTTTCCGTAGCGTTTCAAGATTGTGATCGACGGAGTATGCTTGACCTGACCACGTTTTTTTAATAAACGCTATTTCTGTATGCATAGCGTGACAATTTATAGCATTTCTTATGTTTTTAAACATTTTCTTTGGTTGAATAAAAGAAAAATATAAAAGAAACACTTCTTACGGTCACTTCTCTGAAAGTAAATGACCTGGCTTTGCGTGATTTTTATTAATAAATATTTTTATTATAAAAACGTTCGTTTTAAGTTAATACTTTCTAACGCATAATTAGAAGCAATAAAACTAATCTTTGCGATAAAGTCGAGGGCAAAAAGTTCATCAAATCATTTTATTTCTCGACACAAATCGAAAAACAACTTTCTCGAACGAAAGTTGCTGAAAAGGTCAAAAAACCTAAATGGAGAAACTTCGATGTGAGGAAGTAGCAACACATGCCGTATAAAGAAAAGTAGGAGGATAGCCTTAATAATAAACGATTACTGATATGAGGAAGCAAAAGTCGAAATTACTGAGCCTTTATTTAACCAGTGTAATAAAGTTCAATGACATTCTAACATGAGATTTCTATAAAATACTATAGATATACCGTTGAATATAAAAATGAAAATAAAACTATGACTCTACGCCAAGCGTAGCTAGTCCGTAGATTACGTGCTACGCCATGCTACGCAGAGTACGCTACGCTACCCGGATATATGATTGTAGCAGGGAGCATCGCTTGCTTGACTGCAAAATACTGATATTCTAAGCGATTTGATTTCAACTTTCTAAGCAAAATGGGTGTAACAAGACCCTTAACGAAGCCGAAAGGCACTTATTCTCACCGTCATTACGATCATTTATTTGTCCTAGTGATGTGAATGCATACCCCCCTGGTGGAAGGCGCGACTACGTATCGGCCCTCGCGCTTGTCTTCGAACTTGGCATTCAAGTAATAAACGAATCCTATATGCAGACGGTCGTTAGTTTCATTACGCTCACAAACATATCATTGGCGACGAGGTGAACGATTGCCCACGAAATCAACGAAAATGAACGCGTTTCTAGGAACCTTAACAACATTTGACCACAAAAATAATGATTGGCAAATATATATAAAGGGAAGCTAACGCAGTTTTTGAAAATTAACAATATAGATGACAAAAACAAAAGTGGAATTTTACAGTGCTGTCTATCTCACAAAAGAAACGTACCGGTTGGTGCTCAACCTGGCTTTTCCAAAAGAGGTAGAAACAGTGAGCTACGAAGATTTGGTAGCATTACTCGACGGCCATTACAAGCCGAGGAAGTGCACATTCGTGGACAAGGCAAATTTTTTTGGGGCTAGCAGAGAAACAGGCGTATCCGTAGGAGAATGGGCGGCGCGATTGAGAGGTTTAGCAACGTATTGCGACTTCGGCACCGCTCTCGAAACGAACTTGAGAGATCGTTTCGTCCTAGGCCTGAATGCAGGTCCAGAACGCGATTAGCTACCTAGACCATACCCGGGAAACTTCTAGTTTAGGAGTTAATAGCGGTCCAAGTTCCAACTTTGTCACAGGTTTTTTTTATGTACATATTTTTAATGTAAGATTTTCATTAAAACACCTCCAAGACCCCCGTACTATTCAATGCATCCGTCAGAACAGTGTTTTGAGTACGTTACATTGAGTTTTTTCGGTAAAACGTGGTTTTTCACCACAAAAAAAAAGACGTTTCCCAGCAATATTTTTTGCGTAAAGTTACTTAGCTTGATGTACATAATGCTTGATGAAGCCGTCAGCTTCGTGAAGGGTCCTGTTACACCGTATGAATGTAGACAAAATTGTGGTTGAATATATACAGCATGTAACTGAAAGGGTATAATCATATGGAATACTGTGGTACGGACCATCAAACTGAACAACTTTCTCTATGGGGCCACCATCGAAATCGTAAACAAATAATCAGCTGTCCTATACAAAATTTCAATACCTACTCGACCCAAATGTATGGGACAGCTGATTATTTTTTTACGATTTTGATGGTGGTCCCATAGAGAAAGTTGTTCAGTTTGATGGTCCGTACCACAGTATTCCATATGGTTATACCCTTTCTGTTACACCCAGTATACAGCATGTAACGGAAAGGGTATAATCATATGGAATACTGTGGTACGGACCATCAAACTGAACAACTTTCTCTATGGGGCCAACATCGAAATCGTAAACAAATAATCAGCAGTCCTATACAAAATTTCAATACCTACTCGACCCAAATGTATGGGACAGCTGATTATTTTTTTACGATTTTGATGGTGGTCCCATAGAGAAAGTTGTGCAGTTTGATGGTCCGTACCACAGTATTCCATAATTATTATGATTATACCCTTTCTGTTAGACGCTGTATATGTTGACCTTCAGGCCTCAATTTCTTTTTTTACACACAGAATATAACATCAGGACTGCAATCCCCGAAAGTACCTAATAGTACACCCAGATTTCGCCAATAATATTTAAGTCTCATGTAATAGAGGGCGAGCCTATTGCCATCAACCGAGCACAGAATTCGTGGCTGCTATTGAAAAATTCCTGATGGAAAACCCAATTTGCTCGACCCGCGATCGAACCTGGGTCCTCATGCTCAGCTGTCGCAAATGCGACCACGAGACCAACGAGGCAGTCTTCATCAATTCTCTTTTAACTTAATGGTTAAAAAACTCCAAAACATTAACCACACACATAACTTAGAACTATAATAAAATACGAAATATGACCAATAAACTCCCTCGTGATATTCCAAGTATACTTTACAGGCGTATACTGTAACTCCATAAGCCTACGAACATCGACAGGACAATAAAAACGCGACAACCTCAAGGCTGAGCGGTCACGGCGACATTTGAACACTGCACAATGTTATACGTATAAATAAACTATTTAAACGCCCTAGTTTTACCCCTGGGGTAAGATATTTTACTTACAAACATTGTAGGTGTAGATATGTTGTGTAACCTTAGCATACTGGTATCCCCTGTGTTTTGTCGTGGAGGTCAGGCGGTATTCGTCACATGTAAATGCTAGCATACACGTAATAATGTTGATGTAACGAAAACCAACTTCAATACTTAGATTTGTTAATGACTAGCTGGAAATCATTGAAAATTCTCATAAACGTAACATAGTTAACATCAAACCTTGAAATCCTTGAAGAGTTAGACAGAGGTGTTCTCATTAGTACACACGGCTACGGCACGGCAAGGTGACCTATCTTTGTACGGAAATCATATACAATGCGAGATCAGCATAAACTGGAAATGTATAGCTTGATGTGTAGCCGTGTGTACCTACCCACATTTTGCCAGTTATGTTTAAGCTCCGTTTAATAGGGGGCGAGCCTATTGCCCTCAAACGGGCATCTAGACTCCGTAGCTGCTATTGAGAAATTTCTAATGGAAAACGCAATAACAGTTTGGCCGACCAGGGAATCGAATCAAGAAAAAAAACATGATGAAGTTAAAACAAAAAACATGAAGGAAATGTAACCAGATTGCGTGTAAGATACTTTTGACGATCTATTTATCGAAGCATACTGATTTCTCTCACAAAACAACACTCCTTATCTTTTAATCGCAAAGTGATTATTTCTAATTGGCAAATATGCAGAAATGCCTGGTAACACATACAGAAATGCCTGTTGGTCTAGTTAGAGAATGTTTTACTGCAGTGATGAGTCACGTAAAATACTATCTACAATTCTACACGCATAGAGTTGAACTAGGAGAGCCACGCAACAGAACAATAACATTAGGGTATATTGTACTACGCACGGTAGCCGCATTGCATTGTTTTAATGGAAGCAATAAAGTGTCTTCAAATTAATGGATTATTGTTCTTTGTGAGCGGCCAATGGATCGGAACTTACTGTGCTTTGTTGTACAGTTACGATAATGATCCACGTAACTTTATACTCGACGATAATATTAACGATATATTATGAAATTAGTGTTGGGTAATTGCGTCTTCCTGTGTTTGGTGATCTTTGGTGAGGTAACGGCCGCACCTACCTTCCTTTGTTGTAGAAGAATTAATGTGCCCAAAATTCTCGTTTCATCGACACTGGTAGACGTGTCTACCTGTTTATACTTTGATGATATCATAGTTCGATCACTTTGCTTTCAATGCGTCAGGTGAAAATTACGTCATTTCTAGATTTCTGGCGTAATAGTCAATATTTCTAGTATGAAAACTTTGTTCTATAATAAACTTGTACAAAATGATGAAGCCTGGTTTAGAATGGATGATGTCAGGAAGAAATGAAATCAGATTGTAGGTGACTCTCGCAAAACGTATTTATAATTATATTCTATTATGAAAAAACGACCCCTAAAGAGGTGAACTTGTTGCTAGGAAGAAATAAAAACTGTCCAAAGAAATAATTTTCAGACTAACCGCTAAACAAACCCGAGAAAAGAATAAAATTTAACGTCAACGCTTCGTGGTACCCTCAAAGGGGCACGTTATTTTCATACGAAAAAACAAGTCTCTAACGTTAATGTATATAACACAGTCACGGCCCAGGGCCCCTGAACAATTTACATTTTATATAAATATTGAAGAATAACCATGTTGGTAATGTTCGAGATAAAATGGATTCCGACGACCTCCGTCCATTTGGATGGGAACCCGGTGTGTTACCATTTTGTTATGACGAAATTATGCGGGGTTTTATACTTATTATTGTGTGCTGATTGGGACTAGAATGTTTTAGCAACTACTTTTAGTAGGGTTCGCTGCGTAACGTACTAATATTCATGTCTGAAAATGAAAGTCGACGGAATAATCATCCAGATAGATAACTTATCCCACCTACCATCGACCACTGATACTGATATTGTTAGCCTGCATCATCCAACTGCTGGGCAAAGCCCTCTCCCCATGATTTCCAGTTGTTTTGATCCAAGGCCAATGTGGACCACTTGTCGCTGGTCTTATTAAGCTCGTCCCGTCATCTTCTATGAGGTCTGCCGCGACGAACCATCGACCTTCGACTAAGTTATTAAAAATACCATTTCGGAAAATCTTTCTCATTTGAATCAATGTTTAAACCTTTGTTACCATTGAGACACTTGTCAGTAAACCACACTTGAATGTTTTAACGAAAGAGACGTCAGGACCACAAGCGATGAAATTCTGTCCTCTAGGAATCAAATTCATCTTGAATTTGATCCCTAGAGGATCCACTGCGAGGAGACCACTGCTAACACATACTGCTACACTATGTAACATTTAAAGCATGAATCATATTTCCTTGTCTTTTAGTTTTTCTCTGGAGACTGAACGGAATTAGCAAAAGGTTACGTATTTAGTGACTAAATGTCAGTAAATTACGCGTGACGGTTTGTAGTTACACTGTTTTAGTAATCACAGTTTTAGGTCGTCAGAAGATAGAAGAGAAACTCCGTAATCGATGACTGTGAATAATTTATTTCCAAAAAAGGTCGTCTTATATACTATTTTACAAACTAACGCTAACAATAAAAACATGTACATTAAATTAGAATTAATATTTACAAAATAAAAATCCAATAAGAATCGAGGAATTTCAACCAATCACGTCACAGCACTGTTGTCGTATTATTTCCGCGAGCGGCGGGCGAGAACGCGCCGAAGGCATAAATATAGACGGCGTGCGGTTCGCGCCCCACGGGGGGTTCACGATTTTCGTGTCTCCTCGGGACTAGGGCTAGGAGTTTTTCCCCCCTCCCCCACTATATATTAGTCAAGATTAGTCCCATTAGATAGATATGATTCCTACCCTCGCAACGAGGGATGTCTGGGCTAAGTCCCTCACGGACCTCCTTAAGAGGCTCCTTAGTGACCCCAACCCTCATATAAGGGAAAATTATATGAGCATCGCGGAGCCCCTTATGGGTATCCTATCCGAGAAGGTATTCGTTCCGATCTCGCCGGCGAGTTCCGACCCACCCCCGTTAGTTCACTCTCAGGACTCACCTGCAAGTCCCGATGCATCTCCTATGGAGATTGCGGACGTGCTCTCCGAGGCCTCGGAGTACTCAGGAGCCTCTGACGCTACCTCTGACTCTGAGGAGTACACAATGGTAGGCAAGGGCAAGCGTAGGAAGGGCAAGGGCGCTAAGGCCAATAAGGCCAAAAACCCCGTAGCGGCTCGCTCTACCCCCACCCCACCCTCCTCTGTCCCCTTATCTCGCCCCGTTTCTCCTGTCGCTTCGACAGCTCCGGCCGCGTCTAGCCGCCCCGTTAGCCCTATGGCTACCGCCCCTACCGCCCCCTCTGCTTCTTCTTCCAAGAAGCTAAAGCCCCCGCCGCCTATCTTCATCCAAGATAAGGCGAAATGGACCGATGTTCAAGATGTGCACTGTGTTGCGCATCAATTACACCTCAGCCAAATCTACCCTACAGGGTATAAAGGTCACCGTCCCTTCGTCCTCGGACTTCAGGGACCTTGTCCGCAACCTTCGTGGGAGGCACGTCGCCTTCCACACCTACTCTCTCCCTGAGGAGAAGCCCACCCGCGTGGTGATCAGGCGGATCCCCAAAGAGATCCCATCCCAGGACATTCTGGACGACCTCACCTCCCAGAACGTCCCAGTCTCCGCCGTCCACCGCCTGCACAAGGCGAGGGGAGGTGACGAGTACGACATGGTGCTCGTCATCTGTGACCCCGTCGAGGGTCATCACCCCATTTTTAAAGTCAAGACCGTCTGCTCCTTATCGGGCATCCTCATTGAGCGGCCTCACCGCAACAAGGTGCTTTCCCAATGCCACGGTTGCCAACTTTACGGCCACGCCCAAAAGCACTGCTTCGCTCCTCCCCGGTGCGTCAAGTGCCTAGGCGATCACGCCACGGCCGATTGCTCCCGTCCCAAGGACAGGAACCTCTGTACCGAGCCACCCAGTTGTGTGCTATGCGGTCAGTCAGGCCACCCGGCCAACTACAGGGGTTGCCCCAAAGCCCCCAAACAATTTCCGGGTAAGCTGGCGAAGCGTTTTAACGCCCGCCAGCTGAGGGAAGCCCCCTCATCAGTCCCGATCCCCTCTGCTCAGTTGCCTGAGCGTCTCAGTCCCCAGAGACCGTCCCCCTGGAACGCGCTGAATCATCAGCGTGCTTTTCCAGCACTTGGTAGCCCCAAGGCCACCGCCCCCATGCCCGGGCTATTAGATAACCCGGTCCCTTGCCCTGCGCCCGTTCCAACGGCCGCTGCCCTAGCCTCACCAGCGCGCCCTCCCTCCAGGCCACTCGGCCCAGAGTCTGAGGATGCCGAGGAAAGCTCCTTCGACACCATAGCTAGGTTCGCGATCTTCGAATCCCCTGAGGCCGACCGCTTAGCGGCCGAGCTCAGAGGAACGAATGACATGAAAAAGATCAACATGATCTTTAAATCGTATCCTAGGATACGTGCAGCTCTCCGCGCGCTCTCTCACAACCAGACCGATAATGGATCTAACTAGGCCCTTAACGAGTACCCAACCCCGATCCCTTAGAGTAGGCTTTTACAATGCCAACGGCATTAGTGGACAACGCGATGAGATCGCCGCGTTCCTCCGCGATCATCAGATAGATGTCTTTCTTGCCCAAGAGACGTTCTTAAAGCCCCATCTCCGCAACCCCAAGATTGCAAACTTTCATATAGTTCGCAATGACCGTTCCCGCTGCCACAGAGGCGGCACGCTCATTTATTACCGTAAAGAACTGCACTGCATCCCAGTAGACTCACCCCCTCTAGAATCAGTACTTGAGGTTTCAATCTGTCGGCTAGGTATGACCGGCCACCAGTCGGTCCATATCATCTCTGCCTACATGCCCCCCGTAAATTCATCTGAGGACCATTCCCTGTTAGAGAAGGATCTCACTTCTCTCTTCGGCTTGAGCGAGTCCGTTATCATAGCGGGCGACCTCAATGCCAAACACCCTGCTTGGAACAGCATAACGACCAACCCGAGAGGGCGGGCGTTATTCGACCTAAGCGACTCCCTTTCTTTTGACCCTATCGCTCCTATGGAGCACACCCACTACCCCGACACTGTCGGTTTGCGTTCCGATGTGCTCGATATAGCGCTGCTCAGGAACGTCAGCCTCAGGCTGGACTCGATTGAGACGCTACACGAGCTTAACTCTGACCACCGTCCGGTAGTCATGCATCTCGTTTCTAGCTCGGGCCTCTTTGACCCCAGCCAGCCCCCTGCCCCTATTTTGATAACAGACTGGAAGAAAGTAAGCGATAAGCTGAAATCCGACATGTCTCCTCTCACGGACGGTATCCCCGATCACATAGTCTCAGTCGCAGACACGACGGCCGCCATCAACTTGTTTACAGATCACGTACAATCCGTACTGAAGGATTGTTCACGGGAAGTCCCAGCGATGAGCGATCACCGCTGGAAACTACCCGATGACATACGTGATCTGATAACCGAGAAGAACGCGGCCGTTCGTGCCTATAGCGTCTTTCCCTGCTATGCGAACAAGGCTCACATGCGCAGCTTGCAGCTTGCTGTAAAGCAGCGCACCAGTGAGTTTCGTTCGAATCGTTGGGACAAGGAGCTTAGCGAACTCGAGCCCACTCACTTAGCTTTCTGGCAACTGCAACGAAAGTTGCGTGCTAGCAGCGACGAGGTTACTATGCCTCCTCTCATTCGCCCCGATAAGAGCGTCGCCTTTGACGACTCTGAGAAGGCTGAATGCCTGGCCGACAGCCTGGAATCTCAGTGCACGCCCAGCTCTCTACCAGTAGACATGCGACATCTCGCTGAGGTGGACGCGGAAGTCGAACGTAGAGCCGCTCTCCCCCCAGCAGAAGACCCTGACTGTCCTCTTCCTTCAGTCACGCCCGACGAAGTGAAAGACATAATAGATAGGCTACAGCCTCGGAAAGCCCCTGGCGCCGATGGCTTCACCAATAGGGTGTTCAAAGTCGTCCCCTCTCAGCTCATAGTCTTGTTGGCGGCCATCTTCAATGGCGCCTTGAGCAATAACATCTTTCCCCAAGTGTGGAAAGAGGCCACCGTCATAGGTATTCCCAAACCGGGTAAACCTAAATCCGAGCCGACTAGTTATCGGCCGATCAGTCTCCTTAGCGCGCTCGGTAAAATCTATGAGAGGCTTATTTATAAGCGCCTCAAAGACTTTGCCGAGGCTAAGAGCCTCATTCCCAACGAGCAGTTCGGTTTCAGGACCGAACACTCGTGCGTCCAACAGGTCCACCGCATCGTAGAGCACTTGAGCGCTGGCTTCCAGCGTGGAGCGATGACCGGTGTGTTATTTTTCGATATAGCGAAAGCGTTCGACAAAGTCTGGCACAACGGGCTGATATACAAGCTGTATCAGCTCGGTGTGCCAGATCGTCTCGTGCTCATCTTGCGAGACTTTTTGGCGAATCGCACTTTCCGCTATCGCATAGGGAAAACCCTTTCTTCCCCCCACCCCATTCGCGCGGGAGTCCCTCAGGGCTCTGTCGTTTCCCCCCTCATATTCACTCTATTCACTTCAGATATCCCCAAGAGCAAAAAGGCTCACTTGGCCCTTTTCGCCGACGATACGGCAATCTATTATACTGGGCACGGCCAAGACGCCATCGCCCGTCAGCTCCAAAAAGCAGCCAATGCTTTAGGAGCCTGGTTCCGTAAGTGGCGAATCGAGGTTAATCCCGATAAAAGCCAGGCAGTTCTATTCCATAAGGCGCGTCTCAAACGTCCCGTCCCCTCTCCGATCACTATGTTCGGCAAGCCGATCCCTTGGGAGAAGCAAGCCAAATACTTAGGAGTCATTCTCGACAACCACCTGTCCTTTGCTGCGCATATAAGAGCAGCCCGCGACCGGGCTGCCTTTGCCATGGGTAGGCTCCATTTTATGATCACGGCAAAGAGCAAATTGTCACTTAAGTGCAAGTTGCGACTCTATACCGCCGTCATCCGTCCCATTATGACATACGCTTGTGTCACTTTTGCCCATGCCCACCCGCGTCATCTGCACCGGATGCAGACCCTTCAGAACCGTTTTCTCCGTAAGATTACCGGTGCCCCCTATTATGTCCGTAATGACAGTCTCCACTTAGACCTTAGGATCCCCACCTTAGCTCAGTTTATGAAACGTCTTTCCAAGCGTTTCTTCGATACCGCTATCAAGCATAGGAACCCCCTGATCGCATCGGCCGCCCGATACGAGCCCTCGCGTATTAGCATGGTTCGCCGTCCGCGACATGCTCTCACCACCCCCGATGACCCCATCACCCTCCTCCAGGAGAGCAGTAGGGAAACCAGCACATTGCGAAAATACAAATACAGACCGCCATGTTTCCGTCCTCGCCGCCGAGGCCCGACGCGACGCCCACGTTCAAGGCCTTAGATTCACTTTTAAGGCATCCACAGGGAATAGTCCGGTTAAGCAGTAGCCAGCCTCAGAGGCTGAACTGCGAGATGCCATCACCAAAAAAAAAAAAAAACAAAGTTCGCGCCTCAGTGTAAGGAGTTTCCACCGTCGAGTGAAGATGCAGTGATGTTGTGTTGCGGATCGAGTTGACGGAAGATGAAGACACGCTGACCAAAGACTAGAAGAGTGGCCTCACAGCTCCTGACACTCCCATTTCCTTGCAGAATTCGTCAAAAACGTTAAACTAGTTCTTATCAGAGCGTCAAAACGTGGCTTAGTTCTTATCAGAACTGTGTCCTTCCATATTTCATATCAGAACGTCGAAGACGTAGTAACGGGCTGTGATCAGTGGTGGCTACAACAGTATACAGACGCCAAGCACATCAAGTTACTAGAATCTGTTAAACTTTAATAGATTTTCAACTTTATCGCTAAAACTTAATGCAGGTTCAAGGTTGATTGGGAAAATTTGATAGTTTCGGGTAGCTTGATATGCTGGCGTCTGTCCAATGCTATCGCGTATGAATTCGCCACTAGAGGCGCTAGTGTAGCGCGAGGTCACCGTAATGTCAGATGTCATTTTTAAATGTTTCATGTTTGCTAATTTTAGGAAGAATATTGTAAACTTTTTATAAAGTTATTGGTACTTTAAAGTATGGAATAGAATTATTGACATGGCCTTACTGGAAAGGGACGCCATCTAGTGAGCTCAAAAACGATAGCCCTCATTGTCTAAACATCACAACAAAATGTCCTTAAATCAGTGTCGAAGTGAGAATCTATGATCTGCTTAAAGCAAGTCCGAAAGAAGTTCCGATTGACTTAAATCCTGTTAGACCAGTAAGTTGCTACCTGGACAACACTAGATAAAACAAGTAAATTCGAGCCCAAATTGAGTGCAGCTACTTGAGTGAGTAATTTCGAAACGAACACTTCAAAGAACAACCGGAGTAAACATCGACAAAAAATCTCTGCATTTCTTTTTTTTTTACTGTCGAGGGACTCCAATAATACCCGATCAGTGTATAGCCGCTGCACAGCTCTTTCGTTGGCTATCATTTACTGAAATTCCAATTTTGTTGTAGCACATTTCAGAATTTTCAGATCACACCGAAACTGCCTAATCGAGAACCGGGTCATACCTGTCTATACGCGGTTTAGTAGAACATTATTATTGCACGAAGCCACCACGTGAGATTGGAACACAGCTGGCAACGTGGAAAAGGTTCACTTTTATTATTGGGTTAATTTACAAAAAAACGTTACGCGATCGAATGTGAGAGGTGTTTGTGAAGGGGTTAGGTTGAAGGATCCTGTTTATTGTTGGGTTTACTCGGATAATACCCTGCTTTGTTTATCTTTTTGTTTCATAACCAGAGATCCGAATAGATAGAGTTTATTTGCCTTAACTTCGAGGCAATAAGTAATATTATTATGTGGATAATACCTCCATTACTCTGTATAAAATCCCTGAATGATATTTTTAAGTTCCGAAATAAAGCTGTTAAATTAGAGGGTGTTATTGTCCGGAGAGCCATGGAGCGTTCCTTGGTCGGCCCAAAACTAGAAGACTGAGTTCCGAACGTCAAAATCCAGAGACGTACAAAGGTCTTCGATTGGAAATCGTGTTCTGGAACTCAAATGGTAGGTACGTATAAATTGCAAACACGAACACCTCCATTCAAACACTATCTGTCATTGTCCGGTGTCTGCATTGCATCCGCTCCGCAATTTTTCTGTAGGTACCAGTTCAACTAATTTTCAAAGTCGATTCAAGAATTTGCAATTAGCATTTAAACCGAATGGTTTCAAAGTTTGACAAAAGATTCGATTCCTATACCAAGAAAAACAAAAGACCTGAATAACCTAAGTTCAGAAAGGTTACTAAAACATAGACTAGCATACCACAAGGGACACTCCCTGTCAGCGGGGCACTTAGAGTGATGCAGAGCTATACGTGTCTGGTTTAGTCTGTGGGAAACACAAGTGTACACACATTACGTCACCAAGTCCTTCCCAACTTTTATTCTACAGTTATTTTATTTTTTAAATCGGCCAAGTACAAGTCGGACCCGCGCACGAAGGGTTCCGCACCATTATTAAAAAAAAAAAAAACACGTTTGTTGTATGGGAGCCCTTAAATGTTTATTTTATTCTGTTTTTATTTGTATTTGTTGTTATAGCGGCAACAGAAATACATCCTCTGTGAAAATTTCAACTGTCTGGCTATCACGGTTTATGAGATACAGCCTGGTTCAGACAGACAGACAGTGGAATCTTAGTAGGTTAGTAGGGTTTAATAGGGTCCCGTTTTTACCCCTTGGGTACGATACCCTAAAAATTATCATTCAGTTTACCTAAATATGCTACATCTAACTATAGGAAGAGACTGTCACACAGTAGCTGATGACAGGGCTGACGCTTCATAAAGGCGATCTATTTAAACTTTTTATATTTCTTAAAAATGCCTTGCATTGTTCCTTATCAACATTGTGGTACACTTGTTTAATTCTCTAATAAAACACTTCTTTTACAATTTAATGTTTTATGTAGTGTATTTTTGGTGAAACGGAACGCAAGTACAAAACGCATAGATTCCGGTAGTGACGTCAAATACTATCTATACTAACAAATAATAATAAATGTCAAAGAAACACTTTAAGTTGAAAAGTACTTAAAGTTTCACTAACATTTTACTATAATATTGTTATTGCAATTTTTGCTTGAATAAAGCACATACAATTTAGTAAAGCTATTCTACTATGGGCAAAAAATTAGATGCATGTTCCATATTACGAAACGCTTTGAAACCAATTGCCGCTTTTTCTATCTGACTAGTCGGAGTTGTTTCTAACGAGAAGTATACTGACCCTGGTATCAATCATAATTACTTGAGTTTAAGTTATTACAAACAACCATTTTTTATGCAATAGACAAAAATTTGAACGAACCGACAAAAAAAGTAAAAGTAGCATACTAACTTATGACAGTTCTAACTTCAAGCAATGACTACAGAACTACAGATTATAAATCGTAACTTAAGTTATTACTTTTACTCAAATAATCACTTTGACTTGCTTAAAGATACGGGTGTTAGACAATCAAAGAACAAACTAATATCAGATTTCGATGAAGGCTGTTTAATATTAATATCAATCATTTGCGATATTACGTTCCATTGTTTATCGTAAATTACAGAAGCCTTGAGACTAAAGACTGCTAAGAGAAACAATTAGAAATCTGACTCGAACGCGTTTGCGTGCTACCCAAACAATTAGAACCAAACCTCTCGGCTGGGCCGGGAGTCAATTAGCAAGATTATCGTTCATTCGCAAAACTTGCATCAATTAGGTCATCATGGGCGCCTAGTGTTTTACAATGTTCAACAAAAAACTACTTATTGATTCCTTTTGTTAGTGAATTGGTAAAAGGTTACGTACTCTTTCTTTTCATGGCTTGAAAGAAATCGATCACAGCTTCGCCGTGTTTTTCGAGCAGTAGCGTCTGTACTGTTAGTATTTTCGTAAATTCGTCCAGTATAGGTAGTACTGGATCATAATTAAGCCCTATTGAAGATTATTTTTAACACAGAAAACTCTGCTGGGATATGATGAAACTCTGACGTAGACGGTTTTCGAAAATAACCTGTCCAAAAACAAGTGACCGGCAACAGTGTCACCAGTGTCAGAAGAATGGTTTTTCAGTCGTTAACCCCAGCCCAAAATGATGAATAGAAATTAACCAACAATGAACCTTGAAAGGCTGACTAATATAGCTTAGTTTTACAACCAGCCATTGACCTTTACAAAAGTATTCTCTAACAGTAGGTACGATGCACGCTCCATGAGAAAAAAAACACAGCACTACTATAAAATATGTAGCTTTTAATTCTAAAATGAAATATTTAAAACAATCATAACGTTGTACACTTTTAACTCACTTCAACTAATTGGTTAAGTGGATTACGTTGAGCTCAGCTCTCGTGCTAAAGTATCTATGTTATATCTAATTGCGACCGAAATCCACGTGTATTGCACTGTTGGATTATATAAAACCCTCAGCATGGATTAATGATGTATAAAATAATAGGTTTATGACATGATTTTATGATATCGAATTCTAGTATTTTTTGGAAGAAATTCGTCGTGCAATTGCGAACAATGCATGCAATGGCTGTTACAGTCTGATGATGATAATCTTGGCAGTTGTTTGATTTAATCCACTTTTGGTTGCAGAAACTAATCCTATGGTTACGGGCAGTGATGTTTGAGAAAAGCCCTGCGATCCAATGGGCCCTTCAAAAGGTTGTTGAAGAGTCAAGAACATAAGGCTACTCTATAAATGTGTGTGATTGCAATTCACTACAGTGTCTACAGATAACCTGGCCCCTATGTTCTTTCAACATCCAGAAGGTAAAAACTACATTAACAGTAAAAACAGCAAGTCAATGAAACTCCAAGTGTTCGCGGTATGCGCTCGGGCCGCGCAACCCAATCCGCGCATCCAAGATGGCGGGCATAGAGCACTGCGCACACGCCGTGTCCGTTACGCTTGACCACTGAAGCGCGAACAGTTTTTTTTTTCTACATAAACATTGTTCGCAGTAGAGAAATCGACGGCCGTGACTGCCGCCATTGTTGTACGAAGCAAAATGCAGGGAATATTAGAGCGTGATACGGTAAAATAACGTATAAATATACAATACGTGCATATATAATGCCTACGCGGGATGAGGTGACATTTTAAGTTTTTTTGTTTTGCCTATATTGTCACACTTTTGACAAAAGCTTTTCTCAATACCTCGAAAGAACCCTCGCAGTTCGTGTACAGGTTGTCTGGCCCCCTCTTTCTGGGCCGGATTCGACGGCGATACTAATTTAGATTACAAAAGCAACAATCCAAGTTGAAAACTGATTCTCAGAACGCTGGACTAATTTTGTTCAAAAGTTGTGTGCTATATGTTCAAACACCTAGAACACTATAAATGCTTTTAGTATCGAGGCACTAATCAATTCGTCGCTTCCCCATCCAATATTTCCCTTGAGTGTTTTCAGATGCAACTAAGGAAATCTAAGGAAACCTCGGGTTGACCACGCATGAGCGCCGTCCACCTTAAGTTCTCAATTTAAGGAAATGATAATATTCCTTCCGATTATCATGCCTAGCCATGAATGAAATGTTATTGGAAGAAAAAAACCTATAGTTCTTCTATACTCTGATCGGGGCACGTGCCATATATGAAGATAAATAATGCCGTCCGTTGTATAAAGGTTTGTCTGACAGCAAGGTTGGTAGCGGAACTGATGGCCCAGGGTGCGCCGGACGTAGCTACTTAAGTATTGTCCCTGGTATCGTAAAGGATGTTCAAATGATGTAGTAAGCGACAGCAAAATCATTGGGGCATGTTAGATGGTTATTATGATTTGAGGCATAAGTGATTGGGGAAACATAGAAACGGGAGGAGGCTCTTACCCAAGCTTGGGAGAGCATAGCAGGATAGATTAATAAAGATGAGATAATGCTATGCGTCAAGTATCGTCATAAGTTTCGAGCTAATAGTGCAACATTATCGCCTATCTCCTAATGGTCTCTAGGGCGGTTAATATCATCCACCAACCCGTAAATCCCAAGAAGGCCAGCGTGGTGGATTACGGCCAGTTACCTTTTGCAGAGAGATGGAGGCCTGTGTCTCAGAAGCGTTATGCTACACTCATAATGTCACAATTCGAATAAAACGAGCAAAACCACTTACATCATTTCTTTCCAACAACGTTGTGTACGAAACCCGTTTGTTTATCGCTTCCGGTTGATTATCCTTTGTTCAAGCCTGTTCAGGCGCATCTATTCAAATTACACGATACTCATGCGCATACCCGATGAGCCCGCATGTAATGTAGGAGTCAGTATCGATCGTACTAAGTTAAACTTAGGTACTTTGATACTGCGGTTAGATTTTATCGTTCACTTGATGACCCCTGATAGTAGGAGAGAAGTTATTGCGGAATTGCTGTGGCGTGCTTAGTTTTGGATTTTGCGAACGTATCTTGCTGGTTAATTGGTTAAGTTAGTTTTAATTATATGAGCTTATTGGGAATCCGCTGGATGCGAGACACACGGGACCGGTCAATGTGGCGACACTTGCGGGACGCCTATGTCCAGCAGTAGACGTCTTTAGGCTGAAATGATGATGATGATGCATGAGCTTATGGAGCCCTGGTTGAAAGGAAGCCAGAATGTAACGTTACAGTTTCCTAGGGGAGGGAAACTGTGATGTCACAATAAGTTACTTACCTACCTATTCTGGAGGAGAGTACGGGTTAAAAGAAATTAAGGGAAACAATAACAGAATTTAATAATCAAGGTACAACCTACCTTAAAGGGCCTAACTAAACTGAACTGGAGCTAGCTAAACCCTCACTAGGCCAGAGAATCTGGTGAACGGAAATGAATATAAACGTAGGATCAGTCTTCGTCTAGAGCTGAAACGAATCACACTTTCGTCTTCAAACTTATAAGAGTGATTAGAGGAACTAACCCTCATCTGAGGTTTATAAGTCAACCTTCCAATTCACTATTCCTAACGGAAGTAGCTATAAGGTAGGTACTTCAGTTATCATTACTGGTCAAAGATACCAAGGGTTTGGCTTCCTTTCTCCATTACGAAACGAGCTTTCACGGTAAAAATAAAGACAAGAACTGCAATCTGTCTGTCATTTCGGCCAATTATGTGAGGTTCAAGAGTCGATGAAATTGCACCATCTAAACATAGGTTCAATGGGTATTGGTAAGATCGATGGACATAAGAGATAGCTTTTCGTCTAGTGCTTACAAAAGTCGCAGTTTCTCTCAATCAACAGCTACCTATAACTGTACGGATGTTCCGTTTTCCTGTATATCGTAGGTACTTACTTATCCAAATATAGACATATATTAGGTATACGAGTACGTTATGTCATTATGTGATATGATGTTTCTACCGAGACCGATGGAGAATCGTGAAGACTCATGTCGTTGTTATTATATCGGCGTAAGATGGCCTTCACCAGAAATGGTCATCGAATAAGTGGACCAGCTGCTTCAATATCACCAGGATTGAACCGGAATATAGCAGTTCGTCGTGGATGTGGTATTGACAGCGGCTCTCCTTTATAATTTATTGTCAGAAGGCAGCCCAGTTTGGCATAAGTATGCTGCTCTGTGAGACAGCCTTCAGGCATATACAGGGTGTAATAAGTACATCAAACTAAGTAACTTAACGCAAACATTATTGCTGATTCTCTGTGCTCCAGGCATCGTTGCGACTGTATTCTACTCTTTGGTTGCGACGCTCCGCTAGAATGTCTCAGTGACAGTCATCAGCTAGTGTCAAACTGTCAAGCTTAGAAATACGACCTCTCCGGTGGTTTCTAGTAACTTCGTCACAAACATACAGCGCCACTTGCTGCGTCGTCAAATAATATCCAAAGTCTATTAAATAGTAAATATTATATAAAGTCTATTCTATTTCGACAGTTATCATCGTTCATATCCACCAGCTGTAGGTAAGGCAAATAGCAAAAATCGATGGTAAAGTACTAAAATATTAATCCGCTGTTACAAACGTACAAAACGTTACAGACGTACAAAGGCAATTGCTTATTAATGAGCCACAAGTGAAGAATACACGTTTGATTGGGCCATGTGTGTGTATTCCCACAAATAGCGAGTCATAGACAAAGGAATATCGATTGCAACTTCTATAATTTGTTTGAAACTCTTAATTTAAGTCTGGAAGTAGGTACATATAGCTATAGCTTATTGCATTATTTATTCAAAAGTAGGCAATCTTTTTTTTTTTAATGACCGCATTGGAATTGTATTAAGTAGGTAAGTAGTTTAGAAATTGCGGGTTCGATTCCCGGGTCTGGCAAATTGTTATTGGGTTTTTCCATCAGGAATATCTCAATAGCAGCCACGGAGTTTGGATTTGTGCCCGGTTGATGGCAATAGGCTCGCCCCCTATTTCATGGGACGAAAACGTAACTGGCGCAATGTGGGTGTACCTACTACTAAGTAAACCTCTGCTAAACATTTAGATATTACGTCGTTACGGTAGATACTTCATTAAAAAGCCTAAAAAGATCTGTGCCTATCTTGGGCTACATATTTTTTATTTTATTTGTATTGTTATCAGGTTAATAAACCATATTTTTTTTAATTGATTTAAATGTATTTCGAATCTACACTAATATTTTAAAGGGGTAAAGTATGTAAGTTTGGGTGTAAGGGTATTCATCTTCGAAACTACTGATCCGATTCCGACCATTCTTTCAGTTGTACCTAATGGAAAGTTACATTATCCCCGGCTATACAGCGTGTAACAGAAAGGGTATAATCATATGGAATACTGTGGTATGTAACTGAACAACTTTCTGTATGGGACCACCATCGAAATCGTAAAAAAATAATCAGCTGTCCCATACATTTGGGTCGAGTAAGTATTGAAATTTTGTATAGGACAGCTGATTATTTTTTTACGATTTCGATGGTGGTCCCATAGAGAAAGTTGTTCAGTTTGATGGTCCATACCACAGTATTCCATATGATTATACCCTTTGTTACACGCTGTATATAGCACCTTCCTATACATATTTAAAGTGAAGCCGCGGACAAAAAAGTAGATTTTACGTATATCCACGTGTAGAAACTTAAAAAAATATTGGACCTAATAAACACGTTAGTCTAAACAATCTAATTATTAGGTTGTACGCCCAAAAAAATTCAAATAATATGTAATTTTTCATGCGTACAACACAAAGCTTAGGAGATTTCTGTCTTTGTACACTTATCTTCAGAATGTATAACCATCTTCATTTAAAACAGTAAAAGGTGCCCAATGCTGGGTAAGTTAAAGTTTACTCACATTTGTTCTACTTTGATAACGCCTTTAACAGTACTTTCCACTCGCTTGTTTTAGTTTTTTTACTGCTTGGAGCACGCAACAATATTTCTGACACGAATGTCGTCTACTGCCGTTTCTTTATTAACATTTAAGTACTTATTTACCTAGTAGATACCTAGTAGGTGGAGTATACTTGCCTGAAGATATTAAAAGACTGAAATTAAATTCTTTTTTTTTATTCTTACCGACTTCGAAATTAGAATATTCTGTAGGTATAGGTACGACCCGTACCTATGTTTGCATGATCCGAATTTTATCAAATTCTGAAAAAAAATATGTACTTACCTACATTACATGGACACTTTTAGTTTAATTAAAAGTGTCCAACTATTATTTAGCAGCTAACGCATCAGTTGTTTTTGACTGCTAGAGGGAAAGTAGGTCTAGGGCAGTTCTAGTTTTTGCTCATGTAGCTATTTTATCTGTTTGCAGTTGCAAATGGCCTAAGAACCCGCTCTTAGTGCATCATGCTGCATCTTCTAAAAGGCGACAATGAAGGGACATCGATGTGTAAACTTTTAAGTACCACATTATTCTCCACATGATTCTAGAACCCCTAGCGTCGGCGGTTTTGTATGTCTAGAGTCATGTGCTGACTGAATACCTACCTACCTACATGATATCAGTTTGCTGTTTAAGAAGATATCCCTAAGTACAATACCAGACACCTTTTCAGTAATGTAGCTACTTGCCTAATAAATAAAGTAGACCTAGGTACCTACCTAGCTGCCTAGGTACCTACCTGACTACATGACTTGTCGTGATGGATAATTTAACAACGTCACCGTCGTCTTATGTATTATTCAAATACTTTTCATAAAACTTTGTTTGGTTGATGTTAAGTTGAAGGGGTCTTTTTACAAGCTTCGGTCTATTAAAAATTCTGGACATCGAAATGATATGTGGAGCTGTTTGTTCTAAGAAATTAATTAGGACACTCGAATGTTTTTCTTGTCTAGCAGAATTAAGAAAAACAATTTCACATGCAATCGAACACCTTCGATACTTAATAAGTTAAGAAGCATTGTCGTAGTCTAGTCAGACAGGAGATGGTATTAGGTTTGAAAATAGAAAACTAACTTAACTCTGCATTATCTTTCTCTTAAAGAAAGTACCGAAAGTACAAATGTTGTGCGGTGTGCCGGTTCTCGATATTATTAATCATCGAGCACCGGCCCAAATTCATCACTATCTATCCGCGGAAAAACTGCTAAAGGTCTTCCCCAGAATTGCGACACGTTAATGCACTACTTAAGCGAATTCGCCAAAATCAATCCACTTTGCGAGGAGCCTAACTAATAAGTTACAAACTTACAACAGTAGTGAAATGCTATCAGGTAAAAAAGGCTCATTACAAATCAGTTTTATTTTAAATCCGCTTATCTCGAAAAACCCTTGAAATTACAATAATCAACACATACACAACATCACTCTTTAAATGAAACAAAGCCTATAAAAATTCTACACATTCATCTTCAAGTTATCTATACGAGTGTACCTAAGTCCTAAATGTCAATAGTAATCTGCCTAAGTAGGTAGACACCCACTATTAGTGTACCTATTTCTGGCCAACAAGAGGTCGTGACAAACTGGTGGAAGGAACGTCGATAGCTTTGAATGTTTGATTCCGTCTGCAAGGGGTGAGCGAGACTGGATTGTAGTTACATAAATCCTTCGTATCAAATCTCAAATAAGTACCTACCATTGATGTATAATAATATCAAATGATAGGTACTAATCAGAATTGGGCTTAGTCATTAATATTTTCAATCAATTGACGAATCAAACTAAAATCGAGTAATCATTAGTTATTTGTTTCGATTGATTTTTTAACTAAAAAGTTATTTTTCATTTTTAAAACGAGGCAATAAAATATTATCCAGAAAATGAACCGACCTTATTGCTTTGTGTCTGTAGTTACTAGAAGGTAGGTAACCTTCTAGTAACTACAGACACAAAGCAATAACATTTTAAACTCTTAAAAATTACTTTCTTTCAATTTAAAATAAGTCTAATCAGGATACTTTTCTGTTTATTACCACATTCTATCGCTGTTTGTGTCACTACCCTGGAAAGGGTCTACAGACATCACACAAACTAACTGATGATATGTTTGAGAAAAGAGTCGTCATGAAAAGCAATTAAATTTTTTCATCATGGGTGACATTTTCGTGGTTTTTGGGGTCGCTGATAATGAAAATGATGTCAAAATGAAAATCCAAGATGGCGCCGACGAAAATTTTCAGCGTCATGGGTGTCATTTTCCGAACAATAATAAACATGTCAGCGTAATTGCTACACCGCGCTCTATGCCTTGAATATTTTATGTATTACCTAAGTAAAACAGTCAGTACGTCTCGGACAGCATTTCAGGCGCGACTCAATCTCATCTCATTAGTTTTAATCGCTATCCCATTCGTATAACTGAAATATAGTTATCTTTATAATCTTTAATCTTAGTTTTTCTCAATCTCACCCCAACCCCGAACCATGGTCCTTCGAGTCATCGGAGCGGGACCATCCCGCGTGTGTCTACTACCTGAACTGTGTGAGTGTCTCGCTTGGAACTTATTACCAGACCCTGGTAAACAGCCATCCTGCTGATCCTGATTGAACCTGGTTTTTACGAAAGCATCGCGTCATCTCCTCGCGCTGTTACTCCAGGTTTGTTCTTGCAGCCATCGCAAGGACATTTGATCCCCAAAGAACAGCAGCCTTCAGCACAAGTAAGGTCCCTTTTTTACCTTTATAAGTTGAATATGGATGACATTCTAGCAACCCAACAACAATCGAAGCCGTAGATAGGCTCTTCACCAATTTCAAGAAGGATGGTGCAGAGCGCAAGACCTCAGACTACTTACGTCGTCGATTAGCTACCTTGGAACAATACTTTACAGAGTTCCATAATAATCATATGACGTTGATATCATTTGGTGATCAATCTCATACATATTTCAGTACTAATCAATACGACCAATTGAAGGAAAAATATAACAACATTAAAACTACTATTCAAAGCTATAACCCTCTCGCAAACAGACCGCAAACGCCTGTATTGAAACCCCCTACGTTCCAACCTACTGCGGAATCTCAAACCTCGAACCTCGCATCTCACGCTGCTTCTAAAACCCCTGCTCTTGAAGAGAGTAAAGCCGAAGGTCTCTTCAAAAAGCAAGCTACCAACTTTAAGGCTTTCTTGAGAACACCTTCCAATATCGACCTTGATCTCATCACGGAAAAAAGGGAGTTTGAAGATATCCTGAAGACTATACAATCTCGTTGGGCGGCTATTGACTCGCTTCATTAAAAAACGAAAACGAGTATGGCGGATCAAACCCCGAGTACGAAGAGCAATTTACTCATTATGAGAATAGTACATTTTGATATAAGTGGGGAAACTTTGTTATTGCATTCGAGCGCGGAATTAACACCCGAGCTGCAGGCGAGGGTGTTATGGAGCCGAGAACTGCAATAACAAATCCCCCCACGCGTATCAAACGACGTTTTTCAATACACTTTCGAAGAAATAAAATATTAAAACATAAAGTATTTCTGTCAGGAATTATTTTGAAATTATGAGTTAATTTGGTTTTTTTCCGCGCTTTGCTTTCGCCAGGCTGAAGAAGAAGCAAAGGTATGATGCCCCTATACAGCCTAATATGAAAAGAAGAAAAATCAAATATTTTTACATGTAAAACACAAATAAATGTTAATTTGTTCATAAAAGTTAATATTTGTTTTACATAATCATGTATATCTATAATATTCTATTTATAAACACAATTTAAATACTAAAAAAGTATTGACGCCGTATAGACGCATATCTCATTGCCGAGATTAAAAAAAAACAATCACCACCGATTAAAGCTATTCATTCATTTGCTGTCATTGAACCCATTTGGACTTATCTGTGGAAATTTTTATTTCCGCACATATGCGGAAAAATATTAATAATCCACGCGTGTGAAAAACAATGCATGTTGAACCTAATCGTAGTTCGTTAAGAACCAGTTTTCGAGAAAGTGTATTGAAAATATTATAACAAAATCAAGAAAGACATCAATAAGAAAATGTGGTCCGTGGCGCATATTGAAAAATCTACTCCTAAAATTGAGACAGTCACCTTTGAGGGAAACTACAATAAGTGGATTTCGTTCAAATATCTTTTTACCGAAGCAGTGCACAACAACCCCTCTTTGTCAAATGCACAAAAGATGCAGTTTCTAAAGAGTAAGATCCTGAAAAATTGATCCAACACCTCCAAATAAGCTCCGACAATTATCCTGTATGCTGGAATATCTAAACCATCGTTATAATAATAAACGACTGATCTTCACCTCTTATCTTAACAATCTCATGAATATTTCTGCAAACCAGCAACAATCATCAAATTATATAAAACGCATTCACGACACTACTTACGAGAGCGTGAATGCTATCAAGAATCTAGGAGTCGATGTATCTTACTGGGACTCTTTCCTGGTATGTATATTGTCTCAAAAACTGGACTCAGATACATACGAGGATTATCTGCAAGCCATAAAATCCCCGCGAGAGTTACCCGTCTTAGAAGATTTCCAAAATTTTTTGGAAACTAAGTTTATGATGCTGGAAACTTCACGTAAGAAGATTGAAAATTCCACGCAGAAATCATCCCAATCTCAATCAAATATTAATAACAAACCATCATTTTCAAAGGGTTCCAATTATCGAAATTATAAATAACAATCCTAAAACGAATTACTTGATATGAGTAAACTGTAAGACAGAGAGAGAGAAGTCAATTTATATCCTAACACATGTCTCACTCAGTCTCATGCGCGTGGATAATGCCCTCGCGCTCGTACCCACAGAGGCATTAAAATTGAGTTTAGGGTATGATTGGCCCCTTGGATCGGTCTGTCTTCTTGTAAAAGGTTTTAAAATAGTTGTCTGATGAGCATAATATATAAAAATGGAGCATCAGAATTTACGTGAAGTTAAGTAAATATTTTGGGAGCTTTACAGCGTCTGCAAAGCAATACGGCCGGCGAAAAGTGTCTGGGAGTATTGGCGACTTATTTTTAAGGATATTGCCTAACCTAAACTATACGTAAAAACCAGCTTTGAGAATTTAAGTGAGGTAAGTAATGTTTTTATGTACTTTGATTACCTGATACCTGAAAATTGGCCGTCTAAGCAAGCTAGCAGGTAGGCATGCGTTCTTAGTACCTACATACTAACACTACTCAATCGTCCACATTTCCTTCGTCAGAAAATACGTGACGTCTGGTGAACTCTGGTGGCCCTGGGATCTTATTCAACTCCAACGATCATAGAATTCATGCATGTCAAAAATTATTGGAATTGCAACCTAATGAACGTAAAAATACTGTTGCTAATTTGGAACTTTTTTGGGGTCGCCGATAACGACATAGAGATATACCAACACACGGTTTCTGGCGGTCTTTCGCGTAACAGAGAAATGTGTTGGTTTATCATCAGAAAAACAAGAAAAAACGGTTTCATTCAATCTATTAGTATCCTATTAAGTAGTTAATTATAGATTCCTACTTTATCATGTGTAACTTAGTGCGTACCAATGATAATGAGCACATAACGTGTAGGTAAGTAGGTACCTATTAATGAATACCAATAGGAATCTGCACCTGTTTAGTGTACATACGTGCCCTAAGTAACAAAGACGGGCGGCACGGTTGGCGCTAGGGTTGCCAACTATACTTTATAATAACGTATCCTACTTTATTTTTGGTAAATATACTTTTGCATAAAACAAAAGTAAGTGAAAATACTCTAATTTCAATCTTTACTGTGATCCGTAAAATGAAACACTTTTATGGATAATTTCTGAATTATTATCGCTACTTCTAAGGTGAAAGCGTCAGGGTAGCCCGCGAAATGCAATTTTCTTACTGGTGACGCTATCTGCTTGTCTTACTTATAATTCTACCACTCATCATCATATGACGTAGATCATAAGAACAGGCGACGATATTATTCCCATCTCTTTCCCTCTCCCTTTCCGCTCGCCTGCCTGAATCGGCGGGCCTCACGGTCACGCGTCACGCCACTTCATCTTTAGACACGTAATCGACCGCCGCGCCGCTGCGTTAACGCAGCTGCTGCAGGTCAATCGCTTCCGCGGGAATCGAGTCATACAAGCGACCCCGGGGTCCATTAGCTAACGTTTTTTGCAATTAGGTAGCAGGTCAGTGTCAGGTTGTATGTTGATGAAACTATGATTCGCGTCCGTAAGACATAAGTGTTACAGAATTATAATCATTAAAACCATCAATACAACCCCCTAAGTTCATTGAATCCCATTTAATAACTATTTCATGAAAATGCCATTCAATGGAGTTAAATGAACACTACACACAATGATACTTAATTGGGGACCTATATACAATTGTAAAAGCTAAATGACCAACAGAAACACGAAACTATAGAAATTTATTTACATTACAGTTTTTTCAGGAATTAATTTAAAATGGCGAGAAGAGAGGAACAGATCATCTATTAATTAATAAAACAATGAGTTACTTGTTTATTTCATATTAAATTGGGATTGTAAAGATCAAGAAAAAACTGTTAGTTAGCGTGTGCTAGAAGCACGCAAAAGTATGTTTTCGAGAGAATAAATAAACAATTTTTTTTTTTGCATAGTACTTTTTTTTTCCAGATACTTTATTTTTTCCTACTTAAAACATGTTATACTTTTTTTTTTTTCAAAAAAAGTTGGCAACCCTTGTTGGCGCAGTAGCTGAGCGATTGGCTGCTGCGCTGCGTGTCGCGGGTTCTATCCCCCACGGAACAAATATTTGTATGATCTACAGGTAGTTGTTCCGGGTCTGGCTGTTTGTGTATGTGAGTTTAAATGTTTATAAACGCACCCACGATACAGGAGAATTCCTAGTGAGAGGGAATGTTTAAAAAAAAAAGATATTTAATACTTAAGTAGCAATGATATTATATAGAAAGATACGCTACGTTCATACTGAGCGGCGTTCAAATATCGTTGCGTTGTTACGACTGCGATAGTTAATACGGAACGTATGGTACAGAAAGAGATAGCTATCTATAATGAAGTACTTTAATGACGTCAATGGGTTGCATTTGTCTGCAACCATAGTGCCCAACCACCGCGCGCTAGTGTGATATCTACCTCTTCTTATTTATAATATCATTACTTAACCAAACAAAACATAAAATAACGCCCGCTTTTCCCAAAGGGTTAGCCAGAGCCGTTGCCTTATAGGTCACCTCTGCCGCAAAGGTGACCATAGACATAGGTCTAACTACTTAGTTACCTACTATAGATTAGGTAACTAGTTACACCCACATTACGTAAGTTATGTTTAAGTCACATGTAATAGGGGCAAGCCTATTGCCTCCAACCGGGAATAAACCCCGACTCCGAAATTACTACTGAGAAATGGAAAAACCCAATAAGACTGTGCCCGACGCGGGAATCGAATCCAGGACCTCATGCTCAGTACCACTTACAACCACTAGATCAACGTATTTCACTAGTGGAATTAGAGTAGATAATTAGATGTGTAATTACAGTATCGGCCAGTGGGTCGTCTTAGGGGCGGATCTTCAATGCGTCGATTACCTAACTAATTACATTGTTACAAAAATAATGACGTAGAATTAAAAGTAGACATTAAAGCCGGTTAGGTATGGGTTGTTTTGTTACCTAAGTAGGTACCTAATATGTATTCTTCAAGGTAGCCAAAGTTGTTTCGGGAGGTTCCTGCACCTAATCGGGCGGGAGGAAACGCCCCCGGGCGTTTTTGTCACCACTGCGAGAGTCGACCGGAGGACACGGTGGAGCACACTGTGCAGGTCTGCTCCGCTTGGGCTGAGCAACGCCGTGTCCTCGTAGCGGCAATCGGCGGCGGCGACCTCTCGCGTCCGGCCCTGGTTCAATCCATGGTCCGGAGCGAGACGGAATGGGACGCCGTCACCTCCTTCTGCGAAGCAGTCATGCTAGCGAAGGAGGTGGCGGGACGTGAGAGGGAGAGAACCTCACGTCCCAGCCGCCGCGGGAGACGCACCGGGCGTCGGGGGCCACGTGGTGGCCCCCGGCCACCATAGGCGCGGGCCTGTGGACGGTGAGCTATGGGCTAGCTCGCCGTCCGTCCGTCTTATGACGACAGGCCGTGTCGACGGCGCGTTCGTGTTCCACGCGCGCCTCAAAGAGAGTCAGCAAACAGGAAGGGGTCCGTAAGGACCGACGCCTGCCAGGGTTGCGGGACTGTTCGAAAGAGATACCGCGGCCCTGGAACACAAAGGGCAAAGGAAGGAACATGGATGATTTCCCATAAAGGTAGCCAAAGTTCATGAGAAGAGCGTGTGTGGTACTCGTACTTACCTACTACCTTTAGACAATTTCTATAATGCGAGGTTTGTTTCATTTACATTAATGTCGGTTCTGAAACTATGTAGGTACCTACCTACTATAATAATGATTCTTGAAGAGTTGATAGGCGGGCAGGTAGGTACAGCCTTAAGGCCAAACCTCTAGTTTCCACCACTTATATAAAAGAAGATGTTAACGTACATCAAATTAGGTAAGTAAATTATTGCTGGAAACGAAATTTTTGGGGTGAAAAATCACGTTTTACAATAGGACTGAATGACTCAATCAACAGTAACGCATTCAAAATATTGTGTTGATGGACACAATGAATAAAAAAAGGGGGCATGGAGGAGGTATTTACTTAAACTGAAATTATGACTTTAAAACCTTATAATTTAAAAAAAAAGCGATAACGTCAGAAATTTGACCTCTAATATCTCCGTAACTGGAAGATTCAGGCAAGATCCAGGACAAAAAAAATATCGCAATAACAAGGAAAACAAGTGCCTTTAGGCTTCATTTTACACATATTAGATGTGATAGTCCTTTTATCTCTGAAAGGAACTAAAATGCGCAATGTTCAAAACAGACTTTAACCGCCAATTATGTCACCTGCTTGCTTTAATAAATAACTCGGCTATTCGTTCCATTAAACTAAATAAAAATAAAAGCCTCATGTTTCATTGCACGAGATATCTGGGTTTGTTCAATATTGAAACACCTGTAATACTCAGATCGCATGCTGTGTAAGACACGCGAATGTGTCATTTTTGCTTTGCAGTTACTTTTTGTATCAATGTCGTTTTTTTATATTGTGGTATTACTGCACCTAATGAGACAATGGGAGTAATGGAACATTATTATATAACGATTGACACAGTTTCATGAGACTGAACATTAAGTAATTGATCCAGGCGCGGTCCCAGCCAAAGATTTTGGGGGGTCACACAGGGCCGTAGCCAGATATTTGGTTGGTAGGGGTTACGCCGAATAAAAAAAGGCAGGTCGGGGGGGGGAGGCTCAACCAGAGCAAAGAGTAATTTTGTCGATTTATGTACCTATAGAAGCCTATCTATTGAGGAAAGTCAGGATTCAAGAGCGAGCGTAGCGAGCGCGTAAAATTTAGCGCCCAGTTCGAATTTCATAGGTTTTCTTATTGTCTATTAATGTATCAGTTATACAGAAATTGTATCAGTTTATAAAGAAAAACCGCAAAGAACGCAAGATGTCAGAGCAAGCAAACCAAGCTCGAAAATGTTTGCACTACATAACCCTATGTAGTGAGATTTTCTTTTGACCATTCATACAGGAGTTATGTAAGTACTTAAACGGCTAACGCAGAAAACTTGGGAACTAAGAGAATGTAAGAGCGAGCGAAGCGAGCTTGAACATTTTAGCATTCTGCCTCGGAAAAGTTAGTTTCTCTTGTTCATCGATTATGCAGAAAGTTAATCAGTTAAAAAAAAAAAAACGAAAAATAGCGATTTTAAGATTTTGGGGGACATGACCCCTGTGACCCCCCCCCCCCTTGGGACCGCGCCTGAACTGATCTAATATTCTGCCTTAAGAGTTTCCGGGAAAGATCTCCATTACAATTGCCTTTTTAGCAGGAAACCAGAAACCACTGCCAAAACGTGAATTTATCAATGTAGAAATAAATAAGTCTATAGAAACTCTAGCGCTGCCTATTATAGAGCGGCACCTAAGCGAACTAATCCTTGTTGATTTGTCCATGACGTATTCATTGAAAGTCGGTGTCTTGGCAGTATTTCGCGGATAATAACTAACCGCCCATGAACGATAAATCCGGATTAGTCCAGTCAATAGTTGGGTGTTGCGTGCAGTAATAGCATTATCGAGAGAATTAACAGACGTTTAACTGTTAATTAATTCTTGGGTCAGTAGATCGGAATTATTGATATTAATCGTACAGGATGTGTTTTAATTGGTCATTGCATCCGCTACATAAAGATTCTTCAGATACTTCGTAAGGGAATCTAGACTTCGGCCCAAGTGGCAAAATAGTTATGTTGATTTTTTACAAGCACCGGTCGTTCTTCGTAGCGTCAATGATTCGCTTTTTTATAATCAAATTAGTTTTGACCAGAACTCTGGCACCTCGAAAGCGTTGGTGGTGGCTTCAGGCAGGTCCCTTAAACTACAGGTGGAATTACACATAGAACAGGACATAAGGTAGGCCATAGTTTGTGTTGAGGCAACCGGTCGTTGATTAGACGTGAACCATTAGCAGCAAAAAAAAAACATTATTATTATTATATTACCCTCCTTCTGACGCAGTCGGGTAAAAAGCCTGTTTGAGGAATTTGTCGAAACAAAATTAATAATAACAAGGCGTTTCATTTGGAGCATTTGAGTTTTAATACTTCACACAATAAATTACAAAAGCCATAAATGATTATTGTAATATTTCATAATATAATAGATGTCATTATGTACAATGAGATCCTCATAATAATTAAGGTCATGGACCGAGTGCTTCGATTGATATGTTCGAAGCGAACAACTTTTTCACGCCGACACTCTCTGGCGACAAATCAACTTATCTATTCATAAATCCTGAAGCAAAAGGTAACTATTAATTGTTACACAAATATTAATACATATAGAGACACAATAATAGCTTAGTAAAATATCGAAATACACCAACTACTGAACAGCAGTTTTTTTTTAAGTCAAGTCAAATCATTTTAGCTGCCCTTGCAGTTCTGAGTACGCCACATACTTGAATCGCATAATGTAAAGAATTAAGAATAAATTAAAAACAAATAAATATAATCGGAGTAAAACTACGAAGCACAGAAACAAAAACGTACAAAAAAATACTTACATAAGCGGACTAGCAACACTATAAAAAGCAAAAGAAAATAACAAAACAATCAATTTTGGGAATCATGGCAATGTTGGAGTCTGAGAGGTAAGTTAATTTCCATTTATAAACAAAATATACTTGTTTTTGAAAAAAAAACTAATGCCCGCACATACAGTTCAGCTTGAGTCACAACTTCAATTTTTTTTTACATTATCTATTGCGTCATTTTGAAATGAACCAAATTTTTTGTACCGCGTACACGCGCCCCTTACGCGCTTATAAGCGTACGAGACACGCGTGAAACAAAAGGCACGAGAATACGCGCGTTCACGCACTTCCAAAAACGAGCTTATACGCGCCGAAAATGCACTAATTTGAAACCTCCCTAAAGCTGACCTTTGTATAAGCGATTATGACATGAATTGGAAATAGATTTTACTATGGAATATACACTAGATACGAAAGCTACCTAAGCCATACAGCTAATTCAGGGTGGATGGGACACCGAAGCGAAAATGGTTACCACGTAGGTAGTCAGTATATCATTCTGAAACCCCCACCGAAATTTTTCATCGGTTATTTAAAAATAAATGAGCTGTTTCCTACAAAAGTGCAATACTTACACGGTCAAAATGTATGGACAATGCAATGGATGTACTGAATACATATATTTTTTTCGCGTTGGTGTCCCTCCACTCCGTATGATTTATCACAGGGTTTATTCTTCCTAGCATATTTTCACATTAATTTTCAGCTGCAACAAATCATTATATTCTAAACGAGTGTGAAGTTTCAGTTTTTGACCTGGCCCTGCAGTCTCGACATAGATAGCGATCGCAAAACCACCGAATTCGGTCGCAAAGTCATACGATGCGGATTTAAGGTGGAAGCCGACACCGGTGGGTCGAGTCGCGGCTCGCGTCTACCTTAAAAACGCATCGTTATGACTTTGCGACCGAATTCGGTTGTTTTGCGATCGCTATCTATGTCGAGACTGCGGGGCCTGCTCTGTTATGTATTTTATATCTAAATCTTGAGCTTATCACACATTTTACCATCAGATATATAACATTTAGGACTGGACTTTCATTAAGCAGATAATTTTTAACTGAAACATAAATACGACAGTACGACATATTCTATATGTTACCGGAAATGTATGAAACCTACGAATTGTACACAATTCCTAGGAAATATATACAATTCCGAGCCTACTTAGGAAATGTGTAAAATAATGTTTCAAAAATTCTTGAATACACACATTTCCTTTGAAATATACCTATGTATTTCCTAGGAATTGTATGCAATTCCGAGATGATACTAGGAAATATATAAAAACGAATGCTCTCTGTGAATAAAATAAATAAAACACGAATAAAATCAACGTCAAGGTAAATATCAAAGTGTTGTAATAAGGCGTAGTCGACATAGCCCTGCTAGGCGGGGCTCCTATTTCTGTCTGCGGGGTTTAAACTATCCGATTAATATGTACCATTATTAATTTATCGACCTTTAATACAAGTAAGTACAAAATTAGCGATGCGAATGATTACTTTCTTCATTTTTATTTTAATGTTTTTGGTGAGTCCCGTAAATTAGGATGAGAAATCTTTTTAATTTTCTCGTATTGGTTTTAATCAGTGTGTTGGAAATTCAAGACGCTTATGGTAGACATCAATATATTGGCGACATTCTAATTTATTCCTCGGTCGTGCAGTATTATTGGGTTTTTCGAAGCAGGCACTTATATTGCGAGCCTAGTTTCCTGAAACTAAGCATTATACTCTTCTAGTCAGCAGCCTAGTAGCTCTGTATGTAATAGGCCAAAAGAAAATCTAATATGTCTGACCCGGGTGATTGGATTTCCCATCGGACTCGGGGTGTCGCAAGTCCCGAGCTCGCTTCGCTCGCTCTTGCATCCTAAGTTTTCCTTGCAACAATGCCTTGTTTGTGTGGTTGTGGTGTGTAGTGTAATAGGGTAACACCGCACCCCTATCCCCGCTGTACTTAAGAACATCAAGAATGTAATACATTATTTTCGGATCGCTATTTAGGAAATCTATAGATTAATAAATCTATAGATATTTCCTAGGAAAAGTGCATATTACAGAGTATATCATAGATTTCCTATCTATTTTAGGAATTGTACACATTTCTTAGGAGTTGCAATGACGGATTACATACTTTCCCGTTAACATATGTACACCAATTGTCAAACTGTTTTTATTATTCAGGTAAGAGTTATCTGAATATTTTTCGCTATATATTTTTCCTGAAAGATAATATGTATTAACAAAATTAGCTGCGAATTCAGTCACTCATAAAGACAGACTGGTTTGATTAGATTGTCATCGCTGAACTTGTTTTACGTTACGTGACAAGTTGAAACAGTTCATATTTCTAGTAATCACTGCGCCGTTTCTCCTTATGACAATTCCACTGCATGCTGTAGCACTTATGCACTAGATAATAAAGACTACAGTGTTATTAAAACAGGAAAACTAGATAATTTATTTTATACTTTGAGTCGAGATTCAGATAAAATCAATTCACTTGCTTACTTAACTTATTATCTTAACTGTCTAATGCAATTTGCATAAAGATAAATTAATGATAATTTCGACAGAATTCATATATATACAAAATTATCATGGAAGGTAAAATGATACTATGTTCTATAAAATAAACTAACTTACGGTACTCATCACCATAAGTTTTAAGTATCTGACATAGATAGTACTTAAAACTGATGGTGATGAATTATACATATTTACATTTTTGCTGTAATTGCGTGTCACCATATTGCTATAATATTAGAAACCCTTAATACAATCACAATTATTGTCAAACACAGACCAAAACAAAATGTAAAATAATTCAGGCTGGATAAAATTGTTTGCTTATTTATTCATAAATTCAGCTACCATTCTGATTTAGTTGAGTCAAATAATATAAGTGTTCAATCTATATCTGCTTTTTAATCATTCTTCTTTTTTTAAATACCTAGGTAATGCAACAATGCCGAAATCAAAACAAAACCAATAATAGATATTTACAAAAGCTAGTATGTACTTATGTAGTACTAGCTGTCACAAACTATGACAGTGGCACGATCGATGCCGAACTGGGACTGCTGCATCAGAATACAATTCAGAAAGCTATGGAGTATCATTTAAAAAAACAGCTGGTAATGGAACCCATGTATATGTAATGGAATGGAGGGTTTTTCACCAAGCATATTCATAATAAAAACTCGATAGCTGAGTAGGTAAGGCGTGATGAGAGAACGCTAAAACAGGTGGCCTACCATGACGTCTTAAAGCAGGAGTAATTCCAGTGTGGGAAAGAGATGGCGCTAGACGACCTGTATAGCTCTGTCTCTATCCCACACTGGAATTACTCCTGCCGTCTATGACGTCATAGTAGCGCCCCAGTATTTGAAGTTTTGGTAAAGTTCCGCGAAGCGAAAGCGAAGAACTCTTTGGGCTAGTGTATAAAACCCTTAAGTATATTTATGCCTTGTATACACTCGTAAAACGAAACATGCTGATCAGTCTTATGCGATGCAAAATGTTATGTAACATAATAACTAAACGAATTTGCTTCAATTTGTGTTACATTTTTCATATTACGTTTCACCAATCTGTACCCGGCATTATACTAAGGTCAGTTTAGAACACAAATACAGAAATAACTAGATAACGCAATTATCACGATCCTTATGAAAACCAAGCGTGCCATTTTTTGGCTACCTACTATGACGTCATAAGCACTATTTAGTTACTATACAAACAAGTCACTATACAAATAGACTACATTTTTGTTCTATATAAGTCTAGAATTAAGGTCTTGAGTTGTAACGTTGTTGTTTTAAGGTGGAAGCGCAGTTTTTAGGGTAGCCCACGCCAGCCCATTTCGCGGGCTACCCTTGCGCATCCACCTTAAACAAATTAGCTTGCTGTGACAGCAGCCACGTTAAGCATAAAATGCTTAAGCCTGGCTCGCGAAGTACATAGGTGCTCTTGCGTTATCTAGGTATATCTAAATATATCTGTGGTTTAGAACCAACGAGCGAATGCGTTCTATCCTCAATCAACCAAATTATTTTTGTGTAATCAGGAATAGCATTCTCTTGCAGGTCTTGCCATACTCAAATATCAAGAAAATAATTCTCTTGCTCAGGTCCTATATTCGTTTAGTCTAAACCCATCTTGAAAATAGGAGTATTAGTCACACTTAATCAAAATAATAATACACCACTTCATAACTTAATATCAAAATTCAAAGATTTAGATTAGATTTTTATCTGGCTTTTCTTGAACTTGACAGTTTTGTTTCATAAAATAATAATTATGTTTCCACAAAAACAGGACTATAAACTCATTGTACAAATGTACCTACTAATAACTAGATAACAGGTTCAAAAATAACAAATTTGTACTTATATTTTGGTTGTTAACTGCACTCCAATCATGTTACTATCAGCGGTTACTACTGGTACCACCACCTCTTAGGCTGAGGCCAAACGACCGTAATTTTTTGAGTTGTGAGTCGCGGAATTTACGCTGCCTTCGGTTTCATACTAAAGTCCGGTTCATTTTGCGTCGCCGTGTGGTACAAACAGAACTTTAGTATGAAACCGAATGCAGCGTAAATTCCGCGACTCACAACTAAATAAATTACGCTCGTTTGGCCACAGCCTTAGTCTCGCATTAATGAACGTCACTCAAGACTCAATCACTACTTAAAACTAGTTTCAACCAATCAAATGGCTTGAGAGCAGCGGTGGCGGCCCCGACTTACGAGCAGTAAGTCGAGGGTTCGAACCCAGGCATGCGCATTACTTTGTGTAATTTATTTCAACACCGCTGCTCTCAAAACGGTGAAGGAAAACATCGTGAGGAAACCGGCATGCCCTAGAAACAAACAAGAATTCAAAGACATATGACACCTACTAATCTGCACTGGGCCCGCGTGGTGGATTATAACCCATCACGGAATGGGTTATAATCCACCACGCGGACCTCATAGATAAGAAGCCTGTTTCCCAGCAGTGGGAACTTTATAAGCTGATTATGCTAAAAGGCTTGAATATAGTTTTAATTATATTTAGTTTATAGTTTTAGTTTAATTTATATACCTATAGTTTTAAGTATTGCTTGAATCTTTAGTGACGTTCTGTAATATGAGAGGCCCATATTATTTCAATCTTACCTCAGTATGGGAGAAAAATGGATCTATAAAGGCTCACTCTCATTCACACTGAAGTAAAATTAAGTAATACTGCTACAAGAAGTGGTTCTTGGCCCCCAGATATATCAATATTATAATAATTACAATAAATCAATAATCATGGAATGAAAATGACTAAGTCTAAATAACGTGTTTAGTCACAAGCACCAATATGTATTCACTTACCTAAATTCAAAAGCGATTTTCAAAGAGTATTTCATAATAGGTATCAAAATACTATGGTAGTAACACCATAAATTTCTAATCCAAACAGTACCACTTAATCACTTTTCAGATTTCGTAAGTGTCTACATATTGGTGGTTTGTGTAAACTTTATTGAATCTCTTAGAATTTATTTACATTTTTTTTTTATCACGTTAGACATGAAAAAACAAAAATGCAAATTATAATAAATAAAATAAATAAACAATGGCAGGTAACATTAAGCTGATGAGATTTCTTCATTTCAAATCCAAAATATAAGGCTAAAGAAGGATGGACAATTAATTAGCATAAACATATAAAAATAAGTCTTTCTTTTATTACTACACTAGTGGAACATTACACATAAAAAATAAAGAATTTGCTTTAATTAATCACTAGTGCAATAAATGTTGGCTAATATTTTTTAAATATTTAGATGTCCATTTTACTTTCATACAAATGGCTACAAAACATTCTTTGTATGAGTTATGAAAATACATGTCACATTAATGTGAAAAACGAATTACTTTTGTAAAACTAATGAAGAAAGTGCAAAATTACCATGAAATCCAAGGAGGTTGGTTCATCTTACCAATTGGCACATGTGTCATGTTTATGGGGAGATTGACTACTGCATAGCTTTTTTTTAATTTTCTTAATGTTCGAAGTATTGTGGCGCCACTTCTACCGAGGAGAAAAGCTGCCGGTATGTTCACGTCTTGGTCCATTCTGAAAAATTTGATCAGAAATACTAAATACAAATACTTCGAAGCACTTTTACCTATACATAATTATACGCCTTGAACTTAACTGGTAAAATGACAGTATGACCACATTGTTTACCGCCCCTTTTTTTGTATGGACCAATAGTGGTAAAACAAAAAAATATAGCCGATAAATATGCAAGATTTTTTTATTACACTAGGTAATACTTAGTTTAAAAAAAAAAATTATGATCACAGACGTTAGACAAAGGGACAAAAGGACGGAAAAAGGGAGGGGGGGGGGCCTCCCTTTTTCAGCCAATACGAATAAAACAAAAAAAGCCGGACAAGTGCGAGTTCGACTCGCGTGGAGAAGGTTCCGTACGTTAATTTAGTATCTAAATTCCGTAAGTTGTTTTACATCTAACCCAAATTTGTTACCATAGATTTCTTATAGGTTTTCCTGTAATCTGTAGGCAAAGAACTATTTATTGTATTTTTTTTTTTTTTTTCAGTCCTGTAATTTCGGAGTTAAGGGGTGAAATGGTCAATTTTCGCCTATTTTCTTGATTAACTTCAAAACTATTTATGTTAAAATTATTTAAATATTTGTGATCCTCACAACGAGCCCTTTCATTTGATATGTTACACGATTTAGTATATCGAATAAATAACAAAACTATTTTTTATTTACCCCCAAAAGTGGCCCCCATGTTTAAAATTCATTCCTTTACGCCCATCTTTAAGTCAGCAACTTACATGTGTGTGCCAAATATCAACTCAATCGGTCCAGTAGTTTCGGAGTAAATTGGCTTTGAGAAACCGACAGACAGACAGACACGCGAGTGATCCTATAAGGGGTTCCGTTTTAATGGGACGCCGTCACCTCCTTCTGCGAAGCAGTCATGCTAGCGAAGGAGGTGGCGGAACGTGAGAGGGAGAGAACCTCACGTCCCAGCCGCCGCGAGGGACGCACCGGGCGTCGGGGGGCACGTGGTGGCCCCCGGCCACCGTAGGCGCGGGCCTGTGGACGGTGAGCTATGGGCTAGCTCGCCGTCCGTCCGTCTTATGACGACAGGCCGTGTCGACGGCGCCTCAAAGAGAGCCAGCAAACAGGAAGGGGTCCCAAAGGACCGATGCCTGCCAGGGTTGCGCGACTGTTCGAAAGAGACACCGCGGCCCTGGAACACAAAGGGCAAAGGAAGGAAAATGGATGGCTTTTAGTCAGTAAAAGTCTGACACTCCCTCCTGCTCAGCCCAGAGCGGGAAGGGTTATTTGATGATTTCCCATACGAAAAAAAAAAAAGGGGTTCCGTTTTTCCTTTTGAGGTACGGAACCCCGAAAAGGGCCAATGAAGATAAATATCTTTCAGAGGGCCCTTCCCTATCGACGATCCGTCTATCGTCAACGCGAGCATGGTTGAAAAGCTTGTTGCCTCATCCAGAGCCTCAGCGGCGATTTTCTTTCAATTTCCTCGTCTTACCCCGCCTCGACCCCGCACATCTCGTCTCCCGCGCACCTCATACCGCCTAACGCTATAACATTGAACGAAAATAGTGTTCGAAAATTTCTTAAACTTATTCCAGGAAATACGTGTTTTTGAATAAGTCTTACATTTGTGTGAAATAAATATTTGTCATTAAGAATCTCCATTACATGTCCAAGGTTTCTATCGAGAAGTTTTCTTTTTTGTTACAGTTTATGAGTACATTATGAAGTTCAGTTAAAATTTGTGCAAAACAGCAATTTTTGGAGGCTTATAATTAATTTGTTTCTACATTTTTTAATTTTTTGCTACCATAGAAACTTAGATATAGTGCACAAAATACTTATTAGTTCAAAAAAATCAAAGATAGATGTGTAACAACTGCATAATCACATACGAGCGTTTGTATAAAAAGTATGACGGGTTGGCCGCTCTTAAGTGTTTATGTCAGCCGGGTGTTGCAAGCAGGAATAGTCCTTAAGGTGGTCAAATGCAGATTTGGTCCATAGTAAAACTTTGCCAAACCCTTAGAAACCTTACAGACATGAAAAAATCTACTGAACAACAACATTACAACAACAAAATTAAATTACATACAAGCATTAATGTTAGTATGTATTTAACTATTGCCCAGTAAAAATGTTAAACAAGGTATTAAAATTTAACTGCTGCAGTAAAATAATTATAGATAAAAATGCACTAAAAAAGAATTTGGAAACAAGAAACTTAGATAATGGATTAAAAGAACTTACTTATCATCAACCATCTCTATTAGATGATCAAGGGAATCATCCCACTTGTCTACGGACTCTGTTATAATAATGGCCCTTGCTCCTGCCTGCTGAGCTTTAGCTGTCTTGAACACAAAGGAACATTCCCTGAAAATGTATATAATTCATTGTAAGTATAAAGTAAAAATAAAAACAATTTTATAAAATAGACCACAAAAGCAAAATAGATTTCAATTATTTGACCTCTGACATACACCACACGGCCGATCTGAATAAAGGTCACTTTACTGCAAAATCAGAGGTAAAATAACAATGACAGAACAGTAGATGCTAACTGAAAAAAAAATATTAAAACAACTCCATAGTATGGAGCCTTTTTGCTGTATATCAATCAGATCAGGGTTTATGTAAGAAGCAAAGAACTTATATAAACTGGAATGATGACGTGCAATTCAAAGGCGTTCCGAGTGAGAAAACTTCAAGAGTGGATGTCATCCCTTTCTAATAGGGTGTCCAATATTTGTACTTACAATTGGGACAGTTATTCTGATACAATATCACTTAGCACCGCTCTTACTTCCGCTCCTTTCATCGGTAGCAGTTTATTCAAAATTATGGGGGCATAAAAAGACTTAACGAAGAAACCTACGCATACTGCTTATGAAAGGCAGAGCCATTTGTAAAAAATACCTACTTTATTTGGATTATTCCGATCTGGCACCCTTATCTTGCTTTGTCCTTAGGGGGACAGATCGGAAAAAAAGTTTGATCTGTCCCCCTGCTAGCAATGAGGGGACAGTTCGAACTTTATTCACTCCTTAACGGTTTCCTTTTAAACGGAAACTTTTTATTCCTGTTTGTCCCCCACAGAATGTAATATATTAATACTTCAAAGTAATGCCACACATACTGCAACATTACATTAAATTAAAGACTAGTGGTTTAGGTTTATAATCATCTGTATTTAAATAAGTTACAAATATTTCTTTTGTTTCTGTATCGATCAGTCACAGTCCCATAAATCACGTAGTAGGAATTCCAGGTATAATAACAATCAGTCCTGATTTGACTTCATATTACAAATGTTAATTTTTACTAACAATATGTTAACTTTTAAATGAGGAAATGCTCCTAATAAGAACATTTTACGTGTTGAGATAAAATTGCAGCTTCTATTAAGGTAATTAATTCTGTATTATTCAGGAATGAAGTAAATAAATTCAAGTGTTGACGTTTTCATTCCTGTAAGAGTTATCAAACAAAATAAAATTTCGGTCTGTGCTCTGTATGTCAGTACTATTGTTAATATCAAAACTTATTTTGCGAATAACAACTTAAAGATTTATTAAATATGGTTGAGAATTAATTGCACTCCATTATTGTTTCCAAAAAAGCCGGCTCTTCCGGAAATTTACTAGGTGCAAATAAACAATCGATTTCAAAACAAGCAAACAAATTTCGGTTCTCTCTCTCTTTCTTACTCATGGGGCTTTATGGGCAGCCGCAATGATGCGCATTACTAAGAGATCTTGTGCAAATTTACCATTTTTGAAGGTGAGACGTCAGTGTTAAATTGTTCGTAATAATTAATTTGAGTGAAGTGTTTATATTACTAAGTATGTAGTTTTCAAGCGAACTATTGCACAGTATCATTAAACTGAGAGGAAATTACAGACAGAGGTAAGTTCATATAAAATGTACACTACACACAATACGACTTTTGGAAATTGTTAGCAAGTTATAATGCAAATTTTTAGAAAACAGAACAAAAGTTATTGAGCACCAATATTTATTTTTCAGATTACAATAACATGTCGGAATTCAAAAACATACCTGGTACTTCTGCTACAGTAGACAACCAATGGTCTTTTATAAAAAGAGGTGGTGGCCAGGTGCTTTTACACGCCGGTCATCAATATTATAAAAAGAAGAGTTTAAAAAATGGAGTAACTGTCTACGAGTGTAACCAAAGAAGGCAACATTGTCGTGGATTGGTAAACATTCTGGTAAGAAAAGTATATGTACCTGTTTAGTGATTCATGAAGCTTTATTGTAGAAAATATTATGTACAATAATTATAATTAAAAAAATATGTCGTTTTTAAGATTCCGTACCACAAAAGGAAAAACGGAACTATATATATATACAACTTTAAGTTAACTATTATTTCAAACTCTTCATTTGTAACTAGGCTATAATTATGAAGTCAAATCAGAAGACTGATTGTATTATGTACAATACCTACTGTGATTTATCGGACTGTGACTGATTCTACCAATCAATAACAAAACAAAATATTCTTATTATTAGTGTATTTTTTATTGTAATTAAGTTGAATTAAGTCAAATCAGAAGACGGATTGTAATTGTATCTACTATACGTACTGTGATTTATGGGACTGTGTCTGATTAATAGAAAAACAAAAGAAATATTTGCAACTTATTTAAATACAGATGATTATAAACCTAAACCACTAGTCTTTAATTTAATGTAATGTTGCAGTATGTGTGGCATTACTTTTAAGAATTAATATATTAAATTCTGTGGGGGACAAACAGGAATAAAAAGTTTCATCTGTCTCGCTATCAGTGATGGAATATTGATAGGGGGACAGATGAAACCGTTAAGGAGTGAATAAAGTTCGAACTGTCCCCTCATTGCTAACAGGGGGACAGATCAAACTTTTTTTCCGATCTGTCTCCCTAAGGGGACAAAGCGGGGAGACAGATCGGAATAATCCCTTTATTTTTAGGTATAATAATATTTAATAAAACGTCATATGCTGCCGTCAATGTAGCGGCGGTAACTTTTAATTTTCCAAGGGTGCTGTTAAAAAGCCGTTGCCGTTTCCAGTTAATAAAACTGTAATGGGATAGGTTTATGGTGTGAAGAATACGTGACACTTATTTTCGTTCATGGTGGTCCACATGTTAGGTTACATCCTTTATTTGTCGAGAGATTTTAAAGCAAACAAGGCTGCAATATGCACATAGATGAAGCATGAGCATGTAGCATATTCAAACAACATAATAGTATTTGATAAATTTATTAATCACACTACACATAATTAAACATATGGTTTTATGTAATTATTGTTGGCTTTTTGTATGACTCAGTAATCTTAAAATTAAATTTAAGTATGAAGATGCTGATGATAGATGACAGCTGCAAACTAGGCAATAGGTTGAATACTTCTTCTTTAAAGGGTCATTGTTAGGGAATCTGCATGGACACACCAATATTATTAATATTTTACATCAAACTACTGCCGACCACAAGTGTGATCTCACACTTGTCACAACAGTGATTTTTTCCTCATGAAAAAAGAACCATACCATTTTGATTACTATGTACGACTATGGACTTAGCTATTATATTAAGCTTAAAAACTGATTTATATTGACATGATTTCCATAACTGGCGAAATGTGAGTGTACTATTACGTAAACCTCTGACTAACCCTTCCGGGATTACAGGCGTAATATATTAATAAGAATTACTAGGTTTTTTTTAAATAAATTAATAGTATTTAATTTGACCAAGAACTTACTTCATTTAAACTTCTTGGAATTGAATGGAGACTATTGTGTCGAATAAAAAACAAAGGTTGAATCGACAGTTGCCGCCAAACTGTTTTGTATTTTGTATGTAGAAAAGGAGTATTCTTTACAATATTTTTATGATCCCCATTTCTAGATTTAGAACATTGCCACCCTAATCGTAATTTGTAAACAAAGGACTTACCTGAAAAAGGAAATTCCACTTCCAGCAAACCCCTCATTATTACACGCCTTCACACAACACGATTTTACCATAATTTTAAAGTGGACGATTTCACTTAAATACAATAAAAAACACTTGAGAAAGCAAACATACGACATACGTTTTTTTTAAATTTATTTCATGACCTTAAAGTTTTTAAACGAGTTTCATACATTTTGAAAATCATAAATTGCAAGTTGCTACTAAAGAATTCAATTCCACAAGAAATTATTATTTTAATATTTGGTATTTGATTATTAAATTAATCCTGTCATGATCTAAGAGCTAATTTAGCTATCAACGTGATTTCCGATTGCAGTATAGAAGAAAACATTTTTTATTATTAGACAAGAACACAATCCACTCTCATCGCTTTCTCGCTCTGAAGTTTTCTTCCCCCTTTGAATGAATCAAAGTAATACCAACTCTGTGTTTGAGATAAAGTTAATTTTCAAATGGTTTTTTGATATTAAGATTTTGTTTGTAATCTTTCCAGTTAGTTTATATATTTATTATTTAACACTTCAAGCATATAGTACAGAGGCAGACTTAATGCCATAGGCATTTTCTACCAGTCAACCTTTGGGTGATGCAGAGACAAACATTGGTAGGTGTACCTATATTATAAACTACAAGGATATATAAATACTATAAAAATATATCAAAATACTATACATTTATATCAATATATATACATATAATATTTAAGTTCCTTGGTAAGAAGTTAGAAGCTGACTTTCTTGGATTTTCTCTAGAAGGTGCAAATAAAATACAAACATAAAGCTTACCCTCTTTCAGATAAGGCGATCTGTCCCACAATATCATCATGATTTACTATATCAGAGCAACTATGCAGGGGTATGGTTGGAACCAACCTTGCATCCTGGAATTGTACACTCTCATTCTGAAAAATCATTACATAAATTAATTAATTCTCAATCTATAATACAATTCACTATAAGCAACGTTTTCCAAAAAGTTAATGATACTCACGAAAGGTGTACCAAAATCTTTGGCTGGTCTGATTCTATAGGAGTACCTTAGTTCAGGAGGATCCAATATTTCGAAAAACACGTCACCAAATATTACGTCCGCTGTAGAGACGCCATCAAAGAAGTGTAAATCATTAGCTGTAACAGTAAAATAAACAATAATAAACGACTGTGTTATCACTCTGCTAACACATACATAACCTACAACAACAAAATGATGAATAAATACCACCAGGCGACACGGCACTTATAAACATAATCAGTAATAAGCTAGAGTATAAGGGCAGGAGCCGTTTTTTAGAATTGAGTTTCATAATTGGTAAAGCAAACAAACAATCTTATATTCGCAAACTCCCTTAAATTTGTCGAATTTGACACTGAGAAAATGTCACAATTGATAACGTCAGATTTCAACCGATTGACAGAATCCTTTTTTAATACATTATAATCCATAGTCTTTTAATATACTAATAATCATGAAAAAAACTCTTTACACTAAGCTTCCATAGCACAGCAAAAAAAAGCTATCGAAGTTTTACGTAATACGTAAAAAAAATATTAAGGCTCAAACTCTTTTTCCGTAATCTTATTTTCTTAGCACAGTTTGTTGATGCGTGGGGAGAAAACCAATTCTTTAATGCTGTATTACGGTTGCATCGGACGATCTCATTTTTTGTTATGTAGGTATATTATGTATTAACAGGGTACCGTAGACGGAATGTTTATTTACACATAATATTAGACACATACAAGTTCCACCGAACCAAAAGTTAATAGCCGTAGAACCAGTGGAGTGGAAACCGCCAATCGGCAAGCGTAATGTGGCCCACCCCAGGCGTGATGGAGCGACGACCTTCGCTGGTTGGTTAAAACCAGTTGGATGAGAGTTGATGAAAGAGTCGATGAAACAGGGCGTGCAATTGGAGACAGGCCGTGTCCATCAGTAGACTGCTAAAGGCTGATGATGATAATCTCTGAATCTTCCGTGCACGCTATTTACCTAATCACCCACTATCGTTACTTTGTGTATGACGCATGTCTTGTGCATGCGGCTTTGTGTATGTCATTACCGAGTCTCATCAAGGTTAGGCAGAGGTGTACCTACTTATAAACTTACCTGGCAAAATGTGAGTGTAACCTTTTACCAGTCTTTACGTCAGTATGTAACATAGGATAAACCTATCTACTGCCATCAACAGGGCTCAAATTCTTACTCTGTTCATACTCTGCTGATCCTGAGAAATTACTGATGCTCAGCAGGTTGGTTGTGATCACTGTAGTCTAGTGATAATAATTCGTTAATTAATAACATGAAATGCGTGATCATAGAAATATAAAAAACAGGAGAAGTGGCAAGGGGGCGTGTCGGTGTTTCATACAAACTGTCAAGTAATTTTTTTTCCGAAATGACTGAACCGATTTTAATGAAACTTCAATTCAACATTCCATTTCGAAAAGTCCTCTCTCAATTTTTTAGACTTAAGTATCCTACGTATGAATTTTCATTACAATCGCTTTAACCCGGTTGGAAGATCGATGTCGAATAATGTTTTTTACGTATTTTGATTATTTTACAGCGTAATAGAGAAATGCGTAACCAACTTTCGTAAAGTAAGTTAATTAAATTTTAGTTTAATAATCGGTGGAGTGATTTTGGCTTTAAATGATCAATTATCATGTATTATGCCGTAACCTCGAGCTCGTATTTCCTTACTTTTGTGTTTTTTTTTTGTATTTTACTTCCATTAAAGCTTAGAATGCAAGTAATCGGCATAGTTCGGGTAATCTAATAGTGACTTTTGATTAAAATAAGTCAACATATTTATGCTATTTATTTGTTATACAATTATTTACTAACTAGGGTTTTTATATAACAAAAATCTATTACCTGCGGAGTAATTGCATAACACACTTACAGTAGGAATCGATTTCATTAAGTCAGTACAACAACATCGATAGCGCACATAATCTTGCCTCAAAAAGATTGAGCGCTATTTCTGATGTAATTTTTTTTTAAAGCATGTGGAAATAAACAGATTTATATATTTTTTATTTTTTAACATTCATTGATTTACATTACACACATCAAAAGTGTCTAGGGATCAACATATATTTTTGCAATAACTTTTCTCCTGATTGATATTAATTAAAATTTTCTTTAAGGATTCATCAAATAAAGTGTTTTCGTTTGTCACAGTAACGATAAACCAAGTCACCTTTGCATTAATAAAGAAATTTGCCATTTTCCTAATAAAGGGATTTTTGACATTTGAACCACTAACACAAAAGTTCGAAAAAAAGACTGAAATAACAGTTTTCTTTAAAATTTTATTGGGTAACTTAAACAATTAATAATCCGTGTTTCTACCGCGAACACTAACAACACAAGAACATCGGTTTGGCATACTCAAAATGAGTTCATCCAAATCACGCTGTGGAATGGCCGCCCATGTTCGTTGCAACAACAAAAAAAGGTCTTCTTGCGACTGGATACCCTCCATATTCGGCAGAGCTCTTCTCTGTAGCATATCCCATGCATGCTCAATCGGATTCAAGTCTGGCGACTGAGCAGGCCAGGGCAGGACATTGATGTTAGCTGCGGCGAGAGTCTGTCTTACAACTCTTGCGGTGTGCGGTCGTGCATTATCATGCATTAACTGAAATAAGGGACCGATTTGCACTTGTAGAGGAACGATGACGTCTGATACAATCGTCTCAGCATAAATTTGAGCGTTGAGGTTGCCTCTGATCCAAATCAACTCAGTTCTTCCGCCGATCCAAATACCCGCCCATACCATGATGGTTCCACCACTATAAGGATGGACTTCCTGGCAGGATTTTAATCGCTGTTGGCGTCCAGGGGTTCTCCAGTGTCGTATACGTCTTGTATCCGGTCTCATACCAAAACGAGACTCATCAGAAAAGCACACGAAACGCCATTGTTCTTCTGCCCAATTTCTGTGTTCAAGAGCCCATTGATATCGTATCCTACGATTGTGCATTGCTATAGGTGGTACCCGTAGCGGTCTTCGGGAATGAAGGTTCACTTCATGCAAGCGGTTTCTGACTGTTTGGTCGCTAATTAAGTTCCCTGAAGAGTGATGAAGCCTCACGGCTAACATCATGGCGGTTATTGTTGGAGCTCTTCGAGTTAAGATTTGAATGTATCGGTCTTGTCTCCGTGTGGTGCAGCGATACCGTCCTCCATGGCGCTCAGCCACGGTACCAGTGCTTCGGTAACGTGTCCAAAGTCGACTGATAACACTCTGACTTGTATTCAGAGCTAAAGCCACAGTACGTTGCCGGGAACCAGCTTCTATCATTCCCACGGCTCTGAGCATTTCTTCCCTGCTTAAATGACGTCGCCGCTCCATAATAACGTTGGTTTTAATCAGTAGTAGGGAAACAGTAGCACTAATAATGTCTTCAATGCGTTGTATGTTTTTATAGGGAAAATATTGACAGCTGATTTTCATCTTTTACTCGAATTTGATTCACAGTTCCTGATTCAAATTATGAAATGCACCAAAAAGGATCCATATAAATTTATAAAATCATAAATTTATTACAAAGCCACATCTCAATCTCAAGAAATCCACATAAAAATGCTTGATCCCTAGACACTTTTGATGTGTGTATTTACTTTGTTGATCAGACCAATTTTTCGAACACATGAAGATTCGATAACTTTCTGATTTAGTCAATCACTAACGTAGGTATTAAAATGAATTGCTTTTGTAAGCACAACGATAGCGACCAATGTTTTAGTGTAGGTAAGGTGTACTAAGGTTGTACGGTGCATGGTAAATACACGCTGTGTTTGATGTGTTAAGGTTTACAATTGATTGTGTAGTACGTTCTGTTTTAAGAAATGTGAGTGTGTGCGCGACTGCGTATCTATTGCTTTTACTGAACTGCATGTGTAGTAGCTGCCGCGTGGTAGGGGCAAACAGAAGACACACGGTTCTGCAGGCCTATTGCGTATCTCTGTTGACAGTTCATACTGACCATCACCTGGCGACTTTGATATACAATGACCGCTCTTGCTGGTTTCAACTGACGCCACCCATGCAGAACTGTCATTGCATATCAAAACTCGTTATGTGATGATCACTATGAACTGTCAACAGAGATATGCAATAGCCCTGCTGATACATTTTCGTCTAACGGGGCAAATGTCCTCTATTATATCTATGTGCATGATACATATTAGCATGACGTGTACCGTTTCCGCTCTATGGCATGGGAATTACCACTTTAATTATTTCTTAAAATGGAACGTTTCGTTTCCAACTTAAAAAAAAAACAAACCAAAATATATGTACCAATTTGATCTTGAAAACGATAGAGTGCAACATAATGATGTTCATATTAAACTTCGGTGATATAATCATAAATACAAAAAATAATTAATGAAAAAAAACATAAAATCACTGCTGCACTGCTTTGTAGAATAAAGTAACGTTCAATGAAACGTAAAATTACAAAAGCCAGAGTTGCCATACTTTAAATATACCGAATATTTAGGGAAATAAGTATTTTCCACGTAGTTATATAATATGATTTAATTGCTTTGTTTTCACAGTGAATTCTTAAGCAAGTTCTGTATTTACTGCCAGCGAAAATTTTACTTTTATAAGCATGCAAACAATAACAATATTTTAGCTTTTGTTGGCGAGTTCGTATAGTACAGACGCCAGCACATCAAGCTACTACAATCAGTCAAACTTTACTAGATTTTAAACTTAATTTTAGCATTAGCATCAAGGTTAACTGGTAAAAATTGTCAGTTTCGGGTAGCTTGATGACGTGTTGGCATCTTCTGCAGTGTTGCCAGAAGGTTACATTTCTTACATTTTTCGTAACTTTTGACCCCCTCGCTCACTTAGGGTATTTTCGTAACTTTTCAGAACAACGAGATTTGTAATGCTTTTTTGCATTGAGGCGTTCTTGCCCTTTATTAACAGAGCCCCTCTTACGACCACTTGGTAGAACAGTACGTTATGAGGGTTCTTTATGTATCGAATATTATAGTAGTTAGTTCAGTGTAAAACTAACAGATGCACAACCTCGTAGTTTTGGTTTAAACTAGAATGGAATAAGTTAGGTGCTATACTAGATAGTAACAACAGTGAAGATGGCGCTGCAAACAAATTAAACTGTCTGTTTTATCATAAGACTATAAAAGGTGTATCTATTCATACACGAAATCTTATAAGGGGTCATTCAAATCAAAAATCAAATTCTTTATTGATATAATAGGTTACAGAAACTTATTTGAAGCCTCTGACTCCTGAACTAGGCGTATCCTGTATGTCAGGAGTCAGCGCTCACTCTCATACAATTTGGCTTAGAAACTAATGTCAACACAGGAATAGACAAAACCTATGTGCTACAAAAACTTTAAGAAGAAGTAACAACAAAGTAAATTAAAATACAATGAAAGAAATGAAAAGTGCGAAAAAATATGAAAAAAAACATCGAAAATAAAATTATATTATTGTAAAATTTAATAATAGTAAAATTATAATAAAATTTTTTTTAAACATCAATAATAAAATTTTAATATTAATAGTAAAATTTTATTATTGATGTTTTTCTTTCATATAAAAAAAAAACAGCTGTTCAGTACATTTTGACGAGCTAATGCGATCATATTGTAGGGAACAGCTGTTTTTTTTTCGCGATTTCGAGGTTGGTCCCATAGTAAAAGTTGTTCATAATGATGAGTACAATGACCCCTTAAGAGATTTCGTGTATGAATAGATAGACCCTATTGTATAGACATCATAGATTCCTTTACATTTCGCCATTTTACTGACATCAATTTGCCTCCGACCTCCGACCCCAAAAACAGGTAAATTAAAAAAAAAAAAACAATAATGTAACTTTTACAGCAAAAATGTAACATTTCAGGAAATGAAACGTAACCATAACGTAACTTACGACTCAAGGGCCCTGGCAACACTGGTCTTCTGTACAAATGTTAGGGAATTTCACATTCTATCATGGTAGCCCCAAGGCTGTCAATACAAAATAAAAATGGATGGATCTAAAGAGGGAATATATTTCACTCTGTGATTTCTTTCATTATGTTCTCGTTGTGATTATGAGTGGACGGTAGACCGAGGTTATTGTGAACTTTGAAGAAATACTTATTGCATCATCCACTGGACCAGGTTAGAACAACAGTTTCATATAATAAATTTAGTGCGAGCTTTAATGCCGGTGAATGACAGTAATGTAAAAACTTAAAAAATGTTTTGATTTTCAGTTAATATTTTTGAACACCATTTACGTGTCTTTACTATTTATTTAGTAGCGCTCCGAGTGCATAAGAAAATCGCGAGTTAATTTGCAATATTGTAATGTTCTAGCATTTCTTTTTAACAATTTAATTAATTTTATTTAAGCAGAAATTAGTAAACCCTCTTATAGATCATTTTACCATTTGAGAAATTTTCTTACTGGATTCTTCATAGATACTCTGTATATTTTTTCGAATGTGATTTTCAATGATTTCTAAATCAATATTGATAGAGTAGCAAAACTAGTCTAATATATTTAGAAAATGTTTGATAGTAATATTATTAAGAAAAACACAAAGCTATGTAAAAAATAATCTTATTGGCATAGTTAATATCAGCATGGAGGTTGGACTGGTAGCAGATGCAGGCTCTAAAGACCAGCTAAAGGCCAGGCCTTATCAAGCGCAGCTAGAAGAAATTGCTGCTGAAAATAACACAATCATATACTTACCAACAGGTTAGTGTATAAATTTTAATACATAATAAGCTAAAAGTTCTCTGGAAGATATTACTATCAGTGATAACACTGATTTCCTAAGTATCCTTAGAATTAGCGATGCCGTGGAAAGCACCAGGTTAGCCCGTGAAATTCATTTTTTTTTAGGTTTTGTTGCAATTTGCAGGTCACTGACAGGCTGTGTGTTCATCTAAAATACTTACAAAATTATAATCATTACAATCATCAATAAAACCATATTTGTTGCATTCGCAAATCATATTTAAATCTAAACAACCTGACACTGATCTGCAGGCTGTATGTTCATCTAAAATACTTACAAAATTATAATCATTACAATCATCAATAAAACCATATTTGTTGCATTCGCAAATCATATTTAAATCTAAACAACCTGACACTGATCTGCAGGCTGTATGTTCATCTAAAATACTTACAAAATTATAATCATTACAATCATCAATAAAACCATATTTGTTGCATTCGCAAATCATATTTAAATCTAAACAACCTGACACTGATCTGCAGGCTGTATGTTCATCTAAAATACTTACAAAATTATAATCATTAAAATCATCACTAAAACCATATTTGTTGCATTCGCAAATCATATTTAAATCTACACAACCTGACACTGACCTGCAAATACGCTGCTGCTGCTGCTGCTACAATGCTTAAAAAAACATAAGAAAAATTTTAATTTCGGGGGCTACACTTTCACCTGAAAATGGAACAATTTTTTTTTTAATTAACCCCTTGCAGGTTCTGGGAAGACATTTATTGCAATCTGTCTCATCAAAAAATTTCGAAAATCGCTACAAAAACCATGGGGACAAGGAGGTAAAAGAACTTTCTTCCTCGTCAACACTGTGCCGTTGGTTATTCAGCAGGTATGATCATATTGATTGTTATATTAACCCTTTATTAAATTAAACAAATTGGGCCGACCCATAAGAGGCTGATGCCCATCAGTAGAGGTAAGATAATATTATTATTTGCCTGAAATTATAAAAATAGTGTCCTGTTAAAATTAAAATTTCAATATTATCATTAACACTAGAAACGAGACATTTACCATGTTTACTGATGATTGAAATTTTAAGTTGCTAAGTAGGTATCCTCTGAGAAATACAATGGTCATAAAGGAATGGCTCAAAACCACCATAGGACCTTTTTTTTCGGATTGGAAATCATCAAATGACTCCTCCCGCTCTGGGCGGTGCAGGAGGGAGTATCAGACTTTTACTGAGTAAAACCCATCCATGTTCCTTTATCGCCCTTTGTGTTCCGGGGCCACGGTATCTCTTTCGAACAGTCCCGCAGCCCCGGCAGGCATCGGCCCTTGCGGAACCCTTCCTTTTGCTGACATCTCTTTGAGGCGCGCGTGGAACACGAACGCGCCGTCGACACGGCCTGTCGTCATAAGACGGACGGACGGCGAGCTAGCCCATAGCTCACCCTCCACAGGCCCGCGTCTACGGTGGCCGGGGGCCATGGCCCCCGACGCGACGCCCGGTGCGTCTCCCGCGGCGGCTGGGATCTACGGTTCTCTCCCTCTCATGTTCCGCCACCTCCTTCGCTAGCATGACTGCTTCGACCAATTTGTTAAGTTAGGGTGTTTTATACTTCCTCCAAGTTTCTGGAATGAAAATAATTGACGGGTCATTAACGCAAGTCAAGTTGATTGGTTGAATGAATTGTCTTCAGCCAATTGCATCACTTGACTTGCTTTTAAATTTAGCGTTAGCGCGTCAATAATTTTCGGCCTAACGCATGACACGTCCCTACATGTGGTGACTCGTACCCAGCACTGTAGTGTCCTAACCTGTCATTACATGACCTGCTATCAGCGTTCGCTAGACACCTTGGCGTCGCCGTCGTCTCATTGCACAATGTTGCACTCGTTATTGCACCATCTTAATGGTTACCACTATTAAGTTAAAATCCCAAAATAAACATCTATCTATACTCGTACATAGGTAATATAATAAAATTGTAACAGGCCGATGTCTGTACATTGAAGATATTGAAAAAATATATGTATGGGGGGGTCTATAATAGAGTAACAGAAGCCAAAACAACAGTTTTTAGATTTTTTGTCTGTCTGTCTATCTTTCTTTCGGTCTGCGTTTGTACGCGCATCAAGCAAAAACTACTGCATGGATTTGAACGCAGTTTTCACCGCTCTACTGCTAGATTCTTAACTTTTAATATAGGCTACATTAGATGTAAGTTTTGGACCCGATAGGAAGCAAGGGCCGTTCCCTAGTCTCATAATAAAATAAAACATTTCATCTTGCGGATTATCTACTCTACAATGCCCCCCACCTAGTCGTCCCAGCAGTACGACAAAGCAGAATGTTTAGAATGGTCCCAAGTCCATTTTGTTCCACTAATCGTTTTCATTTCAGTACAAAGGCTTTTGTGGGGCAGAGTGAAACTGAAATAATCCCATTTTGCATATAGCTGGGCTTCCTGAATCCTGATTCGGTTATCAGTCATAACAATGCGTAGTTTCGTACAATGTCCGTATTAATAATAATAATAATAACCAGCTATCAGCGTGTCAGCACAACGACTGTCGGATCAGGTGCGGGTCATCCAGCGTAACCATATGTTAGATGACACCGTACTTGATCGACTACGCCTCGATTCACGGAGTGACCCAGTTCCGCCTGCTTCGCCAATGATCGCGGTACAGCAGCAAAATGTACCCAGTGCTTTGCCGCGATCCGACCGCGGTGGTGAAGAGGATGACGAAGTTATATCCGTGAGTAGCCAATGCAACGTACAATTGAGGAGCGCTTTGGAGGGTGCGTTCCGGGAGTACCGTTCCACACCACCTGAACTTAGACCACGTCTACCTCGTTTGCCAATGCACAAGAAAAATAAGGCGCTGGTGTGTGCTCTAGATTCGCAGCTGTCAACCTGCTTTGACAGCAGCAAAGACCTCGCCGATACCCACTCAATATTGTACTGTGGAGCTGTAGCGGCATGTCGTGTAGCTCACGTTAAATTTCCCAACAACGACAGAGCTACACGACCAAAATTAGCTGTTCCAGCTTGGCAGTGCAGGATTGAGAGGCGTATCGGTGGGGCTAGAGCACTCATCGGCAAGTTTATCTGCTTCAGGGAGGGCAATACTCGTCCTAGAGTGATGCGCTTTGTGAGGCGGGCATTCTCGGGAACCGATATTAGTTCTCGAGATTACTTAGCCCGCGTCACAGAGCGTATCGACTTCCTGAAGCAGAAGATCTGTGCATGGGCAAGCCGTATTCGTCGGTACAAACGGCGAGTGGAGCGATACACTCAGAATCGCACATTCCAAAGCGATGAAAGGTGGGTATATCGGGCTTGGGAGCGACCAGACCAAGGTGTGACTGACACGGGTCTGCCGGATGATGACGCCATGTGTTCATTCTGGCGCAGCATCTGGTCGGTGCCTGTCAGTCACACTGAGGGCGATTGGACCCGGGAGGTTGAACAAGCGTGTGATCCAATACCAGAAATGGGGGCAATCATCATCAGCCCCCAAGACGTAGCTCGTGCAGTCCGTCCGTTACCTAACTGGAAGTCTCCAGGGCCGGACGGACTGCACAACTTCTGGATTAAGTGGTTCCAAAGATCGCACACTTGCTTGGCGTCCCAGTTTCAATCAGCCTTAGAGTCAGGGTCGCTGCCCCAGTTCTTGACGACAGGAATTACCCACCTGCTCCATAAATCAGGTAGTACTGCGGAGCCCAAAAATTATAGACCAATCACTTGTCTTCCAACGGTCTATAAAGTTCTTACATCCATTTTGAGAGCTAAAATCAATCAACATATTGAGACTAATTCTATCATGTCTGCCTCTCAGAATGGATGTAGGAATGGGTCCCGCGGTACTAAGGAGCTGCTCCTCATTGATATGGCCATTAGCCAACAGGTTCGCCGCTCCCGAAAGGATCTGTCTACATGTTGGATAGATTACAAGAAAGCCTATGATTCTGTGCCTCATACATGGCTCATGAGGGTGCTGGAGTTGTATAAAGTAGATGCAACTCTGCGTACCTTCCTGGTGTCATGTATGGGGCACTGGAGAACGGTTCTTCGCTATCCAGGATGTCGACAGATCCAGGGGAACAGCGAACCGATAAGGATCGAACGCGGTATATTCCAGGGTGATAGTCTGAGTCCATTGTGGTTTTGTCTAGCCTTGAACCCTCTCAGCACACTGCTGGAGGGTTCAAGTCTAGGCTATAGGTTGAGGAGAGGTGGTCAGGTCATATCTCACCTTCTTTACATGGATGATCTGAAACTCTTTGCCCCCAACAATTTGCAACTGATGGATCTACTGAAGGTAACAGAAACCTTCAGTAGCGCCATCAGGATGGAATTTGGTGTGGACAAATGTGCAGTCATGCATGTAAAGCGAGGGGAGATTATGGAATCCGTGGGAACTCAACTCTCGGATTCCATACACCTTAGATCCCTCTCCTTAACAGAATCCTACAAGTATTTGGGTATGTCGGAAGCATTAGGTATCAATACCGCCGACATGAAGCAATCGTTGAGGGAACGCTTTTTTGGCCGCCTGAATAAGGTGCTAAACAGTCTTTTGTCAGGCGGAAACAAGGTGCGCGCCTTCAACGGTTGGGTCATGCCGGTTTTGATGTATTCTTTCGGCATACTCAAATGGACTCAGACGGAACTTGATGCCCTGGATAGGAGGGTCCGCGCGCTGCTGACCGCAAATCGAATGCATCACCCACGGTCGTCGGTGATGAGACTGTATATCCCGCGGAAATGTGGGGGTCGTGGCTTCTTAAATGCTAAAACCCTGCACAACCGTGAGGTATGCAGTCTCAGGGAATATTTCCTAGAAGCCGACGTGGGGATGCACCGAGATGTGGTCTCAGTGGACAAGGGCCTCACCCCGCTCTCCCTGGCTAATGAGAACTGGCGCAAGCCTAGAGTATTAGACACTAATGATCGCAAGGAGGTATGGCAGGGCAAGGAACTTCACGGACGCTTTTACCGGGCCCTACATGGGCCCGATGTAGACTTCTTAGCGTCCGTATCTTGGCTGCGCTTCGGTGACCTATTTGGGGAAACCGAAGGTTTTGTCTGTGCAATAATGGACGAAGTTATGATGACGAATAACTACCGGAAATACATTGTGAAGGATGGCACGGTTGACATATGTCGGGCATGCCACCGTCCGGGAGAATCGATCCGACATATTATTTCTGGGTGTTCTCGTCTGGCTAACGGAGAGTACTTGCATAGACACAACCTCGTTGCCAGGATTATCCACCAGCAACTTGCTTTGAAGTACAACCTTGTGGAATCAGAAGTGCCATACTATAAGTATGCGCCCGACCCAGTTCTCGATAATGGTAATATCACGTTGTATTGGGATCGACCTATCATCACTGACAGGACTATTGTTGCCAATAAGCCTGACATTGTGGTGATAGATCGATTGGTGCGTCGCGCAATGATTGTTGATATAACGGTTCCGCATGACGAGAACCTCGTGAAAGCAGAGAAAGATAAACAATTCAAATATCTAGATTTGGCTCGCGAGGTTGTCGACATGTGGGACGTGAGTACAGCAGTCATTGTGCCGATAGTCGTGTCGGCCAATGGCTTAATAGCCAATAGCCTCGACGAACATCTGAGGAAGCTCTCGCTAGGCAGCTGGATCAAGGGCTTGATTCAGAAAGCAGTACTTCTGGACACGGCGCGTATTGTTAGGAGGTTCCTCACTCAAGAGCCCTGACCATCGGTATCTCGGACCCTGTTCCCGATGCCGGTGGGCTACTATTTTCTATATTTTTAAATGTTTTTTATATAATCTTTGTTACTAAAAATATTTAAAAATGTATATAATATGTAAAGAAAATAAATGAAGGAAATAAATAATAATAATAATATATCATTTATTGCAGGTTACAAAGACCCATAACATAAATACCTTAAAGACTATCATACATATATATAAAAACCAGAAAATATAACTATTGTACACGAAGTGACGGCATCGTGTTGCGCTGCGTGGTGTCACGTAGCCTTCCGCGGAAACGTCGATACATGACACCCTTCGGCCAAAACTCTTCCTTGAGGAAGGTCTCAATATGATGAGTCGGAACTCGCACCACGAACGACTTGAAATTCGTGTTATGGCGCGACTCCAACTTCTCAACCCTCAAGGTCCAGCTGGTCTTCGATCGGACATACTCCACGATCTCCTCAACCTTGGTGGTGTGATGTAGCCGGGATACATAAAGCTGCGTCGTTGGTATTGCCGGACGCAGCCCATTGGGTCCTGCCAGTGCGGTCCCGCACTGGTTCCGACTAGGGGGCTTCTTCCTCTTCTTCCTCTCTACCTTCACGAAGCCCTCCTTGTCACACGTGCCCGTAGCTGGGCCTTGCTGTTTCGAACGCCTGGCAGGTTCACAGCAACTCTTCTTTTCCCCCTTCTTGGCCTGCGACACAGGTTTGTGCGTGGCGACGATATCAGCGTAGGCACGTTTAGGGGTCAACGTACCCACACAAGTCACTGTTTCGACCGGCATAGAGTCAGCGACGGCGGCGGCGCAAGTTGCAACGCGTGCAGTATCAGCAGCGGGTGACGTAGTAGAGCTCGCCGACTCGAAACTGCCGACGCTAGCGTTACTTGCTTCGCGACGCGTGTTCACGTTGGAGGCATCAGGTGACCTATTTACCGAAACGGCGCTGCGCAACAACTCCACTTCGGCACGTAGCTCACCAATGGTGTTATTCGACATCTCCAACGTGGACTGCACCTCGGCCAGGCTTGCCTTGAGAGTTGTGATGTCCTTCAGCAACCTGGTGACGTCGACGTGGTCAAACGTGACCACGACGTATTGACGTCCTCAGATAAACTCTCGTTAGCTAATGATTTAATTAAGTTATCTAGTTACGAAGTTCTTCATCAAGCGTCGACTAATGAGGCAAACATAATTATCTACTGTTGGTTATGTTGTTAAAACTTCCAAGACGACCACAGCAGACAATTATTGATAGGCTTCGCCTCCGGCAGTTCCAACATAGTGCAAAAACCAAAAGGGACCTATAAATCGCCGAACGCCGATCGTATGACCGTCATAATTGGTTAAGCAAGCATATAATTAATAACCATTTCAAAAATAACGTTTAAAACGTGCTCTTGAACAGAAAGCTAAAGATAAAACATGATTCATTCTGTTTTTACTTAAACTTGAAGTGGTATGTTAAGCATAACAAGGCGTTTTTATTTTGAAATGCGTTACGATAACCTACATGGATATGCACAACTTATTTCATTCACTTCTGAACCTTACGAAGTGCAGTTTGAGGTTATTTTAGAAAAGCAAATCTGTGAAAGCAACATTCTGCTCAAACAATAAAATTGTAAGTTGGTTAAACGCACCAATCGAAAAACCTATAAATACACCTTCAGTTAATATCGTCATAGTGTTCTTTATCGATGTTTTGCAAAGCCCTATGAAAATTCGTTTCTTCTTCGCATTCGATTGTAAAAAACCTTAAAATTACTGCATGTAGCAGTTTCGATTAGGCAATTATTTACTCAATTATTGGCCTTATGAACGGATAAATATTTATTTACATACTAGCTTATGTCTACGGCTTCACCCGCGCCAAGTTCGGTATTTATCCCACGGGATCGTACGGCGACCGGCCTTTAATCCAGATTATAAAGTATTTGTGTGCCAAATTTCACCCAGATCCGTTCAACCGTTTTTGCGTGAAAGAGGAACAAACGTCCATACATCCTTACTTTCGCATTTATATAGTAGGTAGTAAGAAGTATTCTTTACGAATTTGGGATTCTAAAGAATTGAATTATGAGAGGATTTCTATACTTTCATTTATTCGATCAACGAATCCCAGGTTTATGACCAAACGGTAATTGCCGTATAAGTCGTACATAGTAATTAATAGGCAGGTAACTAACTACTCATACTTGTTTCTGCAGCAATCATGAAAAAAAATCCACCCACTTCGGCATTTCAAGCCGAGTGCCTCAAAATTGTTTGGGTTGGGTACGATAAAATTCAAATAAATGATTTGAAAAGAGTAACCATGGAGTTTCTTGCCGGTTCTTCTCCATAGGAAACGACCAACCCGAACCGTGCACCTTTTTGTCGACGTTTTATACGTGCCCATTTAGGCCTATGTGAAATAAAAATATTATGATTTTGATAACATTACGCTATGCAATGTACTCCATGGAGTTCGCTAATCATCATCATCACTATACATAGTATAAAACAAAGTCGCTTCCCGCTGTCTGTCCAGTATGTATGCTTAGATTTTTAAAACTGCGCAACGGATTTTGTTGCGTTTTTTTGTAGCTCTTATTTTTTATAGTAAGGTGCATCCACACCGAAGTTATTTTTTGTTGTACCATGATTGCAAGTTAAAGTGGACAACAACGGAAAACAAAAAGTTATAGAAAGTTACTTCCTTATGTTTTCATATCATGTTTCAAAATGATGCTCATCAAAATCTTAGATCTGGATGCAACAGTATACGGGGTGGAATCCCCACCGTTGCGAAAATGATTACCACGTACGTATTCAGTACATCACTTTTTCATAGGTTATTAAAAAAAAGCTGTTTCCTACAAAATTGCAATACCTACACAGTCAGAATTACACAGTCAAAATGTATGGAACAGCTGTTTTTATTTTATTTATAATTGATGAAACATTTCTAATTTAGAATGATGTAAGTATTGAATACGTGTTAACAGTTTTCGCGTCAGTGTCTCTCCCACCCTGTATAATTAGGCTTTTGTCTTCAGCAGGGCTATTTCGTATCTCTGTTGACAGTTCATAGTGATCATCACTTCTGTCACTGATCACAGTTCTGCACGGGTAGCGTCAGTTGAAACCAACAAGAACAGTCATTGTACATCAAAACTCGCCAAGTGATGATCACTATGAACTGTCAACAGAGATACGCAATAGCCCTACAGGTGTTCATTTAAAAAATACCCCGTTGAGCGTTTATTTTGCATTTGAAACTTACATTCATTTTTGTAGAAGAAAGTCATAGAAAAGCTGTGTGCTGTTACTGGCGTCGGCGCTTACAGCAGTGAGGATGGAGTGGATTATTGGGACAAGGTCAAATGGGACGCCGAACTGGAAAAGAATCAGGTATTCACTTCTTCGCTTTAATAGAATAATGTGTACCTGCTTATGATTAAATTAAAACAAAGTAATTGTTAACAAACATTTCCATTCATGTAAATTGTAAACGTAAATGTTTTGAAAAAAAATATATTTTATGAAACTATTTGTTTGGCATACATAACTATGGCGGTTGTTGGTATTTATCCAAGTAGCTACCTTTTTAACCCAAAATTCTCAGACGACTGTTCGCGATAATCGTAAGACTTGACGAATAGTGAAGTACTTTTGGTTGCTTTTGCAAATTCAGCTGACAAAAAGTAACGTGATGACACGTCAGGGTTTACAGGATACAAAGCTCTTTTGGCGCTTAAATGTCGGTTGCAGGGGAGCGCTGGTAACTTGCTATTTTGTGAGCGTCATGTTCAGTGTGAATAAATGATTTTTCTTTCTTGTTTAAACATTTGTGAAACTGTTTTTTATGAAAAAACAAGATGGTTATGTTAGCTCCGATTATCACCTCGCGCCTAAATATCTTTGTTCAGCTATACTTATTTCATTCTCTTTTTTTATTTTTTTATTCTGCTGTTTTTTTATGCATGTTTTTTTATTCAGGTTATCGTCATGACAAGCCAGATTCTAAGTGACATGTTGACACACCAGTTCATCAAGATCGAGGATATAAACCTGTTGATATTCGACGAATGCCATCACGCTGTCGTAGATCATCCCATGCGAATTATTATGAAACATTTCGCGAGCTGCCCGAAAGAAAACCAGCCGCGAGTTCTTGGTAATACTAACATTTATATAAAAGGAATATTTATCATTGATGGCTGATTCCTGTGAAATGCTTTTGTATCAACGTTTATAGATTACGACTTCCTGCGAGCAAAAACGTCTCCTCTTTGTTTGACTACTAACAATAATATGGCCAACATATTATGGTCTAATATACGGGTTTTTTTTTTAAAGTGTAACAACACTAACAAGGGGAAATCCGAATCCTTATGAGTTACCGGAAAACTTTTTTAGGAAACTTGAGCCCTTTTTTTTGTTGAAAACAATTTTGTTGTCCATAAAAATGAGTGAAATTTAGTAACTTTATTTTGTATGGTATTCGACTCTGTTTTATATACGGGTCATTTCATTTTAGAGGAAACGATGGAAAAAAGGGTTTCCTAAGAAAATTTCCGTGACCTCTTATTGATTTAAATTTTCCCATGTCCAAGTTTAAAGAATCAGCTGTAGCAGCAGCAGTAGGCAGACAAGCACTTTACTTGGAATTTATTTCGTCACCACTCCCTCACTGCGACTGCCACAAAGTGGTGAAGGAAAACATCGTGAGGAAACCCACGTCCTACTAGAACCAAAAATTAAACCTTATTCGGCCCGCGTGGCACAAGAAATTTAGAAACATTTGTATGTAGTTAAGGGGTGCTATACACACGTTCAGGGGGTTTACTATGACGTCTGCAGTAATTCCAGTGTGGGAAGGAGACAGAGCTATACAGGTCGTCTAGAGCCATCTCTTTCTATCAGCTTTTAGACGTCATGGTATGCCACCTGCTCGACTTGATTCGCCTCGAATATACAGGGTGAAAAGGACATCAACGCACAAAAAATTAATATAATATAATATAATAAGTGTTTATTTCTCACCACAAGCCAAAAATACAAACAATATTTACACATAAGCAGTAGCCAACGATTTTTGGTTGTGGATCGCTATATTAATTACCACGTATTCAGTAATATCATACGGAACCTCCATATAGAATTTTATCATCGATAATTAAAAAATAAAACAGCAGGTGTTTCCTAAAATAGTGCAATACCTACACGGTTAAAATGTATGGAATAGCAGATTTTTTTTAAATTCTCGATGGTAAATTTCTGTGTTCGGAACTTCGGAATGATGTACTAAATATTAAAGGACCCTTAACCAACCCGAAAGGCACTTGTTCTCCCCGTCAATGCGATATTTTTTTTTGTTCCAAACTATATTTGGGAACTGTCAAAGGTCAAACTCTTTCACAAGTTTTTTTTTTAAATACTTGTTTTTATTGTAAGATTTTTATTAAACGCCTCCGCGACCCCCGTACTATTCAATCGATCTATCAGCACAATGTTTCGAGTGCGTAACATTGAGTCGTACCGTAAAACGTGATTTCTCACCCCAAAAAAGTCGTTTCCCCGCAATATTTTTTGTGTTATTTTACTTTTGATGTACAGAATGCTTGGTTGAGGGCTACGTGAAGGGTGCGTTTACACCCTGTATTAGCACATCTGAAGGCTCCTCACTGGGAGCATTCGCCTGTGATGTCTGATGTGTATCCGAGATTCGATTTAGAACAGAAACAAGCGAATCTAAACTGTTACAAAAACTGCGATAACCGTATAATTCGAGTGTGTACTTTCATTCTGGTTTAATCGATGATTGTATGTTTTTTTAAGGCTTAACGGCAACTCTTCTCAATGCAAACGTGAAGACTTCGAAGGTGGAGGAAACACTACACGAATTAGAGATAACATTTCACGCAACTATTGCTACCGTTGATGAGCTGGGCCAAGTATTGAAGTATGTATTTTTAACTAAGACTAGCACTTCGGCCGCGACTTCGTCCGCAAAAATTGTGATAGCCCGGCTAATATGCATGATATAATAGTAGATTGTACATCAAGTGCATAAAATGCACCATTTTACGCGAGACGTTTATCCATCCGAGTGAACTCGCGAGCGAGGATGGATATAGAGTGTAAAATGGGTTTTATGGACGAGTTGTACACCCTACTTTTCACTTCGATTGCGAGGAAATGAAACAGCAACATGTAAATATTGTAAATTTAATTAAAATTAAAAGTTACATTAAGGCAATGAGAAATATCTTTGCCTTGTTCTTAGAATACTAACGAAACGAATTAAAATAAAGAGGTTATTCTATGAAGTTGAAGTTGTTCGTGTGACTGTTGGACCGATTGTCTTGATCTTTGACGAAGATTTTACTTTACGTCTCCTACGCACGACATAAAGACGAACTTTTAGAGCATGAGAAGTGAAAAGTAAATTTCACACCGCTAGGTTGTCAAATTCTAAATTTACGCTAGCTAAGCCGCGGGCAAAAGCTAGTAGATGATTGTTTTCTATGACCCTCATGCATCTTATAATAGCTATTGATTTGACGAAGTTCGCGATTTAGATTCAAACAATTTACCATCTTAACGTGAGAGAGAGAAAGAATAGAATAGAATAGAATATTTTTTATTTGTGTAAAAACATGGTACATTATAGTCTTATAAATAGGGTTGTGAACTTACATGGTTCGCCATAGAATGGCATACAAATATTAGTACATGATACACATAGAATTTTAATACGAAACATCAATTTGTTTAAATATTAATATAACAATATGTCTTGGTAATAAGAACACCACTTTACAATTTAGGATTCGTGTCTATTCGAAATCTTAACATTAACAGATGCTTTAATATAAAGAAGAAGTTAAAAAATAAAACATTTTAAAACACTCTGTAAAACTCAGTAGCCATATCTATCGGTTACTTTTTTTCAAGAAATTCTTTTACACTATAAAAACAATAATCAATAAGCCATTTATGTAAGTTGGATTTAATTTTTTTAAGGGGAGTTCTCTCAATTCTTTTGGTATGTTGTTAATTTTTTTTTATTGCAGTGATTAAATTATTTTTTTGGCAGAAAGAAAGAATAGTAGAAAGTGTTTAGATATGCACGGTGTGTTATTGCACATAGAGTACTATCGAATAGATAAACTACTATAAAGTATCCGAATTCAAAGCAATAACATAGCAATTAGGTAGGTATACGAAATTACGAATACGATTCTGTCTTGTATGAGTTATCATGACATACAACCCGTGTTCAGTAAACTACTGCCTGCTTCGTTAGTCTATAGTGGGGGTAACCGCTACTACTGAACATAACATGAGGGTATGAGGGTCTGGGTTTGATTTCCACATCGGGCAGTGCTATTGGATTTATCGATCAGATTGCAGCCTGGAGTCTGGTTTTGTGTCCAATTGATGATGAAAGTTTCGCCACTTATTACATGCAGGATTGAAAGGTGGCGATATGGGGGCGTATTATAATAAAGGGTGTAACAAGACCCTTAACGAAGCCGAAAGGCACTTTTTCTCCCTGTCATTACGATCATTTTTTTGTTCTAGACCATACCTGGGAACCTTCTAGTTACGGAGATATTGGGGGTCTAAGTCCTTTTCACAAGTTTTTTTGAAATACATGTTTTTTATTTAAGATTCTTACTTTATACACCTCTACTACTCCCGTATTATTTAATCCATCCATCAGCACAATGTTTTGAGTGCGTTACATTGATTCCTACCGTGAAACGTAATTTTTCGCCCCAAAAAAAGAAGTCGTTTTCTAGCAATAATTTTTGCGTCATGTTACTTAGTTTGATGTACATAATGCTTGGTTGACGGCTTCGTGATGGGTCCTGTTACACGCTGTGTGTACACTTATGCTTAGCCCTTCAGAAGATACAGGCGTCATGTTATATGTTATAAACTATACCTATGTTATGTTCACACTTCAGTTACTCTACGAATCCGAACGAGATAGTTCAGTTCTACAAAACGCCGCCACCGGCTGCAGTATCTCAGAGAGTTGTGAACATGTTGTCGTTGGCCCATGACCAAATCATGAAGATACAAATGCCTACGCCTTCGCCGAAACACAACGTGCAATTAAAGCAGTGGCAAAAGGATATTAGTACAGATCCTAAGAAGGTAATTATACAATTTAAATCCCATGAAAAGCTACTCTTCTTGCAATTTATTTAATAAAAAGCTAGTAGAATGATGTCTGTTCAAAAACACGAAGACTTAACGTCCACTAACCGACATTAGGCCTGTGTGATAGATAGCCTACTCCCTCTCATAGAGAGGAGGCTCGCGTCCCAGCAGTGGGAACAGATATTATGGATCTGCATGAATAATGCCGTGCTTTGGAACAATGACGAGGTGTTTATCGTAGTACATGCTGCCAAAGGTCGACCTATGCTGGCAGCAGTGTCTAGTCATCTCATACCGGTGCATCAGAGTGACATCAGGCACGAACTTATTTTTAAATATATACTTTATGAATTTGAGACCGCATTGTATGCAACTTAAAATTGTCGAAATAAGCAACAAAAGTGCCAACTAAATATGCATCATAAAAATTAAATAAGTACTATAGTACTTATTTCAGAAAAAATGAAATAAGTACTATAGTACTTATTTTTAGAGAATTAGGTAAATATGAATATAAAATATGACATTATCAGCAGAAGTCAATATCAGTACTTTTGACCTTTAAATTGTTTTATTTTTATTTCCAGGAGAATATAGCTCGGGTGGGCGGCATTTGCTACAACATACTTTTCGGTTCAAAAAGATCTTACACTGCCTTTTCAACCAATGATAATGTCATATTTTATATTCATATTTACCTAATTCTCGGCGAGAAATTATCAAGTTTGTGGTTCCGTACCTTAAAAGGAAAAAACGGAACCCTTCTATGATCACTCTCTTGTCCGTCTGTTTGTCTGTGTGTCACCACCGATTTTCTCAGGAACGAGTGGACCTAGCAAGTTGAAATTTATACCAAATGCTAAGGTCTATAGTCCCTATTACGTGTATAAAAATCAAGGCGTTAGTCAACACGATAAAAAGATATGGGCAAATTTAGATTTTCGCGAAAACTTTTAATTAATTGACAATTCTAGGTCAACCGGAAGTATCTTATAGGTTTTAAGTCAAAAACACGTTGACTAGCACTAATAAAGGAATAATTCTAAAAAATAAAAAAAAGTTGAAAATTAAAGGGTGTCCCCATACATACATAGTTGACGCCAACTAAGTTTTTTTTTTAGTTAATGGTACGGAAACCATCGTGCGCGAGTCCGACTCGCACACGGCCGGTATTTTTTTTCTTGAAAGCCGATTACTGTTCCAAATTATCAGTAGTATGATTGAGCCTTCTGTTAATTAAGATAATTATGTTTATAACTCTGTTTTCTACTTTATTTTTAAACTATTAGGATTTAGGTACATTTTTGAATGTTTCAAGTTCAAGTCAATATTAAAGGAAACATGCCCAAAAGTTCACGATACGCCAGATTTCAGCTAAAATACGCATTATCTTCAAAAAAAAAAACAGCCATAATATATAGGGTGACTGGTAATTAGTGACCGATACTTAAACACGTGATTGTGCTCATGATAACAAACAACTTTCCCAAAGAAACTTTTTTTTTATACTCATTCACTATCATAATAGCACAACAGCCGTATGAAATTCGCGCGCGCGCGCCTGTGACCTATCAGCTGTGACGCCGTTCTGTCTCATTACTATCGTACTGTGCAACAGTGGGTAGGCAGTGGCATTGTGATAGTGAATGAGTATAAAAAAAAATGCTTCTTTGGGAAAGTTGTTTGTTATCATGAGCACAATCATGTGTTTAAGTAACGGTCACTAATTACCAGTCACCCAATATAATTGTAAAATAATTATGCATTTAGGGTGGATAGAACACCGACGACGCGAACACGGATACCACGTACTCAGTACATCATTCTGAACCCCCACATAGAGTAAGATGGATACTGAGTATGTGGTTACCATATTCGCGTCGGTGTCCCATTCACCCCGTATAATCCGGTCTCTACTGTTATTAGGATCCATTTATAAGGTATGTATTTTATTTGATGCACTGTCCTTTGGTATTGCATATATCCATATATGGCGGTGACTATACCTTCCAATAGATTGCATGCTTGTTTGCCATAGAATTAAATAAAACTTTTATTTTACAGCTCCTGAAAGCTGTGAAGAATATGATAAGTTCAATGATAAATTTCTTAGAAGAATTGGGCATTTACGGCGGTGCTTTGGGAATACTGGCGTATATTATATTGTTGGAACGCTTGAAACGTAAAGCTGTGACTAAGGACGAGGAAAATCTTTATAAACTTGCTATCACACATTGCACCCAGTAAGTATAATAATAATAAATAAATAAATTTGTATTTAAATGTTGTATAAATGTAGTGGCCAAAGCAGAAACCGATTAATCGTCTATCACATCAATCTACGGCCAAAGCCGAAGCCAATGGTTTACTGACCCTAAGAAATTCAGTTCTAGATTGGCTAAAAGTGAAAGATATAGCGATTTTTTAACTGACTTCAAAAAAGGAGGAGGTTATATTATGTTCGTGTAAATCTATTTTTTTTTTTAAATTAAGTGCTTATGTCAACTTCATAAAAACAAGTTAACGGGATGGATTGACGACGATTTTATTGGTATGCCAGAAATACCGTGACAGGAATTTATGAAAGAGTTGTTAACCTTCTTTTATTTATGTTCTGACTTAAAATTTTGCCTTTGTTATTTTGTATATTTAAATTTGTGTTATAGTTGTCTTTTATTTTATAATTTTAGTAACTGGAATTGATTGTAAACAACCGTTGTAGTAAAATAAATTAAAATTAACTTGCAAATTGTGAAAAATAATAACACTTCGAAATATGTGGCTCCTTCCCTACGTGCATCACCGTTTTCTTATCGCTCTCGCACATTCGTAACAGATCGTTCAATTTCGGCGCTTGCTAGAAACCTTCGACTGCCAAAATTTCGGCCCATTTAGGCCGATTGTTTGGCCGAGGTGTACATTCTGTACATGAAACAAAGTAACTGTATGCAAAAATTATGGCTGGGACGCGACTTTTTTTAATTTGGGGTGAAAATCACGGTTTACGGTAGGTAGGGTCAATGTAACGCACTCTAAACATTGTGCTGATGGATGCATTGAATAGTAACGGTGTCAGAGGTATTTAAAGTTGCTATTTGTTTATATGAAAAACTTGTATTTTTTTTAAAACATGTAAAAAAAGTTGAACTTTGGCCTCCAATGTCTCCGAAACTGGAACGAGAGACGAAGAGAACAAAGATCGCGCTGACACTTCTTTAATAATTCTAATCTGAGAGGTGAAGAGGTGCCGATCGTCGTTTTTTTGTTTGTTTCAAAATGCGACGGATGCCTACGGCCTATCGATGGCGGCCTAACGAACCCGCACCTGCCTGTGTTTTACCGCATTGAATGGGCTTATAGGTCATCCAGATGAATTTACGGCCATCCTGAATATTTTGAAACGAAGTGAAAATATCTCAGTAATTGGAGAAACATTTTGTAAAATATATTTGTTTTATTCTCGCAGGGCTCGCGCCATCCTAGTAGATGCAATGGCTGTTGAAACTGGGTACCAAAGGATAATTAAGTATTCGTCAGAAAAAGTACTTTTAATGTTACACATATTGAAAGAATACAATCCAACTGTATTAGACACCCCTGGAGGTAAATATTTCCCTGCTTAACTTTTATATAAATTAATCTGCACTTTATGAAAACAGACTTTAAGTAGGTACCTGAAGGTTGAAAATTCTAAGACCGAGGTGTCGTTACATAGCGGCTACCATGATAGCTTCGTTATTTGACTTTACAGTTTCAAATATCACAACACATCACTCCATTACCTGTTTTAAAGCATCGTTCATTTGATTCGGAATGATTTCTAGAAAAATGTATCGAAAGTATGTATTAACCCCTTAAAAATTGTAATTGTTATTAATAAATTAAGATGAAAAAGATGACATATAGTTGTTCGTTAATAACTCAAAAACGATTAATATTGGAGAAATTTTTAAAAAGATCCTTAAAAAGGAGGACATTTCCAATAAAAAAGTTTCGATTCCTGGAACTCTATCTCTATTATTTAAAAATTTAATTCAACGCCGCAAATAGGGGTCCGCCTAGCCGTAACGACATAGGCGCACTGCCGCTAAAGACAGCGTACCACATAAAATGTTTTTCTTAGTAACATATTAATTTAATATTTTTTAATAAATTATAGTAGTACCCGGATTGGCTCCTGTCAAAGATTTTCAAAAAGTTAATAAAAATTAAAGCTGCGCAGTAATAGTGTTTTGTGAACAATTAGAACAATTATAGTGATGGAAAGTTTGCGTAGAAACGTTATCTAAGACTAAATACCCCTGTGACGTAAGTTATTAGTGCTGTGATCATCTGACTTAAACACCATACCTAACTGTGTTCGATTCCTTTTAATAGTTAATTTCAACAAGCAAGAACATACATCGTGAGTAATAACTTACAAATCTATAATTAACTGCTATAAAAGGAAAACGTGAACTAAAAACTACAAATAAAACCTAGTGGGGAATAGTGGAATCAACGATTTGAACTACATACCGTTACGAAGAATTGTTCCCGAAATCAATTGTAGATGGCAGCACTTTCTTTGTCAAAAATCAATAAGCGCTATTATTGACACCTACCGGTGAATAGCTGAATTTCCAAGTCAGCAGCTATAAATCGAAGCTATCAAATAGATGGCAGCACTCTGTATGGGACTTTGCAGATATCTGGCAGTGGCACCTATCAGTAAATAGCTGAAACATTGAAGCAAAAGACTCGACTAATGAATTAAGGAAATCATTTGAATCAACCGCTTCATTAGTGACCCCTATGGTGCGATAGCGGTAACACGATTGCATGATTAATCGATAAATGCTAATGGTCTCCACTCCTAAAAGAAGGCAGCACAGTCATTACCAGTAGCTCCCATCTACGACTAAACGAGGGCGTTACATACAAGACATCATGGATCTTGCATAAAACATCACATATCGCACTAACAAACCCCAACGAGCAAGCTCACTTGACGATCTCTCAAGAAGTGGGTCTGCTCTTTTTGACACCACCTCCCGAACACGTCACTTAACGAAAGTCAAACGGTCATTGAATTAAATGAGAAAATAATTGAACTCACAAACCAATTGACGAGCGCTAACCATGAGATTGAGAACCTAAACATTGAGAACTTTCGCTTGAAGTCTGACCTCAACAAGAGCTTGAAAGCCGTCGAAACATATAAAAAACTTAGTTTAACAGATAACACAAATCTAACACCAAATCGGAATAGAAAGAGTAAAGCTGGAAAGTCTACCCCAAGCAAAGACAACAATTCTTTGCAGAAATTCCACCAGGCGACACAAACTGATGATGTAAATTCACCAGTCAAAATATCACAACATCACGAATCAGCAGTACATTCTGAAGCAGAATCTCTGCATTGTGTACAGACACAAACGAAAACATCTACCCCCGACATGCAAAATAAAACAATAACGCCTACCCCCAACAAGCAAAGTAAACCAATTACTTCAATAACAAACCCTAAACATAAACAAAGATTACAATTAGAAACGTCAGATTGTCAGATATGCATCTTGAGTACGAACAACAAGAACAAAGTAAGAAACATAGCAGAAACGACACTTAATAAACATTCTAAAAACATATGTCATTATGTAATGCCGAACTGTAAAACCGAACAGTTATTAAGTGACATTGACAACAAATTAAAAGATTTTACCTCTCATGATTTTTGTATTATATTGATAGGGGAGGAAGATTTCAACTCAACAAAGGACTATTTCGAGCTCGGACTGTATATTCGGACGGCCCTACAAAAAACCACGCATACTAATATTATACTCTGTGCTCCGACATATAAATTTACTCACTTTAAAACTATGTACAATTGGAGAGTCGAATTATTTAACAACCTACTTTATCTAGACACATTGACTTTTGGACTCAAATAGGAATCTGTCAAATGATTATACGATGTTTTCAAAACGCACTGGAATGATTAATAATTTTGGCATGCATACAATTTTCAAGGATATTGACAACTTTATTCAAGGACTAAAAACATATGACCTATTTACCCAAACTGAAGGCACTTGTAAAATATGCAAAGGTTATAATTTTAATTTACGTAAAATATGTAATTGCAATAATACTCATCCTGAACAAACATTAATGAATGATGATTTTATACAAAATACGACTTCTAATACTGATAATAATTCTAATTTTTTTCTCGTATAACTATATATTTATTTTACATCAAAATATTAATGGTTTAATAAATGAATCGGATTTATTTGCCTATCACTTACAAGAACTTTCTCAGGAAGGTAAGCCATTGGACATAGTTTGCATAACAGAACATAATATGAAGGATGGTGACGATGTTCACCTACATATACCTAACTTCAGACTTGCATCCTCCTCAAATAGAAATTCTCGAAATGGGGGGGCGTGTATTGTAATTAATCATAAACATAAATTTAAAACTATAGATTTAAATGAGTATTGCTGTCCTAATTATATTGAATGCTGTGGAATTGAAATAATAGAACACAGGCTAAATATTATATGTATTTATAGATCACCAAAAAATAGCATAGATGCTCTAAACACATTTTTCTATAATATCGAAGGTATGCTACAAAAAGTCTGCACCAATAACAATAAAAAAAATGTAATATGTGGTGATTTTAACATAGACACTCTGAAAAAAAACACGTGTTGCTTCACAGTTCGAAAATCTATTATTGAACTATAATTTAAAATTGAGTGTTAAACAACCTACTCGAATAACTAGTGGTACATGTATTGATAATGTTATACATAATATTAGAGGCAGTAAAAGTGAGGTTTTAGAGCTGGCTTTATCTGATCATACAGCACAAATCGTGAAATGTCCAGTAAAAAAAACATATACAATTACTCATTGGTACTCACTAAAGCGAGATTATAGCTTGGAAAATATAAACAAATTTAAAAATGCTATACATAGCCTAACCTTTAATAACGTTTATGAATGTCTAGACCCTGATGAAGCCTTTAACGAATTTAACAATTTATTTAAACTCTTCTATGACTTATGTTTCCCCGTAATTAAAATTAGGATCCCTATTAGAAAGAAACTTAACTGGGTGACAAAAGGTATCAAATTGTGTTGTAAACGCAAGCGAGACATGTTATGGCAATTAAGAAGACATAAAACTCCAGAAAATAAAGAAAAACTAAAGTCATACACTAATCGGCTCAAAAAAATCATCTGTCTCACACAAAAATCCAGAAATAACTTTTACATAAATAACTCCAACAATAAAATGAAAGCTACCTGGCAGACCATAAATAAAAATAAATTAAACTGTCCAAAAGAATATATTTCTAAAATAATTATCAATAACAAAAAGATAACAGAGCCACTAGAAATTGCAGAAACGTTCAATAATTATTATATTGATTTAGTTCAACCGCTAAGTAATAGTCAAAATCCTGACTTATCATCTATTACCAACACAGCTAAGTCAATGTTTATGCGTGCTACAGTCCCTATCGATATACACAAAATTATCGGAACCTTAAAAAATACCAATAGTGCAGGTTATGACGAGATTATCACTAAAGTAATAAAAAGTGTAGCTGTGGAAATATCTCCTGTTCTCAGTTTCATTATAAATTTATGCATAGAAAATGGTACATACCCTAAAGAATTAAAGATATCTGTAATAAAACCCCTATATAAGAAAGATGACAGACAAAAAATCCTAAGAATTACAGACCTTTAGCGTTAATTCCTATTTTCTCAAAAAAATTTGAAAAAGTCATTTATAATAACCTATATCCTTTTCTGGAAAAACATCAAATATTTGCGGAAGAACAATACGGCTTTAGAAAAAGCAAAAATATTAATATGGCAATATACAGCCTTGTAAATAAAGTGGTAACAAATATGGATAGACGGACACCAACGACTGCCTTGTTCATGGATATGACCAAGGCATTTGATTTTGTAGATTTTAACATACTTTTGTCTAAATTAGAAAAATATGGAGTAAGGTGCAACGTATTAAAATTAATTGAATCGTATTTAAAAAATAGGTATCAAATAACGAGTATAACAAAAATTTGCCAGAAGACAAAATTAGAACTAACGTACCAATCAAAACCAAGAAAAACGAACTTTGGTGTACCTCAGGGTAGCGTCCTCGGCCCGCCATTCTTCCTCGTATACATAAACGATATGCCAAGTGCTATTCAACATCCAATGACCTTGTTCGCTGATGATAGTACAATTATTTTAACAGCACAAAATAGGGAGGCATAGTGCCATGAAATGGATATAAATCTAAATCTAAACAGGTTAATAACATGGTTAAATAATAACAATCTTAATGTAAATTTAGATAAAACTCATATTATGTCATTTAAACAAAGAATAAATCAAGATAAACTTAATATAAAATACGCTGACAAAGTGATAGAAGAAAAAAAGCACACAAAGTTCCTGGGACTCTATATAGACGAGAATATGAAATGGAGTAATCATATTGAACATGTAATAAAAAGACTAAATCAGTTCCAGTACGCTTTGCATAAACTCAGTAAAGTAGCAAGCCGCGAAACCGTACTGACTGCATATCATGCATACGTGTCTTCTACATTACGCTATGGCATAATGTTCTGGGGAAATTCATCAGATAGGGAGCTAGTGTTTAAGGCACAAAAAAAGTGTTTGAGAGCTGTGTGCCAAATAAAAACTACTGACAGTTGTAGACCACACTTTATTGACCTAAGAATAATGACTTTTCCAGCCCTATACGCGTTTGAAGTAGCAATGTTCGTAAAAAAACACTTATATTTATTTGAAACCCTGACTAGTAAACGTCACCAGGACAAAATTCACGCTGTGCCTCATAAAACAGCATTATACGCAAAAAGTTTTCTGGGCATGGCTCCAAAAATTTATAATATGATACCCTCAACTATAAGACTTGAGAAGGACGTTAACAAATTCAAAAGAATGTTAACAGACCATATGGTTAAAAAAGCGTACTATTCCATTGGTGAATTCTTATCAGACAAGTTAAATAAATAATAAGTAGAGATGTCAGGTGTCCGATTTATTTAAGCTTAATTCTATCTAAGTGCAATTATATAATGTAATTTGAATGATCATTAAAGTATATATTTTTAATTTTAATTATAATTATAATAATACAATGCATGATAAATTATAAATTGGTAAATTCATTAATTAATTTGACATTATTTATTCTGACATTACTTTTAATTTGAACGATGACAATATTTACTTAATAATGTGAATGTATATTATTGCACAAAGTATTACTATTTTTGGAATTATATAACCAATTAATTGGATTTTATGAAATTGTCTAACTATAATTTTGAATTTTGCATGCCTAAATTGGTGACAATACAGTGGACTGCGCATTCACTCGACATCTGGAAATGCATATATGTACTGTGTTTAGCAATAAATATTTGAATTTGAATTTGAACCCAAACACTAAGGTATAGTTCCCCGTTGGAATTATTTAAGTTTTTTTTCCAATCGCTGTAATCAAAGTTTTTTTTAAATAATATACCTAAACATTTTTGGCTTCGTGGAACCCTTCTTATACATATATTACTTAACAAGATCACGCGATAAAAGTTAAAGTTTATTATTTTGTTACAATATTTTTTTAAAGTTAACAATATATACAATGTGTAACAGAATAAACGCACAACCTCTTAAGGGGTCATTGTACTCATCATTATGAACAACTTTCACTATGGGACTAACCCCGAAACGCGAAAAAAAAACAGCTGTTCAGTACATTTTGTCGAATTATGCGCACAGAAATGTATGGGGCAGTCGATTTTTTTTTCGCGATTTCAGTTTTGGTCCCATAGTGAAAGTTGTTCATAATGATGAGTACAATGACCCCTTAAGAGGTTGTGCGTTAATTCTGTTACACATTGTATAAATTTGTTGATAACAATTGCAATTTTTAAGTGGTGATTACATACTGTCGATACATTTTTTCTAGACTCGAATGAGCCATCGCTCATATTTTTAGGAGCTTTATCAAGAATTAACATATTTTGAACTTGGTGACTAGCCCTTATAGAGTTAAGCAAAATATACTAAAATGATGCTGGAGGGGCGTTCAGTCGCAGTGCAGCTCGCTCAAATGGGCTTTAATCTGTAGCTTACAAATAACAATACAAACCCTTCGTTTTTTCTAGTTGCACTTAAAATAAACAAAGCAAGGAAACCTCTATCGGCGATAATATTCACAAAGCAAAGGTTTGCTGCGAAAGTATTGTACAACGTTCTAAAAGACGTGAGGGATGCCAATCCAGCAGAATTCGGATTCCTCAAACATGATTTTGTCGTCGGATTCAACGTGAACCCACTGAAAAACACAAGAGAGGAATACTATGTCAAGAAGTCTAGCCAACAAGCTTTGCTTAAATTCAGGAACAAGTGAGCTTTGCATCATTTTTTTTTTAGTTTATGAGCGTCCTCGCATTGTCGTCATTTTTAGAACGGTCATTTTTAAAAGAATATTGAAACTAATCATGTTAAAAGTCGCATTGTATTGTATAAAATATTGTAGTGTAAAACTTTACGTAAACTAATACGAGTATCTGATTTGGGTTCCAGTGACCTCAACTGCTTAATATCCACAAGTGTCATAGAAGAAGGAATTGACATACCGCAATGTTTGCTGGTGCTGCGTTACGACCCGCCTTTGGAGTACCGATCTTATATACAGAGTAAAGGTTTGTATACGCTATATTTATTTTATTTAAGAGTGAAGTTCGAAAACAGTCACAAAAAAAAATCGTCAATCGCCACGGTCATAAAATGAGGGAAAGAGACGAGACGACATGAGACATCAGGCATTAGGAAAGAGCCAGGGTGGCTCGTGAAATTCAAATTGTACGTGTTTTGCAATTTGCATATCCGAAACAGAACAGACTGCATGTTGCTGATTGGTTGATTTGCAACTGCAACAATGACCTAAAATCTTTGATAAGAACTTCATGTATATTTTTTCTGACAGTGTTTTTTCTTATAAATGTTAGCCGTCCTCCTCGCCCGTTTTGATAAAAACCGATTCTCGGCTTTAGTGATGTGAAGCTTTAACATTTCTAGTATGTATACTTTATTATCATTTAAGGCCGAGCAAGGAGTTCTGAATCCAGCTATGTTATATTAATAGACAAAGCAGATGAAAGGAAATTCATGAAAAATTACGAAGAGTTCCAACGTACAGAACAACTTATACAGAGGGTAAGAAACTGTTTGAATCTTGTTCCATAATGCGTTATTTTTTAATTAATAATGCGTTATTTATCCATAATGCGTTATTTTTTTTTTTTTTGTAAAAACCACGAACTTTAATGTACTATGGTTAATGTAATGTACTATTGTTAATGTAATGTACTATGGTTAATGTAATGTACTATGGTTAATGTAATGTACCATGGTTAATGTAATGTAATATGGTTAATGTAATGTACTATGGTTTATGTACCTCTTCAGTAAGTGCATCCTCGATGCTTCCGGTGAAGGAGCGCCTTCATAGATATTTTGCACATAGGATAAGAGTCTACAACCAAAACTATGTGACATCGTTTTATGGTCAAAACCGTATAAAATGGTTAGATTAGATGATTCTGAACCTGAGGTGAAGCGCCGGTTAGAAACAAACATTACTATTTCTGTTATGCCAACAAGTAGGCAGACAGATATAGTTGGTGTTACTGTGGTAGTTAGACATATCACAATATGTCTGATATTAAAATCGTACATAGGTTCGTCATTTTATTACGAATAAGTTGGTTTTCAGACATTTTGCGCGTCACATGTGGCAAAATTTAACTGATATTCTTTATTTTATAAAATTTAATTTATATTCCGCTTCAAATGTAAGTATTGTTTAGCATTTAAAAAGTCTGCTTTAACTTCAAAAACGAAAACGTTTCGGAGTCGCTCGGCAAACGCGCAGTACTTGTTACGGTTCTATCCCTCACTTTACTACAGAGCAAGCGTCGGCAAGCTGTTCTGGGGGGGTTACAATGACGTCTTAAAGCAGGAGTAATTCCAGTGTGGAAAAGAGACAGAGCTATACAGCTCGTCTAGCGCCATCTCTTTCCCACACTGGAATTACTCTTGCTTTAAGACGTCATGGTAGGCCACCTGAACGTTGTAACGACGCTCTCTTTATTATAATTGCCATGTGCTGTGTGGTCTAGTTTGAAAAATGGAAAAGTTTTGTGTGCTGCACTAAATTTGTCTACACCTGGGCAACTTTTGTCATCATGCCCAACAGCTTTCAGACAGAATGCTATGTTACCGTGTTTTACATTTTAAACACGTTCAAAATAGTTTCAATACATAAGATGCTCACACTTTCTTCTGAAAAATAATTTATTCACATTAACTGAACAATTCTCACTTAAAAACAAGATTCTCAGATGGTTTGCTATGGATTTTTAATTTTCTCTAATGGTCTTCGGGGTACGTGTGAAAAATGTGTTTTCAGCACCTATCTAAATATTTCAAATTTTTAGTATTCAATTACATCTTGAAAATCAGACAGATTGTTATGAAACAGATCGTTAATTTTATTGACATATTTGAAAATACGGCCAGGTCAGACGTGACGCGGAAAATTTCAGAAAATACGTTTTTGGAATCCGAATAACCATATCGACTGTACTTGCTACCCATATTCTCGTAAATAAATAATTTTATTTGATTCAGATATTAATCGGTAATAGTGATGACCGCAACGAACCGGCTCCATCCGAAATCTGCAATCTACTTTACAAAGATGAAGACTCACCCCCATATATTACCGAACATGGAGGTAAGTTATTTTTTTTTTTTTTTCAATAGCCTTGAATGTCCCACTGTTGGGCAAAGGCCTCCCCCATATTCTTCCAGGTACTCTTCTCCTGAGCCACCTCGAACCAGCCCTCGAGATGTGCGTCTAGATCATCTCGCCACCTCTTTCTAGGCCGGCCTCGGCGGCGCCGTCCATCCTCAGGCATCCATCGTTTGAGTAGAGTAGTGATAGCACGAATTGCAGGTCGTGGATTGAAAGCCAGGTAGGCGGGTCACTTTGTATAATTGGTTTCATCACATCTGTTTTCAAGCCGGTGAAATGAAACATCGTGAGTAAAGCAGCATATTATTCTAGAATCAAAAATCGAAGACATAGACAATAAATTAACAATCAGCACAGTGTCTGCGTGGTAGATTAGCCCTAATAAAGGCAAGGCCTGTGTCGCAGTAGTAAGAACATTATGGACTGATCATTGTATGATTATGCTCTTAGTTCATATACTTATAAATTAAAATTCATTTATTTTTCTCACACGCTCCAACACGTTGTTAAGTTAGAACTAGAGATGAAAGGGATATCCGATAACTATCTGTTATCCGGCCTATTCGGCCAATTTTTACTATCCGGCCGGATACCGATAAAGAAATCAATAATTTCCCAGAAGATAAATCATGCCACAGTAGCTTATAAACACCGTGTATTTATAAGAATTAAAAATGCAAAATTTTATTACTGATTATAATTACTTGCCAAACATATTATTATTGATAATAATTTGGTACTCAAAATTAACAAGTGGAAAATGATGGTGAATAAATACAAATTTGTTCAGAATTTGATGGTAAAAGAAGTCTCCGCTCGGCTTCGTAAAGACCGCCTTGTGCGGCAGCGTTAACACGAAACAAACTAGTCAGACCATGTAACGCGACAAAGAGCCGAATATCCGGCCATCCGGCCTTGAAGCTTACCGAATATCCGACCAAATTAATATCCCTACCAGATGGTAGTTCTAAGTCTAACTAGAGATTCTGGTTATTCTTAGAACTAACAGAATACTGACAGAGTTAACATCGCTTTCCAAACTAGGATCAAGCCTGTATCTTGGTCAATGGAAAATCTTATGCAATGTTCGTTTTCAGGACGCTTGTCATCTGTATCGGCCATTAGCTTGCTAAACCGGTACTGTTCAGTACTACCGCACGATCAGTTTACTACCATTACGCCAATGTGGATACAAGAAGCGCATTTCGATAAAAATAGATGCGAGCGCAGGCTTGTCACGATAGTTATGCCCATCGCCTGTCCCATTAAAGAAGAGATTGTGGTAAGTTACTTTATTAGTAGTAATCATTCATCTAAGCTAATTAATCTCAAAGCAAACCCCATGGGTGGCCCGCGATTTTGCAAACTGAAGGCCGCATCATTGATTGTACAGTCAGCCCCAAAAAAAGGGAACACGAACAAGCAACCATTGTTGGCCATTGCATCCAATGGCCAACAATGGTTGCTTGTTTATATTTTTATGTATCCGGCCTATGTAGGTTTGGTAAAATGAATTGTTTACTATGTTTTGTAGCTTTACATTGTAAACACAATTACAGAATAATGGTTGTAGATAGTAAAATGGTTCTTTGTCCATGTTTACATCTTTTTGGGGCTGACTGTATGTTAATGATTGATTTATTTGCGAACTTAACAAATATGCATAATTATACAGAATATTAATAATCATTTGATGTTTCATCAATATTATCTAGCAAGCGATGGCCTCAAATGTCATGATTTCATGAATAGTCTTTGTTTGGGGTAAAAATAACTTCGATAGTTTTACGAATGACTATTATTCTGTAAATATTTATTTATTAATGTCGCATTTCTATTGATCATCAACATACAAGTTGATATTTACCTATAAAAAAAAATCGCTGGCTATCTTAGCTCATCCACTTTAAAATCTAGATAATTATGGTTATTAGTTAGTTAGTTGTTAGTTATTATGGTTTAATTTCTAACTACTAAGCCCACAATTTTTTAATGTCTTAACAAACACACCGAAAACAATGTTAAGCATCAAAATAGCGCAACATTGTTTTTCGCAATATAACGTGATATTGTGAGATATTCTATTGTGTACTCTGTAGTGTACCAGAATATCGGCTGATACACTATCTGTAAAAAAACCTGTTCGATCCGTGATGGTATTATTAGGTATATGTAGAGGTTTGATTATATTTATGTAATCATTTTTGGAGAACAAGTAAAAAAAGAATAACCGGATGAAAATTAAATAAAATGTACTAAAATCCTCATTTAAGTACATTTTATTTAATTTTCATTCGGTTCTATGGCAACACACGGGGGCGAGCAGTCACTTCTCGGTTAGTGATGTCATAAAAAAACAATAGGGAATATGCATGTAATTTTTTTTTTCACTTATATCAATAAAATGCAGTACTATCAACCCAAGAAAATAATTAAAAGTTAATTTTAACTAATGCTTGTCGCACAAAAAAAATATTAAACTCCTACAATTTTGTACGACAGTTCAAACGTCCATGACTGTCGCGGCCATTCAAGTCATAGCATTTGATGTCACTTCCCTCTATCTGCCTTGTTTAGATCTAATTTTTTGCCCTCAATAGAATAGTTTTACTTTATTGCAAGTGCTTTATTAAAGCAAAAAAGTGTTTTTTGACACATAGCATTTGACGTCACTACCGGAATCGATGCGATTTGTGTTTACGTTCCGTTTCACGAAAAACACGCTACATATAATATTAAATTGTAAAAAAAGTGTTGTATTACAGAATTAAACAAGTGTACCACAGTGTTTTTATGGGCCAATACAAGGCATTTTTTAGGAAATAAAAAAATGATTTTTATTTCTTGCATATGACGACGCCCCTACGATACCCTATTGACGATCGAACATACTTATGCCGAAGATAGTGTTGTCACGTTTTAAAAGTTTGTTAGAATCTAGGGAAACGGTGGTAGGGTAATTTGGGACAAAAATCATGCATTTTAAAATTGATTAGTATTTTTACTTTCACTAATATTTTATGTTTGTTATTCCATTTGACAATGTCATTGCACACCTATATGCCCCCTTTCGGATCGGACAGGGTTTTTTTTAACATATTGTATATTATAAAGCATAGACCTACGTTTTCCAATTCTGACTTAAATTGAGACAGAACTCAGACTTAAATTAGTTTTGGTTATTGAATGTAGCCAGGCTTAAAAGTAATAATCAGTCTGCATACATTAAGGTTGGTTGGAAGGTATACAATCTTACAGTATCATGTGTGTATATGGAACAATATAATATGTTTTCAGTAACACTGCTATTTTCGCGTATGGCCAGGAGCATTGTTTACAAGTGTCTCTTTAATCAGATACTGTTTGCCAAAATTCTTTTAATATTTATTTGAAGTACTTATCCGTTTTTTTTAAATTGCCAATGCTTTTCTTTCTCATCTACAGGGAGATCCTAAATTCAGTTTGAAGGCGGCCAAACGATCGGCAGCACTAAATGCTTGTATCCAACTGTACAAAGCAGAAGAATTGGATGCGATTACAATGCTACCCGTCCGCTACACGTATGTTCCTTATTATTATTCCACTACGTGGCCGTAAATATGACCCATACTGTATGATTCCAACACAAGTTCTAACATAAGTCCAAGACTCTTCGAGCCAGTTACTGATTTGGAAATTTATTCCGACCTACATAAAGTTCATAATAAAAAAATGAATATTTAGGTGTATCCAAAGATGTGGTCATGTTTAAGAGTGTCGTACAGACCATCAAACTGAACAACTGCTGTAGAACCGAGTCAGTTTTTTTTTTTCATATTATGAACTTGATGTTTGAGAAAAAAAACAGCTTTGTAGAGCGCTGTCTATGTCACTCATTGCTTTGTCTCTTTCTGAATCTCGACGAGCAATATTTATGCTCGGATACTGTACTTTATGTAGACTTCTTACGAACAACAACTTACTCTCAACTTGTTATTGTGTACGCGTTACAGGGCAGTCGACTTTGATGACACAGATGTCAAGTCTTGTTTCCCGAACTGGCGTAGCGATGATATAGGAGAAGGAGATGACGATCTGCCACATCCAGGCACTAAGAAACGGATCCGGAAGCATAGGATACAGGTTTGTTTTAAATGAAAAGTTTCAACTGTCAAAAGAAAATCACTTTAATTTAAACCAAAGAAGTAAGGGGCTTTTTACAACAACTCGAATGTCGTACAGGAAAAAGTTCAAATCAGATTGAATCATGAGTCTTTTATCCATCTTAAATTAGATACCACTTAAATAACTTAAATTAGATAGTTGATTATGTGGCGCTGGAATGATTTCAGTAAGTCAGATCAGTTTTGCGTCGACACAAACAAATCAATCAACACGAGCCACCCGCCCTCCGTGTTGCCAGCGCAGCCCAAATTGGTCCCGCTTGTGTGAGGCCCATAACTGTGCCGATTATTTATCGACCTCTAATATTAAGTCATAGAAACGGGCGTTATCTTGCCGAAATTATCCTAATGTAATCAAAAATCCAACTTCCAGTTCCCAGCACTCCTCAACAGTCTACCAGAGGAGGATGTCTACTATCTACACATAATACAATCAGCGACTGCATTCGAAGAACCAAAAGATTCTCGCGAGAAGGCGTTGTATAACCTCCTTCAGAAAAGCGAAGGCTACGGTTTCCTGACCCAGCAACCTTTGCCAAGACTCTGCGAGTTCCCTATGTTCATGACTGTTGGAGAAGTTGCTACTTCTATAGATGTCAACTATGCCGTTATTAAGCTCAATGCGCAACTGTTCGAGTTGGTTAAAAAGTAAGTTTTGTTTTTGTGTTTTGAAAGTCATGTGCTCTTTTTATATAATTCTTTAGTTGACCATACACAATACTAATTTTGAAATAAATACAAAAGTATATTTCAATCAAGCTATTTTAAATCATCAATCAATTGATACCATATCTAAGTTCCAAATATTTTAAGCATTTTCCAGGGATATGATCACTGTGGGTAATTTCGACTTTCCCTTACCTTGTACTTAAACATCAATGTCTTTAAAACAACTTATGTTCCAGATTCCACCACTTCCTATTCGATCAAGTGTTAGCTATTGCCAAAAAGTTCCTAGTTTTCGAAGGCAAAGTCAACTGTATGTACGTGGTGCCCGTAAAGGATAGTAACGGATACGACATAGACTGGAATATTATGACCACACATGACTACATACAACCAGTCCAACCTACTTCTTGTGAGGTATTAATTATTCTGTAAAGGCTACGATAAGATCTATTTAAGCGCATGTTTTTACCCGACTGCGGCGAAGCCAAGAGGAAGGGTTATGATTTTAGTTGTCTATGTATGTATGTTTGTTGTATTTACGTATGTTCCTCCATAGCGCCTAAACTATTCATCCGATTTTGAGGTGTCAATCGATTCGTTATTATGGCCCGGGTAACAAACGCTAGAAACCGAAAAAAAAGCCCCCGATTTTAATTAGAGGGTGTTTTTTCAGTAGTCGGGATTTTAGTGGTAGTATAACAAACAAGTTCTTGTTAAAAAAAAATAGCCGTGACGAAACCGGCATGTCCTAGAAGCAAGACATCGACGACACAATGTGCCATCCGCCAACACGCATTGGGCCCGCATGGTAGATAATAGTCCCCTACCTTTCAGATTGAGAACGCCCGTGCCCTAGGCATGAGGATTTTGTAGACTGCATGTTTTTGCTTGCTTCTAAGTGGTCACGGTAGACGCCGAACGAAATGCGCGAGCCGTTTTCGACAACAAAAAAATGTGGTGTTCCGTACAATTTGACCGTGTATGTATTGCACTTTTGATGGAAACGGCAAATACGGCGTGTAACAGGACCGTTTACGAAGCCGTCAACCAAGCATTATGTACATCAAACTAAGTAACTTTACGCAAAAATTATTGCTGGGAAACGACTTTTGTTTTGGTGAAAAATCACTTTTTACCGGTAGGACTCAATGTTATGCACTCAAAACGTGCTGGTGGATCAATTGAATAGTACGGGGGTCGTTTAAAGTAAAAATATTACTTTAAAAAAATGTATTTAAAAAAAAAACTTGTGTAAAGTTGGAACTTCGACCCCCAAACCTGGAAACCTTCTAGTTGTCTCCGTAACTAGAGAACGGAGATAACTAGAAGGTTCCCAGGTATGGTCTAGAACAAAAAAATGATCGCAGTGAGGGGGAGAACAAATGCCTTTCGGCTTCGTTAAGGGTCTTGTTACACTCTTTATTTTTATAATTTCTTAACGATGAAAATTTTCTATAAGGGGTGGTTTGGTATGATATACTGAATACGAGGTAACCCTCTGTGCGTCGATGTCCCTTCCACCCTGTATATTTGTTAAGCTCAAGTGCCAAAAAATAACCCTTATTTATTTATTTATGTACACACTAAATACAGAAAAGAAGAAAGGAACAGATAATAGTACAAACCCCTTCATGGCCGGCCCGTCGTATCTCATACACATCAAAACATGTTATGTTAATTTAATTATTAATCCAAACTGTTTCGTGGTACAGGAGAGGCTCTCCCTACAAGTGACGCCAGAAAACTACGAGGATTGTGTCGTCACACCCTGGTATAGGGTTCTACCTGACCGGTAAGTTCCTCCCTGTTATCTGCTCTTAGACATTGATTTTCCACTCGTGTTTGGAAGACAAAAAATATTAAACCCTTTCAGGGTTCCAAGCGATAATTTTCGTTGATTAATACCTTGATAATTGATCAACGATTAATTACTTTACGTGAATCCGAACGTAATTTGCCGCTTTCGCGCCTATCCAAACGCAATAGGTGTCAACTTAAAAAGAAGGTCACTAACGTCGTATTTAAACAGATTTTTCAGTACATTTGTATATAGTTTTGTTTGTTAAAATGCCGAAAATTAAAGACCTTGTTTAGGCTGAATTAGAGTGCGTTAAAACAACAAAAAAATGTGGCAACAGTAAAAAAAATAGAAATCAGAATTGATAATTATCAAAGAAATTATTTATTTTGATAAATTCGAACCCTTATCCCTTACATTAATTCGTTTTATTACAGGTACATAGTGTCAAAAGTTCTGGAATACATGACACCTCAATCACAATTTGATTCCGATTCCTATTTGACATTTGCCGATTATTACACCGACAAATATAAATTGGATGTAATCGGCGACAAAACACAGCCTCTATTAGAGGTAAGTCTTTTCCATCACTGTATTGTGTGTATTGCTTTACATAGGCGCGTATTATAGAACGTCACTCTAGACTCAAGCATATAAGTTAGGTTTTAACGCTTCTAAATGCTGTATAATGAGCTACACTCGCGCGCGGGAACCACTGCTACATCAGTATGAGATGGAAGCCATAGTTATGTCACGAGTCACGTAGGTGCGGGACCTGGGGGTGGAGATGGTTCCAGAATTAATGTTTCGTGGGCACATCTTAGACATATGCGCCAAGTCCTTCCGAAATCTTGGATTTATACTTAGGCAGTGCAAAGACTTTAATAGTACGGCAGTGGTTAGAATCATGTACAATGCGCTGGTACGGAGCCGTCTTGAAACGAGTGCGATCGTGTGGAACCCCCATGAGGCCAAATAAAGTGTCATGGTGGAAATAATCCAGAACAAATTCACTAGGTTTTTGTTTTATAAGCAGTACGGTGTCTATCCCTTCTTCCCGCTCATGTACCCGAGTCTCTTTGTAATAGGGATGGTAGGGTACAGCAGGCTGGCGGTTCGGAGGGACGTGGCTCTGTGTAGCTTTGTGTTTCGGGTGCTGCGCGGCTGGCTACACCACCCCGAGCTGTTAGCGGAGCTGGGGCTGCGCGCGCCACCGGGTTGCGGGGGTGCGCGTCGCCCCACGCCTACGCTACTGGAGCCATTCTCTAGGACTAACCTGAACAAGTTTGCCCCTTTGTCACGCGCCATAAGACTGTTAAATATTATTTCATATGAGGTAGATATTTTTCACTGCAGCCTGATGAATTTCACAGAAGAAGCACTGAAGTGCATTGAGAATCTTTAGACATGATCGTTCATTGTAGATATTTTTATTGTTTTTATTTTATTTTAATCTATGTTATTGTTTTTCTTTTTCTCTTTGTTTTTTTTTGTAAGTCAGTTATCTTGGTAGTAACATCGCATTGGCGTTATAGCTGTTAGGGTGCTATTTACATAATTTTAAATAAATAAATATCTTAAAACGAATTTTAAGCCATTTGATTGGTTGAAACTAATTCTAAGTAAAGTTTGAAGCTTGAGTGACTTTCTGTAACACGGACCGTCTTCAAGTTAAAGTGAAATTCCGAAGATGACTCTCGCAACGACAAAGGTGCCCAATTTTATTGCATTGTTATACCGCAGCGACACTACAGTAGTATCAGCAGCGAAATATTTTCTACGTAACTGAATGAAAACGGCGACAGGCGAAAGGGGAGTTGGCTGCGGTCGCATTGTACCTTTTAAAGCGCGTCATCCAAAAAAATTAGGGCCTTCTGGACGGCCCGGGGTCTTTTCTTGGTGTCTCGCGCGAACGTTTATGTGTCTAAAGTTAGGATAAACAGCTTTCTTCAAGTTTGTCATTGGAATCATTATAGGGATTTAAATTATCACTTTCTCTGTAGGTACGCAACATAAGTTCAAGAATGAACTGCTTACTACCCAGAGCAGCTACCATTAACACTCTGACGGACAAGCAGAAGAAACTGGTGTCGGCTTCCCAGGGAGACGATAAGACTAACAGGGGCTTTGCGGAAATATTTGTTGCGGAGTTCTGTGTGAAATACGACTACCCCGGAGTATTGTGGTATAAAGCAATTATGTTGCCCAGCATCATTCACAGGTAAATTTAGCAAAAAACATTTTTGTACATAATTTGAGCTTTAATTACATATTTTTAACCTTTTGACCCCCAGCTCATAAACGCACGCGTTTGCCCTCCACGCCGAATCATAATTTCCCTTGCCATTTTGTCACATATTTGTGTCTTTATGCGTGCAGGGCACGCGCTTGCTTGTCACGTATATGTGAGTATGGCGGTCAAAAGGTTTAGTTTATTTTGTAACGACAAAAGTTTATAATTATGGTCATCCATTTTAATTACGTTTTGATGATCTTTGGACACGTCCTTCGATGTCTTTCGGCTATTATGATGATGATTATAAAAACGTTATTTTTTATATATTTTTTATGTTACCGTAAAAGTTACAAATACTTTAACTTTTGCTCATTAAAGTATTTGTAACTTTTACGGTAACATAAAAAAATATAAAAAATAATGTTCACGTCGTATTTCTACAATTACTTTCAACAGTATTGACATAAGCTTTCCAACAGCTTATATCAGGGGGCCTAAAATTACTGCTTTATCAGAATCATAATATGAATCACGTTAAAAATCTAAAATTCTTAAACTCACAAAGTCCATTTTAGGAGTTTTACATATTTTTTTCGATTTTTCGTCGACAAAACCCGTTTCTACGGTGGTCATGCTTCGCGGGCTGGTGAAGTAAAGTGCAGTTTGTTCTCTTCCAGAGTGTTTATGCTACTGGTAGCACATGAATTACTATCAGAAATCTCTGAAGACACCAAATACGGTGCCCCAATCCGTAAAAAAGGCAAGTACAATAATCAACCTGACATTTCAAGTAAGTTTTAACCCATCTATAGTAGCAACGCAGTGCATGTTACTTGGTGTAACTAATCTTGTAATGCGACCCTAAAATCAATTGCGAACTATGTACACGCTAATCTAAGCTTTAACATTGATAATAACTGGGTTCAAAATATATTCAATACTAGCTGTTACCCGCGCTTAGACCGCGTGAAAATTTAATTGCTAAATTGTTATTATTTTAATTGCTTTAATTTTATTGCACGGAACTCTTTATCTTTTTTTTAAACAAAAGTAGCCTAAATTACTCCGTATAACATCAGCTATCTGCCAGTAATCACCCAGTCTCATCAAATTCAGTCCAGCCGTTCCGGAGATTAGCCGGAACAAACAGACAGACAAAATAAAAGATTTTTTGTTATAAATACCGTATACACTTTCAAATGTATTCAGTAAAAAGCTGTTTTTTTTTAAATTATAAACAGACTTTATTTTTTGTATAGATTAACTGCTTCATGCCTGCCTTGCCTCAACCTCTCATTTCTTGCTAACCATCATCACTCTATGAAACTCAAAACATTTATTTCAATTAGACCATAACAGGCACTTTTGAATGTTAGTAAAACAAGGAAGGCGAAGCTACAGTCACAGACACAAGGCATAATAACTTATGAAAGCACAGTTGCCCATTCCAAAGCGTAGATCTCTATGGAGAAGAATAGACAAGAAACTCCATGGACACTCTTTTCAATCAAAATATTGTTACAAGATCTTGGTTAAATCATTCGTGTTGAGATTATACATAAATGCGAGAACGATGTAGAAAGACTCAACGAAACTAAATGTGAAAACCTTTCAGTCAAGATTATGTACTACCCCGTCGACTACTTTCAACCTTATCACTCAGGGCAAAAGGGTGAAAAGTGCTCGACCACCATTGAACGAGGTAGTACATGTACAATAAAATAAAGTTAAAATAAAATAAAGTTGAAGAGTTTGTTTGTTTGGTTGAACGTGCCAATTTCAGAAACCACTGGTTCGAACTGAAAAAATATTTTTGTGATGGATAGCCCATTTATCAAGGAAGGCTAAGTATCATGCTAAGAACAATATCAACGGTAATAGCATCAATGAAAAATGTTGCAAAAACGTTTTTTTTTTTTTACTCGTATGTAATAAAAAATATCAAAATCAATCTTCAAATGAACCTATAAATATTACCCACTACAGACATACAAACAATATTTGTCCTAGTTTCGTCCGCGTGATTTTAAATTAGCACTGTAGGTAACAAATTTGATTATGTTCAACGGGAAAGGCAACCGTAAATTTAATGGCGCTAGCATAGCTTATACCAAGCAACGTCATTGGTTGCAGATCTTGTCAGTGTCATTTTATAGTTCAAAATAGCTTGACCTCATTGGTCAGATTGGGACTAAGTTATGGACACGTCATCTACAATCAGCGTTGTCTTGCCTTCCCCATTGTATTATAGGTGCCCACAACCCACTCGCTCTAACCCTCTCTCGTATGTGACGCAGACGAAGCGCGGATCAGCTAGTTACGTATATACAAAAATATCTTCAGAGCATGCCGCGATCCTTACATACTCCTTTTGCTTCGTCCACGTTCTTAATATAACAGACCGCCCAACTAGCAAAATCAGTACTTATAACGCTCTCAAGACTACTTTTATATTTACTTATAAATTGTCTATAATACGCTACAAGCTTGGATTTGGGCGCAGTTATAGGAGCGTTTATTTCTATAACTATCTTATAATCAACTTATTAAATGTTACTGAGCCCTATAATATACTTGAGGAAGCGCAATAGCTTCTATAATGATCTGAGACTACACAATTACAAGCACAAACGCTCTTGTTAGTATCTGACATAAGTATCTTACCAAAGCAATCTGGGTTATAATGCACTAGTAACGTACTTAGTGATTGGTTATAAATATATTTTTGTTGAGTTTGTTGTTGCTTCGGCTGGTGGCTCCGATTGTTTTGTGGTAAAACTTAATAATAACATAAGTTTCTATTACTATTATTGTAGAATATTAATTACAAAATATATCGTAAATATGGTGTATAAACTCGTGGGGAAGTCATTTTTACTGTAAAAATGTACCTCAATTTAGTTAGTTTTTACAATCCCCTCCGAAAAATAGCACATTGGTATATTGTTGTAAATAAAATATTTCATCAATTCTTATGAATATTCGCCATTGCTTTTCATTAGGTACTTCGTAGAACTTTATAAGTAAATTAATACTTGTAGCAAGTAAGTAAGTACTTTATACATACATTAGTACTTGTAGCAGTTTCAGCCCAGATAACTCGCCTCCATCGGCCTCCATTTTAAAACAAATTAGGGTTCCCTTGGAATATGCCTGCTTTACCTATTTTTCACTTTTCTCCAATAACCACCACTCCTTTTCAATTGTTTCCAATCGCTTAAATTCATGTTTAGCTTATTCACTCAACAACTGAAATTCGACAAAATGGCTGAGGTTTACTAATAAAGTTATTGATCTAGTAACTTATAAGCTTTTTTGATCATGAAGCGCTCTTATCAAGTACTATTAGATTTAAAAGAGTCTTGAGCAAAACTATAACGCCGCAAACTTATAGTGATCTCAGCTAAGTATGTTATAATATCTTGTTCACTCACAAAATGCTATTATAAGATCAAAATGTTATTCTGGATTATTTAGTTTTACTGTAGACAATTATAAGAGACTTATTCCTAAAAGTGTCCTATATGATAATCTTGTAGCTAACTACAAGACTAAGATATAAAAGCAAATGCACTTGAGAATATCTACGCTTTTGAAATGCTATTACTGGTAAAAGTGTCCTATACATATTTTATAGGTAAGGCTTGGCAAATTCTATTATAAGTTAAATAGTATACCGCAATGCCTTTATAATAACGTTATTAGTAATGATAGACTTATAGTCTTTTTTTATAGGATTACTTTGCTAGTTGGGCGTATTCTTACCTATAACCCACAAGGCTGTCAATACTTAAGAGATATATCGAAATAGTATGCATTTCAAATTCAACCTCAAACATGTCCTGGTAATAGGACATTGTTCACCGTGAGGAGAAAGTGACCGATTACCGTCGAGGGTGTCGTTTAAAGCCCGAGCCGTAGGCGAGGGCTTTAAAACACCCGAGATCGGGAATCGCACTTTCTCTCGAGTGATACATAGTGCTTTATACTACACCTACGAGGAAAATGAAAAACGAAAACTGAATCCTCAAACAACACACAAATTGAAAATGGCGCCAATGGCGTCTGCAATTTTCACATGTTCTTTTTTCAAATTGTTTATCATGCCGCCGCAGGGTCGCACTGCCAGCCCGACACCATCCAACACACAGCTAGTGGCCAGTGTCATTTTGCGAACTTGGAGATAAAAACTCACTGTAAGAACTTTTTGGCTTTTGATATTTAGGTTACCGGCGCATAGTCTTACCCAAAATTAAAAAAGAAAAACAACGTAAGAAATGGATTTTCATACACTTTTCTCTCCCGCTCAGATGCGTTTTCTCCCCGCATATTTGTTCGATATGCAATGACGTACTTTCTACCGTAAATTTGATAAAATATCAAGGTACTTTCCAAGCAGGTGTAGTATAAAAAGGTTTTGTATGTTCTAGGCCCTTGTCTGTAAAATAAATAAAAAAGAATTAAGTATTTTTAAAGGCGCTCCCTCGCAGAAGCATTCGGCTGTAATGTATAACAATCCAAGATTCGATGTTGTATGTACACACGGCTACACATAGCTAAACATTTCCAGTATAAGCAGACCTCGCATTGTACGGAAATCCTATACAATGCGAGATCAGCAAAAACTGGAAATGTATAGCTTGATGTGTAGCCGTGTGTACAAAAACAAGTGATTGTTACAAATTAATATAAATATAATATATTTTTTCATAATTAGAAGCCGTTTGGGTCGCTCTTAAGGTTAAGTCGTGCTTGCCTAGGTTGGTGCGTGAATGGGTGACCGCCCATTACACACAGAGTTTCCTCCGTACCTCGGAAAGCACGTAAGCCGTTGGTCCCGGCTTTTTAGATCTTTGACAGTCGTTACAGGTAGACAGTGGCCCGAAAGCAACCAGTCTTACCAAGGGGTATCGTATTACCCAGTACTAACTGGGTTGTGGGGTACAGATAGGCAGTCGCTTTATGTAAAATACTGGTATTCAGCTGCTTCCGGTTAGACTGGAAGCCGACCCTAACATAGTTGGGAAAAGGCAAGGCAGATGATGAATTAGAATTGGCACATTAATATAAATTATAAATGACAATACAATTTCAATGTTAGAAATAAGGTAGGTCTAACAAAATTCGAAATTGTATCGTTAGAGGTTGTGCACCGTAATGCTCTGTTCTCCTCAGTCACATATAAATTTAATGCTCGAATCTGTACTGTTACATTATTGGCGAACGCTCCCGGTGAAGGAACGCCTTATGATAATTGAAATGATGTTAGCTGTCAAAAATAAATTTTAAAAAACTAGACTTTCATTCATCTTAAATAAGAAGAGGACATACAAGCCCACAGTTTAACTGAGACGGTGCTAGCGGTGTAGGATGGGTACGTGTCGGGTAACGGTAGACCTGTAGTTGTAATTTGTCTTAAAAATGAAATTATTTCCAGTGCAAGACTGGAAGCCCATTAAGGGTAACATTCAGATCGCTACAAACTCACTTCTGGCGCAAGTTGAGGAGCCAACACAAATAGCATCTGTAGACAGGTAAGATTTAATTATAACATTTGTTCGCGTCTTCGCCCGGGTGGAAGTCGGAAATCATTTTTATATCTCATACCTACCAAATATACATAAAAAGTATATTTCACAACGCTAGGTTGTCAAATTCTAAATTAACGCGAGTGAAGCCGCGGGCAAAAACTAGTAATGTATGAACAAAATTAGGTCAGACGTTGTTTACTGCTGATTGGTACGTCTGACTGTACGCGAGCGTTTTGCTCTATGTAAACCTGCCCTAAGCAATTGAATACATTGGTTGACATTATGAGCCCAGGGGCCATTATTATGAAGTTATTAATGCCTATATGCCATCATGATTCCAGTCCGAAAAAGGGATGGTGTTATACGTTTTAGGGGATGAGCAACGGGGTTGTTGCCGTTGCCCGTTTGAAAGGGAGGATCCGGGTGTTGTGTCTGGTGGGCTACAGCCCGACAGTTGTTATCGGGTGCTACAATTTTTTTTTTTCTTTTTTCAAGGTTTTTGTTTTTTTGTTCTTAACTCGCTGAGAACTCTAATATCTCAATGCAGGATTTAGGTTAAGTTCTTCATTTGCGTCATATAATGTCGCTTGTGTTTTTCTTTGTGGATTTGATTATGTCCACTACAAGGTCCTGCTCTGTCTCACTCTCACACGTGAATCATGTTGGCATCGAAACGCACCATCTTTTCTCTTCGATAACAAGGGTTTTTCAGTTGAAACCGCTCATTTATATTGAAATAGTGCTGAAACCGCATATTATTTTATACCAGTCATTTGTATGGTACAAAGAGTTTTTTTTTCTCTTAGGATCAACAACCCCATTGACGATGATGGCGGAAGACGCCCGAATATTTTCTCGATGAAGGAAAGTCTCTACCAGTTGCAGCAGAAAAAGTTGAGCAAAGAGTTTCCTTGGGACGTAAGTATTGAAGTTTCAGATCCTAAGTTTATTTCGACTTCCCAGGGCATTGTGTTTCTGCTGTACGCGATTTAAGGTGTATACCCAAGTAACACAGAAAGCATTCTAACAAACGAATAGCAAACTTGTGTAGAACTTAAGGTCCTTATAAACTCATAAATAAGTTCACCGAGCATCTTGACGCTTTATATTGGTATTTCAAAACCATTAGGATGCTTTACACTGTATAACGGTTGGATAATAGCATATCAAAATGCTTTTGTAAACCCTTTAGTTTTAGTGCAGCAAGCCACAACGCAGCTGAACGGCTTTCAGCAGTTTTTAGTGCATTTGGAATTACAATAGCATTTTAAGTAGTAAATAAATGCTTAATGCCGTTTAACAGCACAAATATGAACCATTATAATGCCACGTAAATCCGCTATACAACTTTCAGCTGTTTTTAGTGCCTTAGGTTCTACAATAGCATTTTTAAGTAGTAAGATAATGCCTAATGCTGTTTAAAAGCTGAAACTTTTACCGTTATAATGCACCGTAAAACCGTTATACAGCTTTGAGCTGTCTTAAGTGCCCTTTGTTGTGTAATAGCACTTTTGAGTGGTAAGTAAAAGCCTAGTATTGCTGAACAGCATAAACGTGAATCAATGTAATGCTTGCGTTTTTTAAGATCAACTTAGCTGTGTGGTACAGCTAGCAGCTCTTTAATCAAATATACGTCAGTTATTGTAATGCGTAAAACTGTTTATACATTCATTTTACTGTAATCGTAGAACCTTTTGTCGGACATATTGGGGAAAAGCACAAATTAAATTATCAATAAAACAACAGCAATTTTTATGGCTGATTTTTATTTTCATTACTTCTTGATTTTGAACTATTGTCGTCCAGGGTGCAAACGTACCTGTGTCATTCGCGTCTGTGTCTGAATGTTCTTCCATGATTGATAATTCAGCTTCGGCAAGCTCATATGTTCAAATATTGTTCATTTTAAAATAGCACTCCTATAGTGTCCATTCTTTTTATCGGGCTTGGATTGCTCATCTTTCATTAATTTGTACTGTGTCTTTTTAGGCGGCCACCACAATGTACCATTTTCTTCCCACAAAGACTACCTCGTATTGATTTTCCTTTCTCTTTATCGTCTGTTCTATTTTGTACGGCATTGTATGGTTGGTATAAAAATCACTGAAAATAAGAAAACAATATTTTTTAAAAGCATCACCCATAAAAAATATATTATTGCGTTTTTTGAAAAGTTTGGCCATTTTAAAGTGTACTGGTATATTTGATGGCTACTGTACCTGACTACGTACTACACTACACCGGGTATGAAATAAATAACGGTCCTTTCTATAAAATAGTTACGGAAAAATATCTTAATGACGCCTTTTTATCAACTTGGCAAACGAATCAAATTGTATAAATTCTGAAATGGGTTTTATTGTTTTGCTCAAGGATCCCTAAAATTGCGTTCAAGTAATGGCACTACTTCAGTCTACATCAAAACTACTGGTATACCGGTGAACCCATATAGACCTACTTTATAGACACTGCCATTACAGTGGTTCATCAAAAGCCTTCTCTCTTGCCTCTGGCTTAATAATGGTTCACGTGTGAGTATTTATACAGCTGGCAGCATTAATTAGCCTTGTTAAAGGCTCACCGGGCTGCTATACCCCGACACCATTTTGTAAATATTTTATAACCAAAAAAAATATCATTCGGACCTATTTATGAAAGCAAAAGATCTTTAACATAATGATATAACTTGATTTAATACTGCCCAACCAACACTATTATTTTAATTAAGCAAAATTCATTCTATACTAGGAATACACAATTGTTTTGATGATTTCACACATATTTTAATATGACATTTTCTATCAAAACCACAAAATATCGAAGGCGCGTGAAAATTTTCAATGAAACTTATATAGACATTTACAGTAAACTACATTGCGAATAATATTTGAAGGCATGAAGTACTGCCAGGGTTGCGGGACTGTTCGAAAGAGATACCGCGGCCCTGGAACACAAAGGGCAAAGGAAGGAACATGGATGGGTTTTAGTCAGTACAAGTCTGACACTCCCTCCTGCTCAGCCCAGAGCGGGAGGGGTCATTTGATGATTTCCCATCGATAAAAAAAAAAAAAAAAAAAAAGGCATGAAGTAACAAAAGAGTCAAAAACTTACCCAGTAAATTTGTTTTGATGCAAAAAAATAATAATAAAAAATACAAATATGGTGGCACTCACTCAGTTTTGACAGTCTTCGTCCATATTATATTTCACGTTAATTGTATTATGACATTTGTGCCGAGGTATTAGAGATGTTTTTGCAATGATGTAGGGTTTATTTAAGTTCTAACTGTGAACACTTAAAAAGCTCCAATCATTCTTTTACTACATTCAAATGCTAGTCTAATGCTTTTGTAATGCGAACAACATCTTCATTATCAATAATATTGCTAGTATAATGCTTCTGTAATGCTATTGGTACGTTCTTTGGTCACAATAATGCTAATATAATGCGCCTGTAATGCAACTAAACAACTATTGTGAACATATTTAGGATCTGAAGCCGTATAATTTGTGCCCAAATAAGCATTACAGTAGCCGTATAAACGTTTGTAATGCTACTATAGAACTGACTCAAAATGCGAAAACGATACAGAAATGCTGTAAGTCGGCCGTTATACTGCTTTGATGTGTTACTTGGGTAATGGCGTCATATCATATACAGCGTGTCATGGAGAGTTAGATAACCGCTAACTAAACGCATACTTATTTTTTTTTTAAATATATTTCAATGTTAATCGACAATATTGTTGATCTTCATTAATAAGGGTGTCCACATTCTGGAAAGTCATGATAAATCAGGGAAAAAATTGGATTTACACTGTTTGCATCAGGTGAACGAAACATTTCTTCGCGTGCACGGTGTCATGCGGTTGCTTTACAAGTTTATTGGGTTTTAGCTGAGGTTCTCATTTCTCGACCTCGTTATCTTTTTGGTGCTGACTGTATCATACAGGGTGTAACAGGACCCTTCACAAAGCCGACCACCAAGCATATGTACATCAAATTAAGTAAGTTTACGAAAAAAATATTGCTTGAAAACGATTTTTATTTTGTTGTGTGAGTAATCACGTTTTACATTAAATACTTGTGTTTAAAAAAAAACTATATCTATCTAAATACATATATCTATACCTCCGTAACTAGAAAGTATGGTCTAAAGCAACAAAAATATCGCAATGACGGGGAGAACAAGTGCCTTGGCTTGACTCGGCTTCGTTAAGGGTCTTGTTACACCCTTTATTTTCGACGAAGAAATTATTTGAATGACGTATTTTCATTTTTTTCCGGTTCAAGGCGATTGTGCGTCGATCAGTGTGGCCACTACCTAATAAACGAACTAAATCTACATTACCATATTTTCAACAGGAGAAGATGGAGCCCATAGACATCGACCGCAACATGTCAACAGTGACAGTAATGGACGTGGAGTGTTACGACGAGTTCGTGTCAGCGCCCGTGAACCTGGTGCCCCCGGCGTATTCTGACATCAGGTCGCCACACTCGGTCTACGGACTCGCAGCTGCTATATCGGCGCCGCCCGCAAAGTATGTATCGTATTCTGTAATATTTTGCGTTAGAGTTTAGAGCAAGGACCGATTAATCGGGTTAAAAAGTTAACCACTTAGACCTGTGCAACCAATATGTGTGTGTGTGTTTTACGAATATGTGTTTTGTTTATGTGTTTTGTTTTGTTTGTTGGTTAACCCCTATAATTTGATGGGCAAATGAAAAATAACTTTTTGTTTAGGGATTTCCACTAACCCTAAAAAATAAAACCGATTAACACTGGTAACCTTTTCGGTCCCTGGTTTACACTCATCGTATTCACTCCATAACTCCGGCAGGACAACTGCCCTCTGATCACGAACTGCAGTAGCCAATATGGAGATGAATGAGCCGGCTGTTCTATTGACCGCCGCAGATCGAATCTAGCAAAATAATGTATCATCGACCAGAGAGCGCTAAAGACCCTAGTCAGAGCAGTCAGCTCAGCTTTAAAAAAATGTTGTCGTTGCATAAGCTTTTCGAATAACGTATACTTCGTTCCGAGCCGGGTGATTAACTGTTCGTCTCCTTTTTCTAAACTCATAGATAAGTACTAGGACTTTAGAAAAAGCAGAGACTAGGTAACGCAAAAAAAAAAACGCGGGAAGAACAGTAGTTAAGCCACATTTCAGTAGTAACAAAACCAGTATAGGCTGGCCTCTTATTCTAATTATTAAAAACCCGTAACGAGCTAGCCCAACTCAAATTCAGTGCAGTCCAATATACTATACAATTCAATACATATGACCTAATGATTCTAAAGATGACCTCCATCCAGTTCAACAACCTTGATCAAGCCTTTCATAATCTAATAACATTTAATGTCCACAGATATAACGACAATATAGAACTCCTTAAAATGGCGGCCTCAGGAAAAGGCCCCGAACTCCGCGACATTCTAGGCGCTCTCACAACCATAAAATCTCACGATACTTTCAATCTAGAAAGAGTGGAGACTTTGGGAGATGCTTTTTTGAAATTCGCTGCGAGTCTCTATTTGTACCACAAGTTCCCGACCCTAAACGAAGGACAGCTCACGAATATTAAGTGCAGATTGATTAGTAACAGGTAATTATTAATTCCAAACAATTGTTTGTAATTGGTTTTTTGTTTACATTTTTAAATATTTTATTAACAAACATTTAAAAAAAAGGAAATAGTAGCCCACACACATAAGGAACAGGGTCCGAAAAAAATATAAAAAATACTATTTCATTGAATAACGAAACTCATCTATGGCAATGCACTTATCGGCAAAGGCCTCTTCTTGAAATTCCATGAGCTACGACTCGATACGACCGTAATGTGTGCTGGTCTTAATTGTTCAAAATTGACACTTTATATGACAACTCACTTTTTTTGTTTATTGAGTGCTCTATAGAACACACCCTGGATGTTATAGTGTTGCAGGGTGTTTTCTCGCTTTAATAACACTATCAAGAGAATCAAAAAGAAGTCTTTAAAAATTCTACTGAAAAACAAGATGTGTTAGAAATTTAATTAGGTGCGAACTATGCAGCACTGTACGTACAAACTCGTAGGATGTATCTACAACGTGTAACAGAATAAACGCAAAACCTCTGAAGGGTCATTGTACTCATCAATAAGAACAACTTTCAATATGGGACCAACCCCGAAATCGCAAAAAAAAAAAACAGCTGTTCAGTACATTTTGTAGAGTTATGCGGACAGAAATGTATGGGGCAGTCGATTTCTTTTTCGCGATTTCCGTGTTGGTCCCGTAGTGAAAGTTGTTCATAATGATGAGTACAATGACTCCTTAAAAGGTTTTGCGTTTACTCTGTTACACATTGTATAAATAGGGATGAAGTTAATAATGACATTATTTAAAACTTTTACTTAATTTTAGGAACCTCTTCTATGCTGGGGAGAAGTTCAACCTCGGAGGCCGTATGAAAATGGAACAATTTAGTCCAAGGAAAGATTTTATGCTACCAGGATTCTTCGCGCCTCAAGAGGTTGAGGACTTTATTGCCGAAAAACAGGTAAGTCATTCCCATTATTATATTAGCTATTATTTGAGCTTAGTTCTGCTAAACACACACTCATGCACACACACATACACACACACACACACACACACACTCACTCACTCACTCACTCACTCAATAACCCACTCGCATAGATCACACATGTGCGCTCCTTTTGAACCTTTTGTATTTTTGATTTATTTATATTTTCTTTTGTTTTGTTCTCAATTGCATACACTATAATGTTAAGCGTAAGAGCCGAGTCACCTAACACAAGCATGTTCTAGTTTAAAAGGTGATCTCCAAATCATGTTTGTTAAGCCTTATGTAATTGAAATAAACATTTTATTTATTACCTACTTTTGTTTTATGCATATGTTTTGAATTGTCGTATACGGGACTGGTTTTACAAACATATTACATTTATAAAATTAGAATATTGGGATTAGTTTATGTTTATAACTGAATAAATAAGAGATTTTGCCAGAACTAAGTCAAATTATCTATCTATACCGTCGCGCTTGTATTCTGCAAAGAGATACATCAATTTATTTGTAGAATTTAAACGAATCCGAAGTCTAACGAGCCATATAAGTTTTTAAACTAACTGGCCATGTTCATTAGTTATATTTAATTTTAAATTTAGAACTCGGTTAATCAAGTATTGTAAGACATACTCAATATCCTATATGACAAAAATGCTAACTATACTGCAATTCTAAAGAAGATAGTTGCTCAAGTACATCTCAGATCCAAGAGTACATCTCAGTTATCTCAGATCAAGCATAGTTTTAATTTACGCAATTTACGCATAGGCTCAAATTCATCAAAAATGTCGTGGAAATGGAATAAATGAAAAATGTATACATGGGTGTGTATTGTTTAATGCTCGTATTATGATAATTTACAAAGGAGAAATTAATTCTCACCCTTAAATAAGCACAATAATTATCATTCACACTAGAAACGGGATATTTACCATGTACACCCACGCGCAATAACTTCTGTTTATCCGTGATGATGGTGCTTGCAACAGGGCCGAAATATCGGGAACTCAAAACGAACAGTAAACATAGTAAATTTTCCATTTCTAGTGTTTGTGATAATGTTAGTGAGTGACCATGACAGTTTAAAAACTTATAAGCACAATTAGTACGATTTGATCAATATGAATGTTTTTTACCGTTAACACAATTTTTCATTGATCTACACTATAACGAACAATGACTTGTCTTGTAGAAACTATATTTTATTGAATAAAAAAGTTTTACTCCATTCACCTTGTTTTAGTGTTGTTAAGATTAAAACAATCTTTTGGAATTTATTCCCTCCTTATGTCTAGTACATACATTTTAATTCAAACCCTCTCTTTTAATAAACCCGAAGTAAAATTATATCAAACTTAATCTTTGAAGAATGTTATAACTTTAAACCGCTTTTGTTAAGGGTGTAAAAGAACAAAAAAAGTGAACAAATCTTTAAAGAAGTAAAGAAAAGAAAAATCTTATCATAATTAAAATTACCACAAGGCATCCTTATAAACTAGGTCCACAAAAGAATGACTAAAAAGCTTAGTTACATTTGTTACACAGTAAATTCTCATTTCATTGGTTGTTGTTATTTTGGCCAGCCAATCACAACAGCATACATGTTATTTGACAGCAGGTTCACCGAAGTCTTGTCCGTCTTACAATAACCGGTACTTATTTATCAATATTATTATGCAATACCCCATCCGACACAAATGCTAATGGTTAAACAAAAAACTTTAACTAAAAATATTCACGCTTTAATATATACAACATCGTACTTGTTTTTTTTTTTTTTTATTAAAGTACCTAACTCAATGATTTGGATATTTTATTAAGAGCTCAAAGTTCACGGACTTACATGGCATTATAATCTGTCAAAAGATTGATTACTCCTTTTTTGCCGTGATCATGTAATAATGCAAAAAACTTAGAACTGGCTAGCTAGACAAAGTTGCTATAAGTACCTACATTCGACAAAAATATAATATAAACACATGCACAATGAGGGCTATCGTTTTTGAGCTCACCAGATGGCACCACTGTCGATTAAGGTCCTGTCAATAATTCTATTTTATACTATAAAGTACCAATAAGTTCATAAAAAGTTTATTTTATTACGTCTAACAACAAAGTGTAAACTTCACGTTCATATATTTACAATATTCTCACTAAAATTAGCAAGCATGAAACATTTAAAAATCATTTTACCTCCAAGTACTGAAAATGAAGATTCTAAGTTGCTACTTAAAATCTTCAAGTCATAATTTATTAATCAGGAATGGCTCAATCTAACTAGACCACAATCGTGAATATTTGTAAAAATACGTGTTAAAACAGCACGCAACGCGCGAACAATCTAGGACATCTGACATTTCGGTGCCCCCGCACTACACTAGCGCCTCTAGTGGCGAATTTTATACGCGATAGCCCCCATTATTTTAGGTCTTGCTTGCACCGCCAATCACAAAATATTTTGCACTAATTATTAAAAACATCAACAAAAAAGGGTGAACCTTAAAACATTCAGAGAAATAAAACTAGACTTAAAATAAATAATGAAATATCTATATCGCAGTGTATGTATAACGGGCTGGTATCCGCAACTCCACGTCCAAGCGCATATTTTGCGTGCGGCCATATCGCAGTGATTTGAGGTGCAAGTAAGTGTGTACTAATTCGTAAAATCTTTGCCATCGTTATTCTGAGTGTCTTAAGGTTAAACAATTATAAGTAAACAAAAATATAACAACAATGACAACGTATGACAAACAAACTCTATTACTGACTGTACAATAAGCGTCAGTAACAGCTAAATTACGTACATTATTAGATTGCAGCAACAGCGCTTAATAATGCTTACTACTTTATTGATTACTCGTATGACAGTCAAACTCTTTAACCGACTGTAAAATCAGTAACAGCTAAATTACGATATTATTAGATTGCAGCAATAGCGCTTAATCATGCTTACTACTTAATTTATTTTTTAGCTGTGCTATGGAACTTAATAAACTCTTCAACAGAGGCAAACACGTCATCTACCAACACCTTAGGTGTGTGCAATGCGGCGAAATGTCCTCCAAAGTCGAAAGAGGTAGATCTCACTAGGTTCAGGAATTTGTCTTTTAGTATCCAGTCTGGTTGGTAGGTGACTTCGTATAGGAATTTGATTGCTGCGGTTGGTACTTCGGTTGGTATACTGTAACAGAAAAAAAAAGAACTTAAGGTGGATGCGCAAGGGTAGCCCGCGAAATTTAAATTTTCTTACGTTTATTGCAATTTGCAGGTCAGTGTCAGGTTGTATGTTGATGAAAATATGAATCGCGCCAGTAACACGTATGGAGTTACAGAATTATAATCATTTAAATCGTCAATACAACCCTCTAAGTTCATATAATCTCAAAAAGTGACTTTTTCATGAAATAGCTATTGAATGTGATTATATGAACTTGGAGAGCTGTATTGATGAGATGATTTTATGTTAACTTCAAAGCTACTTACTCTTGAACAATCCTAATTTCGGGATGATAGAATCCTTCAGCGTAAAGCCTCATAGAAGTGACAATGCACTCATTCACCCACGTTATGGTCACTGTGTCTAACACATCATCTATATCAAGGCTTTCCAATCCTCCATGGGGTGTGTCCAATTGGTCTCTGTTACTGCATATGGCTATTTTCTCCATCATATACGCTGCTAAGCCGGCTGGAGAGTCGGTGAGGGCAACTCCTGCAAACAATAAATTAAAATGATACAATTACACATAAGTCGACATTAAAATACGCGCTTGGAGTTGTGACCAACAGTCCGTTATACAATAAAAGAGTTGACAGATTATGAGGCAATTATTATAGACGTCGAGTAAAGTCTAGTTTTGGTTACATAAGACTAAACACGACGTAAATTGCAAGCTTTATATGTTTTTAAACAAAAAACAATTAATATTTAAACATTATTGTGACTATTGTATCTTTATTCAAGGCTATTGCCAAGGTCTGTTATTTGTTGGTTTAAAAGAACATTGGCCGACAGACTTAGTAACATACTTTTTTTTGTGTCAAATGAAGGAAGCAGCTTTGAATCTCGCATGGAACATAATATATTTGTGTGGCCTTCAGAGAATCATTCCGGGTCCAATTGTGTTTGTAAAACGATCCACGATATAGGAGAAATTGTTAGCTAGTGGGTAGCGCAACGTTTTGATATTAAAAACAAAATATATATATATATCCCATCCGGCTTGACTTGTTCAAGACATGGTAAACAAAAAAGAGCGTGACAGTAATAAACTGGTATTATTTAACGATTAAAAAACTTACCAATAGTATCAGGTTTCGTCGATTGAATATGGAAATAGCCACTCTCCCTCAGTAAATAGGTGTAATGCTTCTTCAAGGGGTAGACTCTTTCGGGGTGATCAGAATCTATTAAATTTGGGAACAGTGATCCAATCATTAACTTGATGTAGCTAATTGTTCTTGAAGATATGGGCATGTTACAGTGATATCTGGAACAAAATAAGACAACATACATAAAGGGTGTAACAAGACTTAAAATACCCGAAAGGCACTTGTTCTCCCCTTCATTGCGATCATTTTTTCTTCTAGACCATACCTAAGTTCCAACATTTTCACAAGTTTTTTTTATTCATGTTTTAATGTAAGATTTTTACTTTAAACACCTTCACGACACTCGTACTATTCAATCCATCCATTAGCACAATGTTTTGAATCCGTTACATTCAGTCCTACCGTTTCCCAGCAATAATTTTTGCGTAAAGTTACTTAGTTTGATGTACATACTCGTATTGCTTGGTTGAAGGCTTCGTGAAGGGTCTTGTTACACCCTGTATAACATCACCAAAGGGTCAGGCAGAGGTGGTCCTACTGTCCAACCAGAACATTCCGTTAGACTTAACTTTGTCTGACCTTGGAATCGAACCCTGGACCTCATACTCAAAGATAGCGCTTGGGACCACTAGACCAACGTTGCAGTTAAAATTAAACTAAATATTAAGTACATTGATATGTATCTAACAGGCTCTAGTTTGGTACGTTTTACATCCGGTTAATTTCAATCGTATCGTCTCCTATTACATAATTATGTAATTGGCTTAATGGGGTTGTTTCTTTGCCTTCAACTTCTGGAGAATAATGTTATGTCATCGAGGGTCTTGACTTATGCTCGTTTTCATTGACACTAGGCCACACCTAAATGAATGCCTAAATAAAATAGTTGGAATTTCGTAATGCGATAACAAGGACGTCTCACGCTGACGACGTTATTTCAAAATTAATTCTAAATTAGTCAGCAGAATATTTAAACTTTGGAATCGCTTCCGTAGTTACTACCTACATAGAAGTCATGTACATATTATGTATGTGTACCTACATAATTATTTGGATTTCATTTATTGCCAAACATGTGTAAATGATAAGATTAATGTTACCAAAATTGGATAAGATATCAAATAATTATACACTACTTTTGAATCATGCCTTGAAAGTGATAAAGGAGAGTGTGACTATAAGATAAAAAAAGGTACTTTACCCCAAAATGTTTTCAGGGAAAAGTGTTGCCATGTGTGTAGCGCACTGTGAACCCCAGTCTCCTGCTTGAATGTAGAACTTTTTGTAACCTAATCGCAACATTAAGTTACGCATCATGATTCCAATCTGCAATGGGTTTAAACCTGGTTTGTTGGTTCCCTGGAAAAAAAAAACAAAGTTGGAGCATTATTGAAATTGGAACAAGCTTCTACTGGTTTTCTTTTAAGCTATTAAAGTTATTTTAGTTCCTGGTATAAATGGCATTCATATTGTGATAATCTTTAGTCATTACAAAAACCAATAAAGCACGATTGTTGCCGGTACGTCCTACATACAAAAATATGTTCTAAATAAAATTACACGTGTAACGCCCAATGTTACATGAATTGACCAACAAAATTCAAGGATGTACATAATACCGTTTTGTTATTAAGGTCACCGCAGACCAAACACAACATATTATAACACTTCCCGGATCGAAATATGGAAATGCCATTATTATAATTTGTGTACATTTTTGGCCATTCTATGCTCCTTAATTTAGTTCTGTTAACAAGGTACGTTAAAATCTATAAATATATGAAAACTATGTTTCTTAACTTTGCCTTTATATAGAAGATGTCGGTCTAAATTATATTTACACATAAATACGTTGTTATTTTATCAGCTCGTTTTTGTGAATAAAAATATACTTTTCTTACCTCGGAGAATCCGTAACCGGGTAAATCTGCAGCTACAACTTCAAAGACAAAGTTATATCCTTCTTTTGGTGTTGTCAGCATTGGAATAACTTTAGCAAACTCTTTGGAAGAACTAGGCCATCCATGTAACATGAGCAGTGGTAGGACTTCAACACCTTTATTCACTTTAGGCTTTACTTGTATGTAATGTAAATCCAATCCCTGGATTTTCGTTTTGAAATGGGGAAATCTGTTCAAAAGCTCTGCCCTCTTCTTAAAATCATACTTCTCAGCCCAGTAGGTCAGAATCTTTTGTAAGTAGTCCGTGTTCATTCCGTACTCGGATTGTATACCTTCTAGAGGTTTCGTCAACCTCCGTCTGATTTTTAATCTTTGTTTCAAGTCTGCGATCATCTGTAAGAGTTAGATTACTAGAATTTAAAATTTACCTGTTAGAGTAGCAACTTAGTAATTGGCTAAGATGCCAATGATGTGAGTCAAGTCAACAATAAACCATACGATTGCCTACAATTTGCACATAAAGTTAAATATTACATAAAATATGATTCTCGCTTATTAAGAAGATCTAGGCACGTTCAGTCAGCAAAAAAATCAGATGTTTTTTTGCTGCTCAAATATTTTCAATGACATGTAGATTTTTTGCGATCAGTACAAAAACAGTTTCTATATTTACCGTATCATTAAAATCGATCTTGAAAGGCCTTATTGAGTCATCTTCCTTTTCGGGCCTTATGCCAGATCCCCACCATTTTTGAAGATCCAAATTTGGTACGTCAGGTACTTTATTAATCACATACTTAACTCCTACAAAAATGGCCCCTATGAGTACTAAAGTCGATAAAAGTAATGTCTTCATCTGAAAATAAATAAAGCTAATATTAGAATGTATTGTACTTACATAAGCAGACGTGAAACATGACCTTGGAGTAAAATACATAACAAGAAACTGCAGCGCTTTTTCAATGCACTGGTATATATTTCAAGGTAGTGTCTTTTTTACGTATGTCCGAGAAAGGTTAATCTGCAAATGCATTGCAGTCAGAGAAGAACGGTACTTTAAGGTGGTAGCACCAGGGCTGCGGTACTGTTCGAAAGAGATACCGCGGCCCTGGAACACAAAGGGCAAAGAAAGAACATGGGTGGGTTTTAGTCAGTACAAGTCTGACACTCCACTCTGGGCGGAGCGGTGCGAGCGGGGGTTATTTGATGATTTTCAATCTGAAAAAAAAAGGTGGAAGCACCAGGGTAGCCCGCAAAATTCAAATTTTCTTACGTTATTTGCAATTTGCACGTCAGTGTCAGTGTATATTGAACAAAATATGATTCGCGACCATTTGCCGCGGTGTGATCATCATTGTCAGATTTATCGAAGGCTAAGCTACCTAAAATGCCTTAAGATTAGGACTGACGAAAGAGGCAGACTAAGTTTACGTAAGGCTTCCAATATTCTTAGGAACCCAAACAAGCGTTAGACGGTATGGTGTGCTCAAATCTGTTTCCCAAAATTATTTGAAAATTGTCATGCATAATCAGCCTTTAATGTTCCCACTGCTGGGACACTCGGCCTCCTCTCCATGAGAGGGAATGGGCTATTATCCACCACACGGGCCCAGTGCGGGTTGGTAGATGTCACATGTCTTCGAATTTTTGGTTCTAGGACATCCCGGTTTCCTCACGTTGTTTTCCTTCACCGTTTTTGAGAGCAGTGGTGATGAAATAAACTACTCAAAGTAATGCGCCTGCCTGGGTTCGAACCCACGACTTACTGTTCGTAAGTCGCGGCCGCCACCACTGGGCCACCGCTGCTCTCTCTGAAAATTGTCATGTCTAAAATTAATTATGAAAATATGGTAAGGTTTACAACGGTCAGTAAAAATAATATTATAATGATCTATTTCAAGTTCACATATAATTTATGAATACATTTATTATACCTAAGTATATCATTAGCCGGCGTGTGCTATCTGAAAGTTGTCAAACTTCGAGTATTGAATTTTGAATAAATACTCTATGTATTTGGGCTTTGATTAAACAAAACTTGTTTGTCTAAAATGCTAGGTCTAGTAGTAGAGTAAATGTAATCAAACCAGTAGTAGAATGATGAAGATATTATACCTCCGTTGTTGGACTATAAATCAACCTTTAGATAAATAGGTAGAGTCATTGTTGCCCTTTCATCGATTTTCAGGGTTCCGTAGCCAAGGGGTAAAAACAGAATCCTATTACTACACTGTCCGTCTGGCTGTCTGGCTGTCTGTCACCAGGCTCAGGCTCATGAACCACTAGATAGTTGAATTTTCAGATGATGTATTTCTGTTGCCGCTATAACAACAAATACTATAAACAGAATAAAATAAATATTTAAGGGGGATCCTGTACAACAAACGTGTTTTTTTTAGATCGTGGTACGGAACCCTCCGTGCGCGAGTCCGACTTGCCCTTGGCTGGTTTTTAATAAATAATAACAATTTTATTTGTTCCATACGAATGCAAAATATGCGAATAAGAATGGATTTTTACTTGTTGATTATACATACATATTGATTCGATTTCACCTGTAAAATAATATGACTTTGTTCATGTCTAAGTAATCAATAACTGCATCCCTTAACTTAAAAAAATAAGCTTTTATTAAAATTAATAAAAAAAAATGAAATTTGGTTTATTAACATCAAACGCGTAGGTAGGTATACAAAGTTTTGTGTCCGTGCTATTAACCTTTGCGGAGTAACCTCGTGAGCAGCGTGATCCTGGCTGCAGGATCAACTCATGTCTCCCATAAAAATGTATTGTAACCAGAACCTAAGGTGTGCAAAATTTCAGCTTGATTGACCTAAACAAACATACCATTGCATGTTAAATCTATACAAATAAACAAAATTCAAGTGTCTGTTTGTTTCAAGATAACAGCTTTTTACTGAATGCAAATGAAAATATATACGGTATTTATAAATACACATTTTTTTTTTTCAATTTTTAACCGCTTTCTTCAAAAAGGACAAGGTTGTTGGCTGTATTTTTTTTTAATGTTTGTTACCTCATTCATAACTCCGTCATTTTTGAACCGATTTGATATATTCTTTTTTTTTATGTGAAAGGATATATACTTCCCGATTGGTCCCAGATGACATGATGGTTCCCTAGACTTCCAAAAAGACACTAAAAAAGTCTAAAATAACTTTACTTTCGGAAGTCGGTGGCAAAAATTCAATGAAACAAATAAAGTCACCGACTTCCGAAAGTAATAAGTTTACTTTCGGGAGACGGCGACTTTGTTCGGATAATTTTTTTATTGACTGACTGTCTGCCTGTTTGTTCCGGCAAATCTCCGAAACGGCTGGACCGATTTTGACGGGCTTTTATTGGCATATAGCTGATGTTATTACTTAGGTTACTTTTATTTTATAAAAATAATTAGGGTTCCATGCAAAAAAAAATGTTTACGAAATCTGATTCAAAAAGGAATGTAATAATTTCACGCGAACGAGGGTCGCGGGCAATAGCTTATACAGGAAAATGTTGTATATTATAATAATATACAAAAACTTAGTTTTGTACCAATTAATCTAAGAACATTTACCAGTTTTACAATTTAAATATACATAAACATAGATTTGTCTTAAGGCGCGGACTGACTACGATTTTAATCGCTACCACTATGGAGCGTGAATAAGGTTGAAAATTGTAAATGATGTGTATTTGTGTTGTAATGTGACTAAGCTGCGAATGGCATTTATTTAACAGCTTTTCTTTATACTATTAAAAATGTAGACATTAAATTAAATAATAGATTGGTTAAAGTCTAAAAAAAAAAGACTAAATAAATTCTTAAAAAAAAACTAGTTATCGCTGGAAATACAGAGATTTTCGACGCCAAAGTTTATTTTTGTGCCGCATCTTCCCAATTTTTTATTGGGAATATCAAACTTTTATTTATTATTCTATTAAAAAAGGGATAAAATTTTCTTTAAACCCTTCTCTGCCCACTGTATTTTTTGCGTTAGATATTTTCATTGCATATCGTCATACTCGACTATAAGAAACCAATTTTTGGGAATATTGAGGTAACACCGCGCCTTAATAGTAATTATAAACAAGTTTCCTGACAACTTAAATGTAAACTAAAATAATGTAGGTATTTCCAAAATATTAGGTAAACTTTCGATTATTTATACTAATAATATCTGTTGTACTTAATGGCGCGAATCAAACTATCGTAGACATTACCATACTTTTGGGTGTTTTTTAAACTTGCACTTTAGTGCTCCAGTCTCGCCCAAATGTGGGTCGATTCCATATCGAAGCTTTGCAATACACTTTCACTCAATACACTGTATAACAATACATAATTATGTAAGTACCTATTAAAATAAGACTCACTTTTAAATTATTCAGTACACTCCTGGCTAAAACCTAAAGACACTTCGCACCCAAAATCTATATCGATTACAAAACTTCGTAAAATACGTATGTTATTTGTTTGCACATAGCACGTGCGATGCCGGTGATCACCGAAATCGTATTGCGAATCTATCATAATGTGCTCGCCACGCCGACGTTACTAGTTCGCCGCACCGAGCGTCGACCCGCGACCGGCAACCGGCAAACCCCCGGCCTTGACCTTATTAAGCCCTTATTGACTGTTAACGTTTACGTACTGGAAAATGAATAAATTACATAGCCCCTTATGAACCAACAGGATTATAGAACGAAGTTCTCGAGCGAGTAAGTAGGTATACCTGGAGAAGGAACGAATCCCAGTTTTTGTTCAAGTTATGAACAGAGTTGGTAATGAATATTGCCCCTCTTATCGTGAAGTGTGTTCCCGTTGTATTCGTTATTTTGAGTATAAAGGTTTATTTAAGTCAATGACACATTTCTGTTTGGTTGCCGTTTTATTATTCGCCAAAAATATGAGGGTAAATGGGAATGCTTTATGAAGATAGCAATTAATTACATGTTATCCTATTATGTTCATAGGATTACGTATTTACTTTGCGTATTTGGATTACCCTGTTATCTTCCAAACTATAAAATAAAAAGGAACTGAAGAATTCAGCTAGGTACCTCAGAGGGTACTGTTTTTTTCTAATTACAATTCATTGTTTTCGCATATTTCTCATTGCTTGAGGAAGTGCAACAAAATTGGGTCAATTACCATTTGTTAAATACTGTGAAGTCGAGTCGGAATAATTAAATTGTAGTTACCTTCAAAATGCAAAAAAAAAAATTATATACGTATATACAAGTCATAATTTTAAGAATTTTGTAGTTGGAACAGATGAGCTACCTACGGAAACTGTTAACAAGGAAATATGGGTACCCGCACTTGTAGTGCCTTTGTAATGTATCTTCTATATTTTAGCATATTCAACCCTCCCACTTTGGGCGGAGCGAAAGAGAGTATCAGACTTGTGCTGACTAAAACCCATCCATGTTTCTTCCTTTGCCCTTTGTGTTCCAGGGTCGCGGCATCTCTTTCGAACAGTCCCGCAACCCTGGCAGATTGAGCCCCCTTAAATATGTATTTTATTATTTATTTATTAATTTAACAGACAACAATATACTACTACAGACAGGGTGGTTTTTATAAGATGGCTCACAATGGGGCTTTCATCATGCCTATCAGCAATAACTCTCAAGAGGCTGTTGCTACTGCCACGCAATCTGGCGAGTAGAGACGCATTCTTTTTGCGCACGTCAGCTGAGAAGCTACTCTGGCTTGTGCAAAGTAGATAGCTTCTTATTTTTTAATAAGACAATTATTTATTTTTTAATTTTTATTATGAATTGTAAAACAAAGTGAAATTGCATTGTATTGAGAATAAATTGAGCACAGTACAAAGTAATAGGGATTTATAAAGTACCTACCTAGGTATATGATCCGAATATTGACATAATCGCTTCGGTTAAAGTGCATTAGTAGTATCAGCAAGTAGGTAGTATGAAGTTATCACAATCTGATACAGGACTCCATACGAATATACGTTTTTGAGGCTACTTACCTGTTTGACTACTGATTTTTATAATATTGGCAGTATCTCAATGTTTGCATAAACCTCGAAATGACCAGCAAGTATATTTTTATTAAGCTTAAATTTACTCAACCATCTATTTAATATCATCTATTCGGGATGTGTACAGTCACGAGCACTAATATATACATATATTGACACTTAGCATAACTGAAAAGCGATTCTCTCGTGGCAGTTGCAATTTTGAGATAAGTTCATAATAGTCCACATCTCAAAATACTGTGTTCTATTACATGAATGAACACATTAGGAAAAAAAAACATATTAAAAGTTGCTACATGTATACTTGTTAGTCCTCGTGACTGTACAACCAACACGGGGCGGATACATAGATCGATTGAATTAACCTTTCGTATGCCGAGTATATAGACACAATTAAAAATCTACGTTCCAGCACACGAAGGCTTAAGTACGTAGGTACCTATACCGAGAATAACCAAAAGCCCTGACGGTACCTGAAAATGTAATTGGTTTCCGAGCTACCCACTGAGAGCACTACTTGTCAATTTTCGTTATGGTTAATTAAGTACTGCCGCGCTCACTGACCGTCGACCATTTTCAACCTTAATACACAGAGCATAAGAGTGAACGCCTTTCCTAAATACTAGATGTAATCAGACTGCTGTCAACCAAACATTCTGAACGTCACAACACTGCGCAAAAAAATATTTCGGGGTGAAAAATCAATCAAGTGGGTTTACGGTTAGGACTCAATCTAACGGACTCAAAACATTGTGCAGATGGATGCATTGCACTCACATCTAACTTCAGAGCCGCCATGAAGTTTGAACAGAACTAATGGTCCGTACCAAAAAAATATCTCAGTGTTGAGGAGAACAAGTGCCTTTCGGCTTCGTGAAGGATATTTTTGAACCCATTTTTAATAACGCTAAATCTTTCCAGATCCGACCGATATTCCTGATTGGCATACAGTTCCCGGTTTCGGAAGCCCTCGATGGCGAGCTTTCAGAGGAAAGCATGAACTTGGTACGGCAGCGGTTTACGGGATGTGATGGTGGCGGCACCGCAGAGATCGAGCCTAGCGGCCGTGCGCAGAACGCTATGCAGATGTACGTCCATTCACAGGCTGTGCCTGATAAGGTAAGTTGAGATTTAATCATCAGTCCTCTGCCCTTATGCAAATTTAATTGGGGTTGGCATAGCGTCTTCCTCTTCTTCCATACCTCTCTATTAGTCGTCATATCATGAGTCGTCCGCTTTACCAACGTCCACCACACAAATTTAATTTACATCTACATCAATTGTTACTAATGTTGTCTGTTATTGTAACTACGACTCTGTATTTCCGAAACATTACAGTACATATAAATAGTTCAATTTGTAATTGCTATTGACTTGTCTTCAAGAATCGATATCTACTAGTTCACTCACTTTTTCCTTTTACCCTCAACGCTGTAACAATTGTGTCTACTACTTATTTATTTACGAGTACCTACCCTCTTCATAACATAAGTAATTCTTATATTTAGTTTTAATATTACCTTGTATTTCTCATATTAAGTGAATTGTATTCTTTTTGAGAAATAAACGTCTTAAACCATTACGGTCATATTAAATTAGCTAGATACCTACGATCGTTGAAAAAATTCATCAAATCGTTTTCTTTTGTTTCATCAGTTAGATATCGATCACGATGACGACAGCGGATTTGGTTTCGTCGGCGGATTTTCGCTGGCTAATTTAATTTAACCGCTTTAATAGTTTTTACTGTATTACTTTTTGCATGAGGCATTGTTCATAGATGTCTGTTTGACGAAGTCGATAATCTTCGACTAGCTAACAAGTATCAACGATAGCTGACTTCAGCCTGTCTAGTTGCCACGTGCGGTTTATCATACGATGCACATATTCTTCTAGCTCCTCTCAAGGAACACTGAGGCGCTTTTTCATCTGAATACTAGTGGAAAAAAAGTAAAATAATAAAAACAAATGAATGCTGGCGTCTTCCTATTTTTTATGTATTATTTTACAGCAAATAAAAATATTTTCCAACCGACCTACAGTGACCTGATTGTCACTGTGTACCTGTATGACTTTAAATGATTGCTACAATTTCTATTTACTGTAAATATTAGTTTACATGTATTTATTTATTTAACTTCATGCACATTTATGTATAAATGGATGATGATGATCGAACCTATATAATTAATAACTAGACCAACGTGGCAGTCGTGATAACATTTTCAAAGATATAAAATGGATAGTTCTGACTTATGAATACAAACATACATTATTCTTGATTTATTGAAGTATTCAAGACTAGCTTTTCGTGTAGCTATGCTAAGACATGGTCCAGCATATTATTAATGTGTTTTTTACATACATTTAAATTTAAGTAAAACGAATTATTATGTGCCAAAAGTAAAATTTGTAGATACTTTCAATGTCCAGTTTACATGATAAACAAAATTATCTAAATGATTATCTCAATTTCGCGATTTGATGCGGAACTATAAATTTGCTTACACGTGCCGTTTTTAAACAGGGCGTTGACATTAATTCGATTGGCCTGACTACCCGAGTTTGCCTTATAAGATAATATATACGTTTTCCACGTACTAGGGAGGGGTCTATGACATTTACTGTGTTGCTCCAACTTTTTACCGGCTGATAAAATCTTTTATTGACTAAATAATATTATGAAATACGGTATACGATGAAAGACTGCTAATTTTCTTTGAAATTTACTTATCTGTTGCTAAGGGAAGAAGAAGAAAACAATAAAACTTCCTGCTACATCTTATTTGCCATTTATGAATTTATTTATCAGTTAATAGTGTGTGTGGTAATTGTGTTGTTGTTAGTTGTGAAAAAGTATCAGTTACCTACCAATAAATATTAGTCTTTAAATTCGGCATTATAGAAATTATTGAAAAAAAAAAAACTTGAAATATGCATTTCTTCGACAATAATAAATTAACAAGGATACAGACCAAATTGGCGTTTAATGGATGCACTCAAGTCACATTATTACGCCACAATTTATGTCGTCGAATTTCAGTTATCCATTTATACGAACAAAAAATATTCAAAAGGAAGTTTTTTTTTTAATTTCTTGTCCTCAACTCTAGGAACTCAATAAAAAAACCGGCCAAGTGCGAGTCGTACTCACACGCACATAGGGTTCCGTAGCACCTAAGAATATGATAAAAATATTTTGAAGGATTAACACCCGAGCTGCAAGCGAGGATGTTATGGAGCCGAGAACTGCAATTAAAATTAACTGCGTCTGTGGAAATTTTTATTTCTGCACGTGTGCGGAAAAATATTAAAAATCGCACGCGTGTGAAATACATTGCATGTTGAACCTAATCGTAGTGCGATTAGAACCAGTTTTCAAGAAAGTGTATTGAAAAATATATTTTAGTTTCATTTTTTTTTATCGTAAATTGGTTCACACAATACATCTACCTACTCATCTTCAACTGTGTAGTCCTAATAGTTTCGGGAATAAAGTGGCTGTGACATACACGGACAGACAGATAGACATGGCAAATCTATAAGGGTTCCGTTTTTTACTATTCGGCTACGGAACCCTAAAAAGTCTCATGAAAATCTGACCACGATAATCTTCGTTCCACCTTATTGTCTAATTGTCCTTTGTAAGTGTTTTATTTTTAATATTTTAACATCCAGTTATCTGTGAAAAAGCATCAGTTACTAATGCCACGCAAACGGATACCCAAAAAAAAAACTCGCAACGTCACAGCGTCGCTCTACTTAAGATGACCCTCAAAGTAGTCACATTTATTGATATATTTATATTCAGCCACCCTTCCGTGCCCCCCGCACCCGCCCCTGCTTTTAGTAAGCTTATGAGAAACAACGCCATCTAGCTTAAATATCAGGAATTTCAATGGTATTCTGTCAATACAAGAACGAAGGATGTCGCTTCGTTACAAAAAAATCAAAAAAATAAAACAGAGTGCGCTGTAAACAAAAAAAATAGTTTAGAGTTTTCGTTCCGGACCCAATTTTTGGCGTCTGACCGGAATATTTGAAAAACAAACATTGAAAATAAGCCTGTGAAAACCAAAGTTATAAACACAAGAACTCACCACATTAATCAAGGTTCAAATCACTATTTTCTGATAATGCAAACAGAAGAAAGATTCATTTGAATTATCGAGTACGAGATGAATTTGGGTTAATTCTCGTAATTCGGGTACCTACACATTTTCCTTTAGACACAACTTGAATCTTAACATCAAACAATTGTGAATACTTTTGTTTTTAACTTCTGACAAACACATTATCAGCGCAAACTTCACAACCGAACACCATTTTTAAGTAAATAAACAAATACAACAAATAATATTTACACTACTGTACGTTTCAAAACGAATTACAACCGTCACATATTATAAAAATCAAAACATTCAAGATCGCGAAATAAATTTTGCTTGTCATATGAAACAAATATGGCTTCTAAGAAAAATACAATTATTATTTTGTCAATAAAAAAACACTACCAAATATAATTGCATCACCGCATACCGTTTTAGCCGGATAGTACTTTGTGGGGCAGCCAATCAGTGGCCAGCTACACTCGCAGGAGTTTACGCCCCTAATCTAGCATGTGTGCCGTTCATATACACGAAAATACGCATCAGTGTGCGTAAATTTATCAATGGAAATTAGGCCGGCTGGGGCCTTGCCTAGACGGCCGGGAGCGAGCGTCGTAGTATTATTATCAGTTACGTCACACGGCCGCGACAAGTTGCTTTAAGTATTATAACAACATTTTTTATTTTTGATTAATATAGTTATAATAAATGCATTTGTTGCGTTGTTGGTAGGAATGGTAGGGTAGGCTAGGCCTAATTGCCTCTATGGACGGCCGCCCCTGGCACGCAGGTAACACTATTACGCCACAATATGAATTCGTCGAATTTGAGGTTATATAAAAACGAAAAGAAAATATTCCGAACGAAAAAAAAAAGTCACGATCGGTGAAATTTTTTTTTTTACTTTCTTCTTCACTCCTCTAGAAACTCAATAAAAAAGTCCCATGAAAATCCGACCACTTTATACTGCGTTCCATCTTTTGAGTATTTTTTGTCTAATGCACTCGGCTATTACTTTCGTAAGTAATTTAAATTGGCCTGAGAAAGCCGCACGTAGAGAAGTGTGGAAGGCTATGGTGTCTTTGCCCAGTAGAAGCTAAATAAAAAAAAAAAAAACAGCTGTTTGTAATGTACTAATAATGCTGTGTGTAAATGTGTAATACGTGGTAAGCGTTTGTGCATCAGTATTCCTTCCACCCTGTTTAAAATAATATGTAAGAATAATAAGTGAATTATTAGTTTAATATTCTATCTAACAAAATATCGTAAAAATACACACATCAAAAGTGTCTAGGGATCAACATATATTTTTGCAATAACTTTTCTCCTGATTGATATTAATTAAAATTTTCTTTAAGGATTCATCAAATAAAGTGTTTTCGTTTGTCACAGTAACGATAAACCAAGTCACCTTTGCATTAATAAAGAAATTTGCCATTTTCCTAATAAAGGGATTTTTGACATTTGAACCACTAACACAAAAGTTCGAAAAAAAGACTGAAATAACAGTTTTCTTTAAAATTTTATTGGGTAACTTAAACAATTAATAATCCGTGTTTCTACCGCGAACACTAACAACACAAGAACATCGGTTTGGCATACTCAAAATGAGTTCATCCAAATCACGCTGTGGAATGGCCGCCCATGTTCGTTGCAACAACAAAAAAAGGTCTTCTTGCGACTGGATACCCTCCATATTTGGCAGAGCTCTTCTCTGTAGCATATCCCATGCATGCTCAATCGGATTCAAGTCTGGCGACTGAGCAGGCCAGGGCAGGACATTGATGTTAGCTGCGGCGAGAGTCTGTCTTACAACTCTTGCGGTGTGCGGTCGTGCATTATCATGCATTAACTGAAATAAGGGACCGATTTGCACTTGTAGAGGAACGATGACGTCTGATACAATCGTCTCAGCATAAATTTGAGCGTTGAGGTTGCCTCTGATCCAAATCAACTCAGTTCTTCCGCCGATCCAAATACCCGCCCATACCATGATGGTTCCACCACTATAAGGATGGACTTCCTGACAGGATTTTAATCGCTGTTGGCGTCCAGGGGTTCTCCAGTGTCGTATACGTCTTGTATCCGGTCTCATACCAAAACAAGACTCATCAGAAAAGCACACGAAACGCCATTGTTCTTCTGCCCAATTTCTGTGTTCAAGAGCCCATTGATATCGTATCCTACGATTGTGCATTGCTATAGGTGGTACCCGTAGCGGTCTTCGGGAATGAAGGTTCACTTCATGCAAGCGGTTTCTGACTGTTTGGTCGCTAATTAAGTTCCCTGAAGAGTGATGAAGCCTCACGGCTAACATCATGGCGGTTATTGTTGGAGCTCTTCGAGTTAAGATTTGAATGTATCGGTCTTGTCTCCGTGTGGTGCAGCGATACCGTCCTCCATGGCGCTCAGCCACGGTACCAGTGCTTCGGTAACGTGTCCAAAGTCGACTGATAACACTCTGACTTGTATTCAGAGCTAAAGCCACAGTACGTTGCCGGGAACCAGCTTCTATCATTCCCACGGCTCTGAGCATTTCTTCCCTGCTTAAATGACGTCGCCGCTCCATAATAACGTTGGTTTTAATCAGTAGTAGGGAAACAGTAGCACTAATAATGTCTTCAATGCGTTGTATGTTTTTATAGGGAAAATATTGACAGCTGATTTTCATCTTTTACTCGTATTTGATTCACAGTTCCTGATTCAAATTATGAAATGCACCAAAAAGGATCCATATAAATTTATAAACTCATAAATTTATTACAAAGCCACATCTCAATCTCAAGAAATCCACATAAAAATGCTTGATCCCTAGACACTTTTGATGTGTGTAGATAAAGATAATACACGAGTAGGAATTTGAGTCATCTCGACTAGCCACACGAGGTTGTTGACTTGTGGAATGTAAACTAATGCAATCATTGAGCCGATAATCTTTACGTCCAATGACATTATAGTAATAGTGAAGAGGCTCGATTACCTAACGAGGTCGTCGATAGGCAGTTAGGTCAAGGGCATTATGATGGACAATAGAGCAGTGCTACCTACCAGGGGCCTTAGTCTGCTATTGCAATAGTGTCAGAATGGTCTATCATTGATTTAATAAGGCCCCGCGCAGACGAATTACCCTTTGTACGCACGTCAAACGAGTTTCGAACGCGCTTCAATACGCCGCGCCGTGGGCTAGGGGCCTTATTAAATCAATTATAGACCAATCTGACACTATTGCAATAGCAGACTAAGGTCCCTGTACGCGTAGCATGACTAGCGGTTGCAATCCGTCCGGGTTTCCCCGGATTTGTCCTAGTTTGAGGGCATCCGGGGGCCGTCCGGGCGGGGCTTTAATAAGTGTCCGGTTAAAACTTTTTGTGATAGTGTCATTATAACACCGTCTGAACCCAATAGGGAATATGCATTTAATTTTTTTTTCACTTAAATCAATAATATGCAGTACTGTCAACCCAAGAAAATAATTAAAAGTTAATTTCAACTACTGCTTGTCGCACAAAAAAAAATTAAACTCCTACAATTTTCTACGACAGTTCAAACGTCCATGACTATCGCGGCAAATCATGTCATAGAATTTGATGTCACTTACCTATATCTGCCTTGTTTAAAACTAATTTTTTGCCCTTAATAAAATAGTTTTACTATAATGTAAGTGCTTTATTTAAGCAAAACTTGCAATAACAATATTATAGTAAAATCTTAGTGAAACTTTAAGTACTTTTCAAATAAAAGTGTTTCTTTGACACATGGCTTTTGACGTCACTACCGGAATCGATGCGTTTTGTGTTTGCGTTCCGTTTCACCAAAAACACGCTACATAAAGTATTTAATTGTAAAATAAGTGTTGTATTAGAGAATTAAACAAGTGTACCACAATGTTTTTATGGACCAATACAAGGCATTTTTAAGAAATAAAAAAGTTTTGTGTTTCTTGCATATACCCTATTGTTAACTACCGAGATGGAAAAAATTTTGAGCTTGCTTCGCTCGCTCTTTCATTCTCGGTACTCTTAAGTGCTTCTTAAGAAATGTTCCTAATTTTGTAAGTCGATAAATTAACGCACAATTCTGTAAGACTTAAAAGAAAGTAAGAACACTTCCGCTGCGCCCTCACTTCTTGTTTGTATTCACGCACTCACTATCACAATACTATTCGTCTTGCGATGTTTTTCACTTTTGTCTTTTTTTTGAGGTGTCCGGGGAAAAAATTCTATTTCACCTAAAAGAAACGGGGTTTTAAACTAAAGTTTTTGTCCGCCATCGCCAGCTTAGGTGATGGCAACCCTAAGCATGACCATCGTAGAAAGGGGTTTTGTCGACGGAAGAATCGACAAAATGATTGATTTCTTTTGTTGATCTGTCATTGTGTCGATTCTTCCGTCGGAAAAAACCCGTTTCTACGGTGGTCATGCTACGCGTGCAGGTTCAGTTGTTCGTCCTTATGTCCATGTGAAAGCGCCGGGCACTAGTTGTCCGGTATTTTGCTGAACTGGGCCTATTTGGCGCAGCCGTGAGTCACCCGATATTATCTTTCTTGTTTAGATTTAAGTTTTATTTTCCTTGTGTATATTGTGTGTAGGTACATGTTGGCCAATAAATGTATTTTCCTTCTCCTGGGCATTTTATTACGTGGTTTCGCTCTTTGCAGCCCTGACTACTGGCAGTAGATCCTTTTTAAATGGCCCCATTTAAAACTTTAATGAAATATTAACAGGAAAACGCCTGTATTCCCCGGGTAGGCAGTTCACCAGTTATGTTTTCGTCTCATTTAATAGGGAAAGCCTAATTATGGCTATGCTATCAACCGGGCGAATCCAGATTTTAAGTTGTTCTTGTGAAATTCCTTATGGAGAACCGCAATACCGCTTTGCCCTTCCTGGCAACGAATTTAAAGAATCCTAGCCCCGTATGAAATTGTAAATCACATAACATACGCAATCCCCGCAGTGTTAAGCAGAGGTGTATGTAACTAGAATAAAACAAGTTTTTATCAGGATATAATAATAAGCTAATAATACTGTTGCTCTTCCACTTTTGCAGGCCGTTGCCGATTGCGTAGAAGCGCTCATCGGTACCTACCTACTAAGCGGCGGAATTCATGGTGCCGTCAAAGTGATCGAATGGATGAAGGTCATACCTCCAGAGGTACATAAGAACCCAGTAATTACTCAAATGTCAACAAAAAACTTAACAAATTAGAATCATATATAAATTACGTCTCATTATGATATTTTAAACTAAATTAATAACATCACATGATACTAATAATTAAGAAATATTTATGTACTCACGTAATTTACTATGAGAAACGTTATTAATAACTTCAGTCAATGTTACACGTTAGCAAAGACGCCATTGTGTTAAAACAAAAACTTAAATTCAGTCCGGCTGAAATCATTTTAAGTTTAGAGTAAAGGCGCATAACCACCGGCACCGCGGCGCACGGATATTACACTCACGTGTGTTAAGCTTCCCTTTGCAAGAAAATGTATGTGTTTGTGTTCTTTGCAAACCAGAGACACGCTATGCATCAATTGTCATCATTACGCTCACATAGCTCAACGCTGTCAACGTCATGCACGCTGTACATTCGGTACACACTATACACGAATATTAACCCACGACTATGTATCGCAACAATCATATTCTTGGTAAAGACGTGCGTAACCTCTCCGTTTGACGCGGTGGGCCACGCACGCTACAGTTATACATCGTTGTGGGTGTGTGTGTAGTGTGTACTGCAGTAGAAACGTAGACCCACATTGTCAAACAAATGAATCCACGCAGCTTAAATGCACCGCGTGCCCGTGCACAGCATGCGCCGCGGTGGGTATACGCCTTAACATTATTGATTTAATATCGGAATTTTATTGTGACTATTTTGAATTAACTTTTTCTAGGATAACTTTGCGGAATATTTGCACAGGCAAGTGTCGACCGTCATCTCAGAGGGAAAAGCAACTGAAGAAAACATCGGTTTCCTATTAACGTACTGTCGACCTGATGTGGAGACTATTCTGAACTATAAGTTCAATGACCCGTCCTTCTTGCTAGAGGTAAATATGTGGTATTATTTTACCGGCCCCATCTAGTTAAATACGAGTAAAAGTGTTTGTAAAAACCTATTTGCATTCATATTATGAAGCTGTGCCCTCCGGTTTTACTTGCCATTTTTATCGCCTTTTTGCTCGGCTCACTAAGGGTCGTAGCTTGAAGTTAAATAGCCTGTCATAAATTTCCTCGTATTAGACTACCGAAAAAAAAAAAAAAATTTTTTTTTATTCGACTGGAAGTTTTGCCGATTTAACGCGTTCAAACAAACTATTTCGCTGTATTTTATTAGTATATATAGGTTAATTATTTTGAATAGATTAGTAAAGCCCTAGAAAAATGCTCAGTAACCATAGTGGTAATGTTCGAAGGATCAAAAGAAGTATGTAAAAATATACTCGGCGTTCTGTCGTTTCCGACTAGAAGATAAGTCTTGAGGTTCAATCTACAAGGGTTGCCCTTGTAGAGTTAGTAGTAGTATTAAATGTGTGGGCGGCCAAGCTGTTCGAACCGAATAGACTTTTCCTATATTCTACAAAGGTGACAATACTTTAATTTTCTTTTTTAGGCTCTTTCCCACCCATCGTACATTCGCAACAGACTGACTCGTTCATATGAACGTTTGGAGTTCCTAGGCGATGCCATACTCGATTTCCTAATAACTTCGCATATATTTGAGTATTGTGGAGAACTGAAACCAGGTGAAATGACCGACCTACGATCTGCGCTGGTCAACAACGTCACATTTGCCTCATACGTGGTGAAACTTGGTCTGCATAAGTAAGTAATAATAGTATAAAATTACTTTTGCATACATTTATATACTTAACTTTATAATTTTTCATCTTGATAAAAACTTAAAAGTCATTTTAAAGTCAAGTACAAGAAAATATTATTTTCGAATATATTAAGTATAAATTTAAAAGTATCTGTATTATTTAAAACTTTGTGATAATTAAGCGACTTTTAAAAATATGCAAGAAAAAGCTTTGCTATACTCGTAATAACAAGTCGCTAAGGCCACAGGTGAATATTATTTTGTGAGCGACAACTACATGTCCAATGCAAACATTATGAATTATTTGTTACTAGCGACCCGCCCCAGCTTCGCACCTTCCTCTTGAATCGCTCTAGCTATTAAAAAAACCGCATCTAAATCCGTTGCGTAGTTTTAAAGATCTAAGCATACATAGGGACAGACAGCGGAAGGCGACTTTGTTTTATACTATGTAGTGATATTGCTAAATAGAAAATTAATGATAAGCACGACAGGTGTCGAAAAGGAAAATATCTTTATCATAAAACATAAATTTACCAGTCAAAAACTATAGTCATGTATAACATATATAGCAATCTTGAAAGTAACCTTGATTTTTCAACACTATTATCAAAACAACGCCCCCCGTCAATGCCATTCAAGCGCCAATATATCCTTGTAACACTGTATACTTTCTTTCAGATTCCTCTGCTCCGAGCTGAATCCAAATTTGGACAACGCCATCATAATGTTTGTGGAACATCAAGAGCAAAGAGACCATGAGATCGTAGAAGATGTTCTCTATCTGATAGACGAAGAAGAATGTCATATTGCTGAATATGTTGAAGTTCCTAAGGTTGATACTGCACTTTTTTATTCTGAAAATTCGCACGGAGACTGCATGTTTAGATTTATATTTGAGGGTTATGTCGGACATATTATATCTAAAGTTTACGAAATTACAAAACCAGTTATTTTTCACAAAATCTGCTATTTTACTAATGTCAATTCTATTTCCTTAACTGATTTAATGGGTCATTCAAGTCGCATTGGTGTAAGTATATCTTTTATTTTATGTTTAAACAAGACCAGAAACAAACATGACAGTGACAGGTCTGAGGTCATTCAATACCAATCGTTAGAATCCAAAACCACAAAGTTTTTAGGATTGCACATTGACAATGATATGTCATGGAAATCTCAAATTGATAGTGTTTGTTTAAGACTTTACCGATTCTCTTATGCCCTATACATGTTAGGTAAAATCGCAAACAAAACTGCCCTCCTAACGGCATACCACGGATATGTAGCCTCCACACTAAGGTATGGACTTATATTTTGGGGTAATGCTGCAAATATATCGTTCGTACTTTTGGCACAAAAAAGATGCATCCGAGCCATCTGTAAATTAAAAACAACAGATACATGTAAGCCGCACTTTAGGGATTTAAATATTCTGACAGTACCGTCGCTGTATATCAATGAGGTTCTGATGTTTGTAAAAAACAATATGCACTTGTTTAGTCACGTAGAAAGTCAACGTCGCTCAGATATGTTAAATACAATAGTTACTAAGACTGCTTTTGCTTATAAAAGTGTCTATGCAATGGCACCAAAATTGTACAACAAATTACCGTGTGATATTAGAAATAGTAAGAATAATAATGAATTCAAAAATAAGCTCTTTAAGCTACTAAATGACAAGGTATATTATTCAGTCAAAGAGTATTTGGATGACAAATTCTGATAAATATTTATAATTTATATTTTGTGATACTTTAATTACATTTTCACTACTATATCGACACAATTTTGATAATTTGACATGCATAATACTCGTACTTTTGACATTATTATTGTCATTTTTTTTTTTTTTTGATACTTTCATGACATTTTCCCTACTTTATTGACACAATTTTGATAACTTGACATGCATAATTATACTCGTACATTTTATACTATTAACATTCTAAAACTGATTTTGTATGCCTATCGGCGGGACATGGTTTGTACATTAATCTATTGGAAAACACCTGTAAACACCTATGTTTCACAAAATGAATAAATGAATGAATGAATAGTGCTGCCATCGCATGTACAAGCTTTCGGTTTTCCACCCCATATTCTTTTTTTCCCTAAAACAAAATGTAAGTGGGCCAATGGCTCCTGAACACACATTCTATTAAGCATAGCCTATGTATCTGTATGTCTTCTTTTTGGGGCTGAGTGGCTCAAAAAATAAGACAAGATTAAAAAAAAAAAACTAAAATAAAACTCAATTGTTGGTATCCCAGGTCCTCAGCGATATATTCGAGGCGTTGGTAGGCGCCATATTCCTAGACAGCGCCGGCGACCTCCAGGCGGTATGGAAGGTGGTGTATCGCATCATGCACAAGGAAATACACGCCTTCTCCAGCCGCATACCGCAGCAGCCAGTCAAGATACTGTACGAGAAGATTCACGCGTGTCCTTCGTTTGGGTGAGTTTTTATATTTATTGGTGATTTTCTTCAAAAAGATCAGGTTGGTCGGTAGTACTAGTATGATGATCAGATGTATAAATGAGGAGTTGTGGACGAATGAAAAGAAGTAGATATGTTACGAGCAGGGCAGGTATATTTTCTTCCCATGGGAAAAGGTTTACGTATAAATAAAATACATCTGATGTGTTTCGGCCCTTAGTTTATTATATCGACCGCCATTTTGCAAATCACACAAGTAATATTATGTTTTATTTTTCAGGAAAGCGGAAGTTATCAATCCTGATATCCCAAAGATAAGGGTGGGAGTTACAATCACGAAGAACGAGCGGCAACACACTGTTTTTGGTATTGGCCGCAACAAATCGCAAGCGAAGCGGGCTGCCGCGAAAATGGCTCTTAAAGTCTTGAGCCTGTAGATCTTTAAGGCCCGTCTACGCTAAACGAGCCGAGCATTTAGAGTGGACTTACAACGATCATTGTCCTCTAACGAAGTTTTCCGCAGTGTGCTGGTAGCAAGCATGGGCGATTTTGTTATTGCAACTGCTGCTGCTGCGATTATTATTATAGTCGAACTCAGTAAAAAGCTAGAAGGCCAAGACGAGAAGATTTAAAAATTCTTCAGTTAATTGCAAACAAACTTCTGTCCACGTTTCCATGATGCTCGTCTAAACACGAGCCCACTGCGAGCGCGATGTAGATCCAATAAACCGCTAATAGGCGGAGCACAGCCGAGCACGAGCCAAACGCTTCATGCGCGCTCGTTCGTGAGTCGTAAGTCCACACACTACGCGAATTCGTGCTCGCTCGGCTTGTGCCCCATTCGTTTATCGCAGACGTACATGATAAGAAGGGCCAGCTCAGACGAGGGATTTTTGTCTGCCAGATAGAAATGACCGTTCCTGTTCATTGGTGGTTGTGTTGTTTTTTCATCTATTGGTTTTTGTAAATTGTTCCTCGTTTGCGCAGGCCTTAAGGCCTACTAACCGGGCCTATCAACCGGGCAATGAAATAAACAATTAATTGTTTATTTCATTGCCCGGTTGATGGCAATAAGCTCACTCCCTATTACTTAGGACTTAAGGTGGAAGCGCAACAGTAGCCCGCGAAATTTAAATTTTCTCAAGTTTATTACAATTTGCAGGTCAGTGTCAAGTTGTATGTTGATGAAAATATGAATCGCGCCAGTAACACGTATGGAGTTACAGAATTATAATCATTCAAATCATCAATACAGCTCTCCAAGTTCATATAATCACATTCAATAGCTATTTCATAAAAAAGTCACTTTTAGAGATTATATGAACTTGGAGGGTTGTATTGATGATTTGAATGATTATAATTCTGTAACTCCATACGTGTTACTGGCGCGATTCATATTTTCATCAACATACAACCTGACACTGACCTGCAAATTGCAATAAACGTAAGAAATTTTAAATTTCGCGGGCTACCCTTGCGGATCCACCTTAAACAAAACGAAAGGTGAGTTGTACTATTAGGTACAGTTCTGCTCAACCCTTCGGGGATAATAGGCGGGATGTTACGTTAAATGTTTGAATGTCAGAATAAATGTTGTTTGTTGTCAATGTCCCCTAGGTTAGGAACTTAATTGTTTACACTGAGAAAGAATTCGCGCCCAAAAACTTTTTTATTTTTTATTGATGTTTGAAGACTTTTAGCATGCAAAGTGTGCCTATATACGATTTTTTTTTAGCTAAATATTTTTTCAGTGTTTAGACTTGTAGACTAGACCTCTGTACTTGTCTCGATTTAAATATTCAGCTAATTTAACCAATTATTTAATTAAATAGGAGCATATATCCTTGTATACATAAATTTATTGTAGCTCATCAAAATGAGCGTTTTTATTAAAAATGTTTATTTGTCAATTTATATTTTTAAATCAAGAGTAGTTTAATATTTTTCCTTTACTTATTGTCTTTTTATTTCACACTGGCTGATGCTCGCGACCTTCCTTTGTTAACTTAGCAATGTTAAGTTTTTTCTTTTTTTGCGCGGAACTCTAATCCGTTTTCCAAAATAGTAAGTTAGTTTATACTGCTTATAACATCGGCTATTTGCCAGCAAAAGTCCCGTTAACATCGGTCCAGCCGATTCGGAGATTAGCCGGAAGTAGCTGTAAGATTACATAAAAATCTCAATTTATTAGAAGGTTTTTCAATGTGACTTTCACAGCGCCTATATTTTAATTATTGGCCGAATATTATCTGATATATGTTATGATATTATATAATATTATATGATCTGAATTTCTAACTAACCTAAAGAAATAGGTTAGTAAGAAGATGTCGTAAAAGATTTGTGAAAAATCGATACATTTTGATCGAAGAATTAGATTCGAGAAATTCTTATTCGTAGTCGAATAACAATTTCCTGAATAGAATTCTCCTATCGTTTATCGAGAATTTTTCTCTTTTCAAAATCTTCAGACAGACCTTTTGAGTCCTATCGTTGAGTAAATAGGACTAACTCATTTCTGTTTTCCGTTCAGCGCTTCAAAACAAATTCAAATTTATTGATTTGTAGATAAAGTTGATATTCATATACATATTCATTTTGATAGTCACTTGAAAAGCGAACCCATACAAGGTATAACAGGACCCTTCACGAAGCCGTCAATCAAGCATTCTGTAAAATCTACTCAAAAATTATTGGCTGAATCACGTTTTACGGTAGGACTTACCAAAATTTTCTTTTCTTTCAACTTTTTAAACCGTTCAGTCATTGCGAAAACAAATAACTGAACAACTTTCTCTATGGGACCACCATCGTAGTCACAAAAAATTATCAACTGCCCCATACAAAATTTCAATACCTCTCTACCCAAATGTATGGGACTGCTGATTATTTTTTTGTTATTAAGATGGTGGTCCCTTAGAGAAAGTTCTTCAGTTTGATTCTCCGTACCACAGTTTTCCATATGACTATACCCTTTCTGTTACACTCTGTATAGGACACCCTATTTTTAGAGGTACGTGAGAACTTTAAATTGAAATAAACACAGAAAAATGGTTTTAATATGCGTGAAATTGGCATTATTTGATTCATAATTTTACGCCATTTCTGTTATTTATGTATGTAGTTTTAAGTAGGAGAGGGAAGTATGTAAAAAGACATTCATACAGGGAAAGTATATGACTGGGATTATAAGGAGAAATGTGATTTCGATTGAATTTAGTGTGGTCGTTTGTACATTTGCCACTTTTTATGCATTTTTTCATGTTTACCTATTTAATTTATTGACATAATAAAATTTGAACATTCTGTTGAATTCCTAAATAAACATAGATATTTGATAACATAATGACGGAGTACCTACATTATTGAGGAACGTAAACAGTCAGGCGCGTTTTATTTTTTGTGGTGAATTCATGGACTCCCAGACTTATTTTTATAATTTCTTATATTTAAAGCAAGATATTCCACACCACATACCTCCTTTTAGTGACGTTTTTAATACTGATGTGTGTATACTGAGTGGTAATTCTTAATGCATTTGAACGCTCTAATTTATTTACACCTAAGAGATGTTTAGGATATTTTATTTTCAGATCCTGTGTACTTTTATTAGATTTGTATTTATAAATAGGTATACGATACTTATTGGTAATAAAAAGTGAAACAAAACTTTTTGTCTCATTATTGTTCGTTGTTGTGAAACCCCAATCTAACAATACTAGAAATGTACTTACCAACATTTTTTTTATAAGTGCCCTTTTTCTTCATAAAACTAAAGTGAAAAAGCTTAACAAAACGTAAAGAAAATACAAATAAGTACCTATACTTTACGCGGACACTAGCTAATTTTCTTGACTAAGGCCACAATTTAATTGAGCCATCCATTAGTGATTAGTCAGTAGGTACTAATAAATCAAATATCACGGGTGGGTGTTTTACAAAGGGGGTGACGGAAATTTCCTAGGACGTATAGTTTTGGAAATATCAATGAAAAACTCAAAAGGATTCCAAGTTATTTATTTCTGACACACATTGATCTTTTGTTCTATGACGAGAAGTTCTGCAGTTAGCGGCGAAAAACTCAAAAAAGGGCGATCCAGGTCAATCACCATTAGGGTTTTATACAAGGGAGTCACCGATTTACCCAATACTGGATTTACAGTACGTCTTGTAAATTAGCCGCACTGAAACGAGCTTTCAATTTTGTTTTTTTTTTCGAACGATCCTTCAGCTTCGGCCAAACCTTTGAAAAAACCGCTGTAAATCCAGGACATTATGGCGCTGCATACCTACACACATCTCGTCCACGAACCCCAGGTGGAGATTGACTTGGATATGTCAACCGACTCGGGTTCGATACGACGAGGTAAGACGTTCTACACATTTGCTTGAGTCGGCCTATTTTTTATTTTTTTTCGGTTGGGAAATCATCAAATAACCCCTCCCGTCTTATATCCTTTTGTTGGTCGCCTTTCAGTTCATCCTCTCCACATGACTAATAAACCATCTAAGCATCGGAACCAACAATCTGCTGATAAGTATTCATTATTTTCAGCCTATTTCGTCCCACTACATAGCAATGTTTTCGCGTTCTGCTTTCCTTTGATTTTAGGCTAGTGTCAACCAATATATAGGCTTCAAGCTCTCGTCCTGCCATTTTCGTCTGTCTAATGAGATCAAGCGCGACACACCCAGCCGTGTTCACTCAATTCTTCGTTTGAAGCATACGTAGTGCGAATGCGATTTCAGACTAGCGGCTTACGCACGTCACATTATGCGCTTAAAAAATCGAACGCGTTCTTTCATGGTGTTGGCTCGAACCGTTGGGTTCTCTCAGACCAGTGTCTCTGGCGGCTCGCGCTTATAAAGCCCGTCAACAGTGTATGAAAAGCGCGCGTGCACAGAGCATCATATGTATATACGCGCGTGAACGAGCTACAAAAAACGTTTTTTTTTTCTACTCACGGCGGCCGGTACCATGCATCCATGCTAAAGCAACCCAGGAAGTTAAAAGTTGAGGATTTTTGGTTGCCAAGAAACGTCTAGCTGCTGCCACCTAACCTGGTAGTTATTGTCGAATTGGTGTTTCTGATTATTTTTTAAATAAAATACCCAAGTTTGTTCCCACATCACAATGTGGATTTTAATGTTATTATTATTGCATACATAATAAAATTAGAGGAAATAGGTGCTGGGCCTCTTGTATGCGAAGGTGTTGAGGCGTTTGTGGTGGTGCACGCGCTTGGGCAGCGGGAATCTGATGTGGCTGTTGTGGAACTGCTTCACTTGCGGCCTGCGGCATGCTGACGCCTTAATAACTTCCACTTTAATGATCTGTAACAAGGTGAAAGATGTTGTAGTGAATGATGAGGGTTAACAAAGATTTACATTAGTAGTAAAACGTGCATCGATTGTTTTGGCGCTGACCTGTCAGTCTACAATATTGAAGATGATATTATTGTTGCTGTTTACACAACATGGCAAAAGATTCGCATCGACTTTACATCAAAATCTGCACTGCTTTCATCATCAAGTAACACAATAAGCAGTGGAAAGAAACTAGCAGCATCATCAGAATTTAAAATATAATAATAAATAAAAAAATGGCAAAATACAAGAATTGAAATTTGTCATTAATATACACATTTTTCAGATTGTTCTAAGATATCTGAGGTCCAGTTCAAATGACAATGAAAGCCAAAGTGTGTATAGTTTCAGCCATAATAATCCTTTCGTATTATGCACTTGTGTTAGCGCAGGCTCTGAAAACTTGGCCATGTTTGCATACAATTATCAAAATGCTTTCTAGTCAGGGGAACTAGCCCTACAGCTGCTTTAGGCTTGCACTATTCATGTAGCTACACGAAAATTGTCTAAGAAGATTTATCCATGATTTTTCGTGATTTTTCTTCCCTGATTCTGATCAAAAACTCACTTGAAATCATTGCAGGTCCTAAGAAGGAACTTTTGAATGTGAAATACAAAGAGATTTTGCGATTTCCGACTTGTGTATAAGGATCAAAATGTCACGAAAAATTATGGATAGTCTCCTAGGACCATTTTCGTGTAGCTGCAATGGTTAAGGTAGTTCCCCTTACTCGATGTCGAAAGTTTCCACCATGTATACATTTTTTTTAACCCTCTGTTTTCATGTAGGTATGAAGAGCCACCCCTATTTAATTTGACTTCAATTTTGGGTGGCAGCTCATAGAAGACTCCAAATTTCAACTGTGTGGTGCCAAGTCTCGGACTTACATGGCTGTGATATACAAACGGATGGACAGGATGAATCTATAGGAGTTCCATTTTTACCCATTTGGCTATGGATTCCTAAAAACAGGCTATGTGGAGTTCTAGCTTAAACAGTAATAAATGAGATAGATTTCTCAGAAGCAGCCCGAGTCTGCATTAGTGCCGTGTTGATATGTTGGCACTCTATTACTTGGGACTCAGAAATAACTGGCTGGGAACACCCCTACCCTGCAAAGTTTATAGGCATGATGTTGTGTATGAGTTAATTTACCTGGATGGAGTGAGCACGGGCTCTGTGCCTCGCTCCCATGTCGCGGTAGCACTGAGTGACAGCACCTCCCACACTTAGGTCACGGTATTCACGGTACATGTTGTGTACACCGGAACGGGACTCATAACGCAGCCAGATACCAAAGTTCTTGATCTTCACTGGGCTCCTTTCGGGGATTTCCTGGAATTTGTGATTTTATTTTGAATAAAGAAATGAAACAATAAAGGAATGGTTTTATTTGGTTCAAAAGATGAGGTTTTGTTTGAAGTGCTGATCCACAATGAACAATAGTTTAAATTTTGTTTTTTTTTTTATTAGAACTATTTTACAAATAGTCCTGTCTATGTCTAGAAATTTTAATTTATGTTTTAAGGGGATACTGTATGTTCCATGAGCACATCAAAACAGAAATAGACTGAGATACCCAGGCTAGTGTGAATGAATCATCATTTTTCTTTGAGATGAATGCAAGCTTGCTTGTTTGCTTTGTCGCAAGCAACATACTGCACCATACAAAAGAATTATAACTAGATCAGACAAATAAGATCATTTGCACAATGATAGTTTTAGTAAACAACTGTTTAATAACAAAGTATAATGCTGTAAATGCAATGCTGTGTCCACATTCAACATCATGAATTGTGTTCCGACTTTTGAAGTCCGTCGACATGGTTTGTATTTGTATTTAAACTGACGACACAGAGGAGACCCTGGTGTTAATCATTTCTTTGAAGCTAATTCTGATGGGAAGTGAAAATTATTTCAAGTTGCAGCAGTTCATTTTTATATGCATTATCTGCACAAAAAAGGTGTAAGTCAGAGGGTCTTCTTTCATAGTACTTAATTAAAACCTGAAATATTTAACTATGAAAATAATACTCACCCTAATGGAGACGATTTCACCAGTGGTCTTCTTGAACTTCTTTAGTTGACGCAAGAAGTACCAGAAACGGGACTTAGCGACGATCGGATCTGGGGAAAAGATCCTCATCTTATATAGAGGAGGCTTGGGCTCGCTCTCCGAAGGGAGCTTGCGGCCGATGACCTCATACTCCTTCAACTGAAACAGATATTTACACACCACATCAGCGCATGCTTAATTTTAAAAAACTCAAGTTCTAAGAAACGTTGCAGTATTAAATTAGTTGTGTTTTAGTGACTTTGTATTACTTTTTAACAATTTACTTTTACTTGAGCAATAAACTATTAATCAAACACGACATCCAAGAGCACGTACAGCATCACAACATGACATAACCTAAAAACACCCATATTTATGTGTCAATAAATCTACATCCTCCAAGTGCCGATAAGAAAATTATATAGAAAATTGTATTATTTAGCACGACGAAAATATTCACAACTGCATTTTAAGATGAAACATTCTGTAAAATAATTTCACTGAATGCACCGACAACGTGTACGCCTCACTCGTACCGAAATTATCACTTATTAACCACTGGTTTTCATGCTTTTATTATTGATTGGGATTTCTATACTGAATTTATTTATTTTTATAACAATTTATCACTTATTTTTCTCAAAATTACGAGACTCACCTCTCCTTTAGCCTTCATTTTCGGAGGTTTTAGTCTGAAAAGAATCTGTCAACGGAAGCGGAACACTGACGCGAAAGAAAGATGGCGTCGACTTCTCAAAATTGCCATATGAAAAAAAATAGATTGAAGTTAAAATAGTTATGCAAAAGGCCCTCAGACTAAAGAGTTTCTTTAATCTGAGAAAAGGCCCAAGTCTTCCATAAGTTGAAACGAAAATCTTTTGTAGTTGTGTAAGCCGCGGGAATCCGCTGGATGCGAAAAGTACTTGTGCAGTCGACGGTCACGACACGTATGTAGTTACAGAATTATAATCATTAAAATCACCAATACAACCCTAAGTTCATTTAACCCTATTCTGCAACTATTTCATGAAAAAGTCATACAATGGGGTTAAATGAACATAGAGGGCTGTATTGATGATTTTAATAATTACAACTCTGTAAAATCATATTTTATTACGGTCGCTTATCACATTTTAATCACCATACAACCTGACGCTGACATGCAAATTGCAAAATAGGTAAGAAAAATTGAATTTCGCGGGCTGTATCTGATTTATTATTCTCAATTTGTCCTTCGACAACATACAAAGAGTACTAGTGAGGAGACACAACCAATGAGTGGGTATTTCATTCGTTATCCATGAATGCATGATCAAAATGATATACTTTTTTGTATGTTTTTTGTATGACATATTTCACAAATAAATAAATGCACAATATGATGAATGATCAGCGAAACTGCGTAGGTCTGTATTTATTTTATAAAACATTCGTGCCTGTTGTCCCAGCCCTATACCAAATCACCTACCTGTTAGTTCCCGTACGTACTACATTTGAACTACAAACGTACCGCGAAATTTTTCAATAATAACGGCAAAACGTGTGTGACAGGTCATTTTTAAAACAGGAAACTGCACAATTGACAATTTTTAAATAGTAAGCCAGTCAATAATGACATGAAACATTGCAAACGCGCATGTACCTACGATTTTTATATGTTGTTAGGTTCCTTGAGAGTAGTTTACACCCAAGTTTGCAACCCTGAAAACCCTATGCTACCGCCACTTTGCTCGAAATACTGCGTAATTTTGGCACTTGTTTCAGTTTTTACGAAAAACTAAACTAAGGAAGCGTTTTTTCAAGTATTTTGTTTTTTTACGGATTCGTTTAGAGGAGGCTCGGAAAAGTAAAAACCATTTTTCAAAATGGTCCCCCTTGCCCCCCTCCCTCCCCCTCCCTATCGTATCTCAGAAACTAAGAGACCCGGGTTCTGTTTTTTTACGGATCCATAAAGAAGAGGCTCGGAGAAGTAAAAATCATTGTATCTTTGCTAAAGATGATATCTTAATAAAGGTTAAATTTGCTACAATTTCAGCTTAATCCGAGCACTCTAGGACCATTGGTTGCGGAGATACAGGTTGCCAAAGATAGGTGTTTTTTTAAAGAAGCAAACTTTTTTGGTAGCCTCATTTTCCGAGACACGTACCGACTGAAATAATACTCAGTTAAAGTCATAAGAAAAGAATTTATAGGAAATTGAATTAGCTTGTGCTAGAGTTAGACTCAAATTATAGTGTGGTGTGTCACGTACGTCACGTTTAGATCTTAGTTTAAGTTAAGGTAGATAAGCTATGTCCATAGTTATATTATGATATATGTCACGCGCGGACTAGGTATATATTACACTAATAAAGGGAGTCGGGGGTCTTCAGTCTCCAGTTGACTCATGGACAAGTACACGACATGGTATTTACTTAACCCCTCCTTCCCTCCACATCGCATGGCGACCCTGCCAGTCGACTGGACGGCGTTATAGTTGCCCGACCGGGATCTCATCGGAGTCACTTCAGTCGGCTTCAGTCAGTTTCTCGGCAGTTGGTTAGTCACAGGCCATGGGGACCACGTCATCCAAGGAAGAGGTTATTATAGCCCAGACAGCAGCGGGTGGTTCAAATACCGCGACAGTAACACAAGAGCAGATATCCACCATCAGCGCGATGCTGTTGTTTATCGCCGTGTGTTTGGCGATTGTCATCATTGGCGTGGCAGTCCGGCTGTACAGGAGGTGTCATCAGAATTGGATCGAAGAGAAGATCAATCAGCGTGAGGTGCAGCGAGCTGTGCAGATGGCCTGACCGGGAGCTGGCGGAGCGACAAGAGGAGTAAGTGATGTGATTTGAACTTAAGTGTAGTGGCGAGTATTTTCGGTCATCTATCAGTTAGAGGCAATAATTTTGAATGGAAGTGGAGTTAACGTCACTGTTTGTACAGCTTAAGTTATTGAGGGGATCAATTGTCAAGTTAGGTCCCAGTAGGCGGAAAGGCAAAAATTTTGATGGAAAGATAAGCGAGGTAAAAGCCCTGTATTGTAAATTTAAGTGTGTAGTTTCTAAGTGTAGCAAATTTTCGGAGGAATTAGCACAGCTAGTGAGTAAAATAGAAAATTTGTATGTAGACACTATTAAGTTTGAAAACGGTACCGGAACCGATACAGAGATGGCGTTGGAAAGGTTTTCATTGAAAACGGCGGTTAGCTTACTCCCGAAAATGAATGGGGATGAGCAGGTAACCCAAGATTTGATTGATGCCATAGATTTATACAGCTCTATGTTAGAAGCGGCTGATAGTGCTCATTTAATTAGATTCGTGCTAACTACACGACTTACCCAGGGGGCTAAGATGCGATTGTCCTCTACTTATACGACTGTAGACAGTCTTTTAACGGACATGAAGAAGCATTTGTTGACGGTTAAGTCAGACGTTGCAGTGCAAGCCAAATTTGCTCGCGCTAGGCAAAATGATAGGTCGGTCACGGATTTCGGGGCAGAGATAGAGAAGTTAATGGTGGATTTGACTATTTCTCAAGCCGGGGAAAATTCGGAAGCTTATAAAATTTTGCGGCCTTTAAATGAGAAGTATGCGGTTAAAAAGTTTGCTGACGGACTTCGTAATCAGCGTCTTGGTACAATTATTACGGCACGGAACTTGACTTGTTTGAAAGATGCTATCAGGGTAGCGGAAGACGAAAATTGTGCTTCGTCGGGTCAAGTCATGACGTTCCAGCGGTGGTCCGCGGGTGGTAGTTTTTCTACGGGAAATAGGGGTCGTGGAAATAACTATAGGCGGCACGCTGTAGGTAATGGATACGCGCAGCAAAAAACAGCTGTTGGGCGTACGTACCGAAATGGAAACGTAAGGTATAGTAGTGGAATGCGCGGTCATAGCAATAGTACTCATCGTGGACGGCAGACTCAGCAAGGTCGACAGCGCGTAGCGTGTCTAGAGCACGTGCGGGGCGATGCTGACTCAAGTGCAGTGTCAATGTCACGAAGTAGCGAAGGCAGACAATTGAATGAAACGCAGTTTTTTCGAGGCTAAGCATATTTTAGCTTGCAATAGTGTTAACTGGGTGAATTTTCTAGCAAATAATGTGGATTCGGAATGGTTAGTCGATACGGGTGCGTCGATATCGGCAATAAAAAGTAATTTCTTGAGGAATAATGCTTTGTGCTGTAAAGTAGTTAAGGAAGAATTAGTGATTAATGGTGTAGGGGGTAGTTTACGGGCTATAGGTTATGTATATTTGACGTTGGAATACGAACAATGTTCGTTCGTGCATAAGTTTTATATATTCAATGATTTGCCATGTAGGTCAGTTGGCATATTAGGCCAGGATTTCTTGCAGGCGTATAGTGGTATTATAGACTTTTCGGGGAACAGGTTATCTCTAAAGAACCGTGAGCAGCAGACGGTTTCGATGCCACTTAAATCCTATAATTATTCTTTAACTATTTCTCCGCGTTGTGAGATGGTTAAGTATTTGCCCGTTAATAGAGCAGAAGATTGTGTAGTGTTTAGGAAAGAGTTGCGAGAAGGGGTTTTCTTAGCAAATGTAGTAGCTAGACCTAAGAATGGGATGATGCCCATTAGGATTTTAAACACAACCACGGAGGAAGTTGTGTGTAGTATGTCCGATGTAGAAGTCTATCCGTTAAGTGATTTTAATTGTTGTAGTTTTGCGGAAACGAAGAAGAGAAGTAAGTGTTGAACGTGTTAAGAAAATATTTTCTTTGCTTAATCTTGATTATTTGAATGCCGGGGAACGGTTGTCAGTTGAGCAAATATGTGCAAAATATCCAGATATTTTTTATATTCCGGGAGATAAATTGGATGTCACGAATGTATATAATAATATATCATTTATTTCAGGTGACTAAGACCCATAACATAAATACCTTAAAGACTATCATACATATTTATAAAAACCAGAATAACTATTGTACACGAAGTGACGGCGTCGTGTTGCGCTGCGTGGTGTCACGTAGCCTTCCGCGGAAACGTCGATACATGACACCCTTCGGCCAAAACTCTTCCTTGAGGAAGGTCTCAATATGATGAGTCGGAACTCGCACCACGAACGACTTGAAATTCGTGTTATGGCGCGACTCCAACTTCTCCACCCTCAAGGTCCAGCTGGTCTTCGATCGGACATACTCCGCGATCTCTTCAATTATATATGCGCAGTCAATACGTTTGAAAGATAATGTTACTCCAGTTTACAGGAAACAGTATAGAATACCTTATGTACAGAAAAAGGAGGTTGATAGGCAAGTGCAGGAGATGCTGGGTAGTAATATTATTGAGGAGGCGGTTAGTGAGTGGTCTAGTCCTGTTTTGGTTGTACCCAAGAAGGCAGATCGTGATGGGGAAAAAAAATGGCGTGTAGTAATAGACTACAGGCAGTTAAATGAAAAGATACAGGATGATAAATTCCCTTTGCCAAATATTAATGAAATCTTGGATTCATTGTCGGGTGCAGTTTACTTTAGCCACTGTGATCTATCACAATCATATTATCAGTGTGCTTTAGATGAAAGTAGTAGGAAATACACAGCTTTCACGACAGATAAAGGGCAATATCAGATGTGTAGATTACCAATGGGGTTAAAGATAAGTCCAAGTTCTTTTAGCAGGTTAATGACTGTAGCCATGTCAGGATTAAATTATGACAAATGTTTGATATACACACATCAAAAGTGTCTAGGGATCAAGCATTTTTATGTGGATTTCTTGAGATTGAGATGTGGCTTTGTAATAAATTTATGATTTTATAAATTTATATGGATCCTTTTTGGTGCATTTCATAATTTGAATCAGGAACTGTGAATCAAATTCGAGTAAAAGATGAAAATCAGCTGTCAATATTTTCCCTATAAAAACATACAACGCATTGAAGACATTATTAGTGCTACTGTTTCCCTACTACTGATTAAAACCAACGTTATTATGGAGCGGCGACGTCATTTAAGCAGGGAAGAAATGCTCAGAGCCGTGGGAATGATAGAAGCTGGTTCCCGGCAACGTACTGTGGCTTTAGCTCTGAATACAAGTCAGAGTGTTATCAGTCGACTTTGGACACGTTACCGAAGCACTGGTGCCGTGGCTGAGCGCCATGGAGGACGGTATCGCTGCACCACACGGAGACAAGACCGATACATTCAAATCTTAACTCGAAGAGCTCCAACAATAACCGCCATGATGTTAGCCGTGAGGCTTCATCACTCTTCAGGGAACTTAATTAGCGACCAAACAGTCAGAAACCGCTTGCATGAAGTGAACCTTCATTCCCGAAGACCGCTACGGGTACCACCTATAGCAATGCACAATCGTAGGATACGATATCAATGGGCTCTTGAACACAGAAATTGGGCAGAAGAACAATGGCGTTTCGTGTGCTTTTCTGATGAGTCTCGTTTTGGTATGAGACCGGATACAAGACGTATACGACACTGGAGAACCCCTGGACGCCAACAGCGATTAAAATCCTGCCAGGAAGTCCATCCTTATAGTGGTGGAACCATCATGGTATGGGCGGGTATTTGGATCGGCGGAAGAACTGAGTTGATTTGGATCAGAGGCAACCTCAACGCTCAAATTTATGCTGAGACGATTGTATCAGACGTCATCGTTCCTCTACAAGTGCAAATCGGTCCCTTATTTCAGTTAATGCATGATAATGCACGACCGCACACCGCAAGAGTTGTAAGACAGACTCTCGCCGCAGCTAACATCAATGTCCTGCCCTGGCCTGCTCAGTCGCCAGACTTGAATCCGATTGAGCATGCATGGGATATGCTACAGAGAAGAGCTCTGCCGAATATGGAGGGTATCCAGTCGCAAGAAGACCTTTTTTTGTTGTTGCAACGAACATGGGCGGCCATTCCACAGCGTGATTTGGATGAACTCATTTTGAGTATGCCAAACCGATGTTCTTGTGTTGTTAGTGTTCGCTGTAGAAACACGGATTATTAATTGTTTAAGTTACCCAATAAAATTTTAAAGAAAACTGTTATTTCAGTCTTTTTTTCGAACTTTTGTGTTAGTGGTTCAAATGTCAAAAATCCCTTTATTAGGAAAATGGCAAATTTCTTTATTAATGCAAAGGTGACTTGGTTTATCGTTACTGTGACAAACGAAAACACTTTATTTGATGAATCCTTAAAGAAAATTTTAATTAATATCAATCAGGAGAAAAGTTATTGCAAAAATATATGTTGATCCCTAGACACTTTTGATGTGTGTATTTGGATGATTTAATTATTTTCGGGCGGAATTTGGATGAGCACAACCGAAACCTTATGTCAGTGTTTTCTCGCCTGAGAAAGGTCAATCTTAAACTGAATCCATCCAAATGTGAATTTATGAAAAAACAAATACTTTATTTAGGACACGTAATTTCAGCGGAAGGTATTTCACCAGATCCTGAAAAGGTAGAAGCCATAAAGAAATATCCGCGTCCATCGGCAGTTGATGAAGTAAAGCGGTTTGTGGCGTTTGCAAATTATTATAGGAAATTCATACCAAATTTTGCTAGTATAGTGATACCTATGAATAAGCTATGTAAGAGGGATGTAGTGTTTAGTTGGACCGGTGAATGTGAGAGGTCGTTTTTGTTGCTTAAGGAAGCGTTAATGAATCCACCAGTGTTGGATTATCCAAATTTTTCTGAAGACAACACGTTTATATTGCAAACCGATAGTTCGGGTTATGCGGTAGGAAGTGTTTTGTGTAATGGGAACGGTAAACCCGTTGCATACGCTAGTAGGTCTTTGGGGAAAGTGAGTTAAATTATCCTATTATAGAGAAGGAGTTATTGGCTATAGTATGGTCAGTTAAATATTTTAGACCGTATTTGTATGGACGGAGGTTCGTTGTAAAAACGGATCACCGGCCACTATTATACTTGTTTAACATGACAGATCCATCAAGTAGGTTAACTAAGTTTCGTTTATGTTTGGAAGAGTATGACTTTGAGGTCGAGTATATTAAGGGGAAAGAAAATGTATTAGCTGATGCACTTTCTAGGATAGTAATTTCAAGTGAAGATTTGAAAACCATGCGTGAAAAAACTATATCCGTAATGACGAGAGCGCAGTACAAACAGTTGGAAGAACCAAATGTTTGTGATACGGACCCTGTGGTATCTAGGACTGATCACCCTAGGATCGTGGAAGTTCTTAAAAAACAAGGAAATGACATTGAGATATGTTTGAATGAGTGGGAGAAGATGTTACGTAACACTAATGGTGAAAAAATATTTTCAAAGTCGCGCAATTTAATGTATGTGCCAGAAAACTCGAGTATTTACGTAAACTATGAATCTTTATCGGCATCATCGCGAGACGAGTTGTCGAGAGACATAGTCACTTTTTGTATTGAAAAGGGCATAAAAGAAGTTATTATTTTGAAAAATCGTTATAACGTTAAGTTTATTACAAAAATGGCCAAATATTTGAAGGAAAATAGTAATTCGATATGTGGAGATTTTAGAATATGTATAGTGAAGAGTGTACGGAAAATAGAAGGGGCAGATGAGAAGAGAATTGTTTTAAATGATTTTCATATTTTACCTACGAGTGGTCATTCAGGAATACGCAGGATGGTGAATAATATAAAGAAATATTATTATTGGCCGTCAATTGAGAAAGATGTAGCGGAGTACGTTGGTAAATGTGATAAGTGTAAAAAACAAAAGTTTTCCAAACATACTAAAGAACCAATGACAGTTACTACCACTGCATCTTCATCTTTTGAAAAGATTTATTTAGATATAGTGGGGCCACTTGATAGGGACGAAAATGGTAATGTTTACATATTAACTCTTCAATGTGAACTTACGAAGTTTGTGGAGGCTTATCCACTAAAAAATAAATCCGCAAATGAGGTAGCAAAAGCGTTGGCAGAAAATTTTGTGTTGAGATATGGGATACCGGGAACAATTGCTACGGATAGGGGTTCTGAGTTCATTTCGAAAGTAATGGTAGAGCTATGTAATGTCTTGGGCATCAATAAAATCTTATCAACGTCATATCATCATGAAAGTATAGGGTCTTTGGAAAACGTTCATAAAACTTTAGGTGCTTATTTAAGGATACAAACAGATAATAATCCATCATCGTGGAGTTCTTGGATTCCATATTGGTGTTTTTCTTATAACACAACAGTTAATACTGTGACTAAGTATACGCCTTATGAATTAGTTTATGGTAAAATTTGTAGGTTACCAAGTAGTCTTCAAGGTGAAAGTGTTGAACCTTTGTATAATTTTGATGATTATCCTTTAGAATTTAAATACAGGTTACAAAGGGCTCAAAATGATGCAAAAGAAAATTTGGTATCAAGTAAGTTATCAAGGAAACATTGTTATGATAAGAATCTTAATTCTATAACTTATAAGGAAGGTGACTTGATTTTGATAAAAAACGAAGTAGGCAATAAGTTGGAGTGTATTTATAATGGACCATTTGTAGTTGTAAAGGACGAGTCACCAAATGTAATAGTTAAATATAAAAATAAGATAGATGTAATACATAAAAATAGGACAAAGTTATACTGTAAGACTTAGGATGTAAGTTTAAAAATGTAAAGAGATGAGGAAAAAAAAAAACAATTTAACTAAGTTTTTTTTTACTTTAGGAAGGGTGATGTGGTGTGTCACGTACGTCACGTTTAGATCTTAGTTTAAGTTAAGGTAGATAAGCTATGTCCATAGTTATATTATGATATATGTCACGCGCGGACTAGGTATATATTACACTAATAAAGGGAGTCGGGGGTCTTCAGTCTCCAGTTGACTCATGGACAAGTACACGACATGGTATTTACTTAACCCCTCCTTCCCTCCACATCGCAATAGAAAAAGTTTTCTTTATTAAAATACGGAGCAAAGATACTTGAAAAATGCTTCCATAAGTGGGTTTTTTCGAAAAAACTGAAACAAGTGCCAAAATTTCGAGCACCATGGGGTAGCACAGGGTTTTCAGAGATGCAAACTTGGGTTTAACTATTTTCAAGGGACCTAACAACATATAAAAAATCGTAGTTATATGCGCACTTGCAATATTTGCCTTTTTGTGTTGATATTGACTGGCATAAGGCACTTGATTGCATCTTGATTGCAACATCGAATGTCTGTCGTCTGTCAGCGAATGAACTAGTTTTGTACAAATCTATGGTCTTATGGTGCGATTCATATTTTCATCAACATACAACCTGACACTGATCTGCAAATCGTAAGAAAAATCAATTTTCGCGGGCTACCCTTGCGCTTCCACCATAACAAAACAACACAACCTGTGATTGTGAACACAATGAAAACGAAAGAACTGCAAATTGCAATAAACTTAAGAAAATTAAAATTTCGCGGGCTACCCTTGCGCTTCCACCTTATGGCCAATGTATCTACTTTGAAAAAGGAGAAGGTCCTGCTATTCTACTCTAGAGCTTATTTCTCTTTGTAGCTCCATTATAATCATTACTTTTTTTTAATGGCTTCTCACTGGTCAACCTATGAGGCTGGCTCTGGAATAACCTGTGGGTAACTTGAGTGTAAGGTCTCTAGCCAGGGGAAAAACACTAAAAAACTAAGCGACGTGGACAGCGCGATACGGGCCTCGTATAGGTTGGGTACACCGTACGAGCCTCGGTGAGCTGAAATTCGGCTTTCATAGATTTAGAGATTTTAATTTGTAAGTGCTGGTTTTTTTTACTGGATATTGCTTCTATTAATTATTATTACGGTTTTCATTTCAATTTTTGTTATTTTGATTTTTCATACTAGCTTCATACAATTTTTTCGTAAAAAATATATAATTCTTTAGTTTTTTAGCAGAATTAACTCAGTAAGAACTAATAGAATCGATATCCGGCAACAAATTAAAATCCCTAAGTCTATGAAAGCCGATTTTCTGCACACCGTGCGCCGTGTCGCTGGGGACTTGGGGAGGGCAGCAGAGGGACTGGCTGGATCTGAATGAGAATTAAAAAATAATTAGTTGGCTACAGCCATGGCTATAGCACAGTACGCCAACTTCAGAATAAAAATACGCCAACCTCACCCAAAAAACCGCCTTGTTGAGCATATACTAGCCCGCATTCCGAATTACGCTGTAATCGATTTGAGCATCCATGAACCCCTTCCGAATTACCGTGATACTGCGATATTGATGTCTTGAATCGTCATTTACGACTTCATGACATGCGCCATCTTGCGATTACACCGAACATGCCCCCAATAAATATCACCGTGAGCGCTGTCAAAAATGACAGTTGTGTTCACAATCACAGGTTGTGTTGTTTTGTTATGGTGGAAGCGCAAGGGTAGCCCGCGAAATTTGAATTTTCTTACGATTTGCAAATCAGTGTCAGGTTGTATGTTTATGAAAATATGAATCGCGCCAGTAACACATATGAAGTTACAGAATTATAATCATTCAAATCATCAATACAACCCACCAAGTTCATTTAACCCCATTGAGTGATTTTGTCATTAACTATTTATTGAATGAGGTTAATTGAACTTGGAGGGTTTTATGTGCACCAGAGTAAACCAACATATCGTCCATTTTCAAAAATAAGTCTTGTGAAAGGTTTTGGTTTGGGGTTATGTTCACAGCGCGTTCACGAGGCGTTCCGACGAATTGATAGATGTGAGCGCTGTGAGCGATTTTTTTGTATTTTGGAATGCGGCCATTTAGTTGAGAGTTTTTGCTTTTGAGTCTTGACAAGTTGACAGTGACACTTGACAGTGAGTTCGTGATAAATGTGATAATGACATTCATTGGTCGTTCACGTTCTATTTGCATGGGCTGTCGACTGCTTTTACGTAGAAAATAGTGTCCTAAACAGTAATATGTGACTGGTACCTAGCAAATTTTAGTTATTAAACATGTTTTCGAGGAAACTAACACGGGTAGTTAAATATGGACTGTACGGTAGTGTTGCTATCGGCGGCACAGTTACAGCTGCTGTAAAACTTGAGAATGGTGATTACGACTCCTTGGCGATCGTCAGGCTTTCCAGGACAGCATTCACTGCAGTGGGAATCGGGAGAATGTACAAATCCTTGCTGTACAGCAAAGATTGGGATAGAACTTCGAAAGAATATTTCGAGGTCAGGAGTCAAGCTCATCAAATTGGGGCAGAGAAATTGCTTGAGCTATGTAAAGCCAATAAAGGTGTATACATAAAAGTTGGACAGCATGTAGGTGCGTTGGACTACTTGCTGCCCATTGAATATGTGAAGACAATGAGAATATTGCATAAAGATGCACCACAAAACAGTGTAGAAGAGCTGTATAAAGTTATGAGAGAAGACTTGAAACAGGATGTAAGTACTAAAAGTGTATATTAAATTGTCTAAATGTATAAACCATGTAAACTTTTGTCTTAGAACTGAATCTAATTGTTACACAATATTTTTCACTTTTTAGCCCAAAGATTTGTTTGATGAATTTGACCCAGAACCTTTAGGCACAGCATCACTAGCCCAAGTACACAGAGCTAAACTGAAAGATGGCACTGAGGTTGCAGTCAAAGTTCAACATTACTTTGTAAGAGACAATGTCAAGATAGACCTTAAATGGATGGAATTCATCATCAACACTATGTCAAAAGTGTTCCCTGACTTTGAAATGCAATGGCTAATTGATGAAACTAAAAAGAATATAGCAAAGGAATTGGATTTTGTTCAAGAAGGTCATAATGCTGAAAGAGTAGCTGATTTATTTAAGAATTATACATGGTTGAAGGTGCCAAAGATTTTCTGGGATTACAGTACAGAGAGGGTTTTAGTCATGGAGTATGTTAATGGTGGCCAAGTGAATGATTTGAAGTATATTGATGTAAGTATGAACACTGTATTTGTCATGAGGAGGAAATTACTGACGATGCTCAAAAAGCGGGTTGGCTTTAGAGACGTGGGACTGGACTGGCCACGTCTGCCGCATGCCCGATTAGCTGTGGGCCAAAATAACCACTTTCTGGAGCCCTGAAACAGCAAGAAGGCGTCGCGGAAGACCTCGTAGAAGATGGTGGGACGAGTCTGACAAAACCAACAACCAGTGGTCCACATTAGCCCTGGATAGAAACAACTGGAAGTCATCGGGAGAGGCCTTGGCCCAGCAGAGGGATGACGCAGGCTAACAGTATCAGTAGGAACACTGTATTGTTGCACAATAGGTACCCTGGTTTTGCACATAGCATAGAAAGTTATAGTGTATTTTAAAACTATCAACGTGTAATTACTCCCTGTGTTTATTTGACCTCCTTTTTGGTATTTGGTTGGAAAATATCTAGACATTATATTGTTAGGACCCTATAATCTCACTATTTCCATTTTTACTTAATTGAGAATCATTTGTTAGGATACTTAACCAAAAAATTATATTGCACATGAATATAAAATATTACATCATACGGTTTAGACATTTTCTTATGACAAATGTATTGTTAGCAACTTATTTATGTAAATATATAATCTTCCCTTGTCAAAAAAAAGAGATATATTATAAACAAGCAAAGAAATTAAGATTGTTGCAAAATTAACAATTGACTCGAAAATAACTTTGTAAAACTAAAGATATTTCCAAACTCTTATGACGAAATACATACCTGAAAACAAATTGTAGTAGCTACATGGTTATTTTTTTTCAGCCATGATGTTTTCCTTATCTTTAATTATTACCTGTACAATTTATACATATAAGAAGTAACATTACATTATTCCCTTTTAGGAGCACAAAATCAACAGATATGATTTATGTCGGAAGCTGGGTGACCTGTATTCACACATGATCTTTATCAGTGGCTTCGTGCACAGCGACCCACATCCCGGCAATATACTCGTAAAGAGAGATTCAAAAGACAAGGATGTTACTGTCTACTTGCTGGACCACGGTTTGTATGCTGTAAGTTGTAACTAAGTGTTTCATACAAGTATTTATTGACAAGATCGATTGTATTGATCAAGATATGTAGTAGTGCAAGTGCAGCTGTAGTAAAAAGATAGTGGTTTTTCCGCAACTAAACCAATCACTGCATTTGACTCCAATTCAGTTTGCATTTTGTTAGTCAATCATTTTGCAAATTCATTTTGCTGTTACGAGGCATATAGACAAAATTGTATGTGGAATGAAGAAACAATAATAATGTGGATGTAGTTTTTAGTTGTTATTTAGTAACTACTAGCTGTTGCCCGCAGCACCTTAGGGCACTCGGGGATAATGGAGCTTCCTATTAGTGAAATAATTTTCAAAATTGGTTCAGCAGATCCAGAGATTACCCCCTATATACAAACTTTCAAACGTTACCTCTTTATAATATTAGATAATAGATTATGTTCTTCACCAATAAAAACATGAGAAGATTTTTTTGTGTTGTTGGCAAAGTACCAATTGACGTATATCTTGGCGTTATACCTATGAATAAATATTAATTAGTCTGGAACACGTGACTGACCATATTATGACGCGAATTACGTGCCCTGAATCTTGAAGTTTACGGCCAGATATGATTCACAGATATTTTTGAGTTGTTAAAGAACTGAAACTGTATAGAAACAAAGTAAAATCTTAATTTCTTATCTAACAACTTACTATTGTGGTACCTAGTAACAAACGCAATAAGATTACCCGTATTACTACTGGTAGTAGGATTGGTAGTAACACGGGTAAGGCCGTGCGCACATTGGCGGCACGGCATGGCAAGGTATTTTTAGGCGACGAATAAAAACATAACTTAATTGTATGGAAATAAAGTTGAAATTTCAATGTTAAAAAAACAATACCGCGGTAGGTATGCAGGCATGCCGTGTCGGCAGTCTTAACTTGGAAATTATTCGTCGCCTAAAATACCTTGCCCGTGCCGTGCCGCCAATGTGCGCCGGGCCTAAGTCATCATAAAATCGCAAACAATTTGCGCGCACTTGCTTCATCGTGCATCATATCTGGGGCTAACGCATGTTTAAGTTACGTTTTCTTTGCTTTGGGCGCTCTTCGTCCTAAATCCGAAGCCTGAATTAGTTGTTTTTTATTCCAGCAATTGACAGAAAAGTTCAGGTACCATTATTCAAAACTATGGCTATCGATAATCGATCGGAATCGAGATGAGATGAGGATCCACGCCGAACAATTAGGAATACGCAAGGAGCTTTATGGATTGTTTGCTTGTATGGTCACGGGGAGACCTTGGGATTCTATCATGAAAGGCATTGGTCAGACTAAACCAACGTTAGATGAGGCAAGTATTAGAAATATAAAATAAATCAAACTTGTCACTTTTCCTTCTTTTGAATCGTCAAGAGTTTCAACTTTCGTGAGCTGGGAAGCCTGCGAATGGATTCAACACTTCACATTCAACAATACTCATTAGTCATTCATTCATAAATTGAAAAGCAGAAAAAAAAGCGATCAATATTGGACGGCGTTATGTAATAACGAATCAAGCGACAAACCTAACAAAATAGAATTTGAATGTTGGTTGCTAAACTATAAAGCTCATTTTTGTTAAACTAGTTAACGCAGTCTAATTAATTTATTTCCCTTCAAAGTACCTTCAACGAAAAACACCTTGTAGAATCTTCAGCTAAATTTTCTGTTTATTTTTCAGAAAAAAACATTCCAAAATGAGTTACCAAACATTTTGCACTATGTTACACAATGTTTAGAGCACGTTGATAGGCAGGCGTTGCTAATATTGAAAACCAACGATCTTATCCGTAGCATAGAATACGCACTCGGCATGCAAGATCGCATGTGCGGATTCGTCATCATGAGCCAATGTTGCGTACAAAGTGTGTACAACCTCGAGTATGAGGTAAGTTCTTTCTTCTTTCAAACAGATTACAAAACTGTCAAAAAGGTTGTTTATCTGTGATCTTGCTCGAAGTTTGTTTGCGCTCATTGAAGGTTGCAGTTGCACAATCACAGTCTCATCGAAACTATAGTTATCAGTACCGAATACTTAACCTTACTCCAAGATTAGTCTGTTTTCTTTGACGAGTTTCACTATTATTCTCCATTTTTCTTACACGCTATGTACATTTAAAAAAATAATATAAGAACATTAAATCAGTATTATAATTATAACACGTTTGTTTCAGAATTCGTCGAACATTTTCAAGAGATCATTTTTAAACCTCAAGTTTGGCTGGTCATTAGTGTTGTTATATTTCTACAGTTTATACCAAAATATACATTTTAAGCTTTCATATAAAAGAACAGCTATCTTAGCTTAATTTTGGTAATGGTAAAGGGATGTGTAAGTCTGAACAGTCACTAGAAGCTTCGAATAGTATTTACCTATTTAGAATGTAAAACTTACCTACTTTTTCGACGCGATTTACGAGAAATAGGCTAAATACGACAAATTAATACCAATAGATACATTTGCTAGGCATAATTAGCTAGATGAATTTCCAATATGCAGCATAATAGTATATAGTTTTGGTAACATTTATAGGTGCGCCCTGTGTATCGCTATAGCGTATACAACCCTTGTTACTTATTATATAAAATATGCATAACAAAGACACACAATCAGGCTAACTAAATTCAATAGTACATAAATATTTCATACCTACCTACAGTGTAAAACTTGGGTTGTGTTTAGTAAACTATGGAAGAGGCAAAGATAGCAAGGTATAGTACTCGGTATGTTTCACAAGGTGACGCTGTTCACAATAGTATCTAATTTAAAATAGTTACACTAGTCCTATAATACCTCCGACGGCAGAGTATTATTTTTGTACATAAACAGTGTAAAACTGAGAATTGTAAATAATAATCAGCTAGCGCAATTTTATACCATGTATAATACTGTTACATTGTTAAATTTTATTTTTGAAATATAGGTGTATTTATTTAACACGTTGTTTTACTACTAATTTGTATAATCCGTAGAAATAATTTGAACACTGTTTTAAGCTTTCACGGTTTAAACTTACAATGTCACCTAAGGGATTTCTTCGGTGAATTTCGATTATTATTCTCTTTATTTATTTTTATACACATAAATTACATTTTTAAATATTTCATTTTATGGGATATAAACAAAAAAAAACATTTAAAAAATAGTAGCCCACCGGTATCGGGAACAGGGTCCAAGCTACAGGTCAGGGCTCCAGATAGAGGAATCTCCTAACAATACGAGTCGTGTCCAGGAGTACCGCTTTCTGAATCAAGCCCTTGATCCAGCTGCCTATAACGAGAGCCTCCGGGTATTGGTCGAGGCTCTTGGCAATTTAAGCCATTGGCTGAAACGACTATCGGCACAATGATCGCTGAGCTCACATCCCACATGTCGACAACCTCGCGAGCCAAGTCAAGATACTTGATTTGCTCATCTTTCTCGGCTTTCAGGAGGTTCTCGTCATGCGGAACCGTTATATCAATAATCATTGCGCGCCGCTCTGATCGATCCACCACCACTATATCAGGCTTATTGGCTACAATAGTCCTGTCGGTGATGATGGATTCATCCCAGTACAATGTGATATATTGCCATTATCGAGAACTGGGTCGGGCACATACTTATAGTACGGCACTTCCAATTCCACAAGGCTGTACCTATTTTAGAGCAAGTTGCTGATGGATAATCCTGGCTACAACTATTATTATTATTATAGTCAAGTACGTGGGATCCAGTTTTTATGCTCATAAGCAACAGCCGGCGGCGTCGTAATAAGGACTCCACAAAACCTAGTGATACTGTGTGTGTTTTGCCGTGACTTTGTATTGAGTTCCAGCAGTGCGCGTAGCAAAACACTCAGAAAGAGGGTAGACAGATTTGTCTGCACGTAATAATTTATTTACCATCCACTCGCATTCTCCAGTCATCCGTGGGATCACAGCGCTTGCAACAGCCTCGAAATATTGGGAGCTCAGAATAATTGAAAATCACTGAAGATATCCCGTTACAGTGTAAGTTTAGAAATAATTTGATATGATAAATAAATAACTAATTCATCAAGTAGAACACCTAAACGTCTATTTCTTATCTACGCATGCGCTACAATAAAATGAAACAAAATAATAAATAAAATAGGTTTGTATTGCATTATTCAAAATCTGAAACAAATTCACGACGGCAGCTTCTTCTCTAAGACCATCAATTTGTTACTCAATGTAGAAAGATCACCTTGAATTTGTAACAGAATATTGGAAAAGTTTTCGCGGCTCTTCTTACCGCCTAGTCGGAACATACACGTACTGGAAATACGACACGACATGTCAGACTTTCTGAACCCCGAAAGCATGGAGTGCTGGCCTGGCATTTTGTTATCTGGAATGTGGAGTTTATTCAAAGCCATTGTTTCATGCGTTACTGTAGATTGTGCTGAAAATTATGACGATATAGATAAATAACATAATTATGTGGGCATTGCACTTCTAAAGTCCTGAGAGTAAATGATAAAGAAAGTTTTAACTTGGATTTAACCAACAAAACGTAATCGAAAGATAGGTGATATTCTTAATATATTCGATGCTTCGTAATACATATAATATGAAAAGTAATGCTGCCCCGAAATATTTGAGTACCCCGCCCGCTACGATATATACATTGTACATACAGGGCTACAAAGATTATTTTTAGTAAGGAGTTGACAAAGGGGTGTTGTTGGTAAAACATACAGGCTGTAACAAGACCCTTAGCGAAGCCGTCAACCAAGCATTCTGTACATCAAACTACGCACTTTACGCAAAAATTTCAAACGCTTTTTTTTTGGGGTGGAATATCACGTTTTATGGTAGGACTCAATGTAACGCACTCAAATATTGTGCTGAGGGATGGATTGAATAGTACGGGGGTCGCGGAGGTGTTTATGTACTTTTTTGACTGAATTTGTATCCTATTTATAATAAAACGAGCTATAAATAGTATAATATGGCGGGCGGCGGCGTTGGTTCCAATTTTGGTCAAGCGCTATTACAACACTTATTAAGTAGAAATCTCTTATTTTTGTTTTGTTTTTCTTATTGATGGCGTTCTGTAGTTTCTAATCAATAATTTAAGTATTTAATTGTCAGTCATCATGACCAGACCACGGAAAATACATACTAGAACGCAGCCGTACATTGTAATTACAATCCTGTCTGAATAGAAATTCCTTTTTAGTATTCGTTGGAAAGCGCATATTTTATAATGGCTGACTGCAAAGTAACACTTTTCACTTTCTAACTATATAACAGCATTTAAGGGTCAAGGTGTCGGTACTTTATCAAAGTGCGAATATATGATATTGGTAATAGATCAGTTAGGTATTCCAATAAAATCGATTTAAGGTACCTTCCAGTAGCGAAGGGGCAATTTTTGTAAGAGGTAAGCCGGAGTACATATCTTTAATGTGAGTTTATTATTTGTCTATAAAATACTGACTGTGCCATTTTTCAAAGGGAAGCCGGTAGGAATCGAGTTGTATGGAACCTTCGCCACTGGTACCTACATGACACTACTATTTGCCTGTCTGTAGGTTGTGTACTTCAGTAGGTACCTATCTCAATAAAGAAATGATGATAAAAGACTCACACAAACATGTACAACCACCCAACTTTTCGTCTTTATCAACTGGACAGATGTTTTCATAAATCGTTTCGGTGGTCTTTAATGGATTTGCATACTGTGAGTCCGCGTCGCCATTGCCGATGGTCAGCATATTATTATGTACCGCATTCGAGGCTGTAACTAAATAAAGAATAAGAATTATTTGGTAATCAGTACCTCATAGTTAATATTCAAGGTGATGATTTGTTCAGTAAATAATGTGCGTCATACGCAATGTTGTACGAATGAGGGCTATCGTTTTTGAGCTCACCAGAAGGCGCCACTGTCGATTAGGATCTTCAAGTCATAATTAATCAGGAATGGCTCAATCTAGACCACAATCGTGAATATTTGTAAAAATACGTGTTAAACAAGCACGCAACGCGCGAACAATCTATGGCATCTGACATTTCGGTGACCCCGCGCTACTCTAGCGCCTCTAGCGCGAATTCTTACGCGATAGCCCCCATTTAGTACTTCTTTTTTTACAAAGTTCACAAACCATCATCTTTATGCAACTTAAGCATCTCCTAGTAGAAATAAAATCACAGTGGGTTCCGTTCATCATTTTAAAAATAAGGTTACGAAAACTATGAACAACAAGTCCGTCTGTAGGACTAACCGAAGAATTATCGGAAGTTCACGCTCTGTCGTAAGTTTGTGTGAGTGATAGTGTCGCTGTTTGAGTGAGTGGTACACACAGCTACATACTAAGCTATACATTTATAGTATTAGCTGACCTCGCATTGTACGGAAATACTATACAATGCGAGATCAGCATAAAATGGAAATGTAGCTTGATGTGTAGCCGTGTGTACAGAGTTTCCTCCGTGCCACGGAAAGCACGTTAAGGCGGTGCACCCGACTGTCAATTGTAGATCTTTGTAAAAAAAAAAAATATCTAAATTGGCGTCAACTATGTATGTATGGGGACACCCTTAGTTTGCAACTTTTTTATTTTTTGGAATTTTACCTTTTTGTGCTGTAAGACCTTTCTTTTTGCCAATCATGATTCTAGGTCAAAGTGAAGTACCCTAAACGTTTTGATTCCCTTGTGAAATCGCGTAATATGCGACATAAACAGTCTTATCTTTTGATCGCGTTGACTTACAACTTAGATTTTTTCATTGCTCCAAGAGTCTCAGTCTTGAGTATTTGGTATTAATTTCAGCTTGATACCGCCACGCATTTCCTGAGACAAAAGTTCTTGACAGACAGACAGACAGACAGACAGACAACAAAGTAATCCTTTAGGGATTCCGTTTTGCCGATTGAGGTACGGAACCTTAAAGACATAGATCTCCACTTACCTTTCAAACGATTACCCGGGGGGTATACTTCAAGAATGTACGGATGTTGAGGGTCATTGCCCTTCCGCAATTCGCCTAGTTGTACGACAACCGCTTGCCTCGACTTGAGCACGATGATTTCCTCACAAAAATCGGGCAGGTCCAGCAAATGCCACACTTTTTGACGTAGCACCGATATCGAAGCAGTAGGCCTCACCGCTATGTATCGGAGTCTTTCGTCGACAACTAAATATTTAGAGAAATAAAGAAAGAGAATTGCTCGAATTAGTATATAACCGATACTATTTGGTTAGTTACGTAACTCGTAGGTAGGCTTAGTACATTTTAAGTTTCGAATTCCCTGCTAATGCTTGAGCTTAAAAAAAGCGAGCAGGAGTGGTTCAGGGGTCCATCTTGTAAGTTGTAGGTCGTGGGCAAAAACTCAGGCAGACATTGGCTTTGTGTGCAGTAGATTTAAATCACTACTGCCACCACTTGTGGAGAACTGCATGATCTTAAAACAAAAAATGAACCTGGTGCCCTCGTCGTGGATTAGGCACAGTCATCGCTCACAAAGAGGAGGCCAGACCCTGGACATTATGGGCCGATTATTCTATAGAATAAGTACTTACCACCGAGGTCGTAACGTCGAATGATGACAAATGTAATGACTTCCTTCCGAAACAGTTTTATCGGAGCTTTTAAGAGCTTGGTTAGTGACATGGTGGAAATGTATCACTTTTACCGCCCCTAAAAGCTGTGAAAAACAAAATGTTTATCGCATAATATCCAAAGCATTTATTTGCAATTTTGTATGTAAGTATACTTCCGAATATTTTTAATTTATTTTAGTCGAAGTCATCATTTTTATTGTAGGTAACTGACAGCAGATTATGTCATTTTTTTTTAATGCTTTTTGAGATTTCTATGCTAAATCTTTATACTTTCATACAAAAAGTATGAATTGGTTCCACATTTTTTAAGTATACTTTGTCACTGGACACAGTTTTGAACATATTAATTTTGTGGTGCTGAAAAACATTTAGGTACCTATCGGTAAGTAATTGGCATTGTCTATTAACCAATACCTACTTTCACAGGAAAAAAAGAAAAGTATTGAAGAACCGCTTTATTCTTCCTAGGATCATTTTAAAGGGTTCCAGAAATGTTTACCTACCTACCTATAAAACGGCCTTTACATTTGGCTAAATTCAGTTCACTAAATTCAGACAGTAAGCGTGAGCGAATAAAAAGCTTGCTCTTTACAGTTGATCTAATTAGCTAGCTAAGACAGTCTATCAGCGAATTTCGAGCGTATCTTACGTACACACGGCTACACATTTCCAGTTTATGCTGATCTCGCATTGTATAGAATTTCGGTACAATGCGAGGTCAGCTTATACTGGAAATGTATAACTTGATGTGTAGCCGTGTGTACATGCATAGCACCATAGCACTCTCATGAGACCATCAAAATAACATCTAAGGCTTTGTGAAAGGACAGGGCTCGCCTTGGCTATGGTTGCGTCAAGTTCGATTTTAATTACTTAAAAAAAGATGCAGGAAGTATTGGGTGAAAATATTTATATTTATAATGGTTTTACGAAAAAAAACTGTCTATAACAAATTATATTTTAAATGAGCTGGAAAATGTAAGAAATTTTCTAAGATTGGAATATGAACAATTTTAAGAATTGTTGAGATTAGTTACACCGTACATTAAAAGAGAAGACAGTTGGCTCAGAGATGCTGTTATTCCAATAGAAAGATTAGCTGTTACTTTAATGATCGACGTGCGCAGTCTACTGCGAGTGGCAGACAACTAAACGCACTTCTTGCCTAAGTCGCTTTACACTTGGCTAAATTCAGCATGCTAACTGATTTAGATCGGCAGTCACGACTCTGATTGCCTAATTAGTGTGTCTAACAGTCTGAATGTCTTTACACTTGTCTAAATTCAGAATTTAGCCAAATGTAAAGGCTGCTTAAGTAAACGTGTTGATTTCGTTTTCAACTGACTTCAAAAAGGAGGAGGTTCCCAATTAAGTACCTAGGATGTTTATATTTTTGTTTTATGTATGTTCGGGCATAACTCCGTCATTTAGACGGATTTGCAAAATTCTTTTTTTGTTTGAAAGGGTTTATTCCGAAATAGTTCCATTTAAATTTCATACAGATCTGATGATAAGTTTCTGAGACAAAAAACGGAACTCTTCAAAAAATGACAGCAAATCTGTCGTGATTGCTGCAATCGCTTGGATGTTTATTGTTTACACATCATCATAACATAACATCACGCATGTATGCTCTGAGGGGGTACGCAGATGTGTACAGTACACCCACACTTCGACAGTTAGTTAGGCGTGTTAAGTTCCATTTTATTGGTGATAAGCCTCTTACCATGAAATGTATTGGTAACAATGTAAAATAAATGCATAGCAAATATTTGTAATGAATATTACAACAAAAAAAATATAAATTATTATTACAATTAAAAACAACTTGGCTTCAGAAGTCGGTGACTTTTGTTTGCTCGATTTTGTTTGTTTTGTCACCGACTTCTAAATGAATGAATGAATGAATGGAAAAGCCCCTGATGAGGATGAGTTAACGACTGACCTTGTGAAAGCGGGAGGAAGTTCTATTAAGAGAGCTCCGGGAGCATTTCAACTCGATCCTGTTTTCTGGGAGAAATCCAGAAACGTGGAGAAAGAACGTGGTCTTCTTTTCTTTAAAAAAGGGAACAAGATCCTTTTAAAGAATTACAGACCCATTTCGCTCCTTAGCCACATGTTTAAGCTGTTTGCAAGAGTCGTCACAAATCGTCTAGCGAGAAGACTCGACGACTTCCAGCCACCGCACAAGTCGGGTTTAGAAGAGGATACAGCACCAGAGATCACATTCATACAGTACGGCAAATTATACTGAAGTCCGAAGAGCTAATAAATAGGCTTTTGTGTCTTGCATTTGCGGACTATGAGAGAAGGCTTTTGACTCTATCGAGACCTGGTTTGTTCTGGAGTCTCTGTAGCGATGCCAAGCAGACTGGCGATACTTCCAAGTGCTGAAAGCCTTTAAGAAAACGCCATAAATAATGAACCATCCAAACTCAGAACCAGCAGACATAGCATATCCCATTGTGTCAGGGGGTGAGGCAAGGGGACGTAATTTCACCGATACTGTTCACCAACGAACTGAAGTATGTATTTAAGACGCTGAATCACATTAACATCTACAGCGAGTACATCTCACACTTGAGATTTGCAGATGACATCATCATACTGACTGAATCGCTGCACGACTTACAGTACAGCAGATACTAGATAGCCTAGTTGATTCCTCAATACGCATTGGTCTCAGGGTGAACTTGACAAAACCCAGGTTATGTTCAACGAACTCGTCACCCCAGGATCTATTGTTGTCAATGGCGGTCCTCTCGAGGTTGTTCGAGAAAACTCTGCAGTTTGGTGAGAACATCTTTGAGAGGAAGGATAACAGAATAATCCAGCTGGGCTTTAAACGACCTACGACGTGTTGTGTGTCTGATCTGCGAAGTTCACAGGTCAATAATTGATGGATTTAAAAAAGAAACAAAAAAAAACGAAAATACCGGGTTTTATACGAAAGAGCAGGTTTTTTTATACAAAGCTAAAACCCGGGAGGTGGTTGTTCTCGTCTGACTAACGGCGAGTACTTGCACAGGCACAATCAAGTAGCCAGGATTATTCACCAGCAACTTGCCTTGAAATATAAACTTGTGGAATCTGAGGTATAGTACTACAAGTATGTGCCCGACCCAGTTCTCGAGAAAGACCATGTCACCCATGACCATGCTGTACAGGGATCGGTTTATCATCACTGACAGGACTAAAGTCGCCAATAAGCCTGACATAGGTGATAGACCGATCAGCGCGCCGCGTAATGATAATCGATGTTACCATCCCACATGACGAGAACCTCTTGAAAGCTGAGAAAGAGAAACAAATGAAATATCTCGACTTGGCACACGAGGTTGTCGACATGTGGAATGTGAACTCGGCTATCATTGTGCCGATTGTCGTGACGGCCTTATGGCCAAGAGCCTCGACGACCATCTGTCGAGGCTCTCCTTAGGCGGTTGGATCAAGGGCCTGATTCAGAAGGCAGTACTCCTCGATACGGCTCGTATTGTGAGAAGGTTCCTGTCTCTGGAGCCCTAACCACCAGTGGCTTGGACCCTGCTCCCGATACCGGCGGACCACTATTTTTTATAGTTTTAAATGTTTTTATATAAGTTTTTTTTTTAAGAAATATTTAAAAATGTAAACTTAATAAGTTTAGAAAGTGAATACAGGAAATAATAATATATTTATTAATTTTTAATATAAAATTTTCAGGCATTAGCAAGGCTTGGAGCATCTGTCACGGGTATCGATGCTAGCAAAGACCTCATCCGTGTCGCAGAGGAACACAAAACAATGGACCCTAAAATAGAACACTTCAGACCTACATACTTTCATTGCACTGTAGAAGTAAGTTTTTATATTAAAGTATTTCAAATTAACATAAAATCAAAACTGTAATCTCCAAAGGGTTAGGCTCATAGACTATGTATCTAATAGAACACCCACGTTCGCCAGTTATGTTTAAGTCCCATGTAAGAGGGGGCGAGCCTATTGCCATCAACCGGGCATAGCCTCCGTGGCTGCTTCTGAGAAATTTCTGGTGGAAAAACTTACGAACTGGGAATCGAATCCGGGACCTCATGCTCAGCAGTTGTGCTTGAGGCCACTAGACCAACGAGGCAGTATCAAACTAAAAATGCCAAATTATGCATTTTGGATTTTGAAGAACAGTTTACCCATTCTCTCTCCATCACGATGCCATTGCGTTGGGATAATTGTGTAACATATTTACAATTTCTTTCAACTGTGAATGTGATATAGGGCGAACTTCTCCATCGGCTCATCCAAACCCCGTTTAAAAGCTGTCAGTACGAACATCCCTCAATTGATTTGTTTGATATCTAAAAACTGTATTGTTTCTGATGCATCCTGATAGTGGTTGCTCTGGTTGCGCAAGCATTGTTGCCTATGCATGTTCTTAATTTAATGCTTTACTTAGTGTTAAGCTTAATGATGAATATTTGCCAATCAATTTCAAAACTTGTACAAAAATACTCTATTGTTACCTGAGGCTTGTACTCGTAATTGGCTTAGTTAGCCGTCCGTCCGTCTTATGACGACATGCCGTGTCGACGGCGCGTTTGTGCTCTACGCGCGCCTCTAAGAGATGTCAGCAAAAGGGAGGGGTCCGCTAGGGCCGATGCCTGCCGGGGCTGCGGGACTGTTCGAAAGAGATACCGTGGCACAAAGGGCGACGAAGGAACATTGGTTTTAGTCAGTAAAAGTCTGACACTCCCTCCTGCTCCGCCCAGAGCAGGAGTTATTTGAAGATTAACCATACGAAAAAAAAAAAGGCTTGTAATTGGCTTGTCGTGGATTACTTTACTAATACTTTTGTATGGTTGGCTGTAAAACACCCAAACACAATAAAATATTCCATAACAATTATGACACTATTTCGCACAATTATCCGTAAGTGTGTTACGCAAGGGGCTGCCAAGTAATGTGTTACCCAAATGTCCTTTCTTTGGTATTGTTCGTCGTGTCGTTGAGCTCCTTGAGTTATAAGTCGAGATACACGATAACTGACAAATGCTTGCACTGACTGGACAGATCCACTCAAATCTGTGTGGTCCTTCTTCAAGAGACCATCTCAGACACTAATCTGCATAGTCCTCATGTGAGTTAACCAAGATTATGCTGGACTTTAAAAGAGACTATGACCTCTGAGTTTGTTTCGGATGTTTCTTCTCAGAGTAGTCAGGTACGACACCGGCCCCATCTAGTTTAAAAAAAGAGACGTGTAAAAGTGTTTTTAAAAACCTATTTACAAAATTAACATCATTTACCATAATTATAAAAGCATAGGCAGTTCAAAATAAAAACAATAATTTATAACAAAAAAGCTCTATTGAACACGTAACAACACTTTCAATGCATAAAACAACACTATTCCGACTGTCACCGGTTTATTGGTAGTATTTCTTATTTATGTAACCCATTCTTCTTTATACGTAAATTAAGATAATTTGGAAGCCTGAATGGCATACATTAGGTCTGTGTATTCCGAAAAGTCCCATTTGCGACTAAATGGGCTGTAAGTCAAGCCGTAAGTCAGGTCCACATGGCAGTTATCTGTAAAATATAAACAATAGTAAATAAATAAAGAGAACAAAATAAAAGAGATGTTAACTGAACTGTATCTATCTACCTAGACTACCTATATTATTTTCTAGCTGATCTTGACAGTTCCAAAAAAGTTGTGACATTGAACATTAAGGAGCCGACACACCAAACGCGCCGGGAATGTTCGAGTTCAGTTGACATGCCGCCGACTTGCCTTGGTAAGTAAGCTCCATAACTAGTAACACATTCAGAACAAGTAAATTCGGACCGCCTAGGGCCATCTTAAGGAAAGCAGTAGGAAAAGTTTCAATGGACCGATAAATGAAAAACATGAATTGTGTGGCAACTTTGAGTTAGCCAGCAAAGTGAATAACGGCTTAATCGTCACAGAACACAAGACAGGTCCTTAGCAGTGGGAACAATACAAGCTGATTATTTTGTCACATCAGGGGCCGTACTATGACGTCAGCCATCTTTGTTCGGTTCATCCGGTTCACATTATTCCTAAAGTGATCTAATCCAGAGCTGGATTGCAAATGGAATAATCTAAACCGTCACTGGAATCCACTCGATCCAGTCCAGTAAGTGGATTGGCGATTGGGTCTACTTTTCAAACCAGCGCGCCCATTCCTGGGGTTGCCTTGGAATGAAGTAGTGTATGTAGACGGCCAATCCAGCGCTGGAATACGCACTCAATTCTTAATAATGATTGGAATAATGTAGACGATATGATCCAGTTCAGCACTGGGCTGGATTAACTTGCTGGATTACTGGACTCGAATAATGGAATGGAACAGGGCATCATACTTATAACCAATAGGTACCTACTCGTCTAGTTTTTATAACGAGACAGGTAACCTAACATTATACTCATGTCACAGAAGGAATCTGCGGAAAGGGAGAGAGAGATAACGAGCTGCCGCCCATCCCGCAGCAGACGCATTGGGCGTCGGCAGAGGGTGGACTACGCCATCTTCCGGCCCCCGAAACAGGTCCAGGGGCGACGGATTCGGGGTCTTCCATTGCCACACTGGACCCAAGAAGGCGGCGCGCAGTGTTTCACGCGCCGTCCGGGACGAGGCCCGCAGGTTAAGCGGGTCGGCCCTAGTTAGGGGCAGCGGAAGTCGCATTAGATCCCGTTGCTCCCCGACGCAAGTGTACGAGAGAGCACACAGGTGTGGTTTTAGTCAGTACGAGTCTGAGACTGACTGAGCCCTCAGGAGTGGGGCCTCCTCAGGGCGGTCGACATCATTTAAGGATTTCCACATCGAGAAAAACAGATAGGTAACACTTTTAACCCTACAAGTAGGCCTTTAAATATTTTATGAAATAGATTGCAAATAAGTACGTACTTACTTCTTTCTAATATAAATGTGAGCTCAGTAGGTGTCATAAATTTCTCAAACTGATGGGCCCCTTGCGGTATGGCTTTGATAATATTTTCAGCGACAAATATGAGGGCAAACTGAGCAAATCTCGTCCTGTTAGGGGTCGTGAAGAATATCTTTCCTTGTGGCTTGCAAGCTTTGATGCAAGATTTGACAAACAACTCCTGGTTCTGTACATGTTCAATGACTTCTGAAGCCACTACACCATCATAGAGGTTTGAAGCTGTTTCTGTATGTTTCTGAAATAGTAAAAAAAAAACTCAAGTTATGCTACAAAAAAACCTTTTTTGAACTGTCTATGCTTTTATAATTATGGTAAATGATGTTAATTTTGCAAATAGGTTTTTAAAAACACTTTTACACGTCTCTTTTTTTAAACTAGATGGGGCCGGTGTCGTACCTGACTACTCTGAGAAGAAACATCCGAAACAAACTCAGAGGTCATAGTCTCTTTTAAAGTCCAGACATAATCTTGGTTAACTCACATGAGGACTATGCAGATTAGTGTCTGAGATGGTCTCTTGAAGAAAGAGCCACACAGATTTGAGTGGACCTGTCCAGTCAGTGCAAGCATTTGTCAGTTATCGTGTATCTCGACTTATAACTCAAGGAGCTCAACGACACGACGAACAATACCAAAGAAAGGACATTTGGGTAACACATTACTTGGCAGCCCCTTGCGTAACACACTTACGGATAATTGTGCGAAATAGTGTCATAATTGTTATGGAATATTTTATTGTGTTTGGGTGTTTTACAGCCAACCATACAAAAGTATTAGTAAAGTAATCCACGACAAGCCAATTACAAGCCTTTTTTTTTTTCGTATGGTTAATCTTCAAATAACTCCTGCTCTGGGCGGAGCAGGAGGGAGTGTCAGACTTTTACTGACTAAAACCAATGTTCCTTCGTCGCCCTTTGTGCCACGGTATCTCTTTCGAACAGTCCCGCAGCCCCGGCAGGCATCGGCCCTAGCGGACCCCTCCCTTTTGCTGACATCTCTTAGAGGCGCGCGTAGAGCACAAACGCGCCGTCGACACGGCCTGTCGTCATAAGACGGACGGACGGCTAACTAAGCCAATTACGAGTACAAGCCTCAGGTAACAATAGAGTATTTTTGTACAAGTTTTGAAATTGATTGGCAAATATTCATCATTAAGCTTAACACTAAGTAAAGCATTAAATTAAGAACATGCATAGGCAACAATGCTTGCGCAACCAGAGCAACCACTATCAGGATGCATCAGAAACAATACAGTTTTTAGATATCAAACAAATCAATTGAGGGATGTTCGTACTGACAGCTTTTAAACGGGGTTTGGATGAGCCGATGGAGAAGTTCGCCCTTGATCACATTCACAGTTGAAAGAAATTGTAAATATGTTACGCAATTATCCCAACGCAATGGCATCGTGATGGAGAGAATGGGTAAACTGTTCTTCAAAATCCAAAATGCATAATTTGGCATTTTTAGTTTGATACTGCCTCGTTGGTCTAGTGGCCTCAAGCACAACTGCTGAGCATGAGGTCCCGGATTCGATTCCCAGTTCGTAAGTTTTTCCACCAGAAATTTCTCAGAAGCAGCCACGGAGGCTATGCCCGGTTGATGGCAATAGGCTCGCCCCCTCTTACATGGGACTTAAACATAACTGGCGAACGTGGGTGTTCTATTAGGTACATAGTCTATGAGCCTAACCCTTTGGAGATTACAGTTTTGATTTTATGTTAATTTGAAATACTAAATATAAAAACTTACTTCTACAGTGCAATGAAAGTATGTAGGTCTGAAGTGTTCTATTTTAGGGTCCATTGTTTTGTGTTCCTCTGCGACACGGATGAGGTCTTTGCTAGCATCGATACCCGTGACAGATGCTCCAAGCCTTGCTAATGCCTGAAAATTTTATATTAAAAATTAATAAATATATTATTATTTCCTGTATTCACTTTCTAAACTTATTAAGTTTACATTTTTAAATATTTCTTAAAAAAAAAATCTTATATTTTTTATATAAGTTTTTTTTTTTAAGAAATATTTAAAAATGTAAACTTAATAAGTTTTAAAAATATAAAAAATAGTGGTCCGCCGGTATCGGGAGCAGGGTCTAAGCCGCTGGTGGTTAGGGCTCCAGAGACAAGAACCTTCTCAGAATACGAGCCGTATCGAGGAGTACTGCCTTCTGAATCAGGCCCTTGGTCCAACCGCCTAAGGAGAGCCTCGACAGATGGTCGTCGAGGCTCTTGGCCATAAGGCCGTCACGACAATCGGCACAATGATAGCCGAGTTCACATTCCACATGTCGACAACCTCGTGTGCCAAGTCGAGATATTTCATTTGTTTCTCTTTCTCAGCTTTCAAGAGGTTCTCGTCATGTGGGATGGTAACATCGATTATCATTACGCGGCGCGCTGATCGGTCTATCACCTATGTCAGGCTTATTGGCGACATTAGTCCTGTCAGTGATGATAGACCGATCCCAGTACAGCATGGTCATGGGTGACATGGTCTTTCTCGAGAACTGGGTCGGGCACATACTTGTAGTACTATACCTCAGATTCCACAAGTTTATATTTCAAGGCAAGTTGCTGGTGAATAATCCTGGCTACTTGATTGTGCCTGTGCAAGTACTCGCCGTTAGTCAGACGAGAACAACCACAAATTATATGTCTGATGGACTCACCCGGACGGTGGCATGCCCGACACACGTCAACCGTCCCGTCCTTCATAATATATTTCCGGTAGTTGTTCGTCAACATAACTTCGTCCATAATCGCACAGACAAAACCTTCAGTTTCCCCAAAGAGGTCACCAAAACGTAGCCAGAACACGGTCTTGAGTTTTTATAAATTGTGTCATCACATTCTACCACATAGGCGTATTTGTACGCCCATGTGGTAGTAGTTAATATTATATACATTAGTGATCAAATAATAATATTTTTAAAGCCAAAACAGTCCTGTATGGGGCAGATTGGATGTGAAAGGCAGGAAGGACAAAGTGGGTTCCTTCAGCAGAGATGTTCAGCAGTGGATTATGATAATTATAGTTAAAATTCAAAAAGGAATGTCAGTTACAAATTAAAAAATATAAATAATAATTGAATTAAATTAATGTCAGTGTCATTTAAGTAGTCATTCAAATTATAATACCATTTATTACATAAAAATTCTTTAAATTGCTTCATAAATCTAGCCAAATCTAACTCTCTAATGGATTTATTAATTTTATTATAATTTACGGGGCTCTGAAGGCTTTATAATAACTTAATTAGGTTATGTTTGTGTCATGATCATCTACAGCCCGACTTCACAGACTACTAGGTATTCAGGTAGGCTTTCTTTGCTTGTATCATGTTCATGCTGTTGTGCCAATCTCATCCAAGTTCTACTTGCGTTTTTATCATCATTTCAACCGGAAACACCCACTGTTAAGTATAAGCCTTTCTTTTATTCTGCCTCACTTTCTGGTTATGTCCGTCCCTCGTCCAGGTTTTTAACATTTATACTTGAGCCAAACCGAAGTGAGAAGTAACTAGGTGGGGAAATATATCCATTAGAGATACCAGGAAACTGTCTTAGCAAGTCACAGAAATGTGAGGAAAAGGGAGGCCTTTGCCCAGCTGTGGGACATTGGAAATAACAAGCTTATTACCTAATCTTCAATTTTATGTTTAATTTAATAGATTGTAATTTTGATAATAGGTCTATTTACTTATTGTTTTTAAAATAACAATTGTTCATTGTAATATATTTTGTACTTAAATCTAATTATATGATTAAGATTATATGTATTTATTCATAATTAAACTATTTTAAATCTCACTATCTAAATCAAATCGAATTATTACCATCTAATCTATTGTTAAGATTTTCTCATTATTGTTTATGGAAGTATAATAGACGTCACAAACTTCCATGTGAACAATTATATGTAATAAATGTAATAATTACAATAAATGGTTGTTGGGTTGTTGTCTTTTATTTTTCGTGTGGTTAGTGCCTAAACTGGTGTCGTTTTTATGCCGCCCAAGGGCCTCTATCTTGGCTTTACATAAATATAAATATAATGAAAGTGTGCACACAATTGGCATTTGCAGCCTTTGGCTGTGACTACTATATGCCGTCTAATCTGATAAAGCTGGTTTTAGCCTGCCTGAATGATTGTCACAGTCCCAAAGGTTAGTAAGACTGTAACTGGTCAAGTAAAAAGAATATATTTTTTCCATTGTAGGTAGGTATGCATTGCTGCAATAAAATGCACTTTTTTGCTCCTTGCAGCTTCAAACTGAATGTGACATAGTTCCGCAACTGCAGTTGAGTGGCACAAGAACAAGTTTGAAAATGCTTTATAACCGACTTCCAAAAGGAGGAGGTTATCAATTTGTCAGATTTCCTAGTGGTGTGACTGTCGGACTGCCAAGTCATAGGTCTCGAGTTCGAACCCAAGACACCTGATTTTTCGGATTCATGTGCGTATTGTATTATTATCACTTGCTTCGGTAAAGGAAAACATCGTGAGGAAACCAGCATGCCTGAGAGATATTTCTCGACGGTATGTAAAGGCAAGTCAAAGGCCCATGGGTGACATAAAAACTCGACACCCGGTTAGGCACTAACCACACGAAAAAGGAAAGACAGACTGCATTGATTCTATTTATCTACACATTGCTATAAATTGTGTTTCTCACCTCTGATAGTATGCCTCCACCGCAGCCAACATCTAAAATCTTTTTACCCTTAAGTGGGTAAACGAGTTTGGTAGCTGTAGATAAGAGACCATCTCTGATAAAAGGGACCCTGGAAATAAAATAATAAGAGTTAAAATTGATCAATTAGCCGATAGCTACGTCTAAGGCTGCTTTTTGTTGAGGGTATGACTTAATCTGTAAAAATATGCTAATAGACATATTTATTTTTTATTAGCCGTTAATGACCCACTGCTGAGCAAAGGCCTGGCCCCATATCTTTCCAGGTACGCTCTTTTCGTGCGCCACCTCGCATCAGCCAGCGTAGTGCCAGGTATTTACTGATGCTTAAATAATATCATGTTAAATGGATATTTTCTTTGTTTTCACTACATAGTGTAAAACAAAGACGCTTACAGCTGTCTGTCCCTATGTATGCTTAGATATTTAAAACTACGCAATGTATAACACTGCACCCCTGCGAAGCCGGGGCTGGTTGTTAGTTATATAATAAAAGTTAAGTAAAAGTGCTGGTGTGAGAGTCGCCTTAGTGTATTGTATTGTGGTAGTGTATTGCAAGGATGCACTGTACAGTTACAAGCAAACACTTAGCAAAATTCAATAGTGATTTTTTCGTGAAATAACAGTTTCTAGTTTGAGATAATACCTATTTCTTAATAGTATGTCTTCTAAATTAGTGTTAATCAATAAAGTACTTATGTGGAAATTGATTTTTAATTTTGCTAGTGTTTACACTTCATTGATTGTGACTGTACTAGTCACATGCATAGCAGGAATGGGTATCTCATCCTTTGAAACAAGGAGGATAACTGAATCCAGTAGGGTAAATTTATCAGAGTACCTGTATATATTTAGTGATGACGAATATTTCAAGCAAAAAATAATATTTGTTTGTTTCTCTTCCACAAAATAATAAGGAAAATTAGTAATTATAGCTAGTGATGTAACATATTTATGTGCATACAGGAAAAGTATTATTATCTTACTTTTCCATTATTACCAAAGGGTATTGTGTTACCCAGTACTAACTGGGTTGTGGAGGTCACATAGGCAGTTGGTTCATGTAAAATGCTGGTATTCAGCTGCATCCGGTTACACTGGAAGCCGACCCCAAGATAGTGGGGATAGGCTAGGTAGAAAATGACTTTTCCTTAACTCTTGTATACTTTTATAGACCCTAATCCATGATTATAAGGTACATGTATTAAAGTCTTACCTTACTAAATTCATGCGGTGTAGCAAAGCCATTTTCCCGTCAGGATCCCACCAGTTATTCATTTGTTTTGAAAAGAATTCCACATCGGTGGCATCGACTGTTGAAGGAGACGACTGCGTACTGACCACGCCTGCTGTGTTAGTCTGTTTAGACATTTCGTTGCTTTGTATGGATCGCGAGGACATCAGGAAGCCCCATTGAGGCAATGGTGATGCTGTATTTCTGTAATTTTAATGAATGATAATAAATACATAATTTCAATGTAAATTTAAATATATCAGCGCACTTTACTATACATACACAGTCTTTTCTAAAACACATTTGCTTAATTTCCAAGACCACATTTTCGTATTTTGAAACGAGAAACTATTTGTAAATAAACACCGGTTTTGGATTTTTTGTATTTTGACATATGACATAACCATAACCTCACTCTTTTAACACCGGAGAGATGTTCTCTAAACCGTGCTAAACATAGAGGAATAAGCTCTAAACTATATCCAATAAAACGCTCACTCGACTAACGCCGCGTGATTTTAAACAGTGCATTTTTTTATCACAGCGCAAGCTAGGCTTTACGATTTTTTTAATTATAAGATTACATGTAACATAAATCGCAAAGGCGAATCGAAATACTTTAATTTATGTCTCGTGAAATGATTCTGCTTGCCAACATGACGGTTCTAGAACACGACTGAAACTCTCTATAACGCATAGTAAATGGCTAGCATTGTGAGTATTTGTGAGTAGATACGCGATTGTACTTTAATGCAAATAAATGCGAAAAACGTTAAATCAAAATGTTTTTCGCACGGACAAAGTTTATTAAAACAACAATAGGCAATTTACACGCTTACCTAACCTAACTTGTGTAATAAACCTACCGTAATCATAGCTGGGATACAGACCTCCTCTTTAAGAGACGCAGTCGGTCTAGTGGAGTCTTGTGCGTGTTTGTAGACATCATCTCATAGTTTATTGCTTTTATTTATTTTTGCACTGTTTTGAGAGCAGGTTAATTAATTAGTAAATTCAACTATCATGTTTGTCTTAGACCTGTGAAACGTAAGTCTGGCTATTACCACTGAGTCTCCACAACTCTCAGCTTAGGATAATTAATTTAATATGGTTTTTCAGCTATTAAGGGAAATCTAACTAATGATTTCACATGATCTCCCAAAGTTATAAAACTCCTTGAAATTAACCGACAAAGCAGATTGCAGCTGTACTACAGCTGCAGGTGTGTAGTATAGTAGGTGTGCATCAAAAAGCGGGTCATGACTATAGAAAACGAGGGTATCCGTGGAAAAGGTAGGTACTTCGAACACGAGCAGTAGGCTAATAGGTAAGATAAGCTGATATGAAACCTTCTTATGTAGTAAGATACTCCATCATACCGTAGTCAAACCGTAGTGTTAAACGATTTGTCTGCTTCTAATACGCGACGTAATTTTACTGTGGAATAAAACCAAGATTTCCATTGGTTTTATCTTTATTATGTATCAATTTATTCCACAATAATTGTTATCGCATAATAATAACATATAGCACGATGTCTCAAGACAAAGTAACTCAATATCTTCGACCCGATCGTTTTGACGTGGAGCCTACTGCACCCGGTACCGATCTAAAGTGGGCCCACTGGAAATATACCTTTGAGAACTTTATCGCACAACAGGATCGCCTGATGAATCGCTCAAACTGAAGGTACTTGTCAACCACATTTCGCCAAGAATCTTCGACAACATCCGCTCCTGCACTAAGTACAGCGACGCAATAAGCAAACTTAATGATGCCTATGAAAAGAAACAACATAACCTTGGCAAGGCATCGACTTACGACTAGGAAACAACAGCCTTTTTTTTATTTTTTTTCGGCGCGCGTGGAACACGAACGCGCCGTCGACACGGCCTGTCGTCATATGATGGACGGACGGCGAGCTAGCCCATAGCTCACCGTCCACAAGCCCGCGCCTACGGTGGCCGGGGGCCACCACAACATAACATTTTTTCCTTAGTCCGTCCCCTGATCATATTTTGATTCAAACTGCACTAAGTCCAGTATTCTGTTAGATCAAATGAAGCTAAGTCCGAAGGACTTGGTTCATTTTAACAAAATAAACCTAAATCCAAATTAGAAATTCGTTTTTCTCGTAATCTAGAAACATTTCATAGAAACAATGATAGAAAGGATGATATAATAGAGAATCCGATTTTTGATAGTCACACCACCCTCAAAACGACATAATAAAAAACCTTACTCGAACAGAAAAAAAACCGCTTTTTATGAATTAAATCATTTTGGACTTACTTAATTTTGAAATCTAACGACACATATGTAGGTACTTACTTTTTGTCTTATTTTTAGCATTATTTTAGTTCTATTAAATTTTGTAGTCTGTATATTGACGGCAGCAAAGAACAAACAGCTATCTACAAAATCACAAGTTTCCAGGAGAGCGTTTTGAACGCGAAAATGTAGGTAATAGCTTCTACAAGAACAAAGCTAGCTTCTTCAAATTTGCAATAGTTCATTAATAGGGCATTTCAAAGAAAATAGTGAAGGTAAGACAGTTTTTTTTTCTATTTACTGCAGATGTCTTTATCTACTTCGCAGAAAGTAAATAACTAATTGAGTCAACTGCCATAATTATAGTGTACATAGTAGACATACTTTGTATGTACAGATTTGTATAGATATAGAGAGTCTTTCCCTGTCCTCCGATCGGAACTCCGATTGGTAGCAGGAGCGGGAATATTTTTTCCCATGCCTCCGATTGAATGAGTTTTGTTTTTATCACTTACTTTATTTAACCAAAAGTACAGTCAAGGCCATTATACTGTATTTTTGACCGATTATCCGCGTCGATATTAACGATGTCAACTGTACGGTCAATAAAATACAAAAATAAAACTTAATTTTTACTCTTTCTAAATAATGTCCTATGCTAATTTCACCAGTGCTAAGCATCATTTGACAATTTATACCAACTAAAACTAAAAGCACTTCGGGCCCATTTAAAGAGTTTAGAATGGATACCGCGAATCAAGAGGATTTTACTATATCTTATCTTTTTTTAAATAACTACTATTATTAAGGCGAAAGTTTGTGAGGATGGATGGATGGCTTACATTTTCACGCAATAACTACTGTAGGGATTTTTTTATGAAACTTTGCAATAATTATTTATAAGACTTGTTTTACAAAATAAATATATCTTTAGCTTTAAAGTTTAAACATCAGAATGACAGGCTATAGTAAAAATTAATTCATGACAAGAATTTGTGTGGTATACAACTAAAAAAGGTATTTATTTTAGACTTTTTAGTATTTTCTTGTGTCATTCCTACCAATTACAATAAAACAGTAAATATTAAGATTGAGTTTCACTCACTGATCTTACAGATCTCTAAGTAAAATGGGTTAAAATTAATTAAGTTTGTGCCATCAAAATCAGCAATTCAGCACCATGCACTGTTCCACTGGTCCTGTTACACTGTTATAATTTGTGTCGAAATAGTGTTTAAATTGTGTGTGTTTTCGGGAAAGTCCTGAGGCCTTGTGAAGTTCTTATGAACATGAAAATAACCTTCCTTAGAACAATCATAATCATTCATATTATTCTCCCATTTTGGGGTCGGCGCAGCACATCTTCTCCTTTCTTAATTCATTTCTCCATTACTCGTCATCTCACGAGTAATTCTAGTTGTATCATTTGCCACACAGTCCATTCGTAGTTTCTTTGGTCTACTCCTAGCTGCCTTGCAACAAAGGTTGGCTTTAAGTCCGTACCTGATCCAGTTGATTATGGATGCTTTGACATACAGAAAGGGGCACCAGTGGCGAAGGGTCAAAATTGTGTTATGGGAAACCGAAGAAAAAAATGAAAATTGTAATGTTTGTAAATAAGTCAACAAAATAAAAATCTAGTTGGTACCAAATACGATATCACGAACTACGGACGAATCATGATCAGGATGAACGAATGAACGAACGAATCAGAATGGCAACCAATCGTTCTTTTAAAATTAAAGTTCGCGAATACATTCGAAAGAATGAAAGCTGGCGTTTCTTCACAACGGTAATGTTTTCCCCATTGTTTGTCTGTTTACACTAATATATGTATATGTCGGCGCGCATTGGAATGTTTTTTTAGGAAGAGTGACAGGTTGTCATCGTCACTCTAGCGGAGTGTCGAATCTATGGTTGCGGGGCGGCCATCTTAGGAAATCACGTCCTTGAGAGCGGTCGCAGGCGCACCACGTTTTCGACAAATCGCTGTTTATCGCCTTAATCTTGGTCTCATAAGGAGTGATTAATGTTGATTGTAATGTTAGTGATTGTTATTTGCTCAATTGTCAAATTATTATAAAGTTATAGAAGTAAAATCGTTTCCAAGACAATACCTACATTTAAACCACCCTGAATAACTCTGATTGGACTACCTTAGAAACCCACGCTGCAAGATGAATACTGATGAAGGCCGTCCTGAGCTTTCATATATTTTTATATGTATATTTATGGTATTTGATATTTATTAATAGTATTTTATATATCCTTGTAGTTTATCTTAGTACTAATTAAAATTATTTTTATATAGACACCTACCATTGCTTGTCTCTGCATCACCCAAAGATTGACTGGAAGAAAATGCCTATGGCATTAAGTACACGCCTCTGTACATTGTGTTTGAAGTGCTAAAAAAATAAATATCTACCATTACTCATTCTATCTCGTTCTCCCCTACATACTTTCTTTTTCAGCCCTTGTCCTAACTCGATAGTTATCGGCTGGTAAGCCGATAATTATCCCGCTTTGTAGGGAGCTAGGTATAGCTCCCGAAGGGAAGCTGGTAGGAATCGGCTTCTTAGGTGCCTTCGGGCCTGAAAGGCACCCTGGTGCATGCTGTTTGCCGACGACTTTGTTCTAAGTAGTCGGTGAAGATTGTTGTGACATCACTATTTAGTATTTAATTAGTATGTACACCACTAATAATTATCTATGATTGTCTATACTTCCGGTAGGCTACTCTGGTCACTGTCCTAACTGATCCCGTCTGTGATACTGCAGTGTCTGCTGTATTTAATGTAATGTGTCTCCTGTACAAGTAAATATATCAAGTGTACCTAACGGTATGTTTTATTCAACTATCCAACATAACAAAGATGGACCTTAGATCCAGAGCAGATTGGATAAATAGCAATAGTAGCTGGATAATGTTCGCTTGAAAATCAGCAGAACTAAAACCGAATACAAGTTCAGCGATTTCGGCGGTCTCTTCAGTCCTAGAGTCATAGCGCTAGATGGCGCGTTTCTGCCTGTCTGCTCCGACTTTTGGTATCTAGGTTCACTCGTGCAAAGCGTGTGCGAAATAGATCGTAGTGTTAAGCACAGAACTAACTATTAAAAAAAAAAATAAGTACCTACCTACCATTTTCAGTTTTTTGGTTTGAGCAAACAACTGATGATTATTGTGCTGACAAGTTTCAGTGCTCAATTAGCTGATGGAATAGCTCTCAAAATCAAGTTAGATCCGCTCGCTGGATTGTGAGATGCACGACTAGCGAAGTTAACACAAAGTTAGAGCTTCGCAGTTCGCTCGCAAGACTTTGGATTAATATGCAATGCATGGGAACTGATATTCCCGAACTTGTTTTTTTAAAGAGACCTAAAAAGGCCGCTTTTACAGAATCATAATAGGATAAAAATGATCGCAGACTCAGTTAATTACCTTGTGACCATTTTACGAATTGTAACGTGTTACGTGATTCATATTCATCACCCTATTGTTACGTCGGCTGTCTAATGAGAACATTCTAGATCACGTTCGTGTCTAGAATGGTCCACTTTGGTACTGTGTAGATAATTCGAGAATAATCCTGGAATTTTCCACTATTAAGCTGCTAATAACGTTCGAGAAAGTTGGAACTTTCTTTCGGTGAACTGTTTTGTGAGTAATAAAAATATTTATTGTTTACCCAGTAGTGTTTTAATTTATCGTGTACATTATAATACTATGATTTTGCTAAAGAGTGGGCTTTTTATGCCCCCTGATTTAATTTTAATTTCTGCTGTTATATTTCTACTTACCGACCTAGTATGTTCATTTAAGGTTTACCTACTTTAATATAACTAGGTACATTAGGAATTCATAATTCTCTTGTCCTTACTCCAATTCATTTGGGGTCGGCGCAGCATGTATTTCAAAGTATATATTATAATCTAACGTTACTTTGAAATAAACGAAATTTTGATGAATTTATAAAAAAATATACCAAGGGTGGGTAGAGATTTTTTTTATACGCGCGTGCATGTGAGTGGAGAGTGGTCAGTACAAAGGCGAAGGCCTAGTTATGTCAAAAAATGCTGAAAACCACGTCAAAATTGTACTCTTAAAGACGAAGACGACAAAATATAACCTCATTGAAGACGACGCGACGATCTCACGTAAGTGACAGTATAAGTTTGATTTGAGAAATTATTTCCGTTTCAGTAGATTAAAAAGTTAAAGAGGTACCAAGGCCGATGGGATTGGCATTATGATGGCTGACTACTGCTGGGGTGATTGTCCTAATACACCATAATCACGAAAGCCGCGAAAAAAAACGTTAAATTTATGCACATGATAATTTAATATATGCTGTTTTTCTTTGTAAATTTGTACAAGTCAAATCTAGAAAACTACTCGTAGGAAGCCTAAAGTTTTGGTATGAATGTAATTAGCATACGGTCCTAAGTTAATAAAAAAATTAGTTTCTTCGCATCAAAGCTAGTGTTGATCAGTGTCATAGGTTCCGTATAATCTGCGGACTATGGAAGGAGGCCACTCGAAAAAGGTGTGCAATTTTTGTTTATTGAAACTTCAGCAAAGACAATAGTTTTTGATCAGTCAACCGAACTATGTCAAAATATGTCACCTTTTGGTATAACTAGTTTACTTTTCGATGCTAATTTATTAAAATCTTGTTAGAAATAATTTTTTGTACGTATATTTTATGGGAACAAGGTTCCAATGAATGGTAACAGGAAGTCATCAGACATGATGTATAATAAAAACAAAGCAGACCTCACACATACATTCTGCTCAAGTGCCTTCACGCTCACTTTTGTGCTAGAAGTAGTTGGACTCGATGTCTGGCACGATTGCAATGAAGGATGGATTGACCTCGGGCCGCCACTAAAAGATGTCAGACTATTATACCAATTGTTTCCAGGATATACATTTGAAGTAAATGCGGTTATATGGTCGCACGTTGCGAAGGTGACGACAAATGTTACAGTGTTAATAACATTTACATTTTAAAACTGGTTGTTGCCCGCGACATTCGTCCGCGTGAAATTATTATGAAAATTTACTTCCCTCTTTGAATCGGATTTTGTTAACATTTGAATGGTTTTAATTTCCTCTTTCTTAGCCTTATTAACTGCTCATAACATCAGCTATGTGCCAGTAAAAGTCCCTTCAATCTGTCCAGTCGTTTCGAAGATTGGCTGGAACAAACAGATAGTCAGAAAGACAAAAATAAAAAAAGAGGTTTTTTGTTTTAACCTTAGATACTTTCATATGCATTCAGTAAAAAACTGTTATTTTGAAATTACAAACAGACACCTGTAATTTCAAAATAACAGCTTTTCGGCATGACGTTGGTGCCTTGGAAGGTGGGTAGGCCTTTGGTGTGGGACGCAACCTGTGTCGACACCCTTGCGCCATCTCACGTTGCAAGCACGGCGGGCTTTGCCGGCGCTGCTGTTGCGGCTGCTGAAATCCTCAAGCGGCGCAAATACTGTAACCTTATCGGTAACTACAGTTTTGAGCCGTTTGGGGTCGAAACGCTCGGGTCATGGGGCCCGAGTGCACGTCTCCTTTTTAAGGAAATATCTCGCCGACTGGTTGACACTTTGCGTGACCAGAGGGCTGGCTCTTTCTTTGGTCAAAGAATTAGCATTGCCATTCAACGTGGCAATGATGCCAGTCGTCTGGGCACGTTTCCGGATGACATCGATGGGGAGGAGTACTTTGACGCCTAAGTGTCCTATTGTCGTCGTTGTATATATGTAGGAACTTAGTTTTAGTCTTCTTTTTAGCATTATTTTAGTTCTATTTGTAGTCTGTATATAATGTACATAGTAACAGACACTTCAATTTTTATTTATTTGTAAGTATAGCTGCTATAGATATGTGTTTCGTAGGTGCTGTAGGTAGTAAATACAAAGAGATCGCCGATATAAGCCATGAAAACGCTGGCGTGACGACTTAGAAGTGTTTAGCGGCGATTAAACGGAAAAAGCAACGTACAGGGAACAAAAGCTATGAAAAGATCTTTGCCCAGCAGTAGGGCAAAACAAATAGTAGAAATGCCTACAATAATTATTATCATTATCATCTTGTTCTTTCTTGCCTGTACTGGCCCACACCTGGGCAAAGGTTTCCCCCAGTTCCTTCCATGAGCTCTTTTCCCGTGTCAACCAGCCCTAGCGGTACGCGTCCAGATCGCCACCTTTTTCTGGGCCAGCCTCGGCGGCGCCGTCCGTCTTCCGGCACTTAACGTGACCCGCCCAATCTCATTTTAGCCTAACAGCCTTCTTGCCAACGTGCACTATGTCAGTTTTGTAATGCAGCGTGGTGTTTCGAACCTTGTCTTATCTTTTGATGCCCAGAATGCTGCGATCCATTGCCCTTTGGCAAACTCCAAGGCGGAACTTCTGAGACATGGTGGCTGATTAGGTCTGAGCACCGTAGGTTAGGACGGGCAGGATGCACATGTCCATGAGTTTGCGCTTTAGGGAGATCGGGAGATCAACCTTCATTAGAGTCTTCATGGACCAGTAGCTTTTCCAGGCGTTTTCGACTCGGCGGTCGATTTTTCCTTCTTGCTTGTTTTCGAAAGATACTAACTGGCCCAAGTGATATACTCATCGACATAATGTATTTCCTGCCCATTTTCCATGACCCTACGGTTAGTGCTGTTGGTCCTGAGCAGGGTTTGGGTCAAGGTTGATTGATTCATCGCAAGTCCCACTCTAAAGCTGGCCTCAGTTTTTGGAGCATGCTTTGTAGTTCCAGGCCTATGGGGGAAAAAAGGACTATGTTGTCGGCAAATTACTGCCGACTTTAAAGCTTTTGGTTGTTCATGAGACTGCTAGCGTTCTAAATATCTCCTCAAGAGTGCTTGTCAATAACTTCGGAGAGAGAAGGTCCTGTAGTACTCAGTTTGATGTTTGCGGGGCCGTTATGGTAGATAGTTTTTAATAGGTAAAGTAAATTTAAGGAACAGTCTGGAACTAAAACAGCAATATACAGAATGAATTTTCCAAGTGGGCGTGGATGGCCAAATCCGACACTATGAGGAATAGCGAAAAATGCTCAAAAAAGACTCGACCCCGATTTCAATGAAAACTAAAACTGCATGATTAGATTTTTGAAAAATCAATATTCCTAGTCAGGAATCCAACCCATTGATTTTGAAAAAAAAAACACATACTGTATTATTACACATTCGATAAGATAATGATCAAATTCTGGGAAATAATGACATACAGCAAACTAAAAGAATAAGTTCATTTTTGATAAAAACACTCCCCTCTCCACTTGAAAAATTCACCCTGTATAGATATTGCTGTTCCAGTTCCTGATTTTTTAAAGATTTGAATATTTTTGGAGTGTTTGATGCTATCAAAGGCTTTCGCATAATCTATGAAGGCCAAGTATAGTGGTTTATTAAATTCTGTATATTTTTCTAGGATTTAGGTCTGTAGGTGGTCGGTTGTTGAAAAGCTAGGGCGAAATCCGGCTTTTTATGGCGGCTGATGTTTATCGAGTTTCCCCTTTAGGCGATTGTGTATCACTTTAATAAATATCTTATAAATGAGTGATGTTAAACTGATTGGACGGTTATTGCCAATGTCACTTTTTGCCTTTTTTATGCAGAAGAATATGATTTACATATTTATTTTGATAGTAATATGGTGTTAAACAGGTTAGCAAGGTGAAGTACCAAATTGGTAGAGCCGATTTTATGCGCTTTGGTAATTCGATCTTCCTCAGGACTTGTCGTAGCGTGCAATAGTAAGTGCTTTGTGCACATCATAACCGTTCATGGGGGAATGGAATCTGAAGGGTTATCTATACGGTGTTGATATCGGGCGGTGAACGATGTGATTAAAATGATGATATTGTTCTTATCCCAATATATTTGTGTGGGTTGAGTTTGTCGTTTGTTTTCTCCTTTCATAGACCCCTCGGTCGTCATCTTTATACCTATCTCTTAGATCACCCATTTTTACCCATATAGTAATAGCTATCCATTGTTTCTTGGGATACTTACTTAAATACATTTCATAAAATGTTATAGCAATACGATTTTTACAGTATCTGGATTAATTTTCAGGATTTTTCAGGTGTTCTCGGGTTCTAACTATGGTTGGGTTAGAACTTGGCAGTTTCTAGAGAGAAGATGGCTGACGTTCTCGATACGTCACGTTATTCCCGTAAGGGTAACAGAGCTGCGCAACTTCGTGGCAACAGTAGTCCCATCTGCCGGAGCTGGAGCGCTCAGCCCTAAGTTAAAGTACGAAAACAGTTAATTTAATTTTATACAGGGTGTAACAAGACCCTTAACGAAGCCGTCAACCAAGCATTGTGTACATCAAACTAAGTAACTTTACGCAAAAATTATTGCTGGTAAATGGCTTTATTTTTGGGGTGAAAATTCATGTTTTATGGTAGGACTCAATGTAACGCACTCAAAACATTGTGCTGATAGTTGGATGGAATAGTACGGGGGTCGTGGAGGTGTTTACAGTAAAAATCTTACAATAAAAATATGTGTTTAAAAAAAACTTCTGACAAAGTTGGAACTTTGACCCCCAATATCTCTATAACTAGAAGGTTCCCAGGTATGGTCTAGAACAAACAAAATATCGTAATGACGGGGAGAACAAGTACATTTTGGCCTCGTTAAGGGTCTTGTAACATCCTTTATATGTATCGAAAAGAAATTACGCAGAGTTGCCCTAGCCGTAGAGTACCTAGCTACCACCGTAGGTATCATAGTTATTTAGAATACCAAGTGGAAAGGGACTTAAAGATGATGTTATTGAGTCACACGATTTAGCTGGAGAAGCAGTAATGCATGATGTTTTTAAAGAATTTCAAAGTTAAACAAATTACATTTTCATTTTGCTTCAGTTTCAAACTCGAGAAAACCGAAGTGTACTTGCCTCCCTTGCGGTTCGGTGTACGTCGGCAGTTCGCCGAAGTTATAGAGGCGGAGTGTCCTCTAGAGAAGTATATTGGAGACATGATATGGTCTCTCGTTGTGAATTATATCCCATCCTCGATTATGGATGGATTGTTGGAGACGCCGTATCCAGTTAAAGGTCAATAATTGTAATTCTATTTTGTCAAGAAAACTTGGTTGTCCATAATCTGTGATGATTTTGGTTTGTTTGTCTGCCTCAAATCTACAGGGAAGTGTGTGTTTTCCACTCGAAGATCTTTAACCAGGATGTGTTTCATTTTGGCCATCATCTTCTGCTTGCTGCTACTACTTGTGGACGGCGAAACACATGTTCTTCTTCTATTCTTTCCTATTCGTCACGTTATCGTTCACTCTTATTCCCCATACAATCCATCCATATTTTCTTAGCCCTTCCCCTCCATCTTCATTTACCATTACTTTAGTCACATGCGTTTCACCTCTCCCCATCACATGCCCATACCAAGCCGTAACATCCCTTTATTCATTCCTTTGCCTATTTTACTCAGATAGGTACCTGCTCATTTTTTACTCCATTCTCGCCACATCCATTACAGCATTCACTACATTGCAACGAATATGATATCTACCTCCACTTGAATCGTTTTAAATTAATGTTTGAACAAATAAACACTGTACTTAGAACTAGTGTGTATCGATCGTTGTCTGAAGGATCCATGAAACTGGTCTCACATTACAGACGTAAGGCATCAAGACGCAGTGATTTACCAAGTGCAAGCTGTCATCTTAAATCATCGCGACCGGAAAGACGAAGACATGGAAGTACGCATAGACGTAAAACGCAAACAGTCAATTAAAGAACAAAACAGGAATACGTCCCCAAAAAATAATTACGAAATCACGTTGTCCGGTGATTGGATCTTGGCAGGTCAAGTTTATTTATAATTACACATTTGACGAAATTTTTATAAAAGTTAGTGACGTCATTCAGGTCTCGAATTAATTAGTAGTTGTAATAGTCAACCTCAACCCCATTAGATCGCGGGCCTGTGGCCGGTGAGCTATGGGCTAGCTCGCCGTCCGTCCGTCTTATGACGACAGGCCGTGTTGACGGCGCGTTCGTGTTCCACGCGCGCCTCAAAGAGAGTCAGCAAACAGGAAGGGGTCCGAAAGGACCGATGCCTGCCAGGGTTGCGGGACTGTTCGAAAGAGATACCGCGGCCCTGGAACAAAAAGGGCAAAGGAAGGAACATGGATGGGTTTTAGTCAGTAAAGATCTGACACTCCCTCCTGCTCAGCCCAGAGCGGGAGGGGTTATTTCATGATTTCCCATCCGAAAAACAAAACCCCATTACATTTTGTTTTAGTCTCTTCGAATGCCAGCTTCGCCCGGTGTCACACAAACTTTCAACTCGTATTTGACCCGCTTAGGCGTAGAATTTTCCAATATCTTTTTTTAGTTGATGCCTAGGTCATAATAGCCAGCTGCCATTATAGCCCGATTCGTTCAGTGGTTCAGCTGTGCGTTGATAGTTCGTCAGTGCAAACGATTTTATAAGTATAAAAATTTTAAACGGTTATATTGAACTTTTAAACATACCAAGAACAGGTTAAATTAATATAAGTGTTGTGAAGTGCTTTGTTTGTTTGTGTTCGCAGAATATTTAATTTAGACTCTGCGTAGAGCGATTTAAAATAATAAAAATATATTAATTTTAGGTATTGGAAGAGTCATTCCATTTGTATCAACAGGGGAGTGCCCTACACAGCTCGGAGAAGTGATAGCATTGATTAGCTGCACTAATCTTCCGGCAGAAGACGACTTCCCGACTTTCTTTGTAAATGTTTGCAATCTTACGGATGTGCCAATAAAACATTTGATTCAAAATAGGTAATTTTCTCGTTTTCATCTTTTCATGCTTATGTTGACTAAGTTAATCGTAGGAAAAGCAGAGTGTCAAAATTTATAAAAGCATTCTGTACATCAAAGGAAACGACGACGGGTGAAAATTCACGTTTTACATTATGACTTAAAGTAACGCACTCAAAATATTTTGCCAGGGACCCAGGGATGGTCAGGAACAAAAAAACATTCGCAATGACCCCCGTCAGAACAAGTGCCTTTCGGCTTCGTTAGGGGTATTTTTACACCCATTATTTTGTCGTAGTCCGTCCAAGCAAATATTTCATGTCACCTCAAAACATGGGTGCGGTAACACAATGTGAGCGGTGCTGGTGTAAGGTATAAAAGGCTATGAAATTGAATTCATTTCGGAATCTTTTTCTTCCTTTGGAGCAACCGAAACTGTGCCTATATATGTTACAGATTTACACATATTTATACAAGATGGAGGATCAGAGAAGAAGAACGAAATTCAAAGGAACAGTCCTTACCAACAAATACACCTGTAACTGAGGTTAACTTCAATGATCATCACTCAGTACCACTGTCTCCTGCTGCAGCATCGGATTTAATGGCTACGTTCTTTGATGAGCCCTTTCGAGTAGAGGTAATTTATTTATTTATCATGGACGAAGAGGATCTGAAAAAAATCGTTTAACTTTTCGGGCAAGTCTTCTGCTCACTATTTATATTATTTTGTTTTGTCATTATGTTTTTGTTTGTTATTTTTTACAGTATTGTTTGCTTAATTTTGATGAGAGCGGAGTTGGTTGTTTGTCATTCGTTTTTGCCGATTCTGTGTTTACTGTGTTCTGTGTTTTGTTCGAGCGATGTGCGGTAGGTGAAGTTTGTGTAAAGGAAATGCGAGTAGTGAGAGTGCGACGATTGAGGTACGCATCATATTTATATAATCTGGTCGGTCACGGGTTTGATTGTCACGGGAAAGAAAACGCGATACTGAAAAATATATTTAAATGGTATTTCAAAGTCATAGCTATTCTTATAATTAAAATTCCGTTATTCATATATATAATATACATTATACGATACATAGTTACATGTTATTGCCTTCGTTACAACTATATAGAACTACAGTGGAATCTTATGTTAGGCATTCTGCATACTAATACGACTTACCTAAAATATAAAAACTTTACTGCTCATATAGTCGCAATGTCTCGGGACGCATCTACGCGTAGCGCATGTGTTTTACATGTTAGCTATCTTACAATGTACTTTTATAACTTTTTAGCAACTTACCCACATTATGTTGCGATATTAATGTTTTTACTAATTAACCCAAACACCTGTAGTGATTATTTGAAGAATAACCAAATTATTTTTATTGTAAATTGTCGTGCGTTGGAGCTGGGTCACTTCTACCCGGGAGTCATGCTGTTACAAGATCCGTTTACAACCAATTATTATGATTCTACCCACGAATGGGTCGTTATGTTAGCTCAGTTTTTGTCTAATAGTCCGTTGTTTGTTATTTTTACTGGATATACTTTTAGTAGAAGAAAGCTTTTACAATGAAACCCCGAATCTTAAACGTTTACTATCAGAACTGCCGTGGTTTAAGGACTAAAACTACACAATTCCAACAAAACATGATGTGTAATTGTTATGATATAATTATTATAACGGAAACATGGTTACACAGCGGCATTTTTGATAGGGAATTGAGTGACGATAGATATGACGTGTTTCGTAAAGACCGTGATTTAGGCGCGACTGGCAAATCCTCAGGTGGCGGTGTGATGATACTATCGCGACATGAGCTGGGTGCGTGGTGCGTTGAGCACGACAAAAATGCGATTGCTACTGAATTATTGACCATAGTAATACCGGCTCGCGCGCTGTCGGCGACAGCTGATCTTTGCATAAGTGTTGCCTACGTACCGCCGGATAATCATCGGATACCCTCGGATATCGACTACGTCTTGCAAGGTGTCGCGAAGTCACTCACTCACAGTACTAATACATGTAATTGCTTACTTGTGGGCGATTTCAATCTTCCTTGTATTAAATGGAATTTGAGTGGACCGACTTTTTTGAAACAAGGTGCCGTCGAGGTGCAGAACGCTGCCGCGCGCTTAGTTAATGATTTATCGTTTTTAGGAGTAACTCAGTACAATACCAACCACAGGGGGCATACTCTAGATCTAGCTTTCTCCAACTTGCCACTTGAAATAACTGAGTGTCTATCACCCCTTGTGAAGACTGACCTACCTCATCCAGTTATCACTATCGAAATATCTGACCTTGCAGTTTCTCCGCTCCGTGAGTTGTCCACTCCTAGACATAATTACCGCAAAGCGGACTTTGAACTGTTGAATAATTATTTTTCTGAACTTGATTGGCGCTCAATTTTAGACAACACGTCAACAAGTGCTTTTTTTTTTTTTTTTTTTTTTTATCGATGGGAAATCATCAAATGACCCCTCCCGCTCTGGGCTGAGCAGGAGGGAGTGTCAGACTTGTACTGACTAAAACCCATCCATGTTCCTTCCTTTGCCCTTTGTGTTCCAGGGCCGCGGTATCTCTTTCGAACAGTCCCGCAACCCTGGCAGGCGTCGGCCCTTACGGACCCCTTCCTGTTTGCTGACTCTCTTTGAGGCGCGCGTGGAACACGAACGCGCCGTCGACACGGCCTGTCGTCATAAGACGGACGGACGGCGAGCTAGCCCATAGCTCACCGTCCACAGGCCCGCGTCTACGGTGGCCGGGGGCCACCACGTGGCCCCCGACGCCCGGTGCGTCTCCCGCGGCGGCTGGGACGTGAGGTTCTCTCCCTCTCACGTCCCGCCACCTCCTTCGCTAGCATGACTGCTTCGCAGAAGGAGGTGACGGCGTCCCATTCCGTCTCGCTCCGGACCATGGATTGAACCAGGGCCGGACGCGAGAGGTCGCCGCCGCCGATCGCCGCTACGAGGACACGGCGTTGCTCCGCCCAAGCGGAGCAGACCTGCACAGTGTGCTCCACCGTGTCCTCCGGTTGATCCTCGCAGTGGTGACACCCGGGCGTTTCCTCCCGCCCGATTAGGTGCAGGAACCTCCCGAAACAACCATGTCCGGTGAGGACCTGCGTCAGGCGGAAGGTGAGGGCGCCGTGGCGCCTCTCCAGCCACTCCTCAAAGAGGGGACTTACCGCCATTATAGTGGCGTGCCCTGTCAACAAGTGCTGCCGTGGAAAAATTCTATAAAATAGTTCAAACAGCAGTTGATAAGTATGTACCTTTTAATCGTAGACCGGGATCACGTAAATATCCTGTCTGGTATAGCAACTCTTTAATTAAAATTATTAAAGAAAAAAGCAAGGCACACTCGCGTTGGAAACGGTATGGTAACTTATTAGATTATGACGAATTTGCATTATTAAGAGATAGGGAGCGGCAAGTCCATGAGATTTGTTATAATAAACACTTACAGGAAATGGAATGCAATTTAAAAAATGATCCAAAAAAGTTTTGGACGTACATAAAAAACATGCGTGGAGGTTCCAATTATCCGAAAATGTTATCTCACAATAACATCAATTATTCCGAGGGTCGGGAAATTTGTGAGGCTTTCAGTGACTTCTTCCGCGACGTATTTGGCGAACCCTCTGAATATAGCCTCGCTAATTCATTGACAACGGACGAAGAAGATCACTGTCCTGACATAATTTCCAACTTACAATTCACTTCGTCAACCGTGGAGAGGTCGTTGAGTGCCTTAGGCGTGGATAAGGGCCCTGGATGTGACGGTATACCCCCAATCTTTTGGAAGAACTGTGCAAAATCTTTGGCACCTCCAATAAGTACTATTTTTAATATTTCTTTAAAAGAAGGCACCTTCCCAAATGAATGGAAAAAAGCTCTCATTGTTCCAATTCATAAAAAAGGTTCGCGCACAATGATAGGAAATTATAGGGGTATTTCTATACTAAACACGATTGGTAAAGTATTTGAAAAACTGGTATACAACGCTATCTATCCATATATTCTGAGAGGAATCTCTTGCAAGCAACATGGGTTTTTAAAGAAACGCTCGACTGTCTCTAATTTAGCCAGTTTCTCTAATTTAGTTCTTGAGAATACAGATAACGGGGGGCAGGTTGACGTGATCTACACAGATTTCGAAAAAGCTTTTGATCGTGTGGATCACGTCATCTTGCTCAGAAAGCTGTACAGATTGGGTATACGTGGGGATCTTTTACGATGGGTGCAGTCATATTTATTTAAACGCTCACAAGCTGTCGTCCTAGGAGGTTACCGTTCCAACTTTATTGAAATTCCTAGCGGAGTTCCTCAGGGATCTCATTTGGGTCCTCTTTTTTACAACGCATATCTATTTGACATCACTGATTCTTTTAAACACTCTGATCACTTAATGTACGCTGATGACAAAAAAATATTTTCTAAAATTACTTCACCCGATGATTGTAAGGCCCTTCAAGAGGATCTTAATAACTTAAATGATTATTATGCGAAAAACAAGATCACTGTAAACGTTGCAAAGTGTCAATGTATCAGTTACACACGTAAGAGGAACCCGATTGTTTACTCATATAATTTTAATGGAGTCGTCATAAATAAAGTCCACATGGTTAGGGATTTAGGAGTTATGTTCGACAGTAAATTAATGTTCTCAGATCACATAGACTTTATTAGCACAAAAGCTTATAAGAACCTAGGATTTGTTCTTAGGTCATGTAAGGTGTTTAAAAATATTGGAGCTCTTAAATCTGTATATTTTGCTTATGTGCGCAGCGTTTTAGAATATGCGTGCCAAATCTGGTCCCCCCAATACATAATTTATAAGAACCAAATAGAAAGAATTCAAAAAAAGTTTATTAACCATCTCAATTATCGCCTCCGTAAACCTCCGATGTCTTACGAAGATAGCTGTCGAACCTATGGTCTGCTAACACTTGAAGAAAGGCGTAAAGTGATGGACATGTGTTTGCTCTTTGACACACTCACTGGACGCCTTGATTGCCCGGAATTGGTCGCACAGATAACTTTTAACACTCCCCTACGACGCACTCGTCACACGCCAATGTTGCGCGTTCCTAGGCACTCCACTAACTATGCCAAGAACTGTGTACTGACTCGCATCGCTCGAACATATAACTCGGAATTCTCTGAAGTTGATTTATTTAACTGTAATAAACCGACATTCAGAAAACGAATAATTGAAACTATAAACGGAGATAAATGACAAGCAACCAATCTTCTTCTTCTTCTATTATCTTTTTTTTATTCAACCTTTTTTGTTTTATATTTTTCAAAATTGTAGATATGTAATCTTAATTCTAAAAGTAATGTTGTACTGTATTGACTGTACTGCAATTTTATTTTGTCTTTAAATTGGAAATATCAGCATTAGTCCGTTCGCATGTATTAAACATATATCCCAGTTATACAAGGAAACCTATAATTGGCCATAATTACTGTAACACGCATATTTTGTAAAATATTTTTATGTATCGCTGTTGGTTACCTAAATAAATAAAATAAAATAAAAAAATTTACGATAAATTCATCGTTATCAGCTCAGTATGGCCAGAAGTATGAACTTGGACGAGGCAATAGGAGTATGTAAGGATCGTAGCAAGTGGCGGCCTACCCCAATGGGAAAAGGCTTGAGTTCATGTATGTATGTAATTCATCGTTATCAGCTCATAGAAGACTAATGCTGATCGTAGACATCTCCAATCACACACCACTCTTTTGATTGACATTTCACTTCTCTCAACCAGAAAGAGATTGAACTCATCAATCCTACTCGGAAACTGAATACAACACAACTGGAATTTAATTTGGTAATTCATGACTGTCTATTCTATCTGTTATTTTGGTTTCCGGCTAATGTTTCCTCACAATGCACAATGGTATATATTAGTTTATATGTACGGTTAAGTTTAGCTTGTGATTATAGGTCCGTGGAATCAGGATACCCCCAACGGAAATTAAGACGATGAAATTATTTGGATACGAAAATGCAGATCATGATTGTGGCAGAGGCGTACCACCTCCTATACCTAGTCAAGCTGTAGATATTCTCATCGCACATACCCAGATTGATGCAAAAGCATTAACTAAAATTAATGGATTTGTCAAAGGAGAGTTTCCATTATATCCCCCTCAAACATCTGTAGAGCCACTGGACCGCGAAGAAATTTGTACAAACGATGTAAATGCAATCCGGTCGAAAGTTAAACCTGAGTTATTTATTAAAGCAGGCGTAATCCTAGAGGCACAAATGATGATAGAAGTATCTATGGGTCTTGTTGGTTGTAAACCTAAGTCAACCGCTCAAAGATATTCTAGATTATACTGTCTTATTAGTGATCGTGAAGCTATAATGACACTATTACGTCAAATCACTGAAATAAACGAATCAGTGATGCAAACAAAGAGTAAAGAAGGTTTGTTGTCGGGATTCGCATTGGATACAGGAGACACTGTGATGTTATACGTGGAAGGTCCAAAGGAGGGACATATATTGCGAGTTTGGGAACGGACAGAAGACTTTTATCCCTCCGTGAAGCCCGTTTTCTCGACTTCCGCGAAGTACAGTTGCCGATTGTACCCTGGTCAGTAAAAACGGATCTTTGTTTTATTTTCAACAGGATTGTTTTCACGTGGAAGTAATATATTTATTTCACTTCAGAACTACTGCTGGCTGCGATGCCTTTCAGTATCATGAAGATGTTCGTGCCCTTATCTGTGTTATTAAATTTGACACCCATTTACGTTCGCCCAGCATTACCTCTACCTACTCGATCTGTAAGTGTTTCAAGTCATTTACTAACACCCTTGTTGGTTAGCTTGACATAACGTGTGTTTCCTGTAAATGCTATATAAATATGTTTTTACCCTATTTTACCTCATTGCAGGACAGAGGCCTTTATACCATTCTTGATCTTAACTGTAGGCTGATCCTTTAAAAATGAGACAAGCTCGTCTTGCTATCTAATCATTCCTGTTATTGGCAGGCAGTACTGAAGATAGGACGCTTGGTAGCCAGCAAGTTCAAAACCGCTCCATGTTATCATTCAATGCCAACGGCTACGGAACTGAAGAGTTTTAGGCTGGAGCTCTGCGTAGCACCGCGGCCTCCACCCGTTTTCTCTGTAGAATTACCCAAAATATTACCTGGTATATGAAAAGCTTATCAACGCAAACATTACTTAATGCCTAGGGGCTCATTTACGAAGATGCGGCGCGTTGTGCGTCTTGGTCCGCAATAAATTCAAACTTATGGCGTTGTGCGAGAGCGTTAACGGAGAAGCGATTTCACGCGCGTTTGCTTGAAATGCAACGTTACTTGCGGCGCGGCGGTGCCCGCAGTCAGCATTGATCGCAGCGTCACACGCCCTGCGTCTTCGTAAACATCATTAACTTAATATTTTAAACTCATTATTATATTCATTCACGTAGCAAAACACATCCGTCTTGGTACTTTCATTTCAGCTGCATCCAATTGCCTTTTATTTATGCCTTTTGTGGCCCAACATGCATAAGTATATGCAGGAGTCGCGGGCTGTTTCCGTGATCTGCCACCATTTTATCCATCCAGTGCTACATTTATACTTAACAGTCCGATCTATTTCGCAATCGCTTTGTATACAGGGTGAATTTTCCAAGTGGGCGGGGATGGCCAAATAAGAAACTATGAGGAATAGCGAAATTAATGAATATGACATACTTTAATACTCGTACAGGGTACATTTTTCAAGTGGGCGTGGATGGCCAAATCCGAAACTGTGAAAAATGCTCAAATGAGTCTCTAGCCCGATTTTGATGAAAACTAAAACTGCATCATTGGATTTTTGAAAAATATGGCGTCGGGCGCCCCCCGGTGCGTCTCCGGCGGCGGCTGGGACGTGAGGTTCTCTCTCTCACACGTTCCGCCACCTCCTTCGGTAGCGTGACAGCTTCGCAGAAGGAGGTGTCGGCTTCCCATTCCGTCTCGCTCCGGACCATGGATTGAACCAAGACCGGACGCGAGAGGTCGCCGCCGCCGATCCCCGCTACGAGGACAAGGCGGTGCTCTGCTCACGCGGGGCAGATCTCCACCGTGTGCTCCACCGTGTCCTCCGGTCGATCCTCACAATGGTAGCACCCGGTTGTTTCCTCCTGCCCGATTCGGTGCAGGAACCTCCTGAAAGGAGGGAGGGGGAGGGCGGGGATTCCCGGAGGGGGTGAATTGTCGCGGTCAGAATCAGGAGCGTGGTTGCCTTCACCTCACCTGGGTACTTTACTTGACGGCGACTATTCGCGGGTGGCGGTGGCGGTGGATCTCCGCCTGGGCTGCGATGTCTGTGAACCTCATATATGCATCTGCGGGTCCAGAGTGTAGGCCAACGGCCACTACGCGTTAAGTTGCTGTCGTTGCTCAGGGAGGTTTCCGCGGCACCATGCTCTCATCGACATTGTCCGGAGAGCGCTGGTTGACGCCAATATCCCTTGTGTCCTGGAACCGCCGGGTCTTTGTCGTTTGGATGACAAAAGACCGGATGGCCTGACTTTAGTATCCTGGCAAAAGGGTAAGTCGCATGCCGCCAGCCATCTCCCTCGCACTGTCGGGTCACCCAGTGCCACGGCTGAATCAGCCGCTCTCATAAAGCGGGCCAAATATGCAGCTTTAGAGCCGAAGTATTATTTTGTCCCACTGGCTATGGAAACCATTGGTTGCCAGTTGATCGGCCGGCGACTTAGAGATAGGAGCGGTGACCCACGCTCTGGTTCTTTCTTGGTACAGAGGCTAGCCCTGGCAATTCAGCGCGGAAACGCTGCAAGTGTCATGGGCTCCTTTGCGCCGCCAACGTCTAGGGACTGTGGATTTCCTGAGACTTAAGGTTTATTTTATAAACGGTTTTAAGATAAATTAGCCAATGTACACTTTAATATACCTAAGAGTAAACTTTAACACAAATTACTAAAAAGAAAAAAAAAAGATACTTATTGTATAAAGTCAGCGCTCTCACGCGTCATTGTAATCAAAGGAATTGACATATCTTGCCTCAGCTATTTTCTTAGCGGGGCATTCTAGATCGCCTGTTTTGAGGTTGCTCGGTTTTTTAAAACGCATGCATGTTGCACACTGTGACAGTTCGGCATTTCTATTGCACTCATTAGACTGATGACCTTGTTGTCCACAATGTCCACAAGTATAGGTAGCCTCCAGAAAAGTCTTTGCAGCATGTCCATACTATTGACATTTAAAACACCCTGGTCACAAGTGTAAAGTCCCTCATTGGGCTGTTTTTGGTTTGTCATATGCCAATACTTCGATTCCTGGCCGGGAATATAGATTTTTTCAAAAATCCAATTATGCAGTTTTAGTTTTCATCAAAATCGGGCTAGAGACTCATTTGAACATTTTTCACAGTTTCGGATTTGGCCATCCACGCCCACTTGAAAAAATTACCCTGTATGAGTATTAAAGTATGTCATAAAAAGTTATTGTTATAAATAGGTGTTTAGGTGTGGAATTAATATACTTTAGTCAAATAAGATCACAATAGTTTTATTTGCACGACCATGACAAGAGAGATAAAAAAGAACACGGTAAAAGTGAAAGACACATAAGTACCAAAAACAATCATCATAGAGTCGATAAAGAAGTTTCGTTCACAAAGTCCAACACTACCCCTTGAACTAAACATATGCATCAATTTTAATTAAATCACAACACTCTACCCCTTAAACTTTTGTCTTAGATAAAAACAAACGTTACTCATATAAATGTAACATCTAACATCTTAAATAATATTTTTTTGTTTTAAGAAATGTTACATCACATAGTAATAAATAAGAATAAGGGCGCGTTCCCACTATGTCGTGACGATTTATTTATCGTTGGATATTATTATGGAAAAGTCATGGGCGACAGTTAATCGTGTCGTACTATATGTGAACACCTCCATTTAAATACACAAGCCACGACGCTTAAAACGACACGACAATCTGTCGTCACGACATAATGGGAACGCGCCCTAACAATATTACACTGTTATAAGATGTACAATGTATAAAATTATTAAACCGATAAAAGAGACAAAGAGAACTTAACATGTTTCTCTTTAGTTAACGGTTTAGTAAGCAAGTCAGCTACCATGTCACCAGTAGGCATATAACAGATATCAATAAATTTATTATTTACAATATCCCTTATAAAATGATGTCTAATATCTATATGTTTGGTACGGGCATGAAACATTGAATTAGAGCATAGTTTTTGTGCTGACTGATTATCATTGTACAAATTTATCTTACAATTAACTTGAAGGCATTCAATCAAAAAAGTACCTAAAAACAACGCTTCTTTGCAAGCATCTGAAATAGCAATGTATTCTGCTTCAGTACTTGAGAGAGCCACAGTCCTCTGCTTACGGCTTTCCCAAGATATAACAGAATCGCCTAATTTAAATATATATCCTGTGTATGACCGACGATCTACCTCATTAGATGCCCAATCAGCATCTGTGTAGCCATTTATGATCAATCCGCCCTTAACATACTTAAGAAAGTAATGACTTGTACCTTTGAGGTATCGCAAGACCCTTTTCGCCGCTTTCCAATGAGTTTCATCGAAACATTAATTAAATTGGCTCAAAAAACTTACAGCATGCGAGATGTCTGGGCTGGAACACACCGAAATATACATTAAGCAACCTATGAGATTTCTGTAGTCGAGACGAGTATCCTTGACTTAACTTTTCTTTATTTTCGATCCAGCTTCCATAGGGGTTGGAGACGGCTTGCATTCAGTCATATTAAATTTACGTAGAACAGTTTCAATGTAATGTGACTGATTTAAAGTAATCGATTCTTTATTCCTGCGTACGCACATGCCCAATATTTGATGAGCTGGTCCCAAATCTTTCATCTCAAACTCTGACATGAGTTTTTCTTTCACCATATCTCTTTCTCTCTGGATATCGATGAAGAGAATAACATTATGTCGTCGACATAAAGGGCAATTATAACCATTTCCCTCTTTTGTCCTTTATAATAGACACATGGTTCTGAAGGCATTCTATTGAAATGGAGTTTATTTATTAACACTCCGTTAATTTTTTCATACCATGATTTTGCAGCCTCTTTTAATCCATAAACGGCTTTATCCAACTTATACACCTTATGTTCTTGTCCTTTCTTAACAAATCCTTCTGGTTGTTCCATTAGCACATGCTCTTTTAGATCACCGTTCAAAAAAGCTGTTTTGACGTCTAGGTGATTTATTTCCAGATCATATTCTGCAGCTAGTGCTAACAACAAACGGATAGTAGAGTAACGGACAACAGGTGAAAAAGTTTCATAGTAGTCAATGCCATACCTTTGAGTAAATCCTTTACAACCAGCCGTGCCTTGTATTTTAGGAGACTTCCATCTAAGTTCCTTTTTCTTTTAAAGATCCATTTGCATTTTACTGCTTTGTGATCTTTAGGTAGATCCACAAGGTGCCAGACTTTATTGGTATTAAAGGATTTATACTCATCTTCCATGGCTTCCTTCCATTCTTTAGCTTCATTGCCACCAAGTGCCTCCTTAACAGTCTCCGGGTCTCCAAGATCCCTGTATTGCTGAGCTACCAGTTGTGCAGATAGATTTTCCTCTACAGCATCAGTGAAGTCTGTAATTGTCGAGTCTTCACTTGAACTCCCTGGAATATAGGTTTCATCCGATGAGTTATCTGCTTCAGATGAACTACCACTGTCATTGATACTAAATATTGTGTCCCTGTTCCTATTTCTGACATCAGAATTACAATTTTCAGAGACATCCTGTGCACTTTCATTCCCAGTGTTGTCGCCTGCCCTACATGTCGGTTCTGTACGAGAAACAACATGAACCAGATGTTTAGTATCATCATCTGACAGATCCTTCTTCCAAAAAAAATCTTCTAAAAACCTCACATGGTGTGCTTTAATGTAATGCCCAAGGTTCTCAGGATCCATAAGTTTATAACCCTTTGTATCGTTACAGTAACCGACAAATATATATTTCTTTGCCTTCGAATCGAGTTTCTTGTGATTTGAAGTCAAAGCATAAGTCAAGCAACCAAATGTACGAAGGTGACTTACATCGGTCTTTGTATTAGTCCATTTCTCCAGTGGTGTCATGCCCATGACAGCTTTTGTAGGTGAGCGGTTCTTCAGATACACTGAAGTGTTTACGGCCTCTGCCCAAAAACGTTTGTCAAGACCAGCATCTTCTAGCATACAGCGAGCTTTGTCCATGATGGTACGATTTGCTCTTTCTGCCACACCATTCTGTTGACTACAATGCGGGACAGTCGTTTGGTGCTGGATTCCTTGCAGCTGCAGAAACTCCTGAAAATGTTTATTGATATATTCACCACCATTGTCACTACGAATAGTTTTTATTTTCTTATCAGTTTCATTTTCAACAAGCTTTTTAAATATTTTTAATTTTTCAAAAACTTCACCTTTTGTTTTTAAAAAATAAACAAATGTTTTTCTTGAACAGTCGTCAATGAAAGTAAGAAAATAACAAGCACCACCAAATGACTTCTCTTGCATTGGACCACATAAATCTGTATGTATTAAACCTAAAATCTCCTTAGACCTACTGTGAGAAACTTTTGGAAAAGGTAATTTTGTAAGTTTTCCTTTAATACAGGCAATACATGATTGAAAACAAGTACTATCATAATTCATACCAATGACCATACCTTGTCTCATGACATTCATGCTCCTAGAGTTGAGGTGCCCCAGCCTGCGATGCCATACTTCCTGTGACACCAAGCTGCTTCTGCTGCTGCTGCTTCGACATCAGCTCTACTGCTATTCCCTATAGAATCTAATTGAAAAATACCATTCACATAACTAGCAGTAGCAATGGTTTCATGCCCGTCCATTATCCTACAGGTTTTAGAATTAAAATTGACTTTATAACCTTTTCTTGTTAACTCACTGACTGATAAAAGGTTAGTTGACAGTTGAGGAACCAAATAAACATTAGTTATTGTTGTAAAACCGCTGTCTAACTCAATTCTAACTTTACCTAATCCTGCAGTACATAATTGTTCACCATTTGCAATGTTCACAGAGAGTTTTTTTGATTGATTTCAACTCTGACATAATACTCTTGTTGTTGCACATATGGTTGGTTGCACCAGAGTCCACATACCAGACATTATTCTTGAGATTAACCGACAATGCTGACAATAACACCTTCTTCTTGTCCTTGACATTACTCACTGGAGTCGTAGAAGCAGCAGCATTCTTAGGGCAATTCTTCTTTGTGTGTCCTGGCTTCTTACATCGATAACATTTCATCTTCTTGGTAGTAGACAAAGCCGATGCAGACTCTGATTTCTCATCTCTCCTATGAAACTCTTGTAATAACTTGTTTTTTACAGTGTCACTGACAAGTTTGTCACTTGTGTTCTCTAACGCCATGATGAGCGGGTCGTAATCTGGTGTGAGTCCGCTCAACATGATGACAGCTATGAAGTCATCGTCTAGTGGAGAACCTATGTCATGCAATTGTTGTGAAATATCCGTTATTTTCGTAATGTAAGCCTCCATGTTACAAGCATTCTCTTCGAGGTTAGTTCCAAAAAGCAACCGCAGTAATCCTAAGCGTCTGCACAGACCCTTGTCCTCATACGCCTTTTGTAGATTTGTCCTGGCTTCATAAGCTGATTTTGCGTTACGCACAAGCGAGAAAGCATTGGGATGTACAGAAAGACAAATTTTTGCAAGCGCGCGCTGATTTTTTCTTACATCTTTGCTTCCGTCGGTGGACTCGATACATTCGAGTAGGTCTTCGTGCATTAGGAGCATTTTCATTGAAAATTTCCAATTATTATAGTTTTCCGCCCCCTTCAGCCTTTCTATAGGAATTCCAGTGTGGTTGGCTTCGCTGGTCATGTTTTTCTTCTAATATTGTCACCAAAGAAAAAAAAACACGTGCCGATCGATTTTTTGTATTTTGCTTATTTTCTTACGAAAAATAACTTTCCTTATTTGAGTAGGTGCCTGGGCCCATAACCTGTTATAAATAGGTGTGGAAGGATAGGTATGGTGTGGGTTTAGGTGTGGAATTAATATACTTTAGTGAAATAAGATCACAATAGTTTTATTTGCACGACCATGACAAGAGAGATAAAAAAGAACACGGTAAAAGTGAAAGACACATAAGTACCAAAAACAATCATCATAGAGTCGATAAAGAGGTTTCGTTCACAAAGTCCAACAGTTATATTTTTGAACGGTTGGCAGTTTATGTGTTTTGCCATATAAATAATTGTAATCATGTTTTTTTTTTCCAGAAGATGTCGTGGAAAATAGGGGAGGCACACCGAAGATCAATTGGGGGCACCCAAAATGACACAAATATTCTTCTAATCCTCAAAGCAATTAGTTAATTATTAGGTAATACAATCATTGCTTAGTAACATTTTTGAGTGATGAATGTTGCTGGATGTATAGAGAGAAGAAGTTCAAGGAAAAGATGGATGGATTTGGTGAGGATAAGAAAGAAAAAGGAGTAAATGGTACCATGGTGTACTGTACCCAAGTATTCTTTAGAGACAACTTCAGAAAAATGATGATGCTAGACACCAATGAGGTTATAACATCATTGCTAAACACAGTAACATTTTTGACTTTAATTTACAATTATTACGTATTCAATTGTCATATGATTATTTTTTGATATTATTACTATTGTACATACTTTAATTATATATAGCTTTACTCTTTGGCATTTGGAATAAAAATAATCTCCCACATAGTTTTTTTTTATCTTGTATCACGATAGTCACAATACGTTTTCTTTCGTAGAGGCTGCATGTTCCAACTGTCAGGGTCATTTAAGTCATGCAGAGAAAAAGGTGGCAGGTTGATAGCAGTATTAAGTTACTTTTAGAGGATTCCTCTATCTGGCAGAATCTTGATGCTCCGTTTGTTTACCGAAAAAAATTTAGACCTTAGTACTATCAATGTGGGCTATCGTTTTTGAGCTCACCAGATGGCGCCACTGTCGCGTAAGGTTATATCAATAATTCTATTTAATACTTTACAGTACCAATAACTTCATTAAAAGTTTATTTTATTGCGGATAACAACATAGTGTAAACTTCAAATTTTATTTACAATATTCTCCTAAAATTAGCAAGCATGAAACATTTAAAAATCATTTTACCTCAACGTACTAACCAATAAGATCCTTAGTTGCTACTTAAAATCTTCAAGTCTTAACTAATCAGGAATAGCACAATCTAGACCACAATCGTGAATATTAGTAAAAATACGTGATAAAAAAGCACGCAACGCGTGAACTTTCTATGACATCTGACATTTCGGTGACTTCGCGCTACACTAGCGCCTCTAGCGGCCGCTAGCGGCGAATTCACACGCGGTAGCCCTCATTCAACATGGCCAGAACCAACAACATTTATAACGCGAGCAACTGAAATTACATTTAAAACTTCCTATTAATAGATGCGGTTTAGTTATCGAGATTGACTTGTTGAAGATACAAAACTTGTAGAAATAAAATGTCCATATTCCGCTAGGGGCAAAAGTATTGATGATGCTACTAAGGGGAAAAAAATACTTTCTGGAAAATAGATCAAAGGAGGTCAATGTATATTTAAATAAAAACCACAAATGGTATTTCCAAGCACAAGGTCAAATTCATATCACGCAAAGAATATTAAGCATATTTGCAGTTTGCACGGATGTCGACAATGATGTTATATAATACTAACCTCATTGGATGTGGATATGAAAATAGAAACAATAGAGGAAGACAAAACATTTTGGACTGTGATGGAAAATAAATTAAAAATGTTGTACTTCATCTTTTTTCTACCGGAAATAATCGACTCAAGATTGGACAGAGACAAAGAGCCCGAATACATCTTAGAAGCAACCAATGCACGGATAAAGACAAGCGAAACATTTTGGATGAAAAATTGACAAATGTGCTTCGGCAAGCACGTTAAGCGGTTGGTCCCGGCTGTCGTACTACAGGTAGTCAGTGGCCTGAAAGTCTGACAACCAGTCTTACCAGAGAGTATCATGGTATCTTACGCAGTACTAACTGAGTTGTGGAGGTCATGTAGGCAGTCGCTCCATGTAAAATATTGATATCCAGCTGCATGCGATTACACTGGAAACCGACTCCGACAAAGTTGGGAAAAGGCTAGGCAGATGATGATGTTTTTTAGTTACGTATACTTGGATTATATATTCACTTACAATCCACATGATGCCTTATTTGAGTTACCAAGTTTTGTTTTTCAACAGCCATGCACGTGTGCAAGTGGAGCTGTATGCGTGACTCGCACACGGCGAGTGCATGAATTTAAATACTGAAAATAGTGCTTACCGCTTTTGTTCGGTACAGTCTTAAGACCAGCAGGCCTACCATGATCTAATTAAAAACTATTCAAAAGCAAGACATTTCAGTTTAGGTTCCTAAACTGTATCGCTTCAAATCGTACCATGACATCCAATTCGCTCAGCGGCACTTGGATCGCTAAAAGTGAATGAAAGATCGCAATTTGTGGCTGAACCGCGTTTGAAACGTTTTTGGTGAAAAAGAGATAACGCTATTATGATCGAATAACTTTGTTTCGCTCACATTTTAGTGTCAGACACGCTCAGAAGCAAGTAATGTTATAATTGTTTTTAACTCGGTATCATTACTTAAAGTAAAAAAGACACTCAACAGTTGTTTTTAAGATTCCACGTTAATGCGGCAACTATTGTTAAAATAATTCGTAATCAAAGTAGATATTTATATACCTTTTGCTGTTTATTATAAGAAAGAAATATTTTTATTTCGAGGTAATAAAACAAATTATGTTTAATGTTTCGAACGTACCAGAGTAAAAAAAGTTGTGTGGGTTGTCGGTTAAAAAGGCATGTAAAATAGGTATTTTAGACTTTAGAAGAAAGATTAAAGTACACTTACACTGGTTTTTGTAAAATTCCACTATGTTAGCACTAAAACTTTATTTTGGTCAATAATTCACCAAACGTTTCAGTTTAGGTTAGAGAAATAGTAACTTTTATTGAATCGTTTATTTTGACAGTTGAGCGTTTCAGTTGAGCTGCTCCATGGACGTCATGGTACCAAACAAGTACAAAATTGAATGAATGAAACCAAAACTTGCGACTCAGTTTAGGAAAATCGCTGTCAGATGGCATGGCCTATACTGAACCGATAAACTAAATCGATAAAATGGATCGCGTTAAGAGCTCGTGGTAGGCATCCTGTGACGTATATGTATAATGCTGTGCCTGTGACTTCAGCAAAAAAAGACCAAAGACAATAAATCAAAATCTTTGTAATCGAACAACCATAGAGCATCATATATATGCGAATGACGTAAATGTCAAAATTAAACGTGATTTGATTTAATTAAATATACAACAGAAAAATAAGCGTATTTTAGCGACAGTGGATATAGTACCTATGAGTAAGTTAAAAGTACCAGCCAATGAAGAACCAAAACCAAATTTGTGTCCGAGTGCCTTCACGCTCACTTTTGCGGTAGAAGTAGTTGGACTTGATGTTTGGCACGATTGCGATGATGGATGGCTTGACCTCGGGCAGCCACTTCAAGGGGTTAATCTATCTTACGAATTGTATCCAGGACAGACCTTCGCAGTAAATGTGATGATATGGCCGCACGTTGCAAAGGTAACGGCGGCATTTACGTTACAGTTGATAGTTCAAAATAATGCGTTTGGTGGGTCGGCCCTACTGCCATTACTCTATTCTACTTTGATTCGATTATTACCTAATACCATGTTTTTTTTTGGATAAGTTTAAGAACCGATAGATTCTAAAAATAAAATATCACTTGACCATTGATTTTTCTGTTACTGATTCATGGTTTTAGTTATTAGAGTTGTTGTTCAAAATATTAAAAGCACGTAAAGAAATAAAGTAATTCATGTTCATTAGCTAATAAATAAAATGAGAAATTCATGGTAGTGAAAATATTTTTCGAACGAGATACCCTTCTTTCATTCTATCTTTCTCCTTCTACCGTTCATAACTGAAATTCTCGTAAGTATTGATTAATATCCAGGATTGTGTTCATGACCCCTCAGGTACTCTGTGGGACCAACTACGGTTGGGTTCGAACTTGGCAGTTTCTAGAAAGAAGATGGCTGTCGTTCTCGATACGTCACGCGTTTCCTGTAAGGGTGTTGGAGCTGCGCAAATTCGAGGCAAAAGTTACCCCATGTTCAGCATCCGGAGTTACTAATAATAAGTATATTTTGTTTTATGTTGTAGAAATAAACATCCAAAAAGTCTGCCGGAAAGTAACTATGTCTCAGTGTTTTTTCTACATTCTCTCTATTTAAAACTACATTCTAAATTCTTTCCTGTCTAAGTTACCCAATTTAAAAACTACTGCTTTGTTTTCTCACTTTTCTCCAGACCTACCGATCTATATCTGCCTCCTTTGAAATTCGGCGAACGGCGGCAGTTTGCCAACGTGGTAGAGGGGGAGTGTCCTCTATGGAAGTATACCGAAGACATGATATGGTCTCTCGTTGTGGGTGTAATTCCGACCTCAGTTTTGGATGGACCATTTAATACACCGTATCCAGTTAAAGGTTAATCTTTATAATTCTGCTTCATTGTGAACTTACTCCGAACCTTTAATTTACGTGTTGGCAATTGTTTCACGAAAACGTGCGTGTTTTAACCCAAGTTATGCCCGCGTAGCATGATCACCGTAGAAACGGGTTTTGTCGACGAAGAATCGAAAAAAATGACAGATTGTGGAAAGATTTCTATCGTCGCAAGCATGGCGATGTTAGAAATTAATGACAAGACATGTCAAGTTGTAAAGAAAGAGCTTTGTCGATACTTGGTACAATAGAGATAGTATTGCTATGTTACGCGAGCTGGTCTACTTGTATGCAAAGTTGCCCTTCGAATGCGCACCCTATTATTATTGCACGTTCTGCAAATTTTTGCGGGCGATCCTTACGCATTCTGAATCAAAGCTGCGAAATTAAAACTATAAAGTTTTGCATAACATTGTACTAAACTTTGCACTTCTACGATGTTATTTTTTATGGTAAAACTGTGATAGCTACCACAGTTTAATTGTTACATCTCGTTGTCCAAATATAATTATATTAACATGAATAAATAATAAAAATATTAAAAAATGTAAAGAATATGTAAAATAAATAAATAATACAATATCTCACCTTCTTTACATGGATGATCTGAAACTCTTTGCCGCCAACAATTGATGAAAAAATGATTGAATGATTTGCAATTGATGAAGCTATTGAAGGTATCAGATACTTTCAGTAGCGCTATCAGGATGGAATTTGGTGTGGACAGATGTGCATGTGAAGCGAGGAGAGATTATGGAATCCGTGGGAACTCAACTCTAGGATTTCATACTCTTTTGATCTCTATCCTCAATAGAAACCTACAAGTATTTGAGTATGACGGAAGCATTAGGTATCAATATTTCCTTCATGAAACAATCATTGAGGGACCGCTTCTTGCGCCTGCATGAATGGCGCGTGGAGGCACTACGCCGGCGGGTAACTCCGCTGCCGCGGCAAATCGTCGCTCAGCGGACAGACCGGCGCGATCTCATGGCGACATGGAGAGAGCGACTGTCGCCTGACCCCGTGCAGGGCACTCCACAATAGTGGCGATAAGTCCCCTCTTTGAGGAGTGGCTAGAGAGGCGCCACGGCGCCCACACCTTCCGCCTGACGCAGGTCCTCACCGGACACGGTTGTTTCGGGAGGTTCCTGCACCGAATCGGGCGGGAGGAAACGCCCGAGTGCTACCATTGTGAGGATCGACCGGAGGACACGGTGAAGCACACGGTGGAGATCTGCGCGGGCAAAGCATCGCCGTGTCCTCGTAGCGGCTATCGGCGGCGGCGACCTCTCGCGTCCGGCCTTGGTTCAATCCATGGTCCGGAGCGAGACGGAATGGGACGCCGTCACCTCCTTCTGCGAAGCAGTCATGTTAGCGAAGGAGGTGGCGGAACGTGAGAGGGAGAGAACCTCACGTCCCAGACGCCGCGGCCCTGGAACACAAAGGGCAAAGGAAGGAACATGGATGGGTTTTAGTCAGTAAAAGTCTGACACTCCCTCCTGCTCAGCCCAGAGCGGGAGGAGCTATTTGATGATTTCCCATCCGAAAATAAAGGGAGCGCTTCTTTGGCCGTCTGAATAAGGTACTTGGCAATCTTTTGCTAGGCAGAAACAAGGTGCGCGCCTTCAGCGGTTGGGTCATCGGTCGGTTTTAATGTATTTTTTTGGCATACTAAAGTGGTCTCAGACGGAATTTGATGCCCTGCATAGGAGGGTCCGCGCACTGCTGACCGCCAATCAGATGCATCACCCGCGGTCGTCGGTGATAAGACTGTATATCCCACGGAAGTGCGGGAGTCGTGGCTTCTTAAATGCGAAGACCCTGCACAACCGAGAGGAATGCAGTCTTAGGGAATACTTCCTAGAAGCCGACGTGAGGTTGCACCGAAATGTGGTTTCAGTGGACAAGGGCCTTACCCCGCTTTCCCTGGCTAACTAGAACTGGCGCAAGTCAGACACTAATGACCGCAGGGAGTTAAGGCTGAGCATGGAGCTTCACGGACTTTTTTAACGGGCCCTACATGGGCCCGATGTAGACTTTTTAGCGTCCGTATCCTGGCTGCGTTTCGGTGACCTCTTCGGGGAAATCAAAGGGTTTGTTTGTGGACGAAGTTATGATGACGAATAACTACCGAAAATACATTGTGGAGGATGGCACGGTTGACATATGTTGTGTATGCCACTGTCTGGGAGAATCGATCCGACACATTATTTATGGGTGTTCTCGCCTGGCTAACGGAGACTACTTGCATAGACATAATCTCTTTGCCAGGATTATCCACCAGCAACTTGCTTTGAAGTACAACCTTGTGGAATCAGAAGTGGCATACAATAAGTATGCACCCGACCCTGTTCGCGATAATGGTCGACCTATCGTCACTTAAAGGACTATTGTTGCTAATAAGCCTGACATTGTGGTGATAGATCAATTAGAGCGTCGCGCAATGATTTTTGATATTACGGTCAAGCACGACGAGAACCTCGTAAAAGCAGAGAAAGTTAAGCAATCTATATCATATAATCTAAATCTATTAGCTTGTAACTAAACATAAAATTATTGCAGGAAAGTGTTTGCGTCAGTCGAATAATGAACTAGTTTACAAAAACGCAATCATTGGTACATTACAGATATAAGACATCAAGATGCAGCACTTTGCCAAGTACGGGATGTGATCTTGAGACCTATAAAAGAACACGTAGAAGCGGTACAAGAAACAAGGAAACGCAGAAGTACAATTACTGTTAAGCCAATACAAATAGAAGTTGAAAATGAAAAACAAGAAATCAAGTTATCCGGAGATTGGATCTTAGCTGGTAAAAGTTTATATTATGTACTGCGTAAATAGAATAAGTACTACGAAAAACCTACGTATTAAGTAAATTAATCAAGTAACACTGACCACAAAGTTACTGCTGGGAACTGGGAAGTGCTTTTATCGTTGTTTACTGTAGTGCACAATGTAATGCACGCAAAACATTGTGCTTATGAGTGCATGCAACAGTACATGGGTCATTGGGTAATTGAAGTACTAAGTTACTACATTTAAAACTTGTATACGTAAAAAAACGGGTGGAACGTTGAACTTCAATATTTGTGTATTAACCACTATGCACGACAGAATTTTGACACATGACACATCAGCTGAATCGGCGGGGTGATGCGCATTGTCAAGAAATTCAAGAATTTTCGTGAACTTTCAGCATTCGATTTTATAATGAAAAATATGTCGCGGCAGCTGTTTCATACGATAAGTTTGTGGTTAATATCTCCAAAAACGTGTTGATGTCGGTAAAATGGCGTCAGTCTATTGCCAAATATGTGTAAATTACATACCACTACACCCTTCCAAAAATAGGTAACTTAGATGCGCTTGAAATAATGTACATGGACAAGTTTCTCGTTTGCTAAAAAAACTCGAAAGGGCAAAATAAAGACAGTAACATTCTATCTGCGTTCTTATTTTTACCATTATTCATACAAAATTTCATAAAAAAACACGTTCCAAGTCTTGACAAATATTACTAAAACCTCTTAGTGCTGACCGTAAACCCAAGATTCAACATTCGATTAAAAAGTTGCAGTCAGCCTAATCGATTACTCGCAATGAAATCAAGTTTGGAAAAAAAAAGTTGAAACGGAATAAAAACTCCTTGGTATAATTTCAAATAATTATATCATTTTAAAATTAACATTTATGCTATCTTTTAGAATAATCTTATTTAGTAATTATTCGATGCTTTTGGCTGATTTCAAGAGAAGGAGAATAAATCTCCTCTCCTCCTCTATTCTATACTAATATTATAAAGAGGTAAAGTTTGTGAGTTTGTAGGGGTTAAACTCTGCATCTGCTGAACCGATTTTGAAAATTCTTTCACTAATAGGTAGCTACATTATCCGCGAGTGCCCTAGGCTATATTTACAATGTGCCCGTGGGATAATTTTCGACCAAAACGCTAGCGAAACCGCAGGCAACAGCTAGTAAATAGACAGACGGACAGATCGACAGACTGACTGACAGACAGATTGACAGACTGACGGACCGACTGACAGACAGACTGGTAGTAGCGGTGGGCGCCGCGCCGGCGCGGCGGCACCGCGCCGCGTTTTGGGCGCCGCGCGCCGCCGCCGCCGATCATTTGAAATTTGGCGCCGATTGAGGCGGGCGGCGCCGAGGGCCCAGGCCGCTGTGAACCCGCGCCCGCGCGGTACGCGCTACCGCCAGTCGTCACGGCACTTTCGCGCTAGTTGCCACGTACGCTCTTGACTTGGAACCTGACTGACTTTGACTCGAAAATGAACCAACTGGTGACGATGATGACGTTTTATAGAATTTTCAAACGTTCAATACTGAGTTTGGCGATATAAATCACTTGCAAAGCATTAAAACTGCAATGCCGACCCGTTGGCATAGTGTGCTAAGCATGTTAGAGAGCTTGGTGCATTGTTGCAATAGGAATCCAGTAAACATCATACTCACAAAGATTGGCCAGGAAGACTTGAAACTAATACAATTAGAATGGAACCTGCTGGAAGACCTTACTATATTTCTTCGAAAGTTTCGCGAAGCTGTCGGAAGTTTTATGTGCGCAAAAGTCTGTTTCTGTTAATTTCTTGCTCTTGTGTTTCGCTCTGAATTAAAAGAGATTTTATATTCGATCTCAGACGAAGAAAGAGTCACAATGATATCGCTTAAAAATAGAATACCAAAGAAATTTCATCACAGATTTCTTTTGACCAAAAACGTAGTAGTGGCATCTCTTTTAGATCCCTGTTTTCAGAATTGAAAGAAATCGATTCTTATGTAGAAGAAAGAAATACCAATCGTGTGGCTTTTATGGCAGATTGCATCAATGAACATGTAAATACTTCCCGTGATCTTACAGAGCATCCTATCAGATCCAAGGTCCTCTTCGACTCAATCTTTGCTGACAAAATTATATAAGAAGCATAGTAGTTTCAGCGACATTGAAGAGGTAACGCGAACAGATTTTTCTTTTCGAGATGCTGGAAATACCTAGCTTCGGTCTACCCCAAAGAAGTGGAGATTTTGAACGGAGATGTGCTTGCCTATTGGCGAGAGAAGAAAAATGTGATCCCAGGACTTGCTGCGCTTGCCAGGACTATTCTTGTAATTCCTGCTATAAGTACGCCGAGTGAACGTGTTTTTTCAATAGCAGGATTGGTTTTGAGCACTAAAAGATCGCGGTTGAGCCCTACACGCGTCAACAAAATAATTTTCATCCATGACAATTATAAATATTGTAAAATCTTTAAAATATATATTTTTCTGATTTTAATGTTTATTTCCTTCCTTTGATCGCTTTATAATATAACACTTAAACCAGAAATGGTTCTTTTTTTTTTAAACACCCGCGCCGCGGCGTGGCGCTGCCGCGCCGACCAGTTCCACCAGGCGCGCCGCCGCCGGCAAATTTTTGGTCGGCGCCCACTTCTAACTGGTAGACAGACTGACCGACAGACTGGTAGACAGACTGACCGACAGATCGAGAGATAGACAGATAGACAGACTGGCAGACTGATTAAAAGACAGACTGACAGACAGGCCCACAGACAGACTGATCAACAGCCTGACAGACAGACTGACTGCAGACAGGCAGACTGATAGACAGACTGAAAGACAGACTGACAGACGGACAGGTCGACAGACTGACATACAGACTGGCAGACAGATTGACTGGCAGACTGGTTGAAAGACAGACTGACCGACAGACAGACTGGTAGACAGACTGACCGACAGACCGGTAGACAGGCTGACCGACAGACTGACAGACGGACGGGTCGACAGACTGACTGACAAACAGATTGACAGACAGATTGATAGACAGACTGATCGACTGACTGACAGACAGACTGACAGATTGACAGACCGATTGATACACAGACTGATCGACAGACTGACAGACAGACTGGTATACAGGCTGGCCGACAGACCGGTAGACATACTGACCGACAGACCGGTAGACAGACTCACCGACCGACTGGTAGACAGACTGACCGAAATACTGACAGACAGAATGGTAGAGAGACTGACCGACAGACTGGTAGACAGACTGACAGATCGAGAGATAGACTGACCGACAGACTGACAGACAGACTGACAGACTGATTTATTCACAGACTGATCGACAGACTGACCGACAGACTGGTATACAGACTGGCCGACAGACCGGTAGACAGACTGACCGACAGACCGGTAGACAGACTGACTGACAGACAGACAGATTGACAGACCGATTGATACACAGACTGATCGACAGACTGACAGACAGACTGGTATACAGACTGGCCGACAGACCGGTAGACATACTGACCGACAGACCGGTAGACAGACTGACTGACAGACTGACAGACGGACGGGTCGACAGACTGACAGACCGACCGTTTGACAAACGGATTGATAGACGGACTGATCGACAGACTGACAGACAGACTGGTAGACAGACTCACCGACCGATTGATACCCAGACTGATCGACAGACTGACAGACAGACTGGTGTACAGACTGACTGACAGTCCGGTTGACAAACGGATTGATAGACGGACTGATCGGCAGACTGACAGACAGACTGGTATACAGACTGGCCGACAGACCGGTAGACAGACGGATTGATAGACGGACTGATCGGCAGACTGACCGACGGACTGGTAGACAGACAGACTGGCAGATCGAGAGACAGACTGACCGACAGACTGACAGACAGACAGACAGATTGACAGACCGATTGATACACAGACTGATCGACAGACTGACAGACAGACTGGTATACAGACTGGCCGACAGACCGGTAGACAGACTGACCGACAGACCGGTAGACAGACTGACTGACAGACTGACAGACGGACGGGTAGACAGACTGACTGACAGATCGAGAGACAGACTGACCGACAGACTGACAGACAGACTGACAGATTGACAGACAGATTGATACACAGACTGAGCGACAGACTGACAGACAGACTGGTATACAGACTGGCCGACAGACCGGTACACAGACTGACCGACAGCCCTGTAGACAGACTGACTGACAGACTTACAGACGGACGGGTCGACAGACAGACTGATAGACGGACGGGTCGACAGACTGACTGACAGACAGATTAACAAACGGATTGATAGACAGACTTATCGACAGACTGGCAGACAGACTGACTGACAGACCGGCAGACAGACTGACTGACAGACCGGTAGACAGACTGACCGAAAGACTGACAGACAGACAGACTGATCGACCGACTGACAGACAGACCAACAGACTGACTGCAGACGAGCAAACTGATACACAGATTGAAAGACAGACTGGTAGACAGACTGGCTGACAGACCGGTAGACAAACTGACCGACAGACTGGCAGACGGACGGGTAGACAGACTTACTGGCAGACAGATTGACAGACGGACTGATCGACAGACTGGTAGACAGACTGACCTACAGACTGAACTAACAGCGTGAGATTTGGCATTTACATTTACATTTACATTTTTTTTAAAACCAACCAACAGTTGGAATGCCAGTTGTTGCCATTTTATAAATTATATTTGTTGTCTTGCAACACTTTAACTGTCAATGTCAATATTTTTATGTCAGATCAACGTTCAGTTCAAAAATATAGCAACTCGATTGAAACAAGTCACAAGAAACAAGTCACGGTTTTTTATTTCCACAAAACCTCTCTCTCAATATTACAACCCACAAGCCTTAACAGAGGCCTTGCCTGGGAACCAAATAAATTTTTTTCTAAGGGCCCAAGACCTGGGTATTCTATATCCAACCACAGATAATATAATACTTCGTCCAATCGACCAAACAATAGAAAAATATTTATTTTTAAGTAATTCTACAAAAAAATACTTAAGTCTCTTTTTAAAATTTTTAGTTTTGCCGTTTACTGAAACGGCAAAACTAAAAATTTTAACAGCGGTAGCAGCGGTATCAGTATACCGCATCATTATATTATGCTATTCAGCGTTGAGTAGTGTCATCCTGAAAAGATAATCCTGGCTGAAGGATCAAATACGATTGAAATTATGTCTATTCATCCAAATTGAACGAGTATCTATACAAAGTTTCGTGTCTGGGCTATTAACCGTTGAGGAGTTCCCTCGTGAGGAGAATATCCTGGCTGCAGGATGATGTCATGGTAGAAATCATATTTATTCATCAAATATGAACGCATATAAAAAAATTCTTATCTGTGCTATTAACTGTTAAGGAGTTCCGTCATGAGAAGACGATCCTGCTTGCAGGATAAAGTCATGAAATAAATTATCTATATCTATCAAAATCAAACGCGTAGATAGAGTTTTGTGTCCGCGCTATTAACCGTTGAGGAGTTCTCTCGTGAGGAGACGATCCTGGCTGCAGGACTAAGTAATGTTTCTCATAAGAATGTATTGTCACCAGAACCAAAAGTGTGTGCAAAATTTCAGCTCAATCGGTATAGGGGAACTGGTTTGAAATTCAGTTTCAAGATTTGGCCAATACTTACTAACAAATTATGTAGATAATTTAAATACAATATAAAATTGAACAGCGAATGCATTCATAATTTAATTTTTTATAAGTATAGAATAAAAACGGCGCGAATTTAGCCATAGTTAGTCTGTGCTGTTTGTTGTGTCGGTTTTAGTACAACAATGTACGAAAAACTATTAAAATGACTATTATAAACTTAAAAAATAATTAGTGTTTATATATTGTATTTTACGCTTAAAACAAATTTATTTTAATTTCAATCTATCAATTTTTTAAATTCCTTAATTTAATTTCTCGATTTGATCGAAATTTACAAAAAAAGAATCGATTGAAATAATCGCTTCCACACATCAAGAAAAAAAAAAAAAAAATGGTCGTCAATTTCGAATATAAATTGGACTGCGTTATGTAATAACGAATTAAGCGACGAAATCGAAAAAAAAGAGTTATGAATGCAGATCGACTATAGGTATGATAAACTATGTATTCAGCTATTTTTGTGTTCAAAAATCATTCTTACGGCCTTATAATAAGGGGTTGAATCAAGCGACATTTCGAACTTTGCTAGAATTTGTGCACACATTCGTTTTGTATTAAAGAATTATGCGTCAAAGTTACAGTTACAAACAGTTTTCAAATTGCATAAACGAATTAAACACGTCCACGATGAAGATAATTCAGTTTTGCCTTTTGATTTAACCGTTTTTAAACCGCAGCATCGAATTAACCACCTAAAATGGTATTTAATTCGTTAATGCGTATCACCACACGCGCAATCTTTCATCCGTTCGTGAATGAAGCGCCAGCTTCTGGCGTTTCATTCGTTATTGCATTCTATTTTCGCGGGTTTTTGCGTACGGGACGGGGTGGGGCGGCAGCGGGTGGTCTCATTACGCATCTAACGTAATAACGGAAGGATGTTTTGTTTACTTATCCATCATTTTTGTTCATTTGTCATCCCAGAAAGCATCCGTCGCTTAAAAAGCGACGGGATATTTTCGACCAGAACAGTCAGTTTTAAGAATGACTTCGAAATGATAGGGCAGACTCTATTGGGAGTAGCGCCCAACACGCCATTTGAACCATATTATCTGCTCATAGTCTGAAAGACTGATCGCAAGATTATATAAACATAATAATAATATTAATTATTATAAGATGCTGACCAGAAGCCGAGCCAAACAACAGGCACACCCACCATCTCCGGGCTCGTCGCTCAGCTCCGCCTCGCAGCCGCCGGGACGCGCCACATCCGTGAGCATCGTGTCGCCGGTCGCTGCAGTTGCGTCGAGCTCGAGCGACGAGTTTTTCTCCCCGCCGTCGACACCACCACCACCATCGCCTCGACGACGAGCAAGAGGACGGCCACCAGCGGGCTTGGGACCTCGTGGCCAACCGGCCCCGAACAGGGTCCCCGCTGCCGGTGGAAATGTGTCGCGCATGCGATGGACTCTTTCCATAAACGAGAATGTCATGCGCGCATATATTATGGGGCTACAGAGGGAGGAAACAACCTGACCGCGTACCGTGTTCGGATGCTCTCTCTGTTTCAGGTGCTTGAGCCAGCTGTCAACGTGTCGGCGCAACGACTGTCGGATCAGGTGCGAGTCATCCAGCGTAATCGTATGTTGGATGACATCGTACTTGATCGCTTGCGGACTGAAATGCAGAGTAGCCATGTCATTGCCACGCCGTCGCAGGCTGTGGTTCCACCACAGTCTAGCATAATACCAAATCGCAATAACGACGTAAGTGATGACATGGTTACTAATGTAAGTACCCAGTGCAATGAGGAAATGAGGAGTGCTTTGGAAGGTGCGATTCGGGAATATCGGTTCATGCCAGCCGACCTTAGGCCACGCATACCTCGTTTGCCCATGCATAACAAAAATAGGGCGCTGGTGGCTGTTCTGGATTCGCAGTTGTCAAACTATTTTGATAACTGCGAAGACCTCATCGATGCTCATTCAATCCTGTATTGTACAGCTGTAGCGGCATGTCGTGTAGCTCACGTCAAATTTTCTGATGACAGAGCTACACGACCTAAGCCAGCCGTACCAGCATGGCAGTACAGGATTGAACGACGTATTGGTGGGGCCAGAGCACTCATCGGCAAACTGATCTGCTTCAGGGAGGGCAATACACGCCCTAGAGTGATGCGTTTTGTGAGGCGGGCGTTCTCGGGGACTGATATCAGTCCTCGAGACTACATGTCCCGTGTCACAGAGCGCATCGACTTCCTGAAGCAGAAAGTGTATGCATGGGCAAACCGTATTCGTAGGTATAAACGGCGGGTCGACCGATACACTCAGAATCGCACATTCCAAAGAGATGAAAGGTGGGTTTATAGGGCTTGGGAGCGACCGGACCAAGGTGTGGCTGACACGCGCCTGCCGGATGATGATGCCATGTGTTCGTTCTGGCGCAGCATCTGGTCGGTGCCTGTTAGCCATACCGAGGATGAATGGACCCGGGAGGTCGAGCGAGCGTGCGATCCAGTACAAGAAATGGGGGCAATCACCATCTGCCCCCAAGACGTAGTTCGTGCAGTCCGTCCGTTGCCTAACTGGAAATCTCCAGGGCCGGATGGGCTGCACAACTTCTGGATCAAATGGTTCACAAGGTCGCACGCTCGCCTGGCAACCCTGTTCCAGTCAGCGTTAGAGTCAGGGTCGCTGCCCGAGTTCCTGACAACAGGTATAACCCACCTGCTCCATAAATCGGGTAGTACTGCGGAGCCTAAAAATTATAGACCGATTACCTGTCTTCCGACAGTCTATAAAGTTCTTACATCCATTTTGAGAGCTAAAATTAACAAACACATTGATGATAATTCTATCATGTCCGCTTCTCAAAATGGATGTAGGAACGGGTCCCGCGGTACTAAGGAGCTACTCCTCATTGATATGGCCATTAGCCAACAGGTTCGCCGTTCCCGAAGGGATCTGTCGACATGTTGGATAGATTATAAGAAGGCCTATGACTCCGTGCCACATACATGGCTCATGAGGGTGCTAGAGTTGTATAAAGTAGATGCAACTCTGCGCACCTTCCTGATGTCGTGTATGGGACAATGGAGGACAGTCCTTCGCTATCCAGGATGTCGGCAAATCCAGAGGAATAGCGAGCCGATAAGGATAGAGCGAGGTATATTTCAGGGCGACAGTTTGAGTCCACTTTGGTTCTGCTTAGCCTTGAATCCTCTTAGCACGCTGCTGGAGGATTCAGGTCTAGGCTATCGGTTGAGGAGAGGTGGTCAAGTTGTATCTCACCTCCTTTACATGGATGACCTGAAACTCTTTGCCCCCAACGATTTGCAACTGATGGAGCTACTGAAGGTAACTGAAACTTTCAGTAGCGCCATCAGGATGGAATTTGGTGTGGACAAATGTGCGGTCATGCATGTAAAACGAGGGGAGATTATGGAATCTGTGGGTACCCAGCTCTCGGATTCCATAAATCTTAGATCCCTCTCAGCAACCGAAACCTATAAGTATTTGGGTATGTCGGAAGCGCTGGGCATCAATGTTGCTGACATGAAGCAATCGTTGAAGGAGCGCTTCTTTGGCCGCCTGAAAAAAGTATTTAATAGTCTTTTAGCAGGCGGAAATAAGGTGCGTGCCTTCAACGGTTGGGTCATGCCGGTTTTGATGTACTCTTTCGGCATACTGAAATGGACTCAAACAGAACTAGACGCCCTGGATAGGAAGATCCGTACATTGTTGACGGCATATCGAATGCATCACCCACGTTCTTCGGTTATGAGACTGTATATCCCGCGGAAGTGTGGGGGTCGAGGCTTTTTAAACGCTAAGACTCTCCACAATCGCGAGATATGCAGTCTCAGGGCATATTTCCTAGAAGCCGACGTGGGGATGCATCGAGATGTGGTCGCGGTGGACAAGGGCCTCACCCCGCTCTCCTTGGCTAAAGAGAACTGGCGCAAACCTGTAGTGCTTGACACTAACGACCGCAGGGAGGTATGGCAGAGTAAGGAGCTTCACGGACGCTTTTTCCGGGCCCTCCACGGGCCCGATGTAGACCTGTCAGCGTCCGTAGCCTGGTTACGTTCCGGGGACCTCTTCGGAGAAACCGAAGGTTTTGTCTGTGCAATTATGGATGAAGTTATGATGACGAATAACTACCGGAGATTTATTGTGAAGGACGGCACGGTTGACATATGTCGGGCATGCCACCGTCCAGGTGAATCAATCCGTCACATTATCTCTGGGTGTTCTCGTTTGTAAGATGTAGAAGTGTTACAACATTTGTTTTGTTTAAGTAAATTTTATTAAAATAACTGGATTTAATCTTATGTTCCAATTTATTTCACCCGAAAAAAATCGCAATAAAGTATCAAACGACAATAATGCCGTATAGTACGTTATTGATAAATAAAATGGTCTGAATATGGCTTAAAACACATTAACAAATTAAGCGGAAAAATGGCTATAACTACAAAACTGTATAGTTTAGCCTTATATTTTTTTAACAAATGTGAACTTATACATATTTTATATGTTCAGAATAAAAATTATACTCTTGACATATTAAATGTATGCACAGCGACCATTTTAAGTTTGAAATTTTTGAAGCTCATTTTCTCAGGATTCGTTAAATGGCGCTTAATCGGTTCTTACATAACGCAGTCCAATTGAGGAGTGGTAATGAATATTACGAGTTATTGGTCCCGCATTAGTAAGCTACTCTAAGATCAGGGCATTTTCATGTTGTTTAGAATAATTGGAATGATATTTTGTCATATTTGTTATCGAATTAATACGCGTCTGTGTGATGTAATGTGAAAAATAAAAATGTAAACACGCAAGTTTGGCGCGAAACTTCGACTTTTGATATCAAAATTCGTCATTACCACTGCTTACTTAAATTGAACCCTGGATTAATTCGTCACATAATTAAATGACAAGTTAATCATTCTCAACATACTGGAGCTTGGATGTCCGAAAACCACTATTTTCATGATTTTTAGCCTCGGCCAGCACTGCCGTCAAAATGGCGATGACCGTATTTACGCACTTGGATTTTTTAAGGGTAAATTAAGAAACTTGCGCGCTAAAGACAGAAGTTTTAATGGCGAGGACATATGAACTTTTTATCCAACTCTCTTAATTAGCGCACACTCATAGCATTTGATAAGCGGAATATTAAATATTAACTTATTTAATGAGGATGACGTATGACTTAAACGCTTGCCCCTTTAGGGGCCGGTACCAAGTCAGCGGAGGTTTGTGTGTCGCGCCCCCAAAGGTACCCGTACCGAACTTTATGGTTAAAAAAACAAACAAATCCAATACCAGAAAGAATATTTAAATTAAGGAAAGAATATATAATAATTAGTAGGACTTTGAGGTCCATTAGGAGGCTTTTAATATACAGCATGTACAAGAAAGGTGTTGTCATATTTTTAGGGGGTGGTGTAGACCATCAAACTGAACAACTTTGTCCTTGGGACCAACATAGTAATGGATCGTAATCGCGCATGAATTCGCCGCTAGAGGCGTTCGTGTAGGGTAATGTCTTTAGAAAAGTCAGTTAGTGTCATAGAGCGTAATTTTTTAATGCCCCACCAAAAAGACGGGTGTTCTAAGTTTGTAGTGTGAATCTGTGCGTCTGTCTGTGGCAGCATAGCTGCTGAATGGATGAACCGATTACGATTAAGTTTTTTTTCGGTTAAAATGTATCTTAACCAAGAGTATTCTTAGCTATGTTTCAAGCAAATCTCAGCCGTTTGAAGATTATCGCCTGTTTTGTAGTTGATGAAGAGATAAACAACTTCCACAGGTCTGATCGATTAGAAATCCTGTACTTGTCAATGATATTACAAAAGTATGATAACCTTGACCTGATGGGCAAGTATCACCAAGATCATGCAGGATACCCAACCCGCCAGAAGAACTCATCTACGGTGTACGGCATCTACCTTGTGTTTGGGCTCATAAGATGCGTTTTGACGAGCACGGTTGCAATGCTTTTATATAAGCTGGGTAGTTAGGGTTACAACCAGTGATCGGAATAGGTAGAGCTAATGAACCTAAAGTTCAAGGAACAGATACGAAAAGTGGGGACTTCCTTACGACAATTTTTTTTTTCGGAATATTTGTTCCGAATGTCGGAACATTACATAAGTACAACTAAAATTAATAAAGTAAAACAACTAACGAATTCATTAAATGTTTTTGTTTAAAAAAAAAAGTGCACGATTTTGATTGTTTAAAAAATAAAGGTAATCTCCTCATCTTCGTTTGGACGCCGTAAGTAAGTGCGGAAGCTAATTTAATTTTCATACCAGCTAGTTAGAACTAGCAAGGTAAAAAAAAACAATTTATATTTTTTCATACCATTTATTCATTTTGTACAATTATTGGAACTAAACACATATCCTTGAACTTTAGGCACATTAGCTCTACCTATTCCGATCACTGGTTATAATCTACAAGTGTAAAAATGTTAACATTTAAGAAACTAATAAAAGTCGCCGACTTCTGGAAGTAGTTATTTTGCACTTTTTTGTATTTTTTTTGGACTTGGCTTATTTTTTTTGTGTAAAAAAGTTTTTTTAGGTTCAAGATGATCCAAACAATAATTTATAGTCCTATAGGGTTTTGGCGAGGTATCGTATGCCTTTTTTTCAAGTTTTTTTTTGATCTGCTGTTACTTTGGATTCTCCCCCGTCTGGAGCAACTGACTCGCAGATCACTGTTGTGCTAAAGTTAAACTAATATTTGTTATGATTATCAGCCGGTATTAAATGTATTAAATGCGAACCGGAAGACGTTGCGTTGGAAGACCTCCCACTAGGTGGACCGATGACCTGGTGAAGGTTGCGGAGATCCGCTGGATGCGAGTCGCACGGGACCGGTCAGTGTGGCGACACTTGGGGGAGGCCTATGTCCAGCAGTGGACGTCTTTCGGCTGAAATGATGATGATGATTAAATGACTTGGTCAGACTAACAGTTCCTCCTGTACTATCAGGGAATTATTTTACTACTTATTGTGAGCATCCAGACTAATCGTAGTACACTCTATCACTACTCGATCTCACACATTTTTTAACATAACATAACATCGCGCTTGTAATTCCTGAAGGGTTAGGCAGAGGTGTACCTAATATCGCGGGCCTGTGGCCGGTGAGCTATGGGCTAGCTCGCCGTCCGTCCGTCTTATGACGACAGGCCGTGTCGACGCCGCGTTCGTGTTCCACGCGCGCCTCAAAGAGAGTCAGCAAACAGGAAGGGGTCCGAAAGGACCGATGCCTGCCAGGGTTGCGGGACTGTTCGAAAGAGATACCGCGGCCCTGGAACACAAAGGGCAAAAGAAGGAACATGGATGGGTTTTAGTCAGTAAAAGTCTGACACTCCCTCCTGCTCAGCCCAGAGCGGAAGGGTTTATTTGAAGATTTCCCAACCGAAAAAAAAAAGGTGTACCTAATATACACCCTCATTTCACCAGTTATTCTTAAGTCCCATGTAATAGGTGGCGAGACTATTGCCATCAACCGGGCGCAAATCCAGGCACCATGGCTGCTACTGAGAATTCCTGATGGAACCCAGGACCTCATGCTCAATAGTCGCGCTTGCGATCACTTGACCAAAGAGGCAGTCACATTTTTTTTTAATCCGAGAATAATTGAGGTCTAATTCTTAATATTTCAATTTTAGGAATTGGAAGAATCACTCCATTTGTAACAATAGGGAAATGCCCTAAAAATAATGGCGAAGTGATAGCATTGATTAGCAGCAGTAATCTGCCGGCGCAAGGCGACTTCCCAACTTTCTTTGTAAATGTTTGCAATCTTACAGATGTTCCAATAGAATATTTGAAGAAAAATAGGTAACTTTCTTCTTTCAAGCCGACATGTATTAAAACTCTCTTGTTTGGACTTACTAGGTTCATTACATCATTATATCTTAACGTGAGAAGTAGTTTTTCCGGTAGGTTTCACTGTCATGAGCCATAACGTTTTTTGCTACATCACGGTAGAGGCCAACAATCTAAAGTAAAAAGCTTGCGTTTTTGCTCTCCCCCCTCCCCCCCTTGTACCCCTTTTTAGGGTACGATTGTTTTTTATATTCCAGTAGTTGTAATGAGCCATCAGACTTTGACACTCGAAACTTCCTTGTGGCGCTGGACTGTTACTGGCGTAAAGTGATTAGGCATACGTGACAGGTATACCGGAATGGTTCTTTCGCTTAACATCGGTCAACGGAGGCTTGCAGTTTGCCGCTATCGAGGTTAACTGCGTTTAGATGAGGTACAGTTCCGACAGGGAAGACGAGTGCACATTTGATTGTTTGTTTGATAAGAAGAGCAGGTTTCTTTCTTTAATGAATCACTAACAAAAGTTTGTTACAGATTTACACACATTTATACAAGTTGGACGATCGGCGAAGAACAACAAAATTCAGAACAGTATTCCTTACAAACAAATACACCTAATACTGAAGTTAATTTCAACGATCATCACTCGGTACCTCTGTCAAGTGTTGTGGCATCGGATGTCATGGCTTCGTTCTTGGATAAGACCTTTCGTATAGAGGTAATTGATTTCGACATAATGACGTATTCATAAAATAGATTGCATACCAATTCCTGACATTTTTATATCCATCACGTTCAGTGTTGTGATTAAGTGACCTTTGTGACATACCGATTTTACCGGGAATTTGCATGTGACAGGACTAATATTAAATTTGATTGTCTGATCGTAGCTGCGTGGAATTAGGACAGTTCCACCTTTAAGTGAGAAGATGAACTATTTTGGTTACAAAAAAGATGGTGATCGTGATTACGGCAAAAGCGTGCCACCTCCATTACCCAAACAAGACGTAGATATTCTTATTGCACATACCAGGATTGATGCAAGAGCGTTAACAAAAATTAATAGATTTGTAAAAGGAGAGTTTCCGTTATATCCCCCTCAAACATCTGTGGTATCATCGGATCGTGAAGGATATTGTACAAACGATATAAATGCAATACTAAGGAAAGTTGAACCTGACTTAGTTATTCAACCCGGCGTAATCCTAGAGGCACAAATGCTAATAGAAGTATCTATGGGTCTCGTTGGTTGTAAACCTATGTCAAACGCTGAAAGATATTTTCGATTATACTGTCTTATTAGTGATCGTGAAGCTATAATGGCACTATTACGTCAAATCACTGAAATAAACGAGTCAGTGATGCAAACAGAGAGTAAAGCAGGTTTGTTGACGGGATTTGCGTTGGATACTGGAGACACTGTGATGTTATACGTGGAAGGTCCAAAGGATGGACAGATATTGCGAGTTTGGGAACGGACAGAAGACTTTTATCCCTCCGTGAAGCCCGTTTTCTCGACTTCCGCAAAGTACAGTTGCCGATTGTACCGTGGTCAGTGAAATTGCTTCTTTTTTTGGTTTTATTTGCTACTAGCTGACCCGCGCAACTTCGTCTGCGTGCGTAGACAAAAGAAAGAGAGGTTAGAGAGAGTGTGCGTCAACCTTAAAAGTTAGACATATGGCCATTGCGGATATTTTTTTAGAGCTTTTTAAGAGGGACAATTCCGACATACATGATTATTGCGTAACTTTAACCGTTCACGCACAACGGAAGCTCTCAAAAGGAGTAAATCCCTATTATAATATTATTACCGATGGATAATCATCAAATGACCGCTCCCACTCTGGACGGACCGGAAGGGAGTGTCAGACTTGTACTGACTAAAATCCATCCACGTTTCTTCTGTTGCCCTTTGCGTTCCAGGGCCGCGGTATCTCTTTCGAACAGTCCCGCAACCCTGGCAGGCCTCGCTCCTCTCGGATCCCTTCCCGTTTGCTGACATCTCTTTGAGGCGCGTGTGGAACACGAACACGCCGTCACCACGGCCTGTCGTCATAAGACGGACGGATGGCGAGCTAGCCCATTACTCACCGTCCACAGGCCCGCGACCCTCAACAGCCTTACGTCTTCTCATCTTTAGACACTCGATGACAATCATACACCAGCTAAAACGAAAGTTCTCATCAAATTTCTTGAAATGAGCCGAGACACGATAAAACTGCTGTAAACTGTTGCGGACATCTTGCAACTGCCTTCCTTCCCCATCGTCAGACCTTTGATGATAGAAATTCTCCAGCTAGATCTAAAGTTCTCATCAAGGTGCAGGAAATGAGCCCAAACATGATTTCTCAATTTACAAAACAAAAGATCATGCATATCGGACTTCTCTGTAAAAAGTTATGGGTGGTCAGGTCATACATAAAATAAAAAAATATAGACGCGTCGAATTGAGAACCTCCTCATTTTGTTTCATTGGTTAATAAACCAAGCTTCAGACGTTTGACACGGGCGAGGGTCATTCTTTCACGGAAAACTTAACACCGCGACTCAGAAAATGGAGTGAAATTAATAGCGCCATCTATCGAGCACGAAATTAAACCGTTAAAATATAATACATGTAAAGCGATCGAACACACACTCTACAGGGTTATAGCACACTATAAATATTTTATACTGTGGTTATAGCGTCATGTAGACTAATCTAGAGTACTTTTTGCTATCAGAACTTTGTTGTAAAGCTGGTCAACCGATTTAAAAGTTATCTTGTGAGCACATTTTTATTAATTAGTACCATTTTGGTGCAATAGATGTCGTTGCATGTATCTTACAGAGTGATGGTAAGTTCTTCTTGAACACTTTAAATTCATAAATCTTTTGATAGAGAGCACTGATTACAATGAAACAAAAACTAAAACCTTCTCTAAGTTCCCCACAATATTTGTGCATTGAATTTAATCACATTGGTTTTCCCAACAACATGAACGCCCGCCTCGCAGCGCGCGCGGATCATTCTTTTGATGCGAAGTTATTTTAAAACTGTGATATCTCCTAAGATATTCATCTAAAATGAATGGTGTAAAGAGCAATTTTGGTCACAATTGAATGCTAAAGTGACTAACATATTTATTTTGATAAGGATTAATACTATGTCGGTAAAAATACCTTTGCAAATAAAGCACTATTTTTGACCAAATTTTAAAATCATAAAAATGGTTATTGTTAGTCAACCTTAAAAGATAGGCATGTGCTGTTGCGGAATTTATTTAGACATTTTTAAGAGGAATAATTCCCTCATACATTATTTTTGTGCAACTTTAACCGGTTAACCAGCCCACGCAACGGAAGCTCTCAAAGATAATAAATTTTCCCCGTTTTTGCAACATTTTTCATTGATGCTCAGCTCCTATTGATTGTAGCGTGATGATATATAGCCTATAGCCTTCCTCGATATATAAGCTACCCAACACTAAAAGAATTTTTAAATTCGAACCAGTAGTTCCTCAGATTAGCGCGTTCAAACAAACAAACTCTTCAGCTTTATAATATTAGTATAGATAACAGTCTTCACAAATGTAATGGGATTTTTGCTTCAGATTTCCTATTGTCTACAACTCCTTTTGATATCATGAAGATGTTCGCGCCGTTATCTGTGTTGTTAGGTTTGGCGCCCGTTTACGTCCGCCCAACATTACCGCTACCTGCTCGTTCTGTAAGTGTTTAAAGTAATTTTTCAATAGTCTTACCTACAAGACCCCAATTAAAAAAAAACCCTCTTTTGCAGGCGATACTCAAAATAGGGCGCTTGATAGCGGGCAAGTTAAAAAGCGCTCCATCTTGCCATGAGATGCCAACGGCTTTGGAACTCAAAAGCTTTAGACTGGAGCTTTGCGTAGCGCCCCGGCCCGTTTAGGTTTCAGAAATGACCAGTATAACTTCAGGTTTTTGAAAGCTCTTCTTCCATTCACCATCCTTATTTCAATTTATTGGGATAGACGTAGTGTAGCATCTCTCTTTATATAAAAAAAAATATCTATTGTCTATTTCGTTTTCCCCAATTCGTATCTGTTACTGGCCAATTCTTAAAGATAAAATAATCAATAGAAGAATGATGTACCACCATTGATTGGCTATAGTCATTCAGGCAGCCTGTCACAGCAATTTTTTAAAATGAATTGAACTTGTCTATGTTGCCCCGACGCGACGTGTTCTTGATTGGAGACCGCGAATCGGCAAGCGTAAGGTGGGACGCCCTCGGGCTCGGTGGAGCGACGATCTTCGTAGGGTGGCTGGTAGCAATTGTATAAGAGTTGCTGAGAATAGAGTTGAGTGGCGTGCGATTAAAGAGGCCTATGTCCAGCAGTGGACTGCTATAGGCTGATGATGATGATATTTGCCCCTTGGATTGATGATCATGGACTGATGTAATGGATTTACAGAATGTGAAAGGTTGTTTCCATCGACTTATGTATTCTCATTTGCATTTTTTTTCAGTTTGCGCAAGGGAACAACGAGGACCTTCTGAGCAAAACTCAACGAGGGTCATTAATTGGAAAAGTGAAGAAAAGAAGTAAGGTTCTCCCGAACATTTCTAGTTACCTCCGATATTCATAAAATAATCGAAAAGGCAACAAAGAGAATGGCAAGCGAAATAAGAACGCCAAGTAAAAAGTTCATGCTGTGTATACCTAATAAAGGAACTACACATGAACAACGCAGAGAAAACTCAGAATTTGGGACTCCGGAGGTATTAACCCTCAGGCAAGTTACACCTCAAAAGAGTGAGGGTCAAATCCATACCCAACATAAAATAAAGAAGACATCTCAATCAACTCAGCAGGATGAGAGCAGCAAATTGTGTATTATAAGCAATGAGGTTATATTTTACATCATTGATTATAAGTAATAACCAAAATAACAAAATACTAGCGATAACTAAAACACTTTTCCCTCTCACCAAATCTGTCATTACTTGCTACATAATAGCGGAATAAAAACGTTGTTAAGTAGCCAAAAGTATCTGATTTCAAGATGAAGTATAATTGTATATTATTCATAGGTGAAAATGACTTTCGACAAACTAACTATTTTGACTTAATATTGACTATACGCAAATCATTGTCGGCTATAATGCTCACAAATATAATACTTTGCTTAACATAAATATGATTATTATTAAACTGTGTATAATTTCAGAGTAGAAATGTTTGGTAGTCTTCTTTACCACGACATACAAAACTATAATTATGCTACATTATGTGACTCGAACATAAACTTATCATGTTTGAAAAACGAACTGGTCGTATTAATAATTACGGAATCAGAACTATTTATTTTCAATGATTTAAAAAGCTACGTGCTACATACTGATACTAACGAAAAATTATTATTGAAGGACCTTTTGCCATGCGGTACTCCTAATTCGTATTTTTCTCAGAAATTGAATTAGAACGTGTTTGAATGCGGCGCCATCAAGATAGCTGACCATAAAATTATAATGCTGTGTATATAAGGTGTATCTGTTCATACACGAAATCTCTTAAGGGGTCATTGTACTTATCATTATGAACAAGTTTTACTATGGGACCAACACTGAAATCGCGAAAAAAAATCGACTGCCCCATACATTTCTCTGCGCATAACTCGACAAAATGTACTGAACAGCTGATAATATTTTCGCGTTTTCGGGGTTGGTCCCATAGTGAAAGTTGTTCATAATCATGAGTACAATGATCCCTTAAGAGATTTCGTTGATGAATAGATAGACCTTATATATCGACTTCCAAATAATACTAAAATAAATATTTTCTTTAATAATTTGACATACTTATTACAACAATTTTGCTATTAAAATAATCAAAAAATAATAATATGCGGTGATTTTAATATTGACATTCTTCAGAAAAATAAAAGTTCTATCCAATTCAAACGTCTTTTAAAAGATTTCAATCTTAATGTGGAAATAAAATAACCCACGCGTCCTAGTAGTGGTACGTGTTTGGACATTTTATTTTCACAATATACGTGGCTGCAAGAGTGAATTACTAGAGTTAGGTGTCTCTGATCACACAGCGCAACCATAAAGTTTACTGTACAACGAACATGCCTTAAAATACTATTACGTGAATAAACGCGACTACAGTTAAGAAAACATTAGTCTATTTAGGAGGTGTATTGCTAGTCTTAGTTTCTCCGAGGTTGACGAAACGGACGATGCAAATGAAAGCTATGAATTTTTTTTTTAACTCTTTAAATTATTTTACGATTTATGCTTTCCTTTTATCAAACGTAAAATCTCTACAGCCATAAGACCAAAATGGATAACTCGGGTAATAAAGTGTTGTAGTAAAAAGAGACGGGCTTTGTTATGGCAATACAGAATAAAGCGATACAAAAGCGACTTTCAAATCAGTTTCAAAGAGATATCAAAAAGTGATCAGATTGACACAAAAGGCTCAAAACACACAAAGTAATTAATAGGAACTAGCACTAACAAGTCTAAACCAACTTGGAAAGTAATCAATTCTATGAAATCCAATATTCCCATAACGACTATATATGTAATTAACGTAAATGACACATGTCAAGACATTTTAATGATTATTTTGTAGACTCAGTTTAATCGAAAGCCGATAATTTTCCAATAATTAATAATACTAAAACGGATACATCATTAGGATCATGTAAATCAATATGTATGCAACCAACCATTCCAAAAGATGTAATTGTAATAATGAGCAATCTTAAAAACACCAACAGTACAGGGTATGACGATGTTAACACAAGGGTAATTAAATCCATAGCGCCTGTTATATCGCCTGTAATAAGTGAGACCGTAAATAAAATTATTCAAAATTATGTCTTTCCACAAAAGTTAAAGGTTCCCATTATCAAACCCGTACATAAGTTTTAGTCTGTAGTTACAGACCGGTAAGGATCAGACGAGATTTAGAAAAAATAAAACCACTAGCAACCGAGCATGGACAACAGAAAAGTAGCAACCATGGCAATGTACATGGATATGACCAGGGCTTTTGACTATGTAAACCATAAAGTGCTACTAACTAAACTCTCTAGATTTGGCATCAGAGGGCACGTACTCAATCTCATGTAATCCTATTTGGAGGATAGAAAACAAATTACCCGGATTAGCCAAGAGGATATAATACAAAATTGAAGTAGTATATTCATCTGACCCTAGAGTACTCCATTACGGTGTTCCGCAGGGTTCTATATTGTGGCCTTTGCTATTCATTTGTTACATAAATGACTTCCCCAAGCAATTACACACCAGATGACTTTATTTGCAGACGACAGCACAGTGATATTTGTAATAGTGGTAGTAATAAAGAAATAGAGAACGACATGGTGGCTCTTAGCAACTTATCATGGTTACGTTGCCTCCGCTTTACGATATGGCCTGATATTTTGGGGCAATAGTGCTAAAGTCCAGCAAGTACACACATCAAAAAAGTTTGTGATCACTAGCATAAGCTGATACATTTTTTTAAATTGAATTTTATCAAGAAAAAATGTTTGATGTGTTTTCTTTAAATAGAAATACCCTGTTTGAATTTATAAAATAAAACTATTTTTTCTAAAAATTGAGTAATTAATCATAATGTAATTGTAACAGAAAATTTTATAGAAAGAAAAACTCTGTTTAACTAAACTTAAACAACAATTTATTAATAAAAGGTTTATATTCAATATAATATAACTCCTCCTCTGGCTCGAACACATGCGAAGGTCCTCCTCCAATTTCCTGCCTTGCTGAACTGTTCCAGTGGCAGTTCTTTGCCTTTCACGGTCACCTGGTCTTCTCCAGACACGGACACGTCGGTTATCTGGATGAGTACTGATTCGCGATTCGTCAACGAAGAGACAGTTTTGCCAAAAGTTTTCATCTTCATTTTGCCGAAGCCTAGCCCACTGCAATCTCCGTCGTTGACGTTGCCGGCAATTCAGAGGAGCTCGCCGAGACCTCCGTGCTCGTAATCCAGCCTGGTGCAAGCAATACCGAATGGTCTGAGTGCTAATTTCAAGCCCAGAGCCGGCCCGAACTTCTGCCTTTATTGTAGTAGCGTTGCTTGTTGGCTGCCAGCAATCTGTATAATAAGCGCTTTTGGGTAGCAGTCAAAACAGTTGGGCGACCGCTGCGGGGTCGGTCAGCAAAATTACCCATCCCGTGGTACCTCTGCAACAGGATTGGGATATAGCAACTCTGCGTGCTATTTTTCTCGTGGTGTATCCTTCTTCCCTCAAAGTTACTAATCTTGCTCGTAAAACTTCTGATAATCCTCTTGGCATTTTTTCAATCACAACTTTCCGCGAAAAAGTATTTAAAATCCGTTAAAATTGACTAAATCAGATTTCTGAATGAGTGTAAGCTAGGACTGAAAGCCTTTTTATATGGAAATACAATTGAACTGCTTTTTTGTTTTATATTCTAAATCTATATTTTTTAATAAAGAATCTAAAAAGAAGAAGAAATTATAATATAATCTACCGTAACAAAAATATATTTCGATTTTTCAAAGTGATTGCAAACTTTTTTTGATGTTTGTACAGCACTGAAAAAAATGCATTCGACCTATGTGCAAAATAAAACGGACGGATTCATGCAATATTTACTGAACCATCACTTTATATCTATGAAGCCTGTTTTTTGTAAAAAACAATATGCATCTATATAGACTTAATAATTATAATCAATATGCATCGACAACGACGCTCAAATAAGTTGCACTTGCTATACACAATAATTTACCAGATAAAGTTATTTTAGCCAAAAACTTAAATAATTATAAACGTCAGCTTTTTGAATTATTGAATGGCAAGGCATACGAGTATTACTCCGTCGATGAATATCTTAATGATAATTTGATATGATAATTTTGTACAATTGAATTTAATTCTGACAGTTTTTAATTTTTGGTGACATTCTATTATTGATTTGGTACGGTTATTATTAATTTAGTTTTGCTGAAATTATATTTTTTCATGACATTTTGTACTACTTATATTTAAATTAATTTAATTTTGACACCTGTAATTTTGCTGAAATTGTATTTTATAAGATTTTGTAGTTTTATAATTAATTTAATTTTGATTTTACCAGTGACACTATGGTACCTAAGAACCTAAGTGTACCTATTAATATTAGTTTGTTTATATAATTTTTATTATTAAGGTACTTGTTTGATAATATATGGTGTATGAAGGCCCATCATAGAGCCGAATCGGAGAAATATCCTAGTTGTATTTCTGGTAAAAACTGTTAGAAGTAGCGCGCAAAGCAATAAGCTTATTCAGTCGTAAAAAACATCAAAACCTCCGTAACTTTATACAATGAACGAACAATTGATTATTGGCTTCGTTAAGCGTCTTTTTACACCCGTTATAATAAGTATCCAGAATAAAATAATGTTATGTCTCAAATATTTGTTTAATTTTACTTACACCACAGAAAGCACGATGTTGTTGCATGCTATTTTTAAACATATCCAAATACCTACACTTTCAGGACTTCCATTAGAATAATCTAGATGTCATTTAAACATAACGGTATTAATATGGAATACGTATCACAACTCCACCATCAAACTTCATTTCATCTCTCTCAAATTCTAATTTGAAACCTTCCGTTGCGTGTCAACTCACATACGCATCAACTTCCCAAATTATAACAAAACGCGTCAAACATGAAATTTATTGTATTTTCATCTAAAATAATTGTAAAAATCTGTAACTACTTAGCATCTTTAGAACCCTGGTTTCACTCACGTAGTAAACTCGCTACGTACAAACAGTGTCTTTACTACGCACACACACGGGGAACAAACTTCATGCACGCGGTGAACTCACTACGCACGCACTATAATACACAGTGTTTTTGCTACGCTCACGCGGTGAACTTGTACGCAAGCTCCGTGAACTTGCTACGCACATACAGTGAACGTCCAACGCTCACGTGGTGAATTTGCTGCGCTCAGATGGTGAACTCGCTATGCACACGAGGTGCATAAACCGTCATTTATGGTGAACAGTGGTGGCCCAGAGGTTACAGCGTTAACTTACGAGACGGGGTCATAGGTTCTTTTAAAGATGAAGCATTTGTCCCAAGAGCGGGGGGACCTTAAAGGCTGTATTTTCGTCGTTATTCCTGTTGGATTGAAAAGGAAAAATTTGATATTGCAACTTGCCTACTTCAAAGATCGAAAAGTGATGTAGGTACTCGTGTTCCATAAATAGACCTACGAATCCTAAGGAATTAATTCGACAACACACATCACTACATTGTAGTTGGGCGAAATGAATCTGCAACTCTGTCCAGCAAAAAAAGTGCTCCTATATGAATAACATTCATACAGTGAGAAATAGTCACCATGAAATATGTATAATTCATTTGGATCTTTTCCAGTTGACATAAAACATTGAGTCTTTTGTTACTGCTACTAATATGCCAGTTACAAGCCTTGTCCCATCTTAAATATTAGTTTTCTTCTTAGTTACGTCTTTCTTTTTAGTTACGTAAAAAGAGCTTTCAACGAAAATTTAATTGGTTTGAATAAGATTTAATATATAGCTCGTGAGGCGAGCTCGTGGGTAAATAATGACAGCCACTCGGATCAATCTTCAGGTTAAGCCGCGCTTGCCTAGGTTGGTCTGTGGAAGGGTGACCACCCATTACATAGACTTTTCATAGACTTTTGAGCGATTGGAGTTTTGCGCGAACGAAAATTTGCGCGCATGGACACTTTCTTTTTTCCCTTTATAAAATTTTTTGTTTTTATATTACCCTTTTTAGTTGTGGTATCTTACACAAGTCCTTGTAAAGTATCAATTTTACATAGACGACCCGAATGGCGCAGCGGTTGCGAGGCTGCCTTACGTTCTTAGGGTCCCGGGTTCGAATCCCGGTAGGAGCAAATGTTTGTGTGATGAGCATGGACATTTGTTTCCTAGTCATGGATGTTTATATGTATAATAAGTATGTATTTACAAACAAAAAAAGTATCTATGTAGTAGTATCAACTATCTGGTGTCCACGACACAAGCCTCGTTGCTTAGTGTGGCACCTAGATGGCGCTGTGTGTAATGTCCAGCGATATTTATTTATTTATTTACATTATAACTAGAAGTTATTAGCACATCATCCACTTACGGAGAATAAAATAATGCATAATTATTATACCTAGAGGCTAACTCCTAAAGTACTTAGGAAAAGTTAATAAAATTTATGGGATCACAGCGCAAGCTTCTTCTTCCAAATAAAAAATCGGATCAGTAATCACAGAGAATTCGGTGAACATACATAAAAAAACCGGCCATTATATTAAAAAAAAACACGTTTGTTGTGTGGGAGCCCCCCTTAAATATTTATTTTATTCTGTTTCTAGTATTTGTTGTTATAGCGGCAACAGAAATACACATCATCTGTGAAAATTTCAACTATGTAGCTATTACGGTTCATGATATACAGCCTGGTGACGGACTGCCAGACAAACAGACGGACAGTGGAGTCCTAGTAATATTGTCCGGTTTTTACCCCTTGGGTAAAAAAGGTGCTGGTGGAATACACAACCTCATTTTTTAGACGTGAGAATGTTTAATTTTTTACATTAAACTTTGACTCATGAAACTTATTATTACAGTAAAAATATTACTCGTTATAGATGCACCTTTAGTTCCATGAGCATAAGACCTGTGACTTCAGCAAAGAAGGACCAAAGACAATAAATAAAATTTAAATCTGTCAATCGAACGACGTAAATGTCAAAATAAAACGTTATTTGCTCTAATTAAAAATACAACAGAAAAATAAGCGTATTTTAGCGACAAAGGACGTAGTTCGTATGAATAAGACGAAATTATCAGACATAGAAGCACTAAAATCAAAATTGTGCCCGAGTGCCTTCACGCTCACTTTTGCGGTAGAAGTGGTTGGACTCGATGTTTGGCACGATTGCGATGATGGATGGCTTGACCTGGGGCAGCCAGTTCAAGGGGTCAATCTATCATACCAATTATATCCAGAACAGACCTTCGAAGTAAATGTGATGATATGGCCGCACGTTGCAAAGGTGACGGTATTTACGTTACAGTCAAAATAATGCGTTTGGTGGGTCGGCCCTACCGCCATTACTCTATTCTACTAATACAAAGTATTTTTTTGGATAAGTTTAAGAACCAATAGATTCTAAAAATAAAATATCACTTGACCGTTGATTTTGCTGATAATGATTCGAGGTTTTAGTTAGTAGAGTTTTTGTTCAAAATATTAAAAGTACGTAAAGAAATAAAGTAATTCATGTTCATTAGCTAATAAATAAAATGAGAAAATCATGGTAGTGAAAATATTTTTCTAACGAGATTCTATTATTCTAGCTTTCTTCTACCGTTCATAACTGAAATTATCTGATTAATATCCGGGATTGTGTTCATGACCCCTCAGGTACTCTGTGGGACCAACTACGGTTGGGTCCGAACTTGGCAGTTTCTAGAAAGCAGATGGCTGTCGTTCTCGATACGTCACGCGTTTCCTGTAAGGGTGTTGGAGCTGCGCAAATTCGAGGCACAAGTAACCCCAAATGCAGGATTCGTAGCTCGTGTCATTAGGTATTTTGTTTTATGTTGTAGAAATAACAAACATGTCAAAAGTCCCCTTCCCGGAAAGTAATTACTGTCTATTTTCTACATTCTCTGTATTAAAAAAAAAAGTCATCTTTCTTGTTGATGTTACCCATTTTAAAAACTACTGATCTTTGTTCTCTGACTTTGCATGATAGCATTAATACTACCGACCTATATCTCCCTCCTTTGAAATTCGGCGAACGGCGGCAGTTTGCCAACGTGGTAGAGGGGGAGTGTCCTCTATGGAAGTATACCGAAGACATGATATGGTCTCTCGTTGTGGGTGTAATTCCGACCTCAGTTTTGGATGGACCATTTAATACACCGTATCCAGTTAAAGGTTAATCTTTATAATTCTGCTTCATTGTGAACTTGCTCCGAACCTTTAATTTACGTGTTGGCAATTGTTTCACGAAAACGTGTTACCAATGTTCTAACCCAAGTCATAGTCTCTACTTGTAGGTACGCAAAGTTGCCCTTCGGATGCGCACCCTATTATTATTGCACTTTCTGCAAATTTTTACGGGCGATCCTTACGCATTCTGCATCAAAGACTGCCTACTTTCTGCGAAATTAAATTAAAAAGTTTAACATTATTAGCATGACATTCTACTAAACTTTGCACTTCAGTGTTATTTTTTATGTTTAACCTGTGATAATAAACACAGTTTAATTGTTATATCTTGTGGTTCAAATATTACATAACATTGGTACATTACAGACATAAGACATCAAGATGCAGCACTTTGCCGAGTACGGGATGTGATCTTGAATCGTGGAGTAAATGTAAAATTTGAAGAAGACAAACAAAACATAGTAGAGGTACACACAAGGAAAGGTGCAATAAACGCTTCTAAGACAATCAATACTTTTGTTGAAAATAAAATCGAAATCAAGTTATCCGGTGATTGGATCTTAGCTGGTAAAATTGATATTTTATACTGCGTAAGTAGACTAAGACCAACGAAAAACCTAAGCAATAAGTAAATTAAAGCAATTAACACTGGCCATAAGAAAATGATTGCTAGAAAACAATTATATTTATGGTGCTAAAAAGGTATGTAAAAGGCTTTTATGGTTGTTCATGGTATAGCGTAATGTCATTGGGGTGATTGAAGTATTAAATTAATAACATTTACAAAATTAAATGGTATACGTAAAAAAGGCAGCCTTCCATATCTGTGTTCGAAAAAAATAAATATAGTATGATCCAATACCAAAGAAGATTACAATTACAGAAAGAATATGTGAATTTGAGTTCCGTTAGGGAGTTTTAATATATAGCGCGTACCAAAATGGTGTGATTATATTTAAAGACGACCGCACACGACGCCGACGGTATAGACCATCGAACTGAAAAAACTTTGTCTATGGGACCAACATCATGATTGCGAAAAAGAATCAGCTGTCCCAAATAACTTTAATACCTACTCGATCCTTTATGGGACAACTGGTTATTATTTCGTGATTTCGATGTTGGTCCCATGATTAAAGTTGTTAATTTTGATGATCTGCTGATTTTTATAAATGTCGTAAGGGATATTATCCTACTCGTACTAATATTATAAATGCGAAAATTTGTGAGGATGGACGAATGTTGGTAAACAGATTGTATAAAACCTGGATTAACAACATAGGATACTTTTCATCCCTGACAATTACGGAACGCACGCGGGCTAAGCCGCGGGCATAAGCTAGTAGAAGATAAATAATCCACACTACCCGATACTTTCCGCGGGCGGTTTCTGTCAGACGCTTCAAAGCTGGAAAAATTACGTGTTTGTACTTATAATCAGATTTAATTATTTTATTGATACGCACGGAATTATTTCAGCACTTATTGTTAGCAGCCAGACTAATCCTGGTACACAATAACATTACTCAATACCACATTTGTTTTTAATCAAATTTTCCTGGGATGGAAATGCCCTGGGATTTTCGACTGATTTTTAATATTTTAATTTTAGGGATTGGAAGAATCACTTCATTTGTAACAAAAGGGAACTGCACTACAGAGCACGGATCAGTGATAGCATTGATTAGCAGCATCAATCTGCCGGCACAAGACGACTTTCCAACTTTCTTTGTAAATGTTTGCAATCTTACTGATGTTCCAATGGAACATTTGAAGAAAAATAGGTAACTTTCTTGTTTCAAGCTAACATGTACGTGTGTTAATACTAACTTTAAATGGCAGGTTTCACTGTCATAGTCGGGACTCTGTGCGCTCACCGAGTGACCTCAGAGATGACCGGCAGCACAGTGGTCACGTGCTGCCGTGCACACTTGCACAGCGAGGCTCAGGGGAGACTATGTATAGTCGCACCAGGGATGTGCCTTAACAGGCGTTGCACAGAGGGGGCTCCAGATAGGCCTTTTAAGAGGAGACGGTGCCTCCTCTCATGTGCGGATGATGACCACCGGCACTAGGGTGGTCTTAGTGCGGTAAAGTCCCACACTCTCCGGTCTTATCCCCAAAGACCGGCCGCCTTTTGAAGGTTTCCCCCGGAAAACAAAAAAAAAAGGTTTCATTGTCGTAAGCCGTTATCTCTTTTTGCTACTACGCGGTAGAGGCTAATTATCCGGATTAAACAGCTTGGGCCTTTGCTCTTTCCCCCCCTTGTAAAATTATGGTGCGATTGTTTTTGTATTCTGACTTTGACACTCGAAACTCTTGTCCATCGGTTAATGGAGGCTTGCAGTTGGCCGCTATCGAGGATAACTGCGTTTAGATGAGGTACAGTTCCGTCAGGGAAGACGAGTGCACATTTGATTGTTTGTTTGATAAGAAGAACAGGTTTCTTTCTTTAATAAATCACTAACAAAACTTTGTAACAGATTTACACACATTTATACAAGTTGGACGATCAGCGAAGAACAACAAAATTCAGAACAGTATTCCTTACAAAAAAATACACCTAATACTGAAGTTAATTTCAACGATCATCACTCGGTACCTCTGTCAAGTGTTGTGGCATCGGATGTCATGGCTTCGTTCTTGGATAAGCCCTTTCGTATAGAGGTAATTGATTTTATAAACATAAAATAGTTTTTTTTTATAATAGTCCAAGATCCCAGAGCGATAAGACACAACTTATTTTCTAAAGCATAGAACTTTCTGTTTTAAGTAAGTTTTAGTCTCTCGTGTTCTTTTAAATACCTGTACGTTTGTGGAGTTGGCTCGGTGACACCTGCGCAGGTACCAGGTAAGAAAGGTAACTAAAAATCAGAGTTACTTAACTTAAATTTTAATGACTGATTTTATACAATGTGTAACAGAATTAACGCACAACCTCTTAAGGGGTCATTGTACTCATCATTATGAACAACTTTCACTAGGGGACCAAAACTGAAATCGCCAAAAAAAAAATCGACTGCCCCATACATTTCTGTGCGCATAATTCGACAAAATGTACTGAACAGCTGTTTTTTTTTTCGCGTTTCGGGGTTAGTCCCATAGTGAAAGTTGTTCATAATGATGAGTACAATGACCCCTTAAGAGGTTGTGCGTTTATTCTGCTACACATTGTATATATATTTTGTAGAATATTACTCTGATCATTACAATTTGTCTAACTGATTATATATAACTTTGTATAATTATCTTAATAACATATATAAAAATCAGACATTTAAAAATAAATTCAGTTAATTTATTTTTGCACTCAGAGCTTTATAACGTCTGACAAAAGTTCTGGCCCATGGAAAGCGTCTGACTTTTTTGATATTATTTCAGAGTAATATTCTACAAAATATACAGCCTGTAACAGAAAGGGTTTAATCATATGGAATAACTAATAACTTCCTCTATGGGACCACCATCGAAATCGTAAAAAAATAATCAGCTGTCCCATACATTTGGGTCGAGTAGGTATTGAAATTTTGTATAAGACAGCTGATTATTTTTTTACGATTTCGATGGTGGTCCCATAAAGGAAGTTGTTCAGTTTGATGGTCCGTACCACAGTATTCCATATGATTATACCCTTTCTGTTACACGCTGTATATATAAAAATCAGTCATTAAAATTTAAGTGAATTAACTCTAATTTTTAGTTACCTTTCTCACCTGGTACCTGCGCAGGTGTCACCGAGCCCACTCCATAAACGTACAGGTATTAAAAAGTACACGAGAGAATGCTTAGAACCCAAAGTTCTATGCTTTAGAAAATAAGTTGTGTCTTATCGCTCTGGGATCTTGGACTATAATGGCATACCCATTCCTGATATTTTATATCCATCACGTTCAGTGTTGTGATTAAGTGACCTTTGTGACATACCACTTCCTATTCTTTATTTCTACATTTTCATTTAGTTTAGCCGTAAACGCTTCCTGCTGCTGTTATTTATGTCCTTAGATTAGCTCTCAATATTGTATTCGAGATAAGGAGACGAGGAGACCCGTAGCACAGGTTTATAATGTGTATGGGCTCCTGTCTCCCATCCTCTAAACTTTTTGTATCTTATACTGTGTACATATTAATATTCGGGGGAGAAAAAAAAACCGATCTTTCTGGGAATCTGCATGCAACAGGACTAATATTTAATTTGATTGTCTGATCGTAGCTGCGTGGAATTAGGACAGCTCCACCTTCATTTGAGAAGATGAACTATTTTGGTTACGAAAAAGATGGTGATCGTGATTACGGCAAAAGCGTGCCACCTCCATTACCCAAACAAGACGTAGATATTCTTATTGCACATACCAAGATTGATGCAAGAGCGTTATCAAAAATTAATGGATTTGTAAAAGGAGAGTTTCCGTTATATCCCCCTCAAACATCTGTGGTGTCATCGGATCGTGAAGGATATTGTACAAACGATATAAATGCAATACGAGGGAAAGTTGAACCTGACTTAGTTATTCAACCCGGCGTAATCCTCGAGGCACAAATGCTAATAGAAGTATCTATGGGTCTCGTTGGTTGTAAACCTATGTCAAACGCTGAAAGATATTTTAGATTATATTGTCTTATTAGTGATCGTGAAGCTATAATGGCACTATTACGTCAAATCACTGAAATAAACGAGTCAGTGATGCAAAAAGAGAGTAAAGCAGGTTTGTTGACGGGATTTGCGTTGGATACAGGAGACACTGTGATGTTATACGTGGAAGGTCCAAAGGATGGACAGATATTGCGAGTTTGGGAACGAACAGAAGACTTTTATCCCACTGTGAAGCCCGTTTTCTCGACTTCCGCGAAATACAGTTCTCGGTTGTATCATGGTTAGTGATATTTTTTTTTCGTTTTATTTACTATAACCGTCTTCACAAATGTAATGGGTTTTTTGCTTCAGATTTCCTATTGTCTACAACGCCTTTTGATATCATGAAGATGTTCGCGCCGTTATCTGTGATGTTAGGTTTGGCGCCCGTTTACGTCCGCCCAACATTACCACTACCTGCTCGTTCTGTAAGTGTTTTAAGTAATTTATCAATAGTTTTACCTGCAACATAAGTATTACTCAGAATAAAATTGTAAAAAAAAACACTTTTGCAGGCGTTGCTAAAGATAGGGCGCTTGATAGCGAGCAAGCTAAAAAGCGCTCCATCTTGCCATGAGATGCCAACGGCTATGGAACTCAAAAGCTTTAGACTGGAGCTTTGCGTGGCGCCCCAGCCTGAATTGGTTTCAGAAATGACCAGAATAACATCAGGTTTTTGAAAGCTCCTCATGCGTTCACCATCCTTAGGTATTTAAATTTATTGGTATAGGCGTAGCGTATTATCTCTCTTCCTATACAGATCTCTGATAGTCGTTATCTCAGTATTTTTTAGCCTTATAATACGAGTATCTCTGATATAATCCATTGTTTATTTCGTCTTACCCTATTCGTACCTGTTACTGACCAAATTTTTAAAGGTAAAGGATAATCAACAGAAGAATTCTCTAATATACTATCATTTAAGTGATTTCATTTTTTTTTTAACAAGAATTCCTATAGATGATGATCACGGGCTGTTTATGTCTGATTGTGTATGTATGATTTAATGAATGTACAGAATTTGAAACGTTGTTTCTGTCAACTTATGTATTCTCATTTCAATTTATTTGCAGTTGGTGCAAGGGAACAACGAGAACCTTCTGAGTGAAACGGAACGATTGTCATTAATTGGACACGGGAAGAACAGAAGTAAGATTCCCCAGAACACTTGTAGGTCTCTCCGATATTCTTAGGAAATGGATTTAGTGTACCTTGTAATATTAGTTTATTATTAATAGCCTTTATTATTATTCAAATGAATATTTGTACCTTCAATGTAAGATCACTATCTACTGAACCCAAACTTATGGAGCTAAAATCAGCGCTGTATGATATTGACCACGATATACTAGGATTGAGTGAAGTGCGGCGACTTGGAGAAAATATAATTGAAGTTATCAATTACATTATGTACTACCTGGGTCAATCGAAAGCTATATATGGTGTGGGTTTCCTAGTCAAGAAAAAATATAAAGACAATTTATACGAGAATATATGAACATTATTCTATTCTCGAAATCTTCAGATCAACTAAACAGCATGTTAAACGACCTTCAGCAGGCTAGCACTATGATTAGAAATGAATCTAGATAAAACTAAAGTCATGACTAACTACCATACGTCACCTATCTTGATAAATAACATCCCTCTTGAGTTTGTAGAAAAATACATATACCTAGGCAAATAGATTTCCTTTAGCAAAGAAATAAATACAGAAGAAGTAAACCGTACGGTCGCAATAACCTGGAAAAAGTACTGGGCTCTTGATGATGATGATTGAGCACCACACCCAGCCAGGAGCAAGCCTGACCCGGACAAGCCGGATACACCAGGGGGCACGATTTTGTGAGGAAAGTGCCAGCCAGCAGCCAGTCGGGCACAATCAGCCGACTATGCAGCCTAGAGCCAATATAGGAATAGTGGTAAAGACAGGTACAATCCATAGGAATGAGCATTGATGGTGTTTTGACCTTCGCTTGTTTGGTCTCTTCTATCATTGGAGAATCATGTTCGTTTCTGGTGGTTGCGATTGATTCATTTTTGGCACGTCTTATACAGCCTGTAACGGAAAGGGTATATACATTCGAAAGGCACGGCTTCTTTGGATGATAACAAACGATAAGGCAAGGGTTTTTTAAACCCATCTCTACATGTTAGGAAGTTATGATATTTTTTAATTCATTGATACCAGAAACCAATCTTTTCAAATTGAAATAAAGACATCACTAGCAATAACTCAGCTGATCGGTGTCAGCGAACTATTTGTAAGTAAGAATAAACCTCTTACTCCTGGTCATTTCGAATAAAGGGTTCCGCATGTTTATTTTTTGTTTGCAAAATATTTTTGCAGACTTTTCCTAAACTTAGATTATGTCTGTGAACAAGCTACTATTAATTTGTCTAGGTATCTAAAGGAGGTGTTTTTTCCCCCATACAATTGTGGCCAAACAATGTACCTTAACAATAAAGGTACTAATTTATAGGAAAAAAATCGCAGATTCTGAAAAAAAAAATATTGGATTTATTAATGCATTTGTACCACCTGAAATTGTCGATCAAAGATGCTAAAACTTGCAACCCAAGAATTTTAATCTGGCAATCTCGTAATTCATTTCTCCGATGATGCGTTTCGTTACTTCATTTAAACACGTATGAAAAACTAAAAATATACTATTTTGAATTTAGTTTTGTATTAAAGATAGGTTAATTTTCCCGGCACACTTTCTTGTGAAACATTATGGGATCAAGAATTTAAAAAATACATTTATTTCACATTTCAGATTATTTTTTGCGTTTGGTTAGCTACTGGCCAAAAGACAGTGCTCCAGGGCCGATAATTTACTATCTTATTCCTTTTGTTGTTGTTGGTGACAATATTGTCATTCAGATTATTTTAGCCCTTGTCAGACGATCGATCGATCGACCGATCTCGAAAGAGTTTAATATTTTGACAGATGGAATAGTTTGACAGCCGCCAGCGCTGTTAAGAACGTTTCTTTGAACGCAGTTATGATTCGAGGTAGTGTTTTTTCATATTCTTTTATTTTTTAATCTATCGAATATTGAAGGATTTAAAATACTGCTAATAACACAATGTATTGGAAAGAATTTAAATAGTAATTTGTACCTCGGTACATGTTTGGGCCGAAAAAAAAACACCTCCTTTAATGAAATATTGATACCTGCTTGCATTGTCACGGTCGTATCATTATTTGTCTTTACGTAGTTTTTCTTTTGTTGAAGATTACTTTGTAGATAATTATTATTTAGATAATATTCCACCCACCACCCCACCTTACCATCGTACCTACAACACAGTAAATACCTAATTTAATAACAATATTCCTGTAAATTTCTGAAGGTTTTTAGGTCCTTTTATTTTGGTGGCCATATGGATGAACGATGTTTTGCTTTAATTTTTTTTATTGATTTACAAATGACCGATCTGTTTGATATGAGATAAACCTACCTATTCACTGTTTGTTATTGTCAGCACAATACTTTGGGCAAAGAACTAAATTATACGCCTTTTTACACATACGATCCAGGAGATTTGATTCACCTTACTATTAAATCAATTTATTAAAAAAACATTATTGTTTGCCGTTAAAAAAGGATTTAGTAACATAATTTGTCCAACTGAACCCAAAACATCATCTTTATGCAACTTATGCATCTCCTAGTACAAATAAAATCACAGTGGGTTCCGTTCATCATTTTAAATTATTCACGCTCTGTCGAAAGTTGCTGTTTGAGTGGTACATAAGTTTTATTGGTTTGAGCACGTTTAGTCTTTATCATAATCCAAATGAAGTCATTAAAAAATGTCTCAAAACTGTATCTAACTGAAGAAAGAATTTTTGTTATTTTAAATTGTTATTATTGATTTGATCGAATTATTTATTGATTGTTAATGAATATTATTAATTTGATTGAATCCAATCATTCATTATTCAAATAAGGTGGACGTTTGATATATGTAGGGTATAAGAAGGCCCATCACAGAACCGAAACGGGGAAACGACCAAGTTTTATTTTTGGTCAAAAATTCCTAGAAGTAGCGCATAGTAGGACCCGTGGTAGGGTTAGTTGCAACATTTAATCCAATTTGTTTACGTAAAAAAACTTCAAAACCTCTGTAGAATGATGAGACTGGGACGAACAAATGGTTCTTGGCTGCGTTAAGCGTCTTTTACACCCGTTATATCAAGTATCCAACACCACGGAAAGTAAGGTATTGCTGCATGTTTTTTTTAACATATCCAAATATCCTACATGTTCAGGACATCCATTAGAAGAAACTAGATGGCATTTAAACAAAACGGTATAAATATGGCATACGTATCACAACTCCACCATCAAACTTCATTTCATCTCTCTCAAATTCTAATTTGAAACCTTCCGTAGCGTGTCAACTCACATACGCATCAACTTCTCAACTTATAACAAAACGCGTCAAACTTGAAATTTATTGTATTTACAACTAAATCAATTGTAGAATCTGTAACTAGTTAGCATTGTTAGAACCTTAGAAGACGCCAAGAGCGTTATCACACTGGGCGACTTGCGATCGTGTTTCCAGTGCGCCAACTTTAAGCTTACAGCGTGTATTTCGCAAATACACGACGCGGTCGCCCCGTATAAAACGCACTGACTTACCTACTTCATACACGCGGTGAACTCGCTACGAATAAACAGTGAACTTGCTACACACATGCGGTGTACTTACTGCGAATACAAGGAGGACTTGCTACGCACACGCGGTGAACCAGCTACGCACACAAAGTGAGCTTGCAATGCACACGCGGTGAACTTGCTACGAATACACAGTGCGTTTGCTACGCACAGGCGAGGCGGTGAGCTCACCACGAATGCACGGTGCGTTTGCTACGCACATGCGGTGAGTCTGTTAGGCACATGCGGTGAGTCTGCTAGGCACATGCAGTGGACTGGTTACGTTCACAAATCGCTAGTGTGACAACGCTCTAAGGTACATTATTTCGCTACAATAGTGTATCTGCAGGTATTTAAAGCAGGTAGGTTGTTTAAAGTTTGAAATTTACGTGGCTTGTTGGCTCCTAAGACAGGTAAGGAGCTTACTAATGCTTTGGTTTAGGTTACTGTGTTAACACTTTGTGATGGTTAGCGAAATTTACTTGATTGGAGTTTTAGATGTTTAGTCGTTTTGATGGTTTAATTTCGTAATCGATATTAGAGTGTCCGAAAAGCCGATGAAAATCTTTTATCGATAACTGCGATTTCAATTAACTCTTGTTCTAAAGGTTTGTTTTTTATAGTATCAAACAAGATTACCTTACATTCAACAATAGGACAAGATCACGTCATTGTGAGAAAAAAAATAGAATTAGTAAGTTCTCCAGCCATTGTGCGAATAATAATTCTGTGTGTCATAAAAATGAAAAAAAGATAGCAATAAAATCTGTCATTTTAAGTAATACCGTCGTGTTAGGCTTATCTGTTAACGACGACAGAAATCTTCGCCTCCGTGAAATTGGTAAGATGGTAAAGTAAAATTTATCGCGACGCTTGTCACTGCTATAACCTTTTCTTGTTACTCAATTAAAACTTATTAGGATTAAATAAAAATAAAAATTTCAATAACATTTAAAAAATTGTTATTTTTATTTCTAGTTACTTAAACCGTCATTCATGGTGAGCAGTGGTGGCCCAGTGGTTACAGCGTTGTCTTACGAGACGTGGTCGTGTGTTATTTAAAGACGAAGCATATGTCCCAACACCGGGAACGCTATAGGCTGTATTTTCGTCGTCATACCCTTATGGGTCGAAAAAGAAAAAATATAATGAATCTTTCTTTATCTTAAGGTTAGTGCCTATCCTGGTGGCAGAGTTTTTATGCCACCTATGGGCCCTCTGACTTGGGTTTATATGCCGTCTAGAAATATCTTAGGCATGCTGGTTTCCTCACGATGTTTTACTTCACCGAAGCAAGTGATAATTATACAATAAGCACATGAATCCGAACTTGAGACCTATATGACTTGACAGTCCGACGGTCACACCACTAGACTATATCACTGCCGGCATGATATGATGATGCCTACTTCAAAGATAGAAAAGTAATGTAGATACTCGTGATCCATAAAATAGACCTCAAAAATCCAAGGAATTAATTTAAACACATTGTAACTATGAAATGAATCGGCAACTATATCCAGCAAAAAAGTGCTCCTATCATTCCTACAGTAAAATAGCTAGTCGCCATGAAATATGTATAAACGGAAATGCATAATTCATTTGGATCTTTTCCAGTGGACATACAGTATTAAGTCTTTTATTACTGTTACCACATGCCAGTTAAAAGTCGTGTCCCATCTTAAATATTATGTTGAATCTCATGAATGTCAAATGGTTATTTGGGATGCGGACAAACTTTTGCCCGCGGCTTCGCCCGTGGTACTAGGATAAAAAGTTCCCTTATCCAGGTCATGGTCTAACCATGAGCAAAATACATACTTACATTATAAACGAAGTAAAGTTTATAAGTTTGGATAAAACCTCTCTTGAAATGACCCAACCGATTTCAAAAATTGTTACACTGATCGAGAGCTACCGCGGAGTACCATAGATTTTTTTTTCGCGAAGTCGCAGGTAGAAGTGGAGGAGCTCGTGGCTTCATATCAACAGCCACTCGGGTCGATCTTTAGGTTAAGCAGTGCTTGCCTAGGTTTGTCCGTGGATGGGTCACCACCCATTACATACCGATTTTCCTCCGCGCCTAGGAAGGAACGTTAAGCCTTTGGTCCCGACTGTCATCTGTAGATCTTTGACAGTCGTTACAGGTAGGCAGTGGGCTGAAAATCTGACAACCAGTCTTACCAAGGGGATATCGTATTACCCAGTATTAACTGGGTTGTGGAGGTTTGATAGGCAGTCGCTCCATGTAAAATACTGGTATTCAGCTGAGTCCAGTTAGACTGGAAGCCGACCCCTACATAGTTGGGATGGCAGATTGGGAAGTCGTAGGTAGAATCTAGTCTGATACAAAACCGTTGACTCGTCAAGGCGTGAAAAGGTAACAGACAGACGAGAGTCACTATCGCATTTATAATATTAGTATGGATGGTATGAGTTATGAGCTTAATATAGCTTCAATGATAGTGAAGGAAATTCCAAAGTTATTATGCATGGAAAAGATCGGTACTCCATGAGATAAGTTTCTTGATTTAAATTAGAAATAGAGGCACTTCTGTTCATCTTCCTGGCCCCCAGGTCATTCATCACTACCAGGCAACTTTCTAGTACACCCACACAGGTTTTCAAAAACCAAGTGTGAGTTGAACAAGAGCATGAAGGGTTCTGTACCATCTTAATTAGTAGGGGAGTGCCCCTCGGGTCGGGATTGTTTTTTTACGCATCTAATGACTCCTCCCACTCTGGGCGGAGCGGAAGGGAGTGTCAGAATTGTACTGACTAAAACCGAACCATGTTCCTTCTTTTGCCCTTTGTGTTCCAGGGCCGCGGTATCACTTTCGAACAGTCCCGCAACCCTGGCAGGCATCGGTCCTTTCGGACTCCTTACCGTTTACTGACATCGTATAGAGGCGCGCGTGGAACACGAACGCGCCGTTGACACGGCCTGTCGTCATAAGACGGACGGACGGCGAGCTAGCCCATTATTTGTTGTTAAAGCGGCAACAGAAATACACATTCTGTGAAAATTTCAACTGTCTACCTTTTACGGATCATGAGATACAGCCCACTGACAGACGGACGGACAGCGGAGGCATAGTAATAATGTCCCGTTAGTTACCCTTCGAGTACGGAACCCTAAAAAGCGAGGACCATTATTTGAGGGTTAAGTTTTGATCTACTTTACAAACTTTTGTTTTGCTACTAGGTCATAATTCCATATTTTATACAACAGAATGGCGTAAAGTATTCCGTGAATTAGCCAGAGAGACGCAATGTAACAAACTTGGTGAGAACATAGTTGACAACAGTACAGCATCAATTATTCATCATAACATACTAGGCACTCCGGACGATAATCGTTTCTTTAAACAAAGTGAGACGTTAAAACTTCAGCGTTGCCAGTAATTTAATACAACATTTTGCACACCTAAGCGGAATGAAGTAAATAATTATACATAATTTACTTTTACAACTTTATGAAAGTTTACGAGAACCACCCGGCAACGTCGGTAAGGTGTTGTAACTTTGGCCCATGTCATAAGTTCATAACTTTGACATTATCACTGCGTTGTGTTCACGCTTGAAGTTATTTTGAAGTGTACATTATATTACTTGCAGGTGTATATAAATTAGGAGACGTATTGTTTGAGAATACAATAAGTGAAGCTTAGTACTGTCTCTGACTTTGTTTTCGAGCTAAAATTTCAAGAACTATTGCTTGACTTTTGGAAGTCTGTCACCATTCAAAGCATTTTATGGTGATACATATGATTTTATGAAATCATTCTAACATTTAGCTGGTCTAGTGGTTGCAAGGGTGACTGCTGAGTATGAGATCCTGGGTTCAATTCCCAGGTCGGGCAAAGTATTATTGGGTTTTCCATTAGGAACTTCTCAATAGTGGCCCGGAGTTTGGGTCAGTGGTCGGTTGATGGCAATAGGCTCGGCCCCTATTACATGGGATTAAATATAACTGACGACATGTGGGTGCAGTGTAGAATACTTCTACCGAACCCTTCGGTTACATATAGGCGTGACGTATATGTACCTATTTAGTGTAATGTTACTTCTTTCTGAACAACCTCTTGGCAGAGATTACGAATTCAAGCTAAGTAAACCTTGACAGATAATCGAGACACTTTTCAATTTCATTCAATAAATCTCCCTTCGAACGGCTCGAACGATGACTTTAGGGGGGGCTGGAGGATGGCCGGGAATCTTAGAGTGATAGCTAAACATCCCCCTAGTAAGATTAATTTGAGTTTTTCGAAGTAGATTTATGGGGAAGGTTGGATCCTGTAAGCATGGGCGCGAGCGACGACCGTTCTGTTCGGCCGGTCGTTTGTCAGTGTCTCGCTTTATCTGATCGAAAACTGAATGAATTTTGGCAAACTCTTTCAGAATGCCTTGATTAGATCAAAACAGGCAGATGTATGTGGTGTTTGGGGCTCGTTTGGGTTAAGTAAATACAAGGTGTACGTTATGAGTACTTTTACACACATCATATTTTGAACATCACTCGGATGGATCATCATCATCATTTCAGCCGAAAGACCACTGCTGGATATAGGCCTCCCCCAAGTGTAACCGGTCTCATGCGTCTCGCATTCAGCGGATCCCTCGCAACTTTCACCAGGTCATCGGTCCACCTAGTGGGAGGCCTTCCAACGCAACGTCTTCTGGTTCGCGGTCGTCACTCCAGATTTTTCAGCCCGAACGGCCATCTGTTCTGCGAGCAATGTGCCCTGCCCAGTGCCACTTAAGTTTGGCAATTCTTCGGGCCCACTTCTTCCATTTCTCGCGAACACGCGCGTCCTCCTTCCATTATTACTCTAGCTTACCCTTTAGAAATACAGGCGTGTGATAAGATTATATTGAGGATTAATGATACACTTCCGTAATTTTATTGGTCTTGATTGACACGTTAGTATTGCATTCTAATTCGATGCAAACAAACGTAATTAACTTGCACCATAGTTACTAGCACGCTAGGTAAAGACGGCAACCAGGGGTTTTTGAAATAATACGTAAGAGGTGTCTCGAGACATGGGACACATGAGAAGTCCCCGAAACACCCTTCTCAACCCTTACGTGACGTGGTTCCCGACTATCTGATTTTTATCACAATTAATTTAGCTTTATAGCTCGAAATGGTCTTTGAGAAATATATAGTATCCGATTTTATTTGAAAAGGCGATAAGGTCCTCTTTATGGCTCTAGAATGGAATGGGCTGAGTTATGGCTTTATTTGTATGGTGTTTGTTCAGTATTAACATGGAAATATGGCATTGTTATATTTCAAGTAGCAGTTGAGTTGCTTGTTAAAATTCCTTAGGTAGAGGATTTTCGGTTTTTGTCCAGATAAGGTGTTTTTGCCCAATGAAAGACGGGTATTTAGGGTTAGTTTTCTGGTTAACATCAGAAAAAAACCTTAAGCTGTTAGGCAAAGGCCTCCATGATTTCTAGTTCTTTCGATTCAGGGCTAAAGTGGAGCACTAGTCGTTGGTTCTGTCTAGTTCGTTCCTTCAACTTCTAAGAGGTCTGCTGTGACGCCTTCAGCCTGTGTCAGGACCCCACATATTGGTTACTTTGGTTCGCAGCTCATTGGCATTAAAATATATACTGTTTTCTCTGTGATATTATACCTCATCTTAATCTCATTACGCCTCGTCTAAATCGTTCTTCTATTTTATGTTTATTGTTTGATCCTACTCCATAAACGCGACTTTATTTATCTGTAATACCTTCTCAGGATAAGGCCATAAATAAAAATGGTAATCTCGACTCGTAAAATCTCGGCGGAAATCTTAAAAATGTTATGTTTCAAAATATTTCAATGCTATCATTTGCGAGGTTCCATTCCGAAGTTTGAGAAGATAACATACAGTTGATAAATCTATAGAGCAATGTAAAACTGGGAAAAATGTTATTTTTAGGAAACATTTTGATTGGACGAACGAAACGTTGTTTTACTATTATATCGTATTTTGTCGTCGTCACAAGAAGTAACAGATTACAGACTATTAGTCTCTGAAATTAAAAAATTGATGATTTGTTTTTTTTTTTGGTCAGCCTGCTCTGTCCCACTGCTTGGCAAAAGCCTCACACATGGCATTCCAATTTTGTCTACAATTTGCCTTCTTCGACCAATCTGTTAAGAATGAGTCCAAATCGTCACGCTAGCGTTTCCTAGGCCTGCCTCAGTTACGACTGGCGGCCGTCTTCAAGCACCCATTGTGAGACTATCTTCGCCCATTTCTACGACTTCATCCTAGAAACGTGACCCGTCCAGTCACATTTTAACCTGGCAGACTTATCGCTAACATCGGCGATTCGATATTTGTTATTAGGCTCTATTTTTAAATGTATATTGTCGTTTTATAGATGACTGTATTTTAATCAATTAGAGAACAAGATAAAATAGGATAAAAGTCAATTCAGAAGTAAGAACATAATTTTTCAATATGATTACGAATATTTCTTAGATTAGATTATGCTACAGATGAGCTCGTAAAACACGAAGCACACTAGATCTCTAGTGTGGCATAGAGAGTACAATGAGTGCTTGGTATATAGTCTGTCGTAATGTTTTTAAACCAGGTTTATTGTTTAAGACTCTTAAGTTCCAAAAGAAAAATGACCTGCAAGTCTTCTGCAGTGACATCTATTTTACCCGGACATTTAAACATTATTTGCCACTTTATTACTGCAGTGGCACCAAAACCGCAAACTGTGTTAGATGCTCATTTATTTCCAAGCCTTCTATTTTCTGAATCATAGAACAGCGAGGTCAAGTACTGGCAACCAAAATTCTGGGGATCAGCGTTTATTCGAATTTCAAATGCTCGAAGCAGGCAGGCTGCCAACTGCACTGTTTGATGGCGACAATTGCACAGCCACGGCGTTTTCATACCACGACCTTAAATAAAACCGGAGCTATAAGTCATTCTCACAACTTTTTACGTCGAAATGTCAGGAGGCAATTTGCGAGACTTGTTTTGTGTGCGTCGTGATGCTCACGGCATGCGATTTATGAAACTGCAAGTTAAAAACTACCGACTTTCAGCTGCATTTAACCTGCACCTTATCTCAAGGTATGAGAGGTCATTTTGGATTGTTTAAAAATTCGTAGCTTTATTCCACAGGCAATATACCGGGAGCTGAATAACGGTCGGGTTGTCTGCGATTTATGCTTGGCGAAATCTGTTATTGGGATCCGGCATAATAGACACTATTTATTACTTTAAGTAGGTGTTTAAGTCAATAGATGTTTGTTTGCCTCGGATGGGTAATATCTGCATATTTTGAGATGATTTAAGTTTTCGATTGTTTTCAAATCAATTCAGTATTATGAGTTGAAGTTGAATTACGTGTTGTTTTGAGTAACGAGAGTTTTCGGTTACAAAACACATAGTCCTATCATGTAACTTGTTCTTATTTTAGGCATAAAGGGACTTAACAGCATAAAGTAGGGTAATAGTTAACTTAGTCAAGTAAATACACGAAAAAAAATTCAGGTTCCAAGTCTTTAATTATTTTCAGTCTGTACAATTTTTTTTTTATAAATTATAAATATTTTTTTGTTTAAAAAATGTATACAATTCAAGCAAAATTAATAGTAAACTAAGGTAGAAAATCCAGGCGCGTTTAATGTGCCACGACGAGGACGTTTTAGTTGCATTCAGACAAAGGTACTGGAAGTCTTTAAGAAATGTTCACCCACTTGGAAATAATTATTGTATTTTCTATGAGCTGCTTATTCTTTGTCTTTTTTATTTAAAGTTTCAAGTGTTTTGTTTCATTATTATTCCCTTTATTTCTACACAAAGTTCATACATTTTTAAATATTCCTTAAAACAAAAACATTAAAAAAAAAAAAAAATTAGCCCACCGGTATCGGGAACAGGGTCAAGAGAGAGGAACCTAACCATACGAGTCGTGTCCTGGAGTACCGCTTTCTGAATCAAGCCCTCGATCCATCTGCCTAACGAGAACCGCCTCAGGTATCCCGCTCTGGGCTGAGCAGGAGGGAGTGTCAGACTTTTACTGACTAAAAGCCATCCATGTTCCTTCCTTTGCCCTTTGTGTTCCAGGGCCGTGAGACGTGAGGCTCTCTCCCTCTCACGTCCCGCCACCTCCTTCGCTAGCATGACTGCTTCGCAGAAGGAGGTGACGGCGTCCCATTCCCTCTCGCTCCGGACCATGGATTGAACCAGGGCCGGACGCGAGAGGTCGCCGCCACCGATTGCCGCTACGAGGACACGGCGGTGCTCCGCCCAAGCGGAGCAGACCTGCACAGTGAAGCCATGGGCTAATACGACTATCGGCACAATTATCGCTGAGTCCACGTCCCACATGTCACCAACCTCGCGAGCTAAGTCAAGTACTTGATTTGCTTATCTTTCACAGCTTTCACGAGGTTCCTATCATGCGCGACCGCTATGTCAACAATCATTGCACGCCGGTCTGATCGATCTACCACCACTATATCAGGCTTATTGGCTACAATAGTCATGTCAGTTATGATGGATTGATCCCAGTCAAAGAGATCTATAAGACAATTTGAATGTCATTGATCCCAATACAATGTGATACTCGTATTGCCATTTTCGAGAATTGGGTCGGGCACATACCTATATTACGGCACTTCCGATTCCACAAGACTGCATTTTATAGCAACTTGCTGGTGGATAATCCTGGCTACAAGGTTGTGTCTATGCAAGTACTCTCCGTTAGCCAGACGAGAACACCCGGAGATAATGTGATGGATTGATTCGTCTGGACTGCCACCGTCTAGGCGAATCGACCCAACATTTTCGTAAATGTGACGCTTTAGAAGATTTTCTCTTAAGCAATACTCGTACTTGTTTGTATTGATGCCAGTTATTGATTGAAACAGGTTTTACGCGTCGCTAATAAGATCAAAGTTGCACTGATTGTGTCATCAGCGAATATATTCTAATTTTGATAGCTTATATCTCGGAAACGTGACACTTTAGAAGTCTCATACAAAACATGTTACCATCTATTGATTAATAAAAAAATATGCGTTGCCGCTATTTTGAAAATAAAATAACATTGCGGAAGTTAGATAGGTCACGCTTCGTACAAAAATATAACCCGCTCTTCACCATATTTGTCTATTCAATAGCTCATAAAAGAAAATAAAACTTCTTTTCTTAATATTGCAGAGCATACCTGCTGATTTATTTTCCCATCTACGTTAAGGTCTGCTTAAACTCTAACTGAATGCAGCCGAAAACCCTCTGTAATGTTTCTGTATTACAAACGGTCATTCAAAAAAAAAGCTTTAAAAATTCTATTTATAGTTTTATATACAGTGTGTAACAGAAAGGGTATAGTCATATGGAAGAGTGTGGTACGAACCATTAAACTGAACAACTTTCTCTATGGGACCACCATCGTAATCGTAATAAAAAAACCCGCAGTCCCATACATTTGGGTCGAGTAGGTATTGAACTTTTGTATGGGGCAGTTGATTATTTTTTTGATTTCTACTGAGAAATTCATGATGGACAAATCCTGTAAGTAACACTTTGTCCGATCTGTGAATCGAACCCAATACCGCCCAATACCGCCCGAGCAATACCGCCTATGACATCTAAACCTACAAGGCAGTTAGAAACTTCGAATTCAACATACACGCCTAAAATCTAGCCCAACCGTACAACATGTCGCATGAAATACAACATTAAGTCCGCGCCGCGTATTCGCGAACAGTTCGTAATTTTGTTGCTGTGCTCACTGAATTTAAGTGCCTATTAACTTGAACGGACGCTACCGTCGACGTATTGTGCACATCATTGCGAGGAAATGACTAAAACCGTTGGTTAAGTATCATTAGTGGAGAACTGGACACAATAACTTGGTTGCCAGGTTTAGGATTTTTAATTTTTTGGGTAACCAGATTTTGCCCACGGCTTTGCTCGTATGATGATCATCTTACGGGACTGTACTGGCAAGATAAAACAATCTTACCTCTTAAGTTTATGGTCTACCTGTTTACCAATTTTTTCATTGAGCTTTTGAGGCAAAACAGGCAGACGGTTGCTTTCGCATTTATAACGTTAGTATGGATCGAGAAATACTTCTATCTTCTCTTCTTAGTCGTTCACTCTTGACAGAGTGGTCGCTGCCTTCGCGGCAATAAAGCTGAACAGTCCAACCAATGATCAAAGACAGTACGGTTTGTCAAAGACCTGTAGATACTTGTAGTGATTTGGAAAGCCAGATAAAGACAGGTCACAAAAAAGTATATGACAGCATGGTCATCGACGTCTACGGCTGAGCAAAAACATAGTTCTTGAGGCTACCATTACTATCCCTAAACCGTTCGTTGTTATCAGAACATTCGGGACTAAATTAAATTATTCAGCTTCACTTTCTGAAAGGATTATACGAATCGATAAACATTTTGTCAGATTACAAAAAAGGGTCGTGCAATAGTAGGCAAAAACAAACGCGACGAGGAAACCTTTCATACGATTAAATAAATAGTTTTGTTTTATCTTGACCCGCATTACTTTGTTGGTGGCTAGCTTCTGGTTTTATCAGGTCATAAACTGTGTACTGCTTTATTGCTTTACAAAGACTAAAGTGCTCATAAAATATTGTGGTAGTAATTCTGGAGAGATTCAGAAAAGCTTTATAAAGTTATGGTCAAAGACGGGGTACGGCGTAGCACGTATCTGGCTACGATATGGTACATATCAGGCTACGGCATAATACATATTTGGCAACGGCGTAGTACATATTTGGCTACGGCGTATTACAAATTTAGGTACGGCGAAGTACACATTTGGCTACGACGAAGTACACATTTGGCTACGGGGTAGTACGCATTCGGTTACGGCGTAGTACGTTTTAGGCTACGGCGTAACACACCATAAATAATTGTAAAAATTGCTCATTCCGTAGTAAGAGTAGTGGTCAGTCAGCAAAGTGGTATTAAGGCATACTGCTCTGGACAGAGTATTCAGTTATCGCTATCTTTGCACGCTGTTGTTATGCACTGCTCAAGCTGCCTTTTGCATACTAAAACACCATTAATAATACCTGGGCGCTAAAAGATACTGAAACATTTAGAACAGAGAGGAACTCATATTTTTCTTTTACTAAATCCTGCTTTTAATTCCACGTGGCTAGAACATTAAAACTGTTCCGGTTGTCTTTCTGATATTTAAATACTTAGAACAACTCCCGTTGCACGGACTATTGCACTACTCTATCATGAAGGCTCCTCGAAATTGCATCGTGCCCGGAATTAATTCGAGATAGCATAGCGGAATACCTAACGAGCTTATTACCGTTTTTTGTATAAAATTGGCTTGAATTTCTTAGCATTATTGCTTGTTACAAGGGCTTTTTAAAAATATTATACGGTAAAAAGATTTACCACTATTTTTTATATTTTATTTTAAAAGTATTTTTTTTTAAGAAATATTTAAAAATGTATGAAATAAGACGGTGAAACGATTAAAGGAGATAATATTAAATCAAAAAATCTCAGCTCACATAACAATGTACAATATTAAAAAGCTAGTAACAGAAGACAATGATCCTTAAGCGCTAGATTGTTACACATTCCCTGGACTCTACACTAGGATACCCTGTGTCGTAAATTGTACTTCGCCTTTAAAAATTATACACTGCAGGCGAAAACCAAAAAAATCGTTAAATATTACCTCCCTATTCACCTGTGCATGTACTTAAAATTAACTTTTAATTTGGAGTGTTCACCTTATTCTCGGTAGAAGGGAGGGTACGTTTAGAAACTTAGTCCTTTTCATTCAATTAAATGCATCACTTTTTCTAACAGACACAGTAACATTGACGCGCCTAATAAAAACCAATCGCTTGCAAATTACACACGTAACACGAAACTAATAACCGTTCCCTTGATACAGAAACTTGAAGGCTGGATATCGTTACTGCTGCTATCAAACTGTTATCTACTTTGTTTCGTCTGTATGTTTGGCACAAGTTGTTATCGGAACTCACAGTTCCACTCCTACTGCGAGTCTACCAACCAGAACACACACATAATGTTCCGTGTTTACATAAAACTCCATATTCTTATCTGATTAAAAGTTGTCAAACTCCACTTGAAACATCTTATAAAAGTTCGGATGCTTTGCAGCGCCTGGAATGTTCCTGCGAATAAATTTGATTTAGTTATCAGACCCTAACCTGCTTTACAAAGGACGTGACCTGCATACATTTAAAACAGATTTAAGCGGAAACGATTTCCCGAGTTCCGTATAAAAATATAGAAATGAGCCTTCGGATTGTGACTGGATTTCCTATTTAACACTTCGATAGAAACGTGCACTTCAGTATGAATGGAATAGCAAATATAAATGGTAAGTGTTGGTCCTAATCAAAATATAACTTATCATATTTTTGCGGGTCCTTTGTCGAATAAGTTAGGCACATTTCCACTTGACTTGGTAATTTTTCCGGAGCGTTTGTGAGACAAATCCTCTGCAATCTCTGTACAAATCAAGTGACTGATTTATTCGTTCGAATCTTCGGGGACTGGCTTCGGGATTCATGTTGGCGTACATGAACGTCGGATGTCAGCCGTGTAGATGCTGACGTGGAGATTATACTGCGCCTGTGTAGTGGAATAATAAGATTAGTATTACATTGTAACAGGAAACGCTGTACAAAAATGTTAAAGAAAAAATGTTGAATTATTCAGTGTGTCTGTCTTTGAAGCCTTTTTCAATCCAGTGAACCAAAAACAAGAGTAATTGCGGTTAATTGAAAGCTCTATTTGCAAATGAAATTGTTTAAAATGTTCCCAGTACTCTGATGTTTGTGCTTGTGTATTGAATGAGTACATTTCCAGGAAAGGATAACGTTCGAAATGGAACGGCTTTTCCCCATCGCTCGCTACAAATAATGATGATCGCTAGGATTGATGATGGGGCCCGGGGATGGGCAAACATGGCGGCTAGCTAGCACCGTGATAAGGCAATTGCTTTGTGTTATTAGTAATACATTATGTATGGCAACATTTCCTCTGATAGAAGCCTTATGACTGTAATAAATTGAACAAATCTATTGCTCTTGTATTTTCGTCCATATCGAAATGTAGTTTCTATAACTGAGAACATTGGAGTTATATCCTTTAAAAACGTTAACAGGTAAGATTACATCTGGAGTCTTTCCAAAGGTTTAGCTGGGCCTTTCAAAAAGTAACGATGGTGATAACACGATTCGTTTTAGACCAGAGAAACCTTAGGCATTACTTTTGTAATAGAAACAGTTGAAGGCCATTTCATAACGTAACCTACTAAGTTCAAGGACCGAAACCAGGCCACATTTCGTCCTCCTTCTACTTACAAAATTAAATCTAAGCCATAAAGTTCCCGCTTTATTCGTCCCTAACTGTCACACTATTTATGAAATGGCGACACGTTACAAATTTGTATTCGTCCCAAGGCAAACGTTACTTGTCTGGGATCTGGACTTAATTACGGGCGGGCTTTATAGACTCGTTCATAAATAACAGGCCACTTTGACGGACAAGATCAGAATTCTGTTGTGTATAGGGTTTTCATTTCGAGATTTGAAAGTCTTGACTAAAATATAAATAATCATCAGCTTATGGAAGTACTCAGGCTCCAATACCATATAGCTTGATCTTGGGCTCTCCTCATTCAGCTTTTACTAGCTACCTTAAGAAGGTAATCGATCCACCTAGCCTGAGATAGCCTAGTCAAGTACATGCCGTCTACCCCGACATGGTCATCGGTTGTACGGCAAATATGGATATACCTACTCGTAACATTGCCAAATTCAACTTGCTTATTCTGTCTTATTTATTTGCCGAGTCTTTTTATTCAAAGTTCTAAAGTAAAGTTAAAAAAAAAAAAGATTATCATTAAATAAAACATATTTGACTAATAGAGTGATGAATTTTGTTGGAAAGGAGATCATAGGAGAGAGAGAGACGTCTAAAGAAAAGATGAATGGATTGTGCGAGGAGCGATAAGAAAGAAAAAGGAGTACATGATAAGGTTTTTTCCCAAACAATTCTGACAGGTCGCCTACTCGTATAACCCGGAATTATGTATGTATATCAACATACTTAGAGCTTGGTAACCCTAGTCGTGTAAGACCCGTCTCTAAGGGACAATAGGTTCGCAAAGTCACACTACCGAGATTATCTGTTGTTCGCTTATTTTGGACTGAATTAAGTTTTGAGGCGGTTTGTCCTAGATAATGGTATTTTGTGGCCAGATTATATAAGATGTATGGTTGAATGTTGTGGTCGAATGTGTCAAACTTGATTGATTTATTTTATACTGAGACAGTTTTGTTTAGCTCAATGATTTGGTACACATAAACTATATCCTGGATTTGTATTAAAGTATAGTCTAAATATTAGTTACTGCATAGAGCAGTTTTCTTAATGTGCGAGAGAAAATGCGGGTAACATGACATACAAGGTGTAACTAGACCCTTAACGAAGCCGTCAACCAAGCATTATGTACATCAAACTAGTGAACTTTACGCAAAAATGATTGCTGGGAAACGTCATTTTTTTCGAGGTAAAAAATCACGTTTTACGGTAGGACTCAATGTACGGATGTAGTGGATGTGTTCACAGTAAAAAAAATACGATAAAAACATGTAATTAAAAAAAAAAACTTGTGAAGAAGTTGGAACTTTGACCCGCAATATCTACGTAACTAGAAGGTTCCCCCCTAGTTTCCCAGGTTCCAGGTGGTCTAGAACAAAAAAAAAATGATCGCAATGACGGGGAGAACAATTACCTTTCGGCTTCGTTAAGGGTCTTGTTACACCCTTGATACTCAACCCATAACTGTCCCACAGCTGGGACACAGGTTCCTCTCTATGAGAAAGAGCTCATCATCATTCCTCTATAGGCGCAGCATGTCTTCTGCTGCCATAATTCTCTATTACCTACTCGTCATCTCAGCAATCACCTCCTTTCTAGCCATATACCCCTTCACACGGTCCATCCACCGTTTCTTTGGTCTTCCTCTTAGAAGGTGCTCGTAAATGCCAATAAATTTTTCCGAAGCATAAATCGTGAATCAATCACAAAAGTGATTTCCATTTCAAGAGCCATACAAACAAAACTCGCCTCCATCGCTATGATATAAGTATTCTACAAAGATTAATTTCGTCCGTGTTTCTCACTGTAAACTATCCAACTACGAAATAGCCCGGAAATCGACACTGAACGTGAAAAATGTGGCGAACCGCGGCAATAGACCGGTTTCCTGTTGATTTTGCGTCACATGCCTATAAATAAAGGTTGGTTTCGTGCGATAGATCGTGTTTCTTAAAAATAAAATGCCATTTTGTAACAACGTGTTTTGGTCTGAAGGTATGAATATACTTTTATTAGTAAAGATAACGGATTAACTGTTTATTTTAGGCAGCAAATTAAGTTTGACTGCCTCGTTGCTCAGCAGTTACAATCGCGACTGCTGAGCATGAGGTCCTGGGTTTGATTCGCGGGTTGGGCAAATTATATTGGGCATTTCCTTGAGGAATTTGTCAGTCGCAGCCTCAGTCGGCCATCAGCCGAGTCTGGATTTGTGCCCGATTGATGCCAATAGGCCGCCCCCTATTACATGGGACTTAAACATAACTACGACATGTGGGTGTACTATTAGGTACACCTCTGCTTAAACCTTCGGTGATTACAGGCTGTTACTGTTATGTTTCATTAAGTTTATTGTATTGCGATTTTGAAAGGCGCTGGTGAAGCAAAAGGGTAGTGAACATGCTCCATTAATTCATTATCATCATCATTTCAGCCCGTCGTTGTCCACTGCTCAACATAGGCCTCCCCAATCGATTTCCAACGTGTCCGGTCCAATGCCACCTGCATCCAGGGACTCCCTGCACATTTAACAAGGTCGTCGGTCCATCTGGCAGGTGGCCGTCTCACGCTGCGCTTTCCAATGCGTGGTTTCCACTCCAGTATCCGTTGGCCCCATCGGCCGTCCGATCTTCGCGCTTTGTGGCCTGCCCATTGCCACTTCAGCTTGCTCCATTAATTAACTATTTGAAGAAAGAAAGAAAGAGGTGCCGAGACGATCTAGACGCGTACCGCGAGGGCTGGTTCGAGGAGACCTGGGAAAAGAGCACGTGGAAGGAATTGGATGAGGCTTTTGCCCAGCAGTGGGACAGTATAACAAGCTATAAAAAAAATGAAAAACTTTTCGTAAGGTAGGCCATTGGATTGTTAGCAAAGCTACAATCACATAAAAAAGGGAGTTCGTTCGTGTTTACAGAAAATATGTTTTCGAACGCCCCAATTCTGTTTTGATGGTAAGTTAAGGTATACTTAGATACGGATCATTTACCTTTACGTGTTTAGCAAACTTTTTTATGGCATCGTTTGTAAAGTAGTAACTATTGACGATGCCGCGGTCGTAGAGCACGAACGTAAACGAGCTTTTTTCAATTTAGAAAGATCTATATGAAATTTCGGGTATAGGTATAGTTATACAGCCAAATAAAATAGACATTAATCAAAGCTAATAAGCAAAAGTGGCCCAGAGGAAACTACCACAACGTCACGTAAATTATTTCATCACCAAATAAAAATGGAAAAGGAAAATTATTCTGATTATCAACAAGCTTTCAGAAAACTGAATACTTAACGTTACAAAAAATATTCAAAATACAAAACTGACTAATTAAAAAATTTACATTCAAATTGGTTCTTTAGCAAAAACTAACCCAACGTGATTACAGGGTTAGTGCTAAGAGACGTGAAAATGGTCCGAAAAATTATGCACAAAATGTTCAGAGTACGAAGGCTTAGACTCATTTAAATAAGGTAGAAAGTAAGTCTACTTAAGTCCTTAAGGACTATTAGGGTGATTTTTTGTGTCTTCATGAAAGTGATCTGAATTTCAGGAATGTTCACTTAGTAAATCGACGTTCTGGCTTAATTCGGTAACTTCTGTCTAGAAGCTGAAAACTATGTATTATCTGTATTGTGATCAAAAGTAACATGTACAGTCATTTAACTTCTGGACACCGCAACACCATCAGCAACCTTATTATAACGATCATAAAGATCATTGTGTCTTTGGCTGACCTAACAGTGGTAGCAACCTTATTGTAAGCTCAATAAAAAACAGTGATTTTGACAGTGGGGCGAAACAAGACCAATTATCAAGTCGGTCTGTCTAGCTAGTGTCATGCGCCCGATGTCAGGTAGCATTTGTCAAAAATCAAAAATGTTTGGTATCATTGTTTGATAATATTCCCAATGTCCGCTATCTCTTGTCTTGCGTCTTGCGTAGGTACCAGGCTAGAAGGCACCTAAGAAGCCGATTCCTGCGGGCTTCCCTACGGGAACAAGGCAATCTACGTAGGGTGTGTCCCAGGTACTAATATTATACTTGTCTTTTATAACACCTTCAATACCGGGACCTGGAGGGTCCACTAATATACTTGCGTATGTATGGTGCATATGTAGCTGTGTGTACTGGTGGGGTGGCACATGTGTTCTATGAAACGGGGGTGCTCGAATGTGTTAAATCTCTTTGCCGTAGGTACATTTTCTTGTCTTTATTGCGAGAAGCGAAAGAAAGTATCAACGATTAGATGGCAGGTATAAACTTTTTGACCTTTTACAAACTTGAAAAAATGGTATTTCCAGTCCAGTTAAATGGTCACCAGTCCATCGCTTTCCATATTAGACAGAACACACCGAAACTACATAACCCGATTACTGCGTTTTATGATTCTGCTGGCCGTTATCAGTACTTCAGTTGGGAAGTTCCTGGGTGAGAGATGAGACAATGGGCACACTGAACTCTCTCACAAAATTCAAACCCAAAACTTAAAGTGCCATTTCATCTCAAGAAAACATCGTTAGTTTTCCAAATGCGCCAATAAAACAGTACATCTGGCGCTTAGCATTTATAAGTGAATTAAATAAACCCATCTTAGTACATTATTATCTCAATTTGTGAATGCTAATGTTGGTTTTGTGTTGTTGTCCTAAGCCTACCGGAGTCCGGATGGCCATTGTGGTAGAGGGTATTTCGACTTGTTTGTCCTATTGTTGCCTAATAAAGTCGGGACTGTTTGGGCTTAGCTTTGTACCGTATCCAACTTGTTTAGTTGAGTCGCGTTTCCTTGAAATAGATAATAATAGATGTTTATTCTTCTATTCGGGAATTTAGACTTGAAATTTTTGGATGAGGGTACTCTATTGAAATTCAGGAAGCGATGACTTGTTTTTAGTTTAATTGATTTTTATTTGTTTTTTTTTTTCCTTTGAGGCGTCTATCGACTATTTGATGATCACAAGCACATTCGATAAGCATTCAAATAACTTTTTAATTCAGCGTCATCACCTGCCCAGCCTTTCCTCGACTATTTTGGCGTCGGCTTCCAGTCTAATCAGATGCAGCTGCAGACCAGTATTTCCCTTCCACAACTCATTTGGTACTGGGTAATGCGGTACCCATGCGGTTGGTAAGACTGGTTGTCTGAATTTCAAGCCATAATGACTGTCAAAGATCTACAAATGACAGCGGGACCAACAGATTAACGTGCTTTGGATGGTCACCTTTCCACGGATCAACCTTCACAAGCGTGGCTTCACCTGAAGATCGACCCTTGTGGCTGTAATTATTTAATGACGACCGACGATTCATCATGTCATCTATGTAGTTATGTAGAAAGATAACAGTCAGGGATATAGGTATTGCAATCACCAATGTCTATTAAAATTCTGGCGATTTTGGGGGTGATGGAAATCATGCAGTATACATAAATGGGGATAAACAACGACCATACTTAAAACAATTGAATTCCACGAAACAAAAACAAAAAAAAACAACAAACACTCAAAGAAAATCAAGTTAATATCGTTACTCCAGCGATATATTATGTACAGTCGACAACACACGAGCATCGAGCCATTTCATTAGCTCCTTCCGGGACCCCCAAGCCCCCAAGCTCCCAACAGATTACACAAAGGGAGTCGAATAAAAAACATATTTTTCACCTTTGCCACTTATCTTTGTAGGCCGTAACGTATTGTTGCGAATTAGGTGATAATACGAATGCCCGAATGGTGGAACGAAATAATACTTATTTCGTTTATTTATTGCATTTCTGTAATTTTAGTGTTTCATTTATTTTTGAATGTGTTTCGTTATCTGTAGGCGATTGTATGTGCTAATAAAATTATTGGGATTGAGTACAGTATTAATTTTATCATTTGTCCCCAAGAAAGTACTGAAAGTATATTAAAACATACCTGTGTAAATACATTTATTTTTGGAAAATAAAATTTAGTTTGTTGTTCATCGACTTTCACAAGTAATGTTACTTTTTAATCGACTTTAAAAAAAGGAGGTGGTTAAGTATTCCGCCAGTATCTTTTTTATTTTGATGAATAACCTTTACTATAATGCAGGAGCTGAGAATAATTCAGAACCAGAAAAACAAAACACAATACATAAATGAGTGTATTAATCGACAGTACATTAACAACCCACGAACTTTTCCCTTAATCTATTACTTAGTTAACAAAACTTATCGCTTAAGTTACAGCTTTGTGCACTGCCTTAATCCGCAAAGATACGTGACACGTTACACTGTCTCAAAAGGCAGTAACTATCTCGCAACTACTCCAATCAATAATGCAGTAACTGCCAACTTGGTTCATCTCGGGTGGGTCGCGCTTCTGAAGGAATATGTGAGAGGTTGACGTGAAATCTTAATGGTAGGAATAAAGGATTATTTATAAATAAATAATGAATATCTACTACGACTAAAGGGTGTGGGAAAATTTGTTGTTTATAGCTCATTGGATAAATAAAAGAAATATATATTTCATGCAAATTAAATAAGATTACTGTATCAAGTTTAACAGTGTAGAGTTAAGCTAAAAAAAATGATTTTTGATTTCCGTATTTTGTACTTAAATAAAAGTTTTTCTGGCCATAAAAGTTTTTGTGATATCACAGACATCACAGACATCGGTGAAGGAAAACATCGTGAGGAAACCTGGACTTATAAAAGTCTGAAATCTCCAACCCGTCTTGAGCAAGCGTGGTGATCAATGCTCGTGCCTTTTCTGTTGAGAAAAGGCCTCTGCCCAGCAGTAGGACAGTAATAGGCTGGTATTTAAGAGGCTGGTATGTAACAGTGTTGAGCTTAATAATAATTTATTAAGCTCAACACTCTAGCTATGCATTCGCGTCCATTCTTTCTAGAAGTAGGTATCACAGTTTGTCTAGAATAGACTTTCCTACAATGGTACATAACAGAGCGATATCACGGACTATATATTTTTATTTCCTACGTTTAAGCGATATAGCACCGTGATTTCCAGCATTTCCAACACAAAAGTTCAACAGGATTTTCTGGCTATAACATGGAAGTCAAGAAAGTCTTATAAATTTTATGGCAACAAGGAAATCGGGAGAAGTCGACAGATAAAATTTTACAACAGACTAATGCGGAGTTTAATATATTTTTTTATTACTGAAAATTTCATAATCCTTCGGTTTTTTGAAGAATTTCCGGAATATAAAATATTTCTTAATACATTTTTTACGTTTGTCTGTTTTGCTTGTGTGTAAAGCAAAAAGGTATTTAATTTTGAAACCAAAATGAGGAAGCAATGAAAAGGAGGTCAACTTAAGAGTCCCCGCTTTTATGGATCCTTTTATACGTACGTTAATGTTACGTTTTAATTTATTTAATCGCATTAAGTTCTGGGTCACTAAGGGATACCAGGAATTTAAACGAAGTTCGAGTTTTACATTTCCTGAAAAAACATATCCGTCCCTTTTCGGAGTAAATGCGTCATGTGTGTAATGGCTAAGCAACATGTAAGTACAGGTAGCGTGCTGTATTATATCCGACATGTTGGACATTAAACATAGGCGGGGTAATTGAAACTTATAGTCGTAGACACTTTAGATTAGGTACAATAGAGTATAGTTCTCATGAATGAAAATGAATGCAGTTGAGGATTTCACGCGTACTCTGTTGAAGTAAATGATGTAAATATGTATGTAAATGAAATGAAGGATGTAAGAAAAAGGCACGTACTGATAAAATTATTCGTGGTCATAATTGGTCTCAGACAGTGCTATCATGACATAATCAGACGAGACAGCAGATAGTGATCAACTCGATGAACAAAAACGTTCCTTAGCGTGTGCTTTGCCATGTTCTTGCTGTTTGACAGTTGTGTGCAGTGATGGAAATAACGAGCTAAAATACGTGCTAAGTAACGATACATTTTTGTCCTTACAATCTAAAAAGACGGATGAAGTTATACGAAGACACAACACCATTCGCAACAGCTTTATTTTACTCCCACAAATACCAACTACTTGCACCCCGAACAATTTTTCACACCATTCATATTCCGTCCACGATCGCGAACAGATCACGAACGAAACTAGGAATATCGAAGATTACAAGTGGTAGGTCCCTAGGGGGTAACTAACTATAAATGTCAACGACGCAACCCCTGCAGCTTGTTGAAACGTTTTATGGACTATAAATCGGAACGTAGCACCCCCGTTAAGTACTCTGCTTGGTCAGATGTTGAAATGTTTTATTCTCGACATTAAAAGGGTGAAAACCTTTGGAGTAACAAATTCTACGTTTTATTGAATCTTAAATTCTTGAACCTACTTAGTTAGTAGGGTTTTATTTTATGGAAATGGTTTTATTCCTCTTAATTTAAGGTGGAAACGCCAGGGTAGGCCGCGAAATTAAAATTTTAACGTTTTTTGCAATTTGCAGGTAATTGTCAAGCTCTAGGTATATTGAATAAAAAATGTTTCGCGGCCGTAACGCGTATGTATTTGCAGAGTTATAATCATTAAAATTGTTGATTTAATCCTATTAGATGATTATTTCATTTAAACACATTCGTCAAGAAGAGATGTTTTCATGTGGTTGGACAATTTCCCAACCTTTCCTAGTAAAAGTTATATACGATCTATGGAATGTGATGAGGTACATTTTTTAAGTAGGTAAAAGCTCCCAGCAGATCACCAAGTGCCATAGCCCAAAGGCCAACCTGAAAGACTCTAAACCGACTTCGAAGCCAGGTGGGCCGCTGCAGGTACAACTTGGACCGGTGGGGTACCAATATTTCAATAAAGCTGAGTGTGACTGTGGAGTCTCATCCGAAACCATGGTCCACCTCTTGACCCGCTCTTTGTGCAACTCCACTTGCACTTTAAGGGACCTGTCCGAAGCCACTCCCAACGCCGTCGATGTGGCAGAGTTCTGGTCGAAACAAATTTAATTTAATAACTATGGGAATCAACGACACGAAGAAAAAGGCTAAGCAGATAGTTTGAATATAAAATCTATAAATAGGTAGTTATATTAGCTATTCTATTCAGAGCAAATATTAATTCGACAAAGATCCAGTTATGTGAAACTAAACTGTCAGTCTCAATACTCGTGTTCGTGAATTTGAAATAGTACATAGTCAACTTCAAGCAGATCAATGTTGAAGTTGTAAGATGTCGGCAACATTTTAATACCTATTATATGAATCTTGATGAGTGAATCACATCAATATCTCATCTGTGTGTGTGTGTTATCTTCATGTATGCTCATTGATCACCAAACTTAGCAGATTGGCGTTTTCAGATGGACACGATGACATGAAGTTTTCCTTCACCGATGTCAGTGATGTCCAAGGAAGAAACAGAAAGTTTACATGAATTGAAAGATTCACGTTGGAACTTTGCTGGATCTGAAACCACAACCTCGTGTATAAGAGACAGGGTTTCACCTCTGAACCATGACGACATTTCATCCCTAAAAGAATGAATCCCTATCTTTATTTTCCCCCGCCAATATTCAGGTACAAAAGAATGGTAGGAATTTTTCACATTACAGCTTGGGTCTATGAATGTTAGCAAGGTCAGGATATTTAAATACCTTCCAGCCATATTGATGACAATAACAGAGGAGCCTTTGTCTAACAGACCAGCAAAAATGTTCTAGAATAGTATTCTTCCTAGAACTAGGGATAAAGGTCGAAATAAGGAATTTGAATAAGACGAAGCTAATTTACGTTATGTAAAGGGTTACAATGTAATTTTGAAGTGTCACTTTCAAGGGGGCTATCACATACCTAATGAATTCGCCGCTAAAGGATTTAGTGTAGCGCGAGGTCACCGAAATGTCAGATGTCATGTCATAAATGCTGTCATAAAAATCACGCAACGCGCGAACACTCTGTTCGCTCGTTGCGTGATTTTTATCACGTATTTTTACAAATATTCACGATTGTGGCCTAGATCGAGCCATTCCTGATTAATTAAGACTTGAAGATTTTAAGTAGCAACTTAGGATCTTATTTGTTAGTATATGGAGGTAAAATGATTTTTAAATGTTTCATGCTTGCTTGTGAAGTGTATTTTTTATGAATTATTAGTACTTAAAAGTATAAAATAGAATTATTGACAGGACCTTACTCGACAATGGCGCCATCTGGTGAGCACAAAAACGATAGCCCTCATTGAACTAGGTACCGTATTTCAGTTGGCTACATTCAAATTACTTTAGTAAATATAGATATTGAGTCACAAAATTATGGGTAAGTATTATTAAGATTTTGGTTCCTATATTAAAAACTAGAGGATTATTTTAGAATCAGTCTTAAGATCAAATGGTGAAATGGGTGGTGGTTGTATGGTCTTATTGGTGTCGAAAAATGGCAGCTTCAGCAGAATCATAATGTGATAATAAAATTAATCACTTTGACCTTCTTAAAATGGTTACGAATTGTAACATCATTCATATTATTACCCTATTGTGATTCTGCTAAAGCGGCCATTTTAGACCCCTTGACCTCCCAGGGTAACACTATATCCTTTTGAAAGATTTTCAGGCCTCTGACTACTCCTGTCAGAAGTCGAACGAATGTCAACTGACTTTCCAAGGCACGGAGATCTCAGTGTGTAATGGACGGGTAGGTATCTATATACGGACCGACTACAGCAAGCTCCGCCGTTGCGTACACTTTAAATATATAAGCTTATAGAGATTGTATGGGGGCCAGTAATGCCGCGACAGCACTGCTGCGGCAGCACTGCTGCGTGCAGCGTGGTTCGGAATCATACCTTAAGACTGACCCACGCGGTTTCAAACTACGCTATCGCATCATGCCATCGGCATGTGATAGAACGTCGAGAATAACTTATTGCATTCTTTGGAGAGTATAACTTAGGTAGTATTTTACTATAAGTTAATCTAACTGTATATTATCTGGCAGCATAACTTCTGTTCGTCGAGCCGTTGTTAAGTACTTCAAAAGGCCACCTCAAACACTCATCTGCATAATCCTCTTGTGAATTGACCAAGATTATCTCTGCACCTTAACAAAGACTATGACCTCTGATTTTGTTTCGGCTGTTTCTTCTAAGAGTACGAAACATCGGCCACATCTAGTTTAAAAAAAATCGTGTAAAAGTGTTTGTTAAAACTTCTTTTCGAAATAAACATCATTTATTATTTATGATCAGGCAACAGAAATTAGTATTCACAGACCGATTGGCAAATCTAAAGGTCTAGGTATCGACAGTTGTCATTTGATTTGGCGCTGACAGGGAATCAGAATAATCGATGGGATTACAGTAGGCACTTAGCCAGCTATGTTCTACGTACTAATTACTCATTCTAATCTGAATTACGATTAGAAATCATTGGGAAGGTAGACGTTCTAATTGCGGTTTCGTTTTGTTAGGATTTTGTTATACGGGAATAGCAATTTGATAATAATCTATTAAATTTAAATAAATGAGGTAGGACAAAGCATTTTAATTTTGACGACGCGGTTGGCGCAGTGGCTGTGCGATTGACTGCTGCACTGCGTGTCGCGGGTTTCAATTCCGCACTGAACAAATATTTGTATGGCCTGTTTGTGTATGTGAGTTTAAACGTTTGTAAACGCACCCAGGATACAGCAGAAATTCCTAGTGGGGAAAACGTTTAAAAAAACTTTAGGTTTCTGTCAGAAAATAATAATAAATAATAATAATACTACCAGCCTATTACTGTCCCACTACTGGGCAAAGGCCTCTTCTCAACAGAGAAGGCACGAGCTTTGATCACCATGTTTACTCAAGGCGGGTTGCCGATTTAAGACTTTTATAAGTCCAGGTTTCCTCACGATGTTAAAAAATAATAATGAAAATTACAACATGCTAAATATCTGGTCCTAGCCGCACTGGGCCCGTCTGATCAGTATGTTCCACTCCCTCTGACCGAAAGGAGGCCTTTGTCCCAGCATTGGAAAAGTTATAGGCTGACTAGGATAGTGTAGCAGTGCAAAGCAACGACTTGTTTTCTTTTGAATGATTTTGTTTTGTCTACAACACTTTTTTTTTTTCGTATGGCATATCATCAAATAACCCCTTCCGCTCTGGGCTGAGCAGGAGGGAGTGTCAGACTTTTACTGACTAAAACCCATCCATGTTCCTTCCTTTGCCCTTTGTGTTCCAGGGCCGCGGTATCTCTTTCGAACAGTCCCGCAACCCTGGCAGGTTTGTCTACAACACTGACTGACCAAATTCTTACATATTAAAATTAGTCTTAATTCACCAAATTCCTGCAGCAAAATACATTTAAACGTGGCCTTAATAACTATTACCACCAAAAATTAAGTTGTAAATATTTTATATGCCAAATTAAATGCCAGCACTAAGTAAATTCCAACCAATGAGCATTGATTTTGTTGCTGATGTTATCGTTATAATTTATAACCCTGTTAATGCCATCGCTCGATCTTATCTGGATAGATTATTGGATGTTACTATTGCAAGTGTTGGCTGCAAATATTGGTTGTAATATCAATGGATATTCCTTCGAAAAATTCGTGTCTTTGAGAGTTCTGCTACTTCTTCTCCATATTTTTATTTTTTCGATCTTATCTGGATAGATTATTGGATGTTACTATTTCAAGTATTGGCCGCAAATATTGGTTGTAATATCAATGGATATTCGTTCGATTTTTTTAATTTTTTTCTTCTGCCATTTTTTTTTTGATCCATTCTGAATCAGAATAAAACTGGTGCTGATTTTCAGCTTAATTTGAAAAAATAATAATTTTGGAATATGCATCATCACCATCATTCTTGTGCCCTTATCCCAATGTCTTCTTCTTCTATTCCTCTCTATCACAAGTCATCTCAGCAGTCACCTCCTTTCTAGCCATATCAACCTTCACACAGTCCCTCCATCGTTTCTTTCGTCTTCCTCTACTCTTATAGCCATCTACACACATCATTTTGGAATATGCATTTGAGTAAAAGTACTGTAAACTTTTTTTAGGGATAGATGTTGCCTACGTATGAAGTTTGTGAGCTCTTCAGCAATTTCCTGGAAATTACAAAGAAAACCGTAATATTGCGAGATTCTGAAATAAAGTGGTTTTAGCGGTAAGAGATGGCGATTTGGGGTTCTGAATTTAGATAAGTCAGGTAAGTACTAGCTATAATGGGTGTAACAAGTAACATTTAATTAAAAGTATCAAAAAACCCGACTATAAATTGTACTATGTATCTATATATATATTTGTAATTTCCTACATTTTGATATCCTACACGATAGGTTTGGTTGAAAAAAAAATGTACGACCCTACCATTTAAAAATAAAATCCGCATTTTTTTTTCATATACCTATCTAAAGACACTTGGGGTTTTAAGATGAATATAACGATACTTTAATTGTCGAAATCCATCGAGCTGTTTGGAAAAAACAAGGTTATAGAGAAATTTACAAAAATACAAGCGATGCGCGCATAAAACATAACCCTTCGTTGGCAGTCGGGTAAAAATACCCTTAACGAAGCCGAAAGTTACATGTTCTTCAAGTTACAGAGATATTGGAGGTCAAAGCTCCAACATTTTCATAAGTTTATTTTTAAACAATAGTTTTTAAAATTATTACTTTACTTTAAATACCTCCATGACCCGTTTCCTATTCAATGAATCCATCAGCACAATGTTTTGAGTGTGTTACATTGACCCTTACCGTATAACGTGATTTTTCACGGAAAAAAAAATTGATTCTTAGCAATAATTTTTGTGTTAAGTTACTTAGTTTGATGTACAGAATGCTTTGTTGTCGGCGTCGTGATAGGTCCTTTAACACCTTGTCTGTGGGTGGGCACCACAAGTTGGTAATGATATCACTATCTAGGCATTCATCTAATTTGTAAAACAAAGTGACTTCCCGCTGTCTGTTCTTATGTATGCTTAGATCTTTAAAACTACGCAACGGATTTTGATGCGTTTTTTTTTTAATAGATAGAGTGATTCAATAGGAAGGTCTATATGTATAACATTGCACCCGTGCAAAGCCGGGGCGGGTCGCTAGTAACATATAAATTCCAGAGCAAATTAAATTAGCACACGTAGTATCAAGATAATATTAAAGAGCAAGGTGTAACTTGCTTCGTAATACGTGACTGCAAGACCTTGTTTGTAGTGAACCTACTCTGTAGTTTTTGCGAAGAACCTACCTACGGAGCTTTGTGTTAAGCTAAGATTGTTTATAATAGGTGCATTTTCAGTTCTTACACACAGAGGTTGCTTTGGAAACACTGTAAATTAAAGTTTATACCACCCCCTGAACTAAATTTATCAATAAATTTCCAGGAATTCGCAAGCAAAGCCGTAATATTGCGAGGTTTTGATAAAAGGTGGTTTTAGCAGTAAGAGAAAGTAATTTGGGGTTCTGAATTTAGACAAGTTATCTAGGTATACTAGTAATAGTTATGTGGGGGTTAGTATTTGCGGTGAAGATATCATTCTCTACGCATTCACCTAATTTGTTTGGGTACTGACGATTTCAATGGTAAAATAATCCCGATTTCGTTGAAACTACTTAGTATTACTTACTCTGTTTATAGGTAGGTAGGCGCATTTTCAGTTCTCACACTTAGAGGTCGGCTTCTGGATATACCGTAGACTAAAGTTTATTGTCTTCGAATTTCACATTGGACTATAAACCACCACTTGTATCGTGAAACTCAGTAACTGGGCTGTGGAGGTGAGGTAAGCAGTAGCTTCATGCAAAATACTGGTAATCAGCAGCATCCGATTAGATTGAAAGCCGACTCCATCACAGTTGAAAGGGTAGGCAAACGGTGAGGCGTCTTTCACAATGGTAGACGGGGTACTGAACATGCGCCTACGCATAGCAGGCGGCAGAGTGAAATTACACTTTTATTTTATACCAAACTAGCTGTTATCCCACGGGCACTTTGTAATTATAGCCTATGGCACTCGAGGATAATATGGCTTCCTATTAGTGAAATAATTTTCAAAATCGGTTCAGAAGATTCTGAGATTACGCCCTACAACCTCACAAACTTTACCTCTTTATAATATTAGTATAGACTAGATTTTACCCGCGTTCCGTAAGAAACTATTAGTTAATCTGTGCCCGCGCCTTGACTAGCGTAACGGTTGAAAGTGATCCTACAGGAACTTTTTAAATATAGTCTATATGTATGGCACGCGGGGAAAATGTGGCTTCCCATTAGTGAATGAATTTTCGGAATCTGGTAAGAAGAAAGATAAATAAGATATAGCTTTCTTTATATATTTTGAATCCAATCCAATCCAATGATTATCTCCTACATCCGAAACTTAATATTATAAAGAACCTAACCTTTTTATAATATTAAGTATTGATCGACGGCAAACAGCTGTGAACAGTCCTGGGAGTTGCAGCATTTTCGCAAAACAAACAGAAAATAATAAATTGCCATTTAAGGTATACACACTACTGAAATTGTAAGACATTTGAAAGGGGTTTGGCGGCCTTCGGAGTCTCAAAACAGGTCTCCGATCTAACGACACAGGCCAATATATCATCTACTTAGATGACATAATACCAAGTACCAAATCAACAGAATTAGAACAATTTAACTATAACCCATTAATAGTTGGACTGTGAGCAAAATGGCCGGCCTCATTGATTTCAGGACGAGGAGATTAATAATGCCTGGGTTTGAATGGCCCAACAAATTGGCGTAAATTACTTCAATTCAGTAATGTCGCTTACGACCCATTGGTTTGGGTGGTGTAAACTGGCTTATTTGTGATGTGGCTTTAGAATGTGATTTATTTCAGTTGATTGGGAATTTTGACCTTAATTGTAAGTAACTAGGTACTAAAGTTGATTAGTAAAAATTTCATGAATGAAACTGAATAATATTTAAAAAAAGGTTGTTAGCACACATCTCTATAACATAATATCACGCCTTGTAATCGCGGAAGGGTTAGATAGAGGTGTACGTAATACTCGTAGTACACCCACATTTCACCAGTAATCTTTAAGTCCCATGTGGACCATGGAGACCATGTGTGTGGAGTATGTGTGTGTTCCATGTGCTGTGTGTGTGGTGGTGTGTGTGTCCCTGTGTGTAGAGGCGATTCTATTGCCATCAATCGGGCATAAATCCAGACTCCTGGCTGCTACAGATAAATTCTTGATAGAAAAACCCAATAACACTTTGCCCGACCCGGGAATCGAACCCAGGACCTCGCGCCTAGCAGACGCGCTTGCGACCACTAGACCAACGAGGCAGACATCATATCTCTATTGTAATTTACACATTATAATGTAACAGTTATTTTACCTATAATTTTAAAATACCGAGATTTAAAATTGCACTAAGCATTTCCTTTACAAATTAGGTAAAAAGCAAACCACCACGTTCCTACAATCCTAATTCAAAGAAAAAGTCACTTGACGCCCCAGGTGATATCGCAAACGGGCCAAAACGTTTAGTTTGTCAAAAATTTGTACATCAAAAGAAATCCCTCCACTCAATTCCCAAGATCTGAACGGAATTCGGTATTATTGATACGAGAATTTGCAAATATACGAAAAATATTCTCATGGGGCGGGATTGCTCGTAATATACGAATACGTACGAGGAGACGGCTTTTACGACGTGCCAGTGGTTGCGAGATACGGAATAAGGATATTATAGCAAACCTATCCGCTACAGAATAGTGTTTTCTTATAAACAGCTCACGGAGTACATTTGATTTAATAAAAATCTCTACGAGGTACATAACTGAATAGTTTTCAATATCATTCACAATAGGTGAGATGTGGGTGAGATCTACCGCGTTCTTTTGTTTTATTTGAGAACTTTGAACGTATTATGAAACTATTTCTACTTGCATTTGGGAAAACAAAAGGGGAAAACTCAGTGTTGTTCTGCATTCTGCTTTAACATACAATGGATCGTTTTAAAACAAAATGTATACCATTAAGAGCTCGAACAAGAAAATTTAGATTAGCTTTATTAGACGTGCATTAAACAGCTACTCGCATCCATTTCTCGTAATTGGCTCTTTTAACATTAGCTAAGTACGCTACTTTACATTTTCGTTTGGGATTAGGAGCATAGTAACGAAGTTCTCATTGGAAAAGTTTAAAAAGTGGTTGTTTAGATGAGCCATTTTCTCTTTCTAATCTGGGATATCTCTACACAGATGGTGATGATACTCAAATTTCATCAGGTAGGCCTTCTGGTTGTTTTCTAATAAAAACCATTTAGCATTTGCATTTTTTTTTTCTGTTAGCACAGGGAATCAGTATATCTCGCTTGAACTTAATCAACTCATATCAAATTAATTGATGATTCAGACGTAATTAAAACATAATAAAACGAATAGTGTTGTAGCATACGTTCAAAATGGCAGCGAGTCAGACAAACCGCGTACAAACGACGCGTAATGTGGTGTATTACGACACACTCATACTGATATATTGCACAGAGACCTGACAAGATTAATTTATACGACCGCGACAAATTTTGGTTGGAAACTCTTTATTTGTTTTACGCTGCCCGTGTTGTTCCCAGCAATGATTCATCATCAGCCTACGGTAGTTTACTGTTGTCCATAGGCCTCTCTAATTACACGCCATTCAACTCGATTCTCGGCAACTCTCATCTCGCTGCTAGCATGCAGCCACGTCGCTCCACATAGCCCTAACCTTACGTTTGTCGATTCTCGGTCTCCTATGTAGACGTATACAATCACAACGATTGCAGAACGCGTCTCATTTAGGATGTCCAAAAATGGTGATAAATGGATTAGGATCGCGCAGCCATCTTACATTGAGGAATTATAAATCGAGACGGTTTATAAAAACTTCCAAACTTATATTGTCACTTATGGGCTTCCGTGATTGTTCATTATTTTGAGCTCCCGATATTTGGACGCTGTTGCCTTCATTCTGATGACTGGAGAATGCGGGAGGATGGAAAATAAATTGTTAGGTGAAACAATGACGGAAGATATCCTGTAAGTGAAAATATAAGTTTAGTTTTAAACCGTGAAAGCTCAAACAAACTTCCATAAAAGTTTCATACCCCATTTCACCCCTTTAGAGACTTGTACTATTATGTATTCTGTATTTAGAGGAAGAATGTTCATAATCCTTAGTGAGTACTTAAACTCATTTCTTTATGACATAAACTCTTGTGTATTTTATTATGCTTCTAAAGCTAGCGGGTTAGGCTGATATCTGTCAAGGAATATACGAATTTTGTAAAGTAGATAAATACAGTATTTTGGAGCATCTAAAAGACTTTAGTGGTCGGTACTAACGACATAGCTGTGGGACAGATAATCTGCCGCATCAGGTCTCCTGAATCACATAGTATGCGCTTCCTCGGGCCACAAGAACAATATATTGTCCCGGCGGACACATCGGTAAGTGCATGCTCTTTAATGTGTGGAAACGCTTTCGAGAACAAAATTTAGTGATCTAGTTTATGTTCGTCGGTTAAAGGATCGGGTGCTCGTTAAAATCTCATGATCAGTTTAATTCTTGTGTAAATTCGGTGCAAAACCGAATAGGAATATTGCGGGAGTCAAAGTCCAAACTTCTGTTCCGCAGGATGCTCCACCAATCTTTCTGATTGGGTAATATTTTGCAACGACTCATGGTGCTCAGGGATGAGAAGATAACCTGTCAAAGGGAATTTCATATCTTTTTAGGCAGCTTTACGTCCTGGCCACAGTTACTGGCGGCGCGGTGCGCGGTGTGGCGGGCGGCGCGACGGGCGGCGCGATTTGCGGTGGTAAGCCACAGCTCGACTAGCTGCGACCGCGGGCCGCGTCAGCGGTGGACGTATTTAGAGAACGGCTAACTATTAAAATGGCCCTATCAAAAGTGGCACGGTATTAAAATGGTTGTTTTATTTCGTCCCACAATATTTTATAACATGTTTTGATATCCATATTACTGGGGGCCTAAAATGGAAGCTTTATCAGAATCATAATATGAATTACTTTAAAAATTTAAAATTCTTAAAATGGTCTTTATGGTTATGAACACAAAGTCCATTTTAAGAGTTTTAAATTTTTAACGTGATTCGTATTATGATTCTGATAAAGCAGCCATTTTAGGCCCCCTGATCTAATCAGTATTTCACTAATAAATTGTTCCGTATCCATTATATATAAGCTCAACGCCCGATAAAAACAAAATTATTTGTTGCGATCGTGCGATGTTGAATACGTCCACCGATGCCGCCGCGCGCGCCGCTCTGAACTGTGACCTCCTCGATACTCGCTAGTACATTTGTTTCAATTGCACAACGCCCAGCCCGTCGCCGCTCACCGCTTGCCGCGCCTCACGCCGCGCCGCGCTTGTATGTGGCCAGAAGGTTAGAATACGATCTTGCAAATGGCGTGCCGCTCGCGAAGTACCGGCGCCATAACGTCTGCTGAGTTTTGCTAGCAAACTTAATTTAACCCCGTATTAACTTGATTTGAATAAGCTATTTGGCGAACCACGTGTTGATCATTTGATCAATACAAGTGAACAATGTCCATCCAGCAGATATAAACTTCAGTACCTCCTCACTCAACGAGATGGCGTGACCCTTCATAGTATTTACCTGAAAAATGCACATAAATAATACAGGGTGTAACACAATAAATACAAGACCTTTCGTGTGTTGTTTCAAACCATGAAAGTGAACAAGTTTTGTTCTGTGACTTTTTTTTAACTTTTAACTTACATTTTGATCAACTGATTGCGTCAGTTCCTAGAGAAAGTCCATTTTTTTTTGCTTGTTTCAAGATCTCGTAAAACAAAAATTATTCAGTGTCATGGTCCGAGAGACCTCACGGGAGGTATGGCGTTTATTATGTTACACCTTGAATACTATCTCAGCGGGTTTTCCACGTCCATTATAAGATTAGATCTCCAAAAGAAAAATTAGTTCCGAAAGGAAATAATTACATAGTTTATCAACATATTTTGTTAACGTCAAACATGCAACATTTCATGCATATTTTAAAATCTTTGTACAAACCAAAACACAATAACGGGTCTGTAACATCAGCGGCATAATAAACAGGCAAAATCAATCTAAACCTCCCAAATTAGCAACTAAATCAAACGCCGCGACAGTAAGTTATGCAGAAACTCCAACTAGACCGTTAAATTAACCACGGAACAAATTTAAAATTACATTTTCCGCTACACTGCCACAGAGTCACAATTGGCTGGCACTGGCATATCCGGCCAAGTTCTTGACTGTTGTTATCAATCAAGTAGTGTCGTGTGATCGTTGCTTTGTTTGTGAATCGTGTGAAGGAGTCTTAATAAGGTTTCTTGATTAGTTTTGTTACATGGAAAAAACGATATTGTTTGTTTAATTTTTATCCAGACTATTAGGTTTGTGTCCAGTGCAACGATAGGTGTAAGTCGTAAATAGCACTAAACAGGGACAGGCGTGATGTTATCATAAGTCCTTAAATCATTCTTGTGAACTTCATTAGTACCTAGGTAAAATATTGTATACCATGATAATTTTACTATTACAGGCACTTGAAAAGTTGTGAAATGGTTTGTGTGGAGTGTCTTAAACAAAAGAACTTTTTACCTTTGCACTTCGAGAGAGAGTCTAACTAACTAGCTATCAAAGTTGTGCTGAAGATGCTATCAGTAAATGGACTTTAACTTTGATAGCTCATATCTCAGAAATGTGACAGTTTAGAACATTTTGCCTCATACAAAACTTGTTTGTATTTATGCCAGCTATCGATTAATATAGGTCTTATGCATGACCTTAACTTTGAAATAAAGTTAAAATAGCGGAAGTTAGGCCGGTCAGGCTTCATACAAAAAAATTCCAAGTCCTTAGAAAAATCTTCGATCCGATTTCAAAAAATATTTCACTAACTGGAAGCTGCATTAGCCATAAAACGTTCCCATGGGTTAATTGCCGTACAGGAGCAAAGCCGCGAGCAAATAAATAATGACAATAAGTCATTTATTGGCAAAAGCTTGTAGTAGATAAGATATCAAAATATAGAGTAATTTTGCTGCCTGTCGTGTCGCCCTGTATGTCTATCTTTTTACACCTTATTTGGATGAATACATGGATGGACCTTAATCTGGGTTAGTTTAGAGGATAATTTTTATTCTGGTAGTACGTTACCGTCGGATAATTAACGACCTGAGCGAGCGAACCCGATGGCAAAAGCTAGTAATTTATAACGAACGGTTTCAGTCCCAGGTTTAGTTCGCTTCAGAAAAGCGCGTGCGATGAAAAACTTTACCATTTAATTAGAGGCTCTGCAATCTCACAGTTTTTAAGCTTGTTCAATTAGTTTTGCGCTTAGCTATAAGTTTTGTGTTAGTAAATGTGGCAATAGTAAGTGCAGTTTGGTTTTGTGAGCACTTTTACACTCGTATCTGTAAATATTTAAGCAAGTCAAAGTGATCACTTGATTTAAAGTAATTATTTAAGATATGATTTTTATTCTGTAGTTTATTGCTTAAAGTTAGTACTGTCAAAAGTTAGAATTCTCAGCTTTACTTTCTTTGATGGTTCTTCATTCAAATTCTTGTTTATGTATAAAATGGTTGCCTAAGTTATCAGTTAGAACTCAAGTAATACTTACTACACTACTATATTAGTGTTACTTTAACTTTACTATAGACACAAGTGTTAGAAGGGCGTGTTGAACTAAATTTTGGAAACTGTTTTCAACACAATTATCTTTATCAAAAACTAGACCCTATTTCACCGCTTTTTAGGTTTACAGTTCAGGCGTGTTTTTAACATTGTTATAATCCTTTTGGCATCAAAAAGTAATCAATTCTGCCTTTTGTTAAAACTTTGAATACTACTTGCGGATACTATCTTAAATAGAGTCATGAGTTTCGAGGCATTTTTTGTGAACATTTTCTAAAACTGTAATTCAGTTAAAATTAAAAAAAAAAACAAGTTGTATTTGTTCCTGTTTTTGTGCAGCCGACGTGGTCTTGTGAATGTGTTTGTATGTTTTATTCGAAAGAATCGAGAAGTGTTTCTATTTATAGTAATTTTTACACCAAATTATTTTTTAATTTTTACCCAGTCATGTTTGAACACAAACAACATGTCTAAACCAGGCATGACTCCTGCATTACTCATAAACAAACTAACTGCACTAAATTAATGAAACTTTGAGTTTGCTTTTCATTTCAACACTCGGTGTTTTTCTGTTCTAGACAGAATTATTTCTATTAATGAAAAAAATTTGAAATGAAAGTTAAGAGCGTTTCATTCTTGGTGAGGGTGACCGAAATAACATAAACATAGCATAACATCACGCCTGTAATTCCCGTTGAGTAAGGCAGAGGTGTACCTCATCCACATCCACATTTCACCAGTTATGTTTAAGCCCCATGTAATTAGGGGTGAGCCTATTGCAATCAAACACGACTCCAGACTCCGTGGCTGCTACTGAGAAATTCCTGATTAAAAAACCCAATAGCACTTTGCCCAACCAGGGGATCGAATCCTTGACCTCATGCTCAGTAGTCGTTCTTGCGACCACTCGAACAACAAAGCAGACTAAGAAACATAGAATCAAACCTGACCCCGTGGTTACTATGTTATACATACATACATAAACTCACACCTTATTCCCGTGGGAGTAAGCAGAAACAAAAGAACTTCACCAGCTACGTATACTATCCTTATATACTCCTCTCGCTTCGGTCACGTCATACATCTAGTCATAAACATACGCCGATTATATTGGAACAATAAAATATTGTGTGTTAAAGTTCATACAGACGGCAACGAAATATCCCAGATCCTTGATACTATCACTCAATCAACAATAGCTCCTCTCCAACAATGCCTCGCAAAAAAACACTGCCAAGCCAAAAAACGAACGAAAAAAGTCACTATTCGAAAGCAAATCTGGCAAAAGATTCCGCGCTCATATTTCGGTCAATCTCACTGCGTGATGTGAATAAAGCAAAATGATGGATTAATCCTTAATTGCCGTGACATCGCCAACTGTTCTCGATTTTCTTCAGTTGCCATTAAATTAGAAAACGTATTATGCTTCCAAAACACTCGCCCCTCTTTAATTTTTAATGCAGTCTCACTTGCAAAATATTTTGTAAGATGAGGAAGTTAATGATTGTTTTTTTGTTGAACAATGTTTTTGACGCTTTTGAAGAGTTTGGTTGTTAATAAATAAACTTGTTGTATTTGAATATTGTAGTTAGTGGAAAATGAATGTTATCTACTTGGAAAGGATATGCAGAGTGGTTCGATTTTCTAAAGCTTTGTTTTTTCAGTCTAGACAGTTGCATGTGGCTGAGATGAGAATGCTAAGAGGGATGTGTGATTCAACGCGAAAAATTAAGAAAGAATATATAAGAGGAAATCTGAAAGTGGTGCCAATGACTGAAAAGTTGTGTGGAAATCGGTAATCATGGTATGGATTGTGATGCGAAGGAGTGAGGAAAATGTGGTGTAGAAAGTTAAGTTAAGTATGAATGTAGATGGCTATAAGAGTACCTAGAGGAAGATCAAAGAAACGATGGATATACTGTTTAAAGGATGGTATGGCTAGAAATAAGGTGACCGCTGAGATAACAAGTAATAGAGAAGTATGGAAGAAGAAGACATGCTGCGCCGACCAGAAATAAATTATGATAAGGGCATGAGAATGATGATGGTAGTTCTGTCTAGACTGAAAAAAACACTAGATCTTTGAAAAATCTGGGGCAAGTATGTTGATCCGCGTACACAATAAAATAAGACAGAAAAAATGCCTCAGGATGATGTACATTGTTTTGTTTGGAAAATCATGTTCTAAGCGTATTTACCCACAGTAGGGACCTTTTGTTCGCGTTTTTATCCGCTCACAATACAAAGCTACAGTCTATTGCTGGTTACATTCCATTCATAATAGGAACATACGTGTATTTTGGCACAAAACGCTCGTTCATTCAGCCTAGCGAGAACAATTGTAACAACAATAGGTTTTCCTCAATAAAAACTAGAATATAACAAGCTTTCTCGTATCGCTGTGGGACCAGTGACATTCGTGTTACAGGGTGGAATGACATTGACGCACCGTTGAAAAATTTATACAGGCTGTAATATGACCCTTCACGAAGCCGTCAACCAAGCATTATGTACATAAAACTAAGTAACTTTATGCAAAAATTATTGCTGGGAAACTTTTTTTTTTTGGGTGAAAAATCACGTTTTACGGTAGAACTCAATGTAACGCACTCAAAACATTGTACTGATGGATGGATTCAATAGTACGGGGGTTGTGGAGGTGTTTAAAGTCCAAATCTTACATTAAAAACATGTATTTTAAAAAAAACTTGTGAAAAAGTTGGTACTTTGACCCCCAATATCTCCGTAACTAGAAGGTTCCCAGGTATGATCTAGAACAAAAAAAATGATCGCAATGAAGAGGAGAACAAGTACCTTTCGGCTTCGTTAGGGGTCTTGTTACACCCTTTATGTGCCCCACGTAGAAATTTTTCAAAGGTGATTAAAAAAGAATCTGGTGGTTCATACATTTTAACCGTGTTGGTAATTACACTATTGAAGAAAACAGCTGTATTTAAAAAAAAAATACCGATGATAAATTTCCATGTGGTTCGAAATAATGAACTGAACACGTGGTAGCCGATTGTGCGTCGATGTCCCTTGCACCCTGTATATGAAACAGGACTCGATTGGTATTCGGTGCGTTGGATAGGTCAAACTTGTGGCCATGTTTTGGACTCCATTATGATTGCATAATTAAAAGGAGAAGAGCAGGGTAAAAAGAACATTCTTGTTTCATTTGTATAGTCATGGTAAATGCATTTTTGTAGTTCATGCTTTTATAAGTCTGTAAAATGTAGACATTTGGGTTAGTTTAGTCTTCTCATATTTGCGCATCTTTTTTGAAGTAATTTTTTTTTGACTCTTTTTTTTTATGAAGACAAAACCCACCTACCAAGAAATTAATCATCATCATCGAACCGAACACTTAATTAGTAATTTTCTTAAGTTTCCTTTAAATTTTCTTTCCAATAAAGTGAAGTTTTCCAAACTCATCAATCATTTCTCTCTTATCAAGAAGTCTCAATACTTTAGAAAGTAAAGAAAATCTAATCTTTGGAGTATTTTAATTAAGTAATACAAAAAAAGAAAATTTTAATTAAATAAGTAAACTTTAGCTATGTATTTCACCATTACTTAATTAAAATACTACTACTACTAATACTTTAATTTAGTTTTCTTTAGCTATATATTTCAAGGAAGGGGTCCGAAAGGACCGATGCCTGCCAGGGTTGCGGGACTGTTCGAAAGAGATACCGCGGCCCTAGAACACAAAGGGCAAAGGAAGGAACATGGATGGGTTTTAGTCAGTAAAAGTCTGACACTCCCTCCTGCTCAGCCCAGAGCGGGAGGGGTTATTTGATGATTTTCAAACCGAAATATAAATAAAAAAAAGGTATGTATTTCAGAAGGAGTTATTATAAGCCTATATTGTCCCACTGCAGGGCAAAGGTCCTCCCCTCCTTCCACTATTGTAGGCCAATCCTTTGAGAAAGAGTCCAGCTCATCCCGCCATCTCCTTACAAGGTGTTACACTTTGGAATAAATAAGCTTTGTAATTAATAAATATTCATAGTGATCTTCAGAGGATAGCCGTGGTCGTATGCCACTTTGCCCTAAAGTTTATGATCCCTTACTTCTGTTAGAATGTATTGTTTTGTTTTTTTTTCTGTAAAAATTATAACCCTCGTTTTTGCGGTTTAGTCCCATCTCGGCACCTTCCCATCTCGGCACCCATGAATTTTAGCACCCTGTCAAAAATCATTTTTAAAAATCGAATACTGTATAGTAAGTAAATCAACTTTATTATTTATAAAGCGCCCACTCCAGCAAGATTGAAAGCCCGTCGAAATATTCAATTTATTCAAATATAAAATATAATATGTTATTATTTTTTCGAAATAATCCAGGAAAGAAATATGGCAATTATTGCAGACAGTTGTTCTATGCAGCTTTTTAAAATAGGCGTGTAGGTAAAAACCTACCTTAAACAAGGTGGTTTGCAATTAAAATTATCAAATTTCTCATATACCTATTTCCAAGAAAAAAGAGAAATACGTAAAGTCTCATGCCAAAATCAACCAAATTGTAGCAAAAAATGAAAATGGTCCCGTAGAACCATTATCATTTTTTGCCTACACGCCTATTTGTGTGGTACGGTGTCTCTCGCCATAACAACACCATTTATATGGGTTTCTTTTCTGTTGTTTTAGTGTTTGTTTAATCACGTTTTCGAAAACGGCTCTGACGATTTTTATGAAAGTTGCAATATAAAGAATGGCTGTCCATTCTTTATATTGCAACTTTCATAAAAATCGTTCGAAACAGTACAGACACTTTTGAAAAATATTTTGATTTAATAAATAGTCGTAATAATAAGTTGCGGGGATCCGCTGGATGTGAGACGCACGAGACCGGTCAATGTGGCGACACTTGGAGAAGCCTATGTCCAGCAGTGGACGTCTTTCTTCTGAAATCATGAATAACTAATCAAGTTGATTTGGTCACTGATGACTGGCTGTTGTTTGGTTTGGTCTTGAGTCACTGTACTGATACTGTGTATCCAGTTTTTGATGACTGTGTACGTAACAAGGGTGCCGAGATGGGAATATTTCATGGGCATTATAAATAAATTCATGGGTGCCAAGATGGGAAGGTGCCGAGATGCGACTAAACCGTTTTTACTTCGCCGTAGTCGGGTAAAAACTATGCGTCATGCGAGATTCACACACGAATTTCTTAGTAGTTGCGATATTAAATCGCTATATTGGAGCAAATATACTCATGCATTTAGAGCAAGGACTTAGAATGTCGTTTTGCGCAGACAAGCGAAGTTGTGACATCAAAATTATGTAACATGTAATTGGTTTCGGCCAATTGATAATATTCCTAAACACAACATTACGCCTGTAAGCTCCGACAGGTTAGGCAGACAAATACCTGACATACCTGTACCTAATAATACACTCACATTTCACCAGTTATGTTTAAGACCCATGTAATAAGGGGCGAGCTTATTGCCATCAACTGGGCACAAATTCAGACTCCGCAGCTAAGAAATTTCTGATTGAAAAAACTTTGCCCGACCTGGGAATCGAACCCTGGCCCTCATGCTTAGCAGTCGCGCTTGCGAACATTAGACCGACGAGGCAGTCAAATAAATATTATGTGAATATCTACTTCGGTGCCCAATTCAGCATTGAACATAATATTAGTGAAAATGGCGGTACTCAGTAGATATATGTGATCCAGGCGTTTGAATTCGAGGTACATGACGAAGTTTGGTAGTTGCCGAAACTTCGGTACCGTTTGATCTTCATTCCGTGTTGCATATCGATGGTGCAAGTTCAAATTTCATAAACGACCGACCCACATACTTATCGCAACATGTACCTGTGTGATTTAATATTCTGCTTTATGTTCAGAAAAGAAAGAAAGAAAGAAAGAAAATGTATTTATTAGCCGGCACAGGACGAAATAAAACAAAAATATGGTTACATTTACATGAAGTACAACAAAATTATAAAAGTAAATAAAACTATAATTTAAAAAAAAACAACGAAGTTAGTCCTGTACGAAGCCAAAAGGCCCCTATCTCAGCATGGTGCTGTAACATTTACAAAACGTCACAGCGCTGGTATTCTGATAGGGCCCAAAGTGACGCCACGGTCAGATACGAATACGAATTTAAAATAAATAGATATATATAAAGTGTACAACAAATAAATTCAGCATGAATCTTTCATTATTTGACTTTGTTCTTCGGTGTAATTTTATACGAAAAACATTGCATAGTACTTCGTTAATGTTTATAAAATACGTAACAAAATATACACTGAAAAAAATGCATGCCAATCAAGTGACTTTTTAGCTTATTTGACGATATCTTGTTTAGATTAATCAAAATCTTATTTGAGTTGATCATCATGACATGATCGCAGCAATACTAGTTCAAATGATTGAACGCTCAAACAAGTTTCTTGATTACCCTTAACATGACATCATTGTAGAAGAGGTAAAAAAGAGACAAGTTAAAAAAAATGTTAACTTTGATTACTTCAATAAAGATCATTTGACTTGATAGCATCTATCATTGCAATTAATTGTATTAATCATACATACAACTTGATCAAATCTTGCGCTAAATGTTTGCGCTAAATAAGTTTCTTGGTTGTGTTTATCACTATTTGGTTGTGTTTATTACTATTTGACTTGATTGCTGCAAATAGGTTTTGTGATAACTCCAATCAAGATCCCGTTTCAAATCTCGATCAAATAAAAGTACTAGCTGTGATCATTGTGCGTGATAGGCTCAGATGCAAACAAGTTACTTAGTCAATCTAAATTAAATCTTGATTGTGGCAACTTTTTTTTTTCAGTGTAATGCTATTGTGGATTATCATAGAAGCATAATGTTTCCGTATAATTAAACAAAAAAACACCAATACACGACACGGCTAGGTTACCTACTTACATATAAATTGACGGTTTTTACTTGTTTCATTGAAAATGAAACGGTTTGTCCACAGTGAATATCAGTGTAACGTGAAACTACGCGAAAAACACAGCCAAAGAATTCTCAGTAGTATACATAAATGAAAACTTTCCGTCTCCATTTTATTCGGCGCTTTATTCCGACGGAACGACATACGAGAGGCGATGTAGGATGTGGTGAAACATTGCGACTCGAAGCTCTTGAATTATTTCAAGCCTTATGTCTCAGACCTTCTCATTCAGGCACTCCGTTGGAATATAGAAAGAATAATTGAAAATCACAGAGAAGAGAAAATCACATGACATTTTTTAGTTCTGTTCTACTTTTTATAGTTTTCGCAAAGAATTTTTAGTGCAGAGGAACTCAAAGTTAATCTAACTTTTTGAATTTTATTAGTCTCTATGGAGACTATTTTATTATAAAACATAAAAAATATTCTTAGTTTTAAGTAAATATTAAATCTTGGGAGAAAAGAGCTGAGGGAGCGAGTGGAAACTATGTTACTGGGTATCATGCCTATTTGCACTTATATACTTGTTTCACTGTAGGTACGGCGGTTTGCCATCTGTTACAATATTTACTTGAGGTTTTTCTGATTTTTGGTTATGAAAGACTGCAGCTTTCAATTGATAAAATATTATGAAAGGTTTGTTTTTCTGTTTAATTTTACAAAGTTGATTAATTTTAGAAAGATTTAATTTTAAAGGTTTCCTTTGTTTATGCTGTCTTGAAAGAAAGTTTAGGATGGATTTCAAATATTTAACCAGACTCTAAAACTCATGCTTTTCAATCAGTAAATGTAAAGCTGAAAATAAACTCCGGATAAGATAAGTCTTCTAAATAGGTATTAGTGACAAGCGATCACTATAAATCTCTTAGCACTTAGATAGCTGGGTGTTTCTAATGAGCTATTCTGTCTTGTCCGCCACTGATTGGCTGTATTCGCGTTAATGTCGTCTGTATCAGTACCAAAAACTTTCAATCACGATTTATGAAAAGAATTATATAAAAAAGGATAATCTAGTTTAGCAATGCGGAAAGGCAGTCACCATAACTTTCTCGGATCATATAAAACGTTTTCTAGGGTTCAACTTGAATTAAAATCTATGCGATAATGACCTTAAAGTGACTGGCCACTTTGTATGAGCAGTTCTAGAACGGGTTCAAACAAAACAAAAATGGCCAAAGCTGAAACGCTAAAAGTAAAGTGGATAAATAAAATTCTAATCCACTTGGCAACATTTTTAAGCCTAAACTTTGTTGCTAAAAGACTACAACGTCCAACGGTTTAAGTTTCGAGAAAAACGATGTCAATTCTCTACCGGGAACCTGAGCCGAATAATATTTACACAGAAACAGACGGAATTTATCTAAGTACCTCCTTGCTTTCTAGGTCGGAAGAGAAAAATGTGAACCAACTAAACTTTTATGTTTGGCAACAAATACAATATTGTTCCCGTAAGTGAGTACTGGAGGACGGAATTAAATGTCGTATAAGATTGACGAGCCCTGCTAAAGTTCATACACCTAGATGCGCGTCCGTGATAGATTAGGGCTGAGCTGATCTTCAATTGTTTGTGATTTTAGCAGGTATTTCTTTTTGTTACTTACAATGTTTGCCGAAATAATCAGTCAATTCCAATACGTGAGCCAAATTTTAAAATTTATGTTTTTTAAATTTATAACAAATACGTTGTTAACATAATGTGGTAGTGGTTAGTCGGTTTTATTATTTTTATTATTTAGGTAACTTTTACCTTACCTTACCGTAGAGACCTTTGCCCAGTAGTGGGACACAAGGCAGGCGATCAAAAAAAAAAAAATAGTATACATACGTCTAAATTGGGAAAAGATATCTATAGTTATAGTAAATTTGTCAATGTTATTTTATTACCCATTGAAACAGATGGATTACTCGAGGTTGTACATTTGACACATCATGCTATGCTGATCTCTTTTTTAGCGCAACGAAAAAAAAAACATGGAGTCGATAAACCACGCACAGGGAACTTGCTTTTTAGCTCTGAATTTTCATTTGCGTAAGGTTTATTTAGTGTTGAATAAACACTCCTAGCCAAATTTTTGGCTTAGTGAACTCAAATGAACTAATCTAAAAGTCAAACTAGGATAAGTCAATACAGTCACTATTTTCCTTTAATTCCGATACTATCATGGACGAATTTGTCCCTAACCAGTGACCCTGAACAAGGAATAATATTGAACCTGGCGAACGTTTTCCTAATAAGAGACAGGTGTCTCGTCAATATTAGTAAGGCCCTAAACTAATATAGGATAATGATATTAAAATAACCAAGTTGTATTTTTTTGTAGCTAAGCGAGTAAATGACACGTCAAATTGAATGTCCCGTAATTAAAATTAAGGGCGTTGTGTTGAGAAAAAAAATACAGTATCGAAGTGGGCTTTTAATGGTATATTGTTTGTTTTGTGTGTTGTCGCTGGTATAAGCCGCTTTAATCAGCTTTGTTATTCTTGATATTTGAATGCGCATGAATTTATTTGATGATTATGATTTTATACGAATTTGTTAGGCGAATAATCAAATAAAAACTCTTGAAACTAGTATACAACGTGTAACAGAAAGGGTATAATCGTATGGAACACTGTGGTACGGACCATCAAACTGAACAACTTTCTCTATGGGACCACCATCGAAATCGTAAAAAAATAATCAGCTGTCCCATAGAAAATTTCAATACCTACTCGACCCAAATGTATAGTATATTACCTACCTTATCTGTAATGAAACAGTTCTAAGTTGAATAAATAAATAGTATTTAGATATTTTTAGCATCATTTCAGAACTTGTACTAACAAATTGAAATTTGTACTGTTAATGTTCTCTTTTTTCAAGTTTCCAACAAAAAAAAAAAAAACATACTTACTTTAGGGATGGCAACTGAGAAAATAATGGCGCTAGCAAAGCCGGTTCCAAGCATCGTAAAAATTGATAGAAAATCTATATATTTCAAAATAGCTTGACATCATTGGTCAGATTGGGACCTAGCTATGGTCACGCCATCTACAAAGAGCTTTACTCTTTTCATAGAATTTCAATAAAATAATGCACCAAAAACGATACTTTTCAAACATACCCTCTCACAAATCCGGAAACCCCATTGCCGAAAATTGAATGTCATCTTATTCGTCGATATTGCGACAGTAGTTTACGAGAAAATCACAAAAGTCAATTCCCTCGTATGTATATTTAAGGGGTGAATTTATAAACCTCTTTCGAGTCAGGTGTGCGTAGGTAAATATAAAGCTTTTGCCACCCCTGGAATTATTTGTTTGCTGTCATCTTTTGCGGAATTCTATTTTTTCCTGGTAGTTTGTAGGTAAGCAAAAAAATCGTCCAAAATAGTACATTTGATATAAGTGGGGAAACTTTGTTATTGCATTCGAGCGCGGAATTAACACCCGAGCTGCAGGCGAGGGTGTTATTTCCGAGTTCCAGTGTTATTGAGCCGAGAACTGCAGTAACAAATCCCCACGCGTATCAAACGACGTTTTTCAATACACTTTTGAAGAAATAAAATAGTAGAACGGAAAGTATTTTTGTCAGGAATAATTAGGAAACTATGATTTAATTTGCTTTTTTTCCGCGCTTTGCTTTCGCCAGGTTGAAGAAGAAGCAAAGGTCTGATGCCGCTATACAGCCTAATATGAAAAAAAAAAACAATAAATTATGAAAGAAAGAATTCAAATATTTTTGAATTTAGAACACAAATAAATATTAATTTCTTCTTAACAGTAAATATTTGTTATAAAATATAATCATGTTTATCTGTGATATTCTATTTATAAACAATTTAAATACTCAAAAAATATTTGCGTCGCAAAGACGCATATCTCCTTGGCGAGATTTAAAAAAAAACCATCACCACCGATTATAGCTATAGTCATTGAACTTATCTGTGGAAATTTTTATTTCCGCACGTGTGCGGAAAAATATTAAAAATCCACGCGTGTGAAATACATTGCATGTTGAACCTAATCGTAGTGCGATAAGAACCAGTTTTCGAGAAAGTGTATTGAAAATATAATTAAAGCTTTTGCTCTGAAATACTTTAATACTAAATGCACACGAGTATGTATAGGTTACAATCAGCATCTGCCAAGCAAGCTCAACTATGTTGGCATCGGTATCTATTCAAACTGGATGCAACTGAATTTGAGTATTTTTCATGGAGGGTCTATCTTGGAGGGACTTTCACGACCAAGTGGTTACTTGGTAAACACGATACCCCTTTGTTGACTGGTTGTCAGACTTTAGCTTTTGACTTCTGCTACCTATCTAAATAACATAAGAATGGTAGGTACTTGATTGTTTTCTAGCGACCCGCCCTGGCTTCACACGGGTGCAATGTAGAATACTTAATATATATAAACCTTCCTCTTGAATCACTCTATCTATTGCTCAAAACTGCATTAAAATCCATTGCGCAGTTTAAAACATCTAAGCGTACAGACAGCGGTAGCGACTTTGTTTTATACTATGTAAATATAAAGATTTACAATAGTCTATCGAGTGATTGTAATAACCGTTGCGTTCATATTTAAGTTATTAAATGACCAAAACTATAAGCTTGAAGCAAAACCAGGGTTAGTGATATCCCTTATTAGTTATAATAATATTGTCGGTTTGACCCCGTTACTCAAATAACTTGACCTGATTCCGCTCCATATGTGTCAAATTATGACGGAGATTTATGAACGAAATAAATAAAACTGTGAATGCTCGGTTTCTGTTCCGGAAAAAAGTTAAACGTCCGGGTGTGGTAGCTTAGGCAATTCCCACACGACACCGCTTGTCAGATCTCATGTCGCATTGGCTTGTATGAAATCCGTTGATGCCTTAACACCGCCCGACGAGATACTCTCCGCGCTTCGCCACCTGCGCTCGACCGCGCGGACGATCGGTGTCGTGTGAGAATCGCTTTAGCATTAGACGTGCACGCGATGGGGATTCCCATTGGAAAAAAATACAAATTTCCAAATAAACTTTTATTCCCTTTCTACGAGAAAAAAGAAAGAAAAATTTTTTATTTGTCATAGACGACCACGCGACGTGCATACAAAATGACAAAAAATAAAAAAAAACATACAACGCATAACAAATATAGGAGGTGAATTTTCAACACTTTTTTCTTAGTTCTAACCTTCGTTGTACTGGGAACTCTAGCGCAAAATTTCATGTTTCGCGACCCAGACATTTTAGGCTGTGCCGTTGTCTGTCAATGACTTTCGGATTTTTTAAAGTAGATACACTTTTAACGTGTGATAGGCCATTCATTTTTTTTTTATGTTACTAGCGTATATATAATAAATAATTCACACTTATTTCAAAAGTACGTACTCACACAAGTACAGTCAGAAGCAATGAAATGTATACATCACTTAGCAAAACTCAAAAGCTCGTGACTGTACACATAACTCTTCCATCAATTAAGACTGAGCTTAGTAATCTAACATTTCAATCCACCTTCTTAATCCAAACATAACGTAACTAATGACCAAGTAAATACATCAGGGTGTTAAGTCTTCAAAGGAGTAAGTACTTCGTCCCCAGATTAGTTATTACTCAACCTAATATTGTTCGACGGGTCGAGAAGAGCATGATATTAGGACCTTGGGCCATAGATTAAGAAGACTGTGTAAATGCGAGACTCGCGTTTTTTTTTAAACTTTATTGTCATAACGTCGAGCCTTTTTCCGGGATAGATTATGCAGAGTCGTACCTACGAGTATTGTAGTATGCTCACAAACACCCGTTGTGTTTAAGTCTCTTGTAATAGACGTGAGCCTACTGCCATCAACCCGAAATCCAAACACAAGGCTGTTACTGAGAAATTATTGCTGAAGTTTGCTCGACCAAAAAAAAATAAGATCAGCCACTACGATCGCGTACTGCCTAAAATAGGGTTGTCAATTTTGCCGATAGTCGAGAGCGAAAGACCAACTAGTACTACGCCAAAAAGCATTTATAATGGAAAATGTTTCGCTTCTACACATTCTTGATCTATGTTCATACTGTGATCACAGTGATACTGCATTATAACGTCGATGAAGGGCTGACTTCAAAATGTGCCCTTGAGGTTATATACCGACTGTATATCTATTAGAGAAATGTCTTCTCAGACCGTTTCATCTCGACCCTTGTCGCTATTAGACCAATTTATACAATCTAGGGTTAGTAATACATTATTGGGTTAGTGATTTACCAAGGTTATTGTTTTCTGAATAGTAGTTTTAGTTTAGAAGACATTTGAATGTTAGTTGATGAATGTTAGATGCGATGCGTCACTACGCAGTTTGTCATAGATCATAACGTCACTATTACGATTGATTGAGTATATAGTTCTGTTTAAACTTTGTGGCGGCTCGGAGTCGGAAGTTAATTGAGAGTGATGGTCTGCGCAGGTATAACAGTGCAAACTTTATGGATTCGGGATATGGATTCTTTATGGACATCTAAGGTAAAGCTGCGTAGAGCACAATTTTAGATAGCAGCGGGGCGCAGAGGACGTATCGTCTTGACTGTATAATGCGCAAACCGTCACTCGGAGCTAACTTCCGGGCCGCCCTAAAGTTTGAACAGAACTATAGTTAATGGGGTTTCATTTGAACATTTCCAGCAGTTGCACTCATTGTGGCTTTAGGCGTCTATAACGTTCCCAATGCTGGGTAACAGGCTGTCTCTCAGTAAAAGGGAGTTGCCCATAATTCACCACGCGGGCCCAGTCCTGCTGCTATTATAGAAATCCAGCGGTTAAATTAATCTCGGCCTCTTAAAAAATCTCGATCATTTCGAGGAAGTTTCGGTTTCAATATATTTCCTAAATTCGAATCACTTATCTATTATATCGTTTTAGTTGGTTCAGGTTTAGGTCGTGGTTTTGTACGCAATCAGCTGAAAAACCATTAATAGTGCGTTCATATAGTATAGCTTCAAATTTAATTTGGGAATGTCAATTGATTTTAAATTAAAACCTTCTGCGCTTCGCCTTAATTGAAGTCGTGCTTTTGTTGGAGAATTTATTAATATTGAAAGTGTTTTTTCGGTCTAGTACACAGACTTTGAAGTGTAAATTATAAAATGCATTATGCATGACGATTATTATAAGTTTGATACCTATTACATTTCAAGCAGCCTTTTTATTCCATTTTGGGTATACGCTTTGTAGTCTTTATAGTCACTAAACTTACATAAAATCAGAACGAATATTCTAGCCGAAAAAAGTAACTTTCCCTAAAAAAAGGAATTAAAGCCGATAGAACATTAGTTAACGTTGTAACAAATTATTCGATTCATTAACTCCTTAAGCGGACCTTGTTAAAGAAATGTGCTTACGTATTTCCAGACTCAAGACACAAATCGCCAAATAATTAGTCGTGTCCTTAGAAAAGAGTATTTAGACAAAAAAAGGGGTTCTGAGCACATTAAACTTTTTTTGTATACTTATTTGAATTCTGCTTGGTTACTAGACTGCCCCGTTGGTCGAGTGGTCGCAAGTGCGACTGTTGAGCATAAGGTTCTGGGTGCGATTCCCGGGTCTGGCAAAGTGCTATTGGATTTTTCCATCAGGAATTACTCGTTTCAGGTCGCCCCCTATAACACGGCAATAAGGGTGAATTATTAGGTACACCTCTGGCTAACCCTTCGGGTTCAAAGCCATGATATTATGTTATGTATTTGAATTCGAAGGAAATAAGGGAATAATCATCATCGCTATATCTATCAAACTATCATCGTCACTGTAACAATCAGGTGATGACTATTGCAGGATAATTTCCCATAGATTTTTCATGATGATAAAAAGTGAGAAAAAGGATATTATTTTCAGTTTAATTAGTCTTGAATTATAACAATTAAGTCAAGAGAAACATTTGAAACACTGCAAGATACTGACTGGATTTGAACGTGTTTATTCAAAAATGTATTCAGGAATCTCATAACCTTGTACAAGGGAAGGTTATGAAAGCCGATGGTACAAGGACGCCGAATAAAGGGCACAAGTTATTGCGCTCGTTTTTCTCGACTCGTCAGGTATGCACGTATGCACCAGAGTAAGTTATGGCGCAAAGGGATTCCTTTTTATATTAGGCAAGCAGACGATCATATAAAGAAACCAGCCAGTTTTTCAACCCTTTTGTGAAAAATATAATTACAGTACAATAAAAAACGGCCCAGTGCGTGTCTTACTTACACGCACACAGGGTTCCGTAGCACCAAATAATATAATAAAAATATTTTGAAGGCTCATTCATATGTTGTATTTTTTTACATTCAACAGCAAAACTAAATTTGTTTTTATAGTATGATAATGAAAAACAAAGTTACTGCTGCAGTTTGATGAAAAAGTCCCGTATCTCAAAAACTAAACATCAAATCTTATTCAAACCAATTTAGGTTGAAAGTTTTATTTTCGTTCTACAATCCTATATTTTTTCAGAACTTTCCTCCTCTTACTTTAGAAATTAGAGGGGGGACACTCATTTTACCACTTTGGAAGTCTCTATCTCTCAAACGATTAACTTTAAGAAAAAATGGTTTTAGGAACCTCTGTCATTTTTAAAGACCTATCTACATATACCCCTAGGTTTGATGAAAAAATTTTTTTTTTGTTTCAGTTCCATGGGATGCCCCCTTAATCTTTTATTTTTTTTATTTTCGTATAAAAATCGTAAAGCGGTTCACAGATTACATCTACCTACTAAGTTTCAACTATGTAGTCAAAGTGGCTGTGACATACACGGACAGACAAACATACAGACAGACAAACAGAAATGGCGAATCTATAAGGGTCTCGTTTTTTGCCATTCGGCTACGGAACCCTAAAAACGAGATAATACGGACAAAAGGGTCGTTGTTCGAGCGCACTGAAGCAATCCTTGGGTCGGGATTCTCCTAAAACTTAATGCAAATTATCCGAAGTTCATAAGTACATTAAGTAGGTACTTACATCTTAAAAAGAAATATCCGGGCTTGCACTACCACCGCCACCACCTTGGGTACAAAGTACCCTGAAGGCGGATCGTTAGCGACTAGAATGACTCCAAGACTCCCCGCCTAGGTCTAAATTAACGAAGAGATTTACTGCTAAGGAAAAAGAATTTCGCAATTGAGTTTGTTTAAAAAGAAAGGAGCGGGTGAAGTCAGCGAGGCGGTTTAATGAAGTGTCTATAATTAACATGATGAATGTACCTAGTCGGGACTGTGAGTAGCAATCGGGTTTGAATTGAGGAATTTTCGTTTGAAGACCGATATTCTTAATTTGTTTTGGGCGAGCATTTAGTTCTTATAGCGTTCAACGCTTATGGCGTATTAGCGTTTGGCCGCGACTATATCTATACCCGCATGGAAGTCGAAAGTTATCCCACGAGAATGTTTCAGTAGGTACTATCGGGATCAAATGTGCCCTAACCCAGGTCATGTGTGCGGAAAACCGATCGGCGGTTATGGCGACAAAAGGCCGCGGAGTTAGTTTAGCATTTTTAATATTAGTACGGAAGTATAGATATCTATACTTATTAATATTATAAAGTTGAAGAGTTTGTTTGTTTGGTTTAGTGTTAAATAGCCCATTTATCGAGGAAGGCTATAGGCATTACGTTACAACCAAAAGGAGTGGAGCATCAATGAAAAATGATGCAAAATCTGGGAAATTTATTCTTTTTGAGAGCTTCCTTTGCGTGCTGGTGCTGTGCCCGCGACTTCATCCACGTGGATCTTTCTCAGCCTGTTATTTATAAAAGGCAACATGACTTTGTCTGTTCGTTAGTATGACATTTTACACCATTGTTTTGGTGTTTGTTGATTGGGCAGGTTGATTGACTTGATTCAAACTCAAAGCACTTATTTCAAATAGACCCGTAACAAAGTGCCTGTGCAAGTAACAGGCTGAGAAAGACCTAAGTCCACGCGGACGAAGTCGCGGGCACATCTAGTAGATTATAAAACCAATTGTGTGTTATTCGTGGGATACCTTGAAGGCAGACCAAAACGACAGTCACAGAACCAACTCTAACACTATGACATGTTACATGCGCCTAGTAACCGCGAACGCGAATCAATATTGTAAGCCAAATGAAAATATATATCTATTTCGACCAACGAAAGGATCATAGTAGGTAAATTTAAAAATAAAAAGAAGCCACGTCATATCAGACTTCACAAAAACAAAACAAAAAGACTGGATGAAAAATATCGCCTCTGTGGTAAAATCCTTTAGTAATGTGTCTTTATTTATCTTCCGTTCGATGCTGCCAAATATTCGTAATATCAGCTAAAAACTGACTCCAGCTATACTGAAAAACTGCATTGTTGTTCAAGTGGTTGCAAGCACCACTGCTGAGCATGAGGTATTGGGTTCGATTCTCAGGTCGGGCAAAGTGTTATTGGGTTTTTCATCAATAACTTCTCAGTAGCAGCCACGGAGCCTGTGCACGCTAGATGGCAATAGGCTCCGTGTGGTCTCTATGACATGGATCTTAAACATAATTAGCGGAATGTGGGTGTACTATAATAAACCTCTGTCTTACCCATCGGGGACTACAGGCGTGATGTTATAAAAAACGTTGCTTAGTACAAATCAAACTATGTACAAAACAAATATGTGAAGCACTTTTATTTGCCGCTCTTTTATTCACGGCTCTCTAAAGCGTTTAAAAACGTGCATAATAAAAGTTCAGTGGATAGTTTGTTTGTTTGAAATTCAACCTGTTGATGTTTGCAGCCAGTATATTGCAACTACGGTGAACCAAACCATTCCACCAGGATTCCAGAAAGTATTAGACGAAAAGTAAACCATGTTAGGTAAATAAAATTCTAAAACTGGAATCCTACCACACGTTGGTTTAAATTTTTGGTGCACGAATAGGATTGTGTAGAAACTGCAGGACTTGTACTTTTTTGTATCGGTTTAACATAATCCAGTTTCCATGTTTATTGGGTAGCGCCATGACAATTACAGATCTGTCACTTTTGTATGCTGAATATGGGCTACTCAAGGAAATTATATAAACTAACGGGCTACTCGATTCTCAACCATCACCGGAATTTTCTGTCATTGCGTCAATGTCAAATGCCACCAGAATAACTTGATAGTTATGTTTATATTACATCTAGAGTATACATGGATTCTTCGATACTAATAACTTGAGTGTTCGGTTATGACAAGAAAAGAAAGAGAAACTACAGGGTGTAAGGGTCAGTTCTCCACAGACTGATGGGTTGAATTCAGTATGTCATACAAGAAATTCTTTCAGGAATATTATGGGTATCCAATAAATTTGATGAATGAATCTCTGTACGTAGCATTCCATTTATGTAAATAGCACGGATAAGATAAAAAAAAAAACACCAATGGATGTTGAAATACTCTAATGAACAACGCGTGAAATCCACTGTTTACTTCCTGCCTAGCTACAGAGTTCATCGACCTAGTCGTCGCGCTTGCCGTTCAAGTGTGTCTTACCACGGTACCGATAAATTGCGTAAGAGGAAATAAAACAAACCAAATTTATTAATGCCCATAACTTTCCTAAAATAATTTCTTGTACCGGTCATCTTAGTATGACATACTGCATTCACCCCATCAGTCTGCGGAGGGCTATCCCTTACACCCGGTAGATAACGACGAGAGAAAATTCAAAATTGTATTGGATTGGCCTAAAGCTACCGAGAAGCTCACGGCAGTATTGAACATCGTTATAGAAATAGAAACAACTTTGAAAACAATTGCCATATCTTGTTGTTCTTAACACGCTGAAAAACGTGAAAGTAATATGTAGTGTAACTGGACGTTAGTAAATCCATTCTTTTAACGTACAAACTAGGATTCCATAGCATTCACAATAAAAAAGGACAAACAAACTACACAGCATCGTGTACAACCGTTTAGAAGCACGGACATTTTTTATTTATTACAAAACGTGTTACCTACATGTTTTTATGTGCTTCTGTGGGGATTTATCCGGGCACAATGCAAATAGTGCCCGCTGTGGGGGAATTGTGGGCAAAAACACGAATTACAACGAATCTGGCAATACGTTAGCCGCGTAAGTGGCACATTATGTTTATGGGTAAAGGAAAAGTTACAGTGTTCAGTTTTTTACGTTTTAGTTTCACGATGATTGTGTTGTGTTGGAATGAATTTAATATGTAATTTAATGTTTAGCATTTAAAGCATAACACGAAAAATTAAAGTTTTTTAAGTTGGTAACGAATCATCCAAAACTCAGTTCTTCATTACCTTAGCTTGGATATTTTGAGGCACAACTCACTACGAGATTAAAACTCAAAATGAATATGGACTGTTATTCTCTATGCTTTGTTTTACTATTTCCTCGTGGTTTGTTATCAGAACGGGTTTATTAGTCAATTTAAAGCAATAATAAAATGTGACAATTCTTTGCCACCAAAAGTTGTTTGTACAGACCAGCACATCAAGCTACCCGAAACTGTCAAATTTTCCCATCAACCTTGAACCTAATGCTTTAGCGATGTGTGTGAGTTTCTGATAGAACAGATGTTCTCATTGATATTAGAATCGCAGTTAAAGACGATATTACTTACAAAATTCTAAGAATTGGCAACCGTGTACCTACCGGTAAAGCGTATTTAAAAAAAAATTGCTGACAACAGATTTCTTAATAATAGAGAAAGATTCAACTACATAAAAGATACCAACTAAAACTGTGTTTTTCCAAGAGAAATACATATCACTCCATCTTATCAAACTCACAATTTCGCACTCGACAGACGGCGTATAATAAATCAATATTGACCCAAACAGAATACAAGCGAACGTGCGTGATTTACTAAGTTAGTGCGTAAATCATTATTTTTCGATTCTTCCCCGCCAGCACCGATTTAAGAACAAAACTGTGCTTTGTAAAGCTCGAAGATAAGCCCTCTTTGTTCGCGTTGTACTGCGTCTATATTTTATATTTGTTCCGCTGTTCAATAATACTTCCCGTTTGTGCAAAGTTTCAATAGAACGTTTTAGAGATTTGAATTCAACAATATTGTTGTTATCCCTTTGTGGCTACTCAATAGATAAACTGTGAACCACCTCTTGCATTGAATTTGGAAAATTAAGTCTGTTTTTATTTAGTGATGCAATATTGGTTCTAAAAGCTTGGCACTCACCAAAATCCTAGTATTTATTTTGTAATTTTCAATTGTTTTCATCAGTACCATAACCAACTTTTTGCTGTTTGTAAAAGTCGCGCATTTGATATACCCGTTTTATCCAAACAAATTCTTTAAAAAATTTACAAATCACTCGAATAACTCTGTGTAGCAGGACAACAGAGATGCACAGAAGGTGATAAACGACATCACTTGTAACGTTCGTCACGAACTACCAACGCAACCCACTCGTTGATACTTGAGATCTACTCATGCATTATACACGCGTGTGTAATGTGCTAGCAAATCGCCCGACTTTTTCCGTATTTTTTCGAGGGACAACTCCCTTTGTCCATCTCTGCATTTGTTTTGTTTAGGATGTGGTTAGGATGGCTTTGAGGGTGAATACTGAGTAGATGAGGCTAATAGATGTGTACCGAAGTAAAAAATATTTGCTGCCCCAAATAAATAGGGATAAGGGCGGAAATATGATGACTTGATAGCAGTAATGGACCAGGCATTAGATTATTGAAGTGAGACCTTACCACCGCGAAAAATCATCATGGAAAGAACTTACAAAATGTTGTCCAGACTGCTAGTACCAGGCGAGAAGACATTCACAAGAGGTTATAAATTACGTCGGTTAATTTACACGAACTGCATAGGCAAAGCTGAAAGCTTACTAACTACTGTTAACAAAAAAACAAATATTATAAATCACGTCAAGATCATTTCTGGACATGTAAACATACTACCTGCTTACGTTAATCTACTGTGACCGCTGAATGTGCTCTCAGAAAAGTCGGATAGAAAACACCAATCTCATCTGCTTTTTAAGGTTCCGTATCCGAAGGGTAACCAATGGGACCCTATGAATGCCTCCGCTGCCCGTCCGTGCATCTGTCTGTCAGCGGGCTGTATCTTATGATGCGTACTATATAACAACAAATATTAAAAATAAATTAAAAATTAAAGTGGGCTCCCTTACTACGATGGTACGGAACCCTTCATGCGCCGACTCGCACTTGGCCGGATTTTATAATATTTTTTTGACATGTATATGAATGATATAAGTGTTTTGATAAACCAATTTACCGAAGTTACATCATTAATATCTTCAGTTATTTTTACGGCATTCTAGTCCTATTTCCTAACACATTTAAGTACAGAACAATGTACTGTAAAACAAAGCGGAAACTCACCTATTTCCTCCCTGTTCTTCTCACATTATCTATTATAATGTGATGAGAGTCAACTTTTACGACAAAGAATAAATGGCTCAGTTGACAACCGTTAAGGTTCTATCCTTATGTCGACAGCTTGTAGAGTATTTTGCCAACGCCTTTTTACGACGTCGTAAAATATAGAGACCTTGAACTTTTAGTTGTAACGTTTTTTAAAGGCTTAATTCCACTGCTGCGTAGGGTGAACTCGGGAGGTTATGCAGGTGTATATGCGGGTATTGCTCAGATTTATACGTTTGCTAGCCACGCATCGGATTGATTGTGGCGGTCGCAAAGAACGATTATCTCATGCACAGCGAAGTACACGTGGACAGTGCCCTACGGGCAGCAATGGAACTGTGCCTTTATTCGATCTTCCGGTTAAGTAAATAGCCTGCCTGCCTACCTTATAATCTACGCTGTCGTGACGATTTCAATACGCACAACAGTGAATAGCGATCTTGAGAATAATTGGATTTTTGATAGAAATTCGCAGCCTTACAAAATGTTAGACGTTTATAAGTGCCCTTTGGGGCCTACTTTTTGTATTGTGTAATATGTTTTGAAGATTTGGTGGTGATAATAATCATATTTTTTATAGGATCCAGTTACGAGATTTTTGAATGGTACACCATTAAATCTGTATGGGAATATTTATTTGATTATTTTATTAATGTACTATGCTATAGCCGAGATATTAACATTACTGTCAGATCTGACGGCTGGCTAACTAAGCCAAAAACCGAACTTCTCAATGGTTCTTTCATACTAACAGCAATTCTTTCTTCCCTAAGAAAAGTGCGGAAAGCTCTAAATGGCGCTATTCCCCAGTATTACGGTAGGCACTCGGTACTAATGCACTATTACTAACACTTGGCTTTATGAGCTAGAAACCGCTTAAAACACCTACAGTTCGTGACTTTTCGTCGAGATTTCGTAATTGTTTGAGTTCCGAGGGGAATACCAATTGTTCTTGGGTTTTTAGAGTTGTTCAACTCAGCTCATTTAAACGGTGTAGGTGTTAAACTTGTAACCCAGTATTATTACATTACCATTAGTCTGCGTCATCCCACTGCTGGGCAAATGCCACTGCCCGTGACTTCCAGGTGTTTCGATCTACGGCCAACTGTGTTGAAAGATTTCTGTCACAATTTGAAGGACATTGAAATACAATTCGTCATCCAAAGCTTCATATGTTTGAAAAATTCGTCTACTTGACAACATAAACAAATATATTATTTTTAGACAGAAATATTAAAAAAAAAAAAATAGTGCTCCTCACTTTTTATATTTTTCAAAATTATCGAGCCTGTTATGGAAAAACATCGTAAACGACAAAATATAGGTATTTCACTTTCAACCAGTAAAAAATAACCATTAAACATACCTCTCCTGGTAAAATTGTATGTTTGTCGCTTACGATGTTTTTCCATAACAGGCTCGATCATCATAATTTCAGCCGAAAGACGTCCACTGCTGGACATAGGCCTCCCCAAGTGTCGCCACACTGACCGGTCCCGTGCGACTCGCATCCAGCGGATCTCCGCAACCTTCACCAGTTCATCGGTCCACCTAGTGGGAGGCCTTCCAACGCAACGTCTTCCGGTTCGCGGTCGCCACTCCAGAACTTTTCGGCCCCATCGGCCATCCGTTCTGCGAGCAATATGCCCACTGCCACTTCAGATAGGCTCGATATTTCTGTGGAAATGAATAAACGAACAATAATTCCATCCAGTAAACATCCCACTGCACTGCAGTGAAAGGCTTCTTTTCAAACAGAAAAGGCATGATTTGACCATTGACCACCTCGCTTTATCTAGGAGGGTTGGCGATTTCAGACTTATAATAATTTTAAATGCGTTTCCCCACTTCGTTAACTACACTAATATTGTCGTCGTCGAAAATGGCGTACCTACATATTTAATTGTTAATAACAATGGCATTGTGGCTGAAAGTAAAGCATAGTAAGGACTCGACTAATAGTCAAGAATTCTCAATTTATTATAATCTGAAATAACACACTAGCAATAATCTAAGTTTTGGTAATCAATCTTTGTTTTCTTTTCATTGACAAACAATGAGAGCTTGGTCCTGTGAAACAGTAACCAGCCGATATTCTTGTTAAACACGTAACATTATTATATTCATAATAATAAGATGAGCTCGTTAACTGAAAAATAAAGAAAAACAGTGCGACAATTTTGCCATCAATAATATTTACTACGGTAAACAGATTGTATTATATTGTAATAAGCGCAAGAGAAGAAAACTTCCATTTGTACCGTTCCTTATATAAATATTGCCATACATAATCGAATGTCATAATTCACGGGCCGATTTTCGATGTTGCCAACTGCAAAGTTTATGTTCGGTTATAAAGCAGGCGCGAAGCGATCGGGCGTTCGGAAACGAATATTTATTGCACACGTTATCGAGTTACAAAATTAATTCAATATTTCCAATGACAAGCAATATCATGGAGTCAGACATTTGTGGTGACGTTGCGACGAACTTTGGAAATGTATGGAGTTGCCTTGATTTACACGATTCATTTTAATGAAGAAAAATTTCATTTGATGAGTGGTTTAATGTGGATTCATGTGTTTATAGTATTTGTAGGCATTGCGTACTTTATCAGCGAAAAGTTTATTTACGTAATTAGTTCGTTATCTATAATGTATCTGAGATTGCGAGTCACGTATATTAGAAACAATAATACGAAATACAATATATTATTATAATATGTGTACGTGTATATATAACGTATGTATTAGACATGTTTACTACAAATCTTGACACAAACTTGCGAATAGAATATTTAATTTCCAAATGAAAAACATCGCAAAACCAAGTCAACGGAACACGAAACCGAAAGCGTAGGCTTCGTAGCCGCGTAGCAAAATTATTCTACCGTTGCTACGAGCTGCTACGAGTCGAGTAGCTACGAAGCATCCCAACGTTCTTAAAAATACATTGAAATTATGCACGACATATTTTGTACTTGATATTTCCTGGCTTTAGCACATGCCATGTTGGCGATACTTCAACCGTCGCATTGACATAGTAGCTCTATAAAGGCAGTTATTAAACCTTTTAATGGAGGGTGACGCGTGGCCAACATTGGCAATAATCTACAGGCACCATAAATAGTGGTACAACCAAGATTTACGAGGTACTTCATTCATTCAGCAAACAATATTGATTTTATATTTCGACACCGAGAATCTGACGAAATTACTTATTTACTCTAACCTCATGACATAGTAGTAAATCAGCTGGCTTATGGTATTTGGCTCTCGGCCAAGCGAATTGAGTGATTTGATCAAGATCTTGGGCCAGATTTTCTTGGATTACGAGCCAGCTTAATTTAGACATAGTCGTATACGGGATCGTTGTAGCATCTGTGCTTAGCGTCTGCATTGTTCTTTGGCGAACTATGTTTATTATACAAAACCGGCCAAAATCGAGTTGGGCTCGCGCACTGAAGGTTCCGTATTAACTTGTAGGTATTTTGTTACTAAACAACATTACAGATTTATTCCTTTACATGTGTTGTAAGACATTGCTTCTTGCCAAATTTTATGATTCTAAGTCAACAGGAAGTACCTTTAAGTTTCGATTCCCTTGTGAAATCGCAAAATATGCGACATTAATGGTCATATCTTTTGATTGCGTTTACTTACAAGTTTGATTTCACTGCTTCAAGGGGTAACAGACCTGAGTATTTGATATTAATTTCATCTTGATACCTCCATGAAAAGGGGTCTAGAGAGACGGACAACAAAATTATTCTATAACAGTCAGTAACATACCCCAGTCGGCAAAAAAGGAACCCTAAAAATGTTTATTTCAATTACATAATGCTTTAACACACATGATTTGCAGATCACCTTTTAAGTATAGATGACTACGATAGGTGACTCCGCTCTTCCATTGATAAAATCGAACTTTTTTTAATCTGTAAACCATAATTATGACTCTCTTGTTGCTATCATTTCAAACGCCATTCCCATCGGGAGTTGTTTTTGTCGTGCAACGACGACGCGTTCAGTTTCCTAAATATGTATGCTGCTACTGAAAAGCTGTACATTGCGTTTGATTCGGTCGAGTTAATCAAAGATGGTCACATTTAATGTTTCATTGACAATGACGACTTGAATACGATTATTCCGAACCTGACCCGAAATCCTAACCCGGTCGCGGGTTAGGTATGTCTGACCCATACTGAAACCGATGCATGGGCGCAATATGAGCACACTCATTGTAGTATAGCATTTTCATGCAGCCTCAGTACAGTGACGGTATATCTAGCAATTTATATCTTTGCATTTTGTCGTTCGGCAATGCTGCAGTTTGAGGAGTATACCAACTTGAATATACTGAGGAGTAAATGTATGTGGTTAGTACTTGAAATTCTTACTAGAACTAAGTTAAGGTTTTCCTATACTTGAAAGCAAAGTAAGATTTTCATGAAGTTTGCAGCGTAAGCCCGAGCAATATATTGAAGTTTCTCGGACAATTTTATGTGTCGACAACTTAACTTACTTTATAAATTTATTTGAATGTACTAAGTGGACTGTAAATACAGATAACATAGTATATAACTTTCCAAGATTCTCATATTTTATTATTATGCATTGTATGAAATACTCTGGATTTAATTAGAGGTAATTTATAACCTAAGCTTGTTGTACAAATTATATGAGATTTAGACCTAGGTACTTTTTGTAGGTTTAGGGATAGTAAAGCATGAACCTATATATTATTTTATTATCAATCAAAGCTTTGAAATATATCTTTATCATTTTTTGCATAAGTTTTTCCCTACTGTATTCAGTGGAGTCAGCTTCAACCTGAATGCAGTTGAATATCGTCTTGTATTTTATATGGTGCGACGGTCTATCTGACCCACACGACTCAATTGCTAGGTAATATGATATGCCTTGGAAAGGATGGGTTTAAAATTCACGGGCTTAAAAAAAATACCATATCAGACACTAATTTTCAAGGTCGTCAAATGATCTGATGATTTCTGGACTTCAAAAAGAACACTGGATTCTGAGTTTATTTCAATGTTTCTGCTCAGAGTATTCAGATTGAAAACTGACTGTCTTCAAGTGTTTGGACAACGGGTTTGTTGCACAAACACTGGTCATTTTTTGCTCTCAACCAATAGACCAATGAACAAAAACAACAAAAATAAAATAACCAATTATTCAGTTTGTCAATACATTGTTCTCTGGCGAGCAATATATTTACAAAATTGGACGGTTCACGTGTAAAGGTCAATTAACGAAACACAGAAATACTGAAAAAAAGGTTCAATAGTTTCATTTTTTCTGAACAAAAAGCTGGAGTATATGACAAGTAGGAGGTTGACATTTATATGTGTATGTTTTTAATTAATTGTAGCGTTCTTTAGAGAGAACTTAGAATCCACTGCTGTTTATATTGCAACAGATATATAACTGCAAGTATATACAGCCTTTTTTTTTTTTTTTTTTTTTCGTATGGGAAATCATCAAATAACCCCTCCCGCTCTGGGCTGGCCAGTCCCGCAACCAAGTATATACAGCCTTCGGGAGGAATCGGTTATTAATTTAATTACCTTTATAAATGCAAAAATTACTTAAAACAAAATCTTTTCTGGAGACAGCACAAACAGATACTTGCCAGTTAGTTTAAACAAAAGAACGATTGATTCTATGTTCCGAAATATTGCAAACCTTCAAATTTTTCAGGATCCACAAAAATAATAATTTTATTTATTTATTTATTTATTGGATCTCCAACAGAAACTACACAATTACATGCAAATATACATAGAACAGGGACAAATAAGTGTGCACTTCCAATTATAGAAGTCCACATCATTCACTTATAATCTAGGTACATACAGTAAATTTGATAAGGTAAAAAATCGAAATAAATCAAAGTACATTACACGAGGAACATACAAAGGAAGCAAGGTGAATTACGTAAAAAATGAACAAAGGAAATAATGGAAGGTAACAATAGGAAAGAAAACAGATACCTAATGATAATCATACAACAATAACAAAATATTACGACTTGGGTACTGTAACATATAAGGCAAGTCATTTTGTTAAAGAAACTCGCTGATTTCACGCTAGGTCATATGAATGAGCACTTCCATATTAATTATGAACATTTTATGTAGTGCATAGATTTACTTTGCGGAAGTTATTTACCTTAAATCGTATGTAAATAAGAATATATGAGTTGGAAAGTGTATTAAGCTTAAGATATTTAATATAATATCTAGTTTTAGATATAATTTACTGACACAATACAAATTAGAAATTTATTTCGGATCACAAAATATTTAAAACACAAAGCTTTTATGTAAGTAAATATCAGTCCCAATATTCCAAACAAAAATAACACTACTTAATCTAAAAATACGGCAATATGTATTTACGAGCCATGCATAGCCACTTATCAAGCCCTTGACGAACTTTCGATGTCAACATAAAACGTAATGTATACCTCCATTTCTTTTACTATCGACGGAAAGTGAGCGAACGATAAATAAGACGTAAATTCGAGCATCAGTCACTTGAACAAAAACTGGTGAAAACATCGGACGGATGAAGTTACAGGCATCTTTTGGTAGTTGATTCACGTCACGTCTATGATATAGCTATATTTTTTTAGATTTCAAAATAATGTCCTCTGGCTGAAATAGAAACTAAATGACATTTTTTAAAAGTTAATAATTTATATTTTTTTTTACGCACGTACAGTCCTCAAATTGTTTCTTGGCATTTTTTTTTTCTCAATTCAACAAACTGTATGCACGTACAAAAATAAGCCTACTTTAATCTCGAGGGAGTAAGTAGACTCGTAGGATAAAAACTCCTTGAAAGAATTCTTTCACACAAAAAAAGTATCCGAACGGTATTGGAGATATGTGACTTCGAGTTCGCTTTTTAAATAACATTTGTTTTTCCTTATTTAAAAAGTTTATGGCATTTTGGTACTATGAACAAAGTTTTGGGTTCATATGTAAAAAAAGATATTAGCAGATCATTTTCCTTTTGAACAGAAAAAGGTTTAACTTCGGTTCACAATATTCGTACGATAATGGTATGAATTTTCCACGAAAAAGTTATTACATACTTACTTATCTCGCAAGTGAGAGAGGCTACATTATGCGAAAGACTGATTTTGAATATTAAATGCGGTAAGCAATTTCGAATTAAGTAGAGCGTAGTCGTATGAACTTTTGTGAAACATTTTGTTTGTTTAATTTTTTTTAAATGAGTTTTTAGATGTAATTCAGCAAAACTATGATACGATTATGTTTTAGTAAAGTTAGTGTTTAATAATTGATAAGCAATTACAAATTACACTAAACTATCGTAACTCGTGGGAAATAATTTGATTAGAGGAAAATAATTTCCAAACTCGAGGTATTACGTAATTGAACAAGTGTAAATAATTATTTGGCAAATTAAATTGAGTACATCAGAATTAATTTTCAATAAACAACATTTGTCAGTTATCCAATTTACAAGAAACTTCGTACTTTGATGAAATGTTTGCTTATGTATGGAGTTAACGGATACCTTTTAAAGTTAGTAAAGTCATTATAAATTGTCGATAATATTCGTATTACTCGGTTGATTTGTTAGCTTGAGTTTCGATCATTAACGAAATTATTTCCGGTAAAGAATTATTAAGGAATTTGAAGCTTCAGAAATATTCATTTCGGAGTTGATTGTTTTCAAAGCTGTTGTTTATTTTATGACTAGGTACTTATTTTAAATAGCAAATGGATGCGGTTTTTATCCCAAAATGCTTCAAAAACTAACGTTTTTCGAAACTTTCGTACACGTTTAGACAGAATAGAAAAAGACTAGAGTTCTTAGAATTAAAATTCCTAATATTATTCAGTTGCTTTTAACAATGTTGTACCACAAAAACAAAAATCATTCTTGAATCTAACATTAATAATGTATTTTCTCAAGTTAAAAAAGCTTGTTGATAATTCACGTTCAAATTCTAAATTGACAGTGAAATAATAAACTTTTTGGCTGAGAACCAAAAACTCAGCTTTTTTTAAAATATTTTTTTATTGTCTTTTAAATGAGCGCAGTACGTGCGTAGAACTTTGTTTTTAAGTGTAGTACTATGGAGGTCGGTTCCTCTAACCTCTACATAAGCATAATCAGCCTTTAATGTTCCCGCTGCTGGGACACTCGGCCTCCTCTCTATGAGAGGGAATGGGCTATAATCCACCACGCGGGCCCAGTGCGAGTTGGAATAACCTCTACAGTACCTACCTATTTCTAAGATTCCAAGAAATATGCCAACCTGGAACATGCCTATCCAGTACACGTGGCTCCTTAATTAAAGTAGGTATCGAAAGGCAATATTCAAAGAGCCTTCTTACATAAACATTTGTTCATTATCTACCAAATATTTACTTATCGTATTTGTCGTAAGTTATATTTAGAGCAGGGATGAGGATGTAAGGCGACAGCCAGACATAATAAAATAATGGAAACCCCTATAGGTTAGCACTACCTACAAGTTGCACAATTTACATTTATTCCACAAAATCCGTTCGGCCATTAAATTCGGTAGATTTAAAATTCAACATTCCGAACTGAAAACTGGCGATATAAAGGAATACCACCTCTGCCCATTGTAATGTTTTTCATGTTTTTAAACTGCCGATTTCAAGATTAGGTAGTCCTTAAATACCCAGTCTAAATTGTTGGTAGGGGGTTCCATGCTTCCTTTTCGAGTTATGTTAGAAATAAAGTGTCTTTTCGAATGGCACAGTCTTTCTAGATATCATATCTGTTTTTTTTTTTAGATTTCTTTCTTAATGGAATGTCCTGTTAAGTATTTTGTGTGCACATAAATATATAAATACTGCTATACATCGAAGGATTATACGTAAAAATAGGTTTCTGTCAGTTTCATGACCCAACGTGCCCATCTGCACTGATGACGAATTTGAAATCATTTTAGCCCCATTTCCGTGGTCCACTGCGATGGATTTGGGCTCCAAATTCCAGCCATATAACGCGCGCTGAATTTCAATCGCCTTTATTCCGAATTCTGGTACACGACGCGTTCGCTCATTGCTCAAATCCAAGTGGGTTGGTCTGAAATCTAATCAGGGACTGCAATACAGTATTATGGGCAAATAACCATAAAACTATGAGAGAATTTGGAGATGCCTTAAAAAGGTGGACTGCTAGCAAGCTGCTAAACTAATCAACTTTTACGCGGTGAATTATCTGTCTTTTTCGGGGAATATTGGAAAGAAATGGCATAAAATATAGAAAAAAAAAATGTAAATATCATTACTTCCTAGAATTTGATCCATAAAAGCGACACTATCGAATGGCTTAATAATATAGTGGTTAATAGTATAGTGTGTTTTTTTTTTCCAAAATGAACGGGTTTTATTTCTGGCTAGGAATACTTTTTTTCAAAATTACAATGATGCATTGCAGTTTTCATCAAAGTCGGGCTCGAGACTCTTTTGAGTATTTTTAGCTATTCCTCATAGTTTCGGATTTGGCCATCGACGCCCACTTGAAAAAATCACCCTGTAAATGTATACTATATTTTTTTGTTGTTAATTCATGGTTGCATTTTACTGAACTGCTTCTACTATAAGCCTAACTCGTCATAAACAGGATAACTATTTCATATTGATTGATTTACAAGTCACACGTGGTGCAAGCTTCTTTCACTTTTGACTCTCAAAGCTTCAGGTATTGCACACTATACTGTAGGTATATGAGATCGGATAAAGTGTTATTGGATTTCCCATCAGGAATTTCTCACAAGTACCCAGTTCGGAGTCTGGATCTAATTCTGGTGGATGGCAATAAGCTCGCCCCATGAGACATGCTCAACGTAACTGGTGAAGTAAGGGTTCTTATAGATACATCTGTCGAACCTTAAGAGATTACGAGCGTGATGTAATATTATGTTCTGGAGTTATTGATTCCTTTACAGCAGGTAGGTGGCCGTCTGATTGATTGTCTCAAAAAACATAATTAGGAACAAATATTTTGTTCTTCTAAATACCTTTTGTAGGTACCCATGGCTAGAAACCAATCAAGCCTTCACCGTCACCGTGTTATAAGTGAGGTTGCAAGCAGCGTCCTATTTCCCTAATAATATTCTCTTTGTCGCAGCGGGTAGCCAATTCGTGGTCGAGACCGAAAATACACGGCAAAGGCGTGAAATGATAACAGTTAATTAAAACTTAAGTTAGTAGGGTTGGTAATTGAGTTGAAAAGAGTTTTAAGGTTGATAGTGTGAAATATTTTAAGCTGTTGTGAGCTGCTCGAGTTTATTATAGAAAGAGGTCACGTAGGTACAGGCGTATTTTGTCGTCATATTTTTCTTACTCATTGCAAATACAGCTACTTTAGAGGATCGGGCAGGACACCTAGCAAGCAGGTAGGGTAAAACTGAGTGGCGTCCAAGGGCTGGAATGAGAAGTGATGGTCGTTCGGCGACGAGATGGGCCGACGCCATTGTTGCCATCGCGGGTATATCTTAGATGAGGCTGGTACAAGAACGTGGAGCTTGACACAAGCAAAGGCCTATACCCAGAAGTCAGGGTGTAGATGATTATAGTGATAAAAGATCAGTCAATCCAACACGGAGAAATGTCTGACTGGCTGGTCCGTAACGGTTTAAAATAACTTTTTCAATACACTTTCTCGAAAACTGGTTCTAATCGCACTACGATTAGGTTCAACATGCAATGTATTTCACACGCGTGCGATTTTTAATATTTTTCCGCACACGTGCGGAAATAAAAATTTGCACAGATACGTCTAAAGGGTTCAATGACTATATCTATAGACGGCGGTGATTGTTTTTTTTTAAATCCCGGCAAAGAGATATGCGTCTTTACGGATTAAGTATTTTTCGAGTATTTAAATTGTGTTTATAAATAGAATATCATAGATAAAAATGATTATTTAAAACAAATATTTATTTTTATGATCAAATTAACATCTTAATGTGCTCTAAATTAAAAAAAAAAGAATTTTCTTTTTTTCATAGTAGGCTGTATACAGCATCATACCTTTGCATCTTCTTCAACCTGGCGAAAGCAAAGCGCGGAAAAAAAGCAAATTAAATCATAGTTTCCTAATAATTCCTGACAAAAATACTTTCCGTTCTAATATTTTATTTCTTCAAAAGTGTATTGAAAAACGTCGTTTGATACGCGTGGGGATTTGTTATTGCAGTTCTCGGCTCCATAACACCCTCGCTTGCTGCTCGGGTGTTAATTCCGCGCTCGAATGCAATAACAAAGTTTCCCCACTTATATCAAAATGTACTATTTCTTTCAACTCCGTAGTACTCGCTACAATACCGATCACAAAGGACGTCTTTTTTGCTTAGAACCAAAACAGTGCAGAAACGTTATATGAAATCTCATTGTTACACAGTTTTTCATTAATGCACTGTTTTTTATTTTTTATTTAGATATTAATTTACCACAGAGATTTACTGTTTCCCCTTAAGTTTACTTACCCAAAATGTATGCATTTGATCAAAAAGATACTTGCTGAAAATAAAAATCGGCTGAATAAAATTGACTGGTGAAAAAAATAATACAAATGGCGCGCATTTTGTACCTTATATTGTAAAACTTTGATAGGTACTTCGTATTTAGCAGGAAAAGTTTAAAAAAAAATGAAATAGACAGCGATTCCGATATGAATTCAACTCCAGAGAGTATAAAAACAGCTGCAAATGAAATTGTGCCTTTTGCCACAAAAGTCGCGAGATACTTTGTTTTCATTAACTTGAGTTTTTATTTTGAGTAGGTATATTTTATCACGGTAGGTAGATTGGTAGTTAAAAGAAAAGTAGATTACGCACCTTGCTAAAGTGAGTAATTAATGCACTCGTGTTAATTTAGTGCCCTCGCCTGCGCTCGGGCACCAACATAAAACTCATGCATTAATAACTCAATTTGCGCTCGATGCAACAATCTGCAATTGATTACTACGTACTGTCACGGAGCTATCTTATAATAGGCACCGGCAAGTTGAACAGAAAAAAAGTTTATCCTTTATTTTGCAGCATGCCAGTATCTTTCCGTTCCAAATTGGATAATTGATTGATTGAATTGATTCCGCTATTACCGCAAACGAATTTGAACGATATGGGGAAAATAAAATGCCCTTTCACCGCCTATTATATACGATTACTATAAAACCTTATTTTATTCTCATGGTAACGAAAAAGCTTATAACAATAACGTATGCAATAAAGCGTTGAAGAACGGCTTATCTCATATCATCTTACTCTAGGCCGCGTATTATTCATACTGCTACTTTGGATGGAGGTTTTTTTTTTATCGATCTGAAATCATCAAATTACCCCTCCCGAGCAGGAGGGAGTGTCAGACTTTTACTGACTAAAACCCATCCATGTTCCTTCCTTTGCCCTTTGTGTTCCAGGGCCGCGGTGTCTCTTTCGAACAGTCCCGCAACCCTGGCAGGCGTCGGTCCTTACGGACCCCTTCCTGTTTGCTGACTCTCTTTGAGGCGCGCGTGGAACACGAACGTGCCGTCGACATGGCCTGTCGTCATAAGACGGACGGACGGCGAGCTAGCCCATAGCTCACCGTCCACAGGCCCGCGCCTACGGTGGCGTGAAGTTCTCTCCCTCACCCCTTGGCACATAAAACTGTTTTTTTTTTTCGTTTCTTGGCAATTCATTAAAGACTTTAGCGCCCATCAAAAGCGCCATCAATTTTTTTTCGCATCCCTTTGTTTTCCCCATTAGGCATCTTGGCGCCCCTTGTCACCCAGGGCTGGTACTGGTAGTACCGTACCGAAGGTAGAAGATCCAAACAAAAAGCGAGAGAACACAAAAAAGGCAGAGGCACGTGTAAGTTAGTATATTGATGGTACGGTTAGGTGCGTTTACACTCACTGTATGTGACCTACGCGTGCGTTTTCATAGTACAGAGGCTACCTTCTATACTATTCTATACCAAAAGGGATAGAATTAATGCACGAACAGTTCCTATAGTACGTTAGTATTCAAAGCCGGAGAGCTATAAATCCTCTGTCAAAATGCTTCCTAGGTATCCGCCCATGGTGCACCTTCGCCTTGCACTGCGATCGAATTGCGGTGATAATTCGTATTTGCGAGTCTGAAGTGGATTTTAAATATTTGCTGCGATTTTTGCGGGTTCTTTGATTCGATTATTCAGTAATAAATACGGTAAGAGAAAATTTCGTTTATTTCTGAAAACTTATCATTATTATTAAATAAACGAATGTGATAAAATAATTTGAGTAGTATAAGCGTGTCAATTTGTTTATACAGAGTTATAGAGTGATACAAAACTAAACAAGGTAGTTTTATTACTGTCATCATGGTGTTTATCTATACTAATATTATAAAGAGGTAAAGTTTGTAAGTTTGTATGTAGGGGGTAATCTCTGGATCTCCTGAACCGATTTTGAAAATTCTATCACTAATAGGAAGCTACATTATCCGCGAGTGCCCTAGGCTATATTTACAACGTGCCCGTGGGATAATTTCCGACCAAAACGCGAGCGAAGCTGCGGGCAACAGCTAGTGTTTAAATAAACACCTTCTACGAGTAATATAGATGGCCTGTTAGATAAAATTGAAATAGTAATATTTTGTATCCAAAACAACACTGAAGTTGTTACAACAACTCGTAATAATCGTACAGACAATCGTGAAGTCAGTGTAAAAACAGCAGTAAGGTGTTATTTATCGTTTCATTGTGTACAAGCGTTGCCTAAGATTTCAAGCCCGTTATGGTCGATTTATCTCAGGATCTGTTGCGGATTAAAACAAAGGGAGGTGGTGGGAGATGACTTAATCTCGTGAAATACGGTCCAGGGCGCTTATCTTAAGTGAAAATGCGTACCAAAATATTAGCAACTGAGGTCCCCATTTTTTTTGTTCCTGCGGTTAAATATAAGCTATAAAATACGTTTGGGGTACGTCGTTAAATTTTATGTTTGCGATTGCTTTTTCGTCGTTCATAGCACGTGGTGTTAAGTGCCGGCGGTTTTTCAGTTACCTTCATTTTTTTCTGACAGGAAGTAATTTAATAACTTATTAGGTTGACTACCAGTATGTGTTAAATATAATATATTAAAAAGAGTGTAATTAAAAGTTGGAATGCGCAAACGATACAAGAATACAAAGTTTCAGAATGTGCAAAAAATAAAACGCACACAAATCTAGACAACTTTAATGAAAACAGTTAAACTAACCATTACAGTTAATGAAGGTTTAACTAAACGTAGTTTTATATCAAGTGTGCAAAATTACATGTAAGATAAGATAGTGGGAACCCCTGCTAAGCGGAGTGAGCGCGCTCGTATATTCACGCGAACTCATTTCCCCACACGAGGAGCTGATTAAGAAAATGCTCCTAAAAATGTCTAAGTAGAGGCAATATCTTTGTACCGTCACTCGCACCTGTTACTTTAAACATTCAGTAATTGAATTTTCTTACAGTTTGCTCTAAGGAAATTGTACAGGAGGAGATTTCTATCGAAATTTTATATCAGGATCGTCTGACGTTGATGAATCGAGTTCAATCGCTGAAATTCCTACCTTTATTAGGCTTGAAATTAACTGGGTTTATGAGTGGCGTTCACAACGTAGATTCGAGTTCAAGGGCGATTATTTTTAGATAACATTACGTACTCTTACGATGAATATTGGAGGGGTATCTCCTTAATAATTGTCTCGGCCCCAAAATAGTTGTTAATTTTATACTGATAATTTTGTACTTCTAGCGAAAATAATCATATTGATGTGTTTTACTCATCCCTGTTATAAACGATCAAATCTTCTTATTACCGGCACACATTAGGGCTTCAATATCACCCAGATTACTAGGTACAGAAAGCTCTTTACGTAATAACTAACACTACAAATAGATAGTCTGGTTGTAGGTTCGGCCTGGTACATAAATCGTGATCCAAATAGTTCGGTTGTGTCATAGATTAAGAATTAATAGAAGGGATTCTCCAGCTGTGAACGCGTTTGAAATGCCTGTAGGCTTCGTGCGTTAGATACGTTCAACAAAGTCAGGGCTCAATCATAGGTTTTCTTGCCCGTCCTTCTCCATGAAATCTATTTTTTGGAACGGACAACTGTCTTTTATTAACTGACTTATTGATAATTCAAAAACACGCCTATAAACGGTTTAATTTATATGAATGCTTTGACGTAGACTTTGAAAACCTTGATTTTGCTTTTGCGGAGATTATTTCTATATTCGACGGCATCAGCGCACGTATGAGATATGATTCCGAACCACGCTGCACGCAGCAGTGCTGCCGCAGCAGTGCTGTCGCGGCACTACTGGTGGCCATACAATCTCTTTAAGCTTATATGAGATTACATTCCGAGCTAGGCAGCAATGTCGCGGCAGCAATGCTGCGTGCAGCGTGGTTCGGAATCATACGAGTTCCTTTAGAAATACAAGAGAGGCGCTTCTATTTTTCTTATTCTATGATTGTACCCCCTGGTTTAATGGTCTGTCGAATCAGTTCGCTGGTGTACGCTACTAGGGTGACAGATGATAGTGTTGTGGGTTACACTAGAACTGTCTTGTGTGCACTCTATGGTTGGTGGCACGGTCTTGTCTTGATGACTATGTGACCACGTCCGGGTTGTTTATGGTGGTACGAAGCATTACAGGGGGGGAGCTCGTAGCTATATAATAATATCCGAACGGGCCGATTTACAAGGTTAACCAGTTTTTTTGCTAGGTAGGTCCGTGGATGGGTCCATTACATACCGAGTTTTCTCCGTGCCTCGGAAATCACGCTAAGCCGTTGGTCCCGGCTGTCATTTGTAGACCTTTGCCGGTCGTTACGAGTAGTCTGAAACCTGAAAGTCCGATCACCAGTCTTATCAAGGGGTGTTGTTACCCAATTACTGGGTTGTAGAGGGCAGTCGCTCCATGTAAGATATTAACTGGAAGCGGTTGGCTTCCAGTCTAAACAGATGCTGTTTAGACTGGAAGCCGACCCCAACATAGTTTGGGAAACCGGCTAGGCCGTTGATGACGAAGCCTTACAGGGAAGATATACAAAATTACGTGATGTGCAGAGCAGTGGTGGGCAAGTGGTTATCGTCTACGACTTACGACTTGTAAATCGTGTGTTCGAATCCAAGCAGGCACATTCATCATTTCAGCCAAAAGACGTCCACTGCTGGACATAGGCCTCCCCCAAGTGTCGCCACCTTGTCGCCACATTGACCGGTCCTGGTTAGGCACATTATTTCGTGTAATTAATTCATCACCACTTCTCTCAAAACGGTGAAAGAAAACAGTGAAGTTACATGGCATGTCCTAGAACCAAAAATTCGTCACATCCATAGATCCGCACTGGGCCCGTACCTAGTTTCCGCACTTGCGCACCTATCAGTTTGAACGGTAAAAGCTAGTTATGATTACGTACTATTTTTAATCTGTATTGTTAGCTGCCAGTCTTCCATAGATGTTAAATAAATAAATGACATTAGGAGATACTTACTTTTGTTATTATTCTCTTAATTTATCATTCATTAAACAATTTTTCTTTTTTTCTGATATCTTATTAATTATTTAAGTTCAATTTATATTTTGTGTTTTAAATAAATATGTTGACTTGAAAAGTTTATTTTTGTTTTCTTTGATCATATTGTTTCTCATTGTACGAGTGTATGTTTAAATCTTCAATGTTTATTGGCACGACGACCTTAGCATCGTTTCCGTCGCCTATATCTTCATTACCGCTCCAATGAACCTGTCTACGTGCAAAATTATGCGGCAATCCAATCTATATTGTTCGGCTCCTAATTGAAAGATCAAAATTCTCAATCCTATGTCTGTGTATTGTAGGCCTATGTCTATATAGCTGACCTGGCCTCTGTCTTGAGGTAAACAAAAGGAGGAACTATGTCAATAAACTCTGTATCTATCAGATTTGGTGTCTGTTTGTATAAACAACACAAGAGTAGAGTATGCAGGGTTACAGGTTATTCGAAGGTAATACTATAAAAATTTACTTGTTCACTGTAAAAATTTAGCTGTGATGGTGTGTTGAGAAGAGCCTTTATTTCAATTAGGGCTCATTTACGGACAAGCGGCGCGTTGAGCGGCGCGGTCCGCTTTAAATTCAAACATATGGAAATGTATGAGAGCGTTTACTGGGAAGCGATTTTACGCGCGTTTTCCCGTACTGCATGCGGCGCCCGCTGCGTCACCCGCGGCGGGGAAAGTGGTGGCGCCCGCGGTGGCGCCCGCTGCGTCGCCCGCGGCGGGGAACGCGGCGGTGCCCGCGGCGGCACATGCGCTTATTGTCCGGGACGTACCGTTGCAAATGAAAAAGTCATAGTAATTATATAGAAAAGGCATAGCTGGCTATAATTGACATAGATAGTTGATTTTATATGACTAATAAGAGAACCGACCGGCGTGGGAGGTTACGGAAGTTACAGACATAAGGCATAATAACTTGTGAAAGTACTGTAGTTGCCCATTCCAAAGCGTAGATTTCTATGGAGAAGAATGGGCAAGAAACTCCATGGACACTCTTTTCAATCAAAATATTGTTGCAAGATCTTGGTTACATCATTCATGTTGAGATTATACATATATGTGAGAACGATGTAGAAAGACGTGCACATTAAGGGCGTCCAGAGTAAAAGATTATAATTATCAACAATTTAAAAACAAAGTAGTGTTGTTAAAATAAACCGTGGCAGCTAAGAGATGACCAGTCCCAACTGACAGCGCCCGTTCACGGACATGACGCATGGATCAGCCCCATTCATTCAGCTCATTCATGATTCATGCTCACGTCACATGTCTTCGAATTTTTGTTTCTAGGACAAGCCGGTTTCCTCACGATGTTTTCCTCCACCGTTTTTGAGAGCAGTGGTGATGAAAAAAATTAAAAAAAGCAATGCGCCTGCCTGGGTTCGAACCCACGACTTACTGTTCGTAAGTGACAGTCCACAGCGACGATAATAAAATTATCATGTCCTAACTCTAAGTCATGGTAATTATTCGGTGTGCCAAATAAGAACCAAACCCGTTTAATTGTTAAGGCGTGAAAAGGTAACAGACAGATGGATTTTCATAGTAAGGTACTTTCGCGTTAATTTATATTTTTATTGCTTCTCCTATAAATGACGACTGTTTCAAATCATCTAACCTAACGAATCCAAAAAAAAAACTAACGAATCCGCATTTTTTTTGTTAGCCTTATTAAGTATTTCTCCTGGTGCATTTACAAACATTTAAACTCATACACAAACAGCCAGATGTTTGGAATAAGTTCACTTAAGTTTTGGTACAACAAGCTAAATTCAGGCAAAAAAAAAATCTTTAAGAAGCAACCATCCAGATATGTTACAAGTTTATCAACCCCAATTAAGATTAATTACTAATTTAATCGTAAGCTGCGCTCAGAATAGTTAAGCCAGCATATGTTAGTGTTTGCAGTCAAGTTATATACCATGTGTTTCCGTTTAGGTCGTTCGTTTACCGACATTATACCAAAAAGACTTAAACAGTCCTTATCATCCTTCGATTTTCAACTCTAAACACAGTCAAATACGATTAAAGGTAGTTCTTGGTCTATTTTGAGTTACGACGTTTTTGTTTTAGCCGGTTCTCAGTGCCCGTACAATATTGCATTGATAAATCATGACTTGAGCGTTCTAGTGGTTGGATTGTCTGTAGCAATAGTCAGGAGGAAACCCTTTTGATTAGCGAGTGTCAGGTAATAGTACGATGTGTCTGCAATGGCTTTTCCTTCGATGCTTTGAGGTCCTAAATGGTTCCATTGATTTGTTGGAATTCAGTTGTGTTTAGCTAGAGAGAATTTTCCGATAAAAGATTGCTTTTTTATGTTAATGCTATTTGTATTTTTTTTTTTAATTCTGGGGTTTAGTACAAAGAGACTCAGAATCATTATCATACAGAATCAATATCATACGAAAAATATATTGGCGCAGCATGTCTTCTTTGATTGAGGTCATCTCAGCAGTCAACAAAGAGACCCTGAATAAATGTGTATAATATGAATCTAGTAGTAGATATTTTGTATGAACTCAGTATTAGACTTGAGCTGGCAAAAGGGCTAAAGTTAGACTAGTATGCTTAGTAAGTTACCAGCGGCCGCCGAGACGTCTTCATGCTCTGTAGAATATCCTATGTGAATTCAAGTTTCCATTGATTTGTTAAGCCAAAATCACGTGAGAGAAGCCGGATGCAGTCCTGTACCCTGCACTACAGAGCTCTCTGACGGTCGACCACTTTTCAACCATATTGCTTAGGGCATAAGGTCGAAAAGAGGAACCGTTAGTGAACTGGGTAGTACCTATAGTACACCCACATTTCGATTTTGACTCAGCTCTGTTACCGGGTTGCTGATGGAAAAAACCCAAAAACATTGCCCAACCTTGGCAACGAACCCAAGACCTCATCATCTGCAGTACCATCATATGAAAAAGTTTCGAAATTGTAATTTTAAAATGAAAAATATAATGTCGGCGAAATTCATGAAAGGCAAAATATGCACTGCAGAAAAAGTCGGCAAAATAATAACTAAATATATGAAAAGGAAAAAGATCGGCAAAGAGCGAAAGTCGGCAAATACCGAATAGACCACTGTACCAATGAGGCAATTGTAGTTTATTTACTAATATCTAAAATTAACCGACTAATTTACCAAGCAAATATAACCCCACTAGCGCGTGTAATGTTGGGTTCACACTTGACGGAGCGCGTCATAGCGTTTATTTCACTGCAAAATGCGCTTCGATGCCCTTCGATGCCCTCTGATGCGCTCCGTCAAATATGGAATGTTCTTTAATGAGTACCACTTTAGTATGGTACCCAGAATTGTAACAAGTTACAAAACACTACTGTAATGTAAAACTACTCTTATTTTCATAAGACTTATGAGTAATTTTGGGGTTTTAAAGAAGATTTCACAGTTTTGTCTCGCTTGCTTCTTCCCAGCCATAGACATGATTGTTACCAATAAAATGAGATTGCTGTCTTACTTCCAGAAGTCTTTAGGTTAGTGTATTTGCTGATTCTCACTGCGACTTGGACTGTTAAAAACAAAGGCAGTCTTTATGTCGATTATTACTCTCAGGTATAGGGTTGCGGGACTGTTCGAAAGAGATACCGCGGCCCTGGAACACAAAGGGCAAAGGAAGGAACATGGATGGGTTTTGGTCAGTAAAAGTCTGACACTCCCTCCTGCTCAGCCCAGAGCGGGAGGGGTTATTTGATGATTTCCCATCGGTAAAAAAAAAAAAAAAAAAAAGGTATAGTAGCTTAGGGATATAATTGAGGTATGCCTTTGTAGCTGTTTTAGCAAGTTACTAATCCATACCTACTAATATTATAAAACGTAAATGTTAATGTGTTTATCTGTCAGTGGCGATGATTCCCTACAACTCGATTCCACCGAGCTTCGAATGTTCTTTTTTTAAATTTATATTTCGTATGTTAATGTTATTTTTTTTGTTTTTTTGTCACTTTGTATGATGCACGTCATGTCCCTGCGACAAATAATACGTACATACGTACGTACGTACATACGTTTAAGGTATGTACTCCGGCTTACTTCTTACAAAAACTGACCCTTCGCTACTGCTATCTGTTACCTTTCATCTCGGTAGTGTAGTTCCCATGGAGTAATATCCAATGTTTACACGGACGAAGCCACGGGCAAATACCAGTAAAGAATAAAAAACCATCCGTCACGATATATCTCACGTGACAACTCCAACTTCAGACAGTTCTGAGACACAAACCGTGTCCCAAACTTCCCTACCGTCATCATTCGATCGAAGTTCAGGTCCTCCATCAAAGTGACGACAAGAATAAATCTCGAGGTGGTAGGAAGCGTAATTATCATATATTCACTATGATCTACGATGCAAATAGGGGTGACGTGTCGGCCCATACTCCCATTAATAATTATCAGGAGGCCTTGGTATTGTGCATAATTGATTTGGAGATAACGGACTTTGAGTGGATTGTTGGTCTTCCGTAATTGTCTTTGGCTTGTGTGAAGCCTTATGGGCACATTGAGGGGTTACGAAATTGCGCTTACCGCATTGCCCTTAGATGTTTATTAAGGTTAATGGACTGTTAAGTAAAGATTACGTAAAACGTTAAGGTAACTACGTAAAAATTAAGTACTGTGTGCGTCATGAACATGACATAAACACAGTAGTAGGGTTATAAGGTGGCCACCCTACCCTATTTAATTTAAATTTAAACTGCAAACTTCTTTCAGGCTGTATAGGTTACTAGCTGATGCCCGCTACCTTCGTTCGCGTGAAATTATTATTATAAAGAAATATGACTTCCCTTTTTGGATCGAGTTTTGGTACCAATTTCAGGTTTTTTTTTTCTCGGCACCCTAATTCTTATTCTTAAATAAAAGAAGCCTATGTTAGATCTTATAACATCAGCTATTTGCAAGTAAAAGTCCCGTCGAAATCGGTCCAGCCGTTTCGGAGATATTCCGGAAAAAACATATGGAAAGACAGTCATACAAAAATTGAAAGCATATATGCATTCAGTAAAAAGCTGTTATTTTGGTATTACAAACAGACGCTTCAATATTTATTTGAATAGATGTTTAGATTATGATATTAAAACAGAGAGTGTTAATCGGCGTCGAAAATTTCCACGATAGTATTTTACTTAACGGTAAAAATCAAGGTCAGTCTCGTAGTGAAGCGACTACAGTTGAATCCAATCATACCAGAGGATGATAGATTGAATAAGCTCTATTTCAATTTTACTAATGTGGTCAAAGAAAAGATGGATGGACTGTGTGAAGGATTATATATTATATGACTAGAAAATAGGTGACTGCTGAGATGACGAGTGTAAGAGAAGTATGGAAGAAGAAGACATGCTGCGCCGACCCTACATAAATTGGGATAATGATAATAAAACAATTTTGCGGATGGATATGTTTTTTTTATAATAATAGACACAGTAGTTTGCTCACGTATAATATCACAGATAATCTTGAAATCCTTACTTAATTAACAGTATAGGGACATTCCCGGAATTGGACGTACGGATTTATTTTAAGTGGAACAGTAAATACTACTATTTCAGCAAATTCGATAGGACGAGTAAGCTTTAGATAACATCGTTCTCTACCATTTCATGTGCCTATTTTCCGAATTGTTTTTGTGTTAATTAGTTTATCTATCGTGTAATTACATAGTCTTAGGCTGGGTTTCTATATTTAGAATGTAAACGTTAAACCTACTTCATTGTTACTATCATTATTTTGCAGTAACTTCTTGAGCTCAGTTGCTATGTTTAGAAATTGATCGTTATTTTAAACCACCTTCATGGGTGTGTTCCCTTCGTGTCGATTGCAATGTAAATTGAGTTGGTCCAGAACTGGGCTACGAGTACATCAGTGCCCCTTCGTTTGTGGAACAGCAACAAATTTACACTCCAGAGCTCCAAAAGGGTCCGGAACTCAGTAGTCTGCTTAATGACTTCCAGGTTAGCCAAGACATGTCCTATCTAGGGTGGTGATTTTCAGGAGGCCCTTTCTATCATATCATTTGATGAGTAGATAATTTTGCCACAGTCACTATTTATAACATAGTATCGTGTTGCGATTTATAGTATACGTAGTTTCTGGCAGCCTGAAACCACAAAAATAAGTCTCCTTATATTGCGGTTATTGAGGTCAAATGTCAGTCATCTCATGTAAAATACCAAAACCCTGCCGTGTTCCGTTTCCTACTTACTTTGGCAGCTTAACCTGATATATTTATGATAAGTTATAACTTATATATACATAATAATACACACACAATACTAAATAAAACTTATTACGTTAAATGTCATATAAATATAAACTGTTCTGTTCGAGCGCGTTGACTTTTTCTAAAGTTAATTATCCAAAACATTACAAAGAGAATTATATTAGCCATCTGTGTCCCACTGCAGGGCTAATGCCCCCCTTCCCTGTTTCCACTTATCCCTATCTGGTGCTGTTACACGCCAATCCTTGTGAAAAGAGTCGAGTTAGTCCCGCTATCTCCTTCTGGGCCTGCCGAGTTGCCGTTTGTTGCTGAATTAACAAAGAGAATCATTTAAACATAATGACATTGACAGATTTTACAATAATATAATACATAATTATTGAAAGTAAGTATTATCATGAATGCCTGTTCCAAGCAAATCATGCAAAAAACATTTTGACCAGCTAACTGAAAACTGCAACATTTGCAATGCAAAACAGATTAGTTAAAGATAAATTCCATTTCAGTTTCAGCAATAAATTCGTTAGTAAGTTTAGATTAGAAACTAAAGCCAAAAAGTATTATCTTTTTAATATAATTGTTTGCGAATTTTGTTTGTAAATTACAACAAAACATCACGTCTGTTATCCCCAAAGGAATAGGCAGAGTTGTACCTAATAGTACCTGACCCACATTTCGCCAGTTATGTTTCCCCCATGTAATAAGGGGCGAACCTATTGCCATCAACCGGGCACAAATCCAGGCTCCGTGGCTGCTACTGACAAATTCCTGATGGATTTTAATAATTATCATGGGATCATCTGCCGAGTCTTTTTTAGATATTCTGTTGGGGTCGGCTTTTAGTATAACCTGATGTAGATTAATTGTCATGGGGTGACGTAAAATTATGACTGTCTTGAGTTTGATTCTTTGCCCAGGAAAAATGTTATTGATTTTATATTATCTCTGTGTAAGATCTAAATCTAACTTCTGTTTTTGTTGTGCTAAAACACACAAGCGAAAGCCAAGCATACCTTAGATATCATTAATTATATAGGAAACTGTTTAGGTACAATATACATGCATGACTAATAGACCTCTTCAAGAAATAAAAGTTTGAGTTTTAACCTTTTCTTCGTTGTATCGACCATTGCAAATTATATGAATTGCGACGATAATTAAGCCACATCTGCAGTATTATCATCGGCCTCCACAATAAACTTTCCACTACAGTTATTTATACCATACCATAATTTACAGCCGAGCTCTCAAACTACAAAATACCGTCGGTAGTCGAGAACGTTGTAATGAAACATGCCGAGCGAATCAGAAACATAGCGTAAGCTCTCAACAACGTAATTGCTTCTTAGTTTGTGAAGTTAAATGGAGGCAGCTTATAACGTAGCTTAGAAACTTAGGTTTCATATGAGGCTAGATCTAGATTACGCAGGCTATTAGAAGAGCAGTGACCAGTGAGATTCGTACTTTAACGTTACGACAGCGGTCATTCGAAACTAGATGTTGCCTGAGGTTGTTTCGTTTTCTAGAAAAATATTAGATTTATGTACTTACATATATACACACATAAACTCGCCTTTTTCCTATGGGGGTAGGCAGAATCCACAGAACACGCCGGCTATTCGTATGCCGAGTATATAGACACACTTAAAAACCTATTGTGTCTCGCGTAGATCTATCTATCCACGAAGGGTTAAATGCTCCTTTTGCGTCGTCCACGTTCATACATCTGGTTATACACGCACGCCGGTTGCGGGTACTACGCAGGTAAGGGAGTCAGTAGCAAAGGGTCAATTTTTGTAAGAGGTAAGCCGGAGTACATATTATCTTTAATGTGAGTAAATTATTTGTCCATAGAATACTGATTGTGCCATTTTTCAAAGGGAAGCCGGTAGGAATCAAGTTGAATGGAACCTTCGCCACTGAAAGGAATAAATATCTTTAATGTGATTTTATTATTTGCCTTGGGCACTGCTACGCACCTGACCTTTCTGAAGAAGCTCACCAACAAGGTCAGTGTATGACTGTATGTCCGTACCGCCCGGCGTTGGCACTCACATTTGCCTTATTAATACTTTTTGTGTCGTGTTACCTAAATTATGTTCTTATAAAAAGTTTCCTAATTATTAATCGGTATATAACGTCCTGGAACACAGGTGAGATGGGAATGTGTCGTAAACTCGTAATCTACCACGCAGGCCCAGTGCGGGCAGGTAGATGTCACATGCCTAAGATTTTTTCTATGACGTAGACGAAGGTGAAAAGAGAAAACGTACGAAAAGAGAGACGTAGGGAAAAGTGATCGTTTTCCTTATGTACGCCTAGATGTCGGCAAGCGCACCCACGGCAGACGGGTTTGCTACCATACAGCTTGTTGATTAAATGAAAAATAATTCCCTACTGCAGAAACTAAGATCTAATGTGTAACACGATAGAATCTTAAATTAAACACACGAATAGGTAATATCGAATTTCCACTTGAGCTTATCCGCAGAGAGATCTTAATTTACCCTGAACTTAGACTGGGTAACAAAGCCTTAGATCTTAGAAGGTTTCGTATTAAAATTATGTACACCTAATCTATTATATTTAGTAAAGTAGATAACGGTATTGTTCAAAAACTAATTTCTATGGCCTCATCTGTATTATGTTCAGAATTTTAGATCAAAATGAAGACCTCTGGGAAATCAATTACAAATAGATAAGTAAGACTTATCAATTACAAATGAATCTTCATAGTTACCAGGTACCCAGTGTCCTAATCAAAGCGACGACGGGAGGCATGTGCATTTGTGAAATTGTTGCGTTCATATTAAGGCGCTCTCACTGCACCAGTAATAACAGTTCAGATTTACTTTATTCTGTAAAAAATCGAATTGGCTTCACGGCTTCTGTGTCGCCTGTTTCATTTTCGAGTGGTCATAATCATTTTTTGATCGACGTCACTTAATATTAGCTATTTTGAAGTCTTCTTTAAGAAATCATATTCATTATACCCTGACAGATACACACGTGAATGTTCTATGTTCTATGTTAAGGGTTTGGTTTCCGCACTTAGTCCTTAAATTGGACCATTGTACGTGAGCCATGGTGGCCGTTACTCCAACCAGCCCACTTCCCTCCAGAAGCAGATCAAACTTCCCGGTCTTCTCAGGACATCCTCAAGGGATATCGGTGTTCCAAGAGTCTCTTCACGGATCTGGGTGACGCCGGTGCACTCGAGGAGTACATGCGCTACAGTTTCCTCCGCCTCCATGCACGCTCTGCACAGGGGGCTATCAGTGATACCTAGGGTGTGGAAGTGTTTGTTCAGTGAGCAATGTCCAGTGATGGTCCCCGCCACCAGTCGCAGGCTATCTCTGTCCAGGCGCAGAAGGCGCTTGGTTAGCTTCGTGTCCAGGGATGGCATAGCTTCCTTGGATTGCCTGCACCCTGGTGTCGAGGTCCACCATTTTCCCGCTTGCGTTTGAGTGTGATCCTTTAACCAACTCCTTAGCTGCTTGAAGGGAATGGGCACAATGGGTTCGGGTCCGAAGGCTTTTGTGCTGGATCCCCTTCTGGCAAGTTCTTATTATGGCATTCTAGTATTAGTCTCGACGTGATCTGGTTTCTCTTTAAGGATTGAAGGACTGAGGCACTGTCGGAGAGTATACGAATATGGGTATTTGTAACTTCCCTGACCTCTATGGCGTGTGCCGCTTGGATAATGCCAACACACTCAGCTTGATAGACAGAGTTGAGCATTCCCAGGGGTTTGGATATTTTAATGTTTAGGTCGTTGGAGAAGACTCCGACACCTGTCCCGTCGTCGGTCTTTGATGCATCAGTGTAGATCCTTAGCTCTTTTGGACCTGAGTAGTCACGCGTCTCCGCTGTGAGCTCTATGCTGTAGTGTTTTTGAAAGCAGTGGGTCTTCAGGGTTCTGTCGCTGGGTGATGCCATCATGGGCTGCCGCTTGATAGCATCATCTTTTAAGCGTGTATGTTTGATTCTGGAATCTTTACTGAGGGTGCCGGATACTTCGAGCCTGAAAATCGCTAGGGTCGCCTCCTCTCTTACAACGAGGTGTAGAGGTGACAACCCCAGCATCACCTGTAAAGCGGCAGTGGGTGATGTCCTCATGCTACCGGTGATTGCTACGCAGGCAAATCTCTGTAGCTTCTCGAGATCTTTCTGGGTTGTGCTCAGGTTGGTCCTGGTCCATTTTAGGGCTTAGGCCCCAATTTCTGCCGAGCAGTCTTTTGCACTGCCATAGGGCTATGCTGGCTTTTGTGGTGATGTAGTCGGTGTGTTTTGCCCAATTCAGTTGTTTATCCAAATAGATGCCCAGGTTTTTGGTTTCAGTCGACAGGCTTAGGGTGGTCCCAAAGAAGCGTGGTAACTGTAAGGTTGCCAACTTTCTTTTCTTTGTGAAAACGACGAGTTCAGTTTTGGTAGGGTTCACCGCCAGTTTATATTCTTTGCACCAGTCCTCTACCATTTTCAAGGCTTGACGCATAAGGATGCATAGTGTATTTTCGTGTGTGCCGTTAATTATTATGGTTATATCATCAGCGTAGCCCACCGTGAAGTAGCCTCTGACATTTAGACGCTTGATGAGGCTGTCTACCACGAGGTTCCATAGAAGGGGGCGTTCCCTTGAGGGCAGCCTTTCGCCACGATGGCTCTAGTAGTGTCATTCACCGTAACCTGTACGGCTCTCAGTCTGAGCATGTTTGTGATCCATCCTCGCAGGGTCGAGTCTACGCCGTGTTCCTCGAGGGCTGCGTTGATGCTATGAAAAATGGTTTTATCAAAAGCGCCTTCTATGTCAATAAAAACAGCTAGTGAGGAGCCTTTGTAGTCTACTGCACATTCGATCTTGGAGATCACACTGTGGAGTGCAGATTCTGTGGATTTTCCTGTGGAGTAGGCATGTTGTTGTTTGTGGAGTGGCAGCTCCTGAAGAGGTCCGTCCCGAATGTGTCGGTCACAGAGTCTCTCAAGGGTTTTCAGTAGGAAAGATGTCAGGCTTATTGGTCTGTACGCTTTAGGTTGTGTATAATCGGGTTTGCCTGGTTTAGGGATGAAAATGACTTTCACCTCTCGCCATTGAAGTGGCACATATCTGTGTGCTAGGCAGGCTTGGAAAATGACAGCCAGCCATGGCGTCAGGTCGTCTGCTCCCCATTGCAATAGGGCTGGGAGAATTTCGTCTAAACCTGCGGATTTGTATGGTTTGAAAGTCTTGATTGCCCATTTTATTCTGTCTTCGGTTACTACTGTGCGGGCTCTGGACCAGTCCTGTTCGTTTGGTGTGTGCATTGGTTCACTTGCCCATACTCTGTCCTCGGAGAAGCTGCAGTCTGGGAAATGGGTTTCCAGAAGAACTTTACTTGTTTCATGGTCCGACTTTGTGTACGTGTTGTCTGGGTTTTTCAGCGATCCGAGGGTGCGATCCTGATCGGTGGATAGGATCTTCCTTATTCGCGCAGCTTCGCTGTTCGATTCAATGTCTTCGCAGAATTTCCGCCAGGCTGCCCTGCTGGCAAACCTGACTTGTTTTTTGAAGGTGTACTGTTTTCTTGTATAGGTCCCAGTCTTCTGGGAGCCTGGAGTTCTTGGCTCTGTTGAATTGTTTGCGCATCGTTTGCCTGAGCTTGCCGTGACACACGTGAATACAAAAACAAAGGTTGAAGAACACTAATATTCCTTTCTCAATTCCAACCTATTTAATAGACGTAGTAGTACGCGCGCATTGGTACTAGATAGTGTTAGACCGTAGATATGTGTTTCCTCTAAAACAGAGTTATTTCTAGAAGGTTCACCTAGAAGTCGTTAAACCTTCCAGTAAATGTTTTCCTTTAGTAATTTATAGTTTTTACGGCTAGACTAGCATTGGAGTACGCGGCCGGGTGGAATTTTTAAAATAAATCTATTTGCCTTCAAAATTACTTTTTCAATATTCTTAGTCAGAACATATAAATATAAAAAACAGGAGAAGTGGCAAGGGGGCGTGTCGGTGACGCCGCGACGAGCGCGCGATAAGCATGTCATAGGCAAATGGGGCCGTCTCCGCGAACTAGTGTGCTTTCGACCGCGATCGTGACAACTTATAAGAATGTCGTGTTGTTCAGTGGTTTCTTGTAAAAATCGAAGCATAAACCAAAACTTTATAAATCATAGAATCACCCACTATATGTAAGTACAAGTATTTTACTATATTTGTCTTTACAAGTAACATCACAAATCACTTTCACCAACACAAAGTTACACCTAACTCGATGCCTTAAGCCCGTTCTCACCAACACTAAGTGTCACCTAACGGAATGCCTAAAGCCCGTTTTCACCAAGACTAAGTGACACCTAACTCGATGCCTTAAGCCCGTTTTCACCAACACTAAGTGTCACCTAAATGAATGCCCAATTCGCGTTTTCACCACCACTAAGTGGCACCTAACTCGATGCCTTAAACCCGTTTTCACCAACACTAAGTGTCACCTAACTCGATGCCTAAAGCGTGATTTCACCAACAGTAAGTGGCACCTAACTGAATGCCCAATTTCTGTTTTCACCACCACTAAGTGTCACCTAACTCGATGCCTTAAGCCCGTTTTCACCAACACTAAGTGTCACCTAAATCAATGCCTTAAGCCCGTTCTCACCTACACTTAGTGTCACCTAACTCGATGCCTAATGCGCGATTTTACCAACACTAAGTGTCACCTAACTTAGTGTTGGTGAAATCGCGCATTAGGCATCGAGTTAGGTGACACTTAGTGTTGGTGAGAACGGCTTAAGGCATCGAGTTAAGCGTCACTTACCGTTGCTGTAAACGGGAATTGAGCATTCAGTTAAGCGTCACTTACTATTGGTGAAAACGCGCTTTAGGCATCGATTTAGGTGACACTTAGTGTTGGTGAAAACGGGCTTAAGGCATCGAGTTAGGTGACACTTAGTGGTGGAGAAAACGGGAATTGAGCATTCAGTTAGGTGCCACTTACTGTTGGTGAAAACGCACTTTAGGCATCGAGTTAGGTGACACTTAGTATTGGTGAAAACGGGCTTAAGGCATCGATTTAAGCGTCACTTACCGTTGGAGAAAACGGGAATTGAGCGTTCAGTTAAGCGTCACTTAGTGTCACCTAACTCGATGCCTAAAGCGCATTTTCACCAACAGTAAGTGACGCTTAACTGGATGCTCACTTCTCGTTTTCACCAACGGTAAGTGACGCTTATCTCGATGCCTTAAGCCCGTTTTCACCAACAGTAAGTGTCACCTATCTGAATGCCCAATTCCTGTTTTCACCACCACTAAGTGTCACCTAACTCGATGCCTTAATCCCGTTTTCACCAACACTAAGTGTCACCTAAGTCGATGCCTTAAGCCCGTTATCACCTACACTAAGTGGCACCTAACTCGATGCCTAAAGCGCGTTTTCATAAACAGTAAGTGACGCTTAACTGAATGCTCATTTCTCGTTTTCACCAACGGTAAGTGACGCTTAACTTGATGCCTTAAGCCCGTTTTCACCAACAGTAAGTGTCACCTGAATGCCCAATTCCTGTTTTCATCACCACTAAGTGTCACCTAACTCGATGCCTTAAGCCCGTTTTCACCAACACTAAGTGTCACCTAAGTCAATGCCTTAAGCCCGTTTTCACCACCACTAACTGTCACCTAACTCGATGCCTAAAGCGCGTTTTCACCAACAGTAAATAGTAACTGGATGCTCAATTCCCGTTTTCACCAACGGTAAGTGACGCTTAAATCGATGCCTTAAGCCCGTTTTCACCAATACTAAGTGTCACCTAACTTGATGCCTACAGCGCGTTTTCATAAACAGTAAGTGACGCTTAACTGAATGCTCATTTCTCGTTTTCACCAACGGTAAGTGACGCTTAACTTGATGCCTTAAGCCCGTTTTCACCAACAGTAAGTGTCACCTGAATGCCCAATTCCTGTTTTCATCACCACTAAGTGTCACCTAACTCTATGCCTTAAGCCGGTTTTCACCAACACTAAGTGTCACCTAAGTCAATGCCTTAAGCCCGTTTTCACCACCACTAACTGTCACCTAACTCGATGCCTAAAGCGCGTTTTCACCAACAGTAAATAGTAACTGGATGCTCAATTCCCGTTTTCACCAACGGTAAGTGACGCTTAAATCGATGCCTTAAGCCCGTTTTCACCAATACTAAGTGTCACCTAACTTGATGCCTACAGCGCGTTTTCACCAACAGTAAGTGGCGCTAACTGAATGCTCAATTCCCGTTTTCACCACCACTAAGTGTAACCTAACTCGATGCCTTAAGCCCGTTTTCACCAACACTAAGTGTCACCTAAATCGATGCCTAAAGCGCGTTTTCACCAACAGTAAGTGACGCTTAACTGAACGCTCAATTCCCGTTTTCTCCAACGGTAAGTGACGCTTAAATCGATGCCTTAAGCCCGTTTTCACCAATACTAAGTGTCACCTAACTCGATGCCTAAAGTGCGTTTTCACCAACAGTAAGTGGCACGTAACTGAATGCTCAATTCCCGTTTTCACCACCACTAAGTGTCACCTAAATCGATGCCTAAAGCGCGTTTTCACCAATAGTAAGTGACGCTTAACTGAATGCTCAATTCCCGTTTACAGCAACGGTAAGTGACGCTTAACTCGATGCCTTAAGCCATTCTCACCAACACTAAGTGTCACCTAACTCGATGCCTAATGCACGATTTCACCAACACTAAGTGTCACCTAACTGAATGCCCAATTCCTGTTTTCACCACCACTAAGTGTCACCTAAATCGATGCCTAAAGCGCGTTTTCACCAACAGTAAGTGACGCTTAACTGAACGCTCAATTCCCGTTTTCTCCAACGGTAAGTGACGCTTAAATCGATGCCTTAAGCCCGTTTTCACCAATACTAAGTGTCACCTAACTCGATGCCTAAAGTGCGTTTTCACCAACAGTAAGTGGCACGTAACTGAATGCTCAATTCCCGTTTTCACCACCACTAAGTGTCACCTAAATCGATGCCTAAAGCGCGTTTTCACCAATAGTAAGTGACGCTTAACTGAATGCTCAATTCCCGTTTACAGCAACGGTAAGTGACGCTTAACTCGATGCCTTAAGCCATTCTCACCAACACTAAGTGTCACCTAACTCGATGCCTAATGCGCGATTTCACCAACACTAAGTGTCACCTAACTGAATGCCCAATTCCCGTTTTCACCACCACTAAGTGTCACCTAACTCGATGCCTAAAGCGCGTTATCACCTACACTAAGTGGCACCTAACTCGATGCCTAAAGCGCGTTTTCACCAACTGTAAGTGACGCTTAACTAAAAAAAAAAAAAACATTCTTTATTTGCCAAATCAAAACAACAACCTTGCACAGTTCAGTAAGTTACAAATAAGCAGTAGGTGGAGTTACAATTTCTGTTTGTGTTACGTGTCGGTACTTACTATGGTTGTTAACCCAGAACTGATTCACTCTGCTCCCCGTACTAGTATATACTGTATTACGGTGGACCAGTGTTCCTCGTTCTCTGTGATTGTTCTCATGGTAGCGTACTTGTGACAAAATAATATATTATTTTATAGCTTATAGAGTTTTAAGAAATAAAAAACAAAATGCACAATAACTTAAACTAGGGGTAGGCAAAACATAGAATAGAGAACTTTTTGTTAAATAGCAGGTACATGTAAAAGTTTACATAGTATACGCAAAATATTTAGATGCTTAGTTTGTTTACATTGTGTTTGGTTATATGTATTTTATAATGTTTGCCTGTTAAAAACCAGAGACAAAGTATATATTTGAAGTTAAAATTAATTAAAATAAAAGTAGGTCATGATTATTAGTGATTATCTAGTGTAAAAAGTATAATTATGTTATACGTAAAGTGACTTTGTAAATGTATGTATGTGTATATGTAGGTATGTGTATTGTGTATGATGCAATTTTTGGTGATTTATTTCACTAACTAGTTATTTTAAGTATTTTTTCAGTATCATCATAGTTTAGTGAGTTAAGAAGCTTAAAAATTTCAATTTTACAAGTAACTGAATGCCAATTCCTGTTTTCACCACCACTAAGTGTCACCTAACTCGATGCCTTAAGCCCGTTTTCACCAACACTAAGTGTCACCTAAGTCAATGCCTTAAGCCCGTTTTCACCACCACTAAGTGTTACCTAACTCGATGCCTAAAGCGCGTTTTCACCAATAGTAAATAACGCTTAACTGGATGCTCAATTCCCGTTTTCAGCAACGGTAAGTGTCGCTTAAATTGATGCCTTAAGCCGTTCTCACCAACACTAAGTGTCACCTAACTCGATGCCTAATGCACGATTTCACCAACACTAAGTGTCACCTAACTGAATGCCCAATTCCTGTTTTCACCACCACTAAGTGTCACCTAACTCGATGCCTAAAGCGCGTTTTCACCAACAGTAAGTGACGCTTAACTGAATGCTCAATTCCCGTTTACAGCAACGGTAAGTGACGCTTAACTCGATGCCTTAAGCCGTTCTCACCAACACTAAGTGTCACCTAACTCGATGCCTAATGCGCGATTTCACCAACACTAAGTGTCACCTAACTGAATGCCCAATTCCCGTTTTCACCACCACTAAGTATCACCTAACTCGATGCCTAAAGCGCGTTATCACCTACACTAAGTGGCACCTAAGTCGATGCCTTAAGCCCGTTTTCACCTACACTAAGTGGCACCTAACTCGATGCCTAAAGCGCGTTTTCACCAACAGTAAGTGACGCTTAACTGAATGCTAAATTCCCGTTTTCACCAACGGTAAGTGTCACCTAACTCGATGCCTTAAGCCCGTTTTCACCAACACTAATTGTCACCTAAGTCAATGTCTTAAGCCCGTTTTCACCACCACTAAGTGTCACTTTACTTGATGCCTAAAGCGCGTTTTCCCCAACAGTAAGTGACGCTTAACTGGTTGCTCAATTCCCGTTTTCACCAACGGTAAGTGACGCTTAAATCGATGCCTTAAGCCCGTTCTCACCAACACTAAGTGTCACGTAACTCGATGCCTAATTCCCGTTTTCACCACCACTAAGTGTCACCTAACTCGATGCCTAAAGCGCGTTTTCACCAACAGTAAGTGACGCTTAACTGGATGCCTTAAACCCGTTTTCACCAACACTAAGTGGCACCTAACTCAATGCCTAATGCGCGATTTCATCACCACTAAGTGTCACCTAACTGAATGCCCAAGTCCTGTTTTCACCACCACTAAGTGTCACCTAACTCGATGCCTGAAGCCCGTTTACACCAACACTAAGTGACACCTTCACCAACAGTATGTGACGCTTAACTGGATGCCTTAAACCCGTTTTCACCAACACTAAGTGGCACCTAACTCAATGCCTAATGCGCGATTTCACCACCACTAAGTGTCACCTAACTGAATGCCCAATTCCTGTTTTCACCACCACTAAGTGGCACCTAACTCAATGCCTAATGCGCGATTTCACCACCACTAAGTGTCACCTAACTGAATGCCCAATTCCTGTTTTCACCACCACTAAGTGGCACCTAAGTCGATGCCTTAAGCCCGTTATCACCTACACTAAGTGGCACCTCACTCGATGCCTAAAGCGCGTTTTCACCAACAGTAAGTGACGCTTAACTGAATGCTCAATTCCCGTTTTCACCACCACTAAGTGTCACCTAACTCGATGCCTAAAGCGCGTTTTCACCAACAGTAAGTGACGCTTAACTGGATGCCTTAAACCCGTTTTCACCAACACTAAGTGGCACCTAACTCGATGCCTAATGCGCGATTTCACCACCACTACGTTTCACCTAACTGAATGCCCAATTCCTGTTTTCACCACCACTAAGTGTCATATAACTCGATGCCTTAAGCCCGTTTTCACCAACAGTAAGTGTCACCTAACTGAATGTCCAATTCCCGTTTTCACCGACAAATAAGTGTCACCTAACTCGATGCCTTAAGCCCGTTTTCACCAACACTAAGTGTCACCTAAGTCAATGCCTTAAGCCCGTTTTCACCAACTCAACTCAACCATTTGGAAGGGAACTAAATGATCTGACACACGCGCCACCATCAGCGAGACATTTGAGTGAGCATGACATACTCTCAACCGCCAGGGCACATTCAAGTCGAGAAAGGACGTAGGTTTCCAGTGAACAATAGCTTTTTATTACATAGTACTCACACAATATGGGCTTTATATATAATACTAAAGAAATTGAATCTATACAATGCAAAGATAGTTGTACAATCTTCAAGAGCTCCAACAATGATATTTAATGTTATCAACTTACGCGTCCCTGTCCTTGTGGAGCAGGACCGGCATTGAGCCAAGCATTTTTGTCAGCGATATAATCGTCCAACTTGTAATATAGGCCTACTTACATAGTGTGCGTTTAATGCATGTTTTAAATTTCATCTCATTGAGTTCAAGAATACGTTGTGGAATTTTATTATAGCATCTCAAACAGTACCCCATGAAGGATGAATCTACTTTAGCGAGTCTGAAGCCTGGCTGAACTAATTTGTCCCTATTACTGTACTTGTGTTTGTACTGTACTTGTGTCTGTCACTTCTTTTACTAAAAAGATGCAGATTTTTACTTACGTACATTATGTTTTCGTAGATGTATTGACAATGTACCGTCATGATTTTAATATCCTCACACAGTTCCCTTAGAGAATCTCACCTACGAAGATTATATTTAGCTCTGATGGCTCTTTTTTGCAGAATAAATATTGACTGAATGTCTGCAGCTCGTCCCCATAACCAAAAAATGCCATAAGACATTATACTATGAAAGTAACTAAAATAGACCAGTCTAGAGGTACCTACATCAGTAAATTCTCGAATTTTTCTAATAGCATATACTGCTGAACTTAGCCGCCCCGCAAGAGATGTTGATGTGATGAGAAGTCCATTGTAGCCTTGAATCAAGCGTAATCCCCAGGAAAACCGTTTTATCTACGAATTCAAGTTTCTCTTTATTCAATATTATATCACAATCACTACTTTTAACAGTCGGTAAAACAAATCTTATGCATTTAGACTTTTTTTCGTTTAATACTAAATTGTTGCTGTGAACCAATTATGGACCTGAAGTATATATTCACGTCATCTAGATTTTGGGCCCGTCTATTTATCTTAAAAATTAGAGAAGTGTCATCAGCAAATAACACCATATTTTGAAGTTGGTTTTTCAGTAAATAAGGTAGATCATTTATATATACGAGAAAGAGGAAAGGACCCAATATTGAGCCTTGCGGAACCCCCATTTTTACTTTTAAACCCTGTGAATTGATACCATTTATTTGAACATGTTGTTGTCTATCACTCAAATAAGATTTTACCAAACTAAGTGCAAGTTTACCTAGTCCGTAATGCTCAAGTTTCAAAAGTAATGTGTCGTGATTTACGCAATCAAATGCTTCGGAGAGATCACAAAAAATCCTTATGGCGTCTTAGGACTCTTCCCACGCAGTAAATATGTGCTTTATAGGTTACACTGGCGTCAGTCGTACAACGTCCCTTGGTGAAACCATACTGTTGTTCGTATAAGATTTTGTTGGTGTTAAAATGATTAAGCATTTGATTCAGCAATACTTTTTCAAAAACCTTGCTAAAAACTGGCAACACGGATACAGGTCTATAATTATTAGAATCTTTACTATCCCTGGATTTGAAAAGTGGTATGACATGGGTAAGTTGTACGGTGCATGGTAAATACACGCTGTGTTTGATAGAATAAGGTTTATAATTGATTGTGTAGTACGTTCTGTTTCAAGAATTGCGGCTGGTTAGTAGTTGCCGGGTGGTGGGAGAAAACGGAGACAGTAGGTTGCGATACATTTTCGTATAACGGGCATATCTCCTTATTTATTATATGTATGAGTCAGAAGATGAATTCTTATGTCGAACAGACTTAATGTTGAATAAAATAAACTATACGATTCACCATCAAATTATAGTACATAGTTTTTACTTAGAGGTTAAACCAAAGTAATGGCCATCTTGATCAGGATGGACCAGCATAAATGAGGATGGACATACCATATGATGAGAGTCAAGTAGGAGAAGCGGTGTAAATTAATAACAGACTGGTATCCCAGAAACAGTAAAAGGAGTAGAGGAAAACAACAATGGAGATGGGGAAGCGAACTCTCACTGCAGGTCCTAACTGGAGGAGAGAGGCTCGCGATAGAATCAAAAAATTAAATTCATTACAATAAGGTCTTATGTATACATTTTAGCCGAGCTCTGTGTCCTACCAATGAAATTGGTATACAAATATTAGTTTTTTTGTAATAAGTAGAGAGAAGGAGAGAGAGAGAGTAGTGTAGTAGAGTTTAATGGAAGTAGCTACAAGAGGCCAGCGAAAGAGGCACACTGAATTGTATGAGAGATTTACTATAGTAACTTACAATAACAGTAACTAATTCAGAATAATAGTAATAGAATATAGTAGTCTGTAGTATAGAGTAAGTAAGTAGTTTTCTTTTATATTTTTGATCAATCACATATTAGGGGAAAATATGAAAATTCCGATTTGTATGGACGATTTCGTGAAAAGTGATATTTCCAAACAAACACTTTTTTTTCTTCTTGGAAATGTCTGAACCGATTATGTATGATATCATTGCAAAACTTGCATTGCGTACCTATCTTAAATTCTCAAAACCCAGTCTTTGTCAAAAATGTAACTACTTGAAGTAGTGAAACCGACACAGCACATTGGAACAGGTATTTTGACATACTACCCTATGAGGTAATATGCAACTACTAGTACGGTTTTTTAAACTCTAAAAGGTGCGTAATTTAACAAATAATCCTATTGGATTATTTGAAAATAGAATTACGAAAAAACATAACTATACCTACGTCAAAGTTACAAACAGAACAAGATGTTAGAAAAAATTTCATAGTTAAAGACCTACCACATAGTTTGTGTACAGCGACGTAGGTCTTACTAATTAAATTGGTAATTGTGGCAATGATAATATTATACTTAAAATGGGATTTTCGTACACGTACCTATTGTAAATAAAAAAAAATCCACCGCGTCCTAAATCTTTGATTACCACGAAATTTTTTACCATCGGAATTTTCATGAAAATTTATTGCATATAATACCAAGACGGTTCGAAGACAAAAAGCCAAAGTATTTTCAGTAATTAAACAACAAACGGAGACCTCTGAATCTTAAAATTTTCAGGATATTTTCCGCTCTAAGAGGCTTAAAATTCAGACAACCTTTTAAGCTTTCCCGAGATGCCGCAGCCGGAAGGTTCTTTCTGTTTAAGATAGATTTTGTTTATTTTTCTTTAGGCAGTAATTTGTAGGTATTTTATGCATATTCTTAGTGTTTTCTTTGGTAGCTCTGCAGTAAGATTTGTTTTGGTTAGATATTTTCTTTTAAGTTTGGAGTAAACTGAAATTGTATTTACTAGCCTGTGAGTTTTTTTGACGCTATTTTTTTTATATTGTTAAGTTAGTTATTTTAATTTATTAATGTACCTATACTATAATATTGTTTTATTAAAATAAATTTTTGCATACCGTCTGTGAGTTAATTTGCCTACGTATTGTAGGGACCAATTATAACCGCATATATTGTTATTCTGAGGACCTGGACGAGTGGCACTTGTTTTTAAAGTGTTTTGTATTTTGTAATGTAATTAAACTTTCTCCAATGCAAGTGTCATTTAAAAAACTCCCTTCGGCAAGCCGCAGGAGGAGGTAGATTTTTAAGAAGTTTCCACCTGTATTTTTTCAACCCAATTTTTCAGTTTAAATTCGAGATCTTTTAGGTAGAAGTTTTATCGCTGAACTTTAAAAGTAAAAATTGTAGAGTAAACAATCTGCTTTAAAAAAAATATTTGCAAAATGTTTACCGTTTCGGAGACATAATTTTTTATTTACAAAAATTTTGGAAATTACAACCCCCTTCCTAAGTCAAAAAAGTTCAAATTTACAAGTTGTCCGTATTCTTAATCGGAGTGATAAAATTGTTAAACGGTTCAAAAATTTTCCATATTTAAAAAGTTATGGCCAAAAAACTGATTTTCGAAAACCGCCCGCCGCCGCCCCCCATGGACGAATTCCGCCCATTCACGAACTTAACTTAAGTTTTGACCCTTTCGATTTTTTGACCAAGTTTGAAAGCAATCGGTGCATATATATATATATATATATATATATGTATAAACTTTTTAACCGGCGGTTAATTTGGGCTCTAGTGACCCTGGTGAAATTTTCGGAAAACTCGACTTTAAGTGCAAGACCAATAGGTAGATTTTTTCTGCGGAAATCTACCGAAAAGGAATCAAGAAACTGCAAACAACCGACAGACTACAATGACACCGGTATAGCGACGGTTTGTCAGACAAAAGGAAGACGAAATCACTACAATATTCATTACAGCCAGCCATTTATCACGGCCCTTATATTGATCACAAATAAGCGGCTAATTTCGGAATGATTCATCGCTTACGAATCGATTTACATTTATCTTTGTGTTACAAAGAGACAAGGTTCTAAGGTTCTATGAAAACGATTGGAGTTGGAACTTTGTAAAAGTGGCTGTTTCACGCTAAATTGAAGACTGGGGTAGGTCGTCGTTTGTCGAGTTTTGTTCGGCTTTCAATTGTTTTTGGAACTGCAATTTAACCATAAAGTTCGGTACGGGTACCTTTGGGGGCGCGACACACAAACCTCCGCTGACTTGGTACCGGCCCCTAAAGGGGCAAGCGTTTAAGTCATACGTCATCCTCATTAAATAAGTAAATATTTAATATTCCGATTATCAAATGCTATGAGTGTGCGCTAATTAAGAGAGTTGGATAAAAAGTTCATATGTCCTCGCCATTAAAACTTCTGTCTTTAGCGCGCAAGTTTCTTAATTTACCCTTAAAAAATCCAAGTGCGTAAATACGGTCATCGCCATTTTGACGGCAGTGCTGGCCGAGGCTAAAAATCATGAAAATAGTGGTTTTCGGACATCCAAGCTCCAGTATGTTGAGAATGATTAACTTGTCATTTAATTATGTGACGAATTAATCCAGGGTTCAATTTAAGTAAGCAGTGGTAATGACGAATTTTGATATCAAAAGTCGAAGTTTCGCGCCAAACTTGCGTGTTTACATTTTTATTTTTCACATTACATCACACAGACGCGTATTAATTCGATAACAAATATGACAAAATATCATTCCAATTATTCTAAACAACATGAAAATGCCCTGATCTTAGAGTAGTTTACTAATGCGGGACCAATAACTCGTAATATTCATTACCACTCCTCAATTTATATTCGAAATTGACGACCATTTTTTTTTTTGTTATCTTGATGTGTGGAAGCGATTATTTCAATCGATTCTTTTTTTGTAAATTTCGATCAAATCGAGAAATTAAATTAAGGAATTTAAAAAATTGATAGATTGAAATTAAAATAAATTTGTTTTAAGCGTAAAATACAATAAATAAACACTAATTATTTTTTTAAGTTTATAATAGTCATTTTAATAGTTTTTCGTACATTGTTGTACTAAAACCGACACAACAAAGAGCACAGACTAAGTATGGCTAAATTCACGCCGTTTTTATTCTATACTTATAAAAAATTAAATTATGAATGCATTCGCTGTTCAATTTTATATTGTATTTAAATTATCTACATAATTTGTTAGTAAGTATTGGCCAAATCTTGAAACTGAATTTCAAACCAGTTCCCCTATACCGATTGAGCTGAAATTTTGCACACACTTTTGGTTCTGGTGACAATACATTCTTATGAGAAACATTACTTAGTCCTGCAGCCAGGATCGTCTCCTCACGAGAGAACTCCTCAACGGTTAATAGCGCGGACACAAAACTCTATCTACGCGTTTGATTTTGATAGATATAGATAATTTCTTTCATGACTTTATCCTGCAAGCAGGATCGTCTTCTCATGACGGAACTCCTTAACAGTTAATAGCACAGATAAGAATTTTTTTATATGCGTTCATATTTGATGAATAAATATGATTTCTATCATGACATCATCCTGCAGCCAGGATATTCTCCTCACGAGGGAACTCCTCAACGGTTAATAGCCCAGACACGAAACTTTGTATAGATACTCGTTCAATTTGGATGAATAGACATAATTTCAATCGTATTTGATCCTTCAGCCAGGATTATCTTTTCAGGATGACACTACTCAACGCTGAATAGCATAATATAATGATGCGGTATACTGATACCGCTTCAGTAAACGGCAAAACTAAAATTTTTAAAAAGAGACTTAAGTATTTTTTTGTAGAATTACTTAAAAATAAATATTTTTCTATTGTTTGGTTGATTGGACGAAGTATTATATTATCTGTGGTTGGATATAGAATACCCAGGTCTTGGGCCCTTAGAAAAAAATTTATTTGGTTCCCAAGCAAGGCCTCTGTTAAGGCTTGTGGGTTGTAATATTGAGAGAGAGGTTTTGTGGAAATAAAAAACCGTGACTTGTTGCATGGAGACAATCGAGTTGCTATATTTTTGAACTGAACGTTGATCTGACATAAAAATATTGACATTGACAGTTAAAGTGTTGCAAGACAACAAATATAATTTATAAAATGTTGGGGATGCCAACAGCCTCCCCGTGGGTAAATGCAAAAAATTTAAAAAAATGTAAATGTAAATGCCAAATCTCACGCTGTTAGTTCAGTCTGTAGGTCAGTCTGTCTACCAGTCTGTCGATCAGTCCGTCTGTCAATCTGTCTGCCAGTAAGTCTGTCTACCCGTCCGTCTGCCAGTCTGTCGGTCAGTTTGTCTACCGGTCTGTCAGCCAGTCTGTCTACCAGTCTGTCTTTCAATCTGTCTATCAGTCTGCCTGTCTGCAGTCAGTCTGTTGGTCTGTCTGTCAGTCGGTCGATCAGTCTGTCTGTCTCTCCATCTGTCAGACAGCGTGTCTACCAGTCTGTCTGTCAATCTGTCTATCAGTCTGCCTGTCTGCAGTCAGTCTGTTGGTCTGTCTGTCAGTCGGTCGATCAGTCTGTCTGTCTCTCCATCTGTCAGACAGTCTGTCTACCAGTCTGTCTGTCAGTCTTTCGGTCAGTCTGTCTACCGGTCTGTCAGTCAGTCTGTCTGCCGGTCTGTCAGTCAGTCTGTCTGCCAGTCTGTCGATCAGTCTGTCTATCAATCCGTTTGTCAATCTGTCTGTCAGTCAGTCTGTCGACACGTCCGTCTATCAGTCTGTCGGTCAGTCTGTCTCTCGATCTGTCAGTCAGTCTGTCTGTCGACCCGTCCGTCTGTCAGTCTGTCAGTCAGTCTGTCTACCGGTCTGTCGGTCAGTCTGTCTACCGGTCTGTCGGCCAGTCTGTATACCAGTCTGTCTGTCAGTCTGTCGATCAGCCTGTGTATCAATCGGTCTGTCAATCTGTCAGTCTGTCTGTCAGTCTGTCGGTCAGTATGTCTCTCGATCTGCCAGTCAGTCTGTCTACCAGTCCGTCGGTCAGTCTCTCTACCAGTCTGTCTGTCAGTCTGTCGATCAGTCCGTCTATCAATCCGTTTGTCAACCGGTCTGTCAGTCAGTCTGTCGACCCATCCGTCTGTCAGTCTGTCAGTCAGTCTGTCTACCGGTCTGTCGGTCAGTATGTCTACCGGTCTGTCAGCCAGTCTGTATACCAGTCTGTCTGTCAGTCTGTCGATCAGTCTGTGTATCAATCGGACTGTCAATCTGTCAGTCTGTCTGTCAGTCAGTCGATCAGTCTGTCTATCAATCTGTCTGTCAATCTGTTTGTCAGTCAGTCTGTCGACCCGTGTCTGTCAGTCTGTCGGTCAGCCTGTCTACCGGTCTGTCGGTCAGTCTGTCTACCAGTCTGTCTGTCGGTCAGTCTGTCTTTCAACCAGTCTGCCAGTCAATCTGTCTGCCAGTCTGTATGTCAGTCTGTCGACCTGTCCGTCTGTCAGTCTGTCTATCAGTCTGTCTTTCAATCTGTCTTTCAATCTGTCTATCAGTCTGCCTGTCTGCAGTCAGTCTGTCTGTCAGGCTGTTGATTAGTCTGTCTGTGGGCCTGTCTGTCAGTCTGTCTTTTAATCAGTCTGCCAGTCTGTCTATCTGTCTATCTCTCGATCTGTCTGTCAGTCTGTCTACCAGTCTGTCGGTCAGTCTGTCTACCAGTTAGAAGTGGGCGCCGACCAAAAATTTGCCGGCGGCGGCGCGCCTGGTGGAACTGGTCGGCACGGCGGCGCCACGCCGCGGCGCGGGTGTTTAAAAAAAAAGAACCATTTCTGGTTTAAGTGTTATATTATAAAGCGATCAAAGGAAGGAAATAAACATTAAAATCAGAAAAATATATATTTTAAAGATTTTACAATATTTATAATTGTCATGGATGAAAATTATTTTGTTGACGCGTGTAGGGCTCAACCGCGATCTTTTAGTGCTCAAAACCAATCCTGCTATTGAAAAAACACGTTCACTCGGCGTACTTATAGCAGGAATTACAAGAATAGTCCTGGCAAGCGCAGCAAGTCCTGGGATCACATTTTTCTTCTCTCGCCAATAGGCAAGCACATCTCCGTTCAAAATCTCCACTTCTTTGGGGTAGACCGAAGCTAAGTATCTCCAGCATCTCGAAAAGAAAAATCTGTTCGCGTTACCTCTTCAATGTCGCTGAAACTACTATGCTTCTTATATAATTTTGTCAGCAAAGATTGAGTCGAAGAGGACCTTGGATCTGATAGGATGCTCTGTTCTTACTTGTTCGTGATCTTTCACGGGAAGTATTTACATGTTCATTGATGCAATCTGCCATAAAAGCCGCACGATTGGTATTTCTTTCTTCTACATAAGAATCGATTTCTTTCAATTCTGAAAACAGGGATCTAAAAGAGATGCCACTACTACGTTTTTGGTCAAAAGAAATCTGCGATGAAATTTCTTTGGTATTCTATTTTTAAGCGATATCATTGTGACTCTTTCTTTGTCTGAGATCGAATATAAAATCTCTTTTAATTCAGAGCGAAACACAAGAGCAAGAAATTAACAGAAACAGACTTTTGCGCACATAAAACTTCCGACAGCTTCGCGAAACTTTCGAAGAAATATAATAAGGTCTTCCAGCAGGTTCCATTCTAATTGTATTAGTTTCAAGTCTTCCTGGCCAATCTTTGTGAGTATGATGTTTACTGGATTCCTAATGCAACAATGCACCAAGCTCTCTTACATGCTTAGCACACTATGCCAACGGGTCGGCATTGCAGTTTTGATGCTTTGCAAGTGATTTATATCGCCAAACTCAGTATTGAACGTTTGAAAATTCTATAAAACGTCATCATCGTCACCAGTTGGTTCATTTTCGAGTCAAAGTCAGTCAGGTTCGAAGTCAAGAGCGTACGTGGCAACTAGCGCGAAAGTGCCGTGACGACTGGCGGTGGCGCGTACCGCGCGGGCGCGGGTTCACAGCGGCCTGGGCCCTCGGCGCCGCCCGCCTCAATCGGCGCCAAATTTCAAATGATCGGCGGCGGCGGCGCGCGGCGCCCAAAACGCGGCGCGGTGCCGCCGCGCCGGCGCCCACCGCTACTACCAGTCTGTCGGTCAGTCTGTCTACCAGTCTGTCTGTCAGTCGGTCCGTCAGTCTGTCAATCTGTCTGTCAGTCAGTCTGTCGATCTGTCCGTCTGTCTATTTACTAGCTGTTGCCTGCGGTTTCGCTAGCGTTTTGGTCGAAAATTATCCCACGGGCACATTGTAAATATAGCCTAGGGCACTCGCGGATAATGTAGCTACCTATTAGTGAAAGAATTTTCAAAATCGGTTCAGCAGATGCAGAGTTTAACCCCTACAAACTCACAAACTTTACCTCTTTATAATATTAGTATAGAATAGAGGAGGAGAGGAGATTTATTCTCCTTCTCTTGAAATCAGCCAAAAGCATCGAATAATTACTAAATAAGATTATTCTAAAAGATAGCATAAATGTTAATTTTAAAATGATATAATTATTTGAAATTATACCAAGGAGTTTTTATTCCGTTTCAACTTTTTTTTTCCAAACTTGATTTCATTGCGAGTAATCGATTAGGCTGACTGCAACTTTTTAATCGAATGTTGAATCTTGGGTTTACGGTCAGCACTAAGAGGTTTTAGTAATATTTGTCAAGACTTAGAACGTGTTTTTTTATGAAATTTTGTATGAATAATGGTAAAAATAAGAACGCAGATAGAATGTTACTGTCTTTATTTTGCCTTTTCGAGTTTTTTTAGCAAACGAGAAACTTGTCCATGTACATTATTTCAAGCGCATCTCAGTTACCTATTTTTGGAAGGGTGTAGTGGTATGTAATTTACACATATTTGGCAATAGACTGACGCCATTTTACCGACATCAACACGTTTTTGGAGATATTAACCACAAACTTATCGTATGAAACAGCTGCCGCGACATATTTTTCATTATAAAATCGAATGCTGAAAGTTCACGAAAATTCTTGAATTTCTTGACAATGCGCATCACCCCGCCGATTCAGCTGATGTGTCATGTGTCAAAATTCTGTCGTGCATAGTGGTTAAACGCCAGTTTGTTTCAAAATTTCAAATTTCAAGACAAAGACCCACAAAGAGAGGCAAAGACTTACCCTTTCTCCTTTCAAATCTCTCTATCCTGTGCAATATCTGGCCCTGTGCGCCCCGCAATCAAGATCAGATCGTCACACCACCTTTGCCGCGTTCTACCTGACGGCGATTTCCTCTGTCAAGCGTCCAGTGAGTGACGATCGTTGCTGATCTCTTCGGGCGCATTCGTGCTACTTGGCCGTTTTTTCACCAACATCTGCAACTTGGGTAACGGAGTGCAGATCGATATAATACCTACTCTTTATTATACAGGGTGTTACTGGACCCTACACAAAGCCGTCCACCAAGCATTAGGTACATCAAGCTAAGTAACTTTACGCAAAAATTACTGCTGGGAACGCCTTTTTTTGGGGGTGAAAAGTTACTTTTTACAGTAGGACTCAATGTAAAGCACTCAAAACATTGTGCTGATGGATGGATTTAATAATACGGGGATCGTGGAGGTGCTTAAAGTAAAATTTTACATTAAAGACAGGCATTTAAAAAAAAACTTGAGCAAAGGTTGGAACTTTGACCCCCAATATTTCCGTAACTAGAAAGTTCCCAGGTATGGCCCAGAACAAAAAAATGATCGCAATGATGGGGAGAACAAGTGGCTTTCGGCTTCGTTAAGGGGCTTGTTACAGCCTTTATACGAACCATACGTTCATTACAATACGAACATGTATAAAAAGTAAGCATTATATATGTGTAGTGTGTCACAATGGGCCAGGGTTGCGGGACTGTTCGAAAGAGATACCGCGGCCCTGGAACACAAAGGGCAAAGGAAGGAACATGGATGGGTTTTAGTCAGTAAAAGTCTGACACTCCCTCCTGCTCAGCCCAGAGCGGGCGGGGTTATTTGATGATTTCCCATACGAAAATGAGATTAAACAGAGGATGAAAGTTTTTATGGCAGTTCGTAATTATAACGAATCAGAAATCCGACAACGTTTGTCACGTAGAAAACGTAAAAAAGTAAAACGTAACGAAATTACCAGTAATGTTTACAATTAGTAAAATAATGCTTTTCAAATCCTTCTTTACAGTTATTTACATGAAGCAAATGTCGCAAATTATCTGCAATTATAATAATGTAATTGACGTTAATCGGCGTCATTGACGTTAATCATTGGCGGTCGTCAATGGACGTTGTGATTGGGAAAATCGATCCATAATCATCAACGCGAAATTAATTGCAAGTAATTGCATAAAAATCGAATGGATTTAGTGAGATTACGGTTTTAAAGAGATAAGGATAAAAATATGCAAGTCGTGAATACTAATTATTGCAAGTAATATTAAGGTATAACCTACTAAGCTTTTTCCTAACTACACTGCACGGGTGCTGTCCACAGTGCCCAGCCTAACTGGATGCCTTCAACGTCGTGACTGTCTATCTTACCTGCCCGGGATGCTTGCCAGACACTTGGTAACGCGGTAACACACCTTAGACAGATTGTCAGACTTAAGGAGTTTTAACTAGGTACTCATAATGATTTTTAGCTCTTGGAATACTACAGCCGGGACGGACAGCACTACCGAACGTGCATTGGGAGTTACGGAGGAACATCAATATGTAATGGACGGTCACTAATACAAAGATCGCCTAATCGAAAGATCAAAGATCGTCCTCAATGTCGTGAGGAAACCGGCATGTACTTGACCAAAATCAAAGACATGTGGTATCTACCATCGCACTGATCCTACCCTGGCGCCTCTTGGTGGTTTACAGCCAATTTCCTCCAATCGAAGAGGTGTGCTCCATCAGGGAACATTAGTGTTGGGCTGTTACTGGATATGAAAAAGGCTGGGGATATAGTGTTGTGCTGCATCCGTCAAGAGTAATCAATTCTACTAAGAAAATGTTATAAAATGCCAAAGTACTACCTTACACAAGATCAAGGTCACGGTTTAGTTTAGAACCAGATCTTATTGAACTATCTGGAAGCGAAACACCACAACACGTGCCTTGAGTTACCTAAACTGTTTTCCCTTTGTCTACTGTCCGTTTTCATTTACACTAGGCAACACCTAGTAACGGCATGTCTGTTGAATTTTCAACGCTCAGCTTATTACCGAGAGTTGAGTTTCCAACAGAGCAATATTTAGGCATTCATGTCGTCTGGTATTTGTGAAAACTGGCACTAATTGATTAGAAATTCACGTGTTTTGAGCACTTTACATCTGCAGAGTGGAGGACTAGGTATTGTTGTAGGTAAACGAGAACCTTTGTAAATTGGATTCTGCCGTGACGATTTTAGGCAATGTAAATGTCAAAGTATTGAATACCAGCGGGGTAATTACGTAACATACATAAAATGGCAATGCCTTTGAAGATTCAACAACATTTATTGCGTTAACTACGTTGTTGAACAGACGTGTTTTTCCAAGTATTGAAGCAATGGATTAGGATTTTTCTTCATAATCCTGCGATTGTAATTCCATTTTTTTTTTGCCTTGCTTTTGTTTTCAGATGTCTTACTGTTACACTATTCATTGAAAATAATTATTTTATTTCAACTAGTCCTCTCATCAATCTGTTAAAGTTTTCACTGCAGGGCCTTATCTTTCTTCGAAGGAGGGTTTGGAATGCCATCCGATATTGTTTTACGAGTAATGTGAAATGATACATTAATTAGTTATGTAAGATTTTCACTCCATTTGGAAAGTCCAAATGCCTCACTGACAGACAATATTGTTGCCGTCTCGGGTATATCCTGGATAAGACTGGCACAGGAACGTAGAACTTGGGACAAGCAAAGAAGGGCCAATACCCAGCAGTGGGTGAAGTCAGACTGTGCAAGATAATAAAGACGCAAAAATGACTGTTGGGTAAAGATCAAAATGCAAGGCTTAACTTATAAGTGTGGGATCGTTTTGTGAAATTATAGAGTTACCTTTGTAGAAACTTGTATATTTTTAATAATAATTGAAAAACTTGGAAAAAAAGCATGCCTATCGTCGTACATTGGTTTTCACACGTCTCGCCAAAATTATTCTCTCTGTCTCTTTCACTCTTCCACACCTTTCACTCGCACCTTTGCATACGTTCCCTTTTACTCAAAATTCATTCCACACATAAACATTGCTTATAAGTTTGTTAGGCAATCACCTCAGTGACTTGGACACCAAAACATAAATAAACGAAACCAGCTCGCTGAAAGTTGGTACCCTAAATTTGTCTTCATTTGATATGCGCTTTGCGTGCACCGGTATTCACGGCGGTATGCTTTTGTGCGACATTCATTCAGCTAAATCTGATTACAGCTGTCACTAATTAGTTGTACTTGTTTGGTGTCGGAACAAGTAGCGAATTACTGAATTTTAATTAACTCGTATTGTACACAGGATGTAGATACTGTGTACATACTTCTGTTAAAAGTAAAATAAAAAGCGTTAATTTAGTAAGAAGTTAATGGATTTTTCCGTTTTGATTTTTAGAATTGAGGAATGTTTCAGGTCTCTATATTTATTTCATGACATGAGTCTTGTCTTGAGGAGCTCGTGGCAATATAATAACAGCCGCTTGGGGTCGATCTTTAGGTTAAGCCGTGCTTGCCTAGGTTGGACTGTGGATGGGTGACCGCCCACTACTTATCGAGTTCCTCCGTGCCTCGGAAAGCACGTGAAGTCGTTGATCCCGGCTGTCATCGGTAGATCTTTGACAGTCGTTACAGGTAGTGGCCCAAAAAGCCTTTTTTTTTTTCGGATGGGACCTCATCAAATAACCCCTCCCGCTCTGGGCTGAGCAGGAGGGAGTGTCAGACTTTTACTGACAACCAGTCTTACCAAGGGGTATCGTATTACCCAGTATTAACTGGGTTGCGGAGGTCAGATAGGCAGTCGCTCCATGTAAAATACTGGTATTCAGCTGCATCCGGTTAGGCTGGAAGCTGACCCCAACGTAGTTGGGAAAAGGCTAGGCAGATGATGATGACATAAGTCCTGTCTTGGATTGATTAAACGGGGTGGGTTCTCAAGTGGCAAGCTCACGAACTGAAGATTACAGATCTCCCAGGACTAGTATGCGCTTCGATCGCGACGTTCGTGCTATTTCAGATCAATAAGATTACCAAAGTGCATTTACCGTTTCTGGTTTATTTGTATCCGTAATCAATACCTAAATAAAGATTTTGCTAAAATTATTAAATAAAGATTTTAATTTTAAACTTTCTTCGCTTTCAGCGACCTACATGTTACAAAGATAAAAATAACATAATACTTTATTGTAGCGACCAAAACCGCTACGACATCCGCCGCCGCTTATGAACGGTGAGACCTCAGCAAGAAATCACGCCACCTCTGAAGCCAACTATGTGTGCGTAGCGAGGCGCACACGCAGACGACCGGCCGCTTGCGATCCTTTTGTCTAGGACGACGACGCACACACGGAGGCCGTTCATTACGGCGGTGACGTAGATTGTTTACCTGGGACTATAAATATCTGTGTCCCGATGTGATTATTACTCATTTACTGCTTGTACTCTTTACTGTCTTAATATATCTCTGTCGCTTCTCGCTTGGAATTTTATTATACCACCTGTTGCTAAATCGCTTTAGTAGCTACTCCGCTATAATTATATATTATCGCAAGTAGTATAAATAGGCCTTGCAACGGAGCACTAATACTACTTCACTGGTGACCACCGACATTCGTTCCGGATTCAAGATTGGAAACGTGAAGCCTGGTAGCAGCAGTTATGACGGACAAAACTGAAGAAGACAAGGATTCCTTCATGACATACCGAGTGGGGGTCAGGACACCAGCTTTCAACGCCGATGACCCACAATTATGGTTCGCGCAGCTCGAGGGTCAGTTCGTCCTCTCGAGCATTACCACAGACAGCACAAAGTTTTACCACGTACTGGCGCAGCTTGAACCCCAACACTCAGCACAAGTACGGGATATCATAATAAATCCCCCCACCACCGGCAAGTACGAGAAGCTTAAAGCAGAGCTAATCAAGCGGTTGTCCGCCTCGCAGGAACGCAAGCTTAAACAGCTGCTCATGCATGAGGAGTTGGGGGACAGGAAGCCAACACAATTCCTTCGTCACCTGCAGCAGCTAGCTGGAACCACTGTCCCGACCGATTTCATCAGGTCCATCTGGTCAAGTAGGCTGCCGGCGAACCTCCAAACTATAGTCGCAATGCAAGCAAGTTCCAGTTTAGAAGAGGTAGCAGAATTGGTGGACCGAATTAACGACATCGTTCCAGTAACCACGCAAGTTGCTGCTACTGGCATGTCAGTGCCCGGGCAAGTACCGAGCGCGCAGCCGGCAACGGTTCCACCTGGCAGCGCTATTGAAGCATTGACCCAGACTGTGACTGAGCTGGCACGGAAGCTGGAGGTTATGGACGCGCGGTTACGTCATAGGTCGTCACGTTCCCGGTCTAGAGGCAGGTTTAACCAGAACCGTCGCCGATCGCAATCCCGCTCCAGGGACAACCGGTATTGCTACTACCACCACCGATTCGGCGACAACGCCCGCAGATGCACACAACCGTGTGGTTATACAAAGAAGCCGTTAAACAGCCAAGGCAGCCAGTAAGGGCGGTTTACGACTGCCATGCAATATCAAGCCGCCTGTTCATTACGGATCGCCACACTAAGATACAATATCTTATAGATACGGGTTCGGACCTGTGTGTCTTTCCACGATCCGCTGTTCGGGAGCCACGTATGAAGACAAAGTACGAGCTATTTGCGGCAAATCATCAGTCATCAGCACGTACGGATTTCATCCTCTCACACTAGACCTTGGACTTCGTCGCGCATTCACTTGGAGATTCATAGTTGCCGATGTCACCAAACCTATAATCGGAGTCGACTTTTTAGCTTACTACAATCTGATTGTCGACTGTCGAAACCAGCGACTCATAGATAACCTGACATCGATTGCAATCCAGGCACCACAGCACAAATCAGCAGAAGCCATATCGTCTGTCCGCACCATAACAGAAGATAGCACCTACCATCGTATCTTGAAGGAGTACCACGACCTCACTCGTCCCGCCGGTAAACCAGGTGTAACAAAGCACAAAACGGTGCACCATATTATTATACGCACCACGCCAGGTCCACCGGTCTCTAGCCGTCCTCGTCGTTTGGACCCACAACGCCTCAAGATAGCGAAGCAAGAGATTGAGGAAATGCTGCAAAATGGGACAGCGCGCCCATCGGAAAGTGCATGGTCCTCGCCGCTACACTTAGTACCCAAGAAGAACGACGGGTGGCGTCCATGTGGGGACTACCGTTCTCTGAACGCTCGGACCATTCCTGATGTTTACCCTATCAGGCACCTCCAGGACTTCACTCACGAGTTGGCGGGCAGTACCATCTTCTCCACAATCGATTTGGTAAAAGCGTACAACCAGATTCCGGTTTTTGAAGAGGACATTCCCAAGACGGCGATAACAACACCATTCGGTTTATTTGAGTTTCCCGTCATGACTTTTGGACTTAGAAATGCTGCCCAGACCTTTCAGAGGTTCATGGATGAAGTTCTGCGGGACCTGAACTTCTGCTACGGGTATCTTGACGATATCCTGGTTTTCAGCAAGGATAACCATCAGCACCAGCAGCACCTCAGACAGCTGTTCGAGAGATTGGGCAAATACGGCGTCCTATTAAATACCAGCAAGTGTATTTTCGGCCAAGCGGAGGTGAAGTTCTTGGGATACAAAGTCTCTGCGTCAGGCACTCAGCCTCTTGACTGCAAAGTCCAGGCCATTCAAGACTTCCCTGTTCCCAAGACGGTAAAGGAACTGAGGCGATTCCTGGGAATGCTCAACTTTTATCGCCGATTTATACCAGAAGCAGCTTCTAAACAGGCACCTCTCAACAGTGTACTCGCAGGTCCTAAAGTCAAGGGATCGCATCCAGTCGCCATGACACCAGAGCTACTAGAAGCATTCAACGCCTGCATACAGAGCCTTTCCAAAGCCACACTCTTAGTGCATCCAGACCCTACGGCAGAGCTCAACATCTTGACGGATGCTTCTGATACGGCGATCGGAGCTGTACTGCAGCAGCGGAGTAAGGCGGAATGGCAGCCACTAGCATTCTTTTCGAGGAAGCTCAGCCCTTCGCAGAAGAAGTACAGCCCGTATGATCGAGAGCTGTTGGCAATATACGAGGCAATCAGGTACTTTCGTTTTATGGTCGAGGCACGTGTATTCCACGTCACAACGGACCACAAGCCGTTGACATATGCGTTCGCAAATCCACGCTCAAACTGCCCTCCCCGTCAATTTAGGTACCTGGATTATATAGGCCAATTTACGACGGATATCAGGTATATAGCCGGTAAGGACAATGTGGTCGCAGACACCTTTTCGCGCATTAATGAACTTCATCTGCCCTTAGATTACCAGTCCCTGGCCAACGAACAGCAAACCGACCCCGAACTGCAGAACTTGCTGAGAGATGGATCATCTTTGAAGCTGAAGAAGGTGAAGCTACCCACATCTAATGACGAGATCTACTGCGACGTAACGGGTACTCCACGCCCGTTTATTACAAGATCGTTCCGCAAGCAGGTATTCACTTCCCTTCATAACCTCAGCCATCCTGGGCGTAAGGCAAGTGTTCGGTTGGTCACGGAAAGGTTTGTTTGGCCAGGAGTTAGAAAGGACTGCAGCCAGATGGCGAAGGAATGCGAAGCGTGCCAGAAGAGTAAGGTGGCACGCCATACCTCAACCCCATTACAGGCATTCCAACCACCATCGGCACGTTTTCAACACATCCACCTTGATTTAATTGGTCCCTTACCATTGTCCGCAAATTACAGGTACTGCCTCACGATTGTCGACCGCGCAACACGTTGGCCTGAGGCGTTCCCACTGCAGGACATCACCGCAGATACCTGCGCCGCTGCCCTCACCGCTGGGTGGATTGCCCGGTTCGGCTGTCCCCAACACATCACCACAGACCGCGGGAGGCAGTTCGAGTGCCGCACTTTCAAGAGCCTAGCCGCCTTGATAGGCGCCACGCACCACTTAACCACCTCTTACCACCCCGCAGCTAACGGCCTCGTCGAGAGACTTCACCGTCAGCTGAAGGCTGCGATCATGTGTCACGCGAACTCAAGCTGGACAGAGGCTCTCCCATGGGTGCTACTAGGCATCCGCAGCGCATGGAAGGAAGACCTAGGCGCAACAACCGCTGAACTCGTCTACGGCGAGCCACTCCGCTTACCTGGACAGTTCCTCACAGAAGCTTCAAAAGATGTGGTGGACATGAGTGACCTGGTCGACAGGTTGCGTGCACACATGACCAAACTGACGCCACAGCCAACGTCGTGGCATATGAGCTCCAACCACACCTTCTACATCCCGAAAGACCTGAGCACGGCAACACACGTCTTCCTACGCGAAGGACCAGCTCGAAGATCTCTGCAGGCCCCATATACAGGTCCACATAAAGTCCTAGCACGCGACCAGAAGACAGTAGACATTGAAGTGCATGGGAAGAGGCAGAAGGTTACGATGGACCGAGTCAAACCAGCATTCATGGCGAGAGAAGATTTGGATCCAGGTCCAAGTCAAAGCCAAATTCCGGATCCAGCGCAGTCAGACAACACGGTCAGAAAGACAAGAAGCGGCAGGACAGTGAGATTTCCCGATTACTATCGCCCGTAGTCACGGTCTCAGCGGGGGAGTAGTGTAGCGACCAAAACCGCTACGACATCCGCCGCCGCTTATGAACGGTGAGACCTCAGCAAGAAATCACGCCACCTCTGAAGCCAACTATGTGTGCGTAGCGAGGCGCACACGCAGACGACCGGCCGCTTGCGATCCTTTTGTCTAGGACGACGACGCACACACGGAGGCCGTTCATTACGGCGGTGACGTAGATTGTTTACCTGGGACTATAAATATCTGTGTCCCGATGTGATTATTACTCATTTACTGCTTGTACTCTTTACTGTCTTAATATATCTCTGTCGCTTCTCGCTTGGAATTTTATTATACCACCTGTTGCTAAATCGCTTTAGTAGCTACTCCGCTATAATTATATATTATCGCAAGTAGTATAAATAGGCCTTGCAACGGAGCACTAATACTACTTCATATATTAACCGTGGAACGTGGAATAACGTTTACCATGGAAAAAAAATGTTAATACTTTTTCATAAAATAGGAATTTTAATAGCTCGTTAGTGAAATTCCGTATTTAATATCAAATAACAGAGAAGGTTTGGGTCATATTGAGAAGATTACAAAGAGGTTTCAGTCCTCTAATGAATTCTTTGACGATGGTTTTAATTTTCTTAAGGACCGATATTAAAATTAAATATAATTATAAGCCAAGTCCAATCAAATTAATTAATTTTTGGTTATATTTAAAACAGAAGGACTCATATTTTAAATGTCGTAAAAACCGGTGTAAAAGACATTTTTTTTTCCAGAAATAAGTTTCACTTTTGTTTCACTAGACTATGGTTTGGTATTAAATTAATTTCTCAACTTTTTAATGAAGCGATTTCTCACGTTATTAATATTTTTTAACGACTTAATTTTTTAAACTTTAATTAAGTCACTTTCACGTACCATGCAAAGGGTTTTTGAATACCCTGTATATTTCAGTAAAGTCAAAATACAAATAAGTGAGTCAGTCACTCTATAAATTTGCGTACAATATTTATTTATTTATTAGAACTTTATGCACAAGTAAAAACTGTACAAAGGTGGACTTAATGCTTTGGGTATTTTATACCAGTCTACATTTTTTTTTTTCGGTTGGGAAATCATCAAATAACTCCTCCTGCTCTAGGCCGAGCAGGAGGGAGTGTCAGACTTTTAGTGACTAAAACCCATCCATGTTCCTTCCTTTGCCCTTTGTGTTCCAGGGCCGCGGTATCTCTTTCGAACAGTCCCGCAACCCTGGCAGATACCAGTCTACCTTAGGGTGATGTAGAGACAATACAAAAAACTAACGCACAATATAACAATACACATCACATGATAAAGTACATATTATTGCACTGAAAACCTCTTAATTGTTTTAAGATAAATGTGTTTACAGCCTACTTATCACCCCACAGTACATCACAATACACCACATTGCACCACACCACACCGCACCGCACCACTCCACACCTCACCACATCACATCACATCACACCACACCACACCACACCACACCACACCACACACCACACCACACCACACCACACCACACCACACCACACCACACCACACCACACCACACCACACCACACCACAGCACACCACACCGTATCTCACTACACCACACCACATCAAATCTCATCACATCACACCACACCATAATATACTTCACAAGTACGTTCTTAATAATAATTTTAATGTAGCTTTTTTTTTCTCCTTAAGAGAAAATAAATGTTTATTTATTTATTATTGACACACCCACATTTGGTCCCTAAAGTCGGAACAGTACCTACATACACCTGTTATAAAACTTTCTATTGATTTAATGTCCCGAACGGGCCTTCAACGGTCGCCCTCTGATTGACATTGGTTTAACTTTCCGCACATTTATATTCCCTTTTACCTTTCTCTGGGGCAAACTAAACTTTTATACCTTTTGAAATTTCTTTTAATATTACGTTAGAGATTGACGAGGACTTCAATATCAATTTTACTCCTTTGGAGGTTTTGTAGAAACTTCTTTAAGATATAGTTTGTTCCGACATTTGCGAGTGAAATTATTATAATAATAATACTTCCCTTTTTGGATTTGGTTAACAACTTCAAGGTTTTTTTTTGCACGGAACCCTCATTATTTTTCTAAAATAAAAGTAGTTCCTTCTTATAACATCAGGTATCTGCCAGTAAAAGTCCCGTCTCCAGCCGTCCGGAGATTAGCCGGGATAAACAAATAGACAAAACAAAAAAACAAAAAAAAAGTTTATTTTGATAAATGTTTTTTTTTTTGTTGTTTTAAATACCGTATATTCTTTCATATGTATTCCATAAAAAAAAACTGTTATTTTGAAATTTTAAACAGACGCTTCAATTTTATTTAATTGTACATATATGATGTTTGTAATTCAGCTATAATCAACCTCACACCTGATCATGTACACTAACACCTCTGCGTTCCAAAGGTCTATTCAGTTCGGTTTGACGCTTTGACGCTTTTCAATTGCATGCAAGTGAGTCTACGATTAAGTAGCTTTGCTTACGGGACTTGGTGTCGTGAAACTTTATATTGCAGTTTTGCTTCAGCCAGCAATTTGTGTGCAAGAAACGGGTTACTGTGAAAAACCGCTTTAATTTACAAAGTGTCAAAGTACTCACTCTGACTCGGTAACCATGAGGTCACAGAACTTAAAATAAACTCTAAATTATACTTGCTAATGATTTCAAACTGAAGCTCAGTGTTTTTCTTTTAAAATAAGGATTACTTTGGATTTACAGATAATAGATTATTCCGGACGCCGACAATCAGGCTTAGTTTTTATTGATTTTGCGTTTTGTTGTTTTTTGGGACTACGGTTTGTTTAGCTTCGAGCGGCAGGACCAGAGATAAAAATATTTTAAATGTTATTCTAAGAAGTCCTGTTTTTGCAAAATAAAATGTATGTATATTGTGGTAACGCTGAGCTGTTTGCTGCGTTTGACACGTATTTTTTTTGTATATTTGTAATTCAAAAATCCAAAATAACGTATTTGGATTTCTGTTATTGACAAAAAACAAATCAAAAGGAAATTACTTGTCTAAATGTTGTTTACACAAAGACCAAACAAATATTGGTCCTATCCAAAATTTGTTTTCTCTTTTAAAAACAAATTGTTATTCAATTGTATCATGTAGATCATAAATAATGGTAAATCAAAGCTGGATAAATCATCAGACGATCCCTAATACCAGATGATAACCCCATCAGACGGGGGTTACCGTCTCGAAGGTAAACAAATACGCCAATATATCATACGTAATCCACGACGATAGAATAAATATCAATATATACGATATTTAGCTTATGAACACACATGAAAAACAACCGAAAGTCCCAATAGAATATTCCTATTTATTGAAACACAAAGTAGAAGCGACAGGAAGAAAAATAAATACGTGTGGTCGGGCGAAAGTTAATCAAATTCTTGGAGAAGAAAATGGTGGTTATTAGAAAAAAGCTTCGATTGATGCCCAAGGGTAGAATCTAATATTAAGTATTATTTATGAACGGACTGTTGTATTATTTTTGGTAAACTCGTATTCTATCATACAGTTTTTATATACAAAGGCAATAAGGCTTACACTAGACGTTCAATCTAACTTTGTACATTTAGGTCTGTAGCGCGAACTATTTGGGAGTCGCAGAACTGCTGAATCAGATGTATGACGAAGCAGAATGGAGCACGTATGTTCCAAACCTATTGTTACATTTCAGGAATTGCGAGCGATATTAGTAAGATGGATTGGGTATTGCTAAGCTGGTAGAATCTATCATGAAAATGTTTTAGTGTAAACTGTACCTAAGGTTGGTAACGTTGAGAGTTTACTTTGTCAAGAGTGTTCTCGGTAAAAAAAAGTATTTTGAGCAATCATATTTACTTAAAAGGTTCCCAATTTCAGGGCATGTAAGAAGGTCCTTCAAAACTTTCAATTTAGTACCCGTTTACCCAACATGCAGAGTATAGTTTAGGTACCCAACCTCACTTCAATTTAGATCAAGTCGTAAATTACGAAGTTGGTATCTAAAAGGGAAAACGATTTTCAGATTCACGCCACTTTTAGCCGGAAATATTTCCACGAAAACCGTATTTTACTTTCAATAGATGCCTTTCCTTAACATTAAGGGGAGGTCAAAATAATTATTTATGCTTAAGAAGATTTTGAAAAATTACAATCCAATTTGAGTGATAAACGTATTAAGATAAGATAAGATAAGATAAGATAAAGATTTATTTCTCGCCACAATAGGTACAATAAATTATTAGTTTGGTGAACAATACATGCATTTTTTATATTGTGGGAGACTGGTGCCTAAGCTAGACGAAAGCCTGTATTTCAGGACACCAGGTCTCCAACCCTTTGGAAGCACTTTTAAACAGAATTATGCACTCATACACAAATTAATACATTGAGTGAATTGAGCAAAAAAATTAAACATAAAGATAATATAAGTACATTACAAAAATGGTGATTGCTAATTATTCAATCTGGGGTTAGTACGTGTGTGTGTGTGTGTGTGTGTGTGTGAGTGAGTGTGTGGGTGTGTGTAAGTGATGGGTGTGTGTGTAAGTGATGGGTGTGTGTGTAAGTAGTGGGTGTTTGTAAGTGGTGGGTGTGCGTGTGAGTGGGATGCACAGAATTCTGATGTTGTGTGTTTGAGTTGTGAATTGTTGTGTTCGACAAGTAAGTTATTTCTGGACAGCTAGAAGTTTTTCCGTGGCATCATAACTTAACTCCAGAAGCCAGCTCGTCATTTTCAATTTACACTTGGTTTTGGCAAGATTGTAGATCGGGAGCGTCCTATTTATTTTGTTATACAGAAAACGACCAAGGTAACAGAAAAAACGTTTCGAGAACATGGTAGTTAGTCGTTTACCATGGCGATCTACTGGGTCAAAACGTCTTTTGCACAGAAGTGAGGAGTTGAAGATAAGGAGTCCATGCTGTTTCAGGACCGTTTGTAGAACAAACAGCTGACGCACAGTTAGGACTTTAGCCTCTTTATATAGGATTGCTGTGGGATATCTAAACGGTAGAAAGGAAGATACCTTCAAAATAGCTCGCTGCGCTCTTTCCAGTTGCAAGATTGTGTATTTAGGTGCACCGCCCCACGACGTTATACAGTAAGTTAATAGAGACTGGGCGAGGGCAAAGTAGATCGTTTTCATCAGCTTGACGTCAGCGACATTTCTTAGGGTCTTAAAAACAAATATTAATTTACGTAGTCTATTGCTGAGGGTGTTGATGTGTTCATTATATCTCAAGTTGCAATCCATTATAATTCCTAGGTACTTTAGACTAGTTACTTTTTGTAGATGGGTGCAATCGCAAGTATTTGCATTTTGGTTTGAGCAGGAATGGGCTATTAGAGAATATGATGGCGTCGCTTGAGATACGTGTGTGTAGGACTTTAAGGAAAAGGCAATATACTTTGTTTTATCTGTGTTTAGTGTAAGTACATTGCTATGGAGCCACCTCATTACAGCGTCAAAACCTGCCTGTGCATGTGCGTAAACTTCATGCCATGAATTTGCGCTAAAGAGGAGGGCAGTGTCATCCGCAAAAGATATTATTTTACCATTGGGGACAGTGAGCATACCCAGCTCGTTAATGTATATGAGAAAAAGAGTCGGCCCGAGTACGCTACCTTGTGGCACACCATATGTGACGGTGCACTCTTCACTGACGATATCATCCACCTTAACGAACTGTGTACGCTCACTCAGGTAGTCCTCAAAGAGTTTGAGTTGAACCCCCCTTACGCCTATTCTTTCCATCTTGTGAATGAGCATGGGTACAGAAACAGTGTCAAATGCTGTCAAAGATGAAACGGATAAGTTTTCTTTATTTTCAGACGCTCGCCTTTCTTTGTTTCGTCCATTTAGGGTGCGATTAAGGATTTCCATTCAAAGTAAAACGGATGGTGAACACTTGAGCTGTAGAAAAAAGAAAAATAGAAATGGTAGCGTTACATCTGTCTTTTTCTAACAATGAGGTGACGGAAAGGGACATAAATATTTTCTCGCTTGGGCATCGGATTAGTTCAGTGGCTGGATTGTTGTTGGTTTAATTTATAGCGTGGACGGTGTTGTTAATAACATTGTTACTGAAGATTTGACGTCTGAAAAGTCAACTGGTGAAATAGGACGCTAACAATTTGTTCACTGTCATTGTTTTACTGGCATTCAGGCTAATAAATTTAAGCACTAGCGTTCATTCGTTTGGTTTAGAGGGCGCAGTGGTATAGAGAGCTATGCTTTTACAGTTGGGTGTGCTAGACAAATTATTAGGCTGTAACTATGACGAGTCTACAAGTCTTCAATTCATTGGCATAAATGACGCTAGAGCTGTGCCTATAATGGTTTTTGTAAGCAAATCTTCTTTATAAAAATCGACCAAGTGCGAGTCGGACTCGTGCATAAAAGTTTCCGTAGCATCGTAGTAGGCCCCTTTAATTTTTCATTTATTATTTGTTGTTCTAGCGGCGACAGAAATACACATTCCGTGAAAATTTCAACTCTAATAAAGATCTTAAGATACAGCCCGCTGACAGACAGATGGACGAACGGACGAACCGCGGAGGTTTAGTAATAGGGTGAGGGTCCCGTTGGTTACTCTTCGGGTACGGAACGCTAAAAATGAAACTGATGTGTCCATGTTATTTTTCACACACAGCCAAACCACTTTGTCTAGAAACTTGACATTTTGTTCAAGATTGACGGGCGCAGGTGAGCCTCTCGAGGGCCCTTGACGGATAAAGGTGACTAAATTTCCACCCCGTATAACGATGGTCATAAGGAAGTATTTTTGGAAATTCACCCCCTAAAGGAGTTTAAAGTTTGGATGGAAGTTCATCTCTTCGCCAATGGGAAACCCCATCGGGTACGATTGTAATCCAGTAAATTCGGACTAAAACTCTCGTCTTTGTTTACGTAATACGATGAAGATTATGAAGCCATAATCTGAAATAAATACTCCTTTAATTACCAAAGATTTAATTGTCTTGGTACGCAAGGGATACGCACAGAAATGATTACTAAAATATAATGGTTACCCTGGGTTTACAATAGATTAATATACAATAACCCTTTTAAGTACGCGGCCATTTTCAAGATAATTAATTTTCTATTTTTAAGTTGCTTTATAGGCAAATATTTAAAATATTCATCTTCTCTTTGCTTGATCAAAAATAATTCTTAGATCATAAATTATAATTGAGTAAATAATTAAATTTTAGTGCCCACATTGGGCTTCTTCATTTGATTTCCAGAACAAGTAATACAATCATCAAGCAAAATGGCATAGTTACCGTTTTCGATTGGTACTATTTTTAATCGTCTTTCTTCAAAAAGGAGGAGGTTCTCAACTCGGTTGTATTTTTTTTTATTTTTGTTACCTTATAACTCCGTCATTTGTAAACCGATTTGAAAAAATATTTTTTCATCTGAAAGTATATGCTTCCCGATTGGTCCCATAGAAATTTCATCAAAATCGGTTTAGGAATTTGGTTGTTTTCCTCACGGTAATTGTCACATTACGCGACGTCGCGTGAAGGCACTTTGATTTACATCACGCGGAACACGCGGACACGCGGTCGCGTGATACTTGCTAGTTAAATTTTACACACTTCCCGATTTCTGATTGAGCTGAAATTTTGCACGCATGTGTATATCGCGAGACAATGCAATATTATGATGACATGGAGCTGATCTGATGAAGGAGCTGGAAGGTTGCCATAGGATCTCTGTAATAAAACGACGCAACGCCGTCGAGTTTGGACTCGTTTGATTTGTCTTGACAAGTATTTTAGTCCTAAATGGTAACCAGGGTCTGATGATGGAGCTGGAAGGTGGCCATAGGAACTCCGTTATAAAACGACATAACCCCATCGAGTTTGGGTTCGTATGATTCGTCTTGACGAGTAGGTACTTTAACTAACTTCTAGTTACAATATTAATTCATGACAAGAATTTGTGTGGTACTCGTATACTACAACTAAAAAGGGTAAAATAAAAAACTTTCTGCGAAAACAAAACCCACTAAAAAAGTCTAAATAACTTGACTTTCGGAAGTCGGTGACAAAAAACTCAATTATACAAACAAAAACACCGACTTCCGAAAGTCAAGTTATTTTAGACATTTTAGTTTTTTTTTGGAAGTCGGTTTTGTTTTTTCCGTTGCTTTGTTATCAAATTTTGAAAGGCATGTCTTCAACTAGGTATACTCGTATAGGGTGTAACAAGACAAAAATGAAGCCGTCAACCAAGCATTCTGTACATCAAACTAAGTTACTTTACGCAAAAATTATTGCTGGGAAACGACTTTTTTTTAGGGTGAAAAATCATGTTTTACGGAAGGACTCAATGTAACGTACTCAAAAAATTGTGCTGATGGATGGATTGAATAGTACGGGGGTCGTGGAGGTGTTTAGACTAAAACTCTAATATTAAAAACATGTACATAGTAAAAAAAAACTTGTGAAGAAGTTGGAACTTTGACCCCCAATGTCTCCGTAACTAGAGGGTACCCAGGTATGGTCTAGAACAAAAAATTGATGGCATTGACGGGGAAAACAATTGCCTTTCGGCTTCGTTAAGGGTCTTGTTACACCCTTTAATACAAATGGTTACATATCTCGTACCTCCACTGTTAGGATATAGTTAGTTATTAGTTTTAGTTTTAGTTATTTCCGTGTCGAAGCTACACAAGTGCAGTATTCCAGCAACAAAGGGAGCTGGACCATTGTACGACCAGTAGTGCCGGAAAATTGGATATGTCTCGTGTCGCCGCGAAACATATTGCTAGGACCAACAAATTCCCCAGCATTTTGCACTGGAATTAAACATAAAAGCTCGCCTCATAGAACCTTTTGTTTCCTTGAGGGACTTCCTCACTAGACGTTTTGCTTTTGATATTTATCTATACGGTAGTACCTAGCTACCTACTACTTAACGTAATTGTCGTGGTGGCACGTTTCTTATCTCAATCGCTACATTTAGCCTGCGTTGCGAGTTCAAACCCAGCGAGTATCAATGTGACTTTTTTGAAGTTACACGTACTTTCTACTTAGATAGCACTGACTAATGGTGAACAGAAACATCGTGAGGAAACCCTAGACCTCGGTCTGAAACTGCCAACCCGCATTAAGGATGCGTGGCGATCAAGCTCATTCCTTTACTGGTCTTGGAGGTCCGTTTTTTTTTTCACTGATGGGAAATCATCAAATAACCCCTCCCGCTCTGGGCTGAGCAGGACGGAGTGTCAGACTTTTACTGACTAAAACCCATCCATGTTCCTTCCTTTGCCCTTTGTGTTCCAGGGCCGCGGTATCTCTTTCGAACAGTCCCGCAACCCAACAGTCCCGCAACCCGTCTTGGAGGTCCTGGGTTATCGATTTTCAGGGCAACACCCACCATTGGGGTTCAACAGCAAGATTTTTTCTTTTAAGAATTGGCCTGGGCTCTTGATTGCCAAGTTAAGATGGGCTATAGACTCCAATTTTGCACTTAACTTAAAATGTGCGAGTACTTTACGTATAGTACTCCTCTCAAATATTTTAATTTTCCTCTGCCTTGCCCTAGGAGGAAAACTGCTGATGTTGTTATAATTATGATACCTCCGTGATACCAATTCCTACTTAAGTCAAAGTAAGAAGCACTTACTTACTCGTTGCCTTATTAGGCTTATGAAATCACCTTTAAGTTGCTGCAAAATACTAGGTGTAAACGTACTCTTCATGAAGCCATCGACCAAGCATTCGGTACATCAGACTAAGTAACTTTACGCAAAAGATATTGCTGGGAAACGTCAATTTCGTTTGGGGTGAAATATAATGTTTTACGGTAGGAGTCAATGTAACGCACTCAAAACATTGTGCTGATTAATGCATTGAATAGTACGGGGGTTGTGAAGGTTTTAAAGTAAAGTAATAAAATAAAATAAATGTTATTAAATAAATCTTGGGAAGAACTTGAAACTTTGACCCCCAATATATCTGTAACTAGAAGGTTCCCAGGTATGGTCATCATCTGCCTAGCCTTTTTCCCAACTGTGTTGGGGTCGGCTTCCAGTCTAACCGCATGCAGCTGAATGCCAGTATTTTACATGGAGCGACTGCCTATCTGACCTCCACAACCCAGTTAGTACTGGGTAATATAATAACCCTTGGTAAGACTTAACAGAAATTAGGCCCACCTACCTGTAAAGACTGTCAAAGATCTAGAAATGACAGCCGGGACCAACGGCTTAACGTGCTTTCGGAGGCACGGAGGAAACTCGGTATGTAATGGGCGGTCACCCATCCACCGACCAACCTAGGCAAGCGCCGCTTAACCTAAAGATCGACTCGAGCGGCTGTTATTATTTTGCCACGAGCTCCTCCAGGTATGATCTAGAACCAAAAAAACATATTGCAATGGTGGGGATAACAAGTACAGTGGGCTTTATTAAGGGTATTTTCACACCCATTATACAAAATCTATCATAACGTTACCTATTTCCCAATCTTCTTATTTTTTGTTTAGTCAAGCATATTTTGTTACTTTCCGAACATAACTAGAGAAGATGTTGTCTGACAGGATCTACAGTAGTGGAAAAAAGTTCTATAAAAACTGAAGCACAGCGAAATAAAACACACCATCAAATATAACTTCCACTAGAGTTATGATGTCGTTAAGATGATTAATGTAGTCCCGGAATCTCGGCTTGATTGGCATAAACTGAATTTAACTTCGCTCAGGAATGAAACTTTTACTTATTAAGTGTTCTTGGGAGAAAGATCAATTTTAAAGTTATGGAAATGTGTATCAAAATCGTCACCTGACCGTAATGTCAAATTACTTAGTAATTAATCAATCACTTTTCAATAATATACGAGCACCAATACGCACTTAGCAACTTTTGAAAGTATATGTTCCTACTCGCGCTGCGCCCAAACAGGGTCATGATCTTCTAAGTTTAGGAAGTCATAACTTATCACTTTATTTACATTGTGCATTAAACAACTATAGGTACACATCTTCTACTGTTATCCTATGTGTTAATCCAGGTAATAAACTATCTGTCTAATTTCATCCGAATCCGTTCAGTAGTGTTTGCGTGAAAGAGTAACGAACATTCATCCATCCTCACCAACTTTCGCATTTATAATATTAGTAGGACTAAGCTCACCGTCCGGCCATCTTATGACGACAGGCCGTGTCGACGGCGCGTTCGTGTTCCACGCGCGCCTCAGAACGATGTCAGCAAACAGGAAGGGGTCCGAAAGGACCGATGCCTGCCAGGGTTGCGGGACTGTTCGAAAGAGACCCCGCGGCCCTGGAGCACAAAGGGCAAAGATGGAACATGGATGGGATTTAGTCAGTACTAGTCTGACACTTCCTTCCGCTCCATCCAGAGCGCGAGAGGTCATTTAACCATTTCCCATCCTAAAAACAAAGGGACTTATCTCAAAGTTTCAATCCTTAGCTATTTCACGAGCAAATTGCTTTTGAATTTAGGTATGTGCTTACAAATTATAAGGATACCTACTACAAAAAAATCCCTCCTGTTTTTATATCGTCATAATATTTGTTTATACAACACAAAAATGATTTGATACAATTAAGCGTCCATTGTGATCGTTTACAAACAGGCACCGCATACTCAACAAACAAAACAACACTCAATTTCGGCTCACTCACCTATACATCAAATGATAAACGAATCCATCATGAATTTGTTCCTTCATTTAATTAAATAAATATTTTTCGCTAACTGCCTCGCTGGTCTAGTGGTCGCAAGTGCTGAGCATGAGGATCTGTGTTCGATGCCTTGGTCGGGCAATGTGTTATTGGGTTTCTCCATCAAGAATTTATTAGAAGCAGTCCTGAGTCTGGATTTGGAGTTTGGTTGAAGACAAAAAACTTGCTTCTATGATATGTATGGGACTCAAGCATACTCGTAACTGGTGATTGGCTCAGTAGTAGTTTGCATTTGTGCCTGGTCAATAAAAATAGGCTTGCTCACACGGAACGTGGGTGAACTATGGTACACCTCTGTCTACCCTTCGGGAAATACAGGCGCAATGTTATGTTATTCAAAATATTTTTCGAATAAAATTGTACGCTGCATTGGAAAAAATGTAACATGCACAATACTTAATGGCCAGGAATGCGGAAACAAATGCTGAAACAGTTCTGGGCCGTTTTTGTATTGTTTTTATACCATTTGCTGTTTCGGGAACAAAGGACCACCGGTCTGCCAACAGCTGGTCGTTACCGAACATCCCTTTTTGCCTGATGTTACAAATGGTAAGGGTAATAAGACAAATTTCAGTATAATAGTTATTGAGGTCGGGCTGTTTAAACAAGTTAGAAAATACGATTCCTTTATAGAACAATTTGTTTTCTTCATAGCTTTGAGCAGTAACGGCTGATTAGAATGAACCAAACCAATCTGCTTTTCTACAGACGTCGATGTAAATCTGCGTTACAGTTTTGTTGACAATATCACGCCTGAATTTTACTGAAGTGATAGGCAGATCGTAGGTACACCCACATTTAGCAAGTTACGTTAAAGTAGCATGAAAAATGAGGAGCGAGCCTATTGCCATTCAATGGGCACAAACCCGAACTGAGGACTGTTATTGTGAAAGACATTCAAGAAACCCTAAAAGGAGGAGCTCGTGGCAAAATAATAACAGCCGCTCGGGTCGTTCTTTAGGTTAAGCCGCGCTGGCCTAGGTTGGTCGGTGGATGGGTGACCACACTACATACCGAGTTTCCTCCGTGCCTCGGAAAGCACGTTAAACCGTTGGTCCCAGCAATCATCTGTAGATCTTTGACAGTCGTTACAGGTAGTCAGTGACCCAAAAAGTTTGACAACCAGTCTTACCAAGGGGTATCGAATTACCCAGTATGAATTGGGTTGTGGAGGTCAGATAGGCAGTCGCTCCATGTAAAATACTGGTATTCAGCTGCATGCGGTTAGACTGGAAGCCGACCCCAACACAGTTGGGAAAAAGGCTAGGCAGATGATGATTCAAGAAACCCTAAAAAAGTAAGTAACTTCGAATTTCATTTTGATTAGTTTCATAACGCTTAAATATCTACTCCCTGTAAGTAACCTCAGGTTCAGAAAACAACATGGCCGCCTGATCTCCGCCGTCAAAGTTTAAATAGTGTGTAATTAAGTACGTAGTTAAGGCTGCTGTAGTTGCAAACACGCCTATAATTTGATTCGCGTGGTTTACGCTGAACTTTGTTGCTTGCTACTTGAGAGGCGTCAGATCATTACGCCTCATTGCTAGGCTTGCAAAACTTTGAAATTTGCATATGCTTTAGCGTTGAATAAGGTGTGGTGTAGTGTGTTGTTTCACAAGATTAACGTGTCTCCTTTGTACTGGGAATGACTGTGACCAAGTTATTTGATAAGACGTACCATCGATATTAAAGAAGATGAAGCAAAATGATAACTGATGTTTATTAGAGAAATAAGTTTTTACAAACAGTTTTTCACGTCTTTTTTTTTGACTAGATGGGGCCGGTGTTTCGTACCTGACTTCTCTGAGAATAAACAGCTGAAACAAACTCAGAGGTCATAGTCTCTTTTAACCACTATGCACGACAGAATTTTGACACATGACACATCAGCTGAATCGGCGGGGTGATGCGCATTGTCAAGAAATTCAAGAATTTTCGTGAACTTTCAGCATTCGATTTTATAATGAAAAATATGTCGCGGCAGCTGTTTCATACGATAAGTTTGTGGTTAATATCTCCAAAAACGTGTTGATGTCGGTAAAATGGCGTCAGTCTATTGCCAAATATGTGTAAATTACATACCACTACACCCTTCCAAAAATAGGTAACTTAGATGCGCTTGAAATAATGTACATGGACAAGTTTCTCGTTTGCTAAAAAAACTCGAAAGGGCAAAATAAAGACAGTAACATTCTATCTGCGTTCTTATTTTTACCATTATTCATACAAAATTTCATAAAAAAAACACGTTCCAAGTCTTGACAAATATTACTAAAACCTCTTAGTGCTGACCGTAAACCCAAGATTCAACATTCGATTAAAAAGTTGCAGTCAGCCTAATCGATTACTCGCAATGAAATCAAGTTTGGAAAAAAAAAGTTGAAACGGAATAAAAACTCCTTGGTATAATTTCAAATAATTATATCATTTTAAAATTAACATTTATGCTATCTTTTAGAATAATCTTATTTAGTAATTATTCGATGCTTTTGGCTGATTTCAAGAGAAGGAGAATAAATCTCCTCTCCTCCTCTATTCTATACTAATATTATAAAGAGGTAAAGTTTGTGAGGTTGTAGGGGTTAAACTCTGGATCTGCTGAACCGATTTTGAAAATTCTTTCACTAATAGGTAGCTACATTATCCGCGAGTGCCATAGGCTATATTTACAATGTGCCCGTGGGATAATTTTCGACCAAAACGCTAGCGAAACCGCAGGCAACAGCTAGTAAATAGACAGACGGACAGATCGACAGACTGACTGACAGAAAGATTGACAGACTGACGGACCGACTGACAGACAGACTGGTAGACAGACTGACCGACAGACTGGTAGTAGAGGTGGGCGCCGCGCCGGCTCGGCGGCACCGCGCCGCGTTTTGGGCGCCGCCGCCGCCGCCGATCATTTGAAATTTGGCGCCGATTGAGGCGGGCGGTGCCGAGGGCCCAGGCCGCTGTGAACCCGCGCCCGCGCGGTACGCGCCACCGCCAGCCGTCACGGCACTTTCGCGCTAGTTGCCACGTACGCTCTTGACTTGGAACCTGACTGACTTTGACTCGAAAATGAACCAACTGGTGACGATGATGACGTTTTACAGAATTTTCAAACGTTCAATACTGAGTTTGGCGATATAAATCACTTGCAAAGCATCAAAACTGCAATGCCGACCCGTTGGCATAGTGTGCTAAGCATGTTAGAGAGCTTGGTGCATTGTTGCAATAGGAATCCAGTAAACATCATACTCACAAAGATTGGCCAGGAAGACTTGAAACTAATACAATTAGAATGGAACCTGCTGGAAGACCTTATTATATTTCTTCGAAAGTTTCGCGAAGCTGTCGGAAGTTTTATGTGCGCAAAAGTCTGTTTCTGTTAATTTCTTGCTCTTGTGTTTCGCTCTGAATTAAAAGAGATTTTATATTCGATCTCAGACAAAGAAAGAGTCACAATGATATCGCTTAAAAATAGAATACCAAAGAAATTTCATCACAGATTTCTTTTGACCAAAAACGTAGTAGTGGCATCTCTTTTAGATCCCTGTTTTCAGAATTGAAAGAAATCGATTGTTATGTAGAAGAAAGAAATACCAATCGTGTGGCTTTTATGGCAGATTGCATCAATGAACATGTAAATACTTACCGTGATCTTACAGAGCATCCTATCAGATCCAAGGTCCTCTTCGACTCAATCTTTGCTGACAAAATTATATAAGAAGCATAGTAGTTTCAGCGACATTGAAGAGGTAACGCGAACAGATTTTTCTTTTCGAGATGCTGGAGATACCTAGCTTCGGTCTACCCCAAAGAAGTGGAGATTTTGAACGGAGATGTGCTTGCCTATTGGCGAGAGAAGAAAAATGTGATCCCAGGACTTGCTGCGCTTACCAGGACTATTCTTGTAATTCCTGCTATAAGAACGCCGAGTGAACGTGTTTTTTCAATAGCAGGATTGGTTTTGAGCACTAAAAGATCGCGGTTGAGCCCTACACGCGTCAACAAAATAATTTTCATCCATGACAATTATAAATATTGTAAAATCTTTAAAATATATATTTTTCTGATTTTAATGTTTATTTCCTTCCTTTGATCGCTTTATAATATAACACTTAAACCAGAAATGGTTCTTTTTTTTTTTAAACAAAAATTTGCCGGCGGCGCCGCCGGCAAATTTTTGGTCGGCGCCCACTTCTAACTGGTAGACAGACTGACCGACAGACTGGTAGACAGACTGACCGACAGATCGAGAGATAGACAGATAGACAGACTGGCAGACTGATTGACTGGCTGACTGAGAGACTGACAGACGGACGGTTCGACAGACTGACTGACAGACCGGTAGACAGACTGACCGAATGACTGACAGACAGACTGGTAGACAGACTGACAGACAGATCGAGAGATAGACTGACCGACAGACTGACAGACAGACTGACAGATTGACAGACCGATTGATACACAGACTGATCGACAGACTGACAGACAGACTGGTATACAGACTGGCCGACAGACCGGTAGACAGACTGACCGACAGACCGGTAGACAGACTGACTGAGAGACTGACAGACGGACGGTTCGACAGACTGACTGACAGACCGGTTGACAAACGGATTGATTAGACGGACTGATCGACAGACTGACAGACGGACTGGTAGACAGACTGACCGACGGACTGGTAGACAGACTGACTGGCAGATCGAGAGACAGACTGACCGACAGACTGACAGACAGACTGACAGATTGACAGACCGATTGATACACAGACTGATCGACAGACTGACAGACAGACTGGTATACAGACTGGCCGACAGACCGGTAGACAGACTGACCGACAGACCGGTAGACAGACTGACTGACAGACTGACAGACGGATGGGTCGACAGACTGACAGACAGACCGGTTGACAAATGATTGATAGACGGACACGACAGACTGACAGACAGTCTGGTAGACAGACTGACTGACAGACCGGTAGACAGACTGACCGAATGACTGACAGACAGACTGGTAGACAGACTGACTGACAGATCGAGAGACAGACTGACCGACAGACTGACAGAAAGACTGACAGATTGACAGACCGATTGATACACAGACTGATCGACAGACTGACAGACAGACTGGTATACAGACTGGCCGACAGACTGGTACACAGACTGACCGACAGACCGGTAGACAGACTGACTGACAGACTTACGGACGGACGAGTCGACAGACAGACTGACTGACAGATCGAGAGACAGACTGACCGACAGACTGATAGAAGGACGGGTCGACAGACTGTCTGACAGACAGATTGACAAACGGATTGATAGACAGACTGATCGACAGACTGGCAGACAGACTGCCTGGCAGACCGGCAGACAGACTGACTGACAGACCGGTAGACAGACTGATCGACAGACCAGTAGACAGACTGACCTACAGACACGCCGACAGACTGGTACACAGACTGACCGACAGACCGGTAGACAGACTGACTGACAGACTTACGGACGGACGAGTCGACAGACAGACTGACTGACAGATCGAGAGACAGACTGACCGACAGACTGATAGAAGGACGGGTCGACAGACTGTCTGACAGACAGATTGACAAACGGATTGATAGACAGACTGATCGACAGACTGGCAGACAGACTGCCTGACAGACCGGCAGACAGACTGACTGACAGACCGGTAGACAGACTGATCGACAGACCAGTAGACAGACTGACCTACAGACACAACCACAGCCTAACAGCGTGAGATTTGGCATTTACATTTACATTTTTTTTAATTTTTTGCATTTACCCACGGGAAGGCTGCTAGCATCCCCAACATTTTATAAATTATATTTGTTGTCTTGCAACACTTTAACTGTCAATGTCAATATTTTTATGTCAGATCAACGTTCAGTTCAAAAATATAGAAACTCGATTGTCTCCATGAAACAAGTCACGGTTTTTTATTTCCACAAAACCTCTCTCTCAATATCCACCCACAAGCCTTAACAGAGGCCTTGCTTGGGAACCAAATAATATTTTTTCTAAGGGCCCAAGACCTGGGTATTCTATATCCAACCACAGATAATATAATACTTCGTCCAATCGACCAAACAATAGAAAAATATTTATTTTTAAGTAATTCTACAAAAAAATACTTAAGTCTCTTTTTAAAATTTTTAGTTTTGCCGTTTACTGAAACGGCAAAACTAAAAATTTTAACAGCGGTAGCAGCGGTATCAGTATACCGCATCATTATATTATGCTATTCAGCGTTGAGTAGTGTCATCCTGAAAAGACAATCCTAAAAAAAGAAAAGACGATCCTGCTTGCAGGATAAAGTCATGAAAGAAATTATCTACATCTATCAAAATCAAACGCGTAGATAGAGTTTTGTGTCCGCGCTATTAACCGTTGAGGAGTTCTCTCGTGAGGAGACGATCCTGGCTGCAGGACTAAGTAATGTTTCTCATAAGAATGTATTGTCACCAGAACCAAAAGTGTGTGCAAAATTTCAGCTCAATCGGTATAGGGGAACTGGTTTGAAATTCAGTTTCAAGATTTGGCCAATACTTACTAACAAATTATGTAGATAATTTAAATACAATATAAAATTGAACAGCGAATGCATTTATAATTTAATTTTTTATAAGTATAGAATAAAAACGGCGCGAATTTAGCCATAATTAGTCTGTGCTGTTTGTTGTGTCGGTTTTAGTACAACAATGTACGAAAAACTATTAAAATGACTATTATAAACTTAAAAAAATAATTAGTGTTTATTTATTGTATTTTACGCTTAAAACAAATTTATTTTAATTTCAATCTATCAATTTTTTAAATTCCTTAATTTAATTTCTCGATTTGATCGAAATTTACAAAAAAAGAATCGATTGAAATAATCGCTTCCACACATCAAGATAACAAAAAAAAAAATGGTCGTCAATTTCGAATATAAATTGAGGAGTGGTAATGAATATTACGAGTTATTGGTCCCGCATTAGTAAACTACTCTAAGATCAGGGCATTTTCATGTTGTTTAGAATAATTGGAATGATATTTTGTCATATTTGTTATCGAATTAATACGCGTCTGTGTGATGTAATGTGAAAAATAAAAATGTAAACACGCAAGTTTGGCGCGAAACTTCGACTTTTGATATCAAAATTCGTCATTACCACTGCTTACTTAAATTGAACCCTGGATTAATTCGTCACATAATTAAATGACAAGTTAATCATTCTCAACATACTGGAGCTTGGATGTCCGAAAACCACTATTTTCATGATTTTTAGCCTCGGCCAGCACTGCCGTCAAAATGGCGATGACCGTATTTACGCACTTGGATTTTTTAAGGGTAAATTAAGAAACTTGCGCGCTAAAGACAGAAGTTTTAATGGCGAGGACATATGAACTTTTTATCCAACACTCTTAATTAGCGCACACTCATAGCATTTGATAATCGGAATATTAAATATTTACTTATTTAATGAGGATGACGTATGACTTAAACGCTTGCCCCTTTAGGGACCGGTACCAAGTCAGCGGAGGTTTGTGTGTCGCGCCCCCAAAGGTACCCGTACCGAACTTTATGGTTAAAGTCCAGACATAATCTTGGTCAACTCACATGAGGGCTATGCCGGCTACGTCTTTTGAAGAAAGAACCACACAGATTTGAGTGGACCTGTCCAGTCAGTGCCAGCATTTGTCAGTTATCATGAAGCTCGACTTATAACTTAAGGAACTCAACGACACGACGAACAATACCAAAGAAAGGACATTTGGGTAGGTCGCATAAAGTACTCAAACTGCCAGACAATCGTCGGAACAGAAAAAAACAAACAAAAAATTTACACACTTGGTTCACATTCACAATAATTAAATGTAATTAATACATAATACTTTACAAATTAAATTTCAATAAAAAACATAAAAATAATTAAATTCACAATAATAAATCATTTTTCTTTTAATAAATACTTATTTAAGATATACAGGCTGTCGTTTTGCATCCTGGTCAAATTCAAGGAGGTATCTAATGGTTCTCGACCCGCATCTATAATAAAAAGGGTAGGATTTTTTTTTTTTTTTTTTTCCTGAAATCGGTAAGCGTAAACCACCCCCTAGTTTCCATACTGTACATAATTATACTGTGGAATAAACGTTGCGTTTGTGCGTGTGACGGCGCGTTTATTGGGCTGGGAGCAGACGGGCTGCGTTTTAATACGGGTGATTTACACTTACCGATTTCCGTAAAAATATTTAAAAAAATGATAAAAACTACCCTTTTTATTATAGATTCGGGTTTGACTAGGATGCAAAGCGACAGCCTGTATAAGTCAGTCAGAAGTAAGATAAGTATAAGTCAGTCACAGTTTACACAGTCGCTGTCGGGTGTCCTCATAGAGCACCGAGATACCTCGGCAACCGCTCCTTGTGGCAGCCTTGGAAACGCTTTCCGTACTAATCTAATGTCACCGTTTATTCACATTATTTTCATAATGAAACTTCACATCAACTTAATGTAACTGACGGCATTCCGTGACAAAAATTGTGCGCTTAACGCAATTTCAGTGCCTCGTATGGTATAAGGGCTGCCGCTGACGCGACGATTCTATTTCTCTATAGGTCTCCTTTTTGTAATTTCTTTTACCCCACGAGTGAGTACACATTGTTTGAAAACAGAAAATAAATGGAGAGAAACACACAAGTGTATAACTCGTATATAAAACAAACGAGAACACTAAAAAATTGTCAATTAAAAACCCGTTAACGATGTTGCAACTGAATAAAAAAGCTACACCAAACTAAACTGTCCGTTCTAAAAAAAAATATTATTTATCTTACACAGCGACGGGACAAATACGCCAACCAATAAAACCCTGAATTCTGGTGTTGAAGCTAGACTGCTGTAGTGGCAGTAACAAATTGACCCGTCGCCGTCCCCGGATCTATTAACAGATTCTGTTTTGCTCTGAGCCTTTGTGCACTGGACTGAAGATTCCAGCAGCACGGAGTCTATGAGAATAAAGGATAACGAGATAATCAAATTTATTGCGGTTATAGAGGAAAAGTCTGTTGATTAATTTCATTTTGAAGTGACAACTAAGTGTTGTTATTGTGGTCCTTGGAGACCCTTGTTAACTCAAAGGACCAAAATATTATTCAATAATTTTCGTAGCGTTTGTGTAATCATAATTCTATCAAAGAAGTGTTAAAAGTTTTTTGGTGTATTTTGATTCTGAAACAAAGGCATAATAAAATCTAGATTAATCAAATCGTTTATATCTGCCCAGTCTGGCGTTATCCTAAAACGAATAGGCACGCCGCCGGACCCAGGATATTGATGTAATAAAGGCAGGATGGGAGGGACCGGAATGTGGAGTCATTTTTCAAGATATTTTCCCACCAAATATCCAACAATATGGCCGCGTGCTTGTAACACAAATAATTGAAAATTGAACCCTCGGGTATCTCTCAATCAAATTGACCGTTTGTTTTTGTTTTTATCCTTAATATTGAACACCGAATTTTATCACGTGATAGAGAGGTATGTATGTTGGAATAGATGCTGACCTATTTCAGTTTATAGCTGCAATGTCATAGTTCAAAGCTTCACAAAGGACCAAAATCTTATGCGGACAAAAATACAGCTTTAACAATCGATTATCTCAAAACCTAGCCTTAATTCTCGTTTTATTATTCCAACTCAATACCTGATCAGATTTCTTTATGACCTAAAATTTATATTCCGTTCAGTGGAGGACAAGTCACGTCCGATTTAGATAGGTTTGGTACCTGTTTCAGACGTTAACTCTTCACGGGTTAGTGACTCTTAAAGAATGCGGGAACACGTACTAGCTAAAGTTGGCAATAAAGGCAGCCATAAGCGAAGTGTTATTACGAAATAGTTGTAAATTTCTGCCCTTTTTAAGGGATTGTGTAAACAAAAGTTTTGATTTCGTACAAAGGAGGTATTTCCGATTGCCTTTGGTTCAAAGTGAAGATGGAATTCAATAAAATCAGCTGTCGGTTCGTCATTCATATTAATATGGTTGCATATTCACGCCTGGTTGATAATTTGTAGAATTCTTTGACTTAAGTTTTACCAAGTTTATTTCTAGTTCATCCGTTATATAGGTTTGTAAATAATACGGCCTAATATAAATAGCCATTGCAAATTCGCAATTATAGGAATAAAATGTGACGTACGGATTCGATAAGCGTCATAACGAGTAATATTCAATAGTATTGTCAGAATCATTCAAACTAATATTTTGCAAACTGTAACATTTTTCGAAAATGCAATAGTAATTAAATAAAATGATAACCAAGAAGCAGGTTAATGTATGTTTTTTTTTAAATAATTTCACGTTTTATGCCCAGTGTTCAAATCACTTCAAACACCAGGACAAATAAATAACCCAGGGTTTCTTCATTTGCATCCGATTAGACTGAAAACCAACCCCAACATACTTGGGAAAAAGCTAGGCAGATGATGAACCCGGGTTTCTTCCGGCACCATCATAATATATAACCATCATTCTTAACATAATTATGTAATTGGGGTCGGTTTCCAGTCTAACCTGATTAACCAGAACGCCAGTGTTTTACATAGAGCGACTGCCTCCCTGACCTCCACAACCCAGTTAGTACTGGATAATACGATACCCCTTATAAAACTGGTTGATAAAATTTCGTACTTATTAATACCGTAACGACAGTCAAAAATGAAATATTATTTATTCAAACGTCTAATTTACTGTTTCTTACTGGTGTCTGATATTAAAAACCCTATAATTTATAATAATTAATTCAACAAGTTTACGTTTTCCTACCTCAAGAATGATGGCCATTGCCCGGAGGCGATTTGATTCATCAGTCATCTACAAAATGGACCCTCATTTAGAAATATTAACAACAAGAAATAATTTGCAATCACACTTCAGTCATTTTGTCAAGAACTTCGTCGCTCCGGGCGAAGTAATTGTTTCTATCGTCGAAACAAAAGTGTGAAAAACGATTATTTATTTATAAGCGAAAGATTTATGTGTACCTGCTTTTGAATAATTAGGTGTTCACACAAACGATTGAGTGTTTTCTTCAGAGGCGTTTCAGTTTTTAAGTTTGCATTGAAAACTTGACCTTGGGTTACCTTGAATTTGGTCCTTTACTGGTATCAGAAGACCAAGATTTTCATTATCATCTAAGTAGGATTTCTTATTAAGTATGTTGAAAAGTAAATCGGGGTGTTAGGTTTAAATTAAAAAAAGATGTTGAACGGAGGAGGTTATGTATTCCACATAACCTCCTCCGTTTTTAGAAGTCGGTTAAAAACAGCGATCGAGATCCTATTTAGGTTTATTTCAAAATGTTCTTTCATGTACAGGCTATAAATATGTTAGTGTTTCGAGCGTGAACGTAAAAGTATTTGAAATTGTCTGCTTTTAAGAGTTCATCAGTTTAAAATTTACAAAATAGTCGAGTGCTATTAGACAATAAGGTGGAACGTAGTTTATAGCGCTTGAATTTTCATGGGGCTTTTTTTTTGAGTTCCTAGAGGAGTGGAGTCGAATGTTAAAAAAAAAAATTCGCCACTCGAGGTTTTTTTTTTAATTTGGCTTGCTCTCGCTTGTTTAATAGACTAATTAAACTAAAATTACGTCGTGATGAGAATCAAAAAGAAAATACTAATAGGTACGTTAGTTAGTACGGTAGTTAGTACTATTAGTTTTCGCCTGCGATTTTGTTCAAAATATGATAGAAAAGTATCCCAAGAGAACGTTTTAAATATAGCTTATGACACTCAAGGATAATGTAGCTTCCCCTTAGAAAGAATTTTCGCAATCGTAGCCGCAGTTCCCGATAAAGATTACCCCATACATCCAAACTTTACCTCTTTAAAATGTTCTAAGGATACATTATCCCAGCATTTTACGTTACTCTCAGATCCATCTCGTGACAAAGAGGCAATTTAATATTCAAGTCGACGCAACGCGCAAGTAAATATAGAAGAGCTTAACAATTACGAGCATTATCTTTATCAATACTCCCACACATACAGTTAGCGCCATTTGCGAGACTTAACTGTGAAGCTTTTATCCTTTCAATAGCGCTAAATATCATCTTCATGTCCCGTAATATTAAATTTTCTCGAATAAAAGGCTATAGGAGTAAGAATCCCGAAAGATTATTATGCCCTTTAGGACCGCAAGGCGCCTTTGAAGAGCCAGAAGTGATCTCTGATATTTCCTTAAGTATTATCTAAAAGTATACCTAGAGGATATTGAAAATATTGATTTGGCATTTTCTTTTTTACGTCACGCTTTTCGTTCGGATTTGTTTGCGTATTTGTAAGCGTCATCGTCTTAACTTACATATTTTTTTGCGAAAATGACTTTTCGTTTTTGCCGCGTTCATTAATTTATTTCTAATCCAAAGATTTGCGAGGCACGTCCGGACCGAGTGAGCACTGGCGGCACGCCGCGGCTTTCCGTTGTGAATAGATGATGGAAAGTGGATCGTTTTGTTTACTTGTTAGATTTACTTTTTATTTATTGCGGCTTTCACTGCTCTGTTTCTTTATCGTGTGGTACTTTAACTGGTGTCAGAGTTTTTATGCAGCCTATGGGCCTCTAACTTGGCTTTAAATGCCATTATGAAATATCTCTCAGGCATGCTGGTTTCTTCACGAAGTTTTCCCTTCACCGAAGCAAATGAACATTATACAATATGCACATGAATCCAAAAAATCAGAGGGGCGTGGCTCTCACTACTAGTATAGCATCACGCCTGTGTTTTTCCGAAGGGTTAGGTAGAGGTGTTTCTTTAATACATACAGATTACACCAGATAAGCTTAAGTTACATGTAATATGGGGCGAGCCTACTGTCATCAACCTGACACGAATCTAAAATTCGGGCTGATACTGGTCGAAAAAATCAAGAACACATCTCAAAATTGGGAATTTAACCCAGAACCTCACGTTCACTGAAGACGCAGTATATTTTATTGTGTTCAAAATATCCTAACAGTTAGAAGATGGTGAATAAATTGACCACCCTATGACAATAATTTGTTAAACATCATTTTATTAAGTAAAATGCATAAGCTTAATCAGCCTTTAATGTTCCTACTCTTGGGACACTCGGCCTCCTCTCTATGAGAGGGAATGTGCTATAACCCACCACGCGGGCCCAGTGCGGGTTGGTAGATGTCACATGTCTTCGAATTTTTGGTGCCGGTTTCCTCACGATGTTTTCCTTCACCGTTTTTGAGAGCAGTGGTTATGAAATAAATTACACACAGTAATACGCCTGCCTGGGTTCGGACCCACGACTTACTGTCCGTAAGTCGGGGCCGTCACAACTACCCGCCGCTGCTCTCGCTCTAAGTAAAATGATGTACACACATCAAAAGTGTCTAGGGATCAAGCATTTTTATGTGGATTTCTTGAGATTGAGATGTGGCTTTGTAATAAATTTATGATTTTATAAATTTATATGGATCCTTTTTGGTGCATTTCATAATTTGAATCAGGAACTGTGAATCAAATTCGAGTAAAAGATGAAAATCAGCTGTCAATATTTTCCCTATAAAAACATACAACGCATTGAAGACATTATTAGTGCTACTGTTTCCCTACTACTGATTAAAACCAACGTTATTATGGAGCGGCGTCGTCATTTAAGCAGGGAAGAAATGCTCAGAGCCGTGGGAATGATAGAAGCTGGTTCCCGGCAACGTACTGTGGCTTTAGCTCTGAATACAAGTCAGAGTGTTATCAGTCGACTTTGGACACGTTACCGAAGCACTGGTACCGTGGCTGAGCGCCATGGAGGACGGTATCGCTGCACCACACGGAGACAAGACCGATACATTCAAATCTTAACTCGAAGAGCTCCAACAATAACCGCCATGATGTTAGCCGTGAGGCTTCATCACTCTTCAGGGAACTTAATTAGCGACCAAACAGTCAGAAACCGCTTGCATGAAGTGAACCTTCATTCCCGAAGACCGCTACGGGTACCACCTATAGCAATGCACAATCGTAGGATACGATATCAATGGGCTCTTGAACACAGAAATTGGGCAGAAGAACAATGGCGTTTCGTGTGCTTTTCTGATGAGTCTCGTTTTGGTATGAGACCGGATACAAGACGTATACGACACTGGAGAACCCCTGGACGCCAACAGCGATTAAAATCCTGCCAGGAAGTCCATCCTTATAGTGGTGGACGTCATCGTTCCTCTACAAGTGCAAATCGGTCCCTTATTTCAGTTAATGCATGATAATGCACGACCGCACACCGCAAGAGTTGTAAGACAGACTCTCGCCGCAGCTAACATCAATGTCCTGCCCTGGCCTGCTCAGTCGCCAGACTTGAATCCGATTGAGCATGCATGGGATATGCTACAGAGAAGAGCTCTGCCGAATATGGAGGGTATCCAGTCGCAAGAAGACCTTTTTTTGTTGTTACAACGAACATGGGCGGCCATTCCACAGCGTGATTTGGATGAACTCATTTTGAGTATGCCAAACCGATGTTTTTGTGTTGTTAGTGTTCGCGGTAGAAACACGGATTATTAATTGTTTAAGTTACCCAATAAAATTTTAAAGAAAACTGTTATTTCAGTCTTTTTTTCGAACTTTTGTGTTAGTGGTTCAAATGTCAAAAATCCCTTTATTAGGAAAATGGCAAATTTCTTTATTAATGCAAAGGTGACTTGGTTTATCGTTACTGTGACAAACGAAAACACTTTATTTGATGAATCCTTAAACAAAATTTTAATTAATATCAATCAGGAGAAAAGTTATTGCAAAAATATATGTTGATCCCTAGACACTTTTGATGTGTGTATAACAAATTATTGTAAAATTATTATTATTGGAAAATTGGAAATGTACGTTGACACTCACGAGTGGGACAAGCCGGGTTTTACCAAGCCTCGTTCCCCTATAAGCTTTCACGAAGCCCACGAAAACACGGCAGCTTTTCCACATACACATGCATAGTCGATCCCTCCACAAAACCGATACATAGTTTCATGTTGCCAGTACGTATTAATAAGAAGTAAAAGTCCGCAGTTCGCAAGTACGTATGTACTTTACGAACTTGATCGGTTCTGGTCGGCTAGTGACTTAGTGCACTTTACAAAACTCCTTTTACACTGTACCAGTAATAACGTCGAGAACTTTACGAAAAATACTTCAAGCTATCAGGACATTGGAATAAGGGTCATTATGCGGTGAATTTACATGGAACTTGTCGCCTAAATTGAAAACGGTTCGCTGAGAATACTAAGCATTGGGTGGAGGTGGAGTGGTAAGAGGAGCTCGTGGATAAATAAAAAGATCAAGCTGTGCTTGGCTAGGTTGGTCTGTGGATGGGTGTCCCATTACATACTGAGTAAACCGTTGGTCCTGGCATTTGTAGATCTTTGACAGTCGTTCCAGGTAGTCAGTGGCCCGACAACCTGACGGCCAGTCCTACCAAGGGGTTTCGTATTATCCAGTACTAACTGGGTTGTGGAGGTCAGATAGGCAGTCGCTCAATGTAAAATATTGTATTCAGCTGCATTCAGTTAGACTGGAAGCCGACGCCAACATGGTTAGGAAAAGGAAAAAGCTGGTGTTGACTAAGGAGTAGGTGGAAACAGGCTGCAAATAATGATGGAAAAAGCAATTGCTGAAACAAATCACTACCTAATTATAAAACAAACTCCTCCGCTGCGTCTGACTTTTTGTTTGTCTGTTCGCGATAAACTCAAAAATAATAAACGGATTTTCATGCGGTTTTATCCAATAGATAGAGTGATTCATGAGGAAGTCATAAGATTCATAAGTATATAATTTGTCAAGGTTTTGTATAAATTGGTCGAAATATGACGATCATTGTTGGAAGTGTCGGAAAAAGTCAAGCCACGTCAAGGCTTTCAACGAAAACGCAGCCTAAGAGAGCCATTTGAGATATAACAAAATAGTGCATGGCGGGATATTCCTCTTTTATAGATCAAACAAGTTTGCGATGGAATATATCTATCTTTTAAGGATAGCTTAATAAACCCATTCTATCTTCAAAAAAAATGGTCACGTACAATGCGGTAATTGGAAAGCTTTAGACGGATACAGTATGAATCCTTTTCAACTTAAATACATCATAATAATAATGATAATATACTCTACTACCCGTGCGAAGCCGGGGCGGGTCGCTAGTACGTTATAATTATAATTATGTTCTGTTTGTGCGTTCATAATAACCATACGACCAATTACATTAAACAAAGCGAGTGTGCTATGAAAACAGAATGAAAAAAGGTATGTTAAAAGGAGTTTTTCCTGTACGCATGTCCGTAGTTCCGTGAAGGGTAAATGTGGGACATTTATTTTTATAGCCAGTGAGATTGTCAGCGCCCTACTTGCATTCGAGTCTGTGTAATTGGTTCTTGCTTTACTGGGCGAGCAATGTACATGGTAGATATTGTTCTTCTTTTCTTAAGTTTTTATGTCACTTGGAAACGTAAAAGATAAGGTTAATTTTTTTGTGACCTCAATTAAAGATACGATTATTAAGGGCAGAGCAATGATGAGTGTAACTTCACCCTGTTTAAGTATCCTTCCTAAAGTGAGACGCTGTTCTTGTTGCTGTTTCATAAAATATTATGGTTTACGCGAGGCTCAACACAACTCGAAACCAGAGGGCCTATTTTTTCTGAGCAGGAGGGAGTGTCAGACTTTTACTGACTAAAACCCATCCATGTTCCTTCCTTTGCCCTTTGTGTTCCAGGGCCGCGGTATCTCTTTCGAACAGTCCCGCAACCCTGGCAGGCATCGGTCCTTTCGGACCCCTTCCTGTTTGCTGACTCTCTTTGAGGCGCGCGTGGAACACGAACGCGCTGTCGACACGGCCTGTCGTCATAAGATGGATGGACGGCGAGCTAGCCCATAGCTCACAGAGGGCCTAGAAAAGCGACAATTGCTTCCTAAGCGTTATGTGTTTCCAAAACGACATCCAACCGGATTGGCATAAGATTTTTGGTTGCTTATGTGATTCTAATACATTTTTGACTTTTACGTCACGTTATTGCTGTGGCTGAATAATAACAGCTGTTCGGGTCGATCTTCAAGTTAAGCCGAGCTTGCCTAGGTTGGTCCGTGGATGGTGACACTCATTACATACCGAGTTTCCTCCGCGCTTCAGAAAGCACGTTAAGCCGCTGGTGCCGGCTGTCATTTGTTTGTAGATCTTTGTCAGTCGTTACAGGTAGTCACTGACCCAAGTCTGACAACCAGTCTTACCAAGGGTATAGTATTGCCCAGTACTAACTAGGTGGTGAAAGTCAGATATACAGTCGCTCTATGTAAAATACTGGTATTCAGCTGTATCCGGTTAGACTGGAAGCTGACCCCAACATAGTTGGGAAAAAGCTAGGCAGATGATGACGTCATCGTTATTGCTGAATGATTAATAAATAAATTTTATAATTTGTCTAAGTACTCTATAGGTTCCACTATTATACAACAATCAACGAATATTAACAATCATAAAACAATTGTATTTTAGTTCGACTGTTTTCGTTAATGAATCATTTCATGTAATGCGCGTAGATGATTGTTTGTATTCGTATTTGTTTATTTCGTTCACAATGATGAATACAAATTAAAATTATTTTATTTATAGTAGTGCGAAATGGGCCATTGATTCAATATTTATTTGTTTTCAATTAAATCAAATGTAACTTAGCTTGTAGGTACAGATGCTATACCTTTATCATCTGCAATGATTTACATTAGTAAGAAAAAATAATATTCATTAGTTAGAAAATTCTCATAATCATGTCTTGCTAGTTCTTCACGGTAAGAAAAACTCAGCATAATTTTCTAAAAATAAAACCTCTTTTAAAAATACTTAAAGAAGAAATCTAAAACTATAATAACATCTTGTGATATCAAAGTGTGTAATCTAATCCGCCAATTCTAAAGCCGTATTGAATCAAACCGGCTTTGAATAGAAAACAAAGGAATTAAGAACAATATTAAAAATTGTCTTTTATTTTTATAAGAGCTGTTGACTCAATTTTATACTACGCGACGATGTTGCTAATCTGAAGACGTCTCACGAATATGTACGACCCTAAAGATTGTTGGGAGTGTAAAAAGTATTTGGTCCTAAGATACGAAGTTCAAATTGATTTGAATAGGTTTGTTGTAATAATGTTTTTTAATGATCTTTAATTAATTTGATGATACTTTTATGATGTTTTAATGATTTCTTTACAAGTTACATATAGTGTCGCACGTAAGAGACTCTTCGAATAAATTTGATTTTATTGAAATGTTAATTATTATTATTATTAATTATTTGGTATTGATTTAAATTGTGTTTTTGGTTTTGATTTATGTGATTGTCTGTTTATTTTTATTTCTAAAGCGTTTCTAATATGGGTTAAGTAAGTACCTGAAATAAATAAATTTGAATTTTGAATTTGAATTTACTGTTTTTTACTATTTTATTTGTCTCAATTCTTATTTTTGTTGTTTAAGGGATGGAAGACAAAGGGATTCCGATTAAATGTATTCATTAACATACTCTATTTCTTCCTCGTTTAGCATTATATGCATATGAATCTGATTGTTGAACGTTAGTCATTATTTTTGTTTTGCTTATTTCATTGACAGCCCCGCTGTAGCACTATCATCAGCTAGTTGTTGCAGCATTAGTTCTAAGCTCCGTGAGTCTTCAGAAAACAGTATTAAATCATCGGCAAAGCGCAAATGGTTTAATTTTTGGCCATTGATGTTAAGACCCATATCTTTCCATTCAAGATTTCTGAAAATCATCTCTAGAACCGCCGTAAACAATTTTGTGTGAAATAGGATCTCCTTGACGAAGTCCTCTTTGGACTGGGAATGGTTCTCCTGTTGCCTCGAGCTTTACTTGGGCTGTGCCTCCTGAGTAAATAATGTTCAGGATTCTGATGTATTTCATTTGAATACCTTGGCATTTTAGGGCTTCCCATTTGTATCCAGTTATCATTCCATTCGTATTATTCCAGGGAATCAAATGCTTTGTGAAAATCTACAAACCCTATGTAGTACGTTTTTCTTGTATTCTTGATATTTTTGCAGGGCCCGTCTAATAAGGAGTATTTATTATAAACCAGCATAAATCCAGACTGCGGATTTTGCAGTTTAAAGTATTACCAGCAAACCCGTTTCAACCACAGAGGCCTTAGCAGGAGTGCGACGTGTAAACATAATGTAAATACTAACGTCGAATAAAAAAAAAAAAACTCGGCCCCATTAAAATAGGTGGACAAATTTTAACACAGCGTTCAGTACGTCTAACCAAAGATATGCAAGCAAAAAAAAAAACTGATTAAAGTGATTTTATTTTGACCTAATGGATGTGTTTTTTCTAGAGTGCCGCCAGCTATTTATTATTTTAGGTCAAAATAAAATCACTTTAATCAGTGTTTTTTTTGCTTGGATATAAAAAAAATACATTAGTGAAATATCGCTTACAACTTGGAAGCGATATTTCACTAATGTATTTTTTTAGATGAGAAAATGAATTCCCCAAGCGAGTTAGCCTTTTCGTTGAGACCAATCTCTAAAAGCACTGATCAAATTCGTTAAGCTTTCCCATCAATGGTTCTTTTGCGATAGATTTTTTGAATATTTCTCTTAAGTACACATTTCGCGAATCCCGCGAGACCGCTACAAACGCGAATATATTGACTCGCAAGTCTCTAAGGGGAACTTTTTAAAAAGAAACAATAAGCAGCAGGCAAACTAACCGTAGTTTCTCAATAAAATCCCACGCTCGATTCTCCGATCCCGCTCACAAAGAAGATATTTGCGGGGAAAAGTTTTAAAAATTGTTGTGCTCCAGATTTCAAGCTCTTTGTCCCAGTCACGAGCGAGTCCTCGGGGAACATTCTCGAAACATGCTTACGGTCACTGTATGTACTCGTACAAACAGACCTTTTTATAATATGTTGAAGGCTTCTAGGTACAGTTTTTTAAAGATTTATGAACAACATTACGTATTTGGTTTCTATTAGCACGTCTAAGTTAGGAGATCAGAGATGTCATTTACTATGCTAATATGAGCTTTGTAAACCCCCTGCATTACTATTAATTTAATTGGTATTCATATCTTCTGACGGAGAATTCTCTCTTTTCCGGTTCCGATTCTAAAATACGGGGTAGCAAGGACACCGACGTGAAAACGGTTCCCACGTATTCAGGATGTCATTTGGAGCCCCCCACATAGAAGTTTTTAATCGGTAATTTAAAAAAAACCGCTCCTGAATACGTGGTAACCCTTACCGCGTCGGAGGCCCTTGCACCCCGTATATGGATAGGAACTAATGGGAATTTTATGCGCGTATTGAGAGGATTAAGAGTTCAGACAATAACCAACAACGGCTGCTGATAATAGTACTCTACGCAGGAAAACATAATTATATCTCCAAAGCTTTCATTGTGGCTGTCATCTCTAACGAGACTACGGCAACACACCTAACGAGCTCAAACAGACTAACAATTATGTCACCCAGTAACATCTCGCGAGTTAATATTTCGGCATGCACAGCGGTTGAGCAACAATTACTCGAATTAATGCCAGTTCCATTTAATTGCCGTCACTTTTCCGGTAGTGTTACGTAACTTGTGCCCCGATAAATTGACCAGACGTGTGTTTTTGCACCGCGAAGCTTAAACGGTTAATGTTCCTCAATTTTATTTATTTTGACCATCTTTTTTGGGAAATAATCTAGGTTTTTTGGAGAGAATCTAAGTTCGTGAGGCCGACGAACAAAATGAGAGACCAACCCGATCACACAGTCTTTGCCATCTATCTTTTTAGAAAGTCTCAAGAAAAGCCTAGGACTAAAATATGTAGTGCCACTCCAGGACAAGAAACCAACATGATGGGTCCCAACACACGGCACTGAGGGACCGAACTTTAAGAAGAATATCGAGTGTTTATTACAGTATATTACAGTATTTAAGTACATAAATATTATTTCGTTTGATTTTCAGTACAAACACTTTATTTTTAACTTCCGTATATCGTATCGTAAACAAAGCATAAAACGTTTTGAGATTGCGATCATTACGCAGCGTTCCGCAATTCCTTCTACCTCGGTAAAATAAAAAATAATCACTGGCAAGCGGGTAAATGGTACTTAAGGGGCGCGAACCAAGCAGAACCAACCTTCACAATCAAATTAACAACATTAATTATTATGTAATCCAAGCTGTGTGGCGACTAAACAAAATTATTCAACTTTCCACTCTTGGGATGTCTAGCTTGCGGTAGGTACTTATCCAAGTTCATCACTGCATCAAATTACTAAAGTCCTTTGACTAGAAGCTAACCATGTTGGCTGAACATAAATTGCCACCGAATGAAAAACATGGTGCATGTTTGATTTGGAAAGCTCGAGATTTCAAAGGATTAATCAAAATCTATAGTGAGTTCTAGACGGGACCTGAACCTAAAATATGACAGACAATACGGTGAATTTGCAAGCGCGTAACCCGTATGTTGAGCAAAATATCATTAATAGGGTTAGTAGTCACAAAGTCTTATCTTAATAATATTATAATTGCGATAGTTTATGTGGATAAATGTATGGATGGATGGATCTTTGTTACTCTTTTAAGCAAAAACTACTGAACGCATTTGAATGAAATTTGGCTCACAGATACTTTAGAACCTGGATTGACGTAGGATACTTTCTGCTCCGATAGTTCGGTCCCGTGGGACAATTACTGAAATCCATGCGGGTGAAGCCGCAGGCATAAGCTAGTTATTTATAACCAATCAAATAGGCTCGATCGCAGACAGACCGGATGTGGAAGTTGGTGCATATGGCAAAATTCACTTTGATAGTCTTTTCAAATAAATATGTTAATTTTTTCTTTTATATTTTTCTTGTTTTATTTATACGAGACACTGAGACAGATATATGATTGACAACAACTCAGATTATTACCAGTTTAGCAAGGTTTGGAACAAAGCTAACTAGTCTACAGGGTGTGCCGCGCTAACTTAGCTATCACCCCAATGCACTTAACTTTAGCTATCACAATCACAATGTCATAGAAACGAGTGTAAAACTACCATTAACAAAACCGAAAGACACGTCACACGACAAGTCGAACGGGTGACGCGAGACAAGCGCGCAAGCCTCGTCGTGACAAGTTCGCGCGTTCGCATTTTATGAATGCATTTAGAAATACATAGATTGTTTTTTTTTTTACGTTTTCTTCTCGTGATTGCAATTTTTTTTTAAGTTCTGAACGTTATCTGAGAAACTTTTCGTTTCGGAGATATTGAAAGCCAAAATTCCAACTTCTCCACACTTTACTATAAATATCTCCATGACAACGGTGCTATTCAATGCATCCATTAGCAAAAATTTTTGAGTGCGTTACACTGAGCGCTACAGTTAATACAGTGATATTTGACGCAAAACATATTATCAATCAACAACATATCAATCTTTTCCCAGCAATAATTATTGCTTAGTGTTACTTAGATTGATGTAGAGAATACTTGGAATACTTAACCGCTTCCTGAAGGGTCCGTTAACACCCTGTATTTAGGGTTAATGAAAATGAGCAATAGCTAGCTTCGCTTTTTAGTGTTGTATCTAAATGCATAAAATAAATTGATAAACTATATAATATTTAATTTTATTTTTTTATTTTAATGATATTGTTTGTATAAATTGATTGTATAAAATAACAAAAATACCGACACGTAATAAATACCATAAACTATTAACCAGCCGTAAATGTTTCAAAAGAAACATCGCAATAACTTCCGCAAATACTTTTCACTGTTTAAAGGAAAATTTAATACACCATTATTATTACGATAATGGTAGCAAGCAACATCTGTTAATAACGATCAATTAATAATTTCCTAATGGGATACGATTTTAACGGCAACATTATATATTTTGGATACCGATACCGAGTCACCCGTACTGGTATCGATGGCTACCTATACCCGGATTCCGAATAAACTGTTTATCCTGGTTTAAAAGTTTCGTTCGGTTTCCTTAGCTGTAAGCTTTATGAGCTTATTTGGGATAACATTTTTCTATTTTGGTATAAAAATGCTGCTGGAAGTGAAAAATAAAGATATTTATTTTGAGAGAAAATTTATGTAGAAAAATAACTTAGTTTTATGAAGTTAACGTACTAAAGTTATGTGGGTAAGTGTAATTTTAAATATTAATATACATGCCTTAACCCTAACTTAAAAAATAACCCTAGTTTTTAACGATCCCCTGAACACCAGATTTTTTTATTTTTGCTTAAAATTGTGGTGATTTTGTAACAGCTGGCTAAACATGATGTGATTTATTTCACAAAATTAGGTAATTACAACTTTTAAGCCACACTCTAAAATAGTTTACCTCGGAAATTTAATGTTAACCCACAAATTAACATGAGATAAGACTCAACCTACATTCAACCCTCAATCGATCGTTCGCCAAATACCATAGTTAATCCATTCATTATTTAGTTTGACGTCTTAGTCCCAGCGATCCCAAGACACTTGCTAGACGGAAGTGCGGCTTGGAATCACTCTTGAGTAATTATATTCATGGCATGTTAGGGGTTAGGTTGCGTTTAGTGGGTATATGACGTAGATTGTATAAATAGGGTTATTGGATATCCACTGTTTTGAAATAATGTTTGTTTATGGTAAGTTATGTTTAAATAATTAACCACTGGTTGACGTGGATTTAATCGTTGTTACATTTATTTGTGGTTGCGATTCGAGCCTGCTTTCGATTAGCAAATTAACTAACCAATATTTTGTTCAATTCGCATAATTCTACAATTTTGACCAAATTATGTAACATATTTAAAATATTCTGTTGATGTATTTGTAATGAATCCAGTGATAGTCAAAGTAGTATTTAGAAATAGAACGTGAAATAGAAAATTGTTTAATCTATACAGATAATAATCAAGCAGGTACCTTTACAGGTTAAACACGTGTCATACGATGCTTCAAATATTACCTTCAATTCGGCTACATAGTTGTGGTGATGGTATTAGTAGCCAGTGGTCACCAAACTATACAGTTAGTCGGTATCTTGGGGTAAGTTGTTTATTGGACTCATGCGTTGAATTGCAATCCCAAGCAGCTCAAGTTGTATTTGCATTTTGATGTTCTATAGTGGCTCCAAATGATTTTAAACCATAAAATGTTGAAAGTGAAGTTCAAAATCGAATGAGAAAATTTTACAGTTTGTTTACTTGATGCGCTGGCATACTGTACATAAAATTATGCAAGCAAGTGACGGAGTTAATCCGTGATCGGTGCTTTGTTTCTTGCACTTTAGTTAATCAACAATATTTAAATGTTTTTACTCATATACGGGGTGGAAGCTGTTTCCTACAAAAGTGAAATAGCTACACGGTCAAAATGAACAATACAAAAAAAAAACAGCAAACAAACAAACAAATGCAAAACAAATGAACAGAAGAATTTCTTGAAGGATTTCTATAAGGAGGGGGCGAAGAATGGTATATTGAATATGTGATAACCGTTTTCACGTCGGTGTCCTTTCCACCCCGTATTAAGAGGGTTAACCCGTATAATGCTTAATCAAACATTATGGGTTATAGTTCTAACCGGTTTACCTTATAACCCGATTAATCGGTCACTGAATATGATGGCCCTAGTGTTTCAACCCCAAACGGCTCAAACATAAAGGCTGTAACAAGGCCCTTCACGAAGCCGAAAGGCACTTGTTCTCCCCATCATTGCGATCATTTTTTTGTTCTTGACCATACCTGGGAACCTTCTAGTTACGGAGATATTGGGGGTCAAAGTTCCAACTTTTTCACAAGTTTTTTTTTTGAAATACATATTTTTAATGTAAGATTTTTACTTTAAACACCTCCACGATCCCCGTATTATTCAATCCATCCATCAGCACAATTTTTTGTGTGCGTTACATTGAGTTCATTGAGTTGAGTTTATAGCAGTGATAGCCTAGTGGTGAGACCGCCGAACTGCCAAGTCATAGGTCTCGAGTTCAAACCCAAGGTACGCACCACTTAATTTTCGGATTCATCTGCGTATTGTATAATTATCACTTGCTCCGGTGAAGGGAAAAATCGTGAGGAAACCTGCATGCCTGAGAGATATTTCTTGACGGCATGTAAAGTCAAGTCAGAGGCCCAAGGACGGCCTAAAAACTCTGACACCAGGTTAGGCACTAACCACACGTTAAAGAAGATTGAGAAGATTGATTTTTCATCTCAAAAAAAAAAGTCGTTTCCGAGCAATAATTTTTGCGTAAAGTTACTTAGTTTGATGTACATAACGCTTGGTTGACGGCTTCGTGAAGGGTCATGTTACACCCTGTATAAGTACCAATTAAGTTATTTTATTTACGCCGTTTGGTTTTCAGCACCTGCAGCAGACGCCCCAGCGCAGCTCACCGTGCTAGGAGGATGGGATGGTTGATAGAATTTTGAAATAAATAAGAACCTCTAGAATATTTATTTTAAGTTAAGTCCAATTACCAATTAAGGTGTACTCAGGAGAGTGGTTACGTGAGCATTTTTTTAATATGCCGATATGAAATGGAATTCAGGAAATGGTGTCACGTTCGATCGTCAAATCTATTGAGCCGTCCAATCCATTGCAATTTGCAGTATTGACAACCAAAACCGTATTTTCATTTGAAAGTGGGATGGCCGAATAATTTGTTATTTTTACATTGAAGAGCATATAATATTCTGACAGACTCACGGATAGGCACAATATTCATCGTCATCATCTGCCTAGCTTTTTCCCAACTATGTTCGGGTCGGCTGCCAGTCTAACCGGATGCAGCTGAATACCAGTATTTTACATGGAGCGACTGCCTATCTGACCTCCACAACCCAGTTAGTACTGGGTAATACGATACCCCTTGGTAAGACTGGTTGTCAGACTTTTTTGGGCCACTGACTACCCTGTCAAATATCTACAGATGACAGCCGAGACCAACGGCTTAACGTGCTTTCTGAGGCACGGAGGAATCTCGGTACGTAATGGGCGGTCACCCATCCATTGACCAACCTAGGCCAGGGTGGCTTAACCTAAAAATCTACCCGAGTGGCTGTTATTATTTTGCCACGAGCTCCTCCAGCACAATATAAAAACACAGGCACAATATTAAATAACATTAAGTTAGTACTACTTTTCAATCTTATTACCCAGGGTCTTATTAGTGAGGGTTCGTGAAAAGTGGTCGACCGTCACTGAGCGCGGTAATACGCAATCAAACTATACAAAACCAGTTTATACGGATCTCTCACTGTACGGAAAATCGATATATCGCGTGACCATGTTATACTGGAAATGTGTAGCATTATATGTCGCTATGTGTACCCACAGACAACTTGTGAACGTGTGTGCGGATACCGGAGTCTGACAGACTGAAGTGTCTCACAGTGTCCGGTGTCCGCTTTGTATCCATACGGTTTTGACGGAAACATGATTGAATATTGCGTAGGTCGACTTGTAATCAACTAGTGCTACTGAACTACGGTAGCTAACAAGTAACATACAGGGTTTAACAGGACCCTTCACGAAGCCGTCAACCAAGCATTATGTACATCAAGCTAAGTAACTTTACGCAAAAATTATTGCTCGGAAACGCCTTTTTTTTTTATTGGGGTGAAAAATCCGTTTTATGGCAGTACTCAATGTAACGCACTCAAAACATTCTGCTGATGGATGGATTGAATAATACGGGGATCGTGGAGGTGTCTCTTCAAAAATCTTACATTAAAAACATATATTAAAAAAAAAAACTAAAACCCCCAATATCTCCGTAACTAGAAGGTTCCCAGGTATAGTCTAGAACAAAAAAAATATCGCAATGGCGGGGAGAACAAGTGCCTTTCGGCTTCGTTAAGGGTCTTGTTACACCCTTTATAATCTCCTTTTTAATTTCCTTTATTTTGATACCATATTCGAAAAGATTGGTTGAAAAAAAAAAAACGACTTACAGTTTCCAAACACCTATCTTAGGTCACATGGGTTTTTATGAAGAATATAACGATACCAAATATACAACATAGGCGCGAAAAACATAACCCTTCCTTGGCAGCCGGTTAATAAAAATACATGATATCTCTCAAATCTTCTCAGTATCAGCCACGGAGTCTGGATTTGTGCCCGTTTGATGGCAATACGCTCGCCCCCTACTACATGGGACATAGAAATAACTGCATAAATGTGCGTGCCTAACCATTCTGGGATTACAGGCGTAATGTTATCTCTAAAATCAGACTGAATACAACCCAAATAAATACGTGCAGGTAAACCTAAACTACATAATTTCGCAAATAACCAACGCAAAAACCGTTATATTAAAAGCAAAAATATGAAACTTTGCCCATTCAGCACTCGACACAAAATTGAAAAATGATTTCAATATCTAAATGCAAATGTATAAAATCGGAATCGTTTTTAAATATCGATTACACTCGCATCCGTGGAGTACGCTTTCGATCGTGCCTCACATGTTTGTCGTACAGAGGGACCTTGTAGCAAATTGAATTTTCTAATCTACAGACGGTAAAAGGTGACTGCTGCATACGAACGGATCGTACCGTTTATTGGGAAATAGAAATGCAATGATCGGCGCTGGAATTGAATTGCAGGTAGGTGCGCAATGTTTTCTTGTTAAAAAAAAACTTTTTTGCAAAAAATAAAACCGACTTCAAAAACAAAAAAACGTGACAAAATAACTTTAGCTTCAGAAGTCGGTGGCAAAAAAACTCAATCGAACAAACAAATTGTTCGATTTATTTTTCCTTTTTTAGTTGTAATATTCTACACAAATATTTGATATACATTTATTTTACATTGTTAACAATAGATTTCATGGTAATAGGCTCATCCTAGGAAAGTACCTATGTGAAAAACATTGTAAAATTTCAGGGTGGCCCTCGATTTCCCTGGGATCCCATCATCAGATTCTAACTCTGTGACAACGGGACCACCTCAGTAGTCTAAGCATTCGAATAAAAAAAAAAATTGACAATCGGTCCACAATTAGCGGAGAAATCGGTGAACATACGGGACACACAGTCAAACGTAGAACCTCCTCATTTTGTTTGAAGTCGGTTAAAATATTTTCAAAAGATTTTTGGTGAAACATTAGTGAACCGCTAACAATACATTTCACGGTAATAGTTTATTGGGTATAGGCACCCAATAAATTAGAACTTAACATACGTTACTGTCGAAAAATTGTACAGTACACATCTGCGTACCCTCTCAGAGCATACAAGCGTGATATTATGTTATGGTGTTGTATATATAAACAATAAACATCCAAGCGATTTCAGGAGTCACGACTGATTTGCTATCTTTATTTGAAGAGTTCCATTGTTTAAATCCGAAGATCAGCATCGGATCTTCACCAAATTTAAATGGGACCACCGTGAAACAATATTCTACCAAACAAAAAAAGAATCATTGAAATCGGTTCACAATTGGCGAAGATATCGCTGAACAAAAACAAAAAAAAAAACAGACGACTTGATAAGCTCCTCCTTTTGGAAGTCGGTTAAAAATAAAGGGCACTTGTTATTCGGCGTCATTGCGATCATTTTTATTTCTGAACCATACCTGGGAACCTTCCAATTACGGAGATATTGGGGGTCAACGTTCCAACTTTTTCATGAGTTTTTTTAATACATGTTTTTAATGTTATAACTTTGCTTTAAATACATTCACGACCCCTGTTTTATTCAATGCATCCATCAGAATAATGTTTTGAGTATGTTACATTGAGTCCTACTGTAAAATGTGATTTTTCACTCCAAAAAAAAAAGTCATTTCACAGCAATATTTTTTACGTTGTTACTTAGTTTGATGTAAGCTATAGAAAGCTTGGTTGAAGCTTGGGTCCGTTTACTCCTTGTGTACCTGGTGTTAGGTTTCGGAATTTTAATAGTCAATTTCCTATGTTTTTACAAATAATTTTATTTAAATGTATTAATTTTATAGCTTTATTCGTGTGAACACATCTTAAATGCTTTATATTTTATTATGTAAATTGGTAACATTAATTCCGTAAGAATGGCAATACTTTTATCATTTGATGGGTAAAATATATGGCGCGAGAATGAAGCAGTTCTCTGATTGGATCACTGAAGTGGCGTGATGTCGTGAACCAATCAGGGCGCTGGATTTTCCCTCTAGAACGGCGGGATTCTTGGTCAGGAGCTGGTGGCCCGAGCGGGCATTTTGGGGCTGAATGTCGAAAACGACTGACAATTATTAAGATAGTTGCCGATCCGTTATTGCTGTAATAGTCGTAGTTTGTACTGTGTAATGTAACAAAATTGTTAATAAACCTATTTAAAGTCGTTGGAGTTTTCCTTCAAGTGCTGCTGCCTTTTGGTTTACTATACTGGTATATGGCTTTTTATGTACATAATATGTGAGTTTAAATGTTTGTAATTACGCACCCACGATACGGGAGAAATTCCTAGTGTGGGTAAAGCTTTTTTTTAAGCTTTTCCTATGAAATGCTTGTTTTTTTTTGTCACAGGTCTATTAGAAGAGCGTTTTTTTTTTTTTTTTTCGGATTGGAAATCATCAAATAAACCCCTCCCGTTCTAGGCTGAGCAGGAGTGAGTGTCAGACTTTTACTGACTAAACCCATCCATGTTCCTTCCTTTGCACTTTGTGTTCCAGGGCCGCGGTATCTCTTTCGAACAGTCCCGCAACCCTGGCAGGGAGGTGCAGTGCCCTTAGGTTCCAAATTCTTAAGTCGTATATAAATTATAAGTTAGTGTAAGTACATGTTGTAACTCAGTAAACAGTTACTTAGTTAGAACATGTACTTACACTAACTTATAATTTAAAACACATAAATGATTTATACATAATTATATCTACTAAAACATAATTGATATAATAAAAATAAAATGCCCTTTGAAATAACTGAAATCTCAAATCTTCACTTCCAAGAAAACCTAAATTAGATTGTAGATATTAATATCAAAAACCAAATAATCTTACCTAAAACTCAACTAAAAATAACAAGGTGATAAAAAACAAGAATATTTAAAAAAAAGTAAAAACAGTAACGCCTTTTTAAGCAGCTTAGACATATATACTTAATTAATCTTCAAACTGAGTTACTTTATAAAGTTTTATTTAGTTAACCTTTAATGAAAAGCTATCTTCAACGAACCTGAACGGGAAGGTAAAAAATTAGTTTTTATTTCTTTCAAATAACTCTCATCTCAGAGTTAGGGATAAAATAAATATCACAATGCAAACTCGCGTAAGAAGTTACTGTTAGTCTGTGCCATCCGACTAAAAGGAAAGGCCCCTCCCCATGACTTCCAAATCCTTCAATCGAGGGCCAATGTGGACCACTGGTCGTTGGTTTTGTCCAGCTCGTCCCACCATCTTCTGCGAGATCTACCGCGTCGCTTCTTTCTTCTTTGGCTCACAGCTCGTCGAGCATACGGCAGACATGGCCAGCCCAGTCCCACTTTAAGGTGAAAGTGCCCGGGTAGCCAGGGAAATTCAATTTATATATTATCGGGTCAGTGTCAGGTTGTATGTTGATGAAATGATTGATGAAATGAGCCGCGAAAGTAAAACGTATGCAGTTACAGAATTATAATAATTAAAATCATGAATACAACTCTCTAAGTTCATTATTTGAACACCATTCAATAACTATTTCATGAAAAAGAAGTCATTATCAAAACTCGCCAAGTGATGATCACTATGATACTGGAACTGACGAATAACGGCTTTCATATAGACAGGGTTACGTGGTGCGGGACTAAATCCGTCTTTGTTTACACTTAACTTTGTCATGAGACTGAAATAAACAATTAATATTATTTAAATAATTACATTGGTAGTTAGTTAGCCAAAAGAACCTTTAGTGTAAAGAAAACGTAATTGAACGGTTAATCAAAACACCGTCTGCTCTAATCACAGAATTTATTAAAACCAAAAACCCAAATACAGTGTGAACAAAATTATTACAAAGCAAACTTGAAAAACTTGCCACAAGTCAACTTGAGCCAAGATGGGAACATTTCCTCGTCCATCAAAAGTTTCCTACCGGGTGGCAAGTTCAGTCATTAATCATGTGTAGATCCTGTAGTGACAGTGTAGCTCTCATGTGAAATTATTTGAAGTTTGTTACTTAATTTAGATAAGTTTTAGAATCAGGCGTTACTTTGTGGAAATTCATGACATTGAATGTGAATGTAGGAAATAACTTCTTGTTTCATTGACTTTTTTGCCACCGGCTTCTGAAAGTAAAGGTATTATAGACTTTTTAGTGCTTTTGGCAAGTTGTTTTTTTTTTTTTTTTGCAAAATTTTTTTATTATACAATTGTAGTTTACCACATAAATTCTTGTCATGGATAAATTTTTACATTGTAACTAGAAGTTATTAAGCCCAAGAAGAAAAAATACGTTTTACAGGGGAAAAAACCAAACTACTCAACCAATTTTGATGATATTACTATGGGACCAATCGGAAAGGATATTCTAACAAATAAAAAATTAAGATTTTTTTAATTCGATTTATAAATGTCGGAGATAAGAGGTAACAAATATAAAAAAAATGAAACCGAATTGAGAACTTCCTCCTTTTTTGAAATCTGATAAAAAGCAATAATAATTAGCATGCTATGCACCCAAACCTACACTCAATACATAAGCAATTCTTGAGTATATAGGTTTGGGTGCATTTTGGGTTTATAATTTTTGGTATGGCAGTGTATTTTTTAAGTTTTATCTAGTTACACGATGAGTTACACGCTCAATATTTTAAAAAGTAGTCGAATTCAGTTTATATGAAAAATTCGGTGGCAAAAAATTAAAGAATTTCTGATAATCACTGTCCGTGTTAGAAAACTATTCTCATTTTAGTCAATCGGTAGTTTTATACTCGATGCTCATAGTGACTATGGTCCCTTTGAAGAGCAGTAGCCGTTCCGCATAAGTTTAACAATGGTTACGATTTCGAGTGGTATAGTTGGGCAGCATTATTACTGCCCCCAACTAACATCGCTATAATATACAAACTCACCAGAAATTTGTTTATTTACATTTTTTAATCCAAATCTTGCGAAGTTGCAAGGTTTTTTCTCCTTCTCAAGAAAACAATAGTATGTACAATGTAAACTCGTGGAACAAAATCTAAATGTTCAAAATTAAAATGGCTATCATATTTGTAACTTTTTCAAACTGTCATTTTCAGATAAAAATCTTGCATAGTCTAAAAAAAACTTTTTGAAAGATCTTTACCTTTTCTTTTCGTAGTTGTACAAGCACCCTTACATACTGCAAACAATACGAGAACAGTTATATTACGTTGTTTGTTGTTGTTGTTTGTTGTTATTGTTGTGTTGTTAGTTATATTTGTGCAATATCACAGAACGTCGCGTGCACCCAACATCTGGCGTTTTTAAGGCCGAAGCCACGTTAAAACTTACAAAGAAAAAATGAAGTTCACACGGCTTTCTGGGCCAATGTGCGTTTATATAAATGTTTTATGTGACGGGGAAAGGCTATTATTTCAGTGTATTTTAGGTATATCATGCACATTTCGTGAAACCGTATCTCGTCACTGCTACTGAATCTTCGAAAAGATAATATGGTAGATTTGACTATAGTTTTTTTTCGCATGGGAAATCATCAAATGACCCCTCCCACTCTGGGCGGAGCGAAAGGGAGTATCAGACTTGTATAACTGACTAAAACCCATCCATGTTCCTTCTTTTCCCTTTGTGTTCCAGGGCCGTGGTCTCTTTCGAACAGTCCCGCAACCCTGGCAGGCATCGGTTTTTTCGGACCCCTTACCGTTTGCTGACATCTCTTTGAGGCGCGCATGGTACACGAACGCGTCGTCGATACGGCTTGTCGTCATAAGACGGACAGACGGCGAGCTAGCTAATACTCACCGTCCGCAGGAGCAGTATAGTCTTTAAGTCGTATTATGTGTGCTGGGCTTCCAATTACGTGGAGGTACTATAATTGGGTATTCATCTGCCAAGCCCTAAGGAATATAAAGGCGTGTTTTTTTTTTCATCACGAAAGTCCAAATTAGAAAAGCAAGCAAATTAGAAAAGAAATTATAAAATATCGAAGTAAATTACTCAGCAAAGCCGTAGAACCTATTCTTAGCTAATTACGAACACAATCTTGCAAATAACGACCTTGCTTGACTCCACAAAGAAAATGTCTAGAATTTGTAGCCAGCTAAAAATCTTGGATTAATTTTCGTCATTATTTGGCAGGCACAATCTCGTTGGCTAGTTCATACTCTACAGCTTCCACTGAACTGAACTCATTAATCATCTTCAGGTAACTGACAAGCGAGGTGGAAGCCTGAGGTTACCAGATTACGGAGACATGAATTTGAGGCTAAATAAAGTTGATATAATACGGAAATCTTGTGGTTATATATGTTTGATAACGGTTACAATTTTAATAAGGTGAGTGGCACTTTGCCTTCTAAGATATAATAATTATCAAGTTTGTGATAATTATGTATTGCAAGAGGGCTGAGCATATACACTGACCTTATTGGTGATGTTCCTCAGAAAGGTCAGGTAAATAGTAGGTACTCACAACCGGGTGTGCGTGTATGATCGTAATATTTGTGTGAACCATAGTGTGAAAGTTAACATGGCAAAAGGAGTACCTGCGTAAGCATTGTCGTAGGTGGCGATCTGTAATTTATCTTTACCTCAATGGGAAAAAGCGTGAGCTTATGAATGCACGCAAGCTATACAGAACTAGTTTATGCGGATCTCTCATTGTATAGGAAATCTACAAAAAGCGAGGCCAAGTTATATTGGAATTGTACAGTTTTATGTGCTGCCGTGAGAACTACCGCGCTTACTGACGGTAGGCCGCTTTCCAACCATATTATAGTCCTCCTGACCGTTTTCGGTCACGGCGGGCAATCTCAACGCAGATTAACCATCAGCGCGGGAGATATTATAGTGCACAAGTGTGTGCGCTGACACAGGTGTACTCTCTGTTCCGTTACTCTCATAGTCCGATGGGACGGCAATCCGACACGACTCAAGGGGCCTTAGTCTGCTATTGCAATAGTTTCAGAATGGTCTATCATTGATTTAATAAGGCCCCGCGCAGACGAATTACCCTTTGTACGCACGTCAAACGAGTTTCGAACGCGCTTCAATACGCCGAGAGCTAGGGGCCTTATTAAATCAATTATACACCATTCTGACACTATTGCAATAGCAGACTATGGTCCCAGAGATCAAGCGCAGAACCAACGGCTTAACGTTCTTTCCGAGGCACGGGGGTATCATACCGCCAACTTCCAAACTCCGGGATACTACTGAAAAATTTCTCATGGAAAAACCTAATAGCACTTTTTGCCCGACCCGGGAATCGAACCCAGGACCCACGCTCAGCAGTCGCGCTTGTGAACACGAGATACTCAGGGCATAAAGGTGGAAATTGGTGAAAGTGATATTACCGTTTAGTCAATTCAATTCAATTCAACAAATTTTATTTCAGATAAATTACATTTATAACCATCCATAATTTTTTTAATAATATAAAACGAACAAAAAAAAACAACATAACAATGAAAAAAAATACACAACAATGGAAACATTGGATCGTTTGATTCAATGTTTCCATTGTTGTGTATTTTTTTTTTCGCACTACTCGTACCGTAGAATGGACATGAAGAGCATTGGACAAAACTCCATGTACATGGAGTTTTTTTGAACAAAAGCTGTTCAGTTATTCAGGGATTTTTCAAATGATTCAAATTCACGCCATCGTAAAGTTTTGGAACTCTTTCCCAATAATTATAATTAATTACCCTTCAAGAAAGCCAATATCGGTTTTGAGTTATCAGTACTAAGTTTCCGTCGAGAAAATTCAGTAGATCTTGGAATACTGTAGGTACTTCGTTATCTCAAGGTCGATAACTCGATACCTAAGCCTGCTAGGTATCAAAGTTAATATAGGCGGAGGCACTTATTGGAGATAGTTGATGTTAATATTGAGGTGTACTGAGTGCTAATTTGTAAATATCAACACAATTATTCTGTAAGAACTATTTTCTGCACTTCTGTCTACTGTGTTGTATACTGTGCTGTTCTGTGTATGCGTGGAGGTATCAAGCTGAAATGAATATCAAATACTCAAGTCTGCTATCCCTTGGAACAATGAAAATATCAAACTTATAGGTCAACGCGAGCAAAAGGTATGATCGTTTATGTCGCATATTTTGCGATTTCACAAGGGAACCAAAACTTATAGGGTACTTCCCGTTGACCTAGAATCGTGAAATTTGGCAAGAAGCAATGTCTTACAGCACATGTAGAGAAAAAAACCGTAAATATGTAGTTTACAAGTTTATGCGGAACCCTCGGTGAGCGAGGATATCTTGCAGTTTTTAGTCTAGCCCATAGAGTCCCACTACCAGGCAGGTAGGCCTCTCTCAAGTCCTTCCAAAAGCTCTTGCCCCGAACAACCTCGAACTAACCCTCGCAACATATGTCCAGGTCATAACACCACCTCTTCCTGGACCAGGCTCGGCTGCGCCGTCCATCATCCATCATACCCAGCAGTGGCTGTTCTTTAGAAATATAAAATATATTTTTTAAACGTTTTGATTTATTTCGTACACGACTTGGCACGAAGCATTCACGATTGAAAAGCCTTCCGTATAATAATTAATATTAAGTGCAAGGGTTTTAAAAATGCTGTCCTGAGATATTGCTTGGAAGTACTATAAGAGTCAACTTGAAAGACCAGAAAATTATGAACAGTAAGTATTTGAAGATCAAGTCGTATTGTGACATTTTTTTTTATTGTTTTAATAAAAGACTTCATACACGTATAGAAGCAAATATAATGCCACAGATATTTTCTACCAGTACAGAAAAACAGTAGTAGATGCAATGTCCAAAATATAGTTTTTTATCCGGGGCAGTAATATCATACCGTAGTGTACGATGTGTTTAAGCTTTCAAATGATAAATACCCCACTAAATTACAGTCACATCTCCCAAAACACAAACCCCATTTGAAATACAGACGCATCCGAAATCACAGAAACTTAGATAGTACTAAATTTGCCTTTTCGTCCTGCAAAATCGATGCACGCTAGTATTTCTGGTGTCACGCCGCGAACAGTCTCGTTGTGCCCATAACTTTACGTTTGTTCCCGGGGACATTCCGCCGAAATTCGGCGCACGTACTCATATCGCCAAGAGCGGGTAGGCTCAAGTACCTCACACGAATCGGATGAGGACTACCATTGTGTGATTGAGGACAATACTGTTGGAGTTGTGTCATTTGGAAGTATCGTAGTATGAGTATATGATGTAAGTTTGACTGAGTTTGGCTGTAAACAAATGAATGAAGACAAGGATTTGATGGTGCTTGTATATAAAATTATTTTGTTATATTAAAAAAAAATACATGATGGTTATAGCCTGCTCTTAATCTCGACCCGGTAAGAAATATTCGTAGTAAGTATAGTGTTTGACTTCGTTTTTTTCAGGTTGAATGGAGGCACCAACGACTTAAAGAAGAGGAACAGCATTTCTACCAATTTCAAAACAGTTTTTCCTCTTTCGGCCCTTTTTCCAAGAAACTTGAGTTTGAAGTAAGTTTTTTGTAGAAAGTTTTAATAGACCTCTAGATCCGATTTGTGGTATCAGCAAAGTTAAACGATTCACTAAGATATTATTATTTTTACCTCTTCAAGCTTATTGCGAGGCAAAGTATCGGTACCATTTACTTATTCGAGAAACATCTGCAGACATGTAACGTTCTTTTTTGCAGGTTTTACTTACAGATTTGTGTTTTCATTCCTAACAAATTTATTTAATTAATAAGTAGAGTAAACTAACTGTATAGGTATTTTATTTCAATTAAAAACGATTAAATAAATTAACAACAAACTATAAAAGGGCTTCAAAAAACCCCTCTCAACGCTGTCAGCTGGTAATCCTGGGCATTACCACCATTACTGAATTGAGAACTCAAATAATTTCCATGAAGAATTACTTTCTTTTAAATTCATGACTGGAGCAAAATAATGAAGTACCAATCACGTTCCATTAAATAAATCCAGTTCAGAAAATATTATTTGCATTACGATTTATGATAAAATAGATAAAAATCTGTTCAGCATGAAGGATTGATGTTACTTAAAACCTCCAGTAAATGCTTTAGGAATACCAGACTGTAATTGAGGTCGTCTAAACCATTAATCTTTTATGTCGCCCTAGTACCTAATCTTGAAACATGTTCTCTGGGACGTAAGTAATACAAAAACTGCTTGAAAATATTTCTTTCTTGGAATAATAATTATAACTGGGCGCTGGAGTGGAAGGAAAAGAAAAAGTATCTACTTCTTATAAGGGAGGTCGGGCCAGAGAAATGGGTTACGTTGCCTTTGAGTGATCACTGTCTTCGCAGAGGCAAAAAACTTAGATTTTATTTTAGCCTTGCCGCCATTACCTAACTAGCTCGTTGTAAAAGAGGAGCTCGTGGCAAAATAATAACAGCCGCTCGGGTCGATCTTAAGGTTAAGCCGTGCTTGCCAAGATTGGTCTGTGGATGGGTGACCACATACCGAATTTCCTCCGTGCCTCGGAAAGCACGTTAAGCTGTTGGTCCCGGCTGTCATCTGCAGATCTTTGACAGTCGTTACTGGTAGTCAGTGACCCAATGATAACCAGTCTTACCAAGGGGTATCGTATTACCCAGTACTAACTGAGTTGTGGAGGTCAGATAGGCAGTCGCTCCATGTAAAATACTGGCATTCAGCTGCATCCAGTTAGACTGGAAGCTGATCCCAACATAGTTGGGAAAAGGCTAGGCAAATGATGAACTAGCTGGCTATAATACTGGAGTTAACATGATTTTATTATAATAGTGAGGCATGTTTTATTCGAGCACATTACCTGTACCAGTACTTTAGCAAAAAAGGTATATATCAAAGTTTTTGAAAGGTCTTAAGTTCGGAATAACAATGAAAACAGTAGACACTAAAGTCAACTTTTATCCTAGCGAAAAACTATACACACCACAAAACATAGCAAAGCACACACAAACACAAAGCATATCGCAAAGCACAAAGCAAACACAAAGCACAAAAACACACACACAAAACATTTGCATTTACATTTTTTTTTTGCTATCACAAAGCATTTTACCGTAAATTTATAAGCGTTTACGTCTAAACTAAATAATAGCACAGCACTTGCTAGAGGTGCCCAGATATTTTTGTAGTTCCAACAACTGGCATAAATATCCAAAATGGACGCACAGCACTACCTAAGTTTTGTACGTTTATCTCTTGAATTTTCACAAACACACTGCACCGGAATAAATGGCGTTCGTGTGATATTTTAGCACTTAGGCCCGGACTCCACGGAGCAGAGCGGAGAGGAGACATACGGAAACCAATGTCTCTCGTTTCTCCTGTGATTAGTCGAATCTTACATACTCGTATCTCCCCAACGCTCTGCTCTTCTCCACTTTGGTGGAGTCCTGGCCTTAGGCTGCCTCTCTGCCAAAGATGAGCGAGGAAGCTGAGGGGTGAGCGAGATTAAAAGTCAGTTTTCAACATAGCATAACTTTATGCCTTTGGGTTAGGCCGAGGTCTTCTGGTACACACACATATTGCCAGCTATGTATTGGGGGTGAGCCTATTGCTTTAAGTCATTCATCCGTCAGTCGTCGGTCGTAATAACTGATTCAGTAAGACTGCTCTTGAGAAGTTCCCTATGAAAAACGATTTTATTTGTTTATTTTTGCCGATGCTTAGTTGTGTCGCGGAGCAGGTAATATGTGGTATGGACATACCACATGTGGTGTGGCATGCTGTATTACGTAAGGTAAGTAGCCTTCGCTTGCATAGTTTGCTTCAACCAGTTTATACACGGTGAATTTTTCAAGTAGGCGTGGGTGCCCAAATCCGAAAGAAACTATGAGAAATAGCGAAAAATACTCAAAGGAGTCTTAACCCCGATTTGATTATAGTTTTCATCATCGATTTTGATGAAAACTAAAACTGCATCAATGGATATTTGAAAAATTTATATTCCTAGCCAGGAATTGAACCCGTTGATTTTGGAAAAACAACACAGACTGTATTATTAAACCATTCTGGGAAGGAATGACATACGGCAAACTAAAGAAAAGAGTTTATTTTTGATAAACGAGCATAAAGGCTAAAGGACTCCACCAAAGCGGAGAATAGCGGAGCGGAGAGAAGATGTGCTAGATTTGACTAATCACAGGCGAGACTAGAGACATGATGTAGATTTCAACCAATGTTATAGGTTGGCTTCCGCACGTGGCTTCTCCGCTCCGCTAGTGTCCGCTTGGTGGAGTTCGGGCCTTATGCTCGTTGTGTACTGCGTACACTCGATTTGATAACGTTTACGATCGTTTCTATTCAACTTTTGTTATGAATAAATTCAAAATTCTGTTGGAACGTCAGCGCTTTTTTGTTAAAATCTCAATTGGTACTTTCGAAGCCTATTGTCAATTTTATAATACCTTTGACTTTTATTTTTCATTGCATTGAGCTGCAAATCGAAATAAGTAATTGACTATCTTATCGATATATATATATATATTTTACTAACTAAGTAATATTACTTTATTTGTACATCAGTCGTACTTCAAAGTACCCTATCGACAAATAAATAAAATTGGAGTGTTTGTTTGTAATTTTAAAATAACAGATTTTTACTGAATACAAATGAAAGTAACATAAACGATACCACAATTTTTTTTTTGAAAAAATTGTCTTTCTCTGTTCCATCCATTTTCCGAAACAGCTTGACCGACTTTGACGGAACTTTTACTAGCGGATAGCTGATGTTTTATGGAGTAGTACTTAGACTTACTATAAACTTAGAAAGAATAACACGGAACCCCTGTGCGAAAAAATTAAAACCCTCGAAATTGTTAGTAAAATCCGATTCAAATATAAGTAACATTTTTATAATAACTTCATGCGGACAACATCTATGCAGTATTTTAATATAGCAAGATTCATATTATTCCCAGAGGTCTTTCATCTACACTCAAACTATTTGAATAGATACTTAGCTTGGACTTTTTATGAGAAGAGGTCTGCTCGTCTTGGTTCTTTATTCACAAAGAAAGAGTTAAGTGCACTACAATCTACATAGTCGCCGTAATAAGATTTTTATGTTTATTAAGTAGCTACTTGATTACTTATTGACTATTCTATTGACTTGGTTTATTGTAAAGAAGAGTAAAAAATGCTCGACGCGCACTTAACGTTAGGCAGTATTAATAAGACACATGAGTCACAACAAAACAGTTACAAAACACACACACAACACACACGCAGACATGACAGTTTAAAATATACTGTTATTATGGTCAACGCATACGTATGTAACTGCACTACAAAAAGTACTAAAGCAACATAGAACAAAAAAGTACTACAGCGCTATCTATGACACAGAGGATGAACTAAACATCGGAATCCTACATCGCGCAGTTAAAATTATCCGCGACTTAGGACTACTCGTACATAGAAGAACTCGACAACAACTGTTGGCCAGTAGCCCACCAGACAACACCCGTCTGGTCGGAGGATCCTCTTTTTTCTATGGGAGATGAGGAACTTTACACCCTGTTCTTCATACCCCTAAACGTAGGTATAAGGACCTAACGAGATCGACATAACCTTTTCGAGCTGAACAAGATTCTTTCTATGAAACTTCACCGAGCTTACGTCGCGTCGTTGGGGCGATGAAATGAGGTGATCCCGTATGGTGCTTATAAATGTGTGCACTGATGTAGAGTATTTGTTTCGTTTTTACCATGTAAAAAGACCAGCCCTGCGCATCATCTGCACAATGCACTGCAAAATAATTAGGTCCTCGGGATTTATTTACGAGGACGAAAGTTTGTGTTTAAATCCCACGTAAAAACTAGACGTTTTCCTTGTACAGTTCCCGTGAACCCCATAAGAAGAGAAATCCGTCACAAATCCAGAGTAACACCCAATTTTTCGAACGTTACGAAAAGGAAGAAAGTTTAATTTCGTTCTCACGGTGTTCAGGTGAATTTCGGAGGCTATACGGGTGGGATACACGAATACCGAAGTCCTTGTATGTATGCCAAGTCATGGAAGCTTTCCCTAAATCGAATCTGCCGACGCGAATAATTGTTGGAACATATTCGTGAGTACATAGAGTGTAGGTCGTAGGAACTGAGAATGCAGTTTAGAATAGTTTTAAGTTAATATTTGAAGGGTTAGTCTGCCTTGATTGTTTTGGACGATTCGGAATTATAGTTTCATTGTTTGGATTAAAGCTTGTTTCTGATGATTACAGTTATCTCGAGTAATACCTATAATATTTATAGAACATGTCTTCAATTTGGTTTCAAGTGAGTTGTACCTAACTCTATGGATCTCTGTCTGTCTGAGGATTTTATTCATAAATACTGCTTATATTAAGGGAGACATAAAACGTCAGAAAATGAATGGCTTAGCAGACGACTGAGGTAACTTTCAACTGCGTTGTCGTTCGTGAATGTTAATTAGTTAGTTAAACCGATTGCCAACTGTGCAAAGCAATGTATACAATGTAGACTTTACAAAAACAAGGAAGCAAGATTCTTAAAAGAAATACATTAAAGTGGAATCGATACCACTCTAATACCAATTAGCAATTCAGATTTAATTCCAGAAAAAGCGTATCAACCCTCGCAAGGGAGAAAACTTTAGCGGCAGGTGGTGAATGTTACAAACTGACAAGGGTGTTAAGATTGACAAATGGAGGGGTGGTGACAGCTACATCACTATGTGTGAGAATTCGAATGGCAAGGGTTTCAACTACATGTAGTCTTTCAATCTTCTTGTGAGTTAAAATGCTGTTTTTTTAGGGATCCGTAGCCAAGGGGTAAAAACGGAACCCTATTAGTAAGACTGCACTGTCCGTCTTTCTGTCTGTCACCAGCCTGTATCTCATGAACCGTGATAGCTAGACAATTGAAATTTTCACAGATGATGTATTTCTGTTGCCGCTATAACAAATACTAAAAACAGAATGAAATAAATATTTAAGGGGGGCTCCATACAACAAACGTGTTTTTTTAGATAATGGTACGGAACCCTTCGTGCGCGAGACCGAGTCGCACATTCCCGGTTTTTTCATAAAACTTGTAGACTCAATTCCAAACTTTGCAATCCGAAGACATGCGACGATTTTTTTTCAGATTTCGTTTCGGGTAGGATAATAGCAAGGCGCAGTGAGTGCAGTTGGAGTAAAGCTGTAACTGATTCGAGAAGTGTTGATCGTCCGGCAGTGAGATGGGCATTGTTGCCAACGCGCGTAAAACCTGGTTGAGGCTGGCACAGAAAAAGAGAGGCCTAGAAGCCCTAGAAATGTGTACTGATGTACACAGACTCTAAATCAATTTTATGAAGTTTATGGTGTTGAAATTCTTACTGACTGGCTAAAGCTGTTGTTCCCAGTGAATTAGTGGAAAGGTTTCAAACATGTCCTTTTACATGTTTTATGTAACTTCGTTGGTTTACACCAGTTCATAACATAACATAGCTTGTAAATCCGAGGGTCGGTAGTCGGTGACTTTTGCTAGTTTGATTTTGTTTTTTTGTCACTGACTTCTGCAGCTAAAGTTATTTTTTACTTTTTTGTGTTTTTGAAGTCGGTTTAATTTTTTGCAAAAATGTTTTTTATTTTAACTTTTTAGTGGTTCACATGTGCTTACCCCTTCACAGCGTACCGGTGTGATGTTATGTTATGAACTGGTGTAAACAATAGACAAACATGAGATTTCAGCAATCCCAGTCCATTTGCTATCATTTATTGAGGAGTTCCGTTGCCTATCTCCGAAGTTCTTCATCACATCTTCACCAAATTGAAATGGGACCACTCCGAGAAAGTACTCTTCCATAAACTACCCTAATCGCTTCAAGTGTGCCTATAAAATTTGAAGAGTCCTCTCTGTTTCTCCAAGATCCCATCATCAGATCCTGAATTGACCACCTGGAAAGTATACCCTTTCAAACTAAAAAAAAAAAAATCCAAATCGGTCCAGCCATCTTCGAGTAATCGGGGAACATAAATAAAAAAAAAAAATGGTTCCGACGAATTGAGAACCTCCTCCTTTTTGAAGTCGGTTAATGAAAACATTCAATTAAGTTTACACTTCATAATATCACCCATTGCAGCTGACTCTCAATACTAAAGCACTCAGACAATTCAATACGACGCTGGCAACCGTGACAAGTGCAAATGTCGCCGACGACGAATGTCAGACGAGGTTAGTAACATTTGGAGAAGGTAAACTAAAAATAAATATTTGTCTTACTATATAAATGCGAAAGTTTGTGGGGATGAATGGATGGATGTTTGTGACTCTTTTACGTGAAATTACTGATCAGATTTTAATGAAACTTTAAATTAACCGCTGTTTGTACGCTTAGATCTTTTAAACTGCGCAACGGATTTTAAGAGCGCTATCGTCTTACGGCATTTTATACAAACTTTGAACTCATTTATTTTCTAAATGACTGAACCGATTTTAATAAAACTTCATACACGTAAGTAAGATACATATGTCTAAAAAGTTAACAGAGAACATTTTCGAAATGTCTTTAAAAAAAAAGATAATTGGAAATTTCTGTTTCTATGGAAAATCTAAAACCGGTCTAATTTAGCAGTACCACTATTTATCGAAAATGTTCTCTTTCAACTTTTTAGACCTATGTATCTTGCTTAAGCGTATGAAGTTTCATTAAAATCGGTTCAGTCATTTCGAAAACAAATGAGTTCAAAATTTTTATGAAATGCCGTTTGACGTTAACTTAATGTAATTTTCAGCAGTTTTTATGTATAACATTGCACCCGTGGAAAGCCGGGACGGGTCGCTACTAGTAAATATATGTCATAGCCTGTATGATATTAAGAGTGAGAGGAAGTTAGTTTTTAATCATTCTGAAGTATGCATATTTGGATTTCCTCTTGTTCTGTACGAGTATGAACGTTCACATACCACTAGAGTTCTCCTGCCACTATCTCAATTTATTGGAGGTGTGTGCAGCTTGACTTTTTCATCCTTACTTTATTTTTATTAGTCGTCATCTTACCCATATTCATACTCAAAACTTTCATACCATCAAACCATCACGCATGTAGTCCCCGAAGGGTTAGGTAGAGGTGTACCTAATAGTACATCCACATTTCACCCGTTATGTTTAAGTCCAATAGTATGGAAAAACCTAATAACACTTTTCCCGAACCGGGAATCGAACCCAGGACCTCACAGCAGTCGTGACCACTAGACCAATGAGGTATTCGAAACTTTCCTCATGTTTCCTCACACCTCTGCATCAGTATTCAAACCCCATTACCGTACAAATTTTTTCTAGCCAGAGCCATATTAATGTTTCAACATTGTAGTTTCTAATAACATAATTATATCACCAAGTTATTATTTCAATCGATTATTACCACTGTCCACCCTCTACTTGTCCACCCCAGGTGGACAGTGTCAAAACTTTAAAAAATAATTCCCACTGTCTCCGGGGGGTGGCCAGTGAGAATCATTATTAAAATAACTCACTGAAGCCATCGCTGGTTGACAGCGTCACTAAAATGTACCTATGCTTTTTTGTGCGTGCAATAAACAATAGCAATGAATGTAATACAGACCGAGATATAGTCAATACTAAACTTTGGGTGATGCTAATAATGTATCTACTTGGTTAAATGCTATTTCTTTATTTTAATTAAATTAGTTTATTTTTTACTGTTCTTTAATGTATTATAGAAGCATACGTGAAAAAAAAAATAAGCCGTTTACGACTTAGCAATAGCAAAGAGACGCAGATAAAAATTGTTTTATTATGGTGCCATAAAATACTATAAAAGAAAAATTGCAGGTAATTTATACTGACAGTCTCTCTTTGAAGAAACATAACGCGATAAGTGATAACGTAGGTACAAGAAAAACGTTCATGCCAGGAATATTAAAACGATTTTCTGGAAAGAATCAACTCAATTTGGTACTTAACTGTATCAAATGTGAATGTTTAAAAATACTACCAATATTTTATGAAGGACTAGCACTTGCCCGCGGCTTGACCTGCGTTGAATTCAGAAATTATCCCATGGAAATGGACTCGTCATCTGTCTATCCTTTTCCCGCCTGTGTTGGGGTCGGCTTCCAGTCTAACCTGATGCAGCTGAATACCAGTATTTTACATGGAGCGACTGCCTATCTGACCTCCACAACCCAGTCAGTACTGGATAATACGATACCCCTTAGAAAGAGTGGATGCCAGACTTCGGGGTCACTGACTACCTGTAACAACTGTCAAAGATCTAGAAATGACAGCCGGGACCAACGGCTTAACGTGCTTTTCGAGGCACGGAGGAAAATCGCTATGTACTGGGTGGTCGCCCATCTGCAGAGCAACCTATGCAAGCGCGGATTAACCTGAAGATTAGCTTTAGCCACGAGCCCATGGATACGGACTATCGGTAATAAGTATCTATCCTATATACTATCCGTGATCTACTTATGTGCGAAATTAAATCAATTATTGGCGTCAAAAGGTAAAAGACAGACAGACGGAGTTAGTTTCGCATATAATTGGCTATTATGGCTTGGTATACGGTATTGAGAAGTATCACTATAGTGATAATACCATTAGTACCATTTTATTTCACACTAGTGACCCAAAGGACGGTCTAGTGACCCGCCCCGGCTTCGCACGGGTGCAATGTTATACATATGTATATGTTATACCTTGAATCACTGCATCAAAGTTTAAAGATCCAAGCATACATAGGGACAGACCGCGGGAAGCAACTTTGTTTTATACTATGCATAGTAGTACACTAGTGACCCACACTAGTGTGAAATAAAATGGTAGGTACCTACTTAGGTGTGGATATTACTTTCTTCATGATAACTAGGTATTTTGAAAACCGCAAAAACATTCAGTAAGAGACATTAGACTATACAGATAAACAACTACACATGTAGCTACGTGTCTGCACAAGTGCCATCGGTTACGACAAACTTCGCCCACAAAACATCTGCGGCGTTTTCGTCCTCGCCCAAAAGTTGCAATCTCCAAAACTGCTCTCTACTCAAAGACTCGTAATATGAATTCCGACAGCATCTTAGTCCATATTTGTTTGACGCTGCATCCTATTGCCATGGACTCTTGGCGAGAAGCCAGTCGCCTAGTCCGTGACCAAAAGCACATTACACCACACCATTCGCTCCATACAAATCTGGAATTTAATTTTAGTGATAAATGGATTAAAAACCTGTCTCCTGGTGTGAAATAGTGAACGACGTGATTTGTAGTTAAAGAGATTTCAAGATGGCGCTCTCGTAATGTAATTTTATGTAAAAAGTGTTTCAGGTTTTTATGGACTTTGCAATTTGAATGTATAAAATTGGAACTGGGGATCTGATGGAAGTAAAACAAGTGCTAGTAATTTTACTTTACGTTAGGACTATAAAAGAAATGTGGCGAGTGACTTTTTCTTGAATTGATATTCTTTGTAAGGCTTGAAATTAATGAAAAATATCAGCACTCCTGATGATTAAAGGAAAACGTTTTTGCAATGTATATTATTTTCATTTTGTTGGAAATATTATTTGAAAACTGACTGTCATCTTTGTTGTTTTATCAGAATTGATAAGTTTTTTAAATATCTTTCATTTTAATCACTATCTACTAAATACAAGCTAAACTATAGTCAGACGAGTGCTACATTTGTAAAGGTTATTTCAAGACTGCTTTATTAAAAATGCGCATGAAACAATCCGAAACTTTAAACTCATTACCGAATCGATTTTGTCGCATGAATACATAACTTTTCACTTAAAAGTTTTCTTTTAACTACTTTTATTTACTAAAATTTAAACCTAGGTTTGTAACTATGTATACCTCAGGGTGTTTTCATTGTTAGATCGCGGAGAAGACCAAGATGAGAGTCGACATAGACCAGGAAAGCATGGTAGAAAAGAGAAAAGGAAGAGAATAAGCAGGACAAAGCTGCCAATTATGAGGTAACATAACGCCCGTAATCCCTGAAGGATTAGGGTAGTCCCATGAAATAGGGGATGAGCCTATCGGTGGTGAAGGTTCCATACAACTCAATTCCTACCGGCTACCCTTTGAAAAATGGCATATTCAGTATTTTATATACAAGTAATAAAATCACATTAAAGATAATACGTACCCGGGCTTACCTCTTACAAAAATTGACCCTTCGCTACTGGAGCCTGTTGCTATCCACTGGGCACAAATCCAGACTCCGTATTGTAAATTCTTGATGGAAAAACGCAGTAACACTTTGCCCGATCCGGGAATCAAACCCAGGGCCTCATGCTCAGCAGTCGCGCTTGCGACCACTAGACTAACGAGGCAGATTAAGATGATGTGTATTGTTAAGACTAGACTGCCCAGAATTAAAATTATTTTAATCAATAACAAGGTAAGTATTAGTGCTGGTAATAGTATCATCACAGTCTAATTAAATTGCTTTTTTGAATAATGCATTCAATTGTGATTCAACCGTCACAAATTTGATTTGGACGGTTTAATATAGCTGAATTTAATTATTGATTCAAAATATAGAATGTTACTCAAACATGTATATCTGATTTATAAAATCGATGAATTATTTTATTATGAAAATGGCTTTCGGTGTAAGTTACGTGCAGGCAGAGAATTCTTTGTCGAATATTTAATAATGAACTTCGTAAAAAATGCTGTCGTGGGTAGATATTGCCAAATACCTTATTCCACTTACTAATACATAATTTTAAATATTTTACTTTGAATTCCGCCGACAATGCTTGGGTAATTTAAATTAATAGTTGTAAATGCGAAAGTTACTCTAACTGTATGTCTGTTTGTTTCACGGCTAAACCGCTCACCCGATCGATACAAAATTTTACGGATATACAGGGTGAAACAAGACCCTTCACGAAGCCATCAACTATGCATTCTGTACATCAAAGTAAGTAACTTTACGCAAAAAATATTGCTGGGAAACGACTTTTTTTTTTGGGGTGAAAAATCACGTTTTACGGTAGGACTCAATGTAACGCACTCAAAACATTGTGCTGATGGATGCATTGAATAGTACCCGGGTCGTGGAGGTGTTTAAAGTAAAAATCTTATATTAAAAACATGTATTTAAGAAATAACTTGTGAAAAAGTTGGAACTTTGACCCCCAGTATCTCCGTAACTATGTAGAAGGTGCCCAGGTATGGTCTAGAACAAAAAAATTATTGCAATGACGGGGAGAACAAGTGGCTTTCGGCTTGGTTAAGGGTTTTGTTACACCCTGTATAGCCTAAGGCTTGGAACAGAAAATGACTGTCTGTCCACTGTCTTATTGTACCTTTCATTAAATAAAAATATGACTCGGACGTTTAGAATACAATAGGAATAAATATGTTTTTTTTCTCAAGTGTCAATGTAATTGAAAAGCATGGTTTGGCCTGAATATTATTTTAACTATGAATATTTAAAATGTACCTGTGTTTGAATGTTTAATGTGTAATCTTATCCACTGGTTTAACGTTTTAATGTTATTATTTTCGCAACCAATGATGGAGAAGGTAATTATGAGAAAATTAATAACGAAAAAAAAATACCAAACATGAATTTCAAAATCCTCTCTACTCGTCAAAGACATCCTATATTACTCATTTCACAAATTCCTTTCTCGATCAAAGATTCCTTTGAAGTATTTTTATATCCGCATTCCACAATGTGATGAAGATTATAAAGGTCCACTGGATAATGTTTATATTTACATTATTAGAAGTCCGAATAGCAGTTCGTTAAGATGCCTTAGCTTTGTTTGTAATTTTTTAATATATTTTTCTTATAAACGAAGAACAACATTATTATTTTCTTTCGCGAAATCTAATTGCCCGTGCGGTCTCTGGCAAAGAACAGTTAGCATTGAAGAGGAAATGGTTTGATTGCCTTCGATAAAGGTGCCCAAGGGCGATTGTGCACTACAAGTAATTTTACTGTCCGGTAGTCCGTTTTTTTACTGTCCGATAGGGGCACGTCATAAATGTATAAACACATTTTTCTACGATCAGAGCCGTTTTTTACTTGCCGATAGTAAAAAAAATTGGCATATATGTTATGTTTACTCCTCGCAATCGTGCCAGGCTCGCTGTAGACGCAAAACGTAGCTCATAAAACGTACCGTAGGCCTACTAGCTTTGATTAATAATTGTTGTTGTTTGAGCTATCACTTACATCCACTGCCACCCACACATTTGCCCACACATGAAATCATTCTGCTCAATGACAAATTCCTCAGAGCGACAGTAATGGCTTCATATGTTACTCTCATACCCCGGGTGATAAGAAATGAGCTTATCTTCCAGAAACATCGCGGTAATATTCGGATTTGGGCTGCAACACAAATGAGATAACGCAATGTCGAGCCTACTTGAATAATAACACTGTAACGTTACAAAACGTACTTGGTACTCTTGTGGAGGTAATAAGCTTTTATTTTTGACTTGCTTTTGCCAACGGCTTCGCTCGTGAGTTGGTCGATTTTTTCCTACGGGAACGTACTGTCGGGGTAAACAGACACTTTCGGAGTACAGTACATCGCGATGATGAACATTCTCAATTAAGTAATTCGTCACGTTCACGTTCGTTACGTGATTTCGTCACCTAAGTCGTATAGTTTTAAACTTTATATATACGGTACATCGGTATTTTACTTCGAAGTTCAGTAATACAGTCGTCCTGACCATATGATACAAGGTCTTGGTCTATATGAAAGGTAAAGGTTAACTGAAACTGTATATTTGTAACGTTTTGTTCGACTAAGCATGAACAACATACCGTCACTAATAAGCAAATAATCACATTCATGTGAACCTGAAGTAAATAAAACGCTGAGACAATCAAAGTTCCATGACTAAGAAATCGTTCAGGCACCAAAACGAAAGAACTCCAAAGCAGCTCCAAATTAACACGACACAAAAAAATCGACAATCAAGTCTTCTTCTTAATCAGCTTGAAAATCCCAGTCACGATTTGCTGCAACCATTTTAAATCTAAAATCTCCAGTCAAACTGTCAGTCTATAAAACAGCAATTACAGCATTGCCCTTGCATCATCCAATTATTCGGTGGAACGCTTCGTTCGCATCTCAGTTGGAAGATGCAAACTCCGCATTTTCAAGATCTATCCATTAGAAGTAAAGACCCAATTTCCTAGCAACAGTTAATCTCGGGGTAACGAGTCCATTAAGTAGACGCGACGGCCATTACTGCATCGAGGAGGATGCTTTCATAAAATATTATTACTTGGTTCAAGTGTAGGATAAGGGATACAATATGTGGACGAGTTTGGTGATGGTAAACACAATAAATTGAAAAAAAAAATTGGCCAAGTGCGAGATCTTTTATTTTTTTATTTTTCCTTTATTTGTTAATCGACTTCAAAAAGGAGGAGGTTTTCAATTCGATTTGTATTTTTTGCTGTAAGGCCTTGCTTTTAAACAAAATTGACAATTCTAGGTCAACCGGAAGTACCCAATAGGTTTTGGGTCGAGAATCTATATGGTAGTTCCCGCTGACCTAAAAAATTCCGAAAAATAAAAAAAAATTGGAACTTACAAGTTTTCGCGAAAATCTAAATTGCCCATATCTTTTTAACCGACTTCCAAAACGAGGAGGTTATCAAGTCGACTGTTTTTTTTTTGTGTTTCTTCAGCGATATCTTCGCCAATTGTGAACTGATTTTGATGATTCTTTTTTTGATTCGAAGCATATTATTTTGCGGTGGTCCTGTTTGATTGATGGTACCTACTCTCTCGCAATTCAGATATTAATGTGTGGTAATCATCATCTCATGTTGTTGAGATGAAAGGAATAAGTCAAGAGGATGGAAGGTATAAGTCAGGATCTAAATTAAGGGCACCCTCATGGGCTTTGTTTGAAACGGTAAAGTGTCCATGTGGTTCTATGGTCATCAGGTCAGGCTCTAATGATGAGATCCTGGAGAAATCGAGGGAACTCTCCAAATCGTATAGGCACAAATAGGCATTATGCCCGGTATTCATCATTGTGTGTATGTTCAGTGACATCTTCGCCAATTGTGAACCGATTTCAATGATTCTTTTTTTATTTGGAAGAATATTATTTCGCAGTCTAAACGGGCTCACTGTTTAAATTAGATCAAGATCTGATGCTGATATTCGGAGATAAATAATAGAACTCTTTAATAATGAATAGACAGAAAATCAGCCGTGTTTGCTGCAATCGCTTGGATGTTTATTGTTTATACAATATCGTAACATTACGCCTGTATGCTCTGAGGGTGTACATAGATGTGTACAGTACAGCCAGATTTTGATAGTTTATTTTAATGTCCATTTTATTGAGGTTAAGCCTATTACCATGACATGTATTGTTAACAATGTAAATTAAATGCATAGCAAATATTTGTATAGGATGTACAACTAAAAATGTAAAAATAAAAAAACTTTTTTCCAAAAATTAAAACCGACTTCAAAAACACAAAAAAGTGAAAAATAACTTTAGCTTCAGAAGTCGGTGACAAAAAAACTGAATCAATCAAAACAAAAGTCACCGACTTCAGAAGCTAAAGTAATTTTTTACTTTTTTGTGTTTTTGAAGTCGGTTTTATTTTTTGCAAAAAAGTTTTTTTATCATCATTTTGACTCAGGACCTTGATTTTATACCTTATTATATCCTAATAGGGACTATATACCTCAGTATCTGTTAGAAATTTCAACTTGCTAGGTCCACCTGTTCCTGAGAAAAGTGTGTGGTGAACTGGTGACACACGGACAGACGGTCAAGAGAGTGATCTTATAAGGGTTCCGTTTTTCCTTTGAGGTACGGAACCCTAAAAATATGCAGTTTGTTTTAAATTTTATTTGGATTATTTTGACTTTAACCTAACACCAAAATAGCTGATTTTGGTCTTAGGTCAAAAGTGTCGTTTTTTTTCGTCAAAATGAACTGTAAGTGGTAAGAAACTTGGTAACATAAATTAATTACGTTAACTATTAAAAAAGATTTCAGTTGATTGACATAGCTTTATTACATCGAACTTTCCCATTCATCATTGATCAACTACGGCTGACACTATAACCGATTTCAAGAATAAAAAGAATTAATTTAGGAATCGCATTGTCTTGATGCAAACGGGCTAAACATGATTGTAGTATAAATACCTCTGCGTAACAGTTTCTGAACCCGACAAGTATCGCTTACAAAATATAATATTTACAAACATAAATGTTGTCGTGTTTAAACCAGAACGCGCGACTCATAACTTGTCCTGTTTAATTACGAACGAAATGAGATTTTCGTGCGTAATGAAAAACAAACCCAGACTTAACCCAGACTGTTGTCACAGAGGCCACAGATAAAACAAACATGATACAAGCTACATGCAGCCTATGTACGATGAAGTTTGAATGCCGTTTTGTAAAATGGAAGGGAAACATTTATTGTAGTGGCTACACAGCGGTAAAGGGATAAAGTTTTCGTGGAAAGCCTGTTCAGATATGTGTGCATAATAACAATCATGTAATTGACACTATCGATTCTTTGATATTGGTTATTCCTCAAAAATATATAATTGGATGGGGAAATAATAGTGTTACGTCGATAATATATAAGGTCCCATTAGAATAGGTGGACAAATTTTAACACAGCGTTCAGTACGTCTAACCAATGATATCCAAGGGAAAAAAAACACTGATTAAAGTGATTTTAATTTGACCTCAAACAATAAATTGCCGGCGGCACTCTAGAATAAACACATCCATTAGGTCAAAATAAAATCACTTTAATCAGTTTTTTTTTTGCTTGGATATCTTTGATTAGACGTACTGAACGCTGTGTTAAAATTTGCCCATCTATTTTGATGGGACCTTATAGAAAATCGTCAATGACATATTTATACAACGAACACAGTTGATGAACAATTTCGGAAAAGCTCATTCTAAAGTTTGATGACCCCAGATATAGGCTTTTGATTATGAGTAGGTACTGAAACCGGTATAAAAAAGAACTTGTTTATTTAAGGTTTTCAACATAAACTGATTCTTTTTGTAAAATTGTGTTGGTAAAAGTAAAAACACGCGTCAATTCTTCAAAGTGTGGCTTATTAAATTGTTTTAGATATTTGTTTAGTCGCGGCTTATTTATGACATGTGCAAAGTTTTAGCTCAAACAGCAATTTATATTTTGGACCATTCATGTTTTGCTCAATGGCGATGGCGGTACGAAAATATTTTGCATTAAAGTTATATTTCAAGCTTTCACACTGCTTCAAATGTTTACATGAAACGTGAGTACGTTTGGTTATTTTTTAGAAATTGGGCCATGTAAATCATTTGGAAAAATCCTTTGAAAAAAGGTAGGTAATATTTTTTTTAGCCACTATGCACTATGTACTAAAAGCATGTGTCCAGAAATTCTGCATATTTTTCGTTTTTCTCTTTGTGTGGAGATTCTGAATTCTATGTATATATATATAGGGATATTTTTAATCATAAATGTTGTCCATTCGTACCTGGAGCAATTTATAGTGTTACAACTGCAAAAGCTTTTATATAATTGCAGTAGTTTATCGATATCTTTTTCAAACCTTGTACCGATATTAAACTAAAAAATAAATGCCAATGGCATTAAGCCTGACTTAAAGGCATTTTTTTTTTAAATGTTTGTACTGTTTTTATTCGTGCATGATGTATTAATAAATGAAAAAAATATATATATTAGGAAAGTAGCAGTTCAGCGCGGTTTTACCCGCCGTTTTTGACTTTTCAAACTCTTCAGCTATACAATATTGCTATAGATAGCGTAACAAAATAAGCGTATACCTAATCAGAATGCGGTTGACACAGACTTACGTTGATTTTATGAAGTGACAATTTCGTAGTCGACATTGACACCGATCCACCGTATTCTGATATTCTAAGACAATCGATTCTTTAACAAATCACACAGTGATTCAACTCCAGTACTTGAAATATCTCCGTATCCTACGTCGAATCCAAAGCATTTGAATTTTCCATTTTCCGGAATCCTTTCAAACGGAAAACTAACTACTACATAGTCAATATGAAAGGCCAGCGACAAATATACGCGGAAAAAGTTTTCTCAAAAAACGCAGTTCATGGGAGTCAATAAAAACTTGTAAATTATTCAAGGTAAACCTTTTTGACGATGAGATTGGTCATTCCATTTCACTGGGTTTATTATCGCAATGCAGTGAGTTTTGGCTCATTGGTTTTTTGTTATGTGCTGTACGTGAGCTTGTTGGATTCGTTATTATTCGATTTTCTTTGTCTCAATCCTTAGAAAGTGTATGGTATTGTTTAAAACTACTTTCTTTAGATAGTTTCCGTGCTTAAGAAAACTGTGTGTGGCTTTCATCATAGCAAAATCAAGATCTATACATTGAAAACCTAGTTTAATACGATAACAACCAGTAGGTACATAATTTTCTGATGCCTTTGAACCCGCGGGTTGGTCTGTGAGACCCATAAAACACGATTTCGTGATTTCTTTCTTTTTATACTCAATTATGGCATTTTGTACTTCCCGTTAGCTGCACGATTAGTTGCTTCGATCATTTCAGGGAAAAAAGGGTCTTCGTGAAAATAGCTCAATATGGTCGTATTAGGTGAATATTGGTCTGTGAGACCGTCGCTTGTATGGGTGTTTCGAAAAATTTGTCTGAAATTATTTGAGTTTAATTAGAATGATTTAGGTTTAAACGTTTGTCATGTAAAAAAAATCATCTTTGCTAACATTTCACAATCTCTTACGATAATCTAACTATTTTTCAGAGACTACAGTAAAAGGACTCAGCAAATGAATGGTATATTGTCGGTAAATTGTATTTTTGCGATACTTCGTATGATAATATATAATATATATATGATAATATATTATTTGAAATAAAAAAACGAACATCATTTCCAAACATCCGGCCCGTCAACCGTACGTGGTTATATGTGTTATTAAATTTGGCGCGGGTATACGAAAGTACATTGTGTGATTTTATAATTTTGACAACTTTTTAAAAACCGAAGATAATTCAATTTTAAATTAAAGGACGGTAAAAAGTACAAAATTAAAATATGGGCCTCAATTCCGGGCGACAACTCATTTTATAGACGGTAAATAATTTGACAGCTTTAAATTTTTAAACCTTCTTTCGGATTCTTTCGTTTATAATTTTGTACGTTTTAATGACACGCTTTGATGAATTAATGAAAGCGTTGTTAATTGAATTACCCTAAATTAACACTGAATGCATTGTAGTGGGGTTCTGAGAATTATTACGAAACCAATTTCCCCGAACGAGTGTTTTCCATAACGAGACAGAGGCATGTAATATAGTTAAATTACTGTTTATTGTCGCGAAAAAAGGCCTATTATATATTCTCTCGAACAATAAAATATTCAACCACAAGAATGAAAAATGCTCCGCGACCCCATAAATATTCATCGCACAGTCCAATTCACACAAAACTATAAGAGCTATAAATCTGAAGGTGCGTAAATAAACAAGCGGTTTCGAAACGGGAGTATGGCTTGAACACATAAAATGTAAAACAAAGATTGGTCCGGTACATAATAAATAGTGACGCGAAGTCGGCCGGGTCGCGAGTACGTTGGCTCGCTCCCAAACAGCGTGATATGTGGCCGCGCCTTTCCGACCACGCTCAGCGCTCAGATTCAAATTGTTTTTCTCTGAAGATTTTCATTTGAAGAGTTCTGAATAATATCTTAGGAATTATGATGCTAATAACGCTTGGCTGGCCATGTGAGGTGGTGAATTATGTCTTTAGGCTTTGTTATTTTATCTAGCTGACGGCTTTGTTCAGTAGTCATTTATCAGGTTATGTGACAGCAGTAAAAGCTGGCATCATGGCGTTTCTGAGCGTTTAATGGGGCTAACACGGTGCATGTAGCGTGAGCTAGAGATTTATGCTCCGTGTTTGTAACCTGCAGTGTACGATGTACCTACTCAAATAACTACCCATCGTATGAAAATCCCTAACTCCGCGTTGCGCTAAACCGTTGTGCAAATAAACGATCGCCGCGTTTAAATGACCTTTACTTGTTCGGAAAACCAGAAGGGTCTTTGTGCGCGCAATTGAAAAAACCAGCCAAGTGCGAGTCGGAATCACGCACGAAGGGTTCCAAACCATTTGTTCGATATTGTTTGATACACCTTACTATTTTTCTTCGTATTCATTAGTCAGTGACATGTCCCATCCCTAATTTCTCCCTCCGCACGTCACTTCCGCCAACCTTACGCTCCGGTCGAAATGGCGCGCGCGCATTAGAAGAAAAAATCGATTTAAATAAGTTATTGGCCAAATCTAACTCTTAATTAATGATCTCGCAATTGTTATAATACTTGTGAAGTGTAATTACTGTGGTGGACATTCAAGCAACCCTCAAAGACAATATTTATGTGATTTGACACCGCGTGCACGCGGAAGAAGATTCCACCATCAAGAAACTCTGGAATAAAGGTGAAAGCTGGACAATCGTAAGTGTTTGCAATCCCCTTTATGCCCTAAACCCTTTTCCATTGTTCACTGACTGAAATACCATATATCAAGTCCATTCAGCTTGCCATTATCTCCCTATTTTTAGGCAATCATTTGAGAATAATCTCAAAATTAAATTATCGAAATACAGTCCACTCAAGTGAATATTCCTAAATTTCCAAGAGGAATTAATCACTCTTAGAACCACGCGTCCGTTTAATTAACTGACCTTTGTTTACCCTTTCGCTATTTCACCACCACCATTATCTAAAAAAAAATTTCTTAATTGGCGTCAACTATGTATGGGGACACCCTTTAATTTTCAACTATTTTAATTTTTGGAATTTTTCCTTTATTTGTGCTGTAAGGCCTTGCTTTTTGCCAAATTTCATGATTCTAGGTCAAAGGGAAGTACCCTATAGGTTTTGATTCCCTTGTGAAATCGCTTAGTATGCGACATAAACAGTCATATCTTTTGATCGCGTTGACTAACAAGTTTGATTTTTTCATAGCTCCAAGGGGTAGCAGACTTGAGTATTTGATATTAATTTCAGATTGATACCGCCACGCATTCCTGAGAAATAGGGTCTTGATAGACAGACAGATGGACAACAAAGTGATCCAATAAGGGTTCCGTACTGCCGATTGAGGTACGTAACCCTAAAAACGACATCAACGGTTGCACATTTGCGCGATCAATTTGATCAGGACGCGGCCTAAAACCATCCTTGGTATCTCTTTAATCCTTCATCAACATTTCTGTTTATAATGCTTATCAGCAGTTTCCTACTTATTTTAAACTAGCTGTTGCCCACGGCTTTGCTCGCGTTTTGGTCGGAAATTATATCACGGGCACGTTGTAAATATAGCCTTTAGCAGTCGGGGATAAATGTAGCTTCTATTAGTGAAAGAATTTTCAAAATCGGTTCAGTTGATCCAGATATTACCCCCTACATACAAACTTGCAAACAAATTTTACTTCTTTATAATATTAGTATAGATGATCACAAGAGCTCTACCCTATTTCCTAAACAAAAGTGTTTACCAAGTTTAGCGTGCCTAAGTAAGGCAACTTATTTGCATTATCAGGAAATTAAAGCGAGTATGTCGCTAAACAACTTTTCAGCAAATGTCTTGCGAAAGTCTTTAGAACGGAAAGCGGGTGACAATAGGAATTGCGTATACAGAAATCTCGCAAGTGAAGCTGTTTTTGTTTCAATGGAGTTAAAAGCAGATACGGAACAAAATGTTTTGTCCTCGAGAAGTTTGAAATGTGTTGTAATGAAATCAAAATATTTTGTTTTGTCTTTTTCAGAATAACCCTGCCTCATTACGGGAGGCCTGTGAAAATTGTTTCGTATTTCTTTAACGAGTTTCAACAAGTTTGACATTTCCGGTAACATAAGTCCGGTCGGTAATTAAGTAGGTTTATTTAATAGTCCTTATATGTTCACATTATGTAATTAATATTTAATAATACGATATTTTTTAATTATTTTTTGACATTTATTCCAAATCTATTGTGTATTTTGCTTTTGACCTGTTAATTGAATTAAAAATATTTTTTGTGTAATTCTGAAAATTTGGGTTTTGCAATATTTTATGTCTGTTTGTATTTTTATCTTGTTTGTTTAATATGGGTCTCGGACCTTTAATAAATGACATTATTATTATTATTATTATAAGTCAGTCTTATATATTTTTCAGTTTGCAGCCATTGTTATTGCTAATAGAAAGTGTCAAAGATGCGTTTATGACGATCAAACGAACTCATCAGGGTAAACCAAATAAAGGAATACGCAAATAAATTTGGTAGAATGACTTGGCCTCCTTTAGAAGAGGACCCTGGCCTATAACAGAGAGAAGATTTAAGAGAAGAGCAATTGCCTGTCTTAGCCCTGCAGTAGAACGGGAAAGGTTATAAAGTATTTCATCTAACACTCAACAATATGTGTCCCATTATCCTACTGACATACATTGGTCCCTCATCTAAATATATCCCGATGAGATCCATTGAAAAGTACTCAACGCAAGCACCCAACTTTTAAGACCTCGAAATAATGTTCCCGTTTCAAAGAAAGTGTAGGCGAATGCGTATGAAGCATCCTCTTGAGCTTAAAACATTTTTATCGGAAACACTCGCCATTGGACTTCTTGCTGGAGCAATATTCAACTCTAAAGAGGTAAGTTAAGGTTGGTTTCAGTTTGGCAGTAATTATGTAGATCGATCGGACACAAGTGGGCCGTACGGGACATGTATTGCGGCTCTCGATACAAACAGTTTAATGCAAAGTGCTGCAGATAAGTAGTGATATAGGTTTTTAGAGGAAATCGGGCGTGCATTACAATGGTTCGCGATTGCATAAGTGTTTTTTGTTTTATTTACCCGATAAAATTTTGTTGGCGTTTTTTAACTAGGATTTGTGTGCAGCTATTTTCAATGTTGAAATGTAGTCTTCGAAGGATCGTTCTAGCATGCCGTAATGTTAATTGGCTTTTTATGTTTTGTTTTTTAGACTTACTGCCTATGTATAAATTGAACTTTGTCCTGTCCTGCTATGAACTTCTTAGAAGACGTCGATACTCTACAGGCCAGGCCAGGTTTAGATAATTCATAAGATTTTCTTAGTAACTCAGTGGTGGTATCACATTACCTAACAAACATAGACAAACATTTTGTAGGTATGGATTTATTCTCAAATAATTCAAAAGACATATAAATCAGCAAATATCCCGTCTACCGTCCAGGTATCCATGAAAATTTAAAAAGCACTTGAAAATCTCTTCAAACATTAAAGTCGCCAAGCATACGTCTTGCCTTCAAAGTGCTATCGATGGCAAGAGGAACTAAATCACCGGTGACTCGAACATTTCAAGTTTTACTCAGCCACTGAATAACTTAGTATCAGCTGCAGGAGCAATAAGTTCATATGTCAATTTGGAAACAGTACGGAATCTTTTGTTCACTATCTAGTAAGCTGGAATTGAAGTATTGTTGTCTTTATCAAACAGAATGCAAGAATAGGAGAGTGATAAGTTTGAAGCAGTCAAACTAACTTACATCTGACAGCGTGTTTTTAGGCAGATTTTTTTTCCAGGTTGACGGGTGCTTAACTGGGTTTTGAGCATGTTCAGACTCTGCCGCTATACTGGTTTGTCTCTTTGTCAAAAGAATTGAAAACAATGGCTTAGGCCATGATAAAATCAGTACCACTTTCTAAATTCGCGTCGCACTGGGCAGAATTACGCCTAATTTACATTAAACATTTCTTCGAACGATCAGCTGCAAGCCAAATGCTGTTTTAGAATTTGGACGCCTGCATGTTATCGTTGTGGTTACAGTGTAGCCAATGGAAGAAAATGCTATGTTTAAATGTCCGCGTTAGCCCGTTAGTTCACACGTTCACGCTGGGCACAGATAAGTATGAAAGCTTTGGAACGAACCGCTACTATTTACCTAGTTTAACCTTACTGTATTCAGTGCTTTTACGCAGTTCATCTCTACTTTGGCCACTACCTATCCAGCAGGTTAATAGGGACTATAATCTGATGCCAAAATAGCGTAACATAGTGAAATTTGAGTCGCTCTCGAAATTACCCATGCACCTCAGTCGACGCCATTAACCTCGAGTGAGGTGCTTTAATATTGTGTGAAAGCATTCGGCAACTCGATTCCACCGACTTACTTTGAGGGGTTCAAAATACGTGGGGTTTACACCCGTCTAGCCTCAACCTAAGTTTCAAAGCACTTGTTTGGTACCATGTTGCTTTCTCGCCCATACGAAATTCACTATAGTATAGTGCAGGTGGAGCCATTGAAACAGCTATGTGTTTGAATATGCAAATCCCGGAGCGCAATGTCAGTTACAGTGACTGTTCGATATGTCTGGATACGTTATCAAGGAATATAAATGTGGATTTTAGTGCTGCATTGGTGAACCAATTGGTTGGTTGGCTGGGTTCTGAATTGGTTGCCCAAGTTCCAGTCAAGTGTTTTGGGTTATATTCGTCTTTATTACCAACATAGGTCCATCTATCATTCGTCATCTTCGATCATCTCGTTATTTTATTTGAAATTTGTCATGGTGTTACTATACTTCTTTCGTAAATTATGTTTTCCTTTTTTTGTATAGGCACCTTGTTTTTTTTTATAGGTACGAGTATTTAAACAATATTCACGTAAATTGTATCATTTAATTGTGCTTCTGTGTGTTGTGCCTTTTGTGTGCACTAAATAAATGGTTTATCTATCTATCTATGAAATATCAGAGAAAGAGAAAATATTCTACTATTGAACCACTCTTCTTTTTGATCGAGAAAAGGCGATTTAAAGAAAGCGACGACAAAAGGTATTTAACTTTGTAAGGTACATGTGAGTGCCTAAAAGGATACGTGATGATATTATTGGTGGTCCTCTTCTGATGATTTGTAAGGCGTACCTAGTTTCCTACTCGTAACGGGCGTGCATGACCAGATGTATGAAACCGGACAAAGCAAAAGGAGTGTGTAAGAATCGTAGGATGTGACGTTCTCTACTTTCCGTTCAGTGGGAACAAGGCGTGAGTTTATGGATGTACATGTATTAGTAGAAGACGTGATGTGACACACATGTGAACTCACGCAGGTATACCACCTAATACAAACGACCCATTAACATATTTTCGCATTAAGGACATTTTCGCAGCTAGCCCTAATCTCTCCTTTATTTAATCCACCGACTCGCCATTTTCGAGATACTTAAGATAAGATCGTGAACACTTCCCGAAGCGTTGACTCTCATATTTAAAGGTTCCGGGAAACTGCAGATGTTTTAGTCACGAACGTTTAAAGAGTAATTTTTGGCTTTCACACAATTTCCTTTCTTTCTGCTGATTAACATGTTCTTACTTGGCGCTATTTTCGCAAAAGCACGTTACAGCATTTTATTGTTAGTGGATTTCTTTTTGGCCTTTGTAGGAATAACCTACTTTTTGGTTTATAGTATTTTTATATCTATTTCGAATTATAAAAGTTGTTTAAGTTTTTTTCGAAAGTTTAAGTTTTTATATGTATATATTTAAGTAAGAGTATTATGTACATTATGTACAGACTACAATAGAACTAAAATAATAATAAATTAATTTTATTTAACTTAAAATTACTTTCACGATCAAATGGCAAATAACAAAACTTCGAAGTTAGGCGACAACCAAACACAAAAAAGGAATTCATGAAATCAATTTTATCGATATTCAATTCCGAGCGTCAGCTCAAAAACGCCAAGAACTTGGTTTGAAATGATTTATCAAAAAATATTTTATTAGCATTACGCAGTAAATACGTTTTAAAATAAGCAACGGCACACCATAATGGAATGAATGGGAGCACAACACTCTAACAATGCATTTTCGTCGAACACTACAAATCCCAATAGCTTTTTTATTTATTAAGATCCAACGTCCAATGTTTGCGGTGAAATAGATTCTATTCTTAGTTAACTCAACGTCGAAACAATGCTCCTTTTATCTTTTCTCATTTCCGATGTTGTTTTTTCTTTATCTTTTGTAGTTTTTCATACTTACTTTCGCTTCTTCATCTTTTGTTTCTTTTTGTGATTACCTGAGAACAGACAAAGTTAAAATAAAAGTCAATGTTGGGTCTCGCCATTTAGTTGAGATAATGTGTAAAGTGCCTTACTATCCATGTCTAGTGCCTATTTATGTCCTTTGACCATTGAGAATCGTGTTTTTTCACCCAGTTTAAGTAAATCGGCTTTATGATCAATTTGAACAAATCTCTCTGCGTCCAAGTATTTTATTTATTTTATTTTATTTATTAGGGACAAAAAAACAGTTACATGTTCAAGTTTAAAATTATGAGTAATTAAAAAAATAGGTAAACATATAACCCACACCATTGTCCACGGGTTAATAAATGAACAAATAAAAAACAGAATGATAATTTTGTGATATAAAGTTTGAATTAAGTACTTAATAAATATTAAATTAAGATTGTTGTGAAAGAATATTTATATAGCCAATGTTTTAAAATTGTTACTAGAAAGAGAGAAGATAATATGTCCATGAAGTGTGTGTTATAGGTTTCTACAAGTTGACGAAGAGGCACTCGTGCCCCTGCGTTGGTCCTGCATGAATCCACGTGGAACAACCGGGGCACGCGGGCCGCCCGTCTTATAACAGTTCTAGGTACCGTATAGCGTAACTTATTTGTGATTTCAATACAGTCAAATCTATTGTTACACAAACCATGCAGCATCATGGCCGCCAGAAGTAAACGCCGAGACTCCAAGCATAAAACATTATATTGCTATAATAATTGTGTGTACGGAATCTTCGAATGGTAACATTTATAGTTCACAGTACGTAAAAACTTTTTCTGAAGTAATTCTAACTTGTTTTTGTATTTGAGGTAGAACGGATTCCAAATAGAAATCGCGTATTTTAATTGAGATCTTATCAACGTTTTATATAATAGTAAAAAAGTAGAGGGCCGCACGAAGTCTTTCGAAGATCTCATGACAAAACCATACATCTGAAAGGCTTTATTTTTTATATTTTCAATATGCAAGTCAAAGTGCAAATACGAATCAATGGTCACACCAAGGTCGCGAACGGATTCTACCACATTTAATTGTTGGCTGTTCAACGTGTATGTAAAATTAAGTTTATTTTTGTTTTTTGTAAAAGATATACCTAGGTTGCAATTTTCTACTAGAAACATCATATTCCAGTGAAAGTGGGTACAGGTAATATTACAGTTCTATGACATTTAGGAAGACTAAGAAAGATTTTGTTCTCCTTACAGTAGGTATCAAGTCTATGTAGATCTTCTTGGAGCAATAGGCAGTCATCGAGTTTTTGGCAGGCTTTGTGGATTTTTATATCATCAGCATACATCAGGAAACTTGCATTAACTTGACGACCCGAATCGGCAGTGAGGCTGCCTTACGTTAATAGGGTCCCGGGTTCGAATCCCGGTAGGAGCAAATGTTTGTGTGATGAGCATGCACATTTGTTTCCGAGTCATGGATGTTTCTATGTATAATAAGTAGGTATGTATTTACAAACAAAAAAAGTATCTATGTATCTATCAACTGTCTGGTGTCCACGACACAAACCTCGTTGCTTAGTGTGGCCCTAGATGGCGCTGTGAGTAATGTCCAGCGATATTTATTTATTTATTAACAAAGTATATAATGAGAGCTATCGTTTTTGAGCTCACCATTGGCGCCACTGTCGAGTAAGGTCATGTCAATAACTCTATTTTATACTTTAAATTACCAATAACTTCAAAAAGTTTATTTTATTACGTGTAACAACATAATGCACTACTTTAGATACATATTTACAATATTCTCCCTAAAATTAGCAAGCATGAAACATTTAAAAATCATTTTACCTTCAAGTACTAACAAATAAAATCCTATGTCGTTACCTATAATCTTCAAGTCATAATTAATCAGGAATGGCTCAATCTACACCACAATCGTGAATATTAATAAAAATATGTGATAAAAAAGCACGCAACGCGCGAACACTGTGATATCTGACATTTCGGTGACCTCGCGCTACACTTACGCCTCTAGCGGCGAATTCATACGCGATAGCCCCCACTATAGACAGATGGGATAGGATGAGGTAATCTATGCATACAATAGAGCAATAATGTCTATGCATACGCTTTGCAATATCAAACCCAACCCGTTCTGTTTCAAGACATTATTAAAGCTTATAGTAATTGCCCCGCTCCGAGTAAATTCTACAGCAAAATTGCAAGCATGCTCCATCACTTTGTTCACACGTAGCTTGTTATGAAGCAAGTCAAACTGGAGCACGATATAGGCCCTTACCTCTGAAGTTTAGTTAATTAATATTCAACAAACAACGCAAGCTATTTCTCTAATTTGCCTCACGTTTCACAGAAATTCTCTTGACCTGAACAGTAACTATAAAGTAACATACTCAGGAACGGGAAGTTGGGTATTCGTAGACGTTCAATTAGCGAAATTATGGTTACCGATGCTTGGCTTTTGGTGAAATTGGTTTAAATTTTCTTAGAATGAAGGCAATTGGAATGGATGACACCGTAAGTTTTCGTCTATTGGCGGCAAATTGAATTTGTGCGCTATCTTGCCGTCTAGAGCGATTTGCTCAGAATTAGGAGCCGTTTCCAAGATGGAAGTTGTGTTTAGATTTGCATCCTCCGGTGTGTTAGAATTAAATATGGGATTAGTTTGTTGTTTGCTTCGAGTTTTATCTCTGTTATTATATACTGTTACTGCAGCATTTTTAGCGATAAAACCGCCGTTTACATGGTTCTCAGGTAAAAGTTGTTGATGTGATTTCTTGTAGAGTACAATTCAGGTTTTTCTTCTTTTTTAAGGGCATTCCTAAGTTTTGGCTATGCATGGAAAAAAAACTATATTACCTATACTTAGCACAAGATTCCTACCATTTTTAGGGTTCCGTAGTCAACAAGGAACCCTTACAGTTTCGCCATGTACGTCTATCTGTTCGCAGCTTAGCTCAAAGACTCGTAGTACTAAAAAACTCTAATTTAGCATGAATATACAGATTAGTTATACCGACAAAGTGGTAAGACAAAATCTTGAAAAGTATTTTTTTCAGGGTATCTCTAGTACCTTCACGTAAAAGGGGATTTTTTTCTCGTGTACCCCGTACTGTGGGATGTCGTTGAATAGGTCTTTAAAAATATTGCGAGTTTGTTCAAATAATTTTTCGATTAGGGGATTCGTTTGTGAAATATGTACCTTTAAAGTGTTAATTTTTGTTAGACAAAAGTCCCTCCCCCCCTCTACCAGCTAAACGGTTGTGTTTGGATATGTGAAAAAACTCACGAGTAATAGTCGACCAACTTATAAAATGTACTTGGATAACATATTCCTAAACATGATGTATGGGAGTACAGGTTTTTCAACTGCAAATGTAAGTTTGTTTTTTATTGTAACACTAAAAATCACCGCTCGGAGGCAACTCCGCATATTTTGATGACCAGCTACGAAACCCTACATTGTGCGTGGCCCGACACGCACTTAGCTGGTTTTTCTAATCTTACTTTATTTAGTTCGAGACGTTGAAGAGAGCGGGTAACCCAATACTTTGGAGGTGGCTCCTGAAAGTTTCCTAACGAAGACCGACATGTCCATCAGTCAACGGAAAAGTCTTTTGTTTTGATTAGTTTCCATTTTCTTGGAAGGTTTCCTCCAAATATAAATCATTTAAGATATTATTTTCGGGTCTTTTGCGGATAGTTCGTAACATCGTTGACCTGGTTGCGCCAAAAGCAGCCAACTCATTGATATTTGAAGTATGTAACTCTTATCACACAATTGACAATACTTCCATACCTCCAATGCTCGAAAGGAAGTACTAGTGGTACACCCAAATTTTGTCAGTGATCCAATGGACGAGGATTGGTACTAATCCAGACTTTGTGGCAATCACACCGTACGGAAAAGCCCGATAACATTTTGCCTGGCCAGGTAGTCAAACCCAGGACTTCATGCTCAGCATTAGCGGTCACGATCACTAGACCAATGAGGCGATATTCTTGATCAAAGGTTAAATAGTATTCTAGGTGCTTCGTTCGAACAAAAGAAGGTTTTGAAACCTGTTAGACGTTTTATTTGTACCGACTAACATGTGAGAATACTGGCATTTTTAAAGACCACATTATAACCTATAACAACCCGGATAGATTAGTCTCCTATCAGAGAAGAGGCAGAGCTGTAATTCACAGTAATTCTTCCGTATTTTTTTTTCAAAGCTGTTTGTTAGTCTAGCCATAAATTTTCTTAAGGGCCGAGCCTGTTGCCATGCACAAGACAAATAAATATTGAAACAAAAAATAGATCCTGGGATGAATATTTCCATAAGTAACCTAAGCTCAACTTTATTTTGACACAATTTTTCATGTAAATGTCACTTAATTCATAAAGTTACACAAACAACTAAATAATTGCCCCTGGTACAAATTTAAATACACTTTTGACGATTCTGTGAGAATTTAATTAAAATTGAATAGATAAACTTTTAATAACTTAACTATTATATTTAGTCGAGACTGAACAAATTTGTTTCAACACGAACTGGTGTTTAAATATTATATTGTGATAGAGAAGTTACAAAATTTAATGAATTTAGTTTGTAAATAAACGACGAGTAGGTTGAGTTGTGAATGGGACGGATATAATATTTATTGAAAACTTTAAAGGGGAGGCCTGCTATGTAGTGGGACACAAATGGTTGATAATAAATAATAATAAAAGGGGAAATGCTTAAAAAGCCGCTAAGCTGAAATGGGGCTGGGCTGGCCATATCTGCCGTATAGCTGTGGACCAAAATAACCACGTTGTGTAGCCCTGACACAGCCAGAAGGCGACGCGGTAGACCTCACTGGAGATGGCGGGACGAGCTAGACAGAACCAACGACCAGTGGTCCATTGTCCCTGGATCGAAAGATTTGGAAGTCATGGGGGGAGGCTTTCGCCCAGCAGTGGGATGACACAGGATGTGTCAGGATGTGTCAGTGAGAACAGTAAAAGGGGGAATTTATTTAAAACGGTCTTTATGGATAATACCTTGACCGTAACAAATTATCGCGGTGGCGACCTTTGGTAGGTTGTTTGTCAATACACCGAAATGTTTACCTATAAATATAAGGTTTTTTATGCATCAGCTATATTACTTATAGAGAATATTAATTTATTAGAATTTTTTCTTTATTTTTTTTGATTTTCAAATTATTAAGTAACGGTGACTTTTTCTTTTCCGAATGAATTCCTTCATATTTTGATATTGAAAGTCGACTGAGAATTTGTTTTTCGAATATATTATATTACATAGTACCTATCCGATACGCAGCCTTAAAACTAGTTGGCAACTTTTTTTCTTTAACATTTGATGTGAAAACTTTATAAAAATTACTGAATTTATAAAATAAACTTGTTGAAATGGTATATATTCTATTATTCCATAGTAGATTTTCAGCTGTTCTCAAATAAAACCCAAGTAAAAAAACTTTAAATGAGAAACTTATTCACACAAGAATAATTTTAAATAACATTTTTTTTAACTGAAAATTTACGTCCATAATTTCCAAAACTTTTTCACACTTTATGGAAGTTAAGAAGAATGAATTCTAAAGGCATCAGTTACTGCTGCAAATTGAAAAGCATCCCAGATTTAAAGCCAATTTAACTTGGTTGCCTACTCGCAGTTTTCAATGGTACGTTCCCATTTCATTGAAGACTGGAGGCGAAGAATTTTCAATTCCTGATCCGATTTTTATCGTCCAAAGAGTGATTTACGACTGATGAGCTGGCAATCATAATAAGGGTTTTTTTTAAACCCCTTATCAGTCATTTAACGGCATTTTGAAGGATTTCTTCCGCTTCTGTATTTTTTCCGTGTAGTTGATTTTGCAATGGCATTTTTCTTCTTCTTTATTTTGTGCACAATAAAGTTTCCTTTATTCATAAACATACATTTAAATTACATTTTTTTAAACATTTCAATCTCAAAAAAAAAACATTTCAAAGAAGAAAAATATATTATTATTATTTCCTTTATTCACATATTTAATAACATATTTACATATTTATAACTTTCTTAACATATTTAATTTACATTTTTAAATTAAAAAAAAAAAACTTATTTAAAAAACATTAAAAAATATAAAAAAATAGTGGTCCGCCGGTGTCGGGAGTACCAAGCTACCGGTGGTTAGGGCTCCAGAGACAGGAACCTCCTCACAATGCGAGCCGTATCGAGGAGTACTCCAGGCAGTACTCCTTCTTATTATTATTATCTTTACCTGTCTATTTACACAACATCTCGCCAGTATTCTAGTGGAAAATAGAGATACATTTCACACCTTTAGTTAAAAAGTTACGAGTACAGGGGCATCCACCCTTACTACACGGGACGTAGTACGTTTTCTGGAATAATTTAGAAATAATTTAATGTATCTAGGCTTTAAAATAGCAAGGTTTTTAACGTTAATTATCAGTTATGCTGCCCTAAATTACAAGATACCGACACAATTTCAATAAACTGGGGGTCTAAAATCGCCGCTTTATCAGAATCATAATACGAATTACGTTAAAAATTTTAAACTCTTTAAATGGACTTTGTAGTCATAAACATAAAGATCATTTTAAGAATTTTAAATTTTTAACGTGATTCATATTATGATTCTGATAAAGCTTCCATTTTAGGCCCACTGAGCTTCCCTCGCTTATTTATATAATTTAAACGAAGAGTTTAGAATTTTACGACTTGTTTAATTAGGACAAACACTGGGCGTAAAATAAACTATTTTCTCTTTTCATTAATTTCATTTAGATAACATAAGGTATTCGGATTTTTGGTAGTTGGTTGCTTGATGGTTTCTAAAGGCAATAATATACTTATTTAACTAAATTTCAAAATTATTATGTGTCAAAACCGGAAAATGTTCGCTTTATTAATTCCACCTACAAATATTCATCAAGTTCTAGGAACTAATCGTTAGTTGAGAAGCGACATAATAACCGGGAAGTTTGTTGATAACAAAGTCCATTTTGTACGCACGACGACCAATCAAGTGATAACTAGCCAGTTAATGCGGATCTCTCATTGTCCGGTAAATCTATACAAAGCGAAGTCATGTTATACTGGGAATGTATAGCTTGATGTGTCACAATGTGTACCTTCCCCAAGTTTCCAATACAAAGTGTAAACGGGCCGTTCACGAAGCCGCCAACCAAGCAGTCTGTACATCAAACTAAAACTTAGAAATTTAATTTTCTATGAGATAGCTACTTGGCGACCACTGTAGGATTTCCTGAGATTACGATCAGCCAAACCGGGGTGGACAAATTTTGGACCGGTTGCGGACATTAGACACAGACAGATACTTCAGTATTTGTGCGGAAGTAACCGTGTGCGGAGCCGCACCCACAATTTGTTTGCGTTTGTTTGGCCGATGCTATGTCTTACATCAGAACTGCGCTAGAATTGGCGATCATTGCATGATGCTCTGAGTAGATAAGCCTCTTAGATATTGCTGCCAATTCCTCTTAGAATGAATTATCCTACCAGTAGACTATTATTATTATAGCATTTATTAGGGCTACCCCCATAGTGTTAACAAATGCCTTAAATACTAGTGTTAGTAAACCTACCTACATGTTTTATTGAGTGAGGAGTTTCGTCCAGTGTCGCAGCATTGGAGATTCCCATCTATCTTCGAATAAAGATAGTGTATGTACTGCCACGAAGACGAGCAAGCATGGAAACGCTTCTTTTGCATATGATGGCCGTAAAACCATCGATTATACGCCTTTTCGCAAACATCCCTGACGTGCAACATCGCCATGGCAGCCCCAACAGCATCCTGAGTGCGTTATTATACTGAAAGTTAAACTGAACAATGTTTGTTCTACGAGATCTTGAAATACTTACTTGAAAAAAAAAGTAATGAATTTCCAAAAGAACAAAAGAACATAGAACAAAACTTGTTCATTTTCAAGGTCTGAGACACCACACGAGAGGTCTTGTGTTTATTATGTTACACCCTGTATATACTTAAATAATATGAATTTGAACAATCAGCATGAGTAAAACAAAGTACTTCTAAAAACCAGGAATAAAACCTTTTTGTTTTTGATTTACGATTTCAAAGTATGCCCAAGTATTTAAATCCCAAAAAGTGATAACAAATAGTCAAAGTTTGGCGGTGTACTCGACAAATTGTCCAAGTTTTCAACTATAAAACACGAACAGTGCTACGTTAATTTAAGCTTTTAGATTTTGTTCATTCATTTCAAAAGCGTTTTGTTTTAAACAAATGCTAAGTGTTTGTTTCCAAAACTGTTCTTCTTTTTTAAATAAAACGGAACATGAAAGTAAACAATGCATCTGTCCGGAAATTAACATGAATTAATTTAGGTTCTGAAATTCGAAATCTAAGTTCCTAAATAAATCGACTAAATCGAATAAATTGACTCGGATGTATAAGTAAAAAATTGTGTTGTTCTTATTGATACAATAGCGCTGTGACTACTTACGTCGAAGCGAATGCAGTTTCGTTCTCTATAAATTTTCAACCCTGCAGTCATGTTAATGTATATGATACCGAATCAAAAAATAAAGACTGAGCCTAGTGTAAGCCTAGCTTTAAACCTTCCTACGATTTTAAATGGTGGGTGGTAAATTTTGCTGAAAAACTGTCGATCCAAACAAAAATGTAACAAATAGAGGTACGTCGTTTCATACATTATACACATACACAGTTAGGTATCGGTTAAGCACACAATTTTGTACCGCAAATGTTTTCAACGGATTGTTTAGGAGTTGGCAAGTGTTCAGGTCCCCAGTCAATAAGTTAAATATAGTCCCAAGTCAATAAGAGCTACGTGGATTTGGCAGATTGTGAATTTGTTGGTAAGCTTTTTTATTTAATTTGGGTCATGTTTAATACTAAACATGACCCAAATTAAATTAAAAGCTTATTGTTCTTATCATTATGTCTATTGTGTATTCATACTGTGCCAATGACCATACTCCAGGAAATGAACATCCAGGAACATCTAGGCGCCTCTCCACCACACACAGTTCCAAATTGACTTGCATGAGCTACTTCGGCCAGATTATGCAAAGACCTGCTGGCAGTCTGGAGAAAGTCCTGAGGAAACTCGTTTTGACGTTACGAAAAACTTTCAAAAGTCGTGCATAGGTCAGTAGGTGCCTCTGGTCAGGGGAGAAAGACCAGGAGATCAACGACCACACCAACGAATTTACGCAGGACTGGCCAGATCATCCAGTCGTTGGGGCTATATCTTTTCAGAAAGCGTCAAGAAAGACTCAAGATATATTCCAGAATATTCTACTGTAAATAATATTAGCTTTCCATTTTCCGTAAGTACTTCGTTTAGTGTGACAACGCCTCACTTTGTAGACGAGCATGTTCAATGAATTTTCGTCTCGGAAATTATCTTGTCAAACATTGACTGTTTTGGAACATCTTACTAGCTATCATTCTGTAGACAATACCTTAAAAAAAAGACGTGGATGTTTATGATATTTTTTTTTTCAATCTCGTTTTTACTTCAATAAAAATGAACACATTCTTTCTTCTATTCATAACAGACGTTAACGTCAAAGTATATGAAACTTGATGTCAGTCATTCCGCTTTCATATGGCTTATTACTATGGAGTGCCAGTCTATAAAGAGTGTAACAAGACCTGTAACGAAGCCGAAAAGTACTTGATCTCCCCGTTATTACGGTCATTTATTTGTTCTAGACCATACCTGGGAACCTTCTAGTTACGGAGATATTCCAACATCAAACTAAGTAACTTTAAGCAAAAATTATTGCTGGGAAACGACTTTTTTTTTTGAGGTGAAAATTACGTTTCACGGTAGGACTCAATGAAACGTATTCAAAACATTGCGCTTATGATGGATTGAAAAGTACGGGGGTAAAAGTTTCAACTTTTTCACAAGTTTTTTTTAAAACACTTGTTTTTAATTTTTTTTTTTACTGTAAGCACCTCCACGACCCCCGATTCAGCGAGTCCCCCCGATCCTCGCGCCCCAGGCTGCAGCCTAATTAGCCTAAGGGTTAATCAGGCCCTGCCAAGAGTACACTCATGTTTTGCACGCATGATCTTTTGCATTTCTTGGGCCCTACCTCTATTCAAAATTCTACTTTACAATAACACTATACTCACCTTAACGTAAAGCTCTTGTAAAAATGTTATATTTAAATGGCTGCATCCCAAAAACTATGACCAAACAGAATACCTTTTGTGTATACAGTCGTAATATTGTAAAAAAACTACCGTGCACGTACACACCCACACACAAACACACACACTTCCAAAAACACCGAACTTCTTGTCCTCAAATTACAAAGTTTATTAAAAAAAAAAAAAGTTTTTACTTTGTTAACTTAATTACTTTTTTTTTTGTCTACATTTTTCTATTTCTTTTGTAATTAGTTCAGTAAAAGCTAACATATTACCCTTACTTAGGAAGAGACTGGACCCCACGACACAGGGTATCCTAGTCTGGAGTCTAGGGAATGTGTAATAATCCGGCGATTAAGGATCATTGTCTTCTGTTACTTGCTTCTTTTCTGCTGCTTTTTAATATTGTATCTTGATAAGCGAACTAATAAAAAAATATTATTATTCTCTTTATTCATTTTTTATAAATGAAAATGTAAATCATATGGATTTACATTTTCATTTAAAAAACATTTAAAAATATAAGAAATAGTGGTCCGCCGGTGTCGGGAGCGGATAGGGCTCCAGAGACAGGAACCTCTTCATAATGCGAGCCGTATCGAGGAGTACTGCCTTCTGAATCAGGCTCTCGATCCAATCGCCTAATGTGGGCCTCGAAAAATGTTCGTCGAGGCTCTTGGCCATAAGACCATTGGCCTTCACGACAACCGGCACAATGATAGCTGAAAAAAAATACAGCCGAATTGAGAACCTCCTACTTTTTGAAAAAAAATGAAAGAAAACAGCGACTAAAGTCATCTTGCTAATGCAATTTCTCAGACATAGCTGTAATCTGGCGGAGTGAAATCGAGCGCTCGTTTGTTATTTGAGCATTTTTCTCCGGTGCCAGTTTCCAAATTAGCGTTGTGTCTTTTTTTCCAAAGCAATTTCATCAACTGCATTAAGACACAACTGACATCGTTATCCGTCTTGATTTGACGGAGCAAGCTTTTGTCATTCAATTTGCACTCCAAACTCCATTTTGTCGGAGTTTCGTACGATTCGTTGCTTATATAATGCCTGAATTCTCTTGAAAATTACGCAGCTTTGTGAATTTCAACCCAATGTCTCGTGTTTTAAGATCTACTTAAGCGGTACATGCGGCTGTCGTTCAATTTGTTATTTCTTCGAAGAATAGCAACTATTATTCAAGCGATGTTCTTCTTGAGACATTTTCTAACGTTATGTGTTGTTTAAAAATGTTTGTGCACAAAGAACTTAATTTGATTTAATTAAGGGCCGATCTTAATAAAGGTACTTTATAAAAAATATTAAATATTTCTTTCTTAGCCGACTATGCCGAAGCCATAAAGAAGAGTTATTGATGTTCTTTTTACAAAATAACAAAGCGTTTCTGAAGCAACACTTTGATCTAAGTAACATTAAAACAATTGAAGAACAAAACGTGATTTTAACACAAGGTATAAGTTGTCCATCTGCTAAACTTTTAAGTCTTAAGTAAATATTTTCATTGTTCTATCTTCTTTGTGAAACTTAGCTCATTTCATTTAATCCATTAGAAGTTTCTTTCACTTTGTTCCTGTTGAATCTAGATTTTTTATAAATGACTGTGGGGCATTTTCGGAAATTACATTTCGTTTGTGTGACCAACGGTTTGTTGTTAGTTCAAAACTTGTGATCTTTACAATAGATAGAGACACGTTTCATGTTCAGTACCTGATTACTAACTATCTGTTCTACTAATAAGCTTAATTAATCTAATTACCACCAGTAGATAGATCTATTAATAAATATAAAACTACCCACTTGTTGGTCAGTTCTATGAGGAATGTTGGTAATCTTTGTGTTTTCAGGGGCTTGGAGTGTTCTTCTTTTCATCAGCTAAACAATAGAATAAAAAAGAATACTAAACTACTTCCGCGCGGTGGATTATAGCCCATTCCCTCTAATAGAGAGGAGGCCGTGTGTCCCAGCAGTGGGAACATTATAGGCTGATTATGCTTATGCTATACTATAACAGGTATTTTTTTTTTCGGATGGTAAATCATCAAATAACTCCTCCCGCTCTGGGCTGAGCAGAAGAGAGTGTCAGACTTTTACTGGCTAAAACCCATCCATGTTCCTTCTTTTGCCCTTTGCGTTCCAGGGCCGCGGTATCTCTTTCGAACAGTCCCGCAACCCTGGAAGGCATCGGTCCTTTCGGGCCCCTTTCTGTTTGCTGACTCTCTTTGAGGCGCGCGTGGAACACGAACGCGCCGTCGACACGGCCTGTCGTCATAAGACGGACGGTCGGCGAGCTAGCCCATAGCTCACCGTCCCCGGGCCCGCGGCAGCTGGGACGTGAGGTTCTCTCCCTCTCACGTTCCACCACCTCCTTCGCTAGCATGACTGCTTCGTAGAAGCAGGTGACGGTGGCCCATTCCGACTCGCTCCGGAACATGGATTGAACCAAGGCCGGACGCGAGAGGTCGCCGCCGTCGATCGCCGCTACGAAGACACGGCGATGCTCCGCCCATGCGGGACAGACCTCCATCGTGTGCTCCACCGTGTCCTCCGGTCGATCCTCACAATGGTAGCACCCGGGCGTTTCCTCTCGCCTGATTCGGTGCAGGAACCTCCCGAAACAACTATAATAGGTCCTGGGTTTGATTTCCAAGTCGGGTAAAATGTTTTATTATTCCATCAGAAATTTCTCAATAGCAAGTTTGGATCTGTGCCCGGTTGATGGCAATAGTCTCGCCCCCTATTATTTGGGACTTAAACGTAACTGGCCAATTTAGGTGTACACCTATGCCTAACCCTACGGCGATTACAACCGTGATGTTGGTATTGTGTAGAATAAAAAAATATATATTTGCTACGTATTTTAAACTCTTTTAGATCATCTCCGACGCTATCGATCATATTTTTTTTGCGTCTCGCAGATCAACTGAGAATGTTGGAGAATGGCACGTCTGGATGACACTAAAAATAAAATAAAACTAGTACAACTACAAAATAAGGCCCACGTACATTATAACAACTAACAATACACTGGATAGGTTCATTAACCCTTTAGTATAGGTATTCACAAACGCTTCGATTAGATTTCGATTCGGAAAGTTGAATGTCTATCTCGCTCGCTTTCGTAATGTCAAAAAAAGATAGACATACGATTTGTCCAATCGAAATCGAATGGAAGCATTTGTAAACAGGTTACTAAACAACCATACGCAAAATAGGTAGGTAAGTTCTAGCACCAAATGCATTACCAATACCAGAATTTCAATTCAATTATTGGAGCCTAGATGAACAGACAGACTGCCGATACGTGAGACGTTCCGAAATGTGGTAGGTAGATTGAGTGCCTTCATAGAATTGTGCCTAGGGAGGAACGCTTTGCAGATGGCTTTAGTTCACGTTATAATTAAAGTCAAAGATTTACGTTGTTTTAATCTTAATCCAGAGAAATATGACTTGGTTTTATTCGCATGGCTTGGTATTAGAATATTAAATACGATTGCAATGGGTATAAATTGGGTCGGAATGTTAACTGCATTTTGAAGTATTTTTAACCTGTATTTTTTACCAATTATAGACTAATTTTTATTCTCATGAATATGAGTGAGTTTCATTAAAAATTTAAAGATTCCGTTTTCGAAATGAATTAGGACTAAAACTTAAAACAGATAATTAGTTTTATTTACTTAATTATTAAATACATTCAAATGTATACAATAAAATAACCTAAAGTAACTAACTTTTAAGAATAAGCTTAAAAAATGGCGTCAAAAAACTCCTCAACGCTGTCAACAGGTAATGGTCCCAAGAGATTGGCAGCGTTGCCACGTTGTATGGCAACGCTAAGCCTTTGGCAAAGGTGAAAGCCATTTAAAATGGATTGATGAGAGTATTAGCTGAACGGTCATGGAATTAATAAAAATAGTCATACACTAACTGCAATAAACTAATTCATTCTGAAAGTACTGTTTTTAGTTTTCACGGTTTATAACTAAACTTAGACTTACGGGATATCTTAGGTGATTTTTAATCTGAGCACACAATATTTCGATGGTATTGCAAGAGACATGATCGTAGGATGACTGGAGAATGCGAGTCTGTCTACCGTCTTGTTTTGTTGTTGTTGTCTGATAATTGAAAATACGGGATATATCCCGTATGTGACAGTGTAAGTTTTTTGTAAAAGTAATCATTAAAATTTGGCTAAAATTACAAGTACACACATCAAAAGTGTCTAGGGATCAAGCATTTTTATGTGGATTTCTTGAGATTGAGATGTGGCTTTGTAATAAATTTATGATTTTATAAATTTATATGGATCCTTTTTGGTGCATTTCATAATTTGAATCAGGAACTGTGAATCAAATTCGAGTAAAAGATGAAAATCAGCTGTCAATATTTTCCCTATAAAAACATACAACGCATTGAAGACATTATTAGTGCTACTGTTTCCCTACTACTGATTAAAACCAACGTTATTATGGAGCGGCGACGTCATTTAAGCAGGGAAGAAATGCTCAGAGCCGTGGGAATGATAGAAGCTGGTTCCCGGCAACGTACTGTGGCTTTAGCTCTGAATACAAGTCAGAGTGTTATCAGTCGACTTTGGACACGTTACCGAAGCACTGGTACCGTGGCTGAGCGCCATGGAGGACGGTATCGCTGCACCACACGGAGACAAGACCGATACATTCAAATCTTAACTCGAAGAGCTCCAACAATAACCGCCATGATGTTAGCCGTGAGGCTTCATCACTCTTCAGGGAACTTAATTAGCGACCAAACAGTCAGAAACCGCTTGCATGAAGTGAACCTTCATTCCCGAAGACCGCTACGGGTACCACCTATAGCAATGCACAATCGTAGGATACGATATCAATGGGCTCTTGAACACAGAAATTGGGCAGAAGAACAATGGCGTTTCGTGTGCTTTTCTGATGAGTCTCGTTTTGGTATGAGACCGGATACAAGACGTATACGACACTGGAGAACCCCTGGACGCCAACAGCGATTAAAATCCTGCCAGGAAGTCCATCCTTATAGTGGTGGAACCATCATGGTATGGGCGGGTATTTGGATCGGCGGAAGAACTGAGTTGATTTGGATCAGAGGCAACCTCAACGCTCAAATTTATGCTGAGACGATTGTATCAGACGTCATCGTTCCTCTACAAGTGCAAATCGGTCCCTTATTTCAGTTAATGCATGATAATGCACGACCGCACACCGCAAGAGTTGTAAGACAGACTCTCGCCGCAGCTAACATCAATGTCCTGCCCTGGCCTGCTCAGTCGCCAGACTTGAATCCGATTGAGCATGCATGGGATATGCTACAGAGAAGAGCTCTGCCGAATATGGAGGGCATCCAGTCGCAAGAAGACCTTTTTTTGTTGTTGCAACGAACATGGGCGGCCATTCCACAGCGTGATTTGGATGAACTCATTTTGAGTATGCCAAACCGATGTTCTTGTGTTGTTAGTGTTCGCGGTAGAAACACGGATTATTAATTGTTTAAGTTACCCAATAAAATTTTAAAGAAAACTGTTATTTCAGTCTTTTTTTCGAACTTTTGTGTTAGTGGTTCAAATGTCAAAAATCCCTTTATTAGGAAAATGGCAAATTTCTTTATTAATGCAAAGGTGACTTGGTTTATCGTTACTGTGACAAACGAAAACACTTTATTTGATGAATCCTTAAAGAAAATTTTAATTAATATCAATCAGGAGAAAAGTTATTGCAAAAATATATGTTGATCCCTAGACACTTTTGATGTGTGTACTACAATTCAACACAACCTTTTTTAAGAATGATTACACCGTAAGAAAGAAATTGCTCCTATGCGTATTAGACCAACTACAATAGTACTTAAATCTAGCTGCACTAGAAGATAACCTTTTCAAACATCGAAACACCAAAGAACAAAATCCCGAATTCCAAAGTAGTAAAACTGTAAGGCTTTCACTGGTTAGCTTATCTATGTACTCAGCCCTGAACTATCTGTACTAATTCATGCTGGCTGAACTCTGAAAGCGTTCGTTTTATATTTAATACCAGACGTAATCTATGAATTGTGCAAAGTGAGCCCAGACAAGGCTCTCTGCTAGACAGACTTAATTCATTATCCTATTATTATAATATGAACTTATGTGATCTAGAGAGGCTTTTAGAGTTAATATGGTTTACGTGCCTGTGTGAAAATCAAAAGTAATCGGAGCTCTTTTCATAAAAACGTGACCCGTATTGACAAGGCAGAGCCCAAAAAATTCCCTTCTGATTTACACAAAGGTATTTTGTTACTATGCTTTGATGTTTTTTTTTTACAGATATTTACAGGCTTCTTTTGTGTACGGTGGTATTTCGTATATTTAAAAATCGAAGTAACTTTCGGATTTTTTATTTTTATTTGTAAAAGGCATTCATTGACAATATGGCCTGAGCTTTGACTACCGCGAAGGAATCTAACGGTGGGTATGTTGACTTGGGACAGTTTGTATCGGAAAGTACACAGCTCGATCGTATGAGGACCTTTTTCGGGATTTAAATAGAAACTCTGTCATGTATATTTAAACAGAGTCCATTAAAAATTTTCTACAGTACTTTTTGTTGTCTGTACCTTCTGTATTGGTTATAAGGCCCAATAATTGCCTTCTAACATTTGTTCACTTTGATGGCAAAACTTACCTAATCGAACTAATGTGTACGTATATAGGTAGTAAAGTTCTGCGAGTTCAGCAAACCAATAACATAATCTCGTCAGTTTTCCTCAGGGACGTTGAAAGACAATGCTAAGATGGAAGTCAGGTGCTGATTAATTCATGGCACTTAAGGAAAATCCAGTTCAGCGAAGTTATTATGCAAAGTTCATTTAGTTTAAGTATTCAAAGTTTCTGTAGCGGCGTTTCATTATGCACACATTAGATGAAACTTCAAACACGGTTTTGCGGGGAGCTACGTGCGTCCCTCATAGCTAGGTAGGTACCTACCGGCGGGACAAAATTGGCATCGCATAAATTCTGTCGCGTCAGTGTGAGATATATTTTAATTTAATTAGTGTCGCGTTCCCCGCAAAGAGATTCTGTGTCAATTTCATTAATATTACGGTTGTGACAGTCGTGAGCTTGCGAATCTGCAGATGTAAACAGAATACCCCACCTGTTTGAAGGTAATTGAATTATAAACAACGAAACAGATTTGCTTTATTAAAATTCCTGCGCATGGATAGATTACTCTGACTACAAAAAACAAGTGCGAGTCGGATTCGCGGATAATTAATTTATTTTTATTATTAGTTGTTAAGTATAGCTTTCTGCTTTCTTTTTTTAATAGTTGTCCTTTATAGGCAAAGAACTACTTTTTGTATTAAAAAAAAATCGGCTCTGTGATTTCTGAGTTAAGAGGGGGAAATGGTTAATGTTCGCCTATTTTCTTAAATAACTTCAAAACTGATTATTTTAAAATTATAAAAAAATGCTCACAATGGGCTCTTTCATTTGATTAACATGATATAGTTTGTAAAAGTGTTTTTTTATTTCTAATTTACGCCCCAAAAGTGGCAGTATTAGGGTCACCGACTTACATATGTGTACCAAATTTCAACTCCATCGGTCCAGTAGTTTCGTAGTAAATTGGTTGTGACAGACGGACAGACAGACAGACTCGCGAGTGATTCTATAAGGGGTACCGTTTTTTCCTTTTGTGGTACGAAACCCTAAAAACCTGTGAAATGAAAATGAACGTTTGATTCCCTCGCAATTCGTAGTTGGTACTTGCAATGTAGATCCAGTTTTTACAGTAGCATCATATACACAGGAATATATACTGCAGTATAGAAATAGCGGATTATTAAGGTGATGTTGTCAATTATAAATAAGCAGCATAACACATATAAATATAAAATAAATGATTAATAAGCCTTTTGTGTAACGGCTGAAAAGGAACGGTGTTATATAAACAGAATTATAATTATTTCATAACGCGACATTACAGATATTAAAGCATTGAAGGTGATTTTTCTTTTGTAGGTAAATGAATCTGAGCGCGGTCGGCTGATCCGCACATTTAAACTGTGATCACGAGAAGACAGTGACAATATTCCTCAACAATAAATAAATAAATAAATAAATATCGCTGGACATTACACACAGCGCCATCTAGGTGCCACACTAAGCAACGAGACTTGTGTCGTGGACACCAGATAGTTGATAATACTACTTATATTCTTTTTTGTTTCTTATATACTTATTATACATATATACATCCATGACTCGGAAACAAATGTCTATGCTCATCACACAAACATTTGCTCCTACCGGGATTCGAACCCGGGACCCTAAGATCGTAATGCAGCTTCACTACCGCTGCGCCATTCAGGTCGTCAAACACAAATGGTGACTCTGACAGCTCTTGAACTTGGTTTAGAACTCTAGATGTGTTATTCGCGTTCAAATTCGTTGGTGAAGTTCATCCTTAGACCGGTGTTCTATAAGTATAAAGATGGTATCCAATGTCGACAATTAATAAACATAGCCTGTCACAGTTTACTGGTAGACATGCTAGACATAGGTCTCTTCAAGCAGCGGCTCCAGCACCCTGTCTTCTGACCTGCCTGCCGTTTCCAGTCTAACCTAGCCACCCTTTTAAAGCTCGTCGGTCTATCCAATAATGAGGGCATTACATCTTCATCTAATATTATTGTGTGTTGGGGGTAATCTTCGGAACTCCTGGTCCGATTCCGAAAATTCTTTCACTAACGAGAAGCTACATTATCCCCGAGTGTCATACTACATTTAAAATGTTCATGTGGGTTAATTGCCGTACACTACAAGAGCGAAGCCGTGAGAAAAAGCTAGTCTATACTAATATTATCGCGGGCCTGTGGACGGTGAGGAATGGGCTGACTCGCCGTCCATCCGTCTTATGACGACAGGCCGTGTCGACGGCGCGTTCGTGTTCCACGCGCGCCTCAAAGAGAGTCAGCAAACAGGAAGGGGTCCGAAAGGACCGATCCCTGCCAGGGTTGCGGGACTGTTCGAAAGAGATACCTCGGCCTTGGAACACAAAGGGCAAAGGAAGGAACATGGATGGGTTTTAGTCAGTAAAATTCTGACACTCCCTCCTGCTCAGCCCAGAGCGGGAGGGGTTATTTGATGATTACCCAGCCGAAAAAAAAAAAAACTAATATTATAACTTGGTATGATTTTTTTTGTTTGTTTGTATCGAATAAGCTCCGAAACTACTGAACCGATTTTAACCAGTTTTTCACCAATAGTAATCTTAATTATCGGGAAGTAACATAGGCTATGAATTATATTTATATCATGCAAACTAGCCGAGCTATCACAATTCTTGCGGATGAAGTCGCGAGCGAAGTGCTAGTCTTAAATAAAGCATGTTGAGAAAACATTCGACAACATGTTTGATTAACACGTCAAATTCACCAAGTGTGTTTTCAGGGTTAATTTAATAAAGGCCCAAACATCCATCTTGAAGTTATGAAGAAGGTTACGTGATCCGAATAATGTCCGCGTCGTCTTATGTGACTAAATTACTTAATTGCGTTCAAGACTTTGAAATCTTTAATTAACGAATGAAATACGAACGTGGAATATAAGATTACTCGCGTTCTTGAGTTTCGTGGTTCGTTGAGATCCACTGGGTTCCGTTAGACGTACAATTAATTTACCTCTGATAGCAACAACCAATAGGGACCTTATTCTTACACGCATAAAAATCATTGTAACTTTGACAAGCTTATCAAAAATAAAGATCATTATGTGATTTGACAGCGATGGAAAGTCAGAAGTAAAATAAGTTTGAAAGGACTGTACGTAAAGATGGTTGATATTTGACAAATCATGGTGCAAGGGAATTTTCTTTGACTGACATGGCTGAAACTAATCGTTTTTTGTTTCCGATTGGTTAAAGGTAATATGATAAAATAAAGTGAAATTTATTGACACTGATCGTAATAATATGTCAGGAGGATTGATGTCTAATTTTATTTAAAAATCATCGTCCTTGCCAGTAGCATTAAATTTAGTACCTACTTACTTCACTGTAGGTGGAAAAAACTAATTAGTATGAAATATTTTTCGTTAGACTGTACTAAAATAGACATGATGCTATCGTTAGATTAAATTTTTCACAAAGTTGGCAAACTGCGATGTAACTGGGACAAAAAATAAAAAGTAGGCATCGTGCGATCTAATGTATTGTGGTTTCTAAATGTTGGCGTCGTCGTGCTACCGATTACTTGAAAGTGCAAAAAAGTTGTCATAGTGCGAAAGTAGGCATCGTGCTACGAAATCAGTTTCTCATGGTGACGGAATTTTGTGTTGCTTTTGTGTTGGTTGCTGATGTTGGAGAAAAAACAGCCAGGCTGAAGTGGGAGCGGGCAGGCCACTTCGCACGGATGCACCTGTAAAGACGGGCAAAGATCTGGACTGGACTGGACGCCTGAGGAAGGACAGCGCCGTCGAGGTCGACCGCGGTGATGGTGGCTGGATGATCTGATCAAGTTTGCGGGGCTGAGATGGCCAGAGATCGCACAGAATGGAGAGGTCTGGAAGAAGAAAGGCTTCGCCCAGCAGTGGGACACAAAGTAGGCTAGCAAAAAAAAAAAGTAAAGTTTTGAGAATAAACTTGTACAGGGGTACTTAGCAAAAACATACCTTACTACATAAAAGGTGGGGTTGATACCATGGTGGTGGGTTTTCATAAAATACAAGAAACGTAATTTAGAATTTTTCCAGGAATTTCGAATGAAAAGCAAACATCGGCGAATACTGCCGATATACAGGGATCAGGAACTCGATTCATAAACGTGTTTGATATACATACAGAGTTCTTTTGATAACGTCAAATACCTCGCTATATTAAAGTCAATATTTTAGTAACATAAATAATATTGAAGTTGTTTGTGCCTATCTCGTTAAAAATCAAGTAAAGGAAAGTTTGATAACTCCTGAAATAGCAATCGTTTATTTTTGGTAGTAAGTAAGTAAGTTTAAAGATACCTATCTACTTAATATTATAAAAAAAGATCGATCATATAAAAAACAAATTGGTTGTATGTAGATACCTAATTGGATACTAAAAACTCAGAGCAAAATATACTTTGCACAATTCGTTGCTATCTTATTTTATTGTTATATATATAAATTTATTTTCCTTTATTCTCTAAATAACATCTTTGTATCATTATTAGAAACAATAGTTTCGATTTGATTGTGTAAGATTAAAACGGGGGATCTAATACTATAGTATCCAAATTACACGTCCATAAATTGCTGAACTTACCCCGGTTACTGGGAAAAACTTTGAATAAATACTAATAAATCGTCTCATTGGATAAATGAGCGCAAAAACATTTCCACTCGAAAACCCAATATATGTTAAAAAAAGAATCGTTCACTCGCTGTATCCCAAAACGGCGATTCGTTAATGCAATTAGGGTACAATTAATAGCGGAAATGTGAAAGGAGGATTATTATGTTTACAAATTGCTCCATAGACAACTCGCTCGTTAAGCGATTTATTGTCGAGGTGGGCCAGTCTGGGCCACTGTATAAAGCTTTTACACCCCACTTATTCAAATTACGTGTTTTTTCAGACATTAAGCTTCACGCCGGAGACTTTAATGGCTCCAATAAGATTACGTCGTTTGGGAGACTATGACTCCTTAAGTTATTGTTCGTTTTATGTGATGCTGGACTTTATAGAGGATTACGTTGTTTTGGGAAGTATAGCGAGAATAATTGAGTTTTGATTTTAGGCTCAGAGATGAGAAAAAATAAAGAGAATTAACGCTTTCGTTTATGTATATAAAAGGTATTATGAAGAGGTATGAATCACGTTGTTCCTGTCAGTCTATCATCAGATTGACCGACAGGAATAATGTGATTCTTACCTTCTATATCATGTAAAATAGTATTACACTTAAATTATAAAATATTCATGGGTGTTTATAAACAGAGACCATCCAAACAGAATCTCTACAGTGCTACCAATAATGGATGTCTTCAAAAGGCATCAATTTATTTCAAAAACTGATGTCTTTCCATAGGTAAGCCGTAAACGAAAAGCAGCTCTGAATTAAACATAACAATCATCACGCCTGTACTATCCGAAGGATTAGGTAGAGATGTACCTAACCTAATAGTACACCCACACTAAACTTCGTGCTAGCTTCGTGTGAGCTTCGTTCTTCGCTAAACTTCGTGGAGGAGCACAGCACAGCTGCTCGGGTCGATCTTTAGGTTAAGCCGCGCTTGCCTAGGTTGGTCTGTGGATGGGTAACCGCCCATTACATACCGAGTCTCCTCCGTGCCTCGGAAAGTACGTCAATTGTAGATCTTTGACAGTCGTTACAGGTAGTCAGTGGCCCAAAAAGTCTGACAACCAGTCTTACCAAGGGGTATCGTATTACCCAGTACTAACTGGGTTGTGGAGGTCAGATAGGCAGTCACTCCATGTAAAATACTGGTATTCAGCTGCATCCGGTTAGACTGGAAGCCGACCCTAACATAGTTAGGAAAAGGCTAGGCAGCCGAGGATGACTAAACTTCGTGCAATGCTAATCCTGTATTATGCATTCTTACTACCAACCGAAAATGAAATCCAGTTAAAAACAACATCAAGGAAGGTTTTAAGCAGTTGAGCTTGGTTTGCAACAAAAGTAGCTGCAGGCTATTTATTTCGATACACAAACAGCATTCCAATTTTGAACGGGGGCAGGAATATGCATCAGTTTTGGGGTAGTATCTTCGTTGGGGATGAAAATAATAATAATATGTTGTGCCGTTTACAGAATTTGTGTAAATGTTCCTTACCTACCTACCTTATGATACAAATGAATTGTATAGTTTGTTCACTTGATGATATTTTAGCATCGATGACGAATCGGTACTACTCGTATAAAAACAAAAAAAAATTGAAACAGTTGTGAATCGTGATCTTTTGTTTTTCGATGACGAGTTAAACACACCGGATCCGTACACTTAGACGTGCACGTGCACGTGCACGTACTATGACGTTGTAATATATGGCACTTTATAGAGAAATGGTACACCGCTTGCGTGACGTACACGTGCGCGTAGACTACATGCCTAACGCTATGCATTGCAGCTCCCATGAGACAAACTTGCTGCGTACCTACGCAGAGCGGAACGGCAACGTCGCATCGATGCGTGCAGTAATGACGTTGTAGTCAATGGCATTCCGTATTGGACGTCACACCGAACAAGTTTGAACACGCACGTATCTTTGCTGCGCGTGACTACGCACGTGACTTACGCATTCAGTTGTATTTGTTTTCAAATTTTACTGATAGTAAGTGATGTTTTGTTTCGGTTTTAATGATGAATAACGAAATTAAAGAAAAACTAATTGTTTGTACAACACAAAAAACAAAGAGTAAAAAATAAATCATATAAAACTTGAACCGATTGTTTTTTGGCACACCCAGGAATATTCTGTCACAATAACAGTAATATTGCTTTTCTTCATCAGATGAACTACTTGGTCCATTTACCCAATCTTCGTCAGACATCGTGCACAAGAGTTGCTGGGTACGCAAAGGACCGGTGCGTTGCGTGCCTACCACGTATGCGTAAGCGTAAGCATACATGTATGCGTAACCAGGTGTCAGGGGTTCACGCGCGTCACCACGCGCGTTTACACGTGTACGTCACGCCACGCATCTAGTCTGACCAGGCCTTAAGCCATCCTTACCAATTCCGATTCACCCAAGCAAACCTGTTTTATATTCGTTGAATCCTATGAGCGCGAAGCTTGCAATAATCTGTTTTCTAAGTTTGGAAACACGCTTCAATCTGGCTGTAGCGTTCCATAAAACCTTTTTATATAAGTTTGTACTTTACAATTTCTTCTCTCCCTGCAGTAGGTAACTAAATTTTTAAGGTACCGTACCTTAAAAGGTAAAAACATCTTTCTTTCTGTCTGTCCGTGTGTCACCACCGGTTTTTTTCAGGAAAGGGTGGACCTAGCAAGTTGAAATTTATACCGATACTGAGGTCTATAATAGTCCCTAATAAGTGTAAAAAATCAAGGTCCTGAGTCAACACGGTAAAAAGTGATTTTCGCGAAAACTTGTAAGTACTTGTGAAAGTTGAAAAGGAGATGTTTCATTTTCTTCCATAGAAAAAATACCACGAAGTTAGGAGAAATATTCTTTCGAGAATTTAAGCCTGATTTGTTGTGCATAAAAAGTAATAGTTGTTCAATTATTGCCATATTCTATTCAACATGGCGTCTTACTAACATAATCTGCTTTCGTTCTGAAATCATGTCACATAAAAACATAATATCACGTCGATTTTAAATATGAAAAGTGTGTGTTCTTGTTATATATAATTATTATTATAGCAAGAGTGACGATTTCATTGTTAAAAAATATAATAGGTACTTTTCTGTAGTGTACTTCTGAACGAAAAATTCAAAATGGCTTTTTGTTTTGACAAAATCCATCAATGTCTGTCAGTCGAGTCTCGTTTGTCTCGACTTGGTTTCGACATTCTTTGTTACGTTCTCTCATTAATGTTTTGTTCCTGCGATTTTTGCTTTGTACAATTATTATCAAATAACAATTTCTAGGTTATGTAAACGTCATCTCTACAACCTGTCATAGCTGTCATAACACTCACGACAAACGTCAAACATTTTTAATTTTTATTGTGTGCATAAAAACCATATGTTATTATTAAGAGATAAGTAATGATTTATTTATTTGCCCAAACAAGTGTACACATACAATATTATAATAAAATGTGCATGTAGGATAACAAAAATAAATAAAATCGCTCAGACATGTTTGCCACCTAATAACGTTTAGAATTGTGCTAATGTTTAGAATTCTTAAATTATATACAATTTTAAAAAATGTACATATGTGAAAAATGTAAATTTATTCTATTCAGGGGTTTGTTTCCCAGCTTCTCTAAAAGGTACATGTTATGGCCGGAGGGGAATACAAAAATGAAACATCTACTTTACCTTAATTTTCAACGTTTTTTATTTAAGGAATTTTCCCTTTTCTTTTGCTGTAAGACCTTGCTTTTAACCAAAATTGTCAATTCTAAATCAACCAGAAGTACCCTATAGTTTTTGGGTCGAAAACCTATATGGTAGTACCCGTTGACCTAGAATCACGAAATTTGGCAAAAAGCAAGGCCTTACGCCATACATACATAGTTGACGCCAATTAAGATATACTTTTTTAGTTAATGGTACGGAACCCTTCTTGCGCGGACACTGAAATAATTTATTGCAGACTTTTTATATTAAAAGTGTTTTATCGGCCTCTACATACATTGTGTAACAAGACCCTTAACGAAGCCGTCAACCCAGCATTAAGTACATCAAACTAAGTAACTTTACGCAAATATTTTTACTGGGAAACGAATTTTTTTTTTGGGGGTGAAAAATCACGTTTTACGGAAGGACTCAATGTACCGGACTCAAAACATTGTGCTGATGGATGGATTGAATAGTACGGGTGTCGTGGAGGTGTTTAAAAATATTACATTAAAAAAAAAAGACTTGAGAAAAGTTGGAACTTTGACCCCCAATATCTCCGAAACAAGAAGGTTCCCAGATATGATCCAGAACAAAACAAATATCTCAATGACGGGAAGAACAAGTGCTTTTCGGCTTCGTTAAGGGTCTTGTTAGACCCTTTATATCACAGTTGGTTTATTCCTTATCCTTATCATCCTTTCTGCAAAAACTCATGCATGTAGATCCTGGGTTAGACTGTGACTTGTCTGACGTTGAATTTAAGAATAGAACATCATAAATCACGCCTGTAATTGTCAAAGGGTTAGACAGCGGTGTATACATATACCTAATGGTAAACCCACTTTTCGCCAGATATATTTAAGTCCCATGTAATAGGGGGCGAGCCTATTGCCATCAACCGGGCACAGATCCAGACTCCAAGGCTACTACTGAGAAATTCCTGATGGAAAAACCCATTAACATTTAGGCCGATCTGGGAATCGAACCGACCTATTGACCAACTTTATTTGACGACCCGAATGGCGCAGAGGTAGTGAGGCTGCCTTACGTTCTTAGGGTCCCGGGTTCGAATCCCGGTAGGAGCAAATGTTTGTGTGATGAGCATGGACATTTTGTTTCCGAGTCATGGATATGTATAATAAGTATGTATTTACAAACAAAAAGTATCTATGTATCTATCAACTATCTGGTGTCCACGACACAAACCTCGTTGCTTAGTGTGGCACCTAGATGGCACTGTGTGTAATGTGCAGCGATATTTATTTATTTATTTAGACCATCAAAGTTCGCGAAAAGATAACTATGGACTTACCTTACTCAAGAACTCAAGTTCCTACGTACTTACTAACTTTAATTGCATCGGTACCTATCACTCAAAGTCACGGTTAGCAACAAGTGCTCTGTTAGTTAATTTCACTATTCTCAACAACTTTGTTGGGGGAAAACTTCGACGTCTTATTTTATTTCCTGTATGCAAGACCAGTAAATCAGTTAAAGGAAATAAACTAGTTTAAATGTATAAAATTAATTAAATTAGTCTTATGTATAAAGTAATTATAGGAAAACTAGTTAAGTGTTTAAAATTAATTAATTTAGTTATCAAATTCAAATTCATTTATTTCAGGTACATAACCATAATAGAAACAATTTAGAGAGAGTTATGTAACATAAAAGAATTAAAAGTAATTAGTAGGGAATAAAAGTATTTTTTATTTTATTATTTCCTTTATTCATATATATACATATAAATTACATTTTTAAATATTTCTAAACAAATTAATATTAAAAAAACATTTAAAAATATAAAAAATAGTGGTCCGCCGGTATCGGGAGCAGGGTCCAAGCTACCGGTGGTTAGGGCTCCAGAGACAGGAACCTCCTCACAATGCGAGCCGTATCGAGGAGTACTGCCTTCTGAATCAGGCCCTTGATCCAACCGCCTAAGGAGAGCCTCGAAAGGTGGTCGTCGAGGCTCTTGGCCATAAGGCCATTGGCCGTCACGACAATCGGCACAATGATAGCCGAGTTCACATTCCACATGTCGACAACCTCGTGTGCCAAGTCGAGATATTTTATTTGTTTCTCCTTCTCAGCTTTCACGAGGTTCTCGTCATGCGGAATGGTAACATCGATTATCATTACGCGGCGCGCTGATCGGTCTATCACCACTATGTCAGGCTTATTGGCGACAATAGTCCTGTCAGTGATGATAGACCGATCCCAGTACAGCGTGACATGGTCTTTCTCGAGAACTGGGTCGGGCACATACTTGTAGTACGGTACCTCTGATTCCACAAGTTTATATTTCAAGGCAAGTTGCTGGTGGATAATCCTGGCTACTTGGTTATGCCTGTGCAAGTACTCGCCGTTAGCCAGACGAGAACAACCAGAAATAATATGTCTGATGGACTCAACCGGACGGTGATGCCACCGTCCGGGTGAGTCCATCAGACATGCCCGACACACGTCAACCGTCCCGTCCTTCATAATATATTTCCGGTAGTTGTTCGTCAACATAACTTCGTCCATAATCGCACAGACAAAACCTTCAGTTTCCCCAAAGAGGTCACCGAAACGTAGCCAGGACACGGATGCTAGAAAATCTACATCGGGCCCATGAAGAGCCCGGTAGAAGCGCCCGTGAAGCTCCTTGCCTTGCCATACTTCCTTGCGGTCATCGGTAGTAAGTACTACAGGTTTGCGCTAGTTCTCTTTAGCCATGGACAGCGGGGTGAGGCCCTTGTCCACTGCGACCACATCTCGGTGCATACCCACCTCGGCTTTTAAAAAATATTCTCTGAGACTGCATACCTCGCGGTTGTGGAGCGTCTTCGCGTTTAAAAAGCCTCGACCCCCGCACTTCCGCGGGATATACAGTCTCATCACCGATGATCGTGGGTGATGCATCCGGTTTGCAGTCAGCAGTGTACGGACTCTCCTATCCAGGGTATCGAGTTCGGTCTGAGTCCATTTGAGTATGCCGAAAGAGTACATTAAAACCGGCATAACCCAACCGTTGAAGGCGCGCACCTTGTTCCCGCCCGAAAGAAGGCTATTTAATACCTTCTTCAGGCGACCGAAGAAGCGCTCCTTCAACGATTGCTTCATGTCAGTTACGTTAATGCCTAACGCTTCCGACATACCCAAATATTTATAGCTTTCGGATGAGCAGAGGGATCTCAGGTGTATGGAATCCGAGAGCTGAATTCCTTCGGATTCCATAATCTCCCCTCGCTTTACATACATGACTGCACATTTGTCCACACCAAATTCCATCCTGATGGCGCTACTAAAAGTTTCAGTTACTTTCAGTAGCTTCATCAGTTGCAATTTGTTGGGGGCAAAGAGTTTCAGATCATCCATGTAAAGAAGGTGAGATATGACCTGACCATCTCTCCTCAACCGATAGCCTAGACCTGAATCCTCCAGCAATGTACTTAGAGGATTCAGGGCTAGACAGAACCAAAGTGGACTCAAACTGTCGCCCTGGAATATTCCCCGTTTAATCCATACAGGCTCATCGTTCCCCTGAATCTGTCGACATCCTGGATATCGAAGGACCGTCCTCCATTGCCCCATACACGACTCAAGGAAGGCGCGTAGAGTTGCATCTATCTTGTACAACTCCAGCACCCTCATGAGCCATGTATGTGGAATCGAGTCGTAGGCCTTCTTATAATCTATCCAACATGTCGACAGATCCTTGCGGGATCGACGAACCTGTTGGCTAATGGCCATGTCGATGAGGAGTAGCTCCTTAGTACCGCGGGACCCGTTCCTACATCCATTTTGAGAGGCAGACATAATGGAGTTTTTGTCAATGTGTGTATTGATTTTCGCTCTCAAAATGGATGTAAGAAGCTTATAGACCGTCGACAAACACGTGATCGGTCTATAATTCTTGGGTTCCGCGGGACTACCTGACTTATGGAGCAGGTGGGTAACGCCTGTTGTTAAAAACTGCGGTAGAGACCCAGACTCTAAGGATGACTGAAATTGAGATGCCAGACAAGTGTGTGAACTACTAAACCATTTGAGCCAGAAATTGTGCAGTCCGTCCGGTCCCGGTGATTTCCAGTTCGGTAACGGACGAACTGCTCTGGCTACATCCAAAGGTGTTATTAATATTGGTTCCATTTCTGGGATAGGTTCACACACTTGCTCGACATCACGCATCCAGTCAGCCTCAGTATGACGGACGGGCACCGACCAGATGCTGTGCCAGAAAGAACTCGTGGTGGCATCATCAGGGCGGCATACGTCCGTCATACTTTGCTCGGGTCGCTCCCAAGCTCTGTACACCCACCTCTCATCGCTCTGGAACATGCGATTCTGCGAGTACCGATCAACCCGCCGCTTATACCGCCGAATACGGCTCGCCCATGCATAAACTTTCTGCTTCAGGAAGTCGATGCGCTCTGTAACACGAGACATGAATTCTTGAGGACTGATTTCAGTCCCCGAGAATGCCCGCCTCACAAAGCGCATCACACGTGGTCGTGTATTACCCTCCCTGAAGCAGTATAGTTTGCCAATGAGTACCCTGGCCCCGTCGATACGGCGCTCGATCCTGCGCTGCCAGGCCGGTACGGTTGGTTTTGGTCGAGTAGCTACGTCACAATTTGGGAACTTGACATTAGCTACACGACATGCCGCAACAGCCCCACAGTACAGGATCGAGTGTGCATCAACGAGGTTCTCGCTACTCTCGAAAAGATTCTTGAGTTGCGAGTCCAGGGCACACACCAACGCCCTATTTTTCTTATGCATGGGTAACCGTGGTAATCGGGGCCTAAGTTCGGTAGGAGTGGATCGATATTCGCGAAGCGCATCCTCCAGTGCGCTCCTCAATCGGTCGTTGCACTGGCTACTTACCGTGGCAACCCTATCATCCTCCTCTACAACAGCAGGGTTTGACCGCGGTGGGGTTGCGTCAATAGCTAACGCTTGCACCGCGGTTTGTGCCGGAGTTAAGACGATACGGTTGCTCAGTACTTCTGAGCGCAGCCTATCAAGTGCGGCGTCGTCCAACATGTGATTGCGTTGGATGACCCGCACCTGATCCGACAGTCGTTGGGCCGAGACGTTGACGGTTGGTTCCAGTTCCTGAAACAGAGACAGCATCCTAACACGGTACGCAGTGAGGTTAGTTCCCCCCTCTGTAGACCCGTAGTATGCGCGCATGACGTTCTCGTTTATTGATTGAGTCCATCTCATGCGCTGCACACAACCACCGGCAGCGGGGACCCGGCTCGGGGCCGGATGGCCCCTAAGTCCCAAGCTTCTCGGTGACCGGCCTCTCCCCTGCCGACGTACAGGTGTTGGCGACGTCGGTGGAGAGAAATACTCGTCGCTCGAGCTCGACGCGACTGCCACGGCCGGTATCACAGCACTCACGACGGGGCTGGATTCCGGCGGCGGCGAGGCGGAGCTGAGCGACGGGTCCGGAGGTGGTAGGCGTGCACGTCGACCAGCTGATCTCGTCAACATTATTGTTTCATCTCATCCCAGTTTTTATTAGTCCGATTTTAGATATGACATACGTCATTGTTGATCACAGTTTTTTTTCTATGGTGTTTATTGGTAAAAAAAGGCTTCATTTCACTGTGTACTATTTAGAAACGGAAAAAATATAATATATAAAAGGTAGATTAGGTTTCAGACTGTTTAAAATAATTATTTATCAACGAAAATTATGGAATGAAATTTACAAGACGTCTTGACGTTTAGTGTTGCAAGTTATTTTATTTATTTTTATTTATGCAAGCCTATCATTCAGACTATTTTCTGTCAAAAATAAAATATCAGCCTATTGATATCTCACTGTAGGACAAAGGACTGTTCTGCAAAGGCAGGAAAGGTACGAGTAGTGATCACCGCGCTTACTCATGGCAGATTGGCGATCTCAGACTTTTATCAAAACTCTTCTATGATGATGGTGATAAGGTGAATGTGAGAATTTCTTAACAGGATTTTATTGTTTAATCGTGAAAATCGTGGTTCGCAAGAAAATTTAATAATTTCTTAGTTATATATAGGGTGACTGGTAATTAGTGATCGACACGTGATTGTACTCATGATAACAAATAACTTTCCCAAAGAAACATTTTGTTTTATACGCATTCACTTTTTCACAATAACCCACTGTTGCACGGTACGATAGTAACAAGACAGAACGGCGGCGACACGCAGCTAACAGCTGATAGGTCAAAGTCGCGCGCGCGCGAATTTCACACGGCTGTTGTGTTATTATGATAAAAGTGAATATTATGTGTATTTAAAAAAATGTTTCTTTGGGAAAATTGTTTGTTAACATGAGTACAATCGCGTGTAGGTATAAGCATCGGTCACTAATTACCAGTCACCCTATATAAATGCACTAAAATATATGTTAATTCAGCAATATAAATGAAAATCAGTTAGCAACACTACTTTGTATTTTCTTCCAAATTAATTTTCTATGTAATTAAACATTTCAGCCACGTCACCACCACTGATGTTTCAAAATCTTCTGAGTTCAGCTTAATTTACTCTTATGTGCCCACAAATTTGAAAACTAATTGCCTCATTTTGTGGTACCAGCTTTTTCCAAATTATGGCAGGGTAATGTGATTGTGACTCGCATTTTCTTCGTCCTGTGTCTGAAATGGTAATTAAAACTTTAACCATGTGGGAATGAGACAGACAGTTGAGTAAGTACTTGTTCTATTGTCTTTCTTTGTAGTATGGTGTGCATCTATGTTCATATGCGTTGTCTAGATTGATTCTGCAACTGCAAAGCGAAGCAACACGACTAACATCTTTGTAGCTCTTTGTAGATAGCAACAAGCGGAAATATCACCAATATCTGCGGAAACGTATACATACTATCTTTAACTATTATAAATGAAAAAGTTTGTATGGATGGATGTTTGTTACTGAATCACGCCAGAACGGCTCAATGGATGTGGATGTTTGGTACAGCGATAGGTTTTAGTCTGAATTACCACATAGGCTATTTTGTATTCCGGAAAAACGCATCAAAATTTCCACGCGAATGAAGTCGCGGGTAACAGTAGTATTTTATATATATATAGGGTGACTGGTAAATAGTGACCGATACATAAGGGTACACACACAGGGCACATTGCTCGCAGAACGGATGGCCGATGGGGCCGAAAAGTTTTTGAATGGCGACCGCGAACCGGAAGACGTTGCGTTGGAAGGCCTCCCACTAGGTGGACCGATGACCTGGCGAAGGTTGCGGGGATCTGTTGGATGCGAGTCGCACGGGACCGGTCAATGTGGCGACACTTGGGGGAGGCCTATGTCCAGCAGTGGACGGCTTTCGGCTGAAGTGATGATGATGATGATATAAGGGTATACTAGTCGGCCATACTTTCATACAAAACAAATAAACGTAGTATGGCGATTACTCCACTGTTTGATGGATTACGTTCAAAATAAAAAAAATATTCCAATTTGTCTCATCATTATCTAGCCCTGAATGGAAATAAAAAAGTAAAAAAAAAACAAATATTTGAAAGTTGTATAAAAAAATTCGTTGTTAGCTGCGTGACGCCGTTCTGTCTCCCACTGTACTCTGCCTAGCCACTGTTGCACATTACGACAGTAATGAGACAGAACGGCCGCGGCGCCACGCGGCTAACAGCGAATTTTTATACAACTTTCAAATATATGTTTTTTTTTTACTTTTTTGTTTGCTGATACCTAATTCAAAGGGCGCGCCTTTGAATTATTAGCGCACGAACTTTATACGGCTGTTGTGTTATTGTGATTAAAGTGAATGAGTATTCAAAAAAATGTATCTTTGGGAAAGTTGTTTGCAACAGAAATAAACATATTGTGAAAATTTCAACTGTCTACCTATTAAGGATCACGAGATACAGCCCGCTGACAGACAGACGGACCGATGGACAGCGGCGGCTTAATAATAGGCCCGTTGCTTACCCTTCGGGTACGAAACCCTAAAACGCAATATTTACAAAAGAGAGTTCCAGAATTCATGATAACCATTACTAACGAGAGCCATGTTTTTATTATTATTAGGTTCAAAATTAAGTCTAGGTACTAACATTCTAGAATATTAATGTTTGTATTTTAGTAAGTACTTACGTAGATCCCGTCTGGCAACTTGTTTCAACAGGATATTGTAATATCTTTGTCCTAGAAACCTACCCAAGTCGTAGAAATTAATTGTTGGAAGATACAGACAGCAAAACAACATTTTAAAATAACATTAATTAAATCAAAAATATCGTAACAAATTAGGTTCGGTATGTACTTCATAACTTCACTTCAGAAACTCAGTCTATTAATTTAAAGTTATGACGATGTGCTTTTTTTGTTACTAATTAATTACCTAAGTACTTAAGCAACTACTCGACAAAAAGTTAAAAATAGATTGACGTCACAAACTGCTTGTATGCATTAGGCGCCGTCTTATTGCCATCGCTCGCGCGATGATGCATGCCACTGACGAAAATGATCATGCGACCGTGCGTTAAAACATACCGCCTATTGAAGGTCGTGCGATCATGCAATGCTACCAAATTGTCTAGTTTTCGTCGTGCGACCTTCGATGCATCGTATTGATCGGACGATCGTCCGATCAAATAATTATACTGATCGGTACTGAATGTCTTAATGGTGCTCGCGCGACCAAGCTGACAGAAAGTTTTCTGTTTTTAATCCTATTTACGATTAAAGAAATCTTCCTCGACAGCAGAAACTGTGGATCTCTGTTATGAGAGAGATCGCATCGCTCCAAAATAGGACACACGATTTCTTATCGCGCGGGCGCTTTCATTTCACGATGAAATCGCATCGCATTATCGCGCGAGCGATGGCAATAGGACGGCTCCTATTGCCATTGCTCGCGCGATAATGCGATGCGAAAATTTTGTTGTTTTATAAATGATGACTCTAAGGCGAGTCATCATTTATAAAACAACAAAATTTTACATGGAACGATGGCCTAGTCAGTATTAGGTAAGACTGGTTGTCAGACTTTGGGGTAAATGATTACCTGTAACGACTGTTTAAAGATCTACAAATGACAGCCGGGACCAACGGCCTAACTTGCTTCCTTTTTTAGATCAAAAAACTTTTCATAACTCAATAAGCTTCTTTATTTGCGTTTGAATCACCTATGTGTTTATCAATTCTACAAAAGTAAATAACTGATTGATAACAGATTTTGCTATACCACGATAACACATCCAGGTGGTGGTATAACTTTCCGATCTAGGGCCAACTATGTTACCAAAAGATATTTTGCTTGAAATTTTTCTGTTAACATAATTATGTTAATAGCTGAATTAGGATGTTAGAAACGTTAAATGATGACAGACCATAAAAAAATATCACAATTTCCTTCTAAACAAAACTGAATTTATCAATACAAATAAATAAAATTGAAGTAACTGTTTGTAATAGCAAAATAACCGCTTTTTACTGAACGCATAAAAAAAAAATATATATGGCACTTAGCTATACCAAAAACATATTTTTTCTGTCTGTTTGTTTGTTTCGGCTAATCTCCAAAACGGCTGGACCGACTTTGAGGGACTTTGACTTACAGGTAGCTGATGTTATACGGTCTAACATAAGTTACTTTTATTTTAGAAAAATAATTACGTTTCCGTGCAAAAAAATTAAAACTCTTGAAATTGGTAACAAAATTCGATTCAAAAAGGGAAGTACCTAATGTTTTTTATAATAATTTCACGCGAACGAAGGTCGTGGGCAACAGCCAACAGCTAGTTTAAAATATAAGAACATCATGTGCAAACCATCTAACACTGATTTTGAATGTGGATGGGTATCGTTTATGGGGTCGTTTTTAATTGCATTCTGGATTCCTAAATCACCAGTCTCAAAACAAAGGAGACACCTCAAATGCTGCATCTAACTACTCAAATGTTTTAAAGGGCCTTTGTACCTAGACAATGAACAATTTATTGTTTTCAATAAAAGCATTGTTTACAATAATCAGATAAATGATCGCTTGAATGAAAACGCTCAGGGGTTTATTCAAAATAAATATTTCATACAGCTCCTGAACGGCAGCTGTATTAATTATATCAACAGATGTTTATATTATTGCGTGGATGTTTGCCAATATTGGATATTAAAATGGAATTGAAGTGTCGTCCAGTAATAATTTCGTTTTTAATTACTGCTGAATAATATTATGAAGACGAATTCCATTCCATTCATTCCTAATGACGTAGGGTGTTAAATTTCCTCTAAAATTAATATTCTTGGCGGGGCAGTGCTAGAGCGGTAAGACGAAGATTGTTTAAAAATGCAATGATCTTGTCTACTTGAATGATTGCATAAAAGGTATATATCTACATAGTCCAAGTCGAGAGGTTAAACATAGAAACTTCTTACTTAAAAATATACGAGTAAGTGCTCATTTACGGAGACGCGACGCGTGCAGCGGCCCGCGTTATCAACACAAATATAATTATGGCAATGTATGACGTTGTACGAAGACGCGGGGCATGACCCGGCGCGTGGTGCAGTGCGTGAGGAGCAGCGGTGCCCGACGCGGTGGTGTTGTCTGCCATATTATGTTCGTATTTGCTCGTGTGACGCCGTGTGCACCGCCACGTTGAACGCCGCGTGCGACGGGTCATCTGCGGGCAACGCTGCATTTCAAACAAACGCGCGTAAAATCGCTTCTCCGTAAACGCTCTCATACATCGCCATATGTTTGAATTTAAAGCGGGCCGCGCCCGCGCCACACAACGCGCCGCGTCTCCGTAAATAAGCCCTAACAATTTTGTAGCTTGATTAATACCTAAGACCTTTTTTTCAGACAAACAAAAAGTAGAAAAGTTTACATTACTTATATTAAATTAGCAAATAGCTTTATCTTATCCAAATAAATCATTGTGTTTATTCAATTCCCAAATTTGTTGACTTTTGTAGTTAAATCTGTTGAAGATACAAAGACGATCCTCTCATGAGACTGTTATCAGTGACGCGGGATTGTTGGAGAAGGCTTCAGGCTCGGATTCTAGACGCACTTGTGTGGGTACACTTCACTTGAGCCCCTAAAACAGCGCTTTTATTCGAAGACTATATCTTCGTGATTTTGTTGAAGCTTTATTTAGCTGTTGAGATAGAGGTTTCTAATATAAATATATACTCACATAAACGGAAGATAAATGAACCTAATCATTCAAATAATAGCATGAAAAGAAAAACATAATATCCTGTAGGACATAAAGGTATAGTTGTAGTTACAGAGCAACAATAATTTTATCATACAATGTGAAGACACCATAATAGGGATGTGACGGTTTATCCTCTTACTAAGTATAATCTCTTTTCTGCTCCATGTAATACTGGTACAAAGATACCTTTTACTAACAATACAAGGTATTAGATAGCGGTATAGAAATACCTATCAAATTGCTTTTATCGACAGCTTTTATGCAAAACCGATATGAAAGTGATCTCTGGAAATAATTTTCAATATATTAATAATTATGGAAAATGTAAATTCTAATAAATTATGGAAGAGTAAAGTCATAAAGTGGTTCCGATTTTGCTAATGACGTCAAAGCCGACACTTACCGAAATCCAATTAATCCTCAATGATATTTGAATGTATAATAACAATAATGAGAGCGCAATATTAAATTTTGAGTGGAACTTCAATATCCGACCGGTTAACTTTATGGCCACAAAAATGAAGATTTGGATTTTACGACGTAAAAAATATACAAACAAGCCAAGTATAATTTTATCTACGGTTGGCCAGACCGCGGGGACTTAGCGCGAATACGACCTTAGACATTCATCCTGAATCCTGATAAATTACACTTGAAACCGTAATGGATAAAAGTATAAATGGGCCTAGTCTTTAAATAGTGAAGAAATATTTTTATTTTGCATTTTGGAAGAGGGCCTCTCTCATATCGAAAGTATTTTAAGACATCTCTTAAGTTTGTCCCCATGTTAAAATCCACTGCAGTGCCCCCGTTGGTCGAGTGCTGAGCATGAGGTCCTGAGTTCGATCCCTAGGTCGGGGCAAAGTGTTATTTGGATTTTCCATCAGGAATTTTTCGCGGAGTCAGGATTTGTGCTCACTTAATGGCAATTAGGCTCACCCCTTATTCATGGGACTTACAACATAACAGGCGAAGTGTGATGTACACCTATGCCTAACCCTTCGGAGATTATAGCCGTTATGTTATGTTATGTAAAAATCTCGATCCAGCTAGTAACGAAGTCGTTTTCTGCGAATGTTTGTGCTGAAAAGCTGGTTTCACCACCTCTGGATACGTTTCACTAAAGTTATCTGATCGAAATCACTATGACTTAAATCTAGCCAATTAATCAGGTGGATAGTGCCTGTTAATTGTAAATTCCTGCCCTCAATCTAGATTAATGCCTATCATTATTACTTTGCCTACAAAGAAAAGCACATCTAGATTTTTTCCACTTATCATCACGAAGAATTTCATTAATCTATCATCAATTACTAAAATCTTCGTCTCTCAGATATATATATTTCAGAATCTACTAATGCTTCTGCAGTCGCTAATGGAGATATAATGTTTATCTCGCACTAGAGTTTGTCAGCCCTGTTTAGCCAACATCGTAACTTTATTTCGAAAGAGCTTCATAAGCGGTTACAAATTACGGTAAATTACTCTTGGATTGCCAACTTGTTAAATGATAACCAAACTTTTTGTGACCCTAATAGGTTTTGGAACTACTTCTGGCTAGTTATAGTTGTAAGAGGGTTAATTATGTCTGTAGGATAAGGACCGGGAACTGAAGCTATCAGGGAAGAGTTGGACATGTGTAGGGTTATTTACAGATGTTTCCTTGAAGTTAGAGATAGTGTCAATGTTTTGGAAGGCCACAAATCTAAAAACTGGCCAATTACGAGTTGGACTCGCGCACGAAGTGTTACAAACCATAATAAAAAAAAACGTTTGTTGTATAGGAACCCCCCTTAAATATTTATTTTATTCTGTTTTTAGTATTTGTTGTTATAGCGGCAACAGAAATACATCATCTGTGAATTTTAACTGTCTGTCACGGTTCGTGAGATACAGCCTGGTGACAGACAGACAGACGGTCAGTGGAGTCTTAGTAATAGGATCCTGTTTTTACCCCGAACAAATGCGAATATAAGTTTTTAAACTGTCATGGTCACTAATATGTGGCTCTTGTGATACAGGAACTCCTAGTATAAGAGCCAGGGCTACACTGATGTTTAAGCAATAACTTGTCAATAAAGATTTATTATTTATTATTATTTATTTATTAATATTATCAGATAAGATAAGATAAGATAAGATATTTTTTATTTGCATAAAACATGGTATACAAGGTGTTATTAAAAAATTCACACTAGAAGAAAAAATCATTAACACTAGAAGCGGGATATTTACCATGTAACCTACAGTAACCATGGTGAATATCCCGTATCTAGTGTTAATGATAAATGCGAATAAGTTCTACTTCAAACATTTTATTCAACTCATGTGATAAGCAGATGGGGTCTTAATGGTTCCTGTACCAGACATGAACCCTGTAAGGGCGCAGCATCTTACAAAGTATATTGAGAAAGAAGTGAGCTATTTAACCTTGGGATAACACCCCTAAGGGTTAGTCAGAGTATCTAATAGTACACCAAAATTTCGTCAGTTATTTTTAAGTCAGACTCCGTGGCTGCTACTGAGAAATTCCTGCTAGAAAAACCCAATAACACTTCACCCGACCCGGGAATCGAACCCAGGATCCATGCTCAGCAGTCGTGCTTGCGACCACTAGACCGACGAGGCAGTCTAAGATATTATATCTCATCTCATAATCCTACATCGTTCACTTGCTTCTGTATAAACAGAAGTGATAAAGTACCAATTAACATACATCCGATTCCACAGTATACCATAAAGATGAGAGGCATTCGAATTACTCAATGAAGCGTACATTTAGGGGGCAAAGGCTACTTGGGTGTAAAATTTCAGCTTCATAAGTTTTATGATTTACGAGCTATTTTTGGTCGGAAATTCGACCTCTAGTGGTTTTATTTGAGAGACGTTCGTGCGGTAAGCTAAAAACTTCGTGCAGTGTTAATCCGGTTTTAAACATTTTAACTACCAACCGAAAATGAAATCCAGTTGAAAACATAACTGAAAAAAGTTTAAAAAAAGTATTTATTTCGATACATAAACATCATTCCAAGTTTGAATTGGCAGGAGCAGAAGTAATCCTTGCCGATTCTAATTCAACCAGGGTTTAAAAGCGAACCTGTTTTATATTCGTTGAATCCTATGAGCGCGAAGCTTGCAATAATCTGTTTTCTAAGTTTGAAAACACGCTTCAATCTGGCTGTAGCGTTCCATAAAATCTTTTTATACAAGTTGGTACTTTTCAATTTCTTCTCGCCCTGCAGTAACTAAATTTTTCACTTTGTTTACAGTTAGTTTTCAAAACTTTGAAATTTCTGTAGTAGTTATACATTGCCTGGGTGGATGCTGAAGTATTTTATTGCAGACATTTTAATATTAAAAGAGTATTTTAACGGCCTCTATATTAGAGCTGGTTAATTTCTTATGCTGCTGTGTTTATCCATTGCGCTAGTAAAATAGTAGATTATTTGCAACACAAAAAATTAAATGAGATTCACTGCTCTAATTAGTAATTAGTTTTAATAGAATACTGGGTTTAATACTGCTTTAGATAAGTAAAGCATGAAATGAAAATGGGTTATGTGAATTATATTATTTTCTTTTACCCATTTGTGAAAAATTACAAACTCCCATATAAAGTTTCATGTTCTATTAATTACTATGAAACTTTATATGGGAGTTTGTAATAACCTTTTTAGAGATTGCATTTTAAATAGCCTTATCATCCCTTCTGCAAAAACTCATGCTTGTAGACTCAGGATTAGACTGCGACTTGTCTGACACTGTATTTAAGAATATAAATCACGCCTTTAGTTGCCGAAGGGTTAGACAGTGGTGTACCTAAAAGTAAACCCACATTTCGCCAGTTGAGTTTAAGTCCCATGTTTGTAATTGGAGGCAAGCCTATTGCCATCAACCAGGCACGTGTTCAGACTCAGTGGCTGCTACTGAGAAATTCCTCATGGACAAACCCAATTACACTTTTTCCAGACCTGGGGATCAAACCCGGGACCTCGTGCTCAGCTGTCGCGCTTGCGGCCACTGAATTTCAGTATTTTACTGTAACCAGTAACTTAACTTTTCCAGTATGAGTTTTGAAACTGTCATGGTCACTAATATTATCATTAACACTAGAAACGGGGTATTTGCCACCATGTTTTCTGTCAGTTTATCAACAGCGCCGAATTATCGGGAACTCAAAACCAACAGAAAACATGGTAAATATTCAGTTTCTAGTGTTAATGTTAACTTTCCCATATTGAAATATCCCTCATTGATATATCCCTGAACACATTAAGTCCTTCTAACTTCATAATCCCTCCATTATGTACATGTATGATTGCAATTCCGTTTAGTTGGAAACTTGTAACTCTATTACCTCAACATAACTTGTGTCTCCTGGGACTTCATCCTTAGTATGGCAATAACATTTGACAATCTGGTTATTACACTATCAAAGTTTTCCTCCCAACGCAACGTTATAACGGTGATGATCAAAATGAATTAATGTCGATTTTGATATACCTACTTAGCTGCCTCGTTAGTAAAAAAAACGGTAATTTAAAAAAAACAAAAATCCGACTGCGTAAAAAATAAAAATAATATGACAAATGATGTTTATTTTGCAAATAGGTTTTTAAAAACACTTTTAAACGTCTCTTTTTTAAACTAGATGGGGCCGGTGTTTCGTACCTGACTACTCTGAGAAGAAACAGCCGAAACAAACTCAGAGGTCATAGTCTCTTTTAAAGTCCAGACATAATCTTGGTTAACTCACATGAGGACTATGCAGATTAGTGTCTGAGATGGTCTCTTGAAGAAAGAACCACACAGATTTGAGTGGACCTGTCCAGTCAGTGCAAGCATTTGTCAGTTATCGTGTAGCTCGACTTATAACTCAAGGAGCTCAACGACACGACGAACAATACCAAAGAAAGGACTTTTGGGTAGGTCGCTTATAGTACTCAAACTGCCAGACAATCGTGGAAAAAGATACACATGGTCCTCACATTCACAATAATCAAATAAAATTAATACAAAATACTCTACAAAATAAATGTCATTAAATGTGACCATTAACAATAAAAAATAAAAGTAAAATACTTAGCAAAGTAAGTATTCATGTCAAATCATTAAATATAACACAATAAGAAAAATATAAAACAAAATAATAATAATAAAATAATAATAATAATAAAATACTAAAAGTATTCATGTCAAATAAATAAAATGTCACAGTGTATATGTGAAAGGAATCAATAATAAACAAGCGAAGTCCGAAATTTCGACATTCACAGAGTACATTTAATTGGAGCTTAATCCCAAGCCTTTTTATCTTCGAGATAGTGATTAATGTTATAGCAGGCTTTCAGACATAGCTTCCGTTTTATAAACGATTTGAATTTATTTAGGCTTAGTAATTGAATATGACTCGGAAGTTTATTGTAAAAACGTATACATTGGCATCTGAACGTACCCCCTATTTTTTTTAGTCTCGTTGCAGGAACAACATATTTGTGTTTATTCCTCGTATTTACGTTGTGGATATCACTGTATTTTTTAAACAAATTAATATTTTTATGTGCGTACAAAAGGTTTTCATAAATAAATTGAGAGGGGACAGTAAGTATATTAATCTCTTTAAATTTTTCTCTGAGGGTGTGTCTAGGACTTAATTTATAAATTGAACGAATTGCCCTTTTTTGCAAAACAAATATTGTCTGAATATCGGCGGCATTGCCCCACAAGAGAATACCGTACGACATCACACTGTGGAAATAACTAAAGTAAACTAAACGGGCTGTCTCTAAATCAGTTAAATCAATAATTTTTCTAACGGCGTATGCTGCAGAGCTAAGTTTTTTTGTCAATTTGTCTATATGGGGGCCAACTGAAGCTTGGCATCCAAAGTTATGCCTAAGAACACTGTGTTATCTTCCGGTTTCAGCGGATCCGTTCAAAAAGCATAGAACATAGCTACTTAACAGTCGGGACCCATTATTGGGACGATTTAAGCCGGTCTTTATATGTTAATGGGTCCCGACTGTGAAGTCGCTATGTTCTATGCTCTTTATTTTATTTATTTTTTTACGAAGTCAGGTTTTTTAATTTTTTAAATTACCGTTTTTATTTTATTTATTTTTAGTTTTATTATTGAATAATTTTTATTTTGATATACCCAGTGTCACTCTCACAGTGAATACGAATCTAACGTCACCTCTCAAGCTAAAATCCATCGAGCCGTTCAGGCCACAGAGCGTGCCAAACAATTATACATACATACAAACATACATACTCTCGAAAAACATAACCCTCCTTCTGGCGCAGTTGGGTAAAAATTACCGGCTAAATGTTGGTGTGTTAATAGTAACACCTCTGCCTAACCCTTCGGAGATTTCAAGCACGGTGTTATGTGATCTAACTAACTATTATGAATACGGACGTTTGTGAAGATGGATGTATATATGATTGTTACTATTTCACACAAAAACTACAAAACGGATTCTGATAAAATTTCACACACGATCTCGTGGGACAACACCACAGCTAGTAGAAACTATAGTGCTACATAAATATGATAGAAGGTAATTTGGCAGTCATGGAGTAATTTTTTTTTTTTTTTTCGGATGGGAAATTGTCAAATAACCCCTCCCGCTCTGGGCTGAGCAGGAGGGAGTGTCAGACTTTTACTGACTAAAACCCATTCATGTTCCTGCCTTTGCCCTTTGTGTTCCAGGGCCGCGGTATCTCTTTCGAACAGTCCCGCAACCCTGGCAGGCATCGGTCCTTTCGGACCCCTTCCTGTTTGCTGACTCTCTTTGAGGCGCGCGTGGAACACGAACGCGCCGTCGACACGGCCTGTCGTCATAAGACGGACGGACGGCGAGCTAGCCCATAGCTCACCGGCCACAGGCCCGCGCGTTATGGAGTACTGGAGTCATTTTGAAAAACTTGAGTGTTTGAAAAAATAAGAAAATTGATTTTCTATACGATTGCATTTATTTTGCTTGAATACAGAAAACGAGCCTAACAATGGGTCGTAATTAAAATTATAATACAGTGAAACCTGGATAACTTGGACCTTAAGGGACCTGCAAATTTGTCTCACTTTATGAGGTATTCCACTTACCCATTGCAGTGTCTCAGATATCCAGGTATAAATAAATATGTGTCTCATTTACAGAGGGTTCCATTAATAGGTATGAGAATATAGGTTATTTAAGTTATAGAGGTGCGATTATTAAATAAAATAACGTATTACATAATTAATATTGCATGAAACTCTCAACCGTGCAAATTAGCAATGTATTTATTTCGGACATATTTCTTGAATATCACGCATGTAATATCCGAAGAGTTGCGTAGATTACCTGATTATAGTACACTTACCTTTCTCCAGGTTTTAAGCCCCATGTAAAAGGGTTATTACTCCTTATTTTTCCCAACAAAGTATACACACATCAAAAGTGTCTAGGGATCAAGCATTTTTATGTGGATTTCTTGAGATTGAGATGTGGCTTTGTAATAAATTTATGATTTTATAAATTTATATGGATCCTTTTTGGTGCATTTCATAATTTGAATCAGGAACTGTGAATCAAATTCGAGTAAAAGATGAAAATCAGCTGTCAATATTTTCCCTATAAAAACATACAACGCATTGAAGACATTATTAGTGCTACTGTTTCCCTACTACTGATTAAAACCAACGTTATTATGGAGCGGCGACGTCATTTAAGCAGGGAAGAAATGCTCAGAGCCGTGGGAATGATAGAAGCTGGTTCCCGGCAACGTACTGTGGCTTTAGCTCTGAATACAAGTCAGAGTGTTATCAGTCGACTTTGGACACGTTACCGAAGCACTGGTACCGTGGCTGAGCGCCATGGAGGACGGTATCGCTGCACCACACGGAGACAAGACCGATACATTCAAATCTTAACTCGAAGAGCTCCAACAATAACCGCCATGATGTTAGCCGTGAGGCTTCATCACTCTTCAGGGAACTTAATTAGCGACCAAACAGTCAGAAACCGCTTGCATGAAGTGAACCTTCATTCCCGACGACCGCTACGGGTACCACCTATAGCAATGCACAATCGTAGGATACGATATCAATGGGCTCTTGAACACAGAAATTGGGCAGAAGAACAATGGCGTTTCGTGTGCTTTTCTGATGAGTCTCGTTTTGGTATGAGACCGGATACAAGACGTATACGACACTGGAGAACCCCTGGACGCCAACAGCGATTAAAATCCTGCCAGGAAGTCCATCCTTATAGTGGTGGAACCATCATGGTATGGGCGGGTATTTGGATCGGCGGAAGAACTGAGTTGATTTGGATCAGAGGCAACCTCAACGCTCAAATTTATGCTGAGACGATTGTATCAGACGTCATCGTTCCTCTACAAGTGCAAATCGGTCCCTTATTTCAGTTAATGCATGATAATGCACGACCGCACACCGCAAGAGTTGTAAGACAGACTCTCGCCGCAGCTAACATCAATGTCCTGCCCTGGCCTGCTCAGTCGCCAGACTTGAATCCGATTGAGCATGCATGGGATATGCTACAGAGAAGAGCTCTGCCGAATATGGAGGGTATCCAGTCGCAAGAAGACCTTTTTTTGTTGTTGCAACGAACATGGGCGGCCATTCCACAGCGTGATTTGGATGAACTCATTTTGAGTATGCCAAACCGATGTTCTTGTGTTGTTAGTGTTCGCGGTAGAAACACGGATTATTAATTGTTTAAGTTACCCAATAAAATTTTAAAGAAAACTGTTATTTCAGTCTTTTTTTCGAACTTTTGTGTTAGTGGTTCAAATGTCAAAAATCCCTTTATTAGGAAAATGGCAAATTTCTTTATTAATGCAAAGGTGACTTGGTTTATCGTTACTGTGACAAACGAAAACACTTTATTTGATGAATCCATAAAGAAAATTTTATTTAATATCAATCAGGAGAAAAGTTATTGCAAAAATATATGTTGATCCCTAGACACTTTTGATGTGTGTATTTTCGGTAGAATATCCAAACTAACTCTTATGTTAGGTAGGGTTAGTTTCAGTTCGTTGCAGCAAATACTTAGGTACTCCAACACACAAAAGGAAAACAACTTGAGTGCTTCACGAAATTGGGACGCAAGCCCTTGACCTTTCCATCTTTTTGAATAATAATAAGTCAAAATATCTTTCTTATCAGGAAACCCTGGCTGGACGATTGGGATTTGTTACAATAAGTCAATTTATTGAAGAGGCTTTCGTTCAGTATGCGGCGTTAAGGGTGAACTAGGCACTAAATAAATGACATAAAAATTAAATTTGTTGTCGTTGCGTGATAGTGACAGCAGCATCAGGGTCAATCAATGAGTATCAAATTAGTTGGGGATATAATACCTTGAGGAGAAAACTCTAGCAAGATGCACTGTGTAATAGTGTGACGCACTGTGTGGAGTAATCGCCATACTACATTTTATGGATGTATGACCGACTAGTTCACCCTTAAGGGTCTGATACAGAAATTGGTACCTAATACTGCTATGCTTTATACTTTTGTTTCTATAAACAAAAGCATAAAAATACAGGGAGCGTCCAGCCTTTAACGAATTTAATCGGAGACCACACAACCTGCCAGGGTTGCGTTCCTGCCAGGGTTGCGGGACTGTTCGAAATAGATACCGCGGCCCTGGAACACAAAGGGCAAAAGAAGGAACATGGATGGGTTTTAGTCAGTAAAAAACTGACACTTCCTCCTGCTCAGCCCAGAGGGAGAGGAGTTATATTTTGATGATTTACCAACCGAAAAAAAAAGACCACACAAGACCAGCAAAGGTGACCAAACGGTATAGTACGATTCCATATAAAACATTTTGTAATTTCCAAAGCACACGTATCATTAATTATTACCAAAACAAAACTGTACTGATCAGCATTCTAGACCCAACACGGAACCCAATTTGAGACGCTGAATTGAATTTCAAATAGCTACTCTAACTGCTTCCGAGAAGCTAAATTAATACTGTGTTTAGCTTTGAAGGTATTAACACTGGTGGAGAAAATTATAAGGAAGCTTAATTGGGTATAGTCTCAGCTATTCATACTAATTTGTCAACGTATTTTGTGAAGATGTTTGTTTATTACATGTTTTCTAAGACCTAGGCTTCTTGCCTAGTTAAGAAGTCAAACGTTAGTCTCTAAGCTGTCATTATTGTACAACTTAAACATAGTCACTATAGTTTGTAGTTTTGTACAAATAATCTTTTTTTTACTAAATCACTCAGCAACGACTGAACTGAAATATGTTATTATGGACACACTGATAGAACCTTTACTAGATTTAAACAAAGGATAGATTTTATTCGAGTGCATAAATTCATTTTTAATAGCATTTGAGTGAAAGTGCAGGCAACAAAAATAAAAATATTTTTATTTTGAAAAACAGTCTAGGTTTGTAACTGATTGAGGGCAATAGGCTCACCGTCTATTACATGAGACCGAAACATAACTAGCGAAATGTGGGTGTACTAATAGCTACACCTGTGCCTAACCCTCCGTGGATTACAGGCGTGAGGTTATGTTTCCTATGTTCCCGTAGGATAATTTCCGACATTCACGTAGGTGAACTTGCGGGCAAAAGCTTGTATTGTATATTTGGAACAGCAGGTGTATCTTCAGTGATACTGTTAGGATCTGTGTTTATATATTTAGATAGTTCGGAAGTATTTACTGCCGCTTGTTTCTATGTATTGATAGCATAACACTTTGGTGTATTTAGTATGCTTTTAGCTAAGTTGTGGCTTATAGGCTTTTACATAATTTTCATAGTGAGGAACGTTGTCGCAACTGCCTATATTTGTTGAAGTTGCATGATTTCTCTAAACTACTAAATTGACTAGCATTTTTATGTTGTCATCATGAACTAAGGTTAATTCACTTTGTTAGGAGCTATTCTCGCATCACTTGCCCAGACATTTTTTTTTTTTTTCAAGATTAAGTACAACCAGTAAAACGATGGAAGCTGTAAAAGTATAACCTGTAGCGCAGCTACCAACGCCCTTCCCCAGATACAGAATGGAGTGATGTTTCAAATTTTTAGATTTAGCTAAGTAATTAATAATTAAACAAAAAAAAAAGAAAATAAAATAAAACAGGACATATGCTGTGGGATGTATTTTGACGTTGAGTTAAAGTGGTTTGTGTAGGGAATGGGTGTGTGGGGGAGTGTTAATGAGGAGTGCATGGTGTTTTTGTGGCAAGTCTGTTGTGTGTGGTTTTGTAGGGGTGTGTGAGGGGGTGATGAGTGTCATGACATTGGAGAAAAAGTTAAATTACAAGTTTTGGGGGTATGGAGAACATGGTGTAAAGTTCTTCATCCCCCCTAAAAAAGGGAGGATCCTCCGACCGGACGGGTCACACAGTTGATGACAGGGAGACAGGGAGACACACACAGTTGTTGTCGGGTTCTCCTATAGTCTTAAGTCGCGGTTAAATTTACTTGCGCAATGTAGGATTTCAACGTATTTCGATGTTTAGTTCTTCATCTGTGACATAGATGGCGCTGTAGTACTTTTTGTGCTGCAGAATTATTTTAGTGCCGCTACAAGTTAGTATGAAAATGTATGAACCCTGTTACTACAACTACCTTAAGCCACGTTCACAACCTTGGCGATACTACTTAGGACACAACTTATGTAAAGCGATATTTACGCTCGTGTGTCACTTGCCGTCACTTAGCGCATGACCAGGCACTTTGAGTTTGCACAGGCATTGGTCGGAGATAGTAACAGGCGTATCTTCTTCTTCTTTCTTTCTATAATATGATATAAAATGGTAAACTGACTGACTGAGTGACATATACACAGGCCAAACCGCTGGTTCTAGAGACATGATACTTGGAGGATGTGTTCTTTGTGAAGAGTAAATATCCACTAAGAAAGGATTTTTGGGAATTCCACCCCTAAAGGGGTAAAATAGGGGATGGAAGTTTATTTGAAAGTCCGTCAGTTTTGAAGTTAGGATCTCCAAATTTGTGTTTAGTATCTACAGGGTGTAACAAGACCCTTAACGAAGCCGAATTAAGCATTATGTACTTACATCAAATTAAGTAACTTTACGCAAAAAATATTGCTGGGAAATGACTTTTTTTTTGGGATGAAAAATCACGTTTTTTGGTTGGACTCAATGTAACGGACTCATACCTATGTGCTGATGGGTGGTTTGAATAGTACAGGGGTCATAGAGGTGTATATAGTAAAAATCTTAAATTAAATCATGTATTTTAAAAAAACTTGTGAAAAAGTTGGATCTTTGACCCCCAATATGTCCGTTACTAGAAGGTTCCTAGGTATGGTCTAGAACAAAAAAAAAATGATCGTAATGACATTGACGGGGAGAACAAGTGCCTTTCGACTTCGTTAGGGGTCTTGTTACACCCTTTATATAAAATGGTAACCTGACTGACTGGGTAATATATCAACACACAGCCCAAACCGCTGGTTCTATAGACATGATACTTGGAGGATGTGTTCTTTGTGAAGAGTAAGTATCCACTAAGAAAGGATTTTAGGGAATTCCACCCCTAAAGGGGTAAAATAGGGGATGGAAGTTTATATGAAAGTCCGTCAGTTTTGAAGTTAGGATCTTCAAATTTTGTGTTTAAACTGACGATTGAAAATGAATTAATATGTGTCTCAGCGTTTTTGATAAGTCTAACCCCGAAGGGTTAAAAAAGGGGATGAAGGTATGTAACTATGTTTGTTCGGGTGGCAGCTAGCAGCAGATATCGTCAACAGATTGAGCTGAAATTTTGCACACACCTTTGGTTCTGGTGACAATACATTTTTATGACAGACATTCTTTAATCCTGCAGCCAGGATTGTCTCCTCAAGAGAGAACTCTTCAATGTTTAGTACCACGGACACGAAACTTTGTATAAGCGTTCAAGTTTGATTTTTATCATGACCTCATCCTGCAGCCAGGATCGTCTTCTCATAAAGGAAGTCCTCAACGGTTACTAGCGTGGACACAACATTTTGTATATATGCTTTAATTTAGATATATAAATCCTAAAATCCCGGAAGTACGTTCCCGTCGGATATTTTTCGATAACCACGCGGGCGAAGCCGCAGGCAAAAACTAGTATTCTATAAAAGGGCAATGTACGACGCATTACTTAGCGAGTCCATGTAAATTATTTTACCAGTCTTTATTTTATGCAAAAATAAAATAAAACATTTCATAATGAATTTTGTTTCCTTGATACTGTGTGTGTCCTCGTGGATAATTTTATTCTAGATTCTCTCAAACGTTGGCGGCATCTTAACTAATAAGAATAAATTAGGGTTGACTGTTTGTCTACTTGACTAGCACGTATATTTTTAACAAAATATCTAAAGGTCTGTTATTAAATTTAAGAACGAGCTTCTCTCAAATATTTTACACATTCTTAGGTTCTCACCTGTATAACAAGATCAATGACTGCACGACGGTCTATCATCTGCCAAAGAAAGCTTGTATAAGAATGCTCTAGTAGAATGGCTCCTTAAATTAGATTATGCTTCAACTGAGGAATTACTTTCCTATGGCAAATTATTCCACCCTGCTACCTTCCCCAACAGTGGCGAAGGTTCCATACATCTCGATTCCTACGGGCTTCCCTTCGAAAAATGGCACAGTCAGTATTTTATAGGCAAATAATAAAATTATATAAAATATATGTACGAGCTTACCTGTTACCAAAATTGACCCTTCGCTACTGTTCTCCACATATCGCGCATTTTTCTATTTGCTCACGTATTGCTTGCTTTTTTTTTTAATTTATTAATAATTTTTTTTTTTTTTTAATTTTTTTTGTTCATTTTATTATTGTTTTTATTTTATCATATTTTCATGTTCTTGCACTTTTCCTTCACATTTTACATAAATTATTTAAATATGTTTAAAATATAATTATTATGTCTTTTATATACCGTGTGGTGCGACCCTGGTGATCTGCAATACAGGTTTTCCTAGTGCAGACACCAGTCTCTCACAAAAAATATCTAGTTACCGTAATTTTAAGCTCTATATACCTACATAATAATAAGAAATGCTTGTGAAGAGATAATACATTTGATTTTGAATTGTATAATTAAATTTGAATACATTTTATTTTATCACTGCACCAGTGCAGCATTGTACCTTTTCCAATAATTAAACATAGGTACCTACTGTTTAAAGTGAAACCGCTAGTAAAACCTAATGATGGTCAATAAATTAAAAAAGTGTTTACTTTATTCAATTTGTTTGCCTATTTTGCAAGCACAGTACACAGTCCACCAAACACTCGTATTAGAATATCAATAAAAATTGAATAAATTTATCTTTATTTACTTAAGAACAAAGTTAGGACGTTCGCATTAAAGTGGCCGGAAGAAACAGGATAGCCATGACACAAAAAAACCAAAAGTGGACAGATTTGGAAAAGACCTATACTCAGCATTGGGTGGCCAAAGGTTGAGGGAGAAGAAGAACAACAAAGGTGAATATAAAGACCCCACCAGCACATCAAGCTACCCGAAACTGTCGAATTTTCCCATCAACCTTGAAACTAATGATTTACCAATAAAATTGAAAATCTATTAAAGAAATTTGACAGATTGTAGTAGCTTGATGTGCTGGCCACTGTACTTCATCATAATTGACCAAACGGGTTGGTGGTGAAATAAAACATATTTCAAATATATAAGCTGAGGGGTGTTATTGGATTTTTCTGTCAGTAATGTATCAATAGTACCCCGGAGTTTCGCCAAATTTCCGCTATCTGTCTCTATTACAAGGGACTAAAACATAACTGGCGAGATGTAGGTGTACTAACAGCACTCCTCTGCCTGACCTTTCCACGATAACAGGCGTGATTACATGTTATTTTTCCTTTCTTTTTTGATTTTTATCATTTTATAGCTCGAGGTTTCGGACATGTGACAGCAAAAAGCTTTAACCTGTTACAGAGATCTGAAATATAGATATAACGAGTAAATTAATAGCTTTTTCGTGTTAAGAGGAAAATATGTAAAGGTAATTAGTAAGTGGGAATTACTGCGATAATTAGTATATTCATTTATTCAGGAAGTATATCTGCTATGTACATTATATACAGACTACAAATAAAACTAAAATAATCTAAAAAGAAGACTAAAGGTAAGTACCGACATATATACAACGACGACAATATAGGACACTTAGGCGTCAAAGTACTCCTACACATCGCTGTCATCCGGAAACGTGCCCAGAAGACTAGCAGCATTGCCACGTTGAATGGCAAAGCTAATTATTTGACCAAAGAAAGAGCCAGCCCTCTGGTTACGCAAAAAGTCGACCAGTCGGCGAGATATTTCCTTAAATGGAGACGAGCGAACGGCCCCAAACGGCTCAAAACTGTAATTACCAATAAGTTTACAGTATTTACACCGCTTGAGGATCTCAGCAGTCGCAGCAGCAGCGCCAATAATAATAATAACAAGAGGTTGTCGACATGTGGCATGTGAACTCGGCTATCATTGTGCCGATTGTCGTAACGGCCAATGGCATTATGGCCAAGACGAGGCTCTCCTTAGGAGGTTGGACCGAGAGCCTGATTCAGAAGGCAGTACTCCTCGATACGGCTCGCATTGTGAGGAGGTTCCTGTCTCTGGAGCCCTAACCACCGGTAGCTTGGACCCTGCTCCCTACACCGGCGGACTACTATTTTTTTAATATTTTTTAATGTTTTTATATGATTTTTTTTAGGAAATATTTAAAAATGTTAAAAATATGTCAGAAAAATTAATAAACTCAAAGCATTTATTTCAATTAGACCATAACAGGCACTTTTGAATGTCAGAAAAACAAAGGCGAAGCTACTGTCACAGACACAAGGCATAATAACTTGTGAAAGTACTGTAGTTGCCCATTCCAAAGCTAGATCTTTAAGGAGAAGAATGGGCAAGAAACTTCATGGACACTCTTTTCAATCAAAATACTGTTATAAGATCTTGGGTACATCATTCATGTTGAGATTATACATATATGTGAGAACGATGTAGAAAGACGTGCACATTAAGAGCGTCCAGAGTAAAAGATTATAATTATCAACAATTTAAAAAAAAAATAAACCGTGGCAGCTAAGAGATGACCAGTCCCAACTGACAGCGCCCGTTCACGAACATGATGCATGGATCAGCCCCATTCAGCTCAACCATATTGCAGGGAACTAAGCGACCCGACACACCCGCCACTATCAGCGAGACATTTGAGTGAGCCTGACATTCTCTCAGCCACCATTGCACATTCGAGTCAATGAAGGATAACTAAATGTAAATGGTAGCTTTACAGTACATGGTACTCACACATGTGCTATGCAATTATGTAATACTAAGAGATTGAATCTATACAATGCAAAGATATTTTTACAATCTTCTGCAGCTTCCACAATAATTTCCATGAGCTTCTGTCTGATTAGTTTGCCCCTATGGTTGTGGAGCAGGATCAGCATTAAGCCAAGCATTTTTATCATCAATGTAATCCCCTAACTTATAATAGGCTTGCCTACATAGTGTGCGTTTTATACAAGATTTAAATTTCGTCTCATTCAGTTGTTGAATGTGGGGAGGTATTTTATTATAACATTTTAAACAGTACCCCATGAAAGATGAGTCTACTTTAGCTAGCCTGAAACCTGACTGTACTAGTTGGTCCCTGTTTCTAGTATTATAGTGGTGTCTGTGACCTTTTTTTTTTAAAGAAATGCAGATTTTTCCTAACGTACATGATGTGTTTATAGATGTATTGACAAGGTACTGTCATGATGTTAATTTCCTTAAACAGTTCCCTTAGAGAATCGCGCTTACGTAGATCATATATGGCACTGATGGCTCTTTTCTGAAGAATAAATATAGACTCAATGTCTGCAGCCCGTCCCCATAGTAAAATACCGTATGACATAATACTATGAAAATAACTAAAATAGACTAGCCTCGCGGTATCTGCATCAGCAGATTTTTCTAACAGCATATGCTGCTGAATTCAGCCGTCTTGCAAGAGATGTAATATGCGGACCCCATTGTAGCCTTGAGTCAAGCGTGATCCCCAGGAAAACAGTATTTTCGACGAATTGTAGTTTCTCTTGATTCAATACTATGTCACTATCACTACTTTTGACGTTCGGTAGAGAAAATCTTATGCACTTCGTTTTTTTCCCATTGAATACTAAATTATTAGCGTTGAACCAATTATGGACCTGCATTAGGGCATTATTTATGTCGTCGAGATTTGTGGCACGTCTGTTTATCTTAAATTTTAAAGAAGTATTGTCAGCAAACAACACCATTTGTGGTTGGTTTTTAAATAAATGGGGTAGATCATAAATATATACCAAAAAGAGGAAAGGACCTAATATCGAACCTTGTGGTACACCCATACTTACTTTTAAACCCATTGAAATAAATTAAGTAATAATAGTATTATAATTACATAATTAGTATTAGTTACCAAGCGATGTTGAAACTTATTTTATTGGCCTTGATTGACCGTTTTAAGAAAAATCATTGTAGAAATTTTAGCCTTTTAAAATAGGTAATCATAACTAAAATTCAGCCACAGTGTAAACGGGAACTAAAAGTGTATAAACAAGACACGGTTTGAGTTTTCTGTTTAATTTTTATTTAATATATTTTTTTTTTAACGTTGCACTATGATTATGAACTCAGTATTTTGTATCCTTCCATTTGACACACCAAACAAAAGAAGAGCAAAAAGAAATTGTTCTTTTATTTTACTATTTCTTTATTATTTTGGTTTAATGAGATAATCTTACCTCTTGTTTCTCAGTGTATAAGGACGTCGATGCCAGGAATAGCAAACCTGCAATTTGGTTCCCTGTTATGGAAAGATTTATTACTTAGGTGCCCAATAATTAATGGGTTAGACCCTTAACAGGATCACAACCTAATTCTATCATCAGCTCCCAATCGTCGATGTACCAACCTATACCGTCTGTTTAACGTTCCAAACGGATAGTCCAGTAAAAGTATTATGCTTATTTACAAATGAATCTGTTAGAAATAGGCTTTTTTTAATAATCACCGCATCCCTAGAGCTGCCAATCAATACGCTACTTTAAAAAAAAACCAACAACATAAAGTTGTTTTTTTGCAATATCTACCGCATCCATGTGAATAAAAGAAAGATAAGACGTACGAGTAGTTAACCGTCTTTTAATTCACGCTTTTTTAGTATACGCAGAAGGTATACAGTGCTCTGCGTGTACAATATAATAATGCCTTCAGAACGCTTGTGGGGCTGCCGCGGTTTTATAGCGCTTCGGGTATGTTTGCCGATGCGAAGGTAGATGATTTCTATGCTATAATTTGAAATCGTTGCGATTTTCTCTGGCACAGGACGCGTATCAGCTCCCACAGCATTGAGGGCACTATGTAACCGGTGGGACTGCCCGATGCTTGGTAGATGGGTGAGACTGCACACACAGGTCGGCTCTAAGTAGCTATACGGGTGTCTATTATAGTATATTGTGTATATTATATTGTCAATAATAGTTATAAATAGGTACTTATATTTCATGTCAATACTAACAATATGGACTTCAAGGTCTGCAAATAAAAGATTATTTATTTTATTTGTTACAAGATCTTGGTTTGTATCAAAAACCCACAACATCCTTATCCATAATAATTGGTGTATAATTTCAAAGAAAACTAACGGGTAAAGGATACCCGTTAGTTTTCTTTGAAATTATACCATTATACAGCGTGTAACAGAAAGGGTATAATCATAAGGAATACTGTGGTACGGACCATCAAACTGAACAACTTTCTCTATGGGACCACCATCGAAATCGTAAAAAAATAATCAGCTGTCCCATACATCTGGGTCAAGTAGGTATTGAAATTTTGTATAGGACACCTGATAATTTTTTTACGATTTCGATGGTGGTCCCATAGAGAAAGTTGTTCAGTTTGATGGTCCGTACCACAGTATTCCATATGATTATACCCTTTCTGTTACACTCTGTATAACAGTATGGACTGGTGAAAACCAGTTAGCCAGCAACCAATTTTTGGAATTCCCCGCCAATCAACCGTTGATTACAGCCATTCATTCAGGCATAATTATAGCAGCTTTGTACCAAAAAACATCAAAATAAAACATTCTAAATACAAGATTCTTGTTCTTGCATATTTCCAACATTAAATATATTTTGAAGGAAGTCGTGCAAGAATACCCAATTATAATTCCAATAAGACTGAAAAAGATAAAAAGGATTCCAATCTAAGTCTAAGTGATAATTATTAACAACCTTATGTGCACAACACTCAGTTCAATTTCACATAGCATTAAATTGAAAAGTTGTGATCATTTAAAATTGTCTTTGTGCGATGCGGTAGCATGAAGACTTTGCAATCAATGTACTTTGTATTTCATGTATAAATATGTGAACGCTCTTAATACCGATTACTTTTTATAGGTCCGTTTTGCTATTTATAAACCTTTTCTGTCTGTTATAAGACCTCTGGGGTAGGGATTGGCTAAAACGAACTTGTTTCTGAAAGCCAAACCTACAGAATTAATTCTATAGACAGATCAAAAGTAATATCTATAAAAGTAATATGTCACTTACGGGATATCTCGAGTGATGAGCTCCCGATATTTCGAAGCTGTTGCAAGCGCCATGATCGCGGGTAGACTCGACCCGCGATCATGGCGCTTGCAACATCGTCGAAATATCGGGAGGTCAAAATAATGGACAATCACGGAAGATATCTCGTAAGTGACAGTATAACTTTAGTTCTAAACCTTGAAAGCTTAGATCTTTTAATTGTTCCATTTGATTTTGAATATTATCTAACAATAAATTATGTAAATAATTTTAATATTGATATCTTTTTGTGTTATTTGCAAGCGCAACCTAGAATCAACCATGAAGTCACGGCAATAATAATAATATTACTCAGAACTGAAACCTGGCTCATCATCTGCCTAGCCTATTCCCAACTATGTTGGGTGGGGTCTATTTCCAGTCTTATCGGATTCAGCTGAATACCAGGATTTTACATGGAGCGATTGCCTATCTGACCTCCACAACCCAGTTCGTCCTGGGTTAAACGATACCCCTTGGTAAGACTGGTTGTCAGACTTTTGGGCCAATGACTACCTGCAACGACTGTCAAAGATCTGTGAGACTGGGACCAACGGCTTAGCGTGCTTTCCGAAGCACAGAGCACGGAAACTCGGTATATAATGGGTGGTTACCCATCCACGGACCAACCTCGGCAAGCGCGGCTTAACCTGAAGATCGACCCGAGCAGCTGTTATTATTTTGTCACGAGCTCCTCTACCCAGGCTTCAACCAAAAATTGCGGTAAGTGTACCAATCACATTACCGTTCAAAATTTTCATTAAACCCTATTCCAAAAAGCTGACACGTAAAGCCGGCTTCACACGCCCCCTACGTTCCGTATTCGTCTCGTTTTAATATTGGAGTTTGAACCGTTTCAGCATTATTTTTTATGTCTAGATATGTTCGTGACACATCTGGGCTGAAGAAGGCTTATTTTGTCAAACGTGTGAAGGTGCCATAAAAATGTTCTGCTAGTATTAAGAAATGGCTGTTTTATGTAGGTGTACCGTGTTTTGATAATATTAAATGAGTTTGGTGGGTCTATGTTACTAGGTGATATCGGAGAAGTCAAGAGTTTTGTTCCAGAATGTTCTGTGCTTATCTGAGTAAGAAATTGCCAAGACCCTCTAAACTGTCGGTACAATTTTTTTGTCTAAGATGGAATTGTGTCGCGACAAAGATCACAATGCTATTAAGTTTTAGGATCTTGTTATTACAATACGCTTTTGCAATATATTTAGGTATTTCTGTTGTCCGTATGATACAGTAAATTGTGTATCATAATATTAATCACCTAGAATATATGCGATACTAAGTAAAGGGTGCAAACAGTAGCGTTAAACTAAATTAATATTGACCTTGCAAGGAACACTGCTCACAATAATAACCACGAAACTGAGCACTAACTCAAATTGGCTGTAATCATAATTAAAATTAAATAGCCAAAGTCATAATAAATGTCACATACTTGTGTACAATGTATTAATAGAACATGAATCATGATAGTACATCTAGCAAAACATATTCTTATATTTTCCATTCAACTGACCTTTCATACTAAGTCCGTAATTATACCGGTTGTTTTTAATAAAATGGAAGTAATTGTGACGATATTATTAGAACGGTTTCCTAGAACGCGTCGTAATTGGTAGTTCTAAGCCAATTATGACACCCTACTTATCAATAACTACAGCTGTTACCATACTCATGCACACACACGTAAACAAACACTTGCGCTTTAGTTAAATATTCTCTCTCATGTGGTTCATTTAGTTTTTATATATTATTATTTTGTATTTTTTTTTTTCAAAGCAGATGTTTTCGTTTGTTAGCTTTTTTTTTTGTCATAAAACAAATACATCATTTTATTAGGGGAGGACACTGGCTCCTGCAACACAGTTTCAACTATCGCAGGAGTCAGAGAATCCAATAAACCGTGTACAATGTTTTTATGTCAATAAATATATTTTGATTTTTGATTTGATTTTTTGTTAAAGTATATTTTGGCGTCGCCCATCTTGCGCCCATCTTGCCCATCTTGGTTATCGCAACCAAAGTTTGCAAACGTGACCTTATTACTCAGGCTATATTACTGCCCGACCGACTGTCACAGGACTGTATAAAGGATAATAAGACCCTTAACGAAGCTGGAAGGTACTTGATCTCCCCATCATTGCGATCATTTTTTGGTCTAGACCATACCTCTCCTTCTAGTTACGAGTATTGGGGGTCAAAATTCCAACAATTTCACAAGTTTTTTTTTTAGTTAGTTATTTGTTTTTAATGTAATATTTTTACTATAATCATCTCCACGACCTCCGTACTATTCAATCCATCCCTCACCACAATTTTTTGAGTGCGTTACATTGAGTCCTACCGTAAAACGTGATTTATCTACCCCAAAAAAAGTCGTTTCCCAGCAATAATTTTTACGTAAAGTTACATAGTTTGATGTACATAATGCTTGGTGGACGGCTTCGTTAAGGGTCTTGTTACACCCTGTATTTTAACACAGACTGTACACAATACACATGTAGGTAAACAAGTGTACACTATGGTTGCACAAAACTGCTAATCCGGTAACGTCATACGAGCATCCAAAGATTTTTGCAGGTTTTTTCGTCAACCTATCGCAGTATGTTCATAATGGCTGTAATAAAAAAATACCTATTTCTATTGTTTTCGAAATTAAACTAGTTAATTCCACTAGAATAGATTCTTTGTTCGTTATTTTATTTCCAAAAAAAAAATTAATGTTTCGAAAATACCTGATACAAATGAGGAGATCGTAATTATTAACACTTCATAGGACACAAAACGCGACTCAAAAAAAATGCTAATACGTAATTCATAAAAAAAAAACAAAAGGAATTACACATTTTGACACTAAATTATGTAAATGCTGTTAAGATAAACCCTTTCACAAAATATATAGCACTAAAACTAATGTTTAACTGTGGATTATGCTGAATATTCTAGCTCGCGTTCCATTTGCACATGAATATTATAACACTTTCAATGAAAATATTCTGCTTGTGGCAAAATAATGGATTAACTCATTAAATATTAATAATATTACGCGCACCCGATCGCTTCAGTGTTATCTTCCGGTGGAAATCTAACATGAATTCATATACTGGAAAATACAAAAACATAATATTCACGTCTGTATTAGTCTGAAGGTTTAGTCCAAAATGTTGGTACTGTAGAGACGTAGATTATTTTAGAAGTAATGACAATTGACTGCCTCGTTTTGTCCACCAGGAATTTCTCAGTAGCAGCCACGGAGTCTGGATTTGTGCCCGGTTGCTGGCAATAGGTTCGCCTCCTATTTTATTTATTTATTTTTCCTTTCCTTTAATTTAACATCACGCCTGGAAAGGTTAGGTGGAGACCTAACCTTTCCAGGCGTGATGTTAAATTATGTTATGACATTTGAAAACATGATTTAATTTAATAATTATCACAAGCTAGTTCCGTAGCCGAATGGCAAAAAACGGAACCTTTATATGTAGATTCACCATGTCTGTCTGTCTGTCTGTCTATCTGTCCGTGTATGTCACAGCCACTTTATTCCGAAACTATTAGGACTACACAGTTGAAACTTAGTAGGTAGATGTATTCTGCGAACCACTTTACGATTTTCACACAAAAATAAAAAATTAAAGGCTTCCCATACATGGAACTGAAACTAAAAAATGATTTTTCATCAAACCTATACGTGCGGGGTGTATACAGGATGTCCCAAAAGGTTACGTAGCTGGGAAGGGGGGTGATAGGGGTGGTTACAAGGGTCACCAGAAAAAAAAAAATCCCCTCTGGATATTTAAAAAAATAAATGGCATTTTTTTTATAAAACTAAAAACTTTACACCTTGTGGGGCTACAAAATCAGTTGTTCCCTACAATATGATCGCATTAACTCGTCAAAATGTTCTGAACAGCTGATTTTTTTTTCGCGATGTTGGGATTGGTCCCATAGTGAAAGTTGTTCATAATGATGAGTACAATGACCCCTTCAAAGATTTCGTGTATGATTATATACCTTATATTTATGGTCTCATTAAAATAGATGGACAAATTTTAACACAGCGTTCAGTAGGTACATCTAACCAATGATATCCAAGCAAAAAAACGGTGATGATGTTAATTTTATTTTGACCTAAAATAATAAATTGACCACGGCACTCTAGAATAAAACACCCATCAGTTAAAAATAAAATCACTTTGATCACTGTTTTTTTTTGCTTGGATATCTTTAGCTAAACGTACTGAACGCTGTGTTAAAACTTGTCCACCTATTTTAATGGGACCTTATAATATAGATACATAGATAGGTCTTTAAAAACGAGATTGAGGTTCCTAAAACCATTTTTTCTCAAAGTCAATCGTGTGAAGGATAGACACTTCCAAAGTAGTAAAATGTGTCCCCCCCATCTAATTTCTAAAGTAAGAGGAGGAAAATTCTGAAAAAATGTAGGATTGAAGGACGTAAATAAAACTTTCAACCAAATTGGTTTAAAAAAGATTTGATGTTTCATTTTTGAGATATGGGACTTTTTCATCAAACTGCAGCAGTAACTTTGTTTTTCATTAACATACTATGAAAAACAAATTTAGTTTTGCTGTTGAATGTAAAACAATACAACATATGAATGAGCCTTTAAAATACTTTTATTATAATATTTGGTGCTACGGCACCCTGTGTGCGTGTGAGTACGACACGCACTTGTCGGGATTTATATAAATTACACATGCACACGCAATAAGATCAGGGAGTCTAAAATGACCGCATTAACAGAATCACAACAGGATAATAATATGAATTACGTTACAATTCGTAAAATAGTCACAAAGTGACAATTCATAATATTAACTGCGTCTGTGACCATTTTAAGAATGTTAGCGTGATTCATATTATTATCTTATTATGATTCCCAGGTGCCTACAAAATCAATAGCTCATACACATTTCACTTGATTATTATTATTATTATTATTATTAATGGTACATTATTTAAAAAAATAAATTCATTTTCTATTACTTCAATAAACATTACATCAATGAGGTCTCAACCCCTGAACTAGGTCAACCTGTATGACTGGGGTTAAGGTTTTTCCGGTTACATAGATCTGAATGTGGATGCTTAGATAGTGCTTACTGCAATTACTGTAAAAATTTACAAAATTTAAGATCAATTGACAAAAACTAACAGAAAAATAAAAGGAAGATAAGAAAAAAAAATGAGATAGAGGACCACAAATCTACTTTTTGGTACGCTGCACTATCCGCCTGCCAACTAAGACCTGCGTTTATCAAAGTCATTACATTTTTTTGCAATAATCCTGATTATGGTTCACTGCAAACTTTATGCCAGTCGCTGAAAGCTTAATTACCATCGTTACTGCTTTAGCTCAAAGCGGTGTTTCGCTTCTACACCTTCTTACTATATTCACTACAAGTCCAACATCATAAGTTTCGTGACATAAACGCCGCTAAATTCCACTAAACCATGACTGGCTGTCATAAAGAACTGGAAAGGTCTAAAGAACGTTCGGTCAAAGACTTTCTAGTTCAACTGTTAATAATTTAATACAACTAGACCTTTTTATAAAATAATAAAAACTTATTTTTATTGCTTTCGTAAATGCCAAACAAAGTAGTGACGCCTTTTAAAGGTCAAATAAAATAAAGATTCTTTTTGTTCCAGAGCGAAGAATTTCTAATAGTTTTTAAGCTTCTCGTTTTCCTTTAGTAGTCTTATAAATGTCTATGAACTTAAATCGTAAAGGAAAGTACCTCAACCTCTGAAGGACTACCTATTGCTGGTCGAATGGTTGCAATCGCGACTGCTGTTGAAAGTGTAGGGGGGCGGGGGGTTTCCATCAGGAATTTTCCCAGGAGCAGCCGGAATTTGTGCCGGGTTGATGGCAATAGACTCGCTCCATAATACACATACTGGCTAAATGTGGGTGTTTTATAATTGGGTAAAACTCTGCCTAACCCTTCGGGAACTACAGGCGTGACGTTATATTATATAAAGCAAAGGAAACCTCTATAAAGATTTTTCTATGATCCCAGTATTTGCTAGTTACCTTTCTTTGCCATAAGTCGTTAATTAACTGTGACTAGTCTAATTGTACTTTCTAAGTTTATCTTGGACATCACAGACATCGGTGAAGGAAAACATCGTGAGGAAACCTGGATTTGTAAAAGTCTGAAATCGCCAACCCGTCTTGAGCAAGCGTGGTGATCAATGCTCGTGCCTTCTCTGTTGAGAAGAGGCCTTTGCCCAGCAGTGGGACAGTAATAGGCTGGTATTATTATTATTATAGTCTAATTAGTTTGCATCAGTAAGCATACGATTTATAAAACTTCAAATACGTATTCAACCGTATAGGTATGGAACATCTAATGATTATCTCGCAATTACAGTGTTGGTCGTGTGGCAAGTCAAACAACTTTCTGTTTAGCTTTATGGTCTTGTTGTAAATAACAAGAAGAATATGATCATGTAATTCTAAAACACGCTGTATTTTCCGAATTCCAAACATAGCAACCAATATCAGCGGATACCTACTAGCCTTTGATACGAGAGATATTACAGAGCACTTGTAAGTAACAAACAACAGGTAGCAGTACAATTAACACAAACTAGATACATCACGTGCTCCTCAAAGTATGAATATCGTAAGGTTAATTACCGTCTACCTGGATAGTTGCTTGTGTGACTGAAACTATACAGTTAGACGGTAATCGACCCAGATAATCAATCAGCACGCACTACGTTAACTTCGCCCTTCTTTACTGCCTTATTACTAAAATATATTTAGTACAGTCTTTTCACAGCTATATTACCTAAGACAGTTACAGTTCAACAGCAACTTAGTAATCACGTAAATAAAGTTCATTATAATATTGACAGACTTGTCTTAAAGACCAATGTGATGGTAACAGCGATAAAAAGGGCGGGGGAGAATTAGCCAAGAAAGGACTGTGATACTATCTCTATAACAATGACGTCACGACTCAAAGGACCAACTTTATCCAAAGTCAAGGACATGTTTTTGGGGTCGAGGTCTACAAGGTGGAATCAGCGACGCTAAAAGGGTTACCACGTATTCTGAACCCCTCCACAAGTCGACATAAAGGGTGTAACAAGACCCTTAACGAAGCCGAAAGGCACTTATTTTCCCCGTCATTGCGATCATTTTTTTGTTCTAGACCATACCTGGGAACCTTCTAGTTACAGAGATATTGGGAGTCAAAGTTTCAACTTTTTCACGAGGTTTTTTTGAAATACATGTTTTTAATGTAAGATTTTTGGAGAGACACCTGCACGGTCCCAGTATTATTCAATCCATCCATCAGCACAATGTTTTGAGAGCGTTACATTGAGTAGGTACTACCGTAAAACGTGATTTTTCACCTAAAAGAAAAAAATCGTTTTCCAGCAATATTTTTTGCGTAAAGTTACTTAGTTTGATGTACCTAATGCTTGGTTGACGGCTTCGTGAAGGGTCCTGTTACACCCTGTAGAATCGTTTTATAGGTAATTTAAAAAAAAACAGCTGTTCCATAGTTTTTGATCGTGTAGGTATTGCAGTTTTGTTGCTAACAGCTTATTTTAGGGTTCCCAAGGGGTAAAAACGGATGCCTATTACTAAAACTCCACTGTCCGTTTCAATTAGGGATCGCCAAATATAAGTGAAAACGGGCATTAGTCTTAGGGACATAAACCTAGTGAGATTATTTTTAGTTCCCGAACTAGAGGCGTAATAAAGTCTTTGGAGTTAAGGTTGTAAACCAACAGACAATGAGGCGACATATCAAAACACTCACGTTTTGCTCATAAAAAAGAAGGCGTATTTATCGTATTTATTAGGTTCTTTCTAGTTTAATTTTGTTGTGCTGCTTGTCCGTAAGTAAACATATTGACGGATAGTAGTGTTGTAAAAGTACGATGGGTCTTGAGGACCAAAATAAGGAAGGCGGAAAGTCCTCGTCGTGTTAGTAATTCTTTTAGATGAGCTTTGACTAGAACTCTGCCAGTTCACTATCAGTGACTTGATAGATATCTCAAGGTGGTGTTGCACAAAGGGCAGGAACAGTAGGTTGGATATCGTTTGTAAGGATCCAAAATCACACTTTGCTTTCTTTGAACATGCTCGGACTAAATGTCACCAGCACTACATGGCTTTGTACTTCATATGAAGGTTTTCATATACAAGCACATACACTTACTTTCGCAAGTTGAATGCTAATTATATGCAATATGACAAAATAAAATATGCTTTAATAATATGTTGCTAAAGTTAATTTTCAGAAACCTTAAGATCTAAGTAAAAACAAAAAAAGAACGCATAAATCAACCTAAATAGGTTATTCACATTTCATAATAAATTCTTTTGTGTAAAACAGGTAAAGGTTTGTGATAAATTATCCCACACCCTAAATTAATTGAGTAGAAAATGCGCCCAAAAGGCATAAAAAGGCCGGTCAAAACGCCAGGCTCCCATAAGTAAAAGGTTCTAAGCTCATGCATTGTCGCCTGAAATGAGTACGATTTTGCAACTTCTTTTCATAAAATAAGGCAATGAGTTACAGATAAAGAAGAACATAGAGATAGCAGGAGCCAAAATGATTTATACGTATGTGGATAAATTCTGGAAAGAGAAGTGTTGGTCGTCCGGCGGCGAGATGGGCAGACAATGCTGCCATCGCGGGAATACTCTGGATACGGCTGGCCCAAGAACGTGGAGCACAAGCAAAGAGAAACCTATAGGATAGGTAGTAGTCGGGTGAAGTCGGGCTGTGAATATTGATGTTGAATAAATTCTGTACATAAGTATATATGTCTTCTCTGATAAACGAATGTTACAATTCTTTAAAGCTAGGTTAAATTTAATTAGATAGAAACACGTGACGGACAAATTTTAAGTAATTGTTTTTTGTTTTTATACAAAAATAAAACCTTTGGAAATTCAATGTCTCATCTGAGTCACAGGGAATCCTAGTGCGCAGGCTAGTGAAATTCTTCATTTAAGATTTTATTTATTATTTAAGTATATATAATAATACCAGCCTATTACTGTCCCACTGCTGGACAAAGGCCTCTTCTTAACAGAGAAGGCACGAGCATTGATCACCACGCCTGCTCAAGACGGTTTAGCGATTCCAGCCTTTTATAAGTCCAGGTTTCCTCACGATGTTTTCCTTCACCCGATGTCTGTGATGTCCAAGATAAAGTTAGAAAGTACATGTGAATTGAAAAATTCACATTGGTACTTGCCCGGATTTGAACCCACAACCTCATGCATGAGAGGCGAGGCCTTAACCTCAGGGCCATCATGACGATCTTTAATTAAACAACAAAAAACATGTTGAGGCCGAATACTCCTCCTTTTATAGAAGTCGGTTAAAAACTAGGTTGTTTTTAATCTACGTTGTAAAAAGTATTGCAAAAGCATTTTCTCGGAACGACTTTAAAATAAAATAAAAACGTAGTTTTGGAAGCCCTATCAACAGAACGTATTTTAAATTAAACTCTAATGGCTCTTATTTTAGGGACTTAATACAGAAAACACGGCATCAGAAATAAACAAGTGACTGGCGGAAAAAAAGTAAAAAACACAAGCACTGTGTCTTTAAATAACTTGACTTTAAAATGTTTATATGCTAATAGTTCAATTGCCTTCACGGAAAATGTTGATACGGAAGCTTGCAGCGACATATCGAGAACGTCAATGGTGACATGATATAAATGGAACTGACTAGGTAGAATTGTACTCAAAATATGCAGGAAAATACTTTGAAAAATGCCGACCAAAACAAAATGTCACAATATTGTTGCTTATAAGGTTTGGCACAGTGCTATGGGGTTTTTCCTCTTGACATTTTCTCCTGACTGATTCGCCTCTGTTATATGGGCCTTAAACATAACTGCCTCCTGGTAATTACCATGGGCAGGGTAGGGAGGGCCTTCCCATAGCCCTGACCTTCCCAGACCCTCTTCCAATCTTCTTCTTTGTATCAACCAGCTTTTAAATTACGGAATTGCGCTGCATCTTAAACACAAACCTGCAGCAACAATATCATAGAAGAAATACAGAGATAATCCCACAGAAAAATTTAGCTCAGTTCACTGGCAACGACATATCAATATCAAGCTAAACTTAGATAGCAGAGTGCAAGTAAAAAAAGCAGATGTTAAGGCAACTTGCCTCTATAAGAAGTTAAACTTGGTTTTATAAACTTGGATCCTTCAAAGCTTGCAGATGGCTTGTTTCTAATGGAAACTGTCTAAACATTAACACTTCCTTCATCATTATTTTAGTGCCCTTGTCCCATTCTACTTGAAGTCGGTGCAACACATTTTCTTCTTCCATTCTCACCTGTCAGACGTCATGGCAACATTTACATTACAATCCATCCATCTTTTCTTTGGCCTTCCTCTTCGTCAACATTAATATCCATTACTTGCCCACACACGTTTTTTTTTTAAACTAGATTGGGCTGGTTTTTCGTACCTGACTACTCTGAGAAGAAACAGCCGAAACAAACTCAGAGCTTATAGTCTCTTTTAAGGCCGAAACACACCGGATCCGTACACGTAGACGTGCACGTGCACGTGCATGTACCATGACGTTGTAATATATGGAACTTTATAGAGACATGGCACACCGCTTGCGTGACGTACACGTGCGCGTAGACTACATGCGTAACGCTACGCATTGCAGCTGCCATGTGTCAAACTTGCTGCGTACCTACGCAGAGCGGAACAGCAACGTCACATTGATGCGTGCAGTGATGACGTTGTAGTCAATGGCATTCCGTATTGGACGTCACACCGAACAAGTTTGAACACGCACGTATCTTTGCTGCGCGTGACTACGCGCGTGACTTACGCATTCAGTTGTATTTGTTTTCAAGTTTTACCGATAGTAAGTGATGTTTTGTTTCGATTTTAATGATGAATAATGAAATTAAAGTGACAGTAATATTGCTTCTTCTTCATCAGATGAACTAATTGGTCCATTTACCCAATCTTCTTCAGACATCGTGCACAAGAATTGCTGGGTACGCAAAGGACCGGTGCGTTGCGTGCGTACCACGTATGCGTAAACGTAAGCGTACGCATATGCGTAACCCGGTCTGTCAGGGGTTCACGCGCGTCACCACGCGCGTGTACACGTGTACGTCACGCTACGCATCTGGTCTGACCAGGCCTTTCAAGTCCAGACATAATCTTGGTTAACTCACATGAGGACTATGCAGTTTAATGTCTGAGATGGTTTCTTGAAGAAAGAACCACACAGATATTTGAGTGGACCTGTCCAGTCAGTGCAAGCATTTATCAGTGATCATGTTGGTTAGACGTACTGAGCGCTATGTTAAAATTTGTCCTCATATTTTAATGGGACCTTATATATTTTTTTTAGGGTAGGTGACATACGACCACGGCTATACTTCATCTTACATATAAACCGGTCAAAATCATAATCCTCCTTTTTGCTTTGCCGTAGTCGGGTAAAAAATACAGCTTTATGTCAAAACTCTTAACTTTTTATTTTGCTGTTCCTCCATGCGTAATGAATGTCGATTATAATATAACAAAAACATAGTAAGTTAATATTTTGTAGGAACCTAGGAACCTATGGTGCAATTTTGAGAACAGGTTTCGTCAGTTTTGAAGACATGTTTTGGATTTTATCTTTAAGTGACTTTCGCAGCCTGTCTTTAAAAATATTATCTTGATTTGATATAATGAGTTTTGAGTTTGATCAGCGGATTTGTAAATAGTGTATTTGTATATCTGTTGTATCTACCATTGATTAAGAGCCGGAGAAAAATTCCGATGGAATATGATTCAAAATAAGGAGCTGAATGCACCCTGTCAGTTTGTGGCTGGGCTGTCCCTCATACCCTGTATATGTGAGAACAATAAACAAGGACAGGGACGCATAAATTGATAATATTAAATAGTATTGTTGGAGCTGCTGAAGATTGTACAACTATCTTTGCATTGTATAGATTCAATCTCTTTAGTATTATATAAAGCCCATATTGTGTGAGTGCTATGTACTAAAGAGCTATCGTTCACTGGAAACCTACGTCCTTTCTCGACTTGAATGTGCCCTGGCGGTTGAGAGTATGTCATGCTCACTCAATGTCTCGCTGATGGTGGCGCGTGTGTCGGATCATTTAGTTCCCTTCAAAATGGTTGAGTTGAATGGTGCTGATCCATGCGTCATGTTCGTGAACGGGCGCTGTCAGTTGTGACTGGTCATCTCTTAGTTGCCACGGCTTATTTGAATTAATTTTTATTTTTATTTTTTATTGTCTTTTTTGTGTTTACTATGGACACTTTTAACGTGCACATCTTGCTACATCGTTCTCACATAATGTACCATCTCAATATGAATGATGTAACCAAGGTTTTGTAACAATATGCTGATTTAAAAGAGTGTCCATGGAGTTTCTTGCCCGTTCTTCTCCATAGAGATCTACGCTAGGGAATGGGCAACTACAGTACTTTCACAGTTTTTATGCCTTGTGACTGGGACTGTAGCTACATTTCATTGTTATCTTTGTTTCGACAGTTCAAAAGTGCCTGTAACTGGCCTACTTGAAATAAATGCTTTGATTTGATTTGATTTGAATGACCAAATGGGCTACACAATCAAAGTACAGAAGTAGGTACCTGGTATCTAGAAATAGTGAGGTTGTTCAGAAACCTGTTGTAAGGAAATATTCAGAGTAGGCTAGGTATTTGTACTAATCTCTTGAAGTATACCACAAACCACAGTAACTTTACTCCTGCCTGTCTATTAACTACTAGGAACTCGACTATTGTTCATAATAATTCCACTTTGAGAGAGGATTTCATCAAGCTCTTAGTTGTTCACAGTTGATTCATTACTCAATTAAGTTATCTTAATTGAGTTATATATAAATTATCTATTAACTAATTATAATATATAGTTATGTATAAGTTATCTTAATTGAGTTATGTACCTATAAAATTCAAATTTCAAATCGGATCTGTAGTTCTGAAGACCATCTTACTGGCATCTTACATGCAAACTAACAAAAATGTTATCTCGTTAGTAGGTATAGATAAATAAATCAGATAAAAAACCAGCCAGCTATATGACGTGAAAACCAACTTTATCGGGACATCAACAAAAATAAAACTCTAATCACGAGTGCCAATAAAAACATGTCTAAGCAAAGTCTAGCACATTATAACCTACTAATATTCTGACTTTTGACGCACAAGGATGTAACTATTGGGTGTGAATTGCATTTGCATTCTGACTCTACATTTCTAATACCAAACTGTCAGAATAAATAGGAAACAGAAGGTTAGCTCTATACAACGTGGGAAATTGCACGCACACATGGACAGTGGACACGCTTTACGTACAGCGAATGCAAGCACACTCACGATTGTCATTTGTTTGACACAGTCTGAGATCTCTGTACGTACGCGTCTATGTGTACGTGCGAGTGTTTTTGCTCGTTGTAAATGGAGTCGAAAGACCTAGGAGCTGAAGCCCAAAACGGTGGCCTGATCAAATATCACCCCGCGCGCTACCAAGAAGAGCGAGAGACAAGAACTGACGTCGAAACGAAGTCACGATTGCGAGCAGTGACAGAGCGATTAAGAAGAAGAAATGGAGTCGACATTGAAAGCTTCTTTATCTATCTATTTTCTGATAATTCCATACGCAGTCATACCACGGGTTATTATTATTCCAACGGCCGTAAATGGAATAGACAAAACATTTCCGAATCATTTTCAGCCGGTTGTTGAAAGCTGTAATTTGTTGTTGAATTGCGCGCCAAGTGATTTGATTGGCCGTTGTTACTACAATCAACCAATTGGAAAGGCTCGGGCCTACAGAAATTGGGGTTTAAACAGGCACCACGAAGCAAACAAACAATGGAAGCTGCAGAGTTAAGTCCCTATAAGTAAAAATATGGACCTCTCCACAGTATCAGGAAAGAGATACAGGTACTTAAGGTTACTATTTCCTACTATCGTAGCATTTGAATCTAGAAAAAATATTGAAAATACTTTCATGGACACAAACCACACATACAAATCAATATTGTTGAAAGCTATTATTTCCATTGCAAGCCCCTTGAGACTTGAAAGAAAGTTGTTCAGAATTGAATATTAAGTAATTAAATCTGATTCACTACATTAGGCTTAGGAACTCTCTCTTAGTAATATTATCAAGAACTCAGCACCTTTCGAGAAATTTCCAAACAATATTATATTAAATTGCATTACTAACCCAACAATACAACAACGCTGCCTAGCTCTCTAGTTATTCTGTGTGTCAGTAGCTGGTAGCTTAATGCATCAAATTACTAGCAAACATCTAATATGCGAAAGGCACATGTCCCTCCGCCGCCGACGCGGACGATGAAGCGACTACTCCCTCGCTCAAGAAACGTCGAAAAGATTGTAATCGAGATACATGATCTCATCATCTGCCTAGCCATTTCCCAACTATGTTGGGGTCAGCTTCCAATCTATCCGGATGCAGCTGCATACCAGTATTTTACATGGAGCGACTGCCTATCTGATCTCCACAACCCAATTAGTTCTGCATACGATACCTCTTGGTAAGACTGGTTGTCAGACTTTCGGGCCACTGACTACCTGGAACGACTGTCAAAGATCTACAAATGACAGCCGGGACCAACGGCTTAACGTGCTTTCCGAGGCAAGGAAGAAACTCGGTATGTAATGGGTGATCACCCATCCACGGACCAACCTAGTCAAGAGCGACTTAACCTAAAGATCGACCCAAGAGGCTGTTATTATTTAGCCATGAGCTCCTCACCCATACACACCCAGATATACCCGAGATACACCCATGTATTAACAGTTTATACCTTACTGTTTACACAGCATATGCCTCACAAGTTTCGTTTGTCGCAGCGACAAGAGCTGTCAAAGAGAGTAGGTCACTCAGCGACACACTCACGTGGTGGGTAGAACAGTTTATTCTACTTTGTTCACCTGGGTGATATCACCCGGGTGAACAAAGTAGACTTTTTGGTGTCCTCATTTCACCTTGGATGAATTTCAAATTTTCCTATGGCCTTGAGGCCAAAGGTGAGGCCTTGCACTCGCTGAAAGACTTGTGCTTGGTACATTTACACCAACAAGTGACTGAGCGGGAGTAATCGTTTATAGCCCAACGGCTCAGCTATTCGAACTACACACTCGCTACTCGCACCCCAGATTCCAGACTGTGCGTCTATTTGCTTTTCATTTATCATTGACGGTGGGACTGGTCCGTAAGTTCTAGAACCACTGGACGGACTAGTAAGATGAAATCTCTAAATGGTTCATGTAATTAGACCTGGTATGTAGTAACGAAACAAGAACTAAAATGCTTCGCGTAATGAAACGAAACTGTTGTAAATGTGCGCCATTGAAGCACAGTTTATAGGGGTAATAAAAAGCTTATTTGAGACCCTCTCTCTTCTTGTTTTGTATTAGTTCTGCATCTGTTTACTTTTTTCTGAACAAATAAAGAGTCGAGTTGATTTTCTACTTATGTTTTTTGTATTTTCAGTAACGTGAAACATGTTTTAATCTAATCGAATTCAAATAGATTTTTATGTTTGTAGCAAATTCTCGTTTTCATTTCAGAAAAGACATTTAAGAATGGTCATTGACACGATGATTGCGAGTCCACAACTATGCTGGTCTTAGCCCAATGACACCCAGTCAATACTAAGCCTTGTGTAGACAAGGCTTAGTATTGACTGGGTGTCATTGGGCTGTAGCTCAAAGTAATATATAACTGAAATTCAATTCGATTTCACGAAACCTAACTCCGCACAGAATGTGAAAATAGCTTGTAATTGGAAGCACCCTTTGATGTGACTTCAAAAATATTTAGAGAGATACTTCCGATGCAGGCCATTTAGTTCAGAATCGTTTTGTTTTGTTTCACGAATTCTTTGATCTGAAAAAAATAAAGCAAACTCATTATTATCATTAGATACCAAAAACGATGGTTATAAACGATATTTATTCTTCGATTATCAGAAAAAAAAAACGTTTGAATAAAAATAAAAACAGGCCAAAAGCGAGTCGAACTCACAAAGGGTTCCGTAGCACCAAAAAATAAAACAACAATATTTTTAACGCTCATTCCTAGATCAATTTAAAGTCATCAGTATTTTGTCTTCAACCTTTAGTTACATGAATGGAGGGTCACTGATATTTTTTTATTCGTAAGTTCACATCATTTTTGTGTAGCGGTTTATAGAAGACACTTGCGCTCCAAATTTTAACTGTGTGGTGCCAACAGTCTCGGAGTAAAATGGCTGTGAAATACGGATGGACAGATATGTCTGTCCAGACCAACAGCGCGAACCTAGGGTTCCGTCTTTTTCCATTTGGCAAAAGAACCCTAAAAAGGAACATTTAAACCGATTCAAAGTTGACTTAATCGCGCAGGTGCATCTTTTTATGATAGCTGAACGGAACGTTTAGTTTAGATCCAAGGAATTTGATGCATAATTTAAATGTAAAAAAATCTGGTCTCACCCTGATTTTATTGAAATATATATCAAATGATTATGTTAATACGCTCATGATTATTTTTGGGGAAAACTCGATATGACAACAAAATTGTAATTGTATTTTGTAAGTAGCGTTTATTCCCAAATTAATTGGTAATTTGGAAACGTTTTGAAATTGAACATTTAACAGCAATTACGCAATTTGTAATTAATATCATAAGTACGATTCTATTATTAACAATTAGGTCGCATTTAAATTTATATCTTATCTGTAGAAAAAAATTATTTACCTTTTCCTGTCAATCAAAGTAATCGCAAGCTCATCATACCAATTTGGAACCAGTGTTAGAATCAGTTTATATTGAAACGTTTTAAACTGAGTTTTGAAGTATCTGCTCGTAATTTCAAAATAGCAGCTCTTACTGAATGCATTTGAAAGAATTATCATTAACTCTGAAAACACAAATAGACAGTAACAAGCATAAAAGTATAGTGTCAGCGTTAGTGTCAGCGTTAGTGTCAGAGTTAGTGTCAGAGTTAGTGTCAGGGTTAGTGTCAGTGATAGTGTCAGTATTAGTGTCAGTGTTAGTGACAGTGTTAGTGTCAGTGTTAGTGTCAGTGTCAGTATTAGTGTCAGTTTTAGTGCCAGTGTTAGTATCAGTGTTTAATATTAAACATGGTAAATATCCTGTTTTCAGTATTAATGATGATATTATTCAGACCATGTCAGTTTAAAAACTTTTATCATTTAAAATTATATCCGGTACTTATAACAAAAAACTTATTTTGGTCTGTCTGTGTGTTTATTCCGGCTAATCTCCGAAACAACTGAACCGATACTTTTATTTTAGAAAAAGACTTAGGGTAAACTTTTAGCCGCGGCAAATCGTCGCTCAGCGGACAGACCTCCGGCGCGATCTCATGGCGACATGGAGAGAGCGACTGTCGCAACCCCGTGCAGCGCACGCCACAATATTGGCGATAAGTCCCCTCTTTGAGAAGTGGCTAGAGAGGCACCATGGCGCCCTCACCTTCCGCCTGACGCAGGTCCTCACCGGACACGGTTGTTTCGGGAGGTTCCTGCACTGAATCGGGCGGGAGGAAACGCCCGGGTGCTACCATTGTGAGGATCGACCGGAGGACACGGTGGAGCACACGGTGGAGATCTGCCCATCTGGGCAGAGCACCGCCGCGCGCCTTGTCCTCGGCGGCGGCGATCTCTCGCGTCTGGCTTTGGTTTAATCCATGGTCCGGAGCGAGACGGAATGGGACGCCGTCACCTCCTTCTGCGAAGCAGTCCTGTTAACGAAGGAGGTGGCGTTTGTAAGACGGAGAGAACCTCACGTCCCAGCCGCCGCGTGAGACGCACCAGGCGCGTGGACCGTAGGCGTGGGCCTGAGGACAGCGAGCTATGGACTAGCTCACCGTCCGTCCATCTTATGATGACAGGCCGTGTCGAAGGCGCGTTCGTGTTCCACGCGCGCCTCAAAGAGATGTCAGCAAACAGGAAGGGCTCCGAAAGGACCGATGCGAAGGAACATGGATGGGTTTTAGTCAGTAAAAGTCTGACACTCCCTCCTGCTCAGCCCAGAGCGGGAGGAGTTATTTGATGATATCCGATCCGAAAAAAATAAAAAGGGTATTTTTTTTAAATAAAACTAATGATAGTTCAAAAAAACATTGCATATAAGTTAATCGAAAATTCTTTAAGCGAATTTCTAAGAGAAAACTAACCAAAATTAGACGGGCTGTCCGAATAAAAAAGAGCAAGCGATCTAATTTACTTGAACGCGAACAGCTAGCGCTACAAATCTGTGGGAGTAGTTCTTGCACTTAGATTCAGGAAATGATCACGAACTAGAATGCACGGTTTTTTGCACTTAAATAAATGCAACGAGAGTTTTACCTGCGAGTTTGTTTCTAGGAGAACTTTTACTTACATTTTGTTATAAGAATACAAACAAGTAGGAGATTTTCTAGCAAGCTGCATGACTTGAATATTGGAGAATCTTTAGTATTGTAAAGACTGAGCAGGATTTGCAAGATTTTGGGTCCATAACTCAGTTTGACAGCAACAATCTCTTAGGAAAATGTACTGAACTTTAATTATAGATTAGTTTTTTAGCTAAACTGGTGAGATCAATAAAAATATGGTCGTAACGATTAGATTTTGTCCACACATACTTTTGACGACTACACCTCGCAGTTGCACTGGGTTGTAATCAATCAACTCTGCCTACAGCACCTTCAACTTCTGTATCTGGATGGAATTAATGGATGAATGGAATTAAAAAGGTGACTTGGTGAAACTGGTCAAAATCAAAGGATTTATTTCAAGTAGAGACAGTTTGAACAGTCCAAACAAAGATAACACGGAAATGTTGCTACAGTCCCAGTCACAAGACATAAACACTGTGAAAGTACTGTAGTTGTCCATTCCCTAGTGTAGATCTCTGTGGAGAAGAACTGGCAAGAAATTCCATGGACACTCTTTTAAATCAGCATATTGTTACAAAACCTTAGTTACATCATTCATGTTGAGATGGTACACTATGTGAGAACGATGTAGCGAGATGTGTACATTAAAAGTGTCCATAGTAAAAACAAAAAAGAAAATTAAAAAAATAAAAATAATTAATTCAAATTAATGTTCTCACCAAGTCAACTTTTAAATTCCATTGGCATTTGCAGTGGCTGGAATATCCTTGTGTTTTTTTTCCAGTATTCTCACTGGCAAGTAAATCAACCATACACATGAAAAAACATAGATTTCTTACGAGACATTTGATTACTTTTCTGACAGTTGTCGTTTTTTTATGTCGTACTAGCATATGCCTGCGGCGTTCGGTTCTGTCGCACAGGATCGTAGTACCGAGATAAAAAGTATCCTATATGTTAATCCAGGTCATTGTCTGTGGGCTAAATTCCATCCAAATCCCTTCAGTAGTTTTTGCGTGAAAAAGTAATAAATATCCATCTATCCATCATTACAAACTTTCACATTGATAACAATATTAATATATTTTATTATTATTAAATATATTCCATCCGTAGACATCGAATGGAAACTTTTGTGGATTTAATTCGATGTTTTGATTTCATCTTACATTCAGTCATATTTTATTAAAAGTTAATAGCACTCTGGGTTTCCCAATCGCTTGTGGAAGGACGAGGACCTCTCGTGAGACCGTGCGTCAATTGAGCTTTTTTACATGTTTTTATTTGTTTCTTTTTAGTTACTTATGTTCCTTTTGTAATTCTGTTTGTTTAGTTTTTGTCTCTAGTGTTTGAATCCGGCATGAACTTTTATTTCGTTTTAGAAATGTTATAGGCCGTTAAATATTATTTTATTTTGTACTGAATTTCGATTTGTACTTGGATAAATTGGTAAATATCAGCAGGTGGATTGAAGATATCAATTTCATAGTGGATATATTATTTTGTTTTTATTTGCCAAAAAAATTCTTCAATCGAAATGAATGATATTTTTATTTTATATATGGACTGTTATTGAATTTGTACGTTGTTTTCCAATATCAATTGCTTAGAATAGCTTCGCGTAGATGAAAACATCAAAGGCATTTTTAGGGTTCCGTAGCCGAATGGCAAAACACTGAACTCTTTGTAGATTCGTCATGTCTAAAATATAAACAGTAAAATATTAAGGGGGAGTCCCCATTGAATTTTTTTTTTAATATTGTTTACGCTACGGAACCCTGAGTGCATGTGAGTACGACTCGCACTTGGCCGGTTTTTTATATTTTATATCGGAATAACTACTTTACCATTTGTGAAAAATTAAAACTTAAAAAACGAATAAAGATCGATCGAGGTCGATTAAAAAAATAATCGACTATTTGTTATAGGACATAGGGTTGAAAATAAAAATCAACTTTATCCAGAGTAAACTAGGTCATCAGTAATAAAAACATCTAAAAATCCCACTTCCATCACCGTATAAACTTTTCACAGTATTCTGCATAACATAAAGTTTATTATCCCCTGCAGATATGCAGAAAACTCTATTAAAATAGAGGAACATTGTTAGTAACAGCAGAGGATTATCTAAAGCGATAGTAGCCCGTATGTACACTAACGAAGATGCACATTATACCAAGCTTAGCCATAAAACAGATGTTCACAAAGATCTTAATAACCCCTCCCTGGAATTATGAGTACAATGTATGCGCTGAAATTCATTTAGCAGAATCTAAAATGCAAGGAATGCATTCACGTAATTACCCCTGTAACTACGTTACGTTATCTTGCTAACTAAGTTGTATTTGGACTCCCGATTTACTAGAGATAGTCTAAAACGTGAAGACTCTGATAGGTAAGATTGAAAGCAAAGATATGCGCAGGTTTTATTTAATTAAAATAAGTACAGAACTAGTTCAGGTGGCCTACCATGACGTGTTAGAGCAGGAGTAATTCCTGTGTGGGAAAGAGATGGCGCTAGACGACCTGTATAGCTCAGTCTCTTTTCCGCGTTAGAATTACATCTGCTTTTCGACGTCATAGTAACCCCCCTAGTCAAAGAAGCATACTTGAACGGAGAACGCACAAAACCTCGAAGAATGACAGTATAGAAATGAGGCCTATTTCTTCCCTACACTGAGCTAAATCCGGGATTGAAATGATGATAATAAACCACTGGAAAACATAAATTGAGTTTTTTTTTTTCCAGTTTCCATTTTTAAGTACTAAAAATAGGGACTGGCCATAATAAAAACCGAAGATGAAAAAAAAAACTGCAATGTATTGTAGATTGCAGTTGTTTTTTTATCTTCGACCTTTTTTAATGGCCATAAATGTCAGAGTAGAACCCTTTGCGATAATGCCTCCTAGCGGAGTAAAACATGTTTCTCACTATAAATAGCTGAGCTAGGTTTTAGTGTACATTTTTTATGCTCTATCAGCAACGTTGCCAACATGTTCTGTGTATAAAAGTAAAGCACTTTAATTTCCTTTGTGTAATTTACTATTTAAGGGAAGCTTATCTAGCGGGAACGGATAGTGCTGTCTGCTTTCTCATTTTCCTGTGACGGGACCAGAGCGTGTAGTTAATCCGGTGGACAATAGGCTGTGTGATGGGAAACCCGGGTTTTAGCTTGTGCATAAGTTTGTAGGTACTGATAATTTGACGTAGGTGTTCATTCGCACGATGTAAAACTCGCTGTAGTCTAATTAGTTTCGATGGGGTTTCAAAGCTCACAACATACATCTGAAAATGATATATTTTAATTGTTTTCCGTTTTCCATTTTCAAAATATTTTCGTTTGTTACAGAAGTGTTTCTGTTTGTAAAGGTATGGTTCCACTACCATAGAGCAACAGATTGGATTCCAACAGAAGTAAAATAGTCCCGTAGTTTCTCCAGCCTTACTAAATCAGAACTTGCATTTCTATCTATTTATTATTGAGGTGAGAGCGAGAGAACCTCACGGCCCAGTCGCCGCGGGAGACGCACCGAGCGTCGGGGGCCACGTGGTGGCCCCCGGCCATCGTAGGCGCGGGACGCTGTAGACGGCGACGTATGGGCTAGCTTGCCGTCCGTCCGTCTTACGACGACAGGTCGTGTCAACGGCGTGAGAGATGTCAGCAAACAGGAAGGGGTCCGAAAGGACCGATGCCTGCCAGGGTTGCGGGACTGTTCGAAAGAGATACCGCGGCACTGGAACACAAAGGGCGATGAAGGAACATGGATGGGTTTTAGTCAGTAAAAGTCTGGCACTCCCTCCTGCTCCGCCCAGAGCGGGAGGAGTCATTTGATGATTTACCATCCAATTTTGTGTAATTTTTTAAGTTTAGTAAAGCATTCATTTGTGTATTTTTAAGAAATTTATTTTGAGGCGACTGCTAAGCGAGAGGTCCTGGGTTAGATTCCCGGGTCTGGGAATTTCTCAGTAGAAGCCGCGGGTCTGGATCTGAGACTGGTTGATGGCGATAGCCTCACCCTCTATTACATTTTTTACATACTGGCGAAATATGGGTGTACTATTAGGTACACTTCTAGCCTAACCCTTCGGGTAAAATAGGCGTGATGTTCATTTTTAGGCAAGCTCACCTTAATTTTATGAACACTAATTAAGAATCCAGCAATCTCTTGCGAGTCGTTTCTTAGACGATTAAGCCATATTTTATAAGCAGATTAATGATGATCAAGCTTTATTTCGTGTTTCTTTTCTTTAACGTTTTTAGTACAATGTTCCCCCATTATGTTTAATGGGTCATATTAAGAGAGTTTTTCTTCTGTTGTTCGGTTGAACATTAAGCTATAAAAAGCTTTGTAAATGGCCATAAAGACGAACGCAACAAAGATCTTCTTTCAATTAGTGAGTTTAAGGGCAAGTTGATTTCCATTTTCTGAAGATTTTTGTGGTTATTTTTTAAATAATGTACCTACCTCAATCGTCTCCTTTTCATTCAGTTACAATAGTTTATTTTGTATAAAAGCCTTTCACTGTGTGAAGTACATGAAAAAAAAACATTTTTTTATAATTCAAATGTTTTTTTTATTTATTTTGGTTTGGAATGGGAATGTCAACACATTTTTACTTACACTGGATATTTTAATTAATCCTTTATTGAAATCATTGGAAAACTGCTCCTATAGACAAGGAGCGGTTTTTAAATTGAGCTGCTGTTCGCAGAAGTGACTTTCACATAGTATTGGGTACCAAACAAACGGCTCTGTTGTGGTCTGACATAAATGCTTGGAACAACATAATATGTACCTACCTGCGTTATATCATGCAATGCACAATGCGCAGTGATCCAAGAACCTTTTGGCGCTTGGGTGAATATTGATAATAGGACGTTGTTGGTACAAAAAAGTTAAAATGTATTGTTCATGAAAATGTATTGTAACATATTTGTTTACCTATATTTACTGATGCCTCGTTGGTCTAGTGGTCGCAAGCACGGATGCTAAGCTTGGGGTCCTTGGTTAAATTCTGGTATACAAAGTTTTATTAGTTTTAACTAACACAAACTCAGTAGCACTCACGGAGTCTGAATTTGTGCCCGGTTGATGGCATTAGGCTCGCTCCCTATTACATGGGACTTAAAAGTAACTAGCAAAATGTGGATGCATTATTAGACAAACCCGTGCCCAACCCATAAGGGATAACAGGCATGACGTTAAGTTATGAAATTAAATTGAAAAAAAAAAGATGGCGTCATACCGATTTCCAACACGCGCATGAATATGCCTACTTCGATTATTATATGTTCAAATATAATAATCGAAGCAGGCATTTGTGGATGATATATTTAGTCATAAATAATTTTGACTGGCACGGCAAATATCAATAAATTGAACCAGGGAGAATTTGCAATTCAATTAATTTTACTAGAACCCTCAAGCGGCATTCCAATTACTATTTATTGATTGGCATAGGTAACTGATGTGAATTGAATTTATATAAACACACATGACTACTCGAGGTCCTGGGATCGACTCCCAAGTCGTGCAAAGTGTTATTGGATTTTTCAATAACGACTTTTTCAATACACTTTCTCGAAAACTGGTTCTAATCGCATTACGATTAGGTTCAACATGCAATGTATTTCACACGCGTGCGATTTTTAGTATTTTTCCGCACACGTGCGGAAATAAAAATGTCCACAGATAAGTAAGGGTTCAATAACTATATCTATAGTCGGCGGTGATTGTTTTTTTTTTAATCCCGGCAAAGAGTAGTCTTTACGGTGTAATAGTGCGTCTTTACGGATTAAATATTTTTCGAGTATTTAAATTGTGTTTATAAATAGAATATCATAGCTAAACATAATTATTTAAAACAAATATTTATTTTTATGAACAAATTAACATCATATTGTGTTCTAAATTAAAAAAATATATATTTAAATTTTCTTTTTTTTTCATAGTAGGCTGTATACGGCATCATACCTTTGCATCTTCTTCAACCTGGCGAAAGTAAAGCGCGGCAAAAAAGCAATTTAAATCATAGTTTCATATTAATTCCTGACAAAAATACTTTCCGTTCTAATATTTTATTTCTTCGAAAGTGTATTGAAAAACGTCGTTTGATACGCGTGGGGATTTGTTATTGCAGTTCTCGGCTCCATAACACCCTCGCTTGCAGCTCGGGTGTTAATTCCGCGCTCGAATGCAATAACAAAGTTTCCCCACTTATATCAAAATGTACTATTTCGATATCCGGGCACCCAAGATTTCCCCCAATTATTTTGCAAAATGCGGGTGTACACCTGTGATCAACCTTTCGGGGATAATAGGCGAGATGCTTTTATATACAGGGTGTAACAAGACCCTTCACCAAGCCGTCAACCAAGCATTTTGTACATCAAACTAAGTAACTTTACGCAAAAATTATTGCTGGGAATAACTATTTTTTTTGTGTGATGAAAAATCAGGTTTTACGGTAGGACTCAATGTAACGCACTCAAAACATTGTGTTGATGGATGCATTAAATAGTACGGGGGTCATTGAGATGTTTAAAGTAAACATCTTGCAATAAAAACATATAATTAAGAAAAATCTTGTGAAAAAGTTGGAACTTTGACTCCCAATATCTCCTTAACTAGAAGGTTCCCAGGTATGGTCTAGAACAAAAAAATGATCGCAATGATGGAGAGAACAAGCGACTTTCGGCTTCGTTAAGGGTCTTGTTACACCCTTTATGTAAATACAAAATTTGTGGGATGTAGGTTTTCGGGACTCCTGAGTCTCACTTTCTGAGGAATTATTCATCTAGTACGCGTAGTGTAAAAAACAATCATTCATAATATAGGCCTTGACAGCTTGCAGTAAATGACTGATGGATTAAAACTCTATATTTGAAAGCTTCACACAGCACTTTTGCTAGCGCAGCAATTTTCGTTATGCGTTGTATGTTTTTTTTTTTTTTTGTCATTTTGTATGATGCACGTCAGGTCCCTGTGACAAATAAATATTTTTAATTTCTTTTCTGTCTTCTTTCTTTTGCTGTTAGAATATGGCAATGTTAAATATCACCAACATTTGTGTTAACTTCTAAGGTCATTATCATCAAACTCAAACTCAAAGCATTTATTTCAATTAGACCATTACAGGCACTTTTGAAAGTCAAACAAAAAAAAAAAAAAGCTAAGCTACAGTCACAGTCACAAGGCATAATAACTTGAGAAAGTACTGTAGTTGCACATTCCAAAGCGTAGATCTCTATGGAGAAGAATGTGCAAGAAACTCCATGGACACTCTTTTTAATCAAAATATTGTTACAAAATCTTGGTTACATCATTCACGTTGAGATTATACATATATGTGAGAACGATGTAGAAAGACGTGCACATTAAGAGCGCCCAGAGTAAAAGATTAAAATAATCAACACTTTCAAAATAAAGTAATTAAAATAAACCGTGGCAGCTAAGAGATGACCACTCCCAACTGACAGCGCCCGTTCACGAACATGACGCATGGCTCGGCGCCATTCAACTCAACCATATTGAAGGGAACCAAATGACCCGACACACGCGCCACCATCAGCGAGAAATTTGAGTGAGCATGACATTCTCCCAGACATTCTCTCAGCCACCAGGCTACATTCAAGTCAATGAAAGATAAATAAATGTAAATGGTTGCTTTACAGTACATAGTACTCACACATGTGCTATGCAATTATATAATATTATTAAGAGATGGAATCTATACAAAGCAAGGATATTATTACAATCTTCTGCAGCTTCCACAATAACTTAACATGGTAATCAATTAGTTTGCTCCTATGGTTGTGGAGCAGGACCAGCATTGAGCCAAGCATTTTTATCATCAATATTGTCCCCCAACTTATAATATGCTTGCCTACATAGTGTGCGTTTTATACAAGATTTAAATTTCGTCTCATTCAGTTGTAGAATGTGAGGAGGTATTTTATTGTAGCATTTTAAACAGTACCCCATGAAAGATGAGTCTACTTTAGCTAGCCTGAAACCTGGCTGAACTAGTTGGTCCCTATTTCTAGTATTATAGTGGTGTCTGTCACCTCTCTTACTAAATAAATGCAGATTTTTCCTAACGTACATGATGTTTTCATAGATGTATTGACAAGGTACTGTCATGATGTTAATTTCTTTAAACAGTTCTCTCAGAGAATCGCGCCTACGTAGATCATATATGGCTCTGATGGCTCTTTTCTGCAGAATAAATATAGACTCAATGTCTGCAGCCCGTCCCCATAGTAAAATACCGTATGACATAATACTATGAAAATAACTAAAATAGACTAGCCTCGCGGTATCTACATCAGTAAACTGACGGATTTTTCTAACAGCATATGCTGCTGAACTCAGCCGTCCTGCAAGAGATGTTAAATGAGGACCCCATTGTAGCCTTGTGTCGAGCGTAATTCCCAAGAAAACAGTTTTATCGACAAATTCTAGTTTCTCTTGATTCAATATTATGTTACAATCACTACTTTTGACATTTGGCAGAGAAAATTTTATGCACTTAGTTTTTTTCCCATTTAGTACTAAGTTATTAGCGGTAAACCAATTATGGACCTGCAGTAGGGCGTCAAGATTAGTGGCACGTCTGTTTATCCTAAATATTAAAGAAGTATCGTCAGCAAACAATACCATTTGCGGTTGGTTGTTAAATAAGTGGGGTAGGTCATTAATGTAAACTAAAAAGAGAAAAGGACCCAATATCGAACCTTGTGGTACGCCCATTCTTACTTTTAAACCCATTGAATTCACACCATTTACCTGTACCTGCTGCTGTCTATCATTCAAATACGATTTTACTAAACTGAGCGCAAGTTTACCTAAACCGTAATGCTCAAGTTTTAATAGCAGGGTTTCGTGATTTACGCAATCAAATGCCTTCGAAAGGTCACAGAAGATTCCTATGGCATCTTGTGCCTCTTCCCACGCAGTAAATATGTGTTTTAATAAAGAAACACCGGCGTCAGTTGTACAACGTCCCTTGGTGAAACCATACTGTTGCTCGTGTAAGATTTTATTGGCGTTAAAATGGTTTAGCATTTGATTGAGCATTATCTTTTCAAACACCTTGCTGAAAACCAGCAACACAGATACGGGCCTATAGTTATTGGTGTCTTTACTATCCCCGGATTTAAAAAGCGGTATTACCTTACTGTATTTCATTAGATCCGGGAAGACCCCTTGATCCACGCACAAATTAAATATTGAGGCTAAATACGGTGCTATAGTCTCAATAATTGAGGTACAAGCTTTGATAGACATACCCCATAGATCTTCGGTTAATTTGATCTTGATTTGCTTAAAAGCTTTTATGACTGCTATGGGGTTTATATGCTGAAATTTAAATTCATTCGGACAGGCTGAAACGTTCGCTTTCAATAAATCAACAGAAAGCAAGGGTGAGGAATTTAAGGTTTCTGTAGTTTTAAGTGGGATACTGGTAAAGAAATTTACAAATTCTTGAGCAATTTCATTGTTAGAACTCACGAGGCCACTGGAGGTGTTTAGTGTGAAGTCATTACTTCGTTTTTTATTTCTATTTGTTTCACTGTTGATAATTTTCCAAACCGTCTTTATTTTATTATCGGCTGATTTAATCTTGTTGCTAATGAACAGCGATTTGGCTACCTTGCAAGCATTTTTAAAAAAAATCGAGTAAGTAGCAACATATTTATTAAAAGTTTCTGTGTTGATGTAAGGCTTAAGGCCGTACAGCTCAAACAATCGTTCCCTACTTTTCCTAATACCCTGTGTTGCCCAGTCACTGAAAATAAACTTTGGGCCAATAGTTTTAGTTTTCTGTTTTAAAGTATTATTGAATTCGGTGTGCACTACCGAAAAAAATTCTTCATACAATTCATTTACATTATTTAAAATATGGCCCGGTATACATAACTTACTAATTAAATTATTATTAAATTTATCCAAATTGCTGGGTGTTATTTGTCTAGTTTGTATCTGAATTCTTTGTAATTGTATATTGGACGTGAAAGCAACGGTCTGACCGCTGTGATCTGAAGGAAGGTAATTTACGATGGATTTATCTAAGGATTCATCCTCATAGGAAACCTTATGTCAATGCTGACCATAGGCCTCCTCTTCTTAACTTATTACGTATTTTTAAATAAATAAGTGAAAACCAGAATATTGTTAGAAATTCTAGCTAAGTGTCAGTTTACAAGATTGTCAAACATACGCCCAGAAAGTTATAGTGCCCCGGTGAGACACAACGTTGTGGCAGACGGATGTATTAAAATTATAGAAGTTCGCTGTTGTAACTCTGGAAAGCCACTTTAGGTTCCTATTAGAAGTTACTGAATACATCTGCAAATAGAACATAATACACACACATTTACCTACCTTTTACTGAAGCACAAATTGGTCCTTCGAGCCGGATTCGAACAAATTGGTACAAAAAGTAATGGTGATGACATTTTGAGTAAAATATATCGATAACGTTACTCATCATGACACTGTACTTTGTACTCTATAATATTTATTATTGCGTATAAAATAGAACAAGGAAATTCCACTATGAGATTTCTTTTAATTCATTTACGCAAATTGGTTACAAAATATTCCACTGGCATCATTTACACCGATGCGTAACAAATATACTTTATTATGGCGTCGTAAAGTAAGGCTAGGCTTTTACTTACATAAGAACCGTTATAATGGCCTTTCAATATTGTTGTTATTATTTGATTGCAGCTAGTTACGAAAATGCTAATGAATGCCTTTAATTTTGAGGACAGTGAAGACACAGTACGTAACAGTAGCACATAGCAAGATACTTTAATGGCAATCAAGAGGTAGAAAAAAAAAGAATATTCAGTTTCGTTGTATTAAATAAATATTAATATAGAACGCAGTTTGTAACTAAATATTTTTGTGTTTTAATAGAACAAAGAAAACCCGCGTGGGACTTTAAAAAATGTTCATAACGCGTCCGCTAGTATAATGAAACCGGACTTCCATGAATTTCCATATTTTATTTACAGAGGTGCAATATGAGAGCTCTTGGAATAAAAAGAAAGCGTGAAAAATACAGGTCACGGTAGTTAAAAGTACCTAGACCCATCCTTTGTGGAAGACATTTTTATTTAAAAGACGCTGTAAGCATGTTTAAAACGCATGCATAGTGCAACATTGCAGAAAAACTTTCGGATTTATTAATTGAAAGGATTGAAAACATATAACTTTTAATTCGTCAGTGCACCATAATTTGTCTTTTTTTTTTTAATACCGCTGTCATCAAGAGGAGTTCGTGGCAAAATAATAACAGCCGCTCAGGTCGATCTTTAGCCGCGCTTACCTAGGTTGGTCTGTGGATGGGTGACCGCCCATTACATAGAGTTACAGAGTTTCCTCCGTGCCTCGGAAAGCACGTTAAGTCGTTAGTCCAGGCCGTCAATTGTAGATCTTAGGCAGTCGTTACAGGTAGTGGCTCAAAAAGTATGACAACCAGTCTTACCAAGGGGTATCGTATTACCCAGTACTAACTGGGTTGTGGAGGTCAGATAGGCAGTCGCTCATGTAAAATACTGGTATTCAGCTGTATCCAGTTAGACTGGAAGCCGACCCCAACATAGTTCGGAAAAGGCTAGGCAGATGATGACCTCTGTCATCAAGAATCCTGCTGTACAGCAGGATTCTAACCAACATTCCAAAACAAAACAGTACATGTTGATCGTTATTAAATTCCAAATATATTCCACTGAGAACTCCAACAAAATCTCACCAAAGTATTACACGGCTTCCATTAAAAGCTCAATCAACGCCATCAACATATTATTAATATTTCATGTCCAAGTTAGATGAAATATTTTACGCTCAATTTTTAATACCTCATGAATAAATATTATACTTCATTCTTATTGTTCGACGTGAATTGTACGATTTAACATTCATGAATATTAAAAGGAGCTGCTATTTTTAATACCATTTTTTTTATTTAAATATAGGGCGGTAAAACTGGATTTTTTAATCGATTGTCGGTGTAAATGAGGTCTAAAGGACCGGTTGTACACCGGTTGCTGAACGGCGGTGACCAGGAGAATGGCAAGGCCTATTCTCTATAGTCTACAGGTCGATAGTTTGTTTAGCAAAGCCTTTGCCGGCGCACGCGACGTTCACACCGAAACTGAACCGTTTTAAACGTACGAATTTCAAAGTATTTTTAATAATTTTGTGAATTGAATTTTTTGTGGAGTGTCCTTTTTTACGAAGTAAGTTTTTCCTTGTTAATTATTACTGTAATAACTTTTTTTTTATCTGTATGACCGAAAATATATTGAGTGCTTAGGTAAATTCAATTAAACTTTTGTCTCTGTTATCTTTTTATTAGAGACCGGTGTGCATCGCTTTTTAAGTTTTTCGTAATTAAAAATACGGGTTCCCAGTATTCCACAGCCCCATTATGATGATAATGTTTCATGGAATTATTTATTATATCAAACAGTATTGTGTAAAACTCTTTTAATTAGCACACCATGTAGGTAAATTGAATGTGAAAATAACTTAAAATGCTTAAAGCAATTAACACAACAGCAGCCTTTAATAAAATCCAGATAAAATCTAAACTACAAAGGTTTCAAGGAAAAACTAAAGTACATTAAAACAATGATAATAATTAAGTAATTCAATTATTTATTTCCACTTGTTGGTCACTTCAACCATTACTACGGCGAGATGTAAAGCTAGAACAATAGACTTGATTTCGTATTCTTTAAGACGAATGATCACAATCCGATGGACGCATGTAGCATTACTGATGGGGTTTTCTTTGTTCATTCATTATTACCTAGCCTTACCTACTTACAAATAACTATGTTTACCTATGTTTGCCAATGGGATTATTATTGTAAAATCAATTGAATGAACGGTTTAAATATTAAATTGACATAAGTACTAGGCCAATTCTTCGTTTTTCATATAGCAACTTTATATAATTGTATGAGTTAATGCCAGTTGTATTAATTATAGTTGGCAGTCACCTTTCTGCACAAATTATGTTCCCTGATTTGCCTGAACAGGTAAAAAAATAATCTGCAGTTTACGCAAGGACTACGTAAATATTAAAACTGCTGTTAACATTAAAACTGGCTAAAACTGGTGGAAAATATTAGAGCCAGTCGGTTACTACTTGCTTTTCGATGGTTAAAAATTTATATTATTCCAGTATTTAATATTATGAATATGTCTTCTTTATCAATGTTTTTAATGGTCTAACTCGCATTCATTTCTTCCAAAAAAAAAAAAAATACTACGAGGAATAAGACTGTAAGCTATGCCAACCTACATGATGCAAGTTTTTAATTGAATACTTATAAAGTTATTACATGTTGTCACATTCTAAAAACAACATGTATTGTGTAACATCATAATGATAACAAACAATTGGTTTAGCATTGTTTCCACAATATTTTAAACGTTAAAAGAAGCATGTTAAGTACAATGTTAAACCGGTTTCACATTGATGCAATAATAGAACGAAAATTTCGCATCCAAACAAGCGATTACATTAATTATCATTAAGTTTGATGTCACGCAACTGACGCAACGGTCATGTTAAGGTGCAACCAGACTGCGGACGTCCATCTATGACATCCACTGTTCAGGACTATTCAGTAAGGTGCATGGCAGTCGAATAAGCGATATACGACGGCAGTTTTTATTCTACGATGGTGTAGAGTTCACTAGTTATGATCGTCTATATATCGGTCTATGGTTGAACGTTTAATTGATGGTATGAAAAAAATATGGGTAGACATCGATCCACCGTAGAAGTTGCACCTTTTAACCACACCAATGTGGTTGTAGGTTTATCTTATATGAATTAAGTGCTATCCCGATTTACCTTGATTGATTTGTGATAACCCACAATATTCTCAAAATATTTATGACAAAAAAGGCTGTTAATTAGTAGTACTTTTGTATAATATAATACTACACTTTATGTTACAGGTAGGTAATAAATATAGTAGCTAATTGCAATTTAATTTCCTGACCTTAGTTTTAATGGTGATCGTTTATTATTTTATTTTAATAGTTTAACCAGGAAAACTATTTTGCGAAATACGAAATGGCCACAAATTATAGCTTTTATTAGTAACCAAAACTCGAAACATCTATTAGGTATTACCATCGTAAGTAAACAATCCATTTACATCAAGTCTACGAATTCTAGTTACGGTGTTACCACAAAACTAATTACTAATCGTTCCACAAATGGGTGCATGCCTGTCCGTCGCGCCTGACGTAAAATGTTTTAATTAAAATGGCAACACATAATCTGGACATTCCTTGTGTTTAGCTAGATCGTATTCTGTGATAGCATTGTGTTTTCAATTTTAAATTCTCGCAGTTGTTATTTGTAAGAGTTTTGAACGCTGAACATGCGTGCTGGGTATGATTCCAAGGTTGGGTGAATTGTTTTTCGGTTTTTCCATCTACAATTAGCCCCGGAGTTTCGATATGCGTCCGATTGATAGCAATAGGCACGGACCCGATTAAATAGGACTTAAACTTACTTATGGGTTTAAAGATAACTTAGATAGCAGTCGCTCCATGTAAAATACTGGTATTCAGCTGCATCCGGTTAGACTGGAAGCTGACCCCAACATTGTTGGGAAAAGCCTAAGGAGATGAAGATGATGGGTTTAAAGATAACTTGCGTATTGTGACCTCTGCCTAACGTTGGCGAGAATTTTTGTTATGATTGTATCAAATAAACACTGGAATTTTGAAAAATAAACCATTTCCAGAATTTCAAGACCTCAAGTCAGATTCTGTTTTTGATTAAGTTTATATTGAGTAGATCAAACGTTTTAGTATTGAATTGTATTGTGAAGACTTTTACTCATAAAGTGAGGTCAATGAACGGCGACGCCATTCTATATGGAATAGTTGAGAACTTACCAGTTCTTCAGTGAACAAATTGCATTCAAAATCAAGTTTTACTTTTTTCCTCTTATTGGAATAAAACTTGTTTTTTGTTGATCCCATTTCGACTCTCATATGCTAAAATATATTTATAAATTGACCTTGATTGCAAATTGGCCTCAGTGTGTTTTGCAAAGCCACGTCAAAGTTGAAGTTCGGTTAGCGATAAAAGTGGAAAAACACTAGAGTTTTTTAATACCATGTTGAGCCACGATATTGAACAAATAATTGGAACAGCTGTTGAATTCATAAACTCATAGCTTTTGCTTAAAATACCTTACAAGTATGGTGTATCGAATATTTTTTGCGTCTATTTAAATAATATACAAATTATACAACGCTGTTAGTTCTACGTCTGTTGCTGGCCATACTAGAATGATATACTGACGTAAGATGAACTGACGTCAATTATTATTGATGAAATGGACTCAGGTCACATACAGACCTTCAAAGCTGATGAAGAGACAGATAATCTCGTAACTTTCCTACCGACCTAAATTACGCACAATTTTTTTAACCAGTGAGTTATCACAACAGCAATCGAGAACCGGAGCTCCGTTATGATGTAACTACGGCCGCAGTCGCAGTTGTAACACAGTTGTTGTTCTACAAAACGTCAGGTCAAGTTCATTGTTGTAACGCACTGACGCGAGCGCAAAAGTTCAGTTACGAGATAGTAAAATTATATTTATGCTATGCAAAATATTTTGAAAGAAAATGTTGGTTGTTTACAGCGGGTTTTTGTGCTGGAAATGAAGGATAAACTAATTTGGATCGTATAAAACTTTAGGCTGTAGACTATCTAAGTGGATTTTTCAAACTTTGAAGCTTTATGATTGATGCTTTATGGTAGGTTCTTTTGTTTGCTAGGTATTGAACAATAAACAAAAAAATCAAAAGAGTTTGAAAGATCTAGGTTATAGTTGGTATAATTACTGGCTATAACGTTATTTAAACACAAATTATCGCTGAAAAGGATGTTTCTTATTTGCTAAAAACCGAAAAAACCCTACTAATTTCCACGCTCTTTCATGCTAAAAAAACATGTATCACGAACTGGAAAATAGGAAAGTTACACAAAAAAAAACACCTCGCACAGCTCTTCAAAGCGAAACACGGTACCTAATTGGTAAACCCAATTCAATCACTACGGATAGCGCATATAGGTACCGATCGAATCTAGAATAGAACTATTTTTAACGTCAGCGTGTTTTGCAGGAATATTTTTATTAAAACATCGACAAAAACGGAGCCATTTTTTTTTTACTTTTTAGTTTTGAAAGTAAACTCTTTTATTTTCTAATTTGCATTTTTTTAACTGGCTACCATTACATTTTTGATCACTTATTTTTCACAAGGTTTTCTCCTAGAAAGTTGGAAAGGTTTTCTGAGAGTACAATATTATTTGATTATGGTTTCAGCTGTCATCATCTGCCTAGACTTTTCTAACCGCTTCTAATCTAACCGGATGCAGCTGAATACCAGTATTTTATATGGACCGACTGCCTATCTGACAGCCCAGTTAGTACTGGGTAATACGATACCCCTTGGTAAGACTGGTTCTCAGACTTTTTGGGCCACTGACTACCTGTAACGACCGTCAAAGATCTACAGATGACAGCCGAGACCAACGGGTTAACGTGCTTTCCGAGGCACGGAGGAAACTCAGTATGTAATGGGTGGTCACTCACACACAGACCAACATAGGCAAGCACGGCTTAACCTAAAGATCGGCCCGACTGGCTGTTACTATTTTGCCACGAGCAGTACGAATCAATAACCGAAACCACATCGAAACTTGGCAATAACTAGAACTCTTCATAAACAACTTCACTCTTCATTAATCTCCCTTTCCCATTCAACATTCAACGAAGTTACTACTTTATCCCTAATTAGTTGACTTAGAAATTAATTTAAGATTATCATCCAATATCTGATGTCATTATAACCATCAAGAGGATTGGCAGTCAGTTATGCCCTAATTAATACACCTAATACAGTAATTAATAATACATCAATCTAGCGTTCTGGTTATTAATAAAGTAATATTACATAATGTTATCAATATCAGATCAAGGATCTATGATAGGAACCACACGAATCTGAATACTATAACCACCAATATGTAACAACAATGTATCAACAAAATTCCAAATTTATCTGAGAGAGAGATTAATGTTTAGAAGGCGCGAATAAGCAGCCTTTTTTTTTTTCGGATGGGAAACCCTTCCTGCTCTGGGCTGAGCAGGAGGGAGTGTCGTACTTTTACTGACTAAAACCCATCCATGTTCTTTCCTTTGCCCTTTGTGTTCCAGAGCTGCGGTATCTCTTTCGAACAGTCCCGCAACCCTGGCAGGCGAATAAGCAGCCTAATTTCGTCACACATCTAATAAAGTACTCGTAATGGCAGTGAATTTAATTTTGACAGTTCTACAATATTTACTAAATCGGGAAAAGTTTTTAAAACACTTCAATGAAGCAATGAATTTCTTTCCAATAGTTCGATTGTTATTATAAATACAGATGCCAGCAGATCAAGCTACTTCAATCTGTCAAAATTTAATAGATTATCAACTTTATTGCTAAAGGTTGATTAGGAAAATTTGACAGTTTCAGGAATTACTGAATTTTTAGGTACAGAACTGGGGTGCAGTTCTTGTTATTAAACAGTAAGGTCTGTTTTGGATTTCAATTCCGGAATGTCCTTATTAATTTAAACTAGTTACGATTACTTACTCTTTAACCTGTAAGTATTGCATAGATTGTAACTGTGATCATTACGGTTTATCTGTTTTCATAGATTACGATGACGCAATCATTAATCTTTGAATCAAAGTGAACGGTAAAATCTACAGTTAGCTTTTTATAATAGCCACATAGCATAATAAACAAATTTTTGTTTTGTAATTTTACTCCGAAACTCATCAGCGATATTAATAACGAAAGTATTAAAGACTCAGGGTGATTAGTACATCGGTGTATTCTTCGAAATAGGTCATTCTAAGGCTAATTTGAAACAATTTTAACAGGCAGAACGGCGCGAAATTACTACAACCACTAGTTTATGGTCGGAAAGTGGAACGTTTCTGAAAAAAAAAACTTGTGGGTTCGAAATCTCAAAATAACCCAGTTTAAATCATCGGGGTCAAATTGTTGTAAGTCTAGTATCAAGCGTTTCAAGGAATGAGCCGAGTTACTCTATAGTATGTAATGGGACAATATTGTAATGGTCGGTACTGTGTCTCCAGCAGGCGGGCCTTTTGTCACCCGCGCAGGTAAGTAATGGACTCTCTCTCGCAGAAAATTGGAATTTTCGTAAATTTGAACGGATTTTTAGTTTTATGATGCCGCTACTTAAATTTCTAAAATTGGTACTATTCAGAAAAGGAAGGCTTCAATAACTGAGGTGCTTTATTTGATTATAATTTTTGGAAATCAGCTGGTACACCACAACTGAACTGTTCAAAACAAATAATGTATAGGGTGCTGTGTTTTCATATAAAATAAGATAATTGAGCTTTGCATACGATTTCTCTATTAAACTAACAATAAAATAAAAAGAGAATCAATCATTGGCAACAACAGATGCAGATTTTTTTTTATTATATTCAATGAACTCCATTGAATATTAAATGTAGAATTTTAATATTCAATGGAATAAAATAAAAACACGGACATTACATTACATTAAAAAAGTGTGTTAACTTAGGCCTATTGACATGTTTTAATATGCAAATAAATTCATGCTTTGTCTTATTTTAGACGATGAGAACGCATAATTTGTTTTTGGTAACGTACCTAACCTCCAAATTCTATGTCGTGTAATCGTGTTCAACAAATATTATATTTGAATATAACAGGGAATGTAGAATTATTAGGTATCGTTTTAAGTACACACAAAATCTAAACCTAAAGAGAACCTAACAGAAGTTCTAATTAGTTCGAAAATTTAACTTCCCGAAAACGTTTAACAGTAAACATTGCCATACTGAAAAATAAAGTTGCAAACACGTAATTGAAAATGTTGCCAGTACTAACTACCAGTTTTTAGTTAAACAATGCAACAAACCTGTTTCGGTTGCAGAAAAAAAACAAACTGTGAGTACGATTAACCACTTAGTTATACAATTAAATTCAGAGATTGTAGCTGCTAACCACCACTTCTGACAGAACTGAACAGAAAGAGAAGATATACGTTCTGTCTAGCTCCAACTTTTTCCCACGCATGGTGAGATCAAAATTATACTGCTATTAAGCCAGGGTGGGTACAGATTATTTGCAACACAACATGCAAATGCAGCACGCAATGCAACATTTTCTATAAGCCGGGTTTACGCACTTAGCGTGCGCGCTGTTGTTTTTAGTGCGTTCGCGAACACATTTAAAGTGTGGAAAATTATGAATTGCATATTGTGTAACAAATATCTGTACCCGGTATAACAGGTGATGGTAGGCCTCCAGGCTATCGGATTGCAATGTGTCATAATAACTCTAAGATGACGTAAGGGAGAAGTGAAAGTAACTGTGACGAAATGAACATCTAAGATTGATGCAACGATTTGAACCTTACTGCGAATCGGTGAAGTAAGATTGCACGAAAACTTTATTAGTGTCCGGACTGGGAATTTGTTATAAGAAAAAACTAGAAATTTCATTTTAGTATTGGTCAAAAAACTCAAATATTCCAACAGCATATTATAAGGACCTGAAAAATTTAAAAAATATTGTTATTCGTTATTTTTAAGTCTTATTTTCTCAAACTAAAATGTTAAGTAAGGATTATCAAATTGAGCGTTTTATTACTACACCAAAATAAAATAAGAAAGGTATGCATTAATACAAAAAGCGTGTAACCTGATCTAATTTAATTCAACATAGTAATTGAGGAAAATCTGTATCTTTAGTTTTTAATGAAAATACGTACCTAAGCTTGAATATATACAGTTTATTTTTCTCTTCAATATTGTCAAAATTGTTATAGGCAGTCATATTTTAATGTATGACTTTAATATAAAGCTTTAAGTTAAAAGAACCGTTATTTTCCTTGTATCAGAAACCAAAGCAGTTACTTTGTTGCAACGAAACCATTGTGGTTTTGACAATAATTCAAAGTCAAAGGTGCTAACTGTGAAAAGACTGTAGCCTCATTTCAGACAGACTGACATTGTATCAAAGTCAGTCTATCAGACCCTGGTGGGTGCTTTATATGAGTAAATTAGCTAGCAGTGCCTTAAAATCTAGCTCCTTAAAAGGATAATGACCAAAAGTGGTATCAAAAAGTCTCATGCTTCAAGATCAAAATTTTATAGTAATTATTTTCATAATTTGTTACGATATTACGCGTCATCAATTTGATTTTCTATTAGAGGATTTAATTTAAAGTATAGAAGTATGAATATTGACTTACTCCCTTTACATGACGTTCATACAACCAGTCTTAGAGATGTATAATGCTATAAAAACTATTTTGATAAATAGACTTACTAGTGATTCCAACCATTTCTTTATAAGAATGTATGCAACGTGTAACAGACTAAACGCAAAACTTCTTAAGGGGCCATTGTGCTCATTACAATGACCCCTTAAGAGGTTTTGCGTTTATTCTGTTACACGTTGTATATTTAGAACGTTTGCTTCAAAATCATTTTACAAATTATGTGTATTACCTTTGCTTTCTTTTTGTTGAATAACAGTAACAATTAAGTTAAGTGCACCGAATTTATTTGATTTACTAAATGACATAAAATCGATTTTCTTACTAAAGATTTTGATTTATCGATCTTATCCTTATATCCCGGAAGGGACATTTCTGACATTTGATGTGACGTTTACGTCCATCTGTGTTTTTATAGATTAATTAATCATTGTATTGTGTGTTTAGAAGTAGAACTTGTTTGTATTTCGTGAACAATATTTCTGTGTATTTCATTGTGCAAATATGTCGAGTCGTGGAGTTAACCGAACGACGCCGTCAGTCACCCGGCAAAACCGATGTATCAATTGTTTATTATCTAGTTGCCCGGTTTTGAGGTTATTTTCGATTTTATAAAATTACTCCGAAACTCTGGTTTTGTTTACCAAAATGGTTTATGCAGGAGTTAATAATGGCAAGTGTAGACTATAAAAAAGGAAGTTTGATTTTGACGCAGCATGGTACGGGATTTCATACATCCATGAGCATTGTTCTTTCCGCGAAGAAACCTCCTAAGAAATGCCAAATAATTTAATTGGAAATATTCGTAGAACTGATAAGTAAACTTAATGAACTTGAATTGTATTAAATCACGTGGCTCCTTAAGCGTAGCGCTATACAAATCAAATGAAACGAGGATTTACACGTGATTAGAGCTTAGTGTGGATCACTATTTCAGAGAAATGGATATCGATCACGGCATTTTTTATAATAAACTAGCTATTTCCCACGGCTTCGCTCGCGTTTTTGTCGAAAATTATCCCACGGACACGTTGTAAATATAGCCTGTGGCACTCAGGGATAATGTAGTTTCCTTTTAGTGAAAGAATTTTCAAAATCGGTTCAGTAGATCCAGAGATTACCCCGTACATACAAACTTACAAAATTTTACCTCTTTATAATATTAGTATAGATATTAAACACAAAGTAATACTAAGTACCTACACGTGTGTATTGTAATTTATAAACAGAGGTATGAGGAACATTTGTAGTAAAGTCACTCATCCCTCGTTAAATGGGAGGGTCCCTTCGTGTTTTGACTTTAAGGCTACTGTGTTGTTGTCAGGTTTCTATAATATAAGTGTCAATCGTGCGGATAAATAACTCGGCTTGAATTTTGTATAATTAAATATGAGCAATGAAAACAATACCAATTACAAACGCCAGACAAAAATGTGTCGTTGTAGATGCCACCACTCTCACAACTACAGACACTCTATCACTCTCTCCATCAGCTTATAATGTTCTCACTGCTGCGAAACAGGCCTCTCAATGAGAGGAAATGGGCTATATCATAATCCACCAAACGGGCTCGCTGCGGGTTGTTAGATGTCACATGTCTTCGAATATCCTCTTTCACTGTCAAAAATAATAAAACAAAAACCTAATAAAATTATAAACCTGAATCTCAAGCCTACCAGACCACAAATGGTAACTACGTACCCGGAACAGATTGTAACCAAGTAACATTATTGGCCGTTTATTGAAATCCGAACTACGCCATTTCCATGGGATGTCGTTTTCGGTCAACATGCGTAGTGCTCATGAATAAAGGCCCTGCGGGGCTGAGAAACAATTCCGGGTCCCGTGTTACTGTCTTCTATAAATATCAAAACAACTTGGATTTCAATAAGATCAGTCCTTGAACTAAATCTCTCCCTGCCATTTGCCCGCGGTTTACCTCGCGTTATCGTCGATCCCACGGGATCTTTTTAAATATACCTTATACAATTAGGAATAATGTAGCTCCCATTAGTGAAAGAATTTTTGGAACCGAATCAGTAGTTCCAAAAATTACCCCCAAGTTACAAATTTACAAACTTCACCTTTTTTATCATATATTTAAACATACGCACGGCGACCAATCACCGAACCATAACTGGTTCGGCGATTGGTCGCCGTGCGTATGTGCGAATCTCTCATTCTACGGAAAATCTTTACAAAGCGAGGCCATTTTATATTGGACATGTAGAGCTTGATGTGTCGTGATTACATCTACAAAAGCAAAGCATTCACACCAGAAAACTTATGCACTTTCTTCTTTACAGCTAGACTGCCCAGAGCAGAAATATTTTCACAGAATAGAATATAATATGGTATCATTAACACACACACGTGATATGTGGGTGATATGCATACTAGTACCTACATAAAGTGTGGACGCCATACGCATTTTATCACGGATTTTCCTCAAACCGATCATAAGGATGTTATTTTGACATTACATGAATGACATACAAATTGAATAATATTTGGAAACATGGAGGATATAGTAAATTACTTATTCGAATTACTCCATGAAATGTGGCCCACGACTTCGCAAACCTGAGTCATCAGTCATCAATATCAGCCTGAAGCAATCAATACAAACCAATTAACTATTGCTCATAATTCAGATCGATACACAAACACTTACTCAACCTAATCATATTAACATATCTATAATATCTTTGCCTCGTTGCTGTTGGTCTAGTAGTCGAAAGCGCGAGCAGCATGAGGTTCTGGGTTCGATGCCCAGATCGAGCAAAGTGTTAATGAGTTTTTCAGATATTTCTCAGTAGCCAGCCACAGAATCTGGATTTGTGTCCGGCTGATGATAAAGGCCTAGCCTCCTATTACATAAGAATTAAACATAACAAACAAAATGTGTACTATTAGTTACATCTCTGCCTAACCCTTCGGGAATTACAGGCGTGACGTTGTGTTATTCTTGCATGAATAAAAAGCGTTTTTTAAAGTTTATCTCATCCTTAAAACATAATGTTCATTCATTATTTTAAATCGAACATCAAAATTGAACTTTTACGTTTATCGTATTTAAAAAAAATACAGATTCGAAAGACGACTATAGAAAATATTTTTCATGGAATTTACGTTCATTCACATAAGGTACCAAAACTGCTAACATCTATTTTATAGATATTTGAAGAATTCGAATGAATGAAAGAAAGCGTCGGAGGTTTTATTTGTTCGCTCAAAGTCAGTCTTTTCGTAAAAATTTATTCAACTTAACCTCGCCTATTCTTTGCGATGATTATTTGCTTTGAAAAACATTTTCTTGGTCCAAACTCGTAAATCCCACTTTGAAGTTAAGAGTCAACGTGGTTTGTCAGTTATTACATAGTAGATTTTAAGACAGGGACTTGTAATTTTGAATATTGCAAGGATCTATTGGTTCCCACTTTATTATTCTACTGGCCAATGCTCGCGGCCTCGCCCGCATGATAATTGTCCCGCGGGATCATATTAGCGCACACCGACTGCTTTCACGCGACGATGCGTAAGCGCGCCGCGTCTCTGGTGCGCACTTTGGGCCAGCTCCAACACCGTTTTGGCGATGATTGGAGGAAGGATGGACTGCCCGTTCCGGCATTGTTCCGGCAGACATGTTGCTGTGCCAATGCCGGAGCGAAAATTGTAATTCTAAGATTTTATTTTTACTTTATTATAATTGTAATTTAATAATTTTATTTTCATTATAATTTTATATTTTATATCCATTTGAATTTTATTATGATTTTATTGTATTTTATTTTTGATTTATGCCTATGTGTTTTTTTTTGTTTATATGGGTTATGCTTGCCTGAAATAAATGACTATTATTATTATATTACCGGGATAAAAAGTATCCTATGTGTTAATCCAGGTTATAAAGTATCGGTGTGCTAAATTTCATCAAAATCCGTCCTGCAGTTTTTGCGTGAAAGAGTAACAAAATCCATCCATCCATACATCCTCATAAACTTTCGCATTTAATATTAGTAAGAAGTAAGATGTATTATAACACAGCTTTATGAATGTGAAGATGACCTTCGTTTCACAGCTAAATCAAGGTCACTACAGTCTGAACCTGGTCTTATTCCCAGAATAAGAAACTTTAACCTCAACATTGCATTGCACCTAGAAATCAGAACCCGAAAACTGGGCCACCCAGATATTTTTTAAATTAAAAACATGTTGCTTACATTTATTTTTTTCATTTTTTCAGGAAAGATGAGGCAATCAAGTATAATAATATTAACGGTGCTTGTGGTACAGGCGTACTCGGTGAGTAATTTTCTTTTTTAATAACTTCACAATTCGCCAAAAATGAAGCAAACAATCACAGTCACATAATTTTTATTATGATGTACTTCTGGGGAACTTTGATGAGAACATTTTGGCGGTAATTATCAAGTTTAAAAGTGGTAGTAATTAAGTGCTTGAATAATGAAAGTGTCCCAATCTATTTGCATGGGAAGTCTTAGGTAACATAGGCACTTCAGTTGCAATATCCCCAGTTTAAACTGACCAAGTAGGTAAGCGATTGAAAATTCGTACTGCGCTGGTCCAAATATTGCCAGGACCACCAACTTGTGGTCAACCATACGGTATAAAATGGAAGTAAATAATCAAAGGGAAACATATTGTCAAAATATTCATGATAATATCTCTCCTTTTAAAACTGACATGCAGAAGCTGACAGTGTTAATACTATCATTATAATATTTCGAAGGGCCTAACTCAATTACAGAGTAAAATAATTATTTCCTAAATAATTTAAATTACACATTCACTTCTAACAACTTATTTGTAATACGTCAAGGACTGACAGAGGCCGACAACCTTAATTGCGTACATATTTGTTCATAATAATATCGTTCAACATACCACTGTTTTGAAAACCTAATACGAGAGCAAATAACTTATCGCAGAACAATCAAATTCACGTTTACATAACCATTCAAGAAGGTACATGAGTCCAGGGTCTAATTAGAATAACATTTGAAAGACATATTATATTCATTTTCTCGAATAATTAATGAGGAAATTTTCTCCAGGCTTGAAAATCCCGTAATTTATTACAACTTTGTTACTTTACAATGTGTCATGTGAGAAAATTTTGTAGGTCGTGTAACATTTACTTTATTAAAAGGAAGATAGATGAAGACGTCTTAATGAAGTAGTGAGAGAACCGTCGCGTCGCCTCATTTTATTTAATACAACTAAAAGTGTTTGTGAATACATTAAGTGGTGATCGATGAGATTTTTAATATTTTATGTGTGTTGAAATAATGTTTGCTTATGTTTTTATGCAATGAGTTTAAATAAAGCTTTTTAAATACACACACATATACCCACTTATTAAACAACCACTAACGAAACTTTAATCTCAATCTTTGAACCTAAACTTACTGACCCTGACGGCCGGATTCTGAATGGAGTAATTTAAGTTTCGGACTTGTCAACTTAAATTAAAGAGTTTCAATAGTTCTCTATTCAAACACTTAAATCAGAAGCTGACAGTGACACGCCTAAATATTGCCATAGAGCATACTTACCTATTTACAAACATTAAAAAAAAACGAACACCGTTTCCATTTTTAAGCAGAAGAACTCATAAAACAATGGGTTGTCCGTTAAATTATGTATGTTCTGTGGTGTTATTCTATTGTTTTGGGTACGCCCAACGCCCAGGCCATGTATTGCCTTGACTTTTTTTTGTGTCATATTAACCTACATGTCAGTCTGTCACACACAATCATGTCATATCCTCCATGTGACATATAAAGCTAAGATTTAGGTTTGTTAAGCATTAATATTGCCTACAGGTAGGGGTCAAACTTAAAGATCAGTTGCTTCTAAACGCCGGATTGATGATCAATCAGTTCGGTACTTCAAGACCTTATCATCATTATATCAGCCCGGAATCACCCACTACTGGTTATAGACCTCATATTCATTTTAAATCTACATTTATCTACACGTATCTGTAATTGGGTTGCCCAAACGAGCTTTGATCACACAAATTCGCAAAAAAAAACAATTATAAATCCGGATGGTTGCAAAACAAAACACTGCCTGTCATAATGTTACCTTCATAAAGTTTAGCCTAGACGTGGCTCTGTCTCTAAAAACGCCTGTTTATTTTGGCTGCCCGAGTTCATATGTAGAATTAAACGATTTGTCACTGTCGCACGGACCTCGAGCGCTTTGTGACTTGTGAAATATTATGCGGTCAGTACCCAGTAGCCTGGCTTTCGCGACGTTTTCGGGATATTGTATGATAATCATTTTTGGAGGACCACGGAGTGGAAGCTAAGCATCTGCAGTGTTTTGGTTGCATGATTCTTACGTTGCCAAACTGGTCAACGTAACAGTAGCAACACTTGAACTACGGAAACTACCGTATTTTGACAGTAAGTCAAAATACTGTACAAACTAAAGTCGAAATTTGAAGTCGACCTGCGGTTGGCTATATGTCTTGTTGATTACCTTGTTCTTGTGTTCTTTCAGCCACAAAAGGTCATTACTAGTAAGTGTGTCTCGTCCATCAGGATCCACCTACTTACCAATTGACCGCCATTTATTTGTGTGTTTCACGTCCGCGTCGGCGTCGGCAGCGTAGCGGTCATATCTTATTATCCACTTTTGAAATATGTAATTTTGCACATAAACTGTCACTTACGGGATATCTTCCGTGATTGTCTGTACTTTTGAGCTCCCGATATTTCGACGCTGTTGCAAGCGCCATGATCGCGGGTGACAGTTTATGGGTAAGTGTAAACCGTGAAAGTTTAAAACAGTGTATGTAATTTTGATAAAAATGTTTGTGGAATATCTACATTATGATATTATTATGCATTCCACAGCCAGTTTTGCGATTCTCTTGTTAGTTTATAAAGTAAATAATTGCAATCGTCAATAATTAAGGTCAAATGGTAATTATTTTATAACATACCATGAGAGATTCCGTATTTAAAACCTATTAACTATTAATAATTATCATTAAAATTGAATTAACTTTATGCTCTCTAAATTATTTAAACGATTACTAATACTATGTACATTATTGTACATACTGACAAAATAGGCAACGTTTTCAAATTGTTACAATTGGTAAAAAAAAATTGTATGGCCATAGAGGTTAAATTTTTATTAAAAAAATATTTTTGATATTAAAGTTTTCGTGTAGGTTAGTAACTAGGTAAATAATTCAGTTATAATATACGTTAAAAGGCAATTAAAAACGAATTGAAAAATGCTTCTTTTCATGTTATTTCTTAGACCTCTTTTCGAATTCAATCAGTAAGTAAATACAATCTTTATCGAAAGCAAATATTCAAAGTTCGATTTTCGGATCTTATTTTATCGGAGTTTTTGACGAAAGAGTAATATTTCTGTTTATACATCATATGTATATATATCTCGTATGTCATCAATATTTTATGGAAGAACTTGATAAAGTAAAACGTATTTCATTCTGACTTAAAATACATTTTAAGTAATGCAGTTTTATGGAGTTAATACAAATATTATCTATAGTACCCGACTGCTGCGAAAGCAAAAAGGACCTTTTATCGTAATTTGTCACGAGTTCAGATTTATAAAACCTCATTGACATACCTTTACTAGCCATGCTTATTGCTTGTAGATTTGTTTCTATTACGGCTAAAGTTGGAGTGTGAAAATAAACAGATTGGATGGAAGGACGCGGCTAAACCACGACCACTTTTGCCTTATCTATCCTACGAAGATACAAACTAGCATATAGCCTAAACACGTGTTTGCAACTGCCACAAGCTGCGAAAACCAGTATCCCAATCAGTACAGCAATAACCTTCTAACTGCTGTTCACTACAGACTATTGGACACTCTTGTCTCCTGCACTAAATGTTTATTCACTGATATTTCATGCTCCATATCGGCCGTCTATGAGAAAAGCAATATTCGCTTACTATGCCTAAATTGGAAAAAAGGAATTCTAGATGTGATCACTCTGGCTGTTGTTTGCTTGGCTCAAATTGATTCTTGTTTTATCGCTACAGATAATCAATTCAGCGTCTAGATAGATGGATACTGAAATACAAATTGGCATTATATCAGCAATTATGCTGACGGAAAATACAAAACACTAGTGGTAACTTTTGAATATTTGTATTCAGCTACATCGTGTTAGACTAGAAACCGACTGCAATATTGAACGGAAGAACTAGGCAGATGATGACTGCTGACGGTAAAAGATTACATTGACATAAGCAGGGCGTAGCTACCGCCGTATCAGCCGTATCAATGATACGGGGCCCCCGCGTAACAAGGGCCCCTGGGTGAGGAAAAAATCACAAAATCTTCCCCAATAATCTTCTTTATAAAAAATTAAATGTAGAAATAGAAAACGCTTTACTTTACCTGCATTCCGAAGCACGAAGGGGTCTTGATAAGTATTGGATGATCAGTATGGACATCCAAGGACCAACTTCAGCTCGACCTTGGTGCCTATGAAAGTTATAAGATTTTTTCTTATGATCTTTACCTTACATTTATTAAAACTTGATTGATTGCCGGTAAACACAGACTGTTGAATATCAACAGTCTATATTCACGGGATGAATAAATTGAATTATTAGATAGCAAAGGTCAGAAGAGACCAAAAATAACAAACTATAATAGATTATAGCTTTCATTGTGTTGAACTCCAAAGATATTTTGAAAATTAATTTACTTTTTAACCATACAATTAGTCAAAACTGACTGTGAATTTCAGCAAAGGAGAGACTTTAAATTGATTAACAAAGTTAATTAATTCTGGTGGCATTTTGGATAAAGTTAAACGAAGTTGTTTTGTTTTGAAAGTATGCCTGTGACGGTTGTAAAATATAACTTATATTTATTTTTATAAAAGGCTTGTCATCTAATAACATATTTTAAATTAAATACCAAATAATATTGTTAATGCCATACCCTTGTAGGCTCACAGATCATTAAGAAGCCATTACTGTTAGCTTTTAGTATATAAACAATAGGTGCTTCGTGTCTTGATGGACATAAACACACATATAACTATGAATAAATAACAACGCCTATAAAGTGATTCTGTGTTTTTAGTTGTCATGTATGTTATGTTATGACAATAAAATTATTTAGAGGAAATAACATCATTAGCTATGTGTATATTGTACCATGTATAAGAATATGTGTAATGGTGTTGTGATTAAGGTCAAAAGTAGGCCATTTTAATATATTAAAAGAAACATGTACATGGATCTATTGACACGTGGTCATAATCGGAACTAACACTGCCGCCATCTTGTTTTTCAATTAATCGGCTAAAGATCATTGCAACTCTATACATCCAATGCTGCATGGAAGTTTTTGGGCTTGACTGTCATTAATGGGAGGACGCGATGTTAGTAAACATTTGTGAGTGTTTACAAAAATTGTTTTGAAAATATATCAATGTTATGTCTACTGTCCGTGGCAGCCCTAATCTCACCTTCATATTCCTTAAGGTGGACGCGCAAGGGTGGCCCGCAAAATTTAAATTTTCTCAAGTTTATTGCGATTTTCAGGTCAGTGTCAGGTTCTATGTTGATGAAAATATGAATCGTGCCAGTAACACTTATGGAGTTACAGAAATTTTAATCATTCAAATCTCTAATTTCATTTAATCCCATTCAATAGCTATTTCATGAAAAAGTCACTCTTTGGAATTATATGAACTTGGATGGTTGTATTGATGATTTTAATGATTATAATTCTATAACTCCATGCGTGTTACTGGCGCGATTCATATTTTCATCAACATACAACCTGACATTGACCTGTAAATTGCAGTAAACGTAAGAAAATTTAAATTTCGCGGGCTACCCTTGCGCATCCACCTTAATGTTGAAGTTCCACCCCTTAGTTAGATGTGTGTATGCTGTAGGTATTTTGATGTTGTCTTTTTTCTTTTTATTATTGTTTTGTTTAATGATGGCCTGCTTAGTATTATCATTATGCATGTACATTTGAATTATTTAAATGATTCAAATGTACTTGCATAAATGTATGTATCGATATCTATGTTATACGGATAGGTACATAAGTCGTTCATTTTAATGTAATGTAAATAACAGTTTAGTTTTGCATGCTATTATTATGGCGGAATACAGTGTTGGTCCCATAGTGAAAGTTGTTCATAATGATGGACCTTAGGAGCTTTTGGGTTCCTGCCAGGGTTGCGGGACTGTTCGAAAGAGATACCGCGGCCCTGGAACACAAAGGACAAAGAAAGGAACATGGATGGGTTTTAGTCAGTAAAAGTCTGACACTCCCTCCTGCTCAGCCCAGAGCGGGAGGGGTTATTTGATGATTTCAAATCCGAAAAAAAAAAAAAAGGAGGTTTTGGGTTTAATCTGTTACACATTGTATATTACGTCTCTATAAAATTTTTATGATATACTTTATGTACCATAGGTATTTTAAATGCGAATAATTATACTTACTTACATACTAGATATACCTAAAACGGGCATATTCTAATAATGGAACGAAATAATCGCCACTGGAATATTCAAATAGCGTGCCCTACGAGTAAGGTTAACAAATTGTAGAGGAAACTGATGAAACTATTGCTCGGACTCACAGGATGTTGCTATTAGTATTCACGCCAATTACCTATCAGCTTAGTTTGAACTATTCGTTGCTACAGAACTTCCTATAGCAAGTATATTGCTGGCAAAACATTGCTCGTACAGGTTATATCATATACTTAAAGTTAATATTATAGCCTTCTCCTTTTTAAAGTCGTCTACCTTTAAAAAGTAGGCTATGAATTTGACTGTACACTTATTTAAGTGCAAGTGTTCATCTACCAAAAATAATCGGAAACTTTATCAAAAATTGGAGTGCCTTCCAGCATTAAACATCAAAATAGAAAATAAACCCAATACAAAATTTGGCCTTGCCACTATGATTATACAACACACTAGATTTACCTATACGTCACTTGTTGTGATGAAGGTAAATACAATAATTTAACCTAACGTAACCTAAGTATAATGGATACCTACTATAAAACCACTCAGACTTGCCATTTCGATAACTTATCCATTTGAATTGTTATCATTTAATCTTTTGACTTTGATTGCATTGCATTGCTTCATAGAAACTTCTCAGTATGGTGTTTACTGCTGATGTCATGTCATCATGTGCATTAACCTTCACCCGACATCATTATAATGTTTGGAAAAACACGGTGAATGGACTCGCAAACATCATGGCGTGAGTAATAATTATAAACCACATCACTGCATTAATGTAGAGCGATACTTTATTTATTCCGGAACAGGTGAAATAGTTTTAACACTGACAATTTTTGTAACAAGTAATAATGTGTAGGGCTGTATAATATCATTCTTGCTTCGAGACAATTTGAAACTTCAGAAAATGATAAAATCATTTCAGTGGCCAATTCCAAAAATTGGTTCAACAAACTTTCTTCAGCCCATCAACAAATCGTCAACGAAGCATTCCAAATTGAATTATCCTATTAAGGACTAATTGGAACATCTACCTTTTGTTGTCATCTATAAGGGAGTGTCAAAATTGACTTCGAAAGCCAAATGATTCAATGACCAAATCTGAATAATTCATTTTGACGTTACTCAAAGGAATCAAAATGTTCGAACATCTTGAAATTGAGTCACAAATTGGATTAGTGAAACTTAGTTGTAATCGGTTAACTGGTTTACAATTTATTGGCAAAATAATTATTTTTGTTGCTTCCCTGCTTGAACTTTCGACATTTTTGAGAACGTCCTTAATTAGTGTCAATTAATAATGTTTGAACTTTGGATAAATTATAAAATGTTATTGGAACAACGTGCTTCAATGCTTCATCATAAAACAATAGGTATCAGTTTTGTTATTAAGATGCAACGAATAGATTTCAAAGGAAGCCATAACCGCAACTCTGAGTAATTTCCGTTGCAAGCAGACTCCATTCATTTTCTTCATTTGACTAATGACTTGCGCGAGATAATTAAAAACCAACCTTCATGAATAACCACGGGTATAAACAACTTGCTGTATTAATAAATGTATTATATGCTGATGGTAGTATTCACTATTATATTCGTTACCTAATCATCAAGTTCATAGGTCACAATATCCTTCTCTGCCGTTCCCTCACCATGTAACAATTCAAAATGCGATTTTGTACAAAAATATTTGAATCTAAACTGCTATGTCATAGGCGAAAGCTCCCGGTGAGAAAGCGCCATAAGAAATTAATTTTTCAAGTATATTGCTAGGCCCGTCTTAAGCAAGCGTTGTGATCAATGCTCGTGCCTTCTCTGTTGAGAAGAGGCCTTTGCCCAGCAGTGGGACAGTAATGGGCTGGTATTATTCTATTTTTATTTATTTATTATTGCTCGACCCCCACTACGATCCGTCAGTTGCTTGGACGAAACAATGAGACACTCATCTCGTTATTATAGCCATCGAACTATGTAGAATGAAATAGGATTTTGTCATCACATCTCATCGTTGGAGGATACCGTCAGTATCATCTTTCTCTCCAAGGAAGAGCGTATGAAACATTAGTTCTTCCTTATCGTGTGCTTAGTGCTTAAGCCGGTGTCACAGTTTCTATGCCGCTGATGGTAACGATGTTTTCCTTCACCAAAGCAAGTGATAATTATACAATATGCACATGAATCCGAAAAATCAGTGGTACGTGTCTTGGGTTCGAACTTGAGACCTATGACTTTGCAGTCCGACGGTCACACCACTAGGCTATACCAGTGTTTGAAACTGGACGAAACATAAGTTAGTAATCCCAATTAACGCAAAGCAAAAAACTAAGGAATTTACGCTCAGTATCTCTGTATGTCGTAACACTATCGCTATAATAATTACATCGTGTAATTGCCGTAACAGCGGGCCATGGAAAAATCCATTATTTAACAATAGGTGACACAAACATGCATCTAAAATGCTAACAAATAATCCTTTACGAACCCACGACCTCAGGTGATGCAACTAGAGGCGCGACTGGCGACAAGCTACATTCACGAGCTTCACTTGTTTCCCAGCTGACTTGTATCGTCGCGTTGCGGTGATTCGTACTATGCTCCAAATAGCGTCTTTCGTTTTGTTTTCTCCGGCAATAGAAAAACCATTAAAAAGGCAAATTGCTCTAATTATTTTAGACAAAATATTGTAATCATAATTTAAGACTATTTCTATTTATTCTTTTGAATTGAAATCTAACTTTTAAGCCCATTCGCATGTTTGATACTTGCCCTAGTTAATCAGGGAAACCTATTTAGCAATACGCGTGTCGCATGCGTGTAGTTCGTGGCGGTTAGAAAACTTGATAGGCGTCGGTGATTCTGAATTGCAGATTGCGTTGCGTTGCGTTAAAGCGAAATAATGATGAGCTGAATTTTGTAATTGAGAATGACCCGTCTTATGACATAGGTCATTGTTTTGTGAAATTATTTTCTGTAAACGCTAAACAAAAAATGAAGGTATTCTTTTTTAGACTGTTGTGAAATGTGAAACCATAATTACAGTCGCAAAAGTATTGCAAAATAACTTGGTTGCTTTTGTCTGTTTGTGCAAGGACAGACAATTTTCCCTATTGGTATTTTACATTACGGAAGAGCATTATTTCCATCCCAGGCATAGATATTTTTGAAACCAAAATTCTAAGTAAGCAATAGTTTAGAAAACAGTTGCCCATAATGTAGTACTTGGTACATATTTATAAATAGATGTCAAATGAGTCATTATGGAAATTTCCGGCAATACCTACAACTGATAACAAACACATTGCAATGAAAGTTGATTTTGTATAATGACTGGATCATAACAAAACAATGCATTGACATCTCTTATTTCAAAGCACAGCTGGCTTTATGTTTTTTTTTTCAAATCCCTAAGTGTGTCAAAAATTTATTAATGGTTTGAAAGTAACCATTAATTGAAGTTGTTACACATATTCTAGGTCAAATAATGGTTACTTGCATTAATATACATGATACTGTTAGCCTGCGTCATCTCAATAGTGGGCAAAGGCACCTCCCCATGACTTCCAGTTGTTTCGATCCAGGGCTAATGTGGACCACTGGTCGTTGGTTTTGTCCAACACGTCGCGCCATCTTCTACGACGCCTTCTGGCGGTGCCAGCGCTCCAGAAAGTGGCTATTTTGGCCCACGGATTATTGGGCATGCGGCTGACGTGGCCAGTCCAGTCCCACTTTAGCTTAGCGGCTTTTTGAGCAACGTTAGTAATTTGTGTTTGAGAGCGCACTGTGGTGTTGCGTACATGGTCGGTTAATTTGACTCCAAGAATGCTGCGCTCCATTGCACGTTGGCAGACCTCGAGTTTGGACTTTTTAATGTTCGTCAAAGACCTAGCCTGGGATCCATAGGTCAAAAGGGGAAGAATGTATATGTCCAGGAAGGTTTCCTTTCATAAGCTCCTTCATGAGCCAGCAGCTCTTCCAGGCATTTTCGGTTCGTCTTGTGACTTCCTTGTCTTGCCTGGACAGGAAATAAATATACATAATAACTTATGTGTTTACTCATTCAGCGGCCATTCAGTAAAAATCTCACTCGTCTTCTCAACTCATCTAGCATCTCAAGTCTGTTTAATTGTCTATATCAAAAAGCAACACCTGTCGTAGTCCTGCAGCTGGCTTTGTTTTTATGGAATATTCCGTGCCGTATGTCATTGCAAACATTGCCAATGGGGAAGGCAGGTCAAAGCTGATTCTAGATGGCGTGTCCATAGCTTAGTCCCAATCTGACCAATGATGTCAAGCTATTTTGAACTATAAAATGATATTGACAGATTTTAAACCAATGACGTTGCTTGGTACAAGCTCTGCTAACGCCAGTAGATTTACGGTTGCCTTCCCCATTATACCTAATATCAAAATAATACTAAATAGCACCACTGGCCTATAAACGGGCTGTTGAAATAATTTCCAGAAACAACTAATGAGGTTCGTCCAAAGCGGATAGCATTGCACATCAAAACAGCGAATACTAATCACGGCTTGTATCATTTCCTATTGTGTAAGTTTGTGTAAATAATTCGCAGCCTTGAACGTCTTTACGATATTATGTTGACACCGGAATGGAGAAAAACATCTGATATAAATCTATGCTAATATTATAAAGAGGTAAAATTAGGTTGTAACTTTGTATTTAGAGGGTAATCTCCGGAACCGATGATTCAATTAAAAAAAAAATTTCACTGGCAGAAAGCTGCATTATTCGCGGGTGCTATAGGCTATCAATTATATTTATATCATGTATATTAGCCGAGCTATCACCATTTTTGCGGACGAAGTCGTGGGCGAAGTGTTAGTCGGGCGAAGTGGTAGAATAGATAATAATCATACATTTTGCCGGACATAGAACTAAGATTTGATGAAATTACTGTTATTAATACATGTTGAAACAAAACTAGCTAGCGGAACTCTGCAGACTTGATGGGTACTTTAATATTGTAATTTGTACTTCTGCAGTTTAAATTTTGAGTCCTTTTTTGTTATTGTAAATAGGCTTGCATTTGGCCGCAACTAGCCTGATGTAAAGCGATGACGCGGCCTAGGGTAGAAGAGCACGCTTGCCTAGAAGAAACCGATTCACTGTAACTTTGAATAGATCCAGGTTATAATGATCAGGGTACAGAGAAGCCGGAAGTGAATTCCACAGACTGGCGGTTCGCACAATAAATTTGGAAGCATAGCGGTTTGTTTGGGTCCGTGGTGTTCCTGCCCAAGGTTAAGGAATATTAAAAAGAAAAACCTTGTGTACATAGGTACACAAGGTTTTTCTTTGAGTTTTTTAGATTTTTCTAGTACCGAAATTGGTAGGATATTAAGCGTGCCGACCAAGCTTGCTGAGTTTTAACTTTTCTGCACGATATGGTGACAAAGGCTATTCTCGTCTAGCTCTTGCTCCGTCAGGGCAGAAGAGGATTATATTCTTATATAATAATTATATCAATCCCTAAAATCATATTATTGCACTTGTGTTAAAAGCTCTATTTTTCCGAAAATGTTATCTCAATAACTATCGGCTTCACCCTTCTCATATATAAGAAGGCTTGGAGTGGCATGAAATAAAACATATCGTACCATATAATGCAGACATCGAGGTTTGGCAGTAAATATCCCGATTATACTTAACCCCAACTTGAAGAGCACTTTGTATGCTATCATAGGAATCCATAAAGTAGAAAGTAGCTACTTTTAACGTATGGAGATAAAATTCGATATTGCTGAGTGCAATATCATGAAATATGTTTTATGGGTGTTTTTTTTTTTCTTTTTCTGTCTTTCTACTCATTTTACTGAATACATTTTAAATAGCAGTAGCGGTATCGTAGGTACCTATTTTTTATTAACCATAGAAAAAATAAAATAAAACAACGACTGATTTAGCTTAGATTTAGCCAGATTTGTGCTGCATTGCATCTTTTTACACTAGATGCACCATTTTTCTTTAACTTCTCATATTCATTCTCATCTTGTCTGATTATTTGTCTAAAAAACCTTTGGCAAGATTAACTTTTTAGCTTCTGTAGGGAGTATAGCAAATAGAAGGCGTATTGTAGCCAAATTAAATAATGATTACCTTCCGATTTTTTTACATTGACACCCGTCGTCAGACGAATCATTCCCGCCATCCCCCGTCGATTCCCTTTATGTCGACTCGATTTTTTTTTGTTTTCATGTATTGACTTTGGTTTCGCCTCGACATTTGTCTGTCACAGAGTAGGTACAGTCACATTTAAAACGAATCCGGTGATACCGTATTTTGAATAAAACATAGATAACCCACCAAAAAGTACTAGGCTAGCAGAAATTCAAGAGATATTATCATCAGAGAAACATTTCGTAATAAACCGTCGTTGATATCAACAGATCGGTTGCCCCAGCATCGTCGTCTACCACACATCTAATCCCATTGAGGTGTCGATTTCTCAAACGCACAGCTAGTTTCTATACCAAACACGTTCATTTATCGGGAGCAGATCACCTTACCACAAACACATTTCCGTAGATACGATGCGAAGTTTCAGATAAAATCACAGCATCATAAGCGGTTAAGTAACAAGAGCGGTTTTTGTAAAGCAATCGAGTGGTTTTTGGAAGAGAAAACGTATCCACGTGGTGTTATGTGGTGTGATATTGTGAGTGTGTTTTGCTGTGACTTAGTATCGAGTTCCAGTAGTGCGCGTAGCATAAGAATAAGAAAGAGTGTAGAGAGCTTTGTCTCTACCCCATTTATTTACCATCTACCCGCATTCGCCAGTCATCCCACGACAAGCTTGCAACAGCGTCGAAATATCGGGCGGTCATAGTAATTGAAAATCACGGAAGATGTCCCATAAGTGATAGTGTAAGTTTCATAAGGTGTTACGATCTGATTATTAAGCTATACACGGTGAATTTTTCAAGAGGGCGTGGTTAGCCAAATCCGAAACTTACTCAAAGGATTACTGAAAAATACTCAAAGGAATCTCGAACCCGATTTTGATGAAAACTAAAACTGCATTATTGGATTTTTGAAAAATCAATATTCCTAGCAAGGAATCGAACCCGTCGATTATGAGGAAAAAAATACCCACTTATTACCCGTTATTTGGAATGGTGATGAATTTATTTTCTTCAGCTTCTTCTGCAGGATTTGTGTTAGAATATAATTATAACGTCCTGGACTCTTGCTGAATAAGTAAGAAGAAAAAGATTAAGGGTAAAAGTTCCATGGTCTGCCGAACTCAAAAACGATCTGCATGGCCGCAAATCTCCAATGCAAGGGAATATTGTGTACTCTTTTCACAAGTTCACTTAATTTACGTGTTAAATTAAATATGTCTTTGACAATTAATGAATGTATTGATGTATTTTACATGTTTAATACTTATATTTTACACTGCAGGGCAAGTAACAAAAAAGAGTAAATCCCTTCGTTTTGAGTATTTTCACAGTATACTTACTTATGTTTTACAAAATAAATATGGATATCTTTATTTTATCTTTACCTTCAAGATTTAATTTAAAATATTTTTGTTGTCAACCTGTAATGTCCCCGCGGGCATGTGGCCGGTGAGCTATGGGCTAGCTCGCCGTCCGTCCGTCTTATGACGACAGGCCGTGTCGACGGCGCGTTCGTGTTCCACGCGCGCCTCAGAGAGATGTCAGCAAACGGGAAGGGGTCCGAAAGGACCGATGCCTGCCAGGGTTGCGGGACTGTTTGAAAGAGATACCGCGGCCCTGGAACATAAAGGGCAAAGGAAGGAACATGGATGGGTTCTAGTCAGTAAAACTCTGACACTCTCTGACAGACTCTGACGCTGCTGGGATTTAACTTTTTCATTAACGAATTTATCAATAAGCTATCTCGATATACAAGGTGTGAACAAACCCTTCACTAAGTCGACGCAAAAATTGTTTCTGGCACGTATTACGGTAGGATTCCATGTAACTCACTCAAAACATTGTGATGATGGATGCATTGAATAGTACAAGGATCTTGTATTTAAATTAAAGTTATGACATTAAAAACTTGTATTCAAAAAACACCTGTGAAAAAGTGGGTACTTTGACCCTCAATATCTCCGTAACTAGAAGGTATGGTCTAGAACAAAAAATTGATCGCAATAAGGGGAAAATAAGTACCTTTCGGCTTCTTTATTTTTACTCCCCATTATTAGCTACAAAACACATTATACTTACTTCTCTTTAGGTTTGCGGCAGTCGGCTTCATAATTAGTAAATAGGTAACTGTTTGTAAAATATTTTTAGTCTGATTTTAGCTTAGAAATGCAATAGGAAACCACCAATTATTTTCTCACTAATTGGTCGATGTTTTCAAAACCTACGAATAGAAGGATAAAACGTATAAAAAACAAGGATAAAAGGAATATTACCAAAACACCGGATTCCTAATCAGAAATTGCTATTAACTTTGTAATAATTGGCTACGACATTACGTTATGCATAAATGTTTTATTTATGACTTCTGACATTCTACGCTTGCGGAAGAAGCGAAGTCTCAAAGGGCTTTATTGCGATCATCTCAAGATCAGAAGTATTTGTATTTTTATAAGTTCCACTACTTAAGTACGCTTTTAAACATAAAACATAAACATAGCATCACGCCTTTTAATCCCATGAAGGGTAAATCAGTGAAAGCCAGAATCAACAGACGGAAGGGTTAGACGGACGTTTACCTAATATTACACCCACATTTCGCCAGTTAAGTTTAAGTCAGGGGCGAGCCTATTGCCATCAATCAGGCACAAATCCAGACTCCATGGCTGCTACTAATAAATTCCTGATGGAAAAATGCAATGAAACTTTGCTCGACCTGGGAAACAAACCCAGGATCTCATGCTCAGCAGTCGCGCTTGCGACCACTAGACCAACGAGGCAGAAATTCTTAAATTCATTTATAACCAGCTGTTACCCGCGGCTTCGCTCGCGTTTTGGTCCGAAATTATCTCACGGGCACGTTACAAATATAGCCTATGGCACTCGGGGATAATGTGGCTTCCTATTAGTGAAAGAATTTTCAAAATCGGTTCAGTAGATCCAGAGATTACCCCCTACAACTTCACAAACTCACAAACTTTACCTCATTATAATATTGAGCATAGATTACTTAGTGACAACCCACAACGTATGCCATATGAGTCTAGAACCATGTTTTGTACAAGAGTTCTTTACTTAACAGGATGAGCAGGAGGCATCCAGAAGATTTAAAAAAAAAATCATCCCCTGAAGAAGATAATTTCGATGAAAGATCGACATTTTTGGCTTGTATATAATTATATTACACAGAATTTGATTGTTAAAGATTTTTTTCCCTCAAGTTCTTTGTAACACAACAAACAGTTAGATATCTTAGCTAATTCTATTTTACCTTATAGTTAGTAGATTACGTAAGATTTCTTACGATGAAACAAAAGCCATTGTCTGCCTATCACACGTAGATGGTGCGTACTAATAGAAGTACCTTTAGGTAATCCAGTCGTTAGTAATCAGACTCATTATAACTGCCAATAAAATTAACTTATGATGCAGTACACAACACTGAATATGATTATAACACGTGTTATATATCTTGAGTCAGTGTGTGGGTATTTCCAATTAATGTTTTTGTATAAAAAGTTGTTTTTAATGCTTCCTAATGGCTATGTTATTGAAGGAATGAATTAAGAGACACAACCGATTCTCATGAGTTTCGCGGACAGAAATAGACAGAAATAATTATTTTATTTGATTTTGACGTTTGATAAAAAGTATCATTTTTTTTTTTTCTTTTGATTGTCAAACGCAAAACTATGAAATTGTAACAATAACAGGTTTTTATAACTTAGCTAGGATAGCTGCAGTTCTCACCCACACATTTATAGATGTTTTTTTTTTATACTGTATTTTTAACAATGCTTAGTTTTTTTTTTATTGTTCTATTCTGTCCCACTGCTGGGCAAAGGCGTCTCCCATTCCTTTCCAACTCTCCCGGTGTTTTGTCTCTTCTGGCCACACTGTCAGGAACGGGTCCAAATCGTCACCCCAGCGTTTCTTGGGCCTGCCTCGGTGACGACGACACCCACTGTGTGACGATTCTGGCCCATCTATCTTGATCCATTGTGGAAATGTGCTTTATTTTGTTTTGAGTAAATAAATATTATTATATTTTTTATCTACAGTCACGAGCATTCAAATAATACTTGTACTAAGTTCAAAAGCGATTTACTTAACTTAACTTAAATAAAATATTCTTTTCACAAGAATTATACAGTCCGTCCGTATATAAGCTTGTAACATTCAAATCAATACTATAAGTGAAAATTATTTTTCGAACCTACGTAAATGTAGGTAAGGTTACGCTTCTGACTATACCTGCCTAATTGAGAATTAAATACTGTAAACGTGATTGTTAATCATTGTCGTTTCTTAGATAAAAAACACGTTTTTACAATGTGACGGACTTAGATAAGCCTAATAAGTCAGACGACCGAAATTAAACTCATTTAGTTTCATTAAAACTTCCCAGCAAAAACGAGTGATTAAATAATGCTGGGAAAATTAGTTTTTTTACGTATCTTATTGTTCCTTTGTTATTGCTTCACCTTTGCCAACAAACGCATAACTTTAAACATCGCTACAATCCGAACTTTAAGGCACTGATACGGCGGCATCATAAGTTATACTTACCTAACAGGAAAACTTTGAAAAATCCGGTGTTTTAAAAATATCAAGATAGGTTAGATACCTAATGCTTGGGTATCTAATCTTTTTCCAATATTTTAGTATTAAATCTCGTTTTCTTTACATTTGTCATAAATCATTTACCGTGTTTTTTAATAAACGCGGAACATAAACCTTCCAGAGGAGTTCGTTGTTAAAATAATAATAGCCAAAAAGGCACGGTAAACTGTTAATCCCGGCTGTCATTTATAGATCTAGATTCTAGACAGTCGTTACAGGTAGCCCAAAAGTCTGACAACCAGTCTTACCAAGGGGTATCGTATTACCCAGTACTAACTGGATTTTAGAGGTCTTATAGGCAGTCACTCTGAGTTAGATACTGGTAGTCAGCTACATCTAGTTAGACTGGAAGCCGACCCCAACATTGTAGTTCAACAACCAAATCTATCAGTTGTTTCAACCACAGCTTAAATGTTGGGCGATCTTTTAGTGATAAAACCAATAAATTACTAAGCGGATCTCTTAAAACTCAATTTACGGCTAAAACTCCATAAATTCTTCACTTTAAGACTCTCTTGAGTCTAATTCTGCTTAAACATCTGCCATAAACGTGTTTACTGAAGCTAATTATAAGTCATGACGTAAAAAGGTTTAATTTTATTACTGTTCACAAAAATAACTTTTATAAATGTATTCTTAGCATTGTGCTAATAAAATTGATCTTGAGACTAAATTAATACATTCGTGTGAATCGTAATTAGTCTCGACATTGACATTGTACATAGATACATGGACGACAATTAGTTGCTAGTTACAAGTCAGAATACGTATTATTAAGAATTGTTGAACACGCGAAAACACAAAATATCTTCACCGTGTACATACACCTTGACTTATAAAGGGTGTAACAAGACCCTTCACGAAGCCGAAAGGCACTTGTTCTCCCCGACATTGCGATCAATTTTTGTTTTAGACCATACCTAGGAACATTCTAGTTTCGGAGATATTGGGGGTCAAAGTTCCAACTTTTTCACAGGTTTTTTTTTGTTTTAAATGTAAGATTTTTACTATAAACACCTCCACGACGCCCATACTATTCAATCCACGCATCAGCACAATGTTTTGAGTGCGTTACATTGAGTCCTACCGTAAAACGTGATTTTTGACCCCAAAAAAAAAGACGTTTCCCAGTAATAATTTTTGCGTAAAGTTAATTAGTTTGATGTACAGAATGCTTGGTTGACGGCTTCGTGAAAGGTCTTGTTACACCCTGTATAAACATCCTGGAAGCTAGATGATATGAATGATATGAATGATGGAATGAGATACGCATTTAATATCAGTGTTATCAATTTCATTTCCACTGAAATATACTACTTATCCAACCACACAATTCAACCCTACCTACAGTACTAAAAACCGCAAAATCAATAATTTTATTAAATATAAACGCAAAGTAAAATAAATTAACTCGTAAACTTGATCAATTACTACGCCACAAAATAGTAGTAAAGTTATTAACATTGTGCTCAACTTAATTGTCATGAATTTGTGTTAATTTAATTGTTTTGTCTCTTTACAGGCTCCGCAGTTTATTACGTTCAGTGAAGGCAAATTGGGGGTCAACTTCGGTGGATATCATGCTGGTGTCGGACTTGGAGGCGCAGGTGGGTTACATGTTTTGCATATACTGTAGTATATTATTCAGATGCACGTACGAGATGTATGAATGTGGACGAGGCAAACGGAGTATGTAAGGATCATCGCTATCCTGCCAGGGTTGCGGGACTTTTCGAAAGATATACCGCGGCCCTGGAACACAAAGGGCAAAAGACGGAACATGGATGGGTTTTAGTCAGTAAAAGTCTGACACACCCTCCTGCTCAGCCCAGAGCGGGAGGAGTTATTTGATGATTTACCAACGGTAAAAAAAAAGCCTCCACTTAAGCATCCTTTCTAAGCATTTGGTTGAACAAGTTAGACATTATTTATTATTGAAATGTACAGTCGCCAGCACATCAAGTAACCACAGTCGAATTTCTTCAAATGATTTAAAACCATAAAATGTTGATGGTTATGTTCAAAATCGAATGAGAAAATTTGACACATCGTGGTGATTTGTTACACTGGCGACTGTAGCAGTCTTTCTTCAGAAATTTATGTAGCATGGGTCTAAAAGTGAAGCGATGACTAATAGCATTAAATAGCATAATTGAAAAAAAGTTGATCCTGACATAAGAAGTAGAAATACACAAGCGCTTTAACACGAGCAAGCAAACAAGAAGGATATTTAAAATATTGATGCAAGTTTGTATCTAATTGTTTGCCGATGGGTATCGTTTTTAAGCTCACCAGATGGCGCTACTGTAGAGTAATGTCATGACAATAATTTTATACTTTAAAATACTAATAACTTCATAAAAAGTTTATTTTATTACGTATAACAACTTAGTGTTAACTTCAGATACATATTAACAATATTATCCCTAAAATTAGTAACCATGAAACATTTTAAAATCATTTTACCTCCAAGTACTAACAAATAAGATCCTCTGTTCTCAAGGCTCAGGCCCAATCTAGACCACAATTTATGAATACTGGTAAAAATACGTGATTAAAAAATCACGCAACGCTCGAACACTCTATGAAATCTGACATTTCGGTGACCTCGCGCTACACTAGCGCCTCTAGCGGTGAACTCATACGCGATAGCCCCCATTCTACAAAGCACACAACTTCTTAAAGTATATTTTTAGATGGTAGTCATTATATAATATAACATACCATCACGCCTGTAATCCCCGAAGGGATAGGCAGAGGTGAGGCCATTAGTACAGACCCACATTTTGCTAGTTATGGTTAAGTCCCATGTATTAGAGAGCGTGTCTATTGCCATCAACCGGACACAAATCTAGACTCTGTGACTGCTACTGAGAAATTCCTGATGGAAAAATCCAATACCACATTGCCCGACCTGGGAATCGAACCCAGGATCTCATGCTTAGCCGTCGCGCTTGCAACCACTAGACCAACGAAGCAATAATTATGTTTTTACAACAGCAAAGTTGTCTCAGCTTTTCGTATTTTGCAAAAAAAAAATACACAATCAATGTACATAATTGACGGCACGGTTGGCGCAGTGGCTGAACGATTGGCTGCTGCGCTGCGTGTCGCGGGTTCGATCCCCCCACGGAACAATATTTGTATGATCTACAGGTAGTTGTTCCGGGTCTGGCTGTTTGTGTATGTGAGTTTAAATGTTTGTAAACGCACCCACGATAGGAGAAATTCCTAATGTGGGGCAATGTTTTAAAAAATCAACCCAAAATAAGTTAGATCAACATTATACCAAGACAACCAATTAAACACATTCACAAGTGGCCACAATATTTAATTTTCTTATGAAGTACTTCGCATTCATCAAATTTTATCTTTCTTAACTCATTCAAAATCTGAGGATCCGAATAAACTGAAGAATTTGCTACATTATTAAAGTTCTATTTTTGGGTGCACTGTGAAATTCCCGCCCTCATCTTAAGGACGTCTAATGAGGTTCTTGTCTATGTAAGATATTTTGACGTTTATACTGTCCAAATTATAGTCCTCATCAATAATTTTCAACGATGTTTACTGTAGCAAATATGAAATTTATTTGTCTTAGATTATAAGGCAAATATATTTATTCTGTTCAAACAATAACCTATGTAACCAGACCTAGATTATAATAGATTCTTAGAGTTTGGCCCGTTGCAAATGTAGATTTATTCAAGACATACAAAACATAATCTAGATTAACGTAAAATCTAGATTATGTTTGAGCTGAATATTTTCAAGTCATTTCTATATACCTAGTGAAAATATCTTTTGAACAAAAGTAAGTTATGTACATTTTTCATCAGTCGAATTACCTTAGTAACTGTCTCCAAAATTTTTAGCGCCGCAACGACGCGACGCCCGTAATTCCATAACTTTCTGCTTAATTGCATACATTGTTACTACTAGGGTTCCATTTATGGCTAGTTTTATAATAAAATAACAAGAAAAATATGCAAAATAATCTATTTATTCCGTTAACACGTTCATTGCAAATCACGCGATGTCGCGTGAAGCGGCCTGTACTGCAGTGGCCGTTCACGCGACGTCGCGTGATGGTGCCTTACAATTTATGTACGAGCAATAAAAAAACGGGCGCAGTGTACAAAAAAAAATTACTTCGTTTTTTTTTTTGGACATGTAATGCAAGAAAATGATAAATACTATGTTGTGCTGGTGATAAATCACTACATGAAGATAAAATCTTTGTTTCAGCGGGTGGAAAGACTGCCGGCGGTCTTTACGCTGAAGCTGGCACACCTTTCGGACCAGCAGCAAAGGCTGGCCTTGGAGGAGCAGTCGATGGCAACAGTGGCACTGCTGGTAAGATAAATAACAATGAAATGATTAGAAACAACGACGTAAAATATTTGCATTCCTAGGTCATAGTTAAAAATTACGATCTTCTTGGATATATTTTATTCTTATCTGCGATTACGAAATTATAAAAAAGTTTGGCTATGATTTTAAATATAACAAACAACGGTTATCCTAGAAAATAGACATACCTACTTATTGTTTTTGGAATATTAATTATAATGATGCACTAATAGATTAATTCAAAGTTACGTGGTCACTGAAATGTGCAATAACTTTACAAACCATTGCACTTCTTACAATAACGTCAGTACAGATATTTACAATCATACCATTACATTAATTCTAGGAATCTCGTGAGAGTCCAAGTCAATCACTTTAACGACCATAATATGCGAAGAATAAATGAAGACGTCAAATTACATGAAAATCCTAATCCTTCTAGTTCCAATATGAACATTGTGAACGAATAAATGAACAGCAAAGATTAATTTGAAGACATTCCAGAGACTATAGAGGCTTAAAAGACGGTATATTATCTTGCTAGACTGAACTCAATGATCGCAGTAACTATTAATTGCTCGTCAACTCCACCTCGACCTTTACAGTCATATTGCAATTAACTTGTGACGTTTGAAAAATGAGGGAAAAACTCATTGTCGTTATTGCATATGCCACGTTTGCTCAACCAATATCAGAGCCATAATGAATATTCATTGTATGAATAAATGTACCCCATTCAAACATTCATTTATTAGCGACTAACTATTCGAATATGGATTGTGTTTTCTGATACGTGCTAATGTTAAATTGAATAATGTTAAATTGAAATAGAAAATGATTTGGGGATTACAATGGGCTCAATTTTGTGTGAAATGTAACTGATAATAGGATGTAAACTGTTACTAAATCTTAATTGGTAGCACAAATTGTAGAGAAGGTAATTTATAAAATTGTATTTCGAATGTGGATAACTGAATTAACGTTGTATGTGGATATTGCCATTATGATGGTCTAAGTCCTTTATTAGGTAGGTATTTTGAGCAAATATTGTTTGTCTTATAGGTGGACTATACGCTGCCGCCACAGCTGGAGGCAACGTAAACGCTGCTGCCGGTCTTGGTGGAGCAGTGGCTGGAGGAAAATCAGTGGGTGGAGGCTACTCTACAGCTCAAGCAGGAGGCAAATCCGCTACCTCCGTCCTGGTAGGTGATAAAGCTGAAAAAGCTAGGAGGAAAGAAGAAAGACGAAGACTGAAAGAGATAAAAAAACAACGCAAAGAGCAGCAAAGACATTGATTGGTGGAGGGTTCTATCATTTTATGTACAACCTACCCTCTTTCATAAACGTTCCATAAGAGAAATTTCGGCATTTTGTAATTTTTCGATATTATTTTTATTTCAGTATTTACCTATGGCTATTGAAACATTAATAAACACAGTGGGTAAGTTTGGTTTGCAATCTTATCGAGCGTTTATGGATCAAATTAATGTGAACGGAGGGTTTTCATCTTAAAACAATACTTTATACTCGTAAATTAATACTCATTTAATTCAGAAATAAATATCTAACTTACAATGTGTTATTATCATTAAAATGTCAATGGGAGCTCCTTCTATCGGAACATGGCTGATTTCGCGTCTATCTACTATTCAGTCATCTTTCTACTGCAAAATGTGACGTAGGTGAGACTAACGTCTGGTTACTTACTGGAATAAGGTAAAAGTACCAAGTTTTCTCTGTGCATGCACTCACAATGCACGGCCATTTGTCATTTCAGGTCTCATTTTTGGGACCCCATTTTTCACTTTTCCCTTTTACGCCGCAAAATACATTGCATGGTGCTTTGAATAGGATGCTGTGTACCCCAAACGCGCTTCAACACTTTTATATGAAAAGTCCATCATTGTAGATGTATTGAAGTCATTAGCATGACATGAACTTTAAACAAAATAAAATGTGAAACGGTTTTTTTTAATTAGTTTTTTCATTGCAGGGGGGTGAATCAGGCGTATCTGGATCATCAGGATTTTCGATCTCCGCCCATAAATCTATTGGAGTGCCAACCACAGTAATAAAAAAAACTGAAGTGTCGGTAGTTCCTGTGGAAGAAATCAAGACCGTACACAAAAACGTGTATGGAGAAGCGAAATTGGAGGCTGCTAATGAAATAACCCCAAGTGCAAATGCTGGTGTTGATGCAAACGCACATGTAAATGTAAACGTAAACGCCCAACCAGAGTTTGTAAAAGAAGTGAGTAACTGGAAAGGCCCGCACTATCACACACGTAACATTCCACCATTTAATTTTGAAGATTTTATGAGTTCTTTGTTTAGGAGTCCACAGAGAAGTTATAGTCCACAGAAGTGGGTGCCACCTCCTCAGTATAATTATGTTCAGCAGGTTCGTTGAAATCTTCTATGGTAAATTTGGTTCGTGCGTGCACCAAGAGGCTTGATGACAGCTGCTGCGAAAATCTTTGCACCTTGTTCATAATAATACATTTTACCACTTCTGGAAGTGCATTTCTTGTTCTACGCGACGTCTGCTAACTCATAAATGTTACATGTCTAGGAGCCGCTCATGATTACAGCTACTACATAAAACAAATAACCCGGAATAATCACCTCTTTCACTAAACAATTAAGAATTTTCATATTTTTCTTGCCAAGATAAAACTCATTAAAAACTTTTAGTACTGTACTTATCTTGAAAAGAACTTTGAGATATAAAATCTACCAATAGTATCAACTAACGTTTTTAATAATTCTTACTTTAGAGTGTGCCTTCTTCTAAATTTCATGTTTATTTCTATCATCGTATGTTCTTAAATCTCTAACTGGCGCAAGTTAAGTACTAGTTTGGAATAACGTAGGTACTACTTTAATACTTCCACCACTGATGTCGTCAAGTAAAACCAAATTTCTTTCCACAAAGGTACATGTTGAGCCTACACCAGTACAAACAGTATACGTTCGCAAACACAAGCCTCACAGGCATCACGTGCACAAGACCGTCTACGTCGGTGGCTGGGCAGGACTCGGTGGTGCAGTAGGCGCTCCAGAGACAAAACCAGTAGTCTACAAAACTGTTCAGCCTATCCAGAAGAGAGTTGATGTAGATGTTGAAGCACATGGTGGAGGAGGAGCTACTATCAGCGGAGAACATTACGGACCTGGCAAAGTTGTTTCCTACAGTAATTCGAAGGAGATCGTTGTCAATAACAATGCTAACGCAAAACCGAATACATTCTTCCAGGATATTTTCAATGTGAGTATTATGGTATTATACTATTTCATTGGCATATTCCTACATCGTCAGAATGTATTAGGAATCAAGTTGGCCAGTATGTGTTGGAGTTCATAGCTCTATTCGCCGTCAATTTAGTAATGTCCTTTATACTTTTACTTTCTACAATTTCTTCAACACAATTTAGTCAAAGTTTCTCGTTATTCAGTTTTTTTAGATTAATGCAATTAACATAACTTACAATATCATCACGCATGTAATCGCCGTAAATCGTCAAAGGGTTAGGCATAGGTGTGCTAATAGTACACTCACATTTCGCCGGTTATGTAATAGGGGGCAAGCCCATTGCCTAAAACCGGGCCTAAAATCAGACTCCGTAGCTGCTACTAGTAAATTCCTAATGGAAAAACCCAATATTACTTTTACCGACCCAGGAATCGAACCCATGACCTCATGCTGAGCAGTCGCGATTGCGACCACTAGACTGACAAGGCAGTTTCAAAGCAATTTAGAAGTAACTTAATGTATAGCTCATTTTAATATGACTCATTTAATATTTTGCCTTTTCCAGATCCCCATTTCAACGTTGAAGGCTGTTAGCGGTTTTCTGACCAATACCGCTGCAAATACTGGTGTCTCAGTACAAAAGTCAGCTACATTCAAAGCAGGTGGTTACTCTGGTTTCTCCGGAAATGCCGGATATTCCGGCCATTCTGGTTACTCTAGTTATTAATAAAACTGAACCTATGTTTAGTGTTAGTTTATAAGTTTTATACAATTCAAGTGAGGGTATCAAGAAAATGATTTGTAATAAAGACATTTCTAAATCATAAGAAAAATACGAATACCTAAGTTTTTATTTAAACTAAAGTTATTTAAACTTTTTGATTAACATTATAACTATGAAAAAGTTAGCAGTAAAACTGTGCAACTAAAAGGCCTCTGGGGAAAAAAAACATTACCGACGGTGTTATCAAATTTTATGAGTCTTTCATTTAGAATAGTAGGTACCCTTCTGTAAATCATGAAAATATTTTACGTCGCTGTTACAAATTGTGATAAGCCGTGTAAGCGACCTGCAGGGAATGGCTCACTATAATCTTGCCCTCTCCTTTGCCATTGTAATCTCCTTGATATTTTTATCTGCTAGCTTTTATTACGTTTTATTTTTTACGAGCACCCCCTTCTGGAGCAAAACGCCTCCGTTGGACTTATTAAAAGAATAGATAAATTAACACAAAATAACAGCTGCATCAACCCGTAAAATTGCTGGGTTTGTTTATTTTAATTTAAGTGTAATACAAATGAGAATTTATTTTGACAGCCATGGCGGTACCCTTTCTCGTTAATTTAGCTTTTTGCAGCCATTTCTCTGTTACTTGCAAATAATGTAACTTGTTTAATTTTTCTTGTAGAATTTCCTACGTTCTGAAATATTTAATAGTTGGTATTAAATTACATTACAGACCCTTTTTATCTACACAAACTTTCATGTTTATGTACCGATGTTTTGTTAGGCTAAGTAAATTATTGCCAATGTGTAGCGATTAAAAAGATACATGGCGACATTTATTAGAAATAAAACGATCTGTTTTATTAGATATACATCTAGTATCTATTGCTAAAATTCCACTTTGGGACTTTATTGTATAGAATCGGTAATAATTTCATGCCAAATTTTTTTTTTCATTTAATAGTTTCGATCATCGCATGGTAGTTATTTATAATCTGCATCTATTGAGTAGGGTTTCCTAGCTAACTACTAGATTCTTGTTGTGAATAATGATTTCTCATCAAATTCTTCACTTTCTACAGACTCTGATATAACATCGAAGCATGCATCTCCATCAACATCATCTTCATCAGCATCCGAGGCTCATATCTCGGTTCAGACACCGAATGCCTCCAAATTTATTGATGATGTTTTCTCTGTAAGTGCACGATCATACATAATAATCGTTAACATCATAATAGTGTTGTATGCATGATTTTTGCATGTCTTTTAGTCTTGCACCCTTTTACGCATGTTATTATTTTGTTTATTCATTTATTTATACTTTATATTTTTAAGTATTAACAAAAAGACATTTGAAAATCTAAAAATAGGTTTCTGGTGATGTCGGGAGCAGGGTCCAAGCTACTGGTGATTAGGGCTCCCGACACAGGAATCTCCTCACAATGCGAGCCGTATTGAGGAGTACTGCCTTCTGAATCCGGCCTTTGATCCGACCGCCGTTTGCCGTAAGGCTCTTTGCCGTAAGGCCATTGGCCGTTACGACAATCGGCATAATGATAGCCGAGTTCACATTCCACATGTCAACAACCTCGTGCGCCAAGATGAGATATTTTATTTGTTTCTCTTTCTCAGGTTTCACGAAGTTCTTGTCATGAAATGCATGTTTATTTTTAAGGCCTTTTATATAGGGTGGAACAGACACCGACGATATTATGGTTACTACGTATTCTATACATCCTTTTTAAACCCCAAGGTCGGTTATTAAAAAAAAATCAGCTGCTTCCTACAAAAATGCAATACGTACACGGTCAAAATGTTGACCGTGATGATGTACTGAATACGTGGTTTGGCTTCGGTGATCCTTCCCCCTGTATAGCTTTGATGTTCAAATACCCATAATTTTGCCCTAATTTCTGAAAACTCCCTGATCAACAAGTCAGCTGTCAAATCTAATAAATAGCTGTTTGATTAGTACACCAAAATAAAAATCATGATTTGAAGTGAATTTGTAAATAGATTCAATTGAATTCACATAAAGACATTGGGATCTGAACAAACAAGCTATTTATAAATAATAAGAAAATATGCACCATTGAGCTTATTGGGTTTGGTAATTTATGGATCAAAAAATGATAACATACAATGATTTCGTTAATATCGCACTAATGTTTTGTAAGTCGGTAGTTTAAAATGTGATAAAGAAAGAAAATTCTGGTGGAAGGTTTTAAGAATCATATATTTTAATTTCGGTTTAGTAGTTGGCTATGAAAGTAAGTATTGGTCAAGAGATCGATACAGCGCGTACCAGGTGAAAGCATAATTTGGTAATAGATACTAACAAACAGATCGATTTAGCCTGTACGTAGCTGTGTGTTAGTTTTTACCAAGGCTTTGATAAGGTTGGGCGTCAGGTGTCAGGACGGGTAAGTCCTACCACTTTGTACCTACTTATTTGCACATTTTTTTATATTTACATAGTAACATTGTAGGTGTTTGTTTGATACTTTATCTCATTAATATGTTATATTTTATAGATACCAATTAACACTCTGTCGGCTGTAAACAAATTTTTAGAGAACAACGTTGCAGGAAGGAAAAGAGTTCAGGTGCGTAAAAAAACTGTTATTATAAATTTTATTGAAATAGGTTATATAAAGAATACGTTGCAAGCTGCCTTTTGAATAGATTTGAATGCCGCAGGTGAAAACAAATTGGAATCGAATCCAAATTTTTTACTTATTAAATTACGATTCGTAGGTAGGTGTAATTTGTATTTCGTTCGATATTTTTAACAGATTAGTGTAAGTATAAAAAATAAGACAGAAACAAACACTTTTTAAAATTTATTTTAGCAATCAGAATAAGACGTATTCGAAATTATTGTGTAGTATTTACTATTTTTTTTTTTTAGCGTTCCGTACCTCAATCGGCAAAACGGAACCCTTAGGGTTCCCTTAGGGTCCTTAGGTATCCTTTAATAGGATCACTTTCTTGTCCGTCTGTCTGCCAATACCCGTTTTCTAAGGAACACGTGGTGGTATCAAGCTGAAATTAATACCATTGGTATTAGTTTCTCATGTCTGCTATCCCTTGGAGCAATGAAAAAAACAAACTTGTAAGTCAATGCGATCAAAAGATATGACTGTTTATGTCGCATATTATGCGATTTCACAAGGGAATTAAAACCTATAGGGTACTTCCCATTAACCACACATACAAATCATGAAATTTGGCAAAAAGCAAGACCTTGCAGCACAAATAAAGGAAAATTCCAAACAACAAAAACAAGTTGAAAATTAAAGGGTGTCCCCATACATACATAGTTGACACCAATTAAGTTTTTTTTTTTTTTTACATAATGGTACGGAACCCTTCGTGCGCGAGTCCAACTCGCACTTGGCCGGCTTTTTATTTTATCTTATAATTTTATATTACAACCAGTTTTTAGGTTAAGATTAGTTATATGGATGATATTATAATAACCTCTTTGAACAAGAGTTACAACAATTCTAGCGGATTAGAGAAAGTATTTCGGAGCAAAGTTTTAAACACAAAATAATCATTAAAACCTCTTTCGCAGGCGACATCAGAAGTAAACGTAGACGGGGAGCCAACCAGAGTCAGGTTAGGACCGCACGCCAGGAGGCGAGCAAATAAACAAGTGGTCATAGTCCAGGAGCCTGCTGAAGAAAAGCCGCAAGAATCTTATTAAAATATTAACTTAGTTAAGCGTTAGTACCTGAAGTTAACAACCTTAAATATTTGCCGTCCTAAAGGGAAGATGAAATTGTACAAAATTTCATTGCAATTATTACTTGTTTAAACATTTTAGTATTATAGATATTAAACAAACGTATTAAAATAGTGTTTGATTTCTAAATCCTTTATGTCAAGGTAAACGAGACCCACGACATCACAAAACCTATAGATTTTGCTAGATGCCTAGGAGAACTATACTTTTGTAGCGGTTCCCCTGGTCAATTTGCAAATATTCCCGAATTTGCAAATTGCAAAAATTCCTAAAGGACTTATAACTTAAAAAGAAAAAGTGAGTAGGTATACTAAGTATACTCCCAAGCTCTTCAGAGAAAATACTATTAAGTAATGTTATATTTTGTAGAGATCTCTAACGAAAAGCACGAATGGGTCCAATGACAGACCGAGTAGTCCTATGTCAAAATTTTTTGACAAATCATTTCGCAATTCATAACGTAAACTAAACATTAAAATAGAGTAATAAGGTCGATTTTAGCAGCATCATCTTTCTGCCCTTGTCCTATGTTACTTGGGGCCTGTCCTATGTTTCTTCCATTCTCTCCTGTCACACGTCACGCTACCATTTACTCCATACTCTTATCATTCCTCACACAATCCATTCATCTTTTCTTTGGTCTTCCCATCCATCAACATTTATATTCATCACTCCTTTAGTCACATGCGATTCGTCACTCCTCATCACATGCCCATACCTGGACAGCCGATGTTACCAAAAAAAAAATCTTGTTCGATAGCTTGTAGTAATTAAAAAGTAGCATTAGCAAAAAATAGAAAGAAGAGAGTTTTCCCCCCACAGAAAGACTCTACAGTATTCTGTATAACGGCTTTTTCTTCAAAGTAAGGATAGTAAGGTATTTATTACAAAAATACAATAAGGTAACACAAATCAGTATATTTCAGGATTCTTACTCACTTTACAAATAAAAAGGTTTCAAATCTCGAGAAAAACAACGTTGACGGCTTGGGTGGAAAGCAGTTTTTGAAGCAACTGACTAATAAACGGTTTCTAACATAGATTTTTATTAGTCTAATCAATTATTCTTCACCACGTAACGCGACTTAAAACAAAAACTAGTCCCTTTATTTTTGTACATACTGAAAAACACAAGCGTCTCACCGATCTCTTTAATAGGAAAGTAATAAGCACCAGAATCCAACTTGTTCAAATCCATTTTTTCAAAAGAATAACTGCCTTTGAAAATCTCACAGGTTTTATCGTTATATCTGACGTTAGTTGTCATTAAAACTACCCTGGGTATCATACTTTTACATGTCAACTTCTTGAAAGTATTCATATGCTTAATCACGTTGCCAGGTCTCTCAATGGCAGTTTTTATTTTCCAATAATATCCATTCATATTGTCCTTTATCGTCATATTGCCTTTGAAATAAACTCCACCACTTTTATTATATGGTTCAACGCTGATGCTCACCAATGGATCCTTCTCATAAGGTGGTTCAGGATTGCTACATCTTTCTGTACTACGCAATGTTATTTTGTGCGTCATTGATGACACTGACACTAAGAATTGAATTAAAACCATTGATAGAATAAAATTCCATGTTGGTTTCATAATAATTTTGGTAAACCATTTAAATAACGTAATGATTGTGCTGAAAACAAAATTGAAATAACCAAACCAATTGGGTCCAGCAGTGACCAATTTAAATACATTCTAAATCTCGTTATGTGTTATTTTCAAAACGAGACTTTATTGCTTCTAATTTCTTTATAATAACGTTTAAAAATTACAAGTTCTAAACGTTTATGTTCGCATCAAAATGCAATGATCGATTCTAAACTTTTCCCATTAAGGTCCAATTTATGATGAATAGCTTTTCTGACTCTGAAAATATTTTCAAGAGGAAATTGGAATATTTATATTGGTAAATGACACAATACTTTCTGCAAAAAAAAATTTAGAATTAAGTTTTTTTTCCGTGTATTTTATTCCGTCTATGTAATTGAATTCAACTCACAAACTAAAATTTCTCAGATAGGCCTCAAATAGTTGAGGCATAGTTATCCATTTTATCAAAAAGGCTTTTTCGTGGAATTCTATTATGCCAGGATCCATGATAATCTGATGTTTTTTTTAACAAGATTCATATTCAGAATATAAGTAAAAATAATGTGAAGCATAGATACCAATCGGACTATTCCCATAACTATCTAAACAGATAGCTAAACATGGCCGATGGGGCCGAAAAGTTCTGGAGTGGCGACCGTGAACCGGAAGACGTTGCTTTGGAAGGCCTCCCACTAGATGTACCGATGACCTGGTGAAGGTTGCGGGGATCAGCTGGATGCGAGACGCACGGGACCGGTGAATGTGACACTTGGGGAAAGCCTATGTCCAGTAGTGGAAGTCTGTCGGCTAAAATGATGATGATGAAGATTATATAAACAGAATAAATAAAAAACGTCCCCGTTTTTTCTTCCTATTTACATCAGTTTCGTTTAGTTTAGTATATTGTGTCTTTGTGACTTCTCTTTTAAAACGCGGTGGTGACAGTAACTCGATGGGTACGTTGTACTCTATGCTAATTGGTTTCATATTTCCTTTCTATTACATTCAGAACAAAAAAACTAGACAACCAGTAATTATTCATATTAATCTAGACAGACAAATAACGTTTCATTCTGATTCATAAAATAATCATAGATGGTAGAAGTGGCTTGAGATAAGTCTCGCAATAAAGCTACCGCGCACAGTGAGCCTAGTGGAGATTCCTCTACAGTCTCCCCAGGGATGTGCCCACGGGGACGCTCCACAGAGGAGGTTTCAAATCGGTCTTGTAAGAGGTTCCACGTGCTGATGTTAGTCTCCAGGCTTGTTTTCTTAAATTATTAAAATCAATGTGCCTTGAAACTATTTGGTTGAATGTATGTAGGAAGGTATTGTACTGCACTCTCTGCCAGACTTCTCCAGGAACCAATTAAAAACCTGTTGCAGTGCCTAATTTTCAAACTAAAATTACTGTTGCAAAGTATCGCAATGCTTAGCTGGAATGCGGAATTCGGATACAGGAAATCAAAAAGTTTCTAGAATTCAGAAGCTATTATCAGAATAACATTTATTACGTCCTAAGTATAAAATATTATCATGTAGTGTAGGTTTCGTATCTTCTAAGAGTCTGGAAGGTTGTGTCGTAAATCACATCCGTATTCCATTTGCGTTTAGCGTAAGTAGAATGGGTGTAGCCGGGAATTTACTTAGTATACTTTGCTCTTCTATATTTTGTAGGTACCGTATATTTTATATCAGAAAGACATATTATTCTTATTTATTAGGCCATAGTGCTTCGAGTTTTCCTCACTGAATAGAATATGAAAATAATAAAATAGAACATCATCTGCCTAGCTTTTTCCAAACCATGTTGGGGTCGGCTTTCATTCTAACCGGATGCAGCTGAATACCAGTATTTTACATGAAGCAACTGCCTATCTGACCTCCACAACCCAGTTAGTACTGGGTAATATACGATACCCCTTGCTTAGACTGGTTGTCAGACTTTCGGGCCACTACCTGTAACGCCCATCAAAGATCTACAAATAATAAAAATGGAACATGTTACTTAAACGAAAAAACATTCCGCATATTACTCAGAACCTTTGCTTTATTTTTACCAATAAAAAGTAGTACAAGATGTTCTTAATTTACGTTATTATTCCTGACATCCATCCGTGGGGCAATACACTTCTCTTCTATATTTTTATGAACAAGACCCGGGACTGTAAACAGAAGCAAGTTCCTTTCGGTTTATAGTAACTTAAGAAGTAAACGTTTGTCCCAAGTTGCCTCGTTGGTAAGAAAACTGCGGCGCGATCGATTTTTGTCGCTTCCAATTTATGAAAAGAATAATTGCCTTTGAGTATATTGCAAGTCTTGTGGTCATACTTTATAGTAGACATTCCATAAATAAGTTTAAAAATAAAACTTTTGCAGGACAGTCCTTTAAAATCGTTTTCGTAAATAATTTTGCCGTCTCTTTCGAATCCTTTTTTGTATCTCCATACGTATCCAGATAAGTTTTCTTTTACACTGATATTGGCATTGTAGTAGAAGGTATCACTTTTGTTGACGACAGAAATGTTGACGTCAACTTTTCTATTTTCTTCATAAGGTGGATCGGGGTCCGGGCAGAATTCATCACCTTTGTAGATCATTTTATACTTCACGCAGAATACAATAGAAAACAAAAGATACAAGGCAATAATTGCACCAAAAAAAAGTTTCATATTTACAAAGTATGTATTTTTGGATGGAGTACTTATTTACTACTGATGTAGGTATTGGGTTCTGATTGACAGTCATTAGGATGTCATTTATGATAAAGCAGTTCCAGATTACTTTATCAATAAAATCAATTTTACAGTCAGTGAGCACATAATAAATGCAAATGTACTATATGCTTAGGTACCCGTTAGTAATACTGCCTTTCTGAAACGAGTACGACAAAAAAATCCTAACAATTTTATTTCATTAATGTGAGGACGTCAAACAGGTGACACCAGATATTGGTGACAAATGTTGCACCAAAAAGTAATTGAAGAAGAAATATTTCAAGGGTTTGGTGGAAGAATTATAGCTATCTGTAATACTTTGGATCCAGGATCACAAAAACACCAGTTCATTTATACTTTATTAGACTGTAACAAACAAAATGCGAGATTGTATACAAAAACAAGTTTCTTAAGGTTTATATAAACTTAAGTAGTAGACGTTTATCCCAATTCTCCTCGTTGGTAAGAAATTTACAGCACGATCTAATGTAGCTATTTCCAATTTGCTGAGAGAATAATTCCCTTTGCATAATATAACGCATGTATTACGATCAAACTTAACTGAAGAAAGTTCAGAAAGTATTTTAAAAATAAAACTCTTGCAGGACAATCCTTTGTGGTCATTTTCGTAGTATATTTTTCCGGATCTTTCAAATCCAGTTTTAAATCTCCATGTGTACCCTGACAAGTTCTCCTTGACAGTAAAGTTGGCCTTGTAGTATAAGCTGTCAGTTGTGTTAACCACACCAACATCCATTTCGTCTTTTTTATTTGGTTCTTATGGTGGGTTAAGATCCGGACAGAACTCATCACCTTGGTAAACCATTCTGTACTTCACGCAAAACACAATTGATATAAATTCCAAGACAAATATTGCACAACATTTCAATTTCATTTTTGATCAACAAATATGTACGTTACTATTAATATCACAATAGCACTAGTTTAAACGAATTAGTTTTAGTGTTGTTCAAAATCATAGAAGTTACTGATTAATATCATATCAATAGACATCACATGATTTCATAGCCAGTGAGCACATACAAAAAAAAAAAAAATTACATTCAAATATAATAACTAGCTGATAAATAATCGTAACTAAATAATTCCTTCCGGGTGGTTTAAAGCGTACCTAAGCAGGTATATAATTTAAACTATTATTATAGTGTCTATGGTATTTAGGTGCATACGGTTAGACTGGAAGCCGAACCCAATATATAAGGTGTATCTATTCATACACGAAATCTTTTAAGGGGTCATTGTACTCATCATTATGAACAACTTTCACTATGGGACCAACCCCGAAATCGGGAAAAAAAAATCGGTTGTTCCCTACAATATGATCCCACTAACTCGTCAAAATGTATTGAACAGCTGATTTTTACCCCTTAAGAGATTTCGTGTATGAATACATAGACCCTATATATAAAAAAAGCTAGGCAGATCATGATGATATTGTAGTGTCTATGGCAATTATTAAACTCACTGGTCATTGTTAACAGTAGACGCAGAAGTACCTGCGAAAAGAATAAAATGTAAGCTAGCTCAGCCACACATGGTAGGGTAGAAGCGCCAAGGTAGCCCGCGAAATTCAAATTTTCTTACGTTTTTTGCAATTTGAAGGTCAGTGTCAGGTTGTACGAGTATGTTGCTGAAAAATGAGTCGCGCAAGTAACACGGATGTAGTTACCGAATTATAATCATTAAAATCATCAATATATCCATCTAAGTTCGTTTGACCCCATTAAATGAGTTTTTTATGAAATACTTATTGAATCGGGTTAAATGAACTTAGAGGGTTATATTGATGATATAAATTTAATTTAAATTTAACTCGTAAGCACCAGATATCAAAATAACTGGAAAAGTTCTCTTCACCTCCTAGGGTCACCAATATTTGACGAGTCTTTTCCATCGTTCATTGAAGAAAAAATTCAAAATTTCAATGGTGTTTCAGAGAGACTTTTCAAAATTAACATTCATTCGGCCTTAGGACTTATTCGATACTGTTGTTTGGGACTAAAATACACGTATAGCCTCCTCTCATTTTTGGAAACATCCACAGCTTTTAGACAAAGTAGATCAAATTATTAGGAACACTCTAGCTTCAATATTTAATGTGGCCCTGGACGACAAACGCCTGGCAGCAAGCCACAATCCCCATCCGCTCGGGTGGTCTCGGCGTCCGCAAAATTTCAAGTATAAGTTTACCAGCCTTCCTCTCCTCGGTCTACGGTACCTAAAAATTAACCAGGGTTATTTTGTCATCCTCACTGGTTGATTCTGAGTTGCCGTGTTTGACCGATGGCGTTCAACCCTTGGAAAATGGCTTGTCCCAATACGGATTTGCCCGACAACCAGTCATCCAAGAGACAGTGGGACGTGCCGCTCTGAAGTATTATACGGAATACCCTTTTAAATACGTCTATCAATGCTGTGGAACGTGCCCGTCTAATGGCCGTGGGAGAATGGGAGTCGGGCTTGTGGCTTCAGGCATCTCCCACCATTGGAACTATGATGGACGACACATCATTCCGTGTCGCTATGAGTCTACGCTTAGGCGCACCTTGTGTCACTGCGGTGAAGCTGTTGACAGCCTTGGACACCATGGCCTGTCCTGCTACAGGAGCGCAAGTCGCATTGCACGGCACGCCAGCATTAACGACATTATTCGTCGAGCCCTTGCCAGCGCCGGCGTACCAGCGGTATTAGAACCAAACGGCTTGGTACGTGACGATGGGAAGAGGCCAGACGGCATGACGTTGGTGCCTTGGAAGGTGGGTAGGCCTTTGGTGCGGGACGCAACCTGTGTCGACACCCTTGCGCCATGTTACGTTGCAAGCACGGCGGGCTGTGCGGGCGCTGCTGCTGCGGCTGCTGAGATCCTCAAGCGGCGCAAATACTGTAACCTTATCGGTAACTACAGTTTTGAGCCATTTGCGGTCGAAACGATCGGGTCATGGGGCCCGAGTGCGCGTCTCCTTTTTAAGGAAATATCTCGCCGACTGGTTGACACTTCGCGTGACCAGAGGGCTGGCTCTTTCTTTGGTCAAATAATTAGCATTGCCATTCAACGTGGCAATGCTGCCAGTCTTTTGGGCACGTTTCCGGATGACAGCGATAGGAAGGAGTACTTTGACGCCTAAGTGTCCTATTGTTGTCGTTGTACATTTGTAGGAACTTAGTTTTAGTCTTCTTTTTAGCATTATTTTAGTTCTATTTGTAGTCTGTATATATACTGCACATAGTAAATTTGAGGGTTGTATTAATGATTTTAATGATTATTACTTGCTTGTTACTTGCGCGACTCATTTTTCATCAACATACAACCTGACACTGACATGCAAATTGCAAAAAACGTAAGAGAATTTGAATTTCGCGGGATACCCTGGCGTTTCCACATTAACCATAAACTATGACAAACCACAAGATATAGGTTAATAATTTTGTGGAAGCGGCCCAGGTCAAATCGGTTCGTTGGTCCTCAACAAATACCTAATCAGTTTTACGGCCGAAACACACCGGATCCGTACACGTAGACGTGCACGTATACGTATACACGCGCGTAAACCCCTGACACAGTGGGTTACGCATACGTGTACGCTTACGCATAAGTGGTAGGCACGCAACGTATGGTCCTTTGCGTACCCAGTATTTTTTTATAATAAATATTTTTAATTATTAATAAATATTCCGTCTGGAGCCCTAAGACAGTGGAGACACGGGGTCGAGGCAGACTAAGGAGATGATGGCGGTATGCCCTTGATAGCTTCCTCACAAAATCGCGTCAATAGGCACAACACAAAGTGAAGTGGGACAGAAAAGTCTAACAAAAAAAAATTTACTGAAGTAACAAGTAAGAAAGTTTTTTTAACACAAAACAGACACACACAACACAACACAACACTTTTTTCTTTTTTTTTTTAACAGTATCTGCTTTTTGCTGGTGGACTGGTTTGGACATGCTAGATTCACAATTTATTTTTTTCCTTAAAAACGGGGGGATCCCATGAAGATTTTTTGCATATTTTAAATTGCAAAATTATACTAGATCCAATTGCAGAATGACAAATTAATCAAAATCAGGATTCCTTCTTAAACTTTTATTCTTAGGACACGTGCGTAGATACAAAAAGAAGTGGCCTTCGGTTTATAGTAACTTAAATAAAAAACGTTCATCCCAAGTCTTCTCGTTGGGTAAAGATTCGTGACACGATCGATTTTTCTTATCTCCAATTTGTTAAGAGAATAATTACCTTTAAGGACCTCGCATGTCTTAGGATCAAAATTTATTTTCGCAATTCCATATATTAGTCTAGGAATGAAAGTTCTGCAAGACAGTCCTTTGTAGTCATTTTCGTAAATGACTTTGCCAGACTTTTCGAATCCATTTTTGAATCTCCACGAGTATCCCTTTAGGTTTTCCTTGACAGTAAAATTACCTTTGAAGTAAAAGTTGTCAGTAATGTTAACCACTTCCAGATTGACATCAAGCATTCTTTCTGCTTCGTAAGGAGGATCCGGATCTTTGCAGAATTCATTACTTTTGTATATCATTTTGTACTCTTGACTTTTCACAATTGCTTGGAGTTGTAGGAGGACTATTACACCAAATATAAATCTCATGTTAAATCGTTTAAAGCTTGTGGCTGGTGGAACATTTCAATCGTTTTAATGACCTTCTAGTTGTTATGCTATTTATATCAGGGCAGTCACTGTTTATCTGATTTTGTTAAACTGAACTCATTTGATTTTGTAGATTACATTTTGTGTTTCGTTTAAAATTAATAATGCCCTTTAAAAAGTTGTATCGCGATTACATGGCATTTATCTATATATACTAAATTTTTTGACTTATTATTTTAAAACAGCATTTAATCTAGTGCTATCTACTTGTTGTCATTTAGTGGTACCCTGTATTTTCTTTTTAGTATGTTGGGTATATTTTAAATAACTTTTAGTCTGTTTGATAAAAGTTTAAAATTTTAAGAATCGGCTAGCATTAAGAAAATAACAAAAAATCCGAAACGAACCATTAATATTATTGATGGTTTCATCACTTTTCGCAACCAATTGAGGCATTTTGGTGAATATATCCGTAATTAACTCATCAATAACAGTTTGTAACTCAATCATACTAATTACACTGATTGCGCTGCGCTGTTATCCAAGCGAATCTTGGGTTAATTGATGTTGTAACATGGATAACACATAATCTGATATTGATAACACATAATCTGATTATGTGTTATCAATATCATAATTCTCTTGCCCTTATCTCAATTCATTTGTGGTCGGCGCAGCGTGTCTTCTTCTTCCATACTTCTCTTTTACTCATCATCTCATCAGACACCTCCTTTCGCGCCATATCATCATTCAAACAGTCCATCATGTTATTAATACCGGTTTGGAAAGAAAATCAGGAACTCCTTGACCAGTGAAGAGTGAAAACGACAAGCTAATCTTTCCTCTAGGAGACAAAATTAATAAAAAAATACGTAGCTGTAGCGCGTAGTGGATATTTACATGTAGGTACCAGAAAATTTGAATGTTACATCGTCCCTATACTTCATCAATAAGCGTAATTTTAGTTTAAGTTTATTTGAAAGTTACTGGTGCATTTAGGTCTCTGGGAAAGGAAACTAAATCAGGAATAAAAGAAGGAGAAATCTATTTTTAACCGGGTTCCAAAAAGGAGGAGGTTATATGTTCGTGTGTATGTATTGTTTTTTTTTTTATGTATGTTACCTGATTTCTCCCCCATTTGTGGACCGATTCTCAAAATTCTTTTTTTATTTGAAAGATTATACTTCTGAAGTGGTCCCATTTGATGAAGATCTGATGCTGATCTTCGGAGATATACTATGGAACTCTTCAAAAATAGACCGCAAATCTGTCGTGATTGCTGCAATCGCTTGGATGTTTATTGTTTATACAACATCATGACGTAACATCACGCCTGTATGCTCTGATCGAGGGGGTACGCAGATGTGTACAATACACCAAGATTTCCATTTATTGGGGATAAGCCCATTACCATGACATGTATTGTTCATCATCTGCATCATTTTCACAACTATTTTGTGGTCGGCTTCCAGTCTTACCGGATGCAGCTGAATACCAGTACTTTATACACTCAATAGCCACGACATAAATGTTAGTAAAAATATTTTCTAAAGCTATTAAGACATTCGCGTATGGTCATTGTTCGCGCCAACACTACGCGACCAGAATTTCGCCTGCGCCGCGCTTCCCATCAGTATAGCGTACCCCGCGCCTGCCCTCACGCCCCGCAACGCGTCTGCGTCGAGCGAGCCGCGCTCTCGCTCACTGGCTCCGCTGCCGCCAACGACTACACACGCGCGCGCTTATGCGCTTCCTACCACGCTACCACAAACTATTCGCGATAGATATTGTTACTTATCTAACTAGCTAACCATTCCTAAGTTTTATTGTATCGTACTTAATTAAAGTTATAGTAATTGTTTAACTGACTCGTTTTACTTCAAACGAACAACTATTTGTGTAAGTCGTGAAACCCACGCGCTTACATAATGGCGACCGTCTAACTGCAATCGTCGGACTCCGAGACTCCGAGCCTTCTACCACTTCGTGCTTCCCTGAGCATCGTGCACCCACCACCGTGTGCATTCGGCGTGTCAGCGAGCAGCAAGCCTCGACCATCGTGCGTGTCGAGAATCAGCACGAAGAAACGAATCAAGATATACCTATACTTGCGAGTGCGGCCTGCTTGGGTGTGGCCGGCCCGTGACTACCAAGCTAAGTCTCCTTTCTTCCGTTTTCCTATTACCTATAACCCTTTTCTGTAGTCTATAACCTGCGTAATTACGGGACGACTACAATAGTGATAGGAAAAGCCTATTGCATGCATGTGCTTTGTGCGTAGCTATTTATTCAACAACATATTATATTCCTGCCACCTATCCTTGATTATTGTAGCCCTGTGCAATAGTGCGATTGCATAGGTAACTACAAGTGGCTAGGAAAAACAACTATAGGTTAAGTACCTATCTACAATTCCACGCTCTTATTTTATTCAATTATTCCAGTCACCTATTCTATTTCGTTGTAGGCTATCTTCAATACCCCGCACTAAGTTGTGCAACTACAACAACTACAACAGTGAGTTTGGAAAGATTTACTTGTGCGCCATTTTGTGTTCCATTTTTCCGTATATATAAAAGGACTCTGTGGTTCCATTGTGAATATCGTGTTGCCCACGCTATACCCCCCGCACGTGTTGGATGTGCTGGCCAGCATTTGTGCTCGTGTGCAACATAGCTATCTTGTTTTAATTTGTTCTTGGGTTTTACGGACGAGTGTTTATTTTGTGCCTTGTGCGTGGTTTATTTACGCCCCTCCCGTTTTCTAGTTGCACTATCCTTGGCTTGTTTTGCACGTTATATACCCCGCCTTGGGCCGACCATTTCAGCGCAAGAGGTGCGCGTGCCCATCCTTGTGGCCAGAGCCCGTCATCGCTTCGGATAATCATCGTGCCGGCGCGCCGCTGCACGCGTGCTCCGCCACCCAGGCCCCCGCTCAGAGCTCTGCGCCCGCGCGTGGTCGCTTCGCTTCGCTGACGCCGAGGGAGTGCCGGTAACTACCGATAGCCAGACGAGGAGGAACGTAAGATCTTTCCATTTATATTGAACTAGTGATTCAGTGCTAACACTTTATCAAGGTATTTTAATTGATTAATTTATTGCCATGGATATCAAAACTCTAAAAGCTAAACGTGCCAGTATCCGTGGTAGGCTAACTAAATTTGAAAATTACTTAAACCAGATCAAGACAGTACCCATAATTGAATACAAAGAGTCACAAGTAAATGAGCTTAAATTAAAGCTAGAGATGATTAGAGATTTGTTTAAAAACTTTGTTGTGCTGCAAGATCAAATCGATGAACTTTCCGTAGAAACTATATCTATTGAAATTGATGAGAGGGATGTTACGGATTCTAAGTTTATAGAATTGATTGCTGAGGCAGAAACAATTCTGCGGCAATGCCCTAGAGAATCTCAACAGCTTCCATCCCATCATCATTCTCAGAGTGAGCATTTTAACAGTGTGAATTTTAAATTACCTAAAATAGAAATAGCAAAGTTTGATGGTACTTATTCCAAATGGTTAGACTTTAGAGATACTTTTAAATCACTAATTCATGACAACTCACGATTACTTCCTATTTATAAATTCCATTATCTCAATTCTTACTTAACCGGCGAAGCAGCCAACATTTTAACTAACCTAGCGGTCTCGGACAAAAACTACACAGTTGCTTGGGACCTGCTGTGTCAGAGGTACAATAACAAGAGACACTTGATCACTCAACACATAGATTTAATTTTATTTGAACTACAACCCACTCACCGCGATTCTGAAAGTTCTCTTAGAGCGTTGGTTTATAGTGTCAACAAAAATCTCAGAGCCCTGTCCAGTTTAGGTCAGTCCACAGATGAATGGGACCCATTGATAGTACAAATTATGTACCACAAACTAGATTTCACTACCAAACGAGCATGGGACGAACATAGGAATCCTGATGATGACACTATGCCTAAATTAAGCGAATTAATAAAATTCTTACAAAATCGTGCTAACATTGTAGAAAACTCTTCTGGTAGTAAGAAACACAACTTTACCAATAAGCAGGAGCGCGCCTGCAAATCCTTAGCATGTATAGAAGCTAATACTAACAATGACAAACCTAACGGAGAATCAACTTGGGTCTGCAACTATTGCAGTGCAGATCACAGCATCTACAAATGTCCCACATTTCTAGCAAAAACTCCAGAGCAACGAAAAGCTGAAATTTACCGCCTGAAATTATGTCCTAATTGCCTTAAAAAAGGACATGTTGCTAAGGATTGTCCTCAAGGGCCATGTCGAAGGTGTAACAAAAAACATAATTCATTGCTTCACACAACTTCACAGCCTGCAACCGATGTCTCTGTGCAACCTGCCATCACTGAAGCCACGGATGTTCTTGAAACAACCATTGAAGTTCCAGTTAACTTCTCATCTCAGGTACAACAAAACAATCTCGTATTATTATCTACAGCAATTATTGACGTGGCAAATCCAAGTAGTAACACATGCCACAGAGTACGTTGCCTCCTCGATTCCGGTAGTGCGGCCACCTTTATAACTAGAGAGTTGAAAGAGAAGTTGGACCTACCTGCCATACCAACAAATAGTACAAGGATAACTGGTATGGGCAATACACATTGTGGATTCATCGCAGAGAGAAGCGTCGTCCGCATACATTCTCGCCATACAGACTACCATACCACACTGGCATGCCCGGTTCTACCTGAGCTTACAGCAAATATTCCGAGTTCAACAATTGATTTAAGCTACTTCAAGATTCCGCCGAAAACTCCACTAGCCGATCCTTCCTTTAACACCTCAGGCCCAATAGACATGCTGATTGGCGCCGATTTATTCTGGCAAATTATAGGAAGAGAGCAGCAATCACTTGGACCGAATTTACCATTTTTGAGAAGTTCCCAGTTGGGCTGGTTAATTTCAGGCCCTATATCTATACCTGCCAACTATGTACCTACAAATATTCAGTGCAATTTGTCAAGAAATGACAATCAATTAAACAATAATTTTGATCATCAACTTGCCCGATTTTGGGAGCTAGAAGAGCTACCAAAAAGGCCTCTCCTGAGTGATAGTGAGAAGATGTGTGAGCAGCACTTTCAGACACACACTACCCGTCAGAAAAATGGACATTTCTGTGTGAAGCTTCCACTTAAAGAGTCTACTGATGTTCTCGGTGACTCCTATCATAGAGCAAGACAAAGATTATTTTCTTTAGAGCGAAAATTCCGCAGAAATCCGAAACTCAAGCAAGCCTATTGTGAATTTATAGCAGAATACCTGTCACTGGGCCACTGCACTCTGCTGGAGCAGCCGCCACCGCCGCGCCGGCGCCACTACTTGTGCCACCACGCTGTGCTGCGAGAGCAGAGCGAATCCACCAAGCTGCGCGTCGTGTTCGACGGCTCCGCCGCGACATCTACTGGCGTTTCCATAAACGACATCCAAATGATTGGCCCTAAGGTACAAGACTCCTTGTTTTCGATTCTGCTGCGTTTTCGTCAATACAAATATGTATTAGCTGGAGATATCGATAAATTCTTTCGTCAAGTCGATGTCCACGAAGAAGACAGAGACCTACAGCTTATTCTTTGGCGTGAAGAAGATAATCTTCCCATAAGAACACTTAGGCTCAACACCGTGACCTATGGCTTCGCCAGCGCAAGCTACTTGAGCACTAAATGCTTGTGGCAACTTGGAGAAGACTGCGATGACGATAAGGTCAAGGAAATAATTCAGAAGGATTTTTATTGCGACGATCTACTAACAGGAGCTGACACTAAAGAAGAGCTACTACACATACTGAATGCAGTCACAGCTATGTTGAAATCCGGCTGCTTCAATCTCCGAAAGTTCAGGTCAAATGCCCCTGACATCTTTCCCATCTCCAGTGTCGACCTGCAGAGCAAATTAAGCTTGAGTGACGCATCCAGTGCCCTCGGCTTAGGCTGGAGCCCGCAGTCCGACTCTCTTCAATTTACCATTGAAGCTCCAAGCTCCGATTCTACAGAGAAGATTACGAAAAGAACAATATTATCATCGTCTTTCAGCATTTTTGATCCTCTCGGATTGCTTTCACCATCCACTGTTCAGCCAAAGATGCTTATGCAACAGCTGTGGCGGCGAGGATTGGACTGGGATGAGCCAGTCCCAGATGATCTACGAAGGGAATGGCAGAAAATGAGTTCAAACCTTCCATCTCTTAACAAAATGGCAATACCAAGAAGAGTTCTATGTGAGAATCCACAAGAAATTCAATTACACTCCTTCTGTGATGCATCCATACATGCTTATGGCGCATGCATATACCTACGATCAACTGATAACGAAGGTAACGTAGCAGTCCATTTACTCTGTGCCAAATCAAGAGTGGCACCTACCAAACCGCCTCTTACCATACCCAAGTTGGAGCTACTTGGAGCTCTACTTGCCGCAAATCTCACGAAGACTGTTGTGGACTCCCTGCGGTACTCTATCTCCACGTGCATACACTGGTGTGACTCCAGTGTCGTAATCGCATGGCTCAACAGCACTCCCAGCAAACTGAAGAGTTTTGTTGCTAACAAGGTCGTAGAAATCTGCGAGAATACAAACCTGTCTTCATGGCGTCACGTGCCCACTGCTGCCAACCCAGCTGACTACATCTCCCGCGGCGTCCCTGCAGAGAAACTGCGCACTCTACAAGACTGGTGGTCAGGCCCGTCCTTCCTCAGCATGGATAAAATTCACTGGCCATCACAAGAAAAACCAAGTAAAACCAACTTACCTGAAATGAAGGTCCTACTCGTGACGACCGCAAGCAAGTCACCAGTTATACGATTTGAAGATTTCTCCGCTCTCAACAGAATCAAGAGAATATTTGCATATGTACTAAGGTACATTCAATATCTGAAAGATAAAAATATTATAAGAGGTCCTCTATCAGTTCAAGAGATGAACACTTCGTTAACATTATTAGCCAAAGAGGCTCAAAAACAATCATTCCCTGAAGAGTACAATAAACTAATAAAAGGTGGATCCATACTCAAGGGTAAAATATCAGCTCTTTGCCCATTTCTCGACGAGGATGGAGTCATGAGAGTAGGCGGTAGGCTTGATCGTTCCAGCTATAGCCATGATAAAAAACATCCTATAATTTTAGACTCCAAACATCATTTGACCATTTTAATCTTTCGCCAGGAACACAAACGCCTATTGCACGCAGGTCCACAGCAACTGCTGTACACTGTCCGAGAGTCCTTCTGGCCGATTAACGGCAGGCAGCTCTCCCGCAGCACCGTGCGCTCTTGCGTCGTGTGCCGCCGCCACAAAGGGCTAACTCTTACACCTATGATGGGCAATCTACCTCCCGAGCGAGTCACTCCCGCTCCGCCTTTCCAGTCTATCGGGATGGATTTCGCAGGGCCCTTTCACATATTAAATAAAAAAGGTCGTGGTGCTCGCGTATCCAAATGCTATTTATGTCTCTTTATCTGCTTTAGGTTCAAGTGTGTTCACTTGGAGGCCGTTAGCGACCTCTCTAAAGACGCATTTATTTCATGTTTAAAACGCTTCATTTCACGTAGAGGAAAACCATTAGAGATATTCTCAGACAACGGGCGTAATTTCGTAGCAGCATCCAAGGAAGTAGGTCAATTTCTAAAATCAAACTCAAAAGGAATTAGTGATCTTGCAGCAAACATGCAAATTAACTTCAATTTCCATCCACCTTATGCTCCTCACTTTTCTGGTCTGTCGGAGGCCGGCATTAAATCGGCTAAGCATTTAATCAAACGTGTAATGGGCAACACTAATTTGACCTTCGAAGAGTTGTCCACGTTATTTGCGCAGGTTGAGGCTATAATGAACAGCCGGCCCCTGTCCCCACTTTCTTCTTGTCCTACAGATTTCCTCCCTCTCTCCCCAGGACACTTCCTGATCGGCCGGCCACTGACCGCACCGCCATCACCAATCATCAATGACACCGCACGCTGCCGCACAAGATATGAGGCCATCGAAAAAATGCGACAGCAATTTTGGACACGGTGGCAACGGGAGTACATCTCTGAGCTCCAAACGAGAACAAAATGGCGTGAGAACAAGGCCAAGTTGGCTACTGGTGATCTAGTCCTCATTCAGGAGGATAACACGCCGCCGCTATGCTGGCGCCTGGGGCGCATTGCCAAATTGTATCCTGGAGAGGACGGCATATCCCGCGTCGCCGATATCGCGACTACCAGAGGCACCATCAAGCGGTCCCTCACTCTGCTCTGCCCTTTACTAGACTGATCCAGATATTCATCACACATTTCTAAGCAATAAATGAAGACAACATTGACAATACTGAAAAGGAAAACATCTCGATACTGCTTCCAGTGCACGCCATCACCACACCGACCACTCTGCGTCCACATCACTGCACTGCCGCATACAGCGCCGCACTGCCTCTCACTTCTTGCATCGTGGACACACGTCGCTGCACCTGTAGTTCTGCGTCAGCGCCAAGGGCGCAACTTCATCAGCTTCGACGACGACAGAAGCCCTCGTCGCAAACATCTCGTCATCCACGCTCCCTTGCTGGACTTCACCGGCCCCGGAGTATGTTCGCGCCAACACTACGCGACCAGAATTTCGCCTGCGCCGCGCTTCCCATCAGTATAGCGTACCCCGCGCCTGCCCTCACGCCCCGCAACGCGTCTGCGTCGAGCGAGCCGCGCTCTCGCTCACTGGCTCCGCTGCCGCCAACGACTACACACGCGCGCGCTTATGCGCTTCCTACCACGCTACCACAAACTATTCGCGATAGATATTGTTACTTATCTAACTAGCTAACCATTCCTAAGTTTTATTGTATCGTACTTAATTAAAGTTATAGTAATTGTTTAACTGACTCGTTTTACTTCAAACGAACAACTATTTGTGTAAGTCGTGAAACCCACGCGCTTACAGTCATCATTATCTCATGACGCTGAGCTGATGAAGGAAGGTACAACTCTTTAACGGTTACGAGTTAGGTGACTTCTTGTTCTAGAATAATGTATAGATAATGCGACTTGTCGATATCGATAGTTGATTTCTCTAGAGACAACAGAGTGAATGCTAGAAACTAGAAGTATTAATCATTTTAACCGACTTTAAGAAAAGAACTGTTGTTGTCATTTAGACGCGTATATAATAATGTAAAATAAATTCATGGTGACATGGGAACAACTAAAAATGGAAAAATAAAAACTTTTTTGCAAAAAATAAAACCGACTTCAAAAAAAACAAAAAAAAAACAAAATAACAAACCAAAACACAAAAAAGTGAAAAATAACTTTTGCTTCAGAAGCCGGTGACATAAACACCAAATCAATCAATCAAAGTTATTTTTCACTTTTTTGTGTTTTGGTTTTGTGTTAGCTTTATTACTACGAGAATAATTCCTGCAGTAGGTATACTTTTTATTATTCAAACAATTTCAAACTTTTTATGTGTAGTAGTTAATGAAACTAAATCTAAAACAAGTTTTCTCTATTCCAGAAAATTCAGAAATATGAAACTACATCATCTCCTCATCCTCTTATAACGTGTTCACATTTGAAAGAAGTTATATGAGAATATCAAAAAATCGTAAAAAATTGGGCATCTTTATGCCACACACGGACGCGGATAATGCAAACATCACTAGCACCAAAATAAAAACATGGAGATGACAATAAAAAATCGTAATAATACGCAATGTAGCGTCATAAAACGTGGAGTTGCTTTGTTTACAGCTTTACAAAATGAAAGAATGAAGTAATTTTACGGCCGACATCTTTTATGATGGCAGCTATCAAAACAAACTTGAAAATTTGTTGGAAGACGCGGAAGGAATATTAAGGAAGTTCATATATCAGAGCAGCAGGACGTTGTGCCGTTTTTCCGACTCCTATCGCAGAGGAGAGATTTTACAGAGGTGAAAAAATATGCGGCTTTCTCGCTAAGCTCTTTTGGACATGGCAGTTCGGAGAAAAAGAAAAAAATCATATTGATTTGTGATTTGATAAGTGAAGCACCCTTTTTTTAGGTCGGCATCCTAAAAAAAGAAAGGGTGGCCACTGGCCGTCCCCGACAAAACTAGCGTCTCACCGTGTTAGCAGAAGCGACGAGCATCGGAATGACGTGTAGCGACCCAAAGAGGTAGTGCCTATTGGAAAACAAAATACCAAGAACTACTGAAGCTGCTCTGATAAATGCGAAGAGCCAAGAAAAAATATCGATTGGTATACCTAATACCAAGAGTATTATAATTATATTCGAATAAGGTACAGTTTTATAGATTTTGTTAGAACTAACAAGAAAACACCTTGGTAGACCAACAATTTTACGTCCGCACTCATCGAATAAAGACTTTACTATTGTTTGAACTTTCCATAGTTTCCACTACAATAGACAAGTCCATCCAATCGGCTTGTTAACTTGAGATCGACCCTCGTTAAGTTTCTACACTTCTAATTAAATTAAAACTACATAAATCATTTGCTGGAAGTGTTCCAAGTTCCAATATTCTCGCCTTTGGGGTTCACTCTTAGGCGCGAATATACACAAATGGCGTAAGGTGACAGCGCGGCGCAGACGCAGTGCAGGCGTGGAAAGTATAACCAAAAAGAGAACGACGTGCCTGCGCCGTGCCGCTTGAGTGTAACTCACGACATGTCGCCTACGTACATTTTGTATGAAAACGTTTTGAAGTGGCTTCATGCTTGCGCCGCGCCTTCACCTTACGCCGCTTGAGTGTAATTCGCGCCTTAGTGTTCACCTCAGCCACAAAATAAGTAAGTACTAACTAAATAAGTAAGGACTACTCTATACAACGGTTAAAAATAGGCGCCTGAGAAGGCCTAACCTAATCTAAGTCAAGCAATCGTCGTCGCGAGTTCGTACACGACTCGATTTTGTTCGGCGAATATTGTTGTTGGTGTCATTAAATTTCAAAAACAAATAAGTAACATGACCGGCGGTTTTGTCACGGGGTACAATTATGTACAACAAATGACAGTCGCGGAGTGTGCCTGCATTCGCAGTATGTAAAGACTCGTACGTGCGTCCAACCAAGCCTTCTGTTGATTTTCTATTTTGTCTCTTATCTGTACAATTATAACCACTTTGGACGGATCGAGAATCAATTGAAAGTCCTTAGATGTCACGGCCAATGTTTCCTTTGTTGCGTGTTACTAAGAGCTTTTTAGGAAAAGCTGATCCCGGTTTTATTAATATTTATTTTATTCCAAAGACTTTTTTCGGGAAATGAAGATTATTTTTTCCTTTATTTATCTTAAATAATAACTCCGCTGGGAGGCCCAAAGCCGAAAATTACTGTGTCTTCGGAATTATTATTGAAAAATAGTAAACTAGACCTATTTGTGTTGCTTCAGATAAATATTTTTTTTCCGAGTCTAATATATTCTTGAAACTGGCTTTTGCATAACGCCTATGAGATAATGTGTAGAAAATTCTGTTAACATATAATATGAAGAGGCAACATTCTCATTTTGAAATTAATGGCTTGCAAGAACACTCTAATATAGCCAGCGGTAATTTACTTTCTCTGAAACAAATATTGAAATTTCCGCGTTTAGATTATAACTTCTTCTTACGAAATACAAACAATTTCGAAAAGATTAATTTAAATTATTTTGTGTATCTAAAATAGCTTAATTTATTATGGTGTGAAGGAAACTTGTTACCATTGTTTTGTTTTGAAAGCTATAAAATTAATGGAGGCTATCGCGTATGAATTCGCCGCAAGAGGGCGTCGAAATGTCATATCTCATAGATTGTTCGCGCGTTGCGTGCTTCTATAACACTTATTTTTACAAATATTCACGATTGTGGTCTAAATTGGGCCATTCCTGATTAATTATTATGACTTTAAGATTTTAAGTAGCAACTTAGAATCTTAATTTACAGTACTTGGAGGTAAAATGATTTTTAAATGTTTCATGCTTGCTAATTTTAGGCAGAATATTATAAATATATTATGAATCTGAAGTTTACACTATTCTGAAAAAAAAAGTTTATTTTATTACGTATAACAAGATACGTAATAAAATAAACTTTTTTTGAAGATATTGGTACTTTAAAGTATAAAATAGAATTATTGAGAGGATCTTAATGGACAGTGGCGCCATATGGTGAGCTCAAAAACGATAGCCCTCATTGACACTTACCTACACAGAATAGGTTTCATGTTTTGGAGGGAGCATAGACTATTTATTTATTTTACAATTTATGAACACACAGTAGACAACACAAGAAAATAATATGCAAAATTTGAGTACAAAGGTACTGCTTATTTCTTAAGAAAGATCTGCCAGCAGACCTGTGAAAGAAGAAATGTAGACAAGAATTGTTTAACCTATTAATGTTAAGTGTTGTTTTATTTCTTCCAACTTAGCAGCCAGATTTGTAATGCGATGTTGTTTGCTCCCTCCTTTCCCTTGTCACTAAATTCTAGAAGAAAGTTGGACAGGGCACCCCGTTCTTAGGAACTGTCTTACGTTATTATGACACGCAAACAGTGCTGATTTTCAGTCTATTAGAATAAATGACTTTCGATTTTGCTGTCATCGTTCCTTTTTCTTTTCCTTTATCTATACATATAATAAAATTGTAACAGGCCGATGTCTGTCCACTACCAGCGAGGCCTGATGATTGGTGCCCTGTTCTTCGATATTGCGAAAGCATTCGACAAGGTCTGGCACAACGGGCTGATATACAAACTATACCAGCTCGGTGTGCCGGATCGGCTCGTGCTAATCCTACGAGACTATCTGTCGAATCGCACCTTCCAGTACCGCATCGAAGGTGCCCTTTCCGCCCCACATCCGATCCGCGCAAGAGTCCCTCAGGGCTCTGTGCTCTCCCCCCTAGCTTTCACGCTATACGCCAGCGACATGCCCCTGAGTAGAAAGGCTGAGTTAGCACTTTTTGCTGACGACACTGCCATCTACTATTCAGGCAGAAGCACAAACAATATTACCCGCGTTCTCCAAACCTCCGCAAACGTACTAGGCGCTTGGTTCCGGAGATGGAGGATAGAGGTCAACCCCGACAAGAGCCAGGCGGTCCTCTTGAGCAGGCATCGCCGCTCCCTCACATCCGCCATCCGACCGATCTCTATGTTTGGCAAGCCTATCCCTTGGGAGAAGCGAGCCAAATACCTAGGGGTCATCCCAGACCGACGCCTTTCCTTCGGAGAGCTCATAAGGGCCGCACGAGCCCGTGCCGCCTTCGCTCTCGGAAGGCTCCATTCCGTGTTGAATGCTCGCAGCAAGTTGTCACTTAGGTGCAAGTTGCGTATTTACACCGCGTGCATTCGGCCCATCATGACTTACGCGTGCCCCGTGTTCGCACATGTCAAGCCCCACCTCCTCCACAGGATGCAGACCCTTCAGAACCGATTTCTCCGACGAGCTGCGGACGCCCCGTGGTTCGTTAGGAATGAACGACTCCATGTCGACCTTAAAATTCCGACTGTCAGACAGTTTATGAAACGTCTCACAAAGCGTTTCTTCGACTCAGCCGAAAGGCACCCCAACCCGCTGATCGCATCGGCCGCCCGATACGCCCCCTCCAACATTAGTAGGATTAGGAGACCCCGCCAAACCCTCCTCCAACCCGATGACCCCATCACCCTCCTTCAAGAGAGCTGTAGGGAAACTAGTACACTACGTAAGTACAAGAACAAATACCGACCGCGATTCCGGCCTCGCCGCCGATGCCCACCGCGACACCCCCGTAACATCACCGACCGACCCTTGCTCGACGAGCCAGCGCGCGCCGCTGAGCATGTAACGTTAAATTCCCCATTAAATAATCCGACCCAGCCAAACTCTAGTTGCCCCCCCCCCCTCAATGACGCACTAAGCCTAGGCCCGAACCCCGCAGGGGGTGCCCTTAGTGTCTGTTCATTTAATGTGTAATATCCTTAGTTTGTAAGCCCTGGCTGGGGGCCGTAAAGTAAAACGCAGTTTTCACCGCTCTATTGCTAAACGCTTAACTTAAAATTTAGGTTACATTAGTTATAATTTGGACCTGATAGGTGGCGCCGTGCGAAGCAGGGGCGGTTGCTAGTTTTAATATATTATGTAAAAGCTGTCAAAGATTCTGAAAAGCGTTGAGAATATATGTAAGTTATATAAAAACCAGTCTACCCTCTTAGGTACCTATAGTATATGAAAACGGCCTCGGTACCCAGTAGTTACGGTCTAGGTACGTTATATAAATAAATATTCTTCGTCTAGAAAGCCTTTCTAGCCAGCCTTTCCCAAAGTGGGCGCTAACGCCCCCTTGTGCGCGCTGCAGGCCTAAAGGGGGGCAGCAGGAGACCCAGGAAAAAAATGGGGGCGTTGTGTAGAGGCTTAGGGGGCGATTTGTAATTTCATCTAGGAGGACTACTACTATGAGATTGCTCAAACTAACTCGGTTCGATATTTCTCTCCGTTTAGTTCATATATATGGCCTGTTTTATTGAATAAATAAAATAAAAATCATGTCAATCGGTCGCTCCGTTTCGAAATGAAAGTAGACACAAACAATCAAATAGAAGGCAACGGGCACACTTTTGCATTTTAATAGTTATTGGTTTTCCTAGCTAGATAGATAATTTTCGTAGATAATAGACCGCGGGTCATCATGTTTTAACAAGTTCTTGTTCAATAATCATTCTCATTGGCAGGTGTAGCCCGTAAGAGTTAACTTGAGACCTGAGCGCCGTTGTGTACTAGCTTCTGCGCTCAGGTCTCAAGATAACTCTTGCGGGATATAGTAAAAGTCTCGTTTAGAATGAATGTTCTCCGCTAATATAGCTCACAATAATTAATTTAATTTGAAGTTATAGTGGTTTTAAGTAGGTGAAAAAATGGGGGCGGTAAAAAATAATTTATTCTCAAAGTGGGCAGTAGACAAAATAAGTTTGGGAACCCCTGGTCTAGACATTAAAGCTAGTTGCCAAGCTCCCAAATTATAGGCACGTTTTCCGTTTGTATCATAAGGGTAATAAACAACTATCAACAACCACTTTGTGTTTCTAGTTGTTGCTATGCTAAAGCAAACATGTTTCAATTGTACCTATAATATTTTGACGGTGGAAAAAATAGAAAATATCGAAATAATTTCTAAGACGGCCTCGTTGACCTAGTGGGGAACCTACCCGGGTTCCTATTTCCGGGTCGGACAAATTGTTATTGGGTTATTCATCAGGAATTTCACAATAGCAGCGACGGAGTCTGGATTTCTGCCCGGTTGTTAGTAATAGGTTCGCCTATTATATGAGACTAACTCTAGCGAAATGTGGGTGTACTATTAGGTACAGCGCTGCTTAACCTTTCGAGTATTGGCGTGATGTTATAATATTTCTAAGTTCGTGTTTTTGGCAATATATTTTTATATATCCCTTTCGGTCTCTTGTTGGAGACCTTCTCTCCAAATTCATTCAACTTATAGCTTTAATATTGACCGTAATACTGAACGAAGGATATTGGAAAACCGATTGAAATCCATTTCTGTATCTATTCAAATTATTATCCACCTAAATATGTTTTGTTACAAAGTTGAATATTACTTCGCGAAATCAAAAGAAAATGGCTATTCACCGAGGGAGTAAATAAAAGAGATGAATAAATTATTCCAGTGCTAATAAACTTAATTTTCATTTACGTTTCTCTCAGAGAACAGATTTTGGAGTTATGAAGGAGTTGCGTATGAAAACTGAGTGAAAAAAGAAACTTTTTCTAAAAATCTTACCTACCTGTGAAACTTATTGAGCTAACTTCTGCGAATGGTCTGAATTGAATGAATACCTACTACAAGTATAGACACAGGCCTCCAAATTTAAATAAAACGTATTTCTATAAGGACTTTTCAAAGTTATAAGATTTTTTCTGAAGTCAGGTAGTCGACCTGTAGTTGACCTTCGAGGACGAAGGTTTTCTGGTTTGTATCAGCTGCATAAGAATGTCCGATGTTTGATCTATTGCTGAGACCTCACGAGGCTGAGGCTCACGATCGTCATAATACCTAACTAATATCCGCCGAATGACGTCATCCGATCCTGTACCTCTCGCATCCATCAGAACCCTGCGAACCCTAATAATTAATTACATTTTAATAATAACTGCTACTACCTTGAGATAAAACTAGATAGAGTCAAAATTAGTGAACTTTCAATAAAATTAGGATTAAATCAAAACTTCTTAACAGGACCTGAGCCAGTTAAGAACTTATAAACAAGTCAACAAGACAACTCTTAACTCTAAGTTTTATCCCTCGTCATCTTTTGCTTTGGTCGGTAAAAACAACATTTTTGCTTAATTTCAACCATCTTTTCAGAATCTGCGCCAATTACTAGAATTGCGTCATTTTCCTTTTCCTTTTACTCATTACTGTTTAATCTTTCCGAGGCCAAGTATTCCAAAATAAGTTAAAGTACCATCCATAAAGTAATTAAAATTACCCAAAACCCTTATAATCCTTGACGTAACTTTGAGTAGCACTCTCGAGATAAGCAATCTTACAAAACATAAGTAACGAGCCCCTAAACTTAAGTAACTACCTGAACTTAAACTTAGGCTTTCGAAAAGGCAGTGACGCTAGATTATAGTATTTAATAATCTCTTACCTATTTTGTAATTATGTTAAAGAAGAGTAAAATACACTGTTTTAAGCTTTTACGGTTTACACCCAAACTTATACTGCCTGTGTGTGTGTCTGTGTTTTCAACGGACAAACATTACTTACCAAGGCTGACAAATTGTCAAGTACGTGGAATTCAGTTTTGAGTATCGTAATAAGGACTTCACAAAAGCTGGTGATACTGTGAGTGTGTTTTGCCGTGACTCATCGAGTTCCTATAGTAGTAAAGTCAAAGATACACTTAACAATTTATTTTTCATCCACCCGCATTCTCCAGTCAACCCGCGATCATGGCGCTTGCAACAGCGTCGAAATATCGGGAGCTCAGAATAATTAACAATCACGGAAGATATCCCGTAAGTGAATGAATAAGTTTAGGGTAAAATACATCTTTACTGTAATTTAGTGGTTCATCTTAGTTTAAGGTAAGTAAACGTATGGACACTTTTGTTTTTGCTAGGAATTATAATGTTAACATTTAGATACTAAGCAATGTGGGCGGGCACATTCATGTTTATGATGTTTTAAGGTTCTTGCCAAATGACATAAGACTATCCAAGTAACATCGATCGCCGGATTGAACACTGAAGACCTAGACGTAATGACATTATATCAGCGATAACAATGATTAAAAAAAAAATATGTTTACTCACTTATCCTGCTAAAAATCCTGGCAGAAATACCAAACGCAGTAAAAACCATTTCTTTATGTCGCTGGTACACACGGCTACACATCAAGCTATACATTTCCAGTTTATGCTGATCTCGCATTGTATATGATATCCGTACAATACGAGGTCAGCTTATACTGGAAATGTATAGCTTGATGTGTAGCCGTGTGTACGACAATTTTTATATTTGAACATAACTTAACAGACATTGGAACTCGTCTAAGCCATCAGGACCCGAGTCGTATCAATGAATCAAATAATCACAATACCTTCAAATCTCTATAACGCAGACATCTTAATAGTTAAGCAACGTTAAAATCGTTATAGTACCCGTGTTCTACCCACAAGTATGAATATAGCCCAAGATCCAAACATTCCCGGCCACTTGATAACTGTTCTCGAAATTAGATCAGGCCGTCCCACGGGAGAATTAATTTTGGACCCTAATCAAACTTGGTCCATGTTCAGTGAAGTCGGTAAAGTCAAGACTAGAACTTGTAGGATAAGACTTTGCATATGCAATCCTAATATATGCTATGTAATTTTATATTTACGAGGTTAAAAAGGCTAATGTTGCGGTAGATGATTTTTAGGTATTAGAGAATGATTGACAAACGATAATATTATGAAGGGAAACAAATAAGTAAATCTTACTATGATAATACAAGGTGTAACAGGACCCTTCACGAAGCCGTCAACCAAGCAGTATGTACATCAAACTTAGTAACTTTACGCAAAAATTAATGCTGGGAAACGACTTTTTTTTTTTGGCGTGAAAAATCACGTCGTCAAATCAAATCGTTTTGCGGTAGGACTCAAAACATCAACAATAACAAACAACAACAAACATCAACATTGTAGTTATGGATGGATTGGATAGTAAAAACCTTGCATTAAAAATATGTATTTAAAAAAAAAACTGTTGAAAAAGTTGGAATTTTGACCCCCATATCTCCGATAAACAAGGTTAAGGTTAAGGTTCCCAGGTGTGGTCGAGAACAAACAAAAAAAATGATCGCAATGACGGTGAGAACAAGTGCTTTCGGCTTCGTTACAGGTCTTGTTACACCCTCCTTAATAAAATAAAAACATATAAATACGATCTTGGAACAAAAAAGGGTGAACCTGTAACCTAGTCCTTACTCTTAACAGGTTCTTCCTTGGGACCTTTCTTTGGTCACGACCCTAACATGTTTAATACACAGTTTTTACACACCCTGATTCGGCCCAAATATACATTATATTAAGCCACCTCGTTTTACCGAAACAAGCTGACTTGAACAACTACGCCTTATAAAATACTCAAGGCATGAAGTCTTGTTCTGTACGTTTGTGTTCCTATTTATAGTGCCTCTTTAAGATCAATAAATAAACTTCCTGTGAGTTTTTACTCAACCTCATAACAAAGTGTAAATTAACACGGTATTTCTTTATTTCATTCTGGCAAAAAAAAATGAGGTTGATACAATTACAATCTGAGCACAGATACACACACACACACGTGCAAATGTCAGTATCCTTATTAAGATCCTCCTTTAATGTCATACCAATTGAGAAAACATTTCGTGTTCTAAAATGTACAAATCTAACGTTTTGATCTTCGTTCAATACGTTCGCTTATTCAGCAAATATCCAACAAAGTCGTCTACATTCGTGTTATTGCTTTTGAGACGCATAGAGACTGCATAATGCCATCTCATATTCTTTGAAAACATTATTTTTATTCAGGTATTTGTGAGAGCATCGACATAACTTTATTTAGGTGCTCGTCTGTGTCGATTCTCTGGAGATTTTAAATAGCTTTTAGAAAATCTTTTTGTGCAGTTAATTTTTTTTCTCCTTTTGTCAAGTCATTCAGGAAACATTAAAAGAAGAAGCTATGGCACTGATCAGACTACCGCATAGAAGAGTACAATATCTATTAATAACTTAGGTCAAAATGGCGTACCTACACCGTTGACCAAAGTCGAGTTGGTTTTAACTACTACTAAAACTTTTAATATGCCTGGTTTGCCATCTTAAGCAAAATTTTCATATATAGCATTAGTCTCAATATTTGTCTGTTTTCTGAATTATCTCGAAATTACTTCGCATTAAGTTACCATTATCCAAAAGTCTCAGTACCCACGCCATCGTTATTTAACAATAAAGATTAGCATAGAAAAATACATTTTACGTCTACAAAATCGAGACAGTAATTTTCTCATCGAAACAATTTAGCTTCAATCAACCTGGAAGATAAACAATAGATAACCGGCAGCCACTGCGACACTGCTGGTAACATACTTGAGAAGCGAATAGGAAAAAGAACTAAAAATGTCGTAACAATTTCTGTCAGACGAAGAACGGGGAACCCTGAGAATTCAAACTATACATACATACAAATAAATAAAATTGTAGTGTCTGTTTGTAATACCAAAATAACAGCTTTTTACTAAATTCATAATTATGAAAGTACAAAAACACATTTTTTCAATTTTTATCTGTCTGTCTGTTTGTTCCGGCTAATCTCTGAAACCGCTGAACTGATTTTGACGGGACTTTTACTGGCAGATAACTGATGTTATAAGGTCTAACATAAGCTACTTTTATTTTAGAAAAAATATTAGGGTTCCGCGCAAAAAAAACGAAGGTCACGGGGAACAGCTAGTACAAAATAAAAGTGCTGCGTCACTTAGGTACGTGTTATTTCATCGCCACCTTGTCTGTAGACAGGCATCAGACCCAAGCTGACTGAAACAGAAAAAATCTGCTAAGGTGGAGATTCGTAAATGACTTGTGATGTTCATCTACAAAGTATGGGACACATAATATCATGTCCTGCGTGTCCTGCGTGTCCTACTGTCAGCACCTTACAGGAACTGATAGATGCTTATGAGGACGACCAACTTATAACCAAATTCTGATCTTTGATAACCACCGACACGGTAAGAAGATCACTACAGTTACTGTTCTTTAGAACTTAACAGTGTTATGTAAGATAATCTAAATGTCTTTAACCAAAATCTCGAAGAAAATGCAGAAGCATTAAGGTCTATCCACACATATCAGGCCCGTGCCCAGAACGTGGACGAACCGTGCCCTCAAAAAAATATCGGTGTTTACATTTTATATGAACTCGTTCACACACGTCCGTGCCCGGGCCAGCGACGCGCGACGGGCCGAAGCTTCAGTGCCTACACACTATTTACATTCGGCCACGGCCCTGTCACGTCGCGGGCGCGGCCCTGATATGTTTGGATAGACCTTCGTTCACTTGCTCTCACGGAGAAGATTCCCAGATGTATGATCATTAAAAGCTATTAAGATTGGTAAGAAAGACTCCTCTCTTCTCTCGATCCCTAAGTCGCAATGTATTAACCCAACTTCTAATTTACACCGACAAATAAACGACCTAGGCCGAGTCGGTAATGAGGCTTATAAGAAAGCTTACCTAATCAAGTCTCAGAAATTCAGATCACATATTCCAATTTCCCATCCCTTACGTTCAGACAAGGGATCTAATCACAGCATAATTACACTGTAAGTAAAAAAAATATCGCAAACTATTTGTCGTAAAGGTCTAATAGGGGCACGGGAATGTTCCTGGCAATTTTATGTAATGAGTACATAGCATCATTCTGTGTAAAACGGTTTTCTTGGGAGGTTTCCTGTTGTTATGTTACGGAAAAAATTGTCTCTTTTGTTATTGTGTTCTGTGTAGGAAGTTACATGTATGTGGGTTTTGTCTTTAACTTCGAACAAGAAAAGAAAAATTTGAGTACTTACACAGAAAAAAGTTTATTCTGATTGCTGATAATAGACAAAAGTGGTACCTACTTAGAAATTAGCTAAATGTCGTGACAAAAATTATTGTTAAAAGTAAGTGTCCCCGTCCTCTCTTGTAAAATAAGTAGTTCCGTATCTAAAAAATAATCTATCTAAACAACAATGACAACAACAGCAATCAGATATTGTCGGCGAGGCGACAGAGAAATAGGATCAGGTAGGTCGGGGGTGATGCTGTTCCCTTCAGCGAGGATGTGGAATAAATGAATTTACACGATTACCAACTTGAAACACTATATTTACACTAATCAAATTAAAACATACAATAATCACGGCTTATCTTTAAAATTATAGAGTCACAAATATAAAACAAGTACTTATTAACACAACTTATAACGCAGACTTTAAACACTTTTACTACTACTTGGCGCAGGGTAACTACTTAGATGTTACGAGATCGGAGGATGTGAGAAGACTAACTTTTTGTGCTCGGGGGCGCCTTATTTATACCCGTGCACGTAAGCGCAAGTAGCGGTGGGCTCTCATTGTTACCCCGCCAGTCGCCCATACATAAACGCGGAAGCCGGTAGCACCCTGCCTCGCGCGTCCCGCTCTTCACCCCTGTGACCTATTTTCAAATGGACTTGCCCAATGTACCCGGATCTAATGAACAAAGGGCCTTTTTGGCCAATCAGAGGGTTTGTTTACAGTGATAGTTATGACTTTGTCATACTAATTTCGTGGATTTTGCCTACTAACGCGTAGTTTTTACTTAATAATTTCTCTTTCTAAGTGTTTTTACTTTTGATATACTTTCTTAAGGTACAGTGGTCCTATTTACTCTATATAAAGATACTGGTTGGTACAATTTTACATAATAACGATGATTTCACCTACAAATAAGTTGTTTTTAGTATATATTGTGAGCACATTGCTGCAAAGATACCTAATTGATAACTAAGTACCTACTTATATACTAAATCAAAGCTCATAGTACTGTGCTTCGCCTACAGATATGACTACCTGCTTTAAACTTCGGCAAATAAACTCTACTTATTCCAATTTGTCGTCATCATCAGCCCACAGCCCATAGCTGGACTTAGAACTCTCCAATCCTACGTCTTTATTCTCGATTCCCGCTTACTCTCATCCACCACCAGCATTCAGCAACCCTGCGTAGATCGCTACTATATCTGGCCTTTTTTTCCGTTGGAAAATAATCAAATGACCACTCCCACTCTGGGCGGAGTGGAAGGAAGTATCAGACTTGTACTGACTAAAACCCATCCATGTTCCTTCTTTTGCCCTTTGTGTTCCAGGGCGGTATCTCTTTCGAACAGTCCCGCAACCCTGGCAGGCATTGGTACTTTCGGACCCCTTCCCGTTTGCTGACATCTCTCGCGCCGTCGACACGACCTGTCGTCGTAAGACGGACGGACGGCGAGCTAGACCATTATTCACCGACCAAAGGCTCGCGCCACCGGTGGCTGAGAGCCACCACGTGGCCCCCGACGCCAGGGCGTCTCCCGCGGCGGCTGAGACGTGAGGCTCTCTCCCTCTCACGTCCCACCACCTCCTTTGCTAGCATGACTGCTTCGTCGAAGGAGGTGACGGCGTCCCATTCCCTCTCGCTCCGGACCATGGATGAACCAGGGCCGGACGCGAGAGGTCGCCGCCACACTATACCGTTTGCCGATTCATGGTCTCCACACACAGCTTGAAAACCCTTAAAATTTCGCCGTGTACATGAATATTTTATAAACTCTTAAGTACCTATGTGCGTGCGTGTAATTTTAATCACCGTTAATTCTTATTTGCATACTTCTAATTAAGTATGATGGAGGAGCGACTTTGTATAATTTTCAATGCTATTTCCATGAACCATGGGGGTTTGGGGTTTCCCTACACGTGGCCGTGGCTTTGAACTTACTGGAGGCTGAAAGATTTTAACATAAACTTCTACAAAAGTTCAGGCCATTCATCCAATACTAACCATTTGTGAAATTGTAGTTTGGAACACATGTTTAGAATGTTACTTATATCTTCTTCTTAGTCGTTCATGAGGATGAGGTCACCCACAACTGCAGTCGCTGCCTTCGCGATCCTTTTCCACCGGTCTCTGTTAGCCGCATGACGAGCACATTCTGCCACAGCAGGGATCTTGGTGACAGATTTAACGGAGTCTATACATCGGGTTTGCGATCGACCGTGAGGTCTCGTACCTTCAACTCTACCATAAATGACCAAACGCTCCATGAAATCATTTTTGTAGGTAATGTTTCCAAAGAATCTAAGAATTCGTAATTGCATAAGCGACTCATTGTTTTATATTGAGTTCTTTGAGTATTGGCAAGTTAATCCGATGATCGGTCCAGCTTATCCTGAGCAAGCATCGCCAAGTTGTCAATCTTGCGTTGGTCCAGCATTCGGAATCAGAATCAGAATATTTATTTGTGAAACATAGGTATTTACATAAAGGTCTTGGGTTAATTAGTTCGCAATCTCCAATGTTTATAATGTATGTACATACCTGCATAACTTTATTGTAGCTACTTCAATTTACTAACGGTTTTTAATCGTATGCAACCACCTTTTCAAACCGATACCCATGAATTTCATTTCTACATAATACTGTATGAGTCACGAACTGTGTCACTATGATTTTATGTGTGACTAGCTGTTGCCCGCAGCTTCGCTCGCGTTTTGGTCGGAAATTATTAAAAGGACACGTTGTAAATAGTTGATGGTACTTGGGGATAATGTAGCTTCTCATTAGTAAAAGAATTTTCAAAATCGGTTCAGCAGATCCAGAGATTACCCCTTACAACTGCAACCTAACAAGTTTTACCTCTATACATATAATTGTAGATTAAATTCAGGGTGCCCTTAGAAAGTGGGCACTTAATTTTTAAGTGTAATTGTAAGCCCCTGGCTGGAGTCCTTAGATTCATTTTTAAGGCATCCACAGGATTTGCCCGGTTAAGCAGTAGCCAGCCTCAGAGGCTGAACTGCGAGACCCCATATTAAAAAAAAAACTGTGTCCTGCAATACTTGACCCCTTACCCGGTATGGAGTGCACATGTGTGTACGAACGTCGTATATAACTATATCCATGTACCTAAAGATGTAAAAAGATTTTTCATCCGACTGAACTTCATTCACTTCAGAATAATAAGAAATGTTTTCACACATTCACATTTATTATTTGAACAAGGCTTCATAACGTAATACATTTTCCACAACGTTTGGTCGTGGGTCTAGTGAATACGTTCGTGTAATACCTTGAGGTTTTAGGGTTCTGTAATCAACAACACAAGTTATTTTACGTACGATGTATCAGTCCATTTTTTTTAACCGTTCTTATAATTTTTAGTCATACTGTCAAAAATGTTGGAAGTATCATTTTTCAGCAAAAACGGTTGGAAAATGTTCTAACACCTTTCCTTTAATTTGAATCAATAAAACCTAATCGTTTGATCTATTTCTGTGTAAAAGGATTTAACAATTAATCAAATTACATATTTTATAACTATAATAAAAGGCAAGAACTCCTTTCTTGCCTTTCATTATCGTGTCTGAATTGCGACATGCTACATTCACCCCTCTTGTTACATCCGTTGATGGAGGCTTTCGCCACTTTCGCCGTAAACATCTTGGAGCTGCAAACGCTAACCGCTGGAACAGGTCCTTTAGCGTAGTGATGGGTTGGTTAAGATCAAGAAACATCATCTCAATAATCCGTGCCACTAGCATGTGCTTTCGCGGCACAAGACATACATTTAAACCATTAGCCAAGTTATTTGGCTTCGGTGATGGAGCAGCCCTACCTAGACAAGACTAATGTGGATGCGGCCGACAAACCAAGAACTTGTCGATTGCAATATATTGCGATGCATAAATGAGCTTATTTTTATGATAATTAATCAATAAATTGACAGTACTATATTTACATATATATTATTTTTAATAAACGAATGAAGTATGGAAGAGATAGGCAATAGACATGCTGTGGTGACCCCAAATGAATTGGGATAAGGGCAAGAATACTAAATGATTTTGTTAATTTGGATTATTGTAGTATTAATGAATTAGTGACATTTTTATTTTGTATTTTTTGGTTGCTTTTTAATCTATTTAACATGACATTTTGACATGATTTATAATTATTGTGATTGTACCTACTTTTGAATTTCTAAAATGTATTGGTTTACCAAATAAAACCTTTGATAATTGGTATGCCTTTTGGCAGGACACAGCTCGGATCTATATTTATTATGATATCTTTCTGTATAACCCCGTCTTCACGAAATAAATGAATTTGAAACAAAATAATGATGATAACTATTCTAAAACGAACTATGACTTAATTAAATTCAATATTAAAGGGAATGGCGAAATGTGGTCTTGATTATGAATTTTTTGCTTCTTGAATACAATACATGACTACGGAACTCTCTTCACACATTGAGATCACACTTTACCAGTTTTTTTTCTCAAAAAATGTGAATAATTCAGCCCAGTGCATCCACAATGCAGATGCAAACTTTCCCTCATACATTATCTTTCTGCACCGTTACTTTCTTTGAAAATACTTTTTGGACTGAAACTATGTTAGAACAGAATAAAGTAGCTACAGTGTTGCAAGTGTAAGAACACTTTTGACAGTGGAGAACCTTGTCAGAACATTTGTGTAAGCACCCGAGTAGATGAATTACTTAACTCAGCTGTATTGCGTGGTGAAAAGTTTAAGCTTTGAGTAACAAGGAAATATGTTTATCTGTAGTATCTTTATCTGTACTGGTAATTTTGTACTTACTGTCTTTTAATTAGTAAAAATAAACCTTTTTCTTTACTGACATGTAATTAGGGTATCTTTTTACCCTCATTGAGAAAAATATAGATAGATCGATTGGATTAAGCGTGGTGGGTTGCAAGTTCAGTTTTCATCATCGTCGTTATCATCGCTTACTGATATAACTGGAATTTGTTTTACATAACATAACATAACGCCTTATAATTTTCGAAAGATTAGGCAGAGGTGTTCATAACAAATATATTTATTTATTTATTTAAACTTCATGTACAATAGTGGTACATAGGCGGACTTAATGCCATTAGGCATTCTCTACCAGTCAACCTTTGGGTTCAATACGAAAACGCTGTGGTAGGGTACAAAATAACTATATAAAAAAGAAAAAATATATATAAGTACTTATAGTGATACTAATACACATAATACATACAAGATAAACTAATAAATATTATAACAAATACCAAACAATAAAAAGAAAAAAAAACCTAATAATAATTACCGTGACTCGACTTCAAATTGAGAGTTATACCCTCATTTCACCTGTTATGTTTAAGTCCCATGTAATAGGGGCGAGCCTATTGCCATCAACCGGGCACAAATGTAGGCTTCGCGGCTGCTACTGTAAAATTCCTGATGAAAAAACTCAATAACGCTATTCCCGACCCGGGAATCGAATCCAGGACATCATGCTCAGCAGTAGCGCTCCACTACTAGACTAACGAGGTGATCAAAGTTTTAATTTGTACTTTTGAAATTCTGGCAAAATCCTTGCAAAACAAATTATTAAGGTAGATAGATATACCTGCAAGTTAGTGCGACAGAAAATCTTCACTCCCATCACAGCATAGTTACCAAAGTCTATCCAACCTTAGCCGGCCCAGTCTGAAGGATATAGCCATTTCCTGCCTGCACTTTGGTTCACCAAGCACTTCCGACTGAACGGTATCGGCAGTTTTGTGTGGAAAATCATAATAACTAAAAACCCTATTCAGCTGAAATTGTTTCGTTAGACTAACTTTTCAGTTAGATTTTAGAAACGAACATCAGTTTTGCTTGTTTTATTTTATACAAGGATATGCACGTTGAAAGTTCAACGAATCTTAAAATAGTTACTTGTTTACGCTTAGTTGACACTTCCCTTGACCCATCAAGGGCTGGCTTTTACCTTGCCAAAAGGCTTAGCGTTGCTATACAACGTGGCAACGCCACCAGTCTCTTGGGTACATTACCAGTTGACAGCTTTGAGGAGGAGTTTTTTGACGCTATTTTTAAGTTTGTTGTTAAGTTAGTTATTTAATTTATAAATGTATATAAATAAACATCTTACAATTAAATCCATGTTTTGACTACTTATGATTGTGTCAAAAACTACAGAGGAAATGTTTTGTATTTTTAGGGTTTCTAAATTAAGAGTACAATCGACCCAAAATGAATCTGATCACCTTACGGACTATTTTTGCTTGCAGCATCCGGCCGCTATAGAAGCGCTTAGTTAAAAACTTTCTCTTCATTGGTCCTTTTTTGTATTATTCCTATTAGTCAAAAAAGGGTGGTCAAACATCTGTGATCATTAACAGAGCCTGAGAATTTTTGTACAACAAAAGATAATGTAAAAAGGTCGCATTTTTTTTTTGTTTTATTACTATTGGTTCGCACTCTCTTTGTGCTGACCACTAGTAGTAAGGGTGGTGAACAGGTGCGGTTATCGTGTGCACGGGATTTTGTCTTAAAACTGAGCAGATGCATCTTTTGGTGATGGTACATTGTATATTTTAAGTTTGCATGATGAATGAAGTCAGAAAAATATGAGAAACCTATTTATTATGACCATAATGTACCATATTTCATACAATTAAAGAATCTTGTAAACACAAAATTAAACACACATAACACGAAATGGAATTACGAAAAAATTTGCTCCGTGTAAAGTATTGATTATGTATTGCAATTTAATAACATTGGATAATGTGACGGTGTCTCAATTGAGTCATTGAAGTTATTACTTAAGTTTTAAAATGAATCTATAGTGCTTCATTATACTGAGGAAACAATTTCAAATACTCAAGTCACAAACTGAGCATAATTTATTGTTTATACAGTTTTCATTTAGTTATATTGTTATATTATTGAATCAAAGAGTGAAATGTTCGATTGCTGGTAATGCTGCCATGCTTGCCTTAGGCTTCAGCTTTCTCGAAACCTCGTATTTTCCATAAACTAGTCGGAAATACACGGACCGTTTTGATTTTAATAATCCCAGTCGTTTTTCAAACGGACTTTGTTTTTTTATATAGCTTTCTAGGCAGCTTTTTATATTAAAGTGATTCATGGTTGTTTTGGAATATGGTCGCAACGAACACCGCCATCTTGGAATTTAATTTCCTCAGACAATTTTTAAAAACAGCGCTCTTCTTATGCTATCACCAAAGCACCAAATAAAACCGGCCATCGAGTTGGACTCGCACACCGAGGATTCCATACAAACTTGTCGGTAATTTGAAAGTAAACAACAAATTTATGGTTTTCATACTTATTCTTTTACATTGTGTTGTAAGACATTGCCTTGATCGCACTGACTTACAGGTTCGATTTTATCGAAGCTGAATAAGACCATAGACCCGGGTATTTTATATACAATGGCCATGCGTTCTTGAAAAAAGAGTATTGACAGACAGACGGACAGACAGACTGACAACAAAGTGATCCTATAAGTGTTCATTTTTCCTTTTGAGGTACGAAATTTTTCATATCTTTTTATGACTAAGACTATACCTATTTTTCATTCTTGTTTATGCTTTAAGTGGCCTCACTATCCAACATAATATTATACCTGTAACGTATGGGAAGGACATTTCCCAAGAGTATCGTATAGGAGATGATAGAGCGGAATGGGGAGCATCCACCTGTGAATTAATAACACCATACCACGATCTCCAATGTATCTGCCAAGAGGGATGAATGTGGTTGATAAGATCCCTTAAGACCGGGCATAAGTATGGTATAAGTAGTTACGTGAGTATGATGTATTATTCTCTCTTTTATCGGGTCTATTCTTCTTGAAACCAGCATTATGTGTGAGCTGAAAAGTCTAGATTGATGGACGGTTTGTAGTCCGAGTGCTCTTTAATTTCTGACTACCGTCTCGAAAAACAAGTCGTGAGTTTACACGTTTCATCATCATCTTCATTTCAGTCGAAAGACTTCCACTGCTGCGCGTGCACGTGCTGGACATAGGCGTCCCCCAAGTGCCACTACATTGACCGATCCCGTGCGTCTCGCATCCAGCGGTTCCCCGCAATCTTCACCAGGTCATCAGTTCACCTAGTGGGAGGCCTTCCAACGCAACGTTCAACGTTTCCATTTATAATAGGTACCACTGATAAATTAGTGCCTAAAGAAAAGCTCGAAGTTCGATTTCCAAAGCTCGGCTCAGTGACGAAAGTTTGAAATCAAAGAGCCATGTTATTAAATACCATATATAAGAGAAAACGACTAGCTTGCGTTCCCACGACTTACGTAAAAAGATACCTATCTGTTTATCATAATGTCATTGATTTTACAGCAAACTTGGAATTTTCAGCACCTCAACCAAATCTGATGTTCATATTTTTTTTACTAACAAACTTAGAATAGGTAAGTGAGTTGACTGAACTTAATTAAGCAAGGAAAGTTAGAAAAGTTAGTTTCCAGTTTTAAAACTCGGTTTTTATTTAGAAGTAAATTTAAGTAATGTTTTTAATGCACTACTTACCTTGTTAGCCCGGTAGTGCTACCGGGCAGATAGCGCGAGATTATTTTATGAGGTTGCTAAGTGTTTTGTTGTTGTTATAATACGCTTCAGCAGTAATGAATAGCATACCGTATCTATGTAGTTTGAATTTCAGTTTCAAGGCAAATACACACTTTGATGGGACTAATTTATTTATTTAAACTTCATGTACGAGATTGGCCTATAGGCGGATATAATACCACAAGGCATTCTGTACCAGTCAACCTTTGAGTCAAATAGGACAACATTGTGATAGATAGACTTCAAAAAACTAAATAATGAAAAAGCCACTATTTATCATTGCTTTGAGAAGATAAAAGTTTGTAAATTCGCCTCAAAATTTTATAAAAATAGAATTACGAAGCCGAATTTCATCAATGAAAGTGAACGCGATCAACACATTTAACCTAAGACCGACCGACCGACTAAGAGCTATCAGTGTGAATATTATCATAGCTGTTGAATGCTGTTTAAACATGCTGGTCACATTTCGTTTATTTTTGAAATTGGTCCTAAGCCGATTCTCACACGACACCGCCTAGCTATGTCCGTGCGGCCAGGTGGAGGCGGCGAAGTGAATGTATGGGCACTGGTGACTTGGGGAGTTCACCACGTGGAGAGGCGTAGCCGGTGAGCGCCACTCGTCCGCGCGATCTGGTGGGGTTACCTGTCTTAGGTATCAACGGATTTCAAACAAGCTAATGCAAAGTTATACCCACTTCACCGCCCGACCACGTGGACGAGCAGTGTCGTGTGATATCCGCCTAAGTGGGTAAAAAACTTCGATAGATACACTCTCAGAAATGATTAGAGTAGCCAAAATCCAAAAAAACTAACTTATTTAGCATATGAATGATTGTATACGCAGTAGACCACAATACATAAACCACGATAGCGCTGAATGTTGGCTTTATTGGACAAAACATTGCAGAGCCGACCGTGTGTTTGGACCCTTACCTATATATAAAAGGACAAAATAGGTCCTTAGGGTAACACAGACTTTATGTATTCACAAATTAACCATAATAGTTTCTGGGTACTTTCCCTTAGAAGGCTGACATAATTTTTATGATCCGTCATCACAAAGCAGGTAAGTACTTTTTTGTTACATTTCAACGACAACCCGTACTTCTTGGACGTTGTAAAAAAGCTTTTAAGTTTTCTCTTAACAAAAGGTCTAGTGCGTTTCCTTTGTTTTATTTTTGTAGAGGAATGTCCCCTTATATCCTTTAATCAGGCAATCCTTATACAGGCAAGGTTTCATGTGATTAGGTACTGAGAGCAAGTCTACTGTTGCCCAATTATTATTCTTGACTGAAATGTTGTGTGCGTAATCGGTTGGCTTTGAATGTGATGTGATGTGATGAATGAGGAAAATGTCCTGAGGAAAGTTTTGAGTATAAATTTGGATGGGTGTAAGAGTAGAGGAAGACCAAAGAAGCGATGGATGAACTGTGTGAGGGATGATTTATTTATAGTTAATTTAAACGGTGTAACACCGATTAAAATAATAAACATGGAAACAGAGAGAGTAAAACATCCAGTTGACAACATTCATTAAATTAAATTTAAACTAACAAGGAACAGTGGACACTCTTGCATACTTTCTCTCACAGAACACCAGACATAATACGCATTAACTTACTCAATTCATCTGCAAACACATCCATTCAGGGTTGGCAGTCAAAAGGGCGTTGAGCGTCCTAAGAGTACGACACACCGGAGATTCAGCTCTGGCGACAGTTTCAGATGACGGTGGAGCGAACAGATTGTGCCAGCGGAACTGACGTTGTCCGATATATATTTGTCGGGCACATATAGCCGGCAGAAAAGGCTGTGGAGTTCTGGGCAGTCGATTGGTCCCCTTAGGGTTTTACAGGCCACCTTGATGATATGGCAAGAAAGGAGGTGTCTGTTGAGATGACGAGTATTAGAGAAGTATGGAAGATGAAGCTATTGTGCGAAATGCCAGTCTGGGGAATTAACCGCCGGCTACTCTGTTTCCCGGTCATTTTAATCTGGCTCTCTTCAAAGTTCGAGTGAATCGGTTTCTTCTAGGCAAGCGTGTCATAGGCCACATCATCGGTTCACACCAGGCGAGTTGAGGCCAAACGCAAGCCTATTCAGCATGTAAAAAATATATACCCAGCATTATCTTCCTGCTATAAATTGTTCCATGTTATTTGGGGTCGGCGCAACACGTTTTTTTCTTCAATTCGCCTCTGTCAACCGACACGCTATCATATACTCCTTTTTCTTTCGTACAATCCATCCATCGATTCCTCGGTCTTCCTAAAAAGACATACTTAAACACATTCTAAGTAATATTTCACAATCCCAGACTCCAATAACTCAAATAAACTTAACACACAAACACTAAAACGCGAACACTAAACGCGTTTTGAAACACTATCTCCTCTCTAGCTCCAACCATGTCAAAGTTAGACCTACAACGTCACCTAAATTAAACAACTAAGGCCATATATTAGGAGTTCGGATACAGAGCTCCATTCTGCCCCAAAAGAGCGTAAATCAATCAATCAAAAAGCCTAGCTAATCTGACGTAAACAATTAACGTTAGGCTTATGTAAATGAACAAATGTTCAATGTTTGTTTAATTAGTTCAATGTTTATTGTAGTAATAATTTTAAACAACATCACGTCTGTAATTCTCGATGAATAAAGCGTAGGCCACACCGACGACGACGCGTCATTTTACCTCTTTTTATCCGACTGCGCCAGAAGGAGGGTTATGTTTTTCGAGAGTATGTATGTATGTACACACATCAAAAGTGTCTAGGGATCAAGCATTTTTATGTGGATTTCTTGAGATTGAGATGTGGCTTTGTAATAAATGTATGATTTTATAAATTTATATGGATCCTTTTTGGTGCATTTCATAATTTGAATCAGGAACTGTGAATCAAATTCGAGTAAAAGATGAAAATCAGCTGTCAATATTTTCCCTATAAAAACATACAACGCATTGAAGACATTATTAGTGCTACTGTTTCCCTACTACTGATTAAAACCAACGTTATTATGGAGCGGCGAAGTCATTTAAGCAGGGAAGAAATGCTCAGAGCCGTGGGAATGATAGAAGCTGGTTCCCGGCAACGTACTGTGGCTTTAGCTCTGAATACAAGTCAGAGTGTTATCAGTCGACTTTGGACACGTTACCGAAGCACTGGTACCGTGGCTGAGCGCCATGGAGGACGGTATCGCTGCACCACACGGAGACAAGACCGATACATTCAAATCTTAACTCGAAGAGCTCCAACAATAACCGCCATGATGTTAGCCGTGAGGCTTCATCACTCTTCAGGGAACTTAATTAGCGACCAAACAGTCAGAAACCGCTTGCATGAAGTGAACCTTCATTCCCGAAGACCGCTACGGGTACCACCTATAGCAATGCACAATCGTAGGATACGATATCAATGGGCTCTTGAACACAGAAATTGGGCAGAAGAACAATGGCGTTTCGTGTGCTTTTCTGATGAGTCTCGTTTTGGTATGAGACCGGATACAAGACGTATACGACACTGGAGAACCCCTGGACGCCAACAGCGATTAAAATCCTGCCAGGAAGTCCATCCTTATAGTGGTGGAACCATCATGGTATGGGCGGGTATTTGGATCGGCGGAAGAACTGAGTTGATTTGGATCAGAGGCAACCTCAACGCTCAAATTTATACTGAGACGATTGTATCAGACGTCATCGTTCCTCTACAAGTGCAAATCGGTCCCTTATTTCAGTTAATGCATGATAATGCACGACCGCACACCGCAAGAGTTGTAAGACAGACTCTCGCCGCAGCTAACATCAATGTCCTGCCCTGGCCTGCTCAGTCGCCAGACTTGAATCCGATTGAGCATGCATGGGATATGCTACAGAGAAGAGCTCTGCCGAATATGGAGGGTATCCAGTCGCAAGAAGACCTTTTTTTGTTGTTGCAACGAACATGGGCGGCCATTCCACAGCGTGATTTGGATGAACTCATTTTGAGTATGCCAAACCGATGTTCTTGTGTTGTTAGTGTTCGCGGTAGAAACACGGATTATTAATTGTTTAAGTTACCCAATAAAATTTTAAAGAAAACTGTTATTTCAGTCTTTTTTTCGAACTTTTGTGTTAGTGGTTCAAATGTCAAAAATCCCTTTATTAGGAAAATGGCAAATTTCTTTATTAATGCAAAGGTGACTTGGTTTATCGTTACTGTGACAAACGAAAACACTTTATTTGATGAATCCTTAAAGAAAATTTTAATTAATATCAATCAGGAGAAAAGTTATTGCAAAAATATATGTTGATCCCTAGACACTTTTGATGTGTGTATGTATGTATGTATAATTGTTTGGCACGCTCTGTTGCCTGAACGGCTCGATGGATTTTAGCTTGAGAGGTGTCGTTAGATTCGTATTTACTGTGAGAGTGACACTGGGAATATCAAAAAAAAAAACGGTAATTTAAAAAATTAAAAAACCCGACCGGTCTAATACTCACAATGGCGACTTCTCAGCTTGAGGTCCTAGATTCAATTTCCGGGTCGAGCAGATGATATTGGGTGTTTCCGTCAGCAATTTCTCAAAAGCACCCGCGGAGTCTGGATTTGTGCCTGGTTGATGGCAATAAGCTCGCACCCTAATACATGGGACTTAAAATTGTAATTATTCCCAATGCTTAAATGTGTGCTACAGCAGGTCTGATAGCCTCGAATGTTATAAGTAACAACACAAACGTACAGGTAGGTTAGGTACTATGCAAATATTGCTGCACCAAACGATACTCAATTTCCATCACTTATTTGTTCTCAGCGATGAAAGAGAACAATTGATGCATGCTTGCTGAATGTTGAGCATACACAACACCGCTAAAATTTTCCATATCGTTATGACTGTGACTGATTTCAAGGTTTTGAACCTTAAGTCCGTCGTTATAGAGATGAAAATTAAAGGTTATGATGGTATGCCTCGATTTGAGGATTTTCAAATCGATCACAGTAGATTGGTCTGTGTTTATCCAGTTGATTGCGAGTCTGCGAAATGTTGCTAATGATTATTGTGTTTTGAGCCATCATTTTAATTATTCCCTTGCTTCTGTTAGCTGTCAAGTCGTTTTAACGATTTACATTTTGCACCTTAATTGTTCAACAATAATATTATTAATTTTCCTTAGCTGGTTTTCCTCATAGTTCATTCGTAAACGTGAAATAACTCAAAATATAATCAAGATAGTATTTACTTAAAACTAGCCATTGCCCGCGGCTTCCCTCGCGTTTTTGTCGAAAATTATCCAACGGGCACGCTGTAAATATAGCCTATGGCACTCTGGAATAATGTAGCTTCCTATTAGTGAAAGAATTTTCAAAAATGGGTTCAGTAGAGCCAAAGATTACCCCATAAATGAAAACATACAAACTTACAAACAAATTTTACCTATTTATAATATTAGTATAGATAACACATAGACTCAAACAAAATTCACAGTTCAGTTCAGTCACCATAGAGCCTTAATTCTTGAAGAGAGAACTTTCACGCCAGAAACATTATTTTTGGGACTCTTTTTGTCGTTGACGTATGAGTTACATTTGATTTGGTTTAGAAGAGTGGGGATATCTATATGTAGCGGCAAAAGGAATAAAATGGAAGGATGTGGAACTGTATAAGACTCACCTGCTTTCGTGACCACTGTGCCTCAAAAGCTACAATGAAAGCGAACTCTTCGCTGCCACCTATGATCCTGATGGAAGTGACGAAGTAATCCGAAGTGTTCAGCTAATAAAACCTATTAGTACTCACGTACACGGTGACATATTAAGCTATACAAGGCGTATGGCAGTGGGGACAGCGGGAATAAAATTGCAGATTTCTCGTTGACCCCACCAGTGGGGCGGAGCAGTGAGGCCAGCGGGAACAAAATTGCAGACTTCCCGTTGACCCTACCAGTAGGTCAGGGTAGTGGGGCCTACGAAACGACGGTTTTGATTTTGTTGGGCAATGCCAGTGGGGTCAACGGGAATACACCTACATATTCAGTATAACCTGACTTCGCTTAATATGAGCTTCCCTCAACAACACGTTTCGTTTCGTACAATGAAAGATTAGCTTAATTTAGTTTTGTAAAGCTTGACGATTGACATTAAAAAAAAGTATTATCTCTCTCTCTTCTTCAACCTTGGGCCACCCAATGCTAAGTGTGGGGTCTCTTCCAAATCTCTCAACTTTTGGCTGTTTTTATCCACCCACACTCAGATAATATTACTTTAAAATACCAATTTAAAACAGCATTCAGTAAGATATAGTGAGTCAATTCCAATCAGAATCTAATCCTTCGATGGCGAAGCGTGTGGCCCACTTCTCACGAGCGTAGTTTGTTTAGGAAACGTTGACTTAGGAAAATAAATACATCAGAATAATAGCCCTTTATGAACGGACTAATTTTTGAAAAGTCATTTTGGTTATTGGTTCCAAATTAAAGCTAAAGTCATGTGGAAACAGTACACAATGCTTCATAAGTAAGTACCATCATTAGGGTCGGCTCCAGACTAAATAGATGCTGCTAAATGCCAGTATTTAACATGGAGGCTTATCTGATTTCCACAACCACATCGACAACCCATTTAGCACTGGGTAATACGAAGCCCTTGGTAAGACTGGTTGTCAGACTTCTGGACCACTGACTACCTGTAACGATTATCAAAGATCTACAATTTCACAGCTGGGACCAACGGCTTAGCGTGCTTTTCGATGCACGGAGGAAAACTTGGTATGTAACCTGAAGATCGAGCTGTACTTGCTTAAGTAAGTATTTACGTATTATTGTGAACTCAATATTTTTTACTTTGGCTGATGTGACAACCAAAATTGAATAGGTGAGAGTACATTCCAAAGAAATAATTCGATTGGAGTGGACAAAGTGCCATCCCATCACCGATAACGTTGACGTAAATGTCGCAATTCTATGAAACAGACAAAAGCTACCGTAAAACATACGTCAATTATGTTGACAGTCGGTGTATATATACGAGATCTCTATATACCCTCTGTAGTAACATAATTAGAGACACCGATAAATGTTTTACTATTCAACTCGTATTTTTATTCTGTGATCTTAAAGTAAATTGTTTTTTCTTAACGTGTCGATGGCAGTCTAAATTGAGTCGGCCCAGATCAATCACTACTCCAACTAGAAATCCAATAAAATGTACGCCATTTTGTTTATGCTCAATTTTATCTACCACACAGTGTCTAGTATTACCATATTGAATTCATGGTGGATTGAATTCAATGCAATTTCCTCCGTTTCTAAGCTCGGTGGCAGATAAAAAGCTTTCAGTAGGATAGTGAAGCCGCATCGCCACATCCGATTTAACGCGGTACGCCAGTTTAGCTTTAGAAGTTTGTTCTCTATTTACATTTCGTAAGTCTTGGTTTTGTAGAATTTTAGTGTTTTTGTTTGTTTTGCGGTGTTTAAATGGTCATTTCTGAACGCTAATGCGACAACCGCACAAGTGACAGGCGATTCAGTGTGTCACCAGTGCGCTGCAGCGAGGAAACGGCACGTTACACCCTCGAGCATTGTCCTGCTTGGGTGGTGTGCAGCACCGTGCTCTCGCAGCAGCAATCGGGGCAGACCTCCATGCCATCCGTAGCTAAGGTCATGGTCATGGCCATCCATTGAGGATTTCCACATCAAGAAAATAAAATAAGGGTAGAGGTTCACTGAAAAGGCCACTTCGTTGTCCTTTGCTTTCCTCTTCCATACCTCTCTATACCGTGCGATCTCTGGCCATATTTTCCCGCAATTATAATCAGATCCGTTTTATTATTTCTAACTTGATCTAATATTTTAAGAGATTCCAACAGCCAGAATATCCACGTTTCTCTGCATTGTCCAAAAACTCATTAAGCTACATACTTTGTGCATTCCTATTATAAGACCGTACAACTTTAACATATAACATATTATAAATAGGTTTATCAGTAGTTATTCAGTATAATACCTATGTATATATTTTATTCGTGGTCGAAGTACGAGTATAATCATGTTTTGCAGTCTGCGTCTTTAGTAACTTTATTTTATTTTTTTATTTGCAGATATATGAATTCAAATCTTTTATTTCGTTTTTTAGTAACATAGCTTTCTCTTATTTTAGTAGTGTGTATTACTAACATCATGTGGATCAAGGTCTGAAATAAAGTTTTTATTTTTATTAAATACAACGTCTGCCAAACTGCATAGCAATTTGTTGGCAGTATGTTTTCGCGGAATCTTCTTCCCTCTAATAATTATTAATTTTATTCTCTCTCTTCTAATAATGATTAATAATTCTTCGACCATTCCCTCAGGTAATTCATTAATTAATTATTGTAGGTGTCATCCATCGTCTTGTACGCTTACCGTAATAATTATTTACAATTGGCACATGTAGAAAAACTACATCAATCAAGTCGGGTTGGGTAGTTATGTACTTTTTATTTTATGTGTTTTTTTAATATTATGTTGTTCAAGAATCACTGTAATTTTTACTTGCATGGCAACTAGTAATATATTGCACTTCTGAAAAAAAAAATATTCCTTGTTCAAGCTTTGTTTAGTTATTTTGCTCACCAACAGGTTTAGAAGTCGTATTCTTATTACTTTAATTTTGTCTACATAATGTTTTGAAAGTAAGTCTGAAGTGTCAATGTGTATACTTCGTGATGTGCGTAGGTGCGAGCAATAAAACACGTATCGAGGTAAGTAGAAGAATGTCTCTTAAGTTTAATTAGCACTGTTTATATAGTCTAACATATTTAATAATAATTAAGGATCACGCCACCTTTGTACAAACGGTTCGGACTTGACCGTTTGTCCTAATGAGCTCCTAATGAGGGGGCGTCGACATAATACAATAGATCATCGGCGGCCATCTTGCGCGCGCGCCGCTCGGACAAAGGGTGACGTCAATGAGGCGTGGTCTATTTTGATGTTGTTTCCAAATCACCTCATGTGACGTAGGCGATCATACGATCCTGTGCTGCGTTGAGCCGTGTGCGAGTACTTGCTTACTCGCTACACCACTCCCCTGGCGAGCCCGATGCTACGGGCGATAGTAGTCAGGAAATTTTACTGTTCGCCCACTTCTTGTTGTCTTTATGTTATCACTGACGGGCTTTTCGGGTTGCGTTGTCGTATCTGGGTTTTCTTCAGCTACGAAGGCAGGTTTAAGACGGTCGATTGTGATCCGCTGTGACCTTCCTTGTATATCGACGTCGAAGGTTTTCTGGCTTCGTCGGATTACCTTAAATGGGCCTATGTACGGTGCTTGAAGCGGTCTTCGTGCAGGACCTTGTCGGATGAAGACATGTGTCGTTGTGTTAAGGTCTTTTGGTATGTAGAAGCTTCTGGAACTTCCGTGCCAAGATGTTGGTTGAGGAGCTAACTTGCTGACATGGGCTCGGATTCGGCTGGCTATGGAAGTCATGTCTGCTTCTTCTTCGAGCCTAGGAGTGAAGAACTGTCCTGGTAAACGCAGCGGTTCGCCATAAACTAGTTCTGCTGCCGATGCTCCAAGATCTTCTTTCCAGGCGCTTCGTATACCTAGTAAGACCCAAGGTAGAAATTCAACCCAGTTCGTTGAGGTGTGGCAGCTGATGGAGGCCTTAAGCTGTCTGTGAAGCCTCTCTACTAGTCCATTTGCTGCTGGGTGGTATGACGTAGTGGTATGGTGTGTTGCACTAAGTATCTTGGCCAGTTCTTTGAAGGTATGTGATAGGAACTGCCCGCCGCGGTCTGTCGTAATATGTTCTGGACAACCGAAGCGTGAGATCCATCCATTTATCAGGGCTGTAGCACAAGTTTCCGCGGTCATATCTGCTAAGGGGTATGCCTCAGGCCAACGTGTGAAGCGGTCGACTATCGTGAGGCAGTATTTTTGACCAGAGCATATTGGTAGCGGTCCAATTAAATCCAGGTGTATGTGATTGAATCTAGCGGTTGGCGGTTTGAAGGTTTCTAGTGGTGCTGAAGTGTGTCTTGTGACCTTGGAACGTTGGCATTGTTGACATTCTTTAGCCCATTGTCGACAATCTCGCCTGATGCCTGGCCAAACAAATCTTTGAGTGACCAGTTTGATGGTGGCCTTTGCGCCTGGGTGGCTTAAATTGTGTAGTGCGTCAAAGATTTGCTTGCGGAACGAAGGAGTGATATACGGCCGTGAATACGGAGTTGAGACATCGCAATATATGTTATGGCTTGACTCTGGTGTTTTTCGCTTCTCTAGTTGTAATGTGGAGCCGTTCTTCAGTAAGTCCAGCAACTCGCCATCTGATTTCTGTTCGCTAGCGAGCGCCTGGTAGTTCACGGGCACGCTGATTTCGTCCACCCTGGACAGGGCATCAGCAACCACATTCTCTGTTCCACTGATGTATTTGATGTCCGTCGTGAATTGGCTGATGAAGTCCAAGTAACGGAATTGTCGTGGAGAGCAGTTTTCACGTCGTCCGTTGAAGGCATAAGTCAGAGGTTTGTGGTCTGTTACGACCGAAAATGTTCTTGCTTCAACCATGAAACGGAAGTATCTTATGGCCTCATAGATAGCCAGCAGCTCGCGATCGTACGGGCTGTATTTCCTCTGACTCGGACTTAGTTTCCTGGAGAAGAAAGCTAGTGGCTTCCACTCGCCGTTCTGTCGTTGTTGAGCGACTGCTCCGATTGCTGTGTCTGACGCGTCGGTAAATATGCTTAGTTCCGAATGGGGGTCTGGATGTACTAGGAGTGTTGCTTCTGATAGGCTGTTTTTGCACTGATTGAAGCTTTCAAGTTGAGCTGGTGTCATGTTGATTACTTGTGATCCCTTCGTTTTAGGACCAGTAAGTAATTCGTTCAGATTCGTTTGGATAGTTGCTGCCCTCGGAATCAAGCGGCGATAAAAATTTAGCATTCCAAGGAAGCGTCTGAGTTCTTTCACGGTTTTCGGCGCAGGGTAGTCTCTGACGGCTTGAATCTTTACGTCCAAAGGTTGAATGCCTGCTGCTGTAACTTTGTAACCGAGGAAATTGACCTCTGTCTTTCCAAATGTGCACTTGTTGGTGTTAATTAAGATGCCATATTCAGTGAGCCTTTGGAACAGGGTTTTTAAGTGCTGTTGATGTGTAGTGCTGTTGGGGCTGAACACCAATATGTCATCTGCATATCCAAAACAGAAGTCCAATCCACGAAGAACCTCGTCCATAAATCGCTGGAAGGTTTGAGAAGCGTTTCGGAGACCAAAACTCATAAACGGGAACTCATACAGACCGAAGGGTGTGGTTATTGCCGTTTTGGGTATGTCTTCTTTACATACAGGAATTTGGTTGTAGGCTTTTATCAGGTCAATTGTTGAGTAGATTGCGCTTCCTGTTAGCTGATGGGTAAAGTCCTGTATGTGCCTGACGGGGTATCTGTCTGGGATTGTACGGGCGTTTAAAGCTCTGTAATCCCCGCACGGACGCCAACCGTCGTTTTTCTTGCGGGCTAAGTGGAGTGGTGAGGACCATGGACTGTCTGATAATCGAGCAGTGCCATTCTGCATCATCTCTTCAAATTCTTGTTTTGCTACTTTCAGGCGTTCTGAGTCTAATCGACGCGGGCGACAGTATACTGGAGGTCCAGGAGTTGTGCGTAAATGATGGACGGTTGAGTGCTTGATGATAGTGGTTTGTCCCGCTGGTCGAGTGATATCCGGGTACTCTCTCAGTATGTGGTGGTAGACCGTATTATCTACGATGGTGCGGATGGACGAAATTGTTTCTGTGGAGGTCTGATGCGGTGCAGAGATAGTCAGTGCTGTGACTCCATCCACTAGACGTTGATTGCGGCAATCGACAAGTAGGTTATAGTAGCCTAAGAAGTCGATGCCTATAATGGGTTTAGAGACGTCCGCAACGATGAACCGCCAGGTGAAAGCACGTCGGAGGCCCAAATCCAATGTGAGAGGTAGATCACCGTATGTAGCAATAACAGTACCGTTGGCTGCGAAAAGTTCATATTTTGTTTTGACGCGACGTTCCTGAACAGCGGATCGCGGAAAAACGCACAGGTCTGAACCCGTGTCGATAAGGTACTGAACCTTTGTTTTTCGGTCCGTAATGAACAGGCGGCTTGTAACAGATAGGCAGTCTTGTGCCGCCACTAGTGGCTGCCTGGGATGTTTTCCGAACTCTTGTGCGAACAGGGTTGTGTGCATTTGCGCGCCCGCTCACCGAAACGGTAGTGGTACCAGCAGTAGGGGTGATTTTTTGTGTGTGAATTTGAACGTGATCTTCTGTTGGGGTGGCCTCTGCCTCTGGAATGTGAGCGTGAGCGTCTGTGCAGTTCTGTGCTCATGGTTTCCAGTCGTCGGCTTAATTCTGCCACCGTGCGTGTTAATTGTTCGATGGAATTCTCTGTTGTTGTTATAGGGGTTGACGTGCTGGCCACATGACTGGGTGCTGGGCTGGTGAGTGACATGGTCGCTGGAACAACGTCGTTGACACGGTCTGCCAGCTCGGCTAGGTCTTCCAGTGTCATCTTCGCCTGTTGAGCAGCGATGCATGTTTGTAGGTGGGTTGGTAGACGACTAGCCCAGATTGTCCGGATAAATTCTTTGGGCACATTATCTCCAGCCAGGTGTTGCAAGTGTCGAAGGAACTGAGTGGGTTTTCTGTCCCCTATCTCTTCGTGCATCAGCAGCTGTTTTATTTTGCGCTCTTGAGATGCTGATAATCGTCGCTTCAATTCCGTCTTCAACGTCTCGTATTTGTTAGCGCTCGGCGGGTTCACAACCAGGTCTCGAACCTCTGCTGAGTGTTGCGGTTCCAGCTGTGCTAGGACGAAGTAGAATTTCGTCGCGTCTGCGGTTATGTTGGACAGAATGAATTGCCCCTCTAGTTGAGCGAACCATAACTCAGGGTCACTAGGGTTGAACGGAGGTGTCCTCACTCCGACTCGGTTCGTTTCCCCCAGGAGGACGTCTGTCCTGGTTGCTTGCGGAGTTTCATCAGGCATTTTCCAGGTGTTCTTGAACGTTCGGGGTCACCAGTGACGTGTCAATGTGTATACTTCGTGATGTGCGTAGGTGCGAGCAATAAAACACGTATCGAGGTAAGTAGAAGAATGTCTCTTAAGTTTAATTAGCACTGTTTATATAGTCTAACATATTTAATAATAATTAAGGATCACGCCACCTTTGTACAAACGGTTCGGACTTGACCGTTTGTCCTAATGAGCTCCTAATGAGGGGGCGTCGACATAATACAATAGATCATCGGCGGCCATCTTGCGCGCGCGCCGCTCGGACAAAGGGTGACGTCAATGAGGCGTGGTCTATTTTGATGTTGTTTCCAAATCACCTCATGTGACGTAGGCGATCATACGATCCTGTGCTGCGTTGAGCCGTGTGCGAGTACTTGCTTACTCGCTACAAGTCAACCACACAACCCATAAGTGATAACCGAGTCTGCGAGTGCATAGTACAGTGCATACAATAGTCCTTTCTTGGCTACAGGCTTCAGGGTATACAATTTACGCAGAACTGACCGAAATCGTATCTATGTGTATGTTCCATGCAAATTTAGCATCAATAGTCAGTCCTAAGTACCTGTACGTTTTTACCTGCTGTAAATTAATGCATTGACAACTTGATTTTTCGCTGTGATCTATCTATGATCTTTAATATTCAAGTCAATGTTTTTGATACGTCAATATGGCGATTGTATTGTCATACACTTAGTTTTGCTTACATTTATTATTATGCCACTGTCGTGTGCCCATTTAATTAAATTATCCAAATCGTCTTGTGTTGCTTCTTGTACGGAGGTTCGGTCCCTACCACCGAGTAGGGGACATGTATCGTCGGCAAACATAATAAGCTTTGCAATTTTTTATAACATTACACATACTATTTACGTGAATAATGATTAATTATAACCCACGGGTTCTTAAACAGATCCGGTAGGAACACCATATTATTATTTGCCAATGCCCACAATACTTTCCGCATTAGCAACGCGAAGTTTAATAGCTATGCGCTCTAAATACTGACCAAACCATCTCATTTATTAAATTTATTTTGGTCCTGTTATCCCACACTCATCCATAGCCTGCAACAAGCCGCCGTGATCCAGGGTAACGAAGGCTTTTTTAAAGCCTATAAATACTGCTACCACTATGTTTTTATCATTTATGTAATTATTTACATCGTCCATAAATCTTGCCAGCGCCGTTGCCGTATTTCTATTAGGTCTAAAATCATGTTGTATTCGGTAATACGTGTAATTTCATTTTGGTTTATGTAAGTTGTGATTTGATTAATAACTGCCTAGTCAAAAAAAGAATATCTATTAAAACTTAATAATTAATGTTAACTTAACAGTTCTCTGTAAAATCTCAGCAAAATATACACATTATACATATAACACACATACACACATATAACATTATATATACATATTATTTTATAGATCCAATTTAGGTATTTAATTTGAAAGGAAACTTAGTAATTCAATACTAAACACTTCAGTATTAATCAAGACTTCTAGACAGATTTTCCAAACAGGGTTTCTAGAAAATTCCTAGATTTCCAAGCGTCTTTTAAATCCTACTAATGGACCGAAATTAAACGTCGGGACGCAGCAGGGGTCTTTTGTCTTTACTCTCTGAATGACGAAAACCTTGCAAATTTTCCAAGCAAGTAATTTCCTTTAGTTTATATGAAGAACGCCGTAAGGGGTGTTACAAACGTAGTCGGGTCGGTAATACGAATAATAAAGCCGACCCGAAGCAATTCCTACATTTCGGATTTCATTCGACTCGTGCCGATCAGGAAACCTCTATCGTTTTGTGCTTTATTGCTGAATTATATTCGGATCAGCTCTGTGTCTCGAGTTAAGTCGAACGGCGTTTACCCGAAAGTATCTATAAGAAAGATAGGAGAAATTTAAGCATTGTGTGGACTCACTGAGACGGGTGAGTGGAAGGAAAATGTACTCAGGGCAGATCACAAGCAAAATGGTCAGATAAGGCTGTTGGAGGTAGTATGTACCAAGCCATCCACCTTGCAGAAGGCTGCATAACTTTTCATATTGTTCTACGATACTCAGCATTGAGGGGACTGTTCGAAAGAGATACCGTGGCCCCGGAACACAAAGGGCGATGAAGGAACATAGATGGGTTTTAGTCAGTAAAAGTCTGACACTCCCTCCTGCTCAGCCCAGAGCGGGAGGAGTCATTTGACGATTTCCCAACCGAAAAAAAAAAAAAAAAGGAACGACGGAGAAGAATATAGTATACAGGGTGTAAACAGAACCTTCACGAAGCCGTCAACTTAACATTATGTACATCAAACTAAGTAGTAACTTTACGCAAAAATAATTGATGAGAAACGACTTTTTTTTTGGGGTGAAAAATCACGTTTTACGGTAGGACTCAATGTAACGCAATCAAAACATTGTGCTGATGGATGGATTGAATAGTATGGGGGTCATCGAGGTGTTTAAACTAAAAATCTTACATTGAAAAAGTAGGAACTTTGACCCCAATATTTCCGTAACTAGAAGGTTCCCAGGTATGGTCTAGAACAAAAAAGTGATCGCAATGACGGGGAGAACACGTGCCTTTCGACTTCGTTAAGGGTCTTGTTACACCCTTTACTAGCTTCATAAAAACTTAAATTAAAACTAAATTAAAACCTACATTGGATTTTGCCGCACGACTGTGCCGAAACAAGCGGACCATAACATTTGTTGGTAGCCTTAACTTGGCAAGTGCGCGCCAAGGTGCTATAATTTGTAATGGACTGTTTCACGCAATCCATCATCGGAGTAATTTACCAAAGGTAGCATGACCCTACTAATGGAGAAATGAAGTTCATGCGACAAGCCTTGTAATTTATGTTTCCTGGTGTTCTAGCTTCGTGGATTTCGAGGGTAGGTATTATTTGTTCACAACTCAAAACAGAAAACGTACGAAAATGTTAACATGTTCCTTGTTAATGAGGAAACATGAATTTGTTGGTTTTTGATTTATTGCTTTGAAGACAAGATTTTTGAAATTTTGGAGCATTTTTCCGGATTTGAATGTATTGCTGGGATGGGGTTTGAAAACTTTTATTGAACTATTAGCTACATTTCAAATAATCAATTAACCAGTGCTTTGAAAAAGTTAAAGAAAAGAATCGTGCGGAAATCGACAATTTGAAGACATACGACATCTACCTGCCCACACTGAGCCCGTGTGGTAGGTGACCCTCTCACTTTTTAGAGAAGAGACCTGTCATAAGAGTGGGACGGCTATATTCTGATTACCATACGAATTGAAATCCCAGAGGAAGATTACGAATTACGTACATACATTTAACTTGTTCCTCTTTTTCGTACTTCTACCTAGTCCAGTTCTGTAGAACGAGTTCATATAAACTCGATATCAAACACGTACCCATAAATACTTTACAGAGTACTATTTCAAGTCTCGTATCTACTCCGCCAACTTTTAGCAAGTTCATTTAGCTTTAGCACACGCAATTTTCGACTTTATGGCAAAGCAATAACGCTGTTATCAGCAACCAACATATCGAGAAAGGTTGTTACTTTGTTTGCGACACTGCTATTAGACGGAGAGTAAACAACGTTCGATGAGCGACGACGTCCTTATTTTTTTGCTTTTATCTCAGATTTTCTCATTAAGATTGTAATCTTTGAAATAGATTTAAGCTATTAGCTTGACTTATGGGGTAACTGCTCAATATCGCGAAATAATTTTATAGGATATTGAAATTCAAAGCATAGTTCAATTAGTTCAATAAACCTTTTAACAACTTACCAAAAGAAATATAAGACTCCCTTTAAAATATTTTAAATCCAATTTACATGAATGGCTTATTGATAATTGTTTTTAAAGTGTACGATAATTTCTTGAAAAAAAATTACCAATAGAATATATGGATACTGATTTCTTCAAAGTATTTTAAAGTGATATATATTTTTTTTAATTTTTCAAGGAGTCTATTATTGTTAAGTCGAATCCTGATTAGTAGGTGTTATTCTTATTACCAAGACAAAATTATTGTAATATTAATATTAACACTAATTGATGTTGTATTAAAATTTTACGTTTAAGATGTTCTAATATTTGTATGCCATTCTATGGCGAAACATGTAAGTTCACAACCCTATTTAGGTACCATTTTTTTACACAAATACAATTATTCTATTCTATTACGAGATCTACCTGAGGCCCTAGAGCTAGCACGAGTGCGCGGTGTACTCGTAAACGTCGCCGCGTCGTTTCAAATATTTTAATAATTTTAATAATTTAATCATATCTATGGATGATGCTAGTTGTACTTGTTGCAACCAATATAGCTAATATACATATAGGATAATTGTATTTTCGATAACAAATCGACGTAGTTACGTTTTCTTTAGGGTTCAATTTGCAGAGGTGTAGGTCTAACCTCTGGGCCACGAGCTGAACGCTCAAGCGACATGCATTGCAACACCGACTGCGGACAAAACAAATGACAGAATAACCATACTGCTACTTGGCACGTTTTTTTAATTATAATAATAAGTTTGAAGTCTGAGGTCGTGATGGCCCAGAGGTCAAGGCGTCGCCTCTTATGCATGAGGTTGTGGGTTCAAATTCGGGAAGTACCAATGTGACTTTTTCCATTCATACGTACTTTCTAAGTTTATCTTGGACATTACAAACATCGGTGAAGGAAAACTTCGCGAGGAAACCTGGACTTGTAAAAGTCTGAAACCGCCAACCCGTCTTGAGCAAGCGTGGTGATCAATGCTCGTGCCTTCTCTGTTGAGAAGAGGCCTTTGCTCAGCAGTGGGACAGTAATTTTATTATTATTTTTAATAAGTTTATTTCCTAATCAACCCGTTTTAACAGATACATTGTAGATGCCTTCTTTTAAGTAAGGAGAGACCCGTAACAGAAGATATCCGTCTTACATATTGATGTGCAAATATAACAACGTATTTAAAATAACAACTTAAACAAGAGAATTAAAAATTTGGCCTGTGTGAGTGTGTGTGTGAGAGAGAGAAAAATGATTCCAGAAGCATGTTTTTTACTGCCATAAAAAGCAACAGCAACACTAGTTGCAAATGCCATGACCTTGCCCTATTTCGCAGACACCTCACCTAACTCGTGGAAGGCTATAGGCTGTAATATAATACCACGCTACGACCATTAGGAGCGGAGCATTAATGAACATTGTTTAATACGAAAATGTTATAGAAACGGAAAATAGTATTTTAATAATATTTTTTTGCGGACGAAGGTCGCGGGCAAAATAGTCAAAACTACACAAGAACAGCTCTCTAGAGTATCCTATTCTATATTACTATTGCAGAAGAATCCTTACTGTCCTTGAATTATATTTGCAAGGGCCGGCTATTGACATTCAGAAAGGGTCCTCAGGTGTTTTATGTAGTCAAGGGCCGACTTTTTGTATTGTCGACTTAACTAAATAAAGAAGGGGATATTAGATAAGGGCTCCGGAAGATTTTAGTGTGACCCAGTTTTATTTTCAGAGCTCAATCTTGACGCATGAGACATTATTGTGCACAAGTGTGTATACGAGTATAGACTCAGGTGCACTCTTTCATCATTCACTCATATTTTGATGGGACGTTAATCCGGTACGACCAAAAAGAGATCAGGTGCAATTTCCAACTTTAAAACTCCAAGCTTCTAAATACTTAGCAATTCCTACTGGAAAACTCTAACAACACGTTACCCGAATTGGGAATCGAACCCAGAACCGCACTAATTAGCTGCCTTTGCGACCACGAGAACAATATTTTTTAGTACCTAGAGAAATGTCACTGTAGAATTTATTAAATCTGAAGTGAACTTAAGTTGTGCCTACATTTGCGCAATCAGAATGGTTTTCCCTCACAAACAGATCACAATTATCTTAACCAAACCCAGGGGCGAAAATTGCGTCATAAATTCCACTACTAGACTTAATAAGGTTTATTTCGGAATTTGCACAGCGAATAAACCTGGAATATCCAGGTAAAACAAGACCGTACAGCAATGAAGATAATGGCATTGTGATATGTGGGAACGTTGATAGAGGATCATAAGGTATTCGCGTTGATTCCAATAGTCCAGTCAAATAGCTATATGGTTACCACGGCTTCACCCAAACGATAGTTTTATTTTTATTTTTCAAGCTACCCCACTATGCTTCTTATTTCTTTTAAAAGGTATGATGTTAACTGGAGCTCTTATGGAGCTCAAATTTCGAATGAAAAACTATTTCCGAAAAAAAAAGTTGGTAAATTATAAAGTAAGCTTGGTATTAAATCAAAATAAATGCGAAACAAAATTGTAATGTTATTGTGTCTATATAACTGTGGCGTAGGCATTTAATCAAACATTAACATTTAACTGTTTACCCATAATCTGCTTACGATAACAACGATCAATAATAAAATTAAAACCCCTCCAAAACAAAGGAAAAACGTTTTTCAATATCAATCAGTAGGTAGTGACGAATGGTCTAAAATTTAATTTAATTAAAAAGGAAATGATGGATGGTCCATTCCGCTGTAAAAACCTTCGTATTTTGACTTTTTGTAATTTTCAGACGATAAATTCTCTTCCTACATATTTAAATTATATACCTAACTAGCTAGCTCATGCCCGTGTCTTCGCCCGCGTGGAGTTTGATAATTGTCCCACGGGATCGCAATACCGGGGTAAAAATGTATCATATTATTATATTGTGTTAAATAAGGTTATAAACCATCTGAGTGCCAAATTTTCATCCAAATCCGTTCAGTAGTTTTTGTGTGAAAGAGTAACAAATATCCATCCATCCATCTTCAAAAACTTGGTGGATGGAAGGATAACAAAAAAAAAATGGCTAATAATGGCTAATAAAATAAAATAAAATGACTAATATAAATTAGCAGTAAAATAAGCCAAGAAGTAAGATAAGGAACGTCAATGCTTGTTTAGGTTCCCTAAGCTTTCCGGGACAAAACATTGTTCGAGAGAGCAGAAATTGAACGTAACGGGTTGTAGCAAAACAGGGACTAACCCCAACTTTCCAAACCCAAGTTTGATTAAAAACACTCAAGCGAAACGCCTCAAGGCTTTTCTTGACGTTTTTCGTCTTAGATTTGTTTTGTGAATTAATTTAAATTTCCCGCCACAAAATCTTAAATGTTTTTTACTTCTTGAATATTTACGTACTTAGTGCTTGAATTTAAGACTACCTAGAATATTTTAAAGAGTTTATTTTGGAGACGGAATCTGTGATGAAGTGTTAATTTTAGCAAAGGCTTCTTTGAGTACTAAAGTTAAAACAAAATTGTATCCTAGTTTGTTGCTAATTGCGAAGTTTACCTTCAAAAGCTAGCGAATCTATCTCTTTTAATTTTTATTCCATGGTCTTCTACTTTTATATTTTTGAAACACATGTACTGAAGGCCGCACACCAATGATAATAATATCAGTATAATTTGACACTTGACTCCACTGAACCTCCATAACTACTACGTTGGGTCTGATCAAGGTGAATGTGTGATAACACACCACGCAACAGTGGTCCACTTAAGGCCTGGTCAGACCAGATGCGTGGCGTGACGTACACGGGTAAACGCGCGTGGTGACGCGTGTGAACCCCTGACACACCGGGTTACACATACGTGTACGCTTACGCTTACGCATACGTGGTACGCACGCAACGCACCGGTCCTTTGCGTACCCAGCAATTCTTGTGCACGATGTCTGAAGAAGATTGGGTAAATGGACCAAGTAGTTCATCTGATGAAGAAGAAGTAATATTACTGTTATTGTGACAGAATATTCCTGGGTGTGCCAAAAAACAATGGGTTCAAGTTTTATATGACATATTTTTTACTCTTTGTTTTTTGTGTTGTACAAACAATTAGTTTTTCTTTAATTTTATTATTCATCATTAAAACCGAAACAAAACATCACTTACTATCGGTAAAACTTGAAATCAAATACAACTGAATGCGTAAGTCACGCGCGTAGTCACGCGCAGCAAAGATACGTGCGTGTTCAAACTTGTTCGGTGTGACGTCCAATACGGAATGCCATTGACTACAACGTCATTACTGCACGCATCAATGTGACGTTGCTGTTCCGCTCTGCGTAGGTACGCAGCAAGTTTGACACATGGCAGCTGCAATGCGTAGCGTTACGCATGTAGTCTACGCGCACGTGTACGTCACGCAAGCGGTGTGACATGTCTCTATAAAGTTCCATATATTACAACGTCATGGTACGTGCACGTGCACGTGCACGTCTACGTGTACGGATCCGGTGTGTTTCGGCCTTTAAGGCCTGGTCAGACCAGATGCGTAGCGTGACGTACACGTGTACACGCGCGTGGTGACGCGCGTGAACCCCTGACACACCGGGTTACGAATACGTGTACGCTTACGCTTACGCATACGTGGTACGCACGCAACGCACCGGTCCTTTGCGTACCCAGCAATTCTTGTGCACGATGTCTGAAGAAGATTGGGTAAATGGACCAAGTAGTTCATCTGATGAAGAAGAAGCAATATTACTGTTATTGTGACAGAATATTCCTGGGTGTGCCAAAAAACAATGGGTTCATGTTTTATATGACATATTTTTTACTCTTTGTTTTTTGTGTTGTACAAACAATTAGTTTTCCTTTAATTTCATTATTCATCATTAAAACCGAAACAAAACATCACTTAATATCGGTAAAACTTGAAAACAAATACAACTGAATGCGTAAGTCACGCACAGTAAAGATACATGCGTGTTCAAACTTGTTCGGTGTGACGTCCAATACGGAATGCCATTGACTACAACGTCATTACTGCACGCATCAATGTGACGTTGCTGTTCCGCTCTGCGTAGGTACGCAGCAAGTTTGACACATGGCAGCTGCAATGCGTAGCGTTACGCATGTAGTCTACGCGCACGTGTACGTCACGCAAGCGGTGTGCCATGTCTCTATAAAGTTCCATATATTACAACGTCATGGTACGTGCACGTGCACGTGCACATCTACGTGTACGGATCCGGTGTGTTTCGGCCTTTAACCTAGTCCTGCATGAAAATTACCCGTCTGTCTTCAATAGATTCCACTCCTTACAACTAACGCAAAAAATGAGTTTGATTTAAAAATCGATTAAATCAAACTCATTTTTTGCGTTTGATTATTGATTTAAAAAGTTCAGACGGGTAATTAGGGAATTACCCGTCTGAACTTTTTTTTCTCATAAAGAATTATCTTAAAGTTCCTAAACGTAATTTGCCAAAATTATTGACAAGTTTGAAGAGATAAGGTTTCATTTCAGTTTCCAGACTACTGAATAATTATCCAGTCACTCTTGGAAACTTTCAAGCTTTTAGATACTCGATCAAATAAACAAAGTATTAAGTAGCTTACTGAGTATTTTTACTTATCGACAGATTGTTTAAGTTCACAAGTTTAAAGAGGAGATCGGATGAACTTTGTACCTAATTATAAAGATTAATGATTTCGTAACTAGGTATGTTTAAAGAAAGTCAACTAAGTGAAGATACAGACCGACAATGAAAGATTTTAAAAAATATGGTTGAAAATATTGGGGTCAAGGTGCAATGTAAAAATAGCGGTGCAGATTGAACGAGCAGGTTGGTTCAAAATTTTATTTTGCATAGATATTGAATTTCATCTTGAAGTTGGCTTCCAAAGGTTTGTGGAAATGAAATTGATACTGCAATTGACTATACATCATCTGCCTTGGATATTTTATATGTAGAAGTAATGCCAAAGTGTGATCGCGCTGTCATGAACTGCCCCAATTTCGTATCACACTTTCTGCACAATACTGAAGAATTTTGATGGAAACTCCTAATCAATGTTTGAAAAATACGTCTGTTTGACAGCGTAAATCGCAATGCACTTTACTGCTCTAGTTGTGACCGGGTATTCAAAACTAAATTCGGTCTAGCAAGTCATATCCGGGCACAAGACAGGAAATCATTTTAATTTTAGGGTCCTTATTGAAATCGATGAGGACCTATATTAACATTCATAAATCGCAATGACTACTGTTGAATACTGAAAAATAATGACATTGCGAGTGTATTACTCGCTGCTGGTAAATACGAGTATTTTTTGGTTTTAAAGTGAAGTAGTTTTCAAATATTAGCGGACATTTTGGGAATAAATCTAATCTCCTCAGAAACTTTCCTTCGAGCTACTACGGTTAGATTGACTCTTCCCAATTACTAAACTAAAAAAACACTGAATTTTAAAACTTAACAATAAAATAACAAAGTCATTTATCCTTTCATCAAGAAATTTATTAAAATAAATGCACTGTGAACATGCTTCTGTAATGCGAGAACAACCCAGGCGTTTCAATGCTCGGCATTCGATGTATCAGAATAGTAATTTTCAATAAAGGCTCAACATTTTTTAATTTCGATGTGTGAAACCGCAGGCGAAAGTCAGCGTACAGAGTTGGTGTGTTATGAGGTAATGAGTGTAGTTGAGTTGATGACGGAAGAAAAAGCTAGATAATCTTGGTATTGGATTTGTATACTGTAAATGTTTTCGTTAATTGGTATTGCTGGTGATCAGTTTTCATAGTCTTTCTTCACTTCCTCCGCATAAATGAGGAAAGTTTTGAGTATTTGGAATTCTAGATCTATAGAAGTAGGGGAGACAAAAGAAGCGACAAATGAAATGTATTAAAAATTATATTATTATGGCTAGAAATGGGGTGACTCGGAAGAGTACGACTATTAAAGATGTAGAATAGTACATTGTGCACCGAGAGGAGAAAGTGACCGATTACCGTCGAGGGTGTCGTTTGAAGCCCGAGCCGTAGGCGAGGGCTTTAAAACACCCGAGATCGGGAATCGCACTTTTTTCGAGTGATACATAGTGCTTTATACTACACCTACGAGGAAAATAAAAAACGAAAACTGAATCCTCAAACAACACACAAATTGAAAATGGCACCAATGGCGTCTGCGATTTTCACATGTTCTTTTTTCAAATTGTTTATCCTGCCGCCGCAGGGTCGCACTGCCAGCCCGACACCATCCAACACACAGCTAGTGGCCAGTGTCATTTTGCGAACTTGGAGATAAAAACTCCCTGTAAAAACTTTTTGGCTTTTGATATTTAGGTTACCGGCGCATAGTCTTACCCAAAATTAAAAAAGAAAAACCACGTAAGAAATGGATTTTCATACACTTTTCTCTCCCGCTCAGATGCGTTTTCACCCCGCATATTTGTTCGATATGCAATGACGTACTTTCTACCGTAAATTTGATAAAGTATCAGGTACTTTCCAAGCAGGTGTAGTATAAATGTTTTATAGAAGAAGCCATGCTCCGCCTGATCATGATGAATTTTGTACTAATACCGAATATGGATGTAAACTTATTTCTGTAGATCACTTGGAATTTAAATTCATTTATCAACATTATATTTGTGTGCTCAAAATATCTGGTGTGACGATAAATATTATTCCAGTAGTATTGATTACATAAGTACGTTGGTAGTACGTAAGTCCGCTGTTTTTTTTTTAAATTTCAGTTGAAGTGCCTTTAACCCATAGCCGATGACTACGAGAATACACGAGGTTAAGCCATTTTGCGGAATTCTTCACACACAATGAGCTCTGGAGCGTAACTTATAGGCAGGGGCAGCATATCCAAATACAAGGACATACTCGCTACTTGTGCAGCTTGCCTCGGAAATTCTCGATATTCGAATGTCACGGTAAGATCGTCGGCGATGCTTTTGGTCTAAAATGGCTACGGACCAATAAGCCTTCACAGTTTCTACGAACAATCTGCGAGATGGTTTAGTTGAAAAAAGGATTTGAATAACAAAAAAAAACCTTTTTGCTAAAACTAAAACCGACTTCAAAAACAAAAAAAACCGTGGAAAAATAACTTTAGCATCAGAAGTCGGTGGCAAAAAAACTTAATCGAACAAACAAAAGTCACCAACTGCTGAAGCTAAAGTTATTTTTCCACGTTTTTTTGTTTTTAAGTCGGTGTTATTTTTTGCAAAAAAGTTTTTTTTATTTTTCCTTTTTTGGTTGCAATAATCTACAAAAATATTTGCTATACATTTATTTTACATTGTTAAAAACACATTTCATGGTAATAGGCTTATCCCCAATAAAATGTAACATATATCCTTATCATACCTAACTGTCGACATCTGGATGTACTGTACACATCTGCGTACTCCCTCAGAGCATACTGGCGTTACGTTATGTTCTAATATTGAGTAAAAATAAACATCCAAGCGATTGCAGCAATCACGACAGATTTTCTGTATTTTAATGAAGCGTCCCATTGTACTCGTATATCTCCAAAGATCAGCATCAGATCCTGACTTATACCTTCCATCAACAGCTCAGCAACGTGAGATAATGATTATCAGGTACAAATATCGTTAGAAAGTACCTATATGAAAAACATTGTAAAATTTCTGGGTTGCCCTCGATTTTCCTGGGATCCCATGACCAGATTCTAACTTTGTGACAACTGGACCACCTCAGTAGTAAAGGCTTTCGAATAAAAAAAGAATTTTGACAATTGGTTCACAATTAGCGGAGAAATCGGTGAACATACGGGACACACGGTCAAACGTAGAACCTCCTCATTTTGTTTGAAGTCGGTTAAAATATTGTCAAAAGAGTTTTGGTGAAACATTAGTGAACCGCTAACAAATAAAATGAACTTATCATATCTAACTGTCGAAAAGTTGTACAGTACACATCTGCTTACCCCCTAGAGCATACAAGCGTGATATTATGTTATGATGTTGTATAAACAATAAACATTCAAGCGATTGCAGCAATCACGACAGATTTTCCGTCTATTTTTGAAGAGTTCCATAGAGTTCCATATCTCCGAAGATCAGCATCAGATCTCCACCAAATTTAAATGGGATTACCGCAAAACAATATTCTACCAAACAAAAAAATCATCGACATCGGCTCACAATTGACGAAGATAACGCTGAACATAAAAACAAAAAAAAAACAAAAAAACAGACGACTTGATAACCTCCTCCTTTCGGAAGTCGGTTAAAAACGTGTATTTCTTTGACTATATCAAGCCTCAGGCTGTATGTACATTATATATCGGTTAAAAATTTATAACGGACTGATTTCATATAAAAAACTTTCTGCGACTGCGAACCGACTCCCAAAAAAAAAACACTAACAAAAGTCTAAAATAACTTGACTTTCGGAAGTCGGTGTCTTTGTTTGTTTCATTGACTTTTTGCTACCGACTTCCTTAGTGTGTTTTTTTGTGAGGTATTGCGTGATGCGCGTACAAAAATACAGACAGAAAGACCGACAGACAGACAAAAATTAAAAAAAAACCTGTTGTTTGGGCTTGAGTGCTCTAATAAAGACCCCCTTATTTTTTTTTTCAATATCCTCTTATGTACAGACATCGCCCTGTTACAATTTTATTAAGATGTAAGTCCAGAGGTACTGACAGTCCCAGCACAGATATCCCTGAAGATGACAATGCCTAATGAGCATGTCGGTTCACCAAAACAATGGTCACGTCTCAGCAGGGCCTATCCAACGACCCTCTTGAATGTACGGACACGCGCCATCAAGAGGAGGGAAGGGTTCGGAGGGTTCCCCGACAAATTGCAACGCTCCGTTCCCGGATTATTCCGGATATACTGGGGAACATATTGCCCGGGTATTTCTCACCGGGACGCGTGGAGAGTGATGCCCCACCGTGTTTTGGTTTTGTGCTTAATTATTTTGTAACGCCAAGTTTTGTGCAAAGTTAAGTTCCTTGTTTAAGTCCAATATATTGCAAGCAGTTGAGTTTGCGTTAAAGATTTGAACGCTTGTGTAAGTATATTGTAAGTCGACATAAGTTTGCAGTTAAGCATATTGAAATTGTGGTTTGTTCTTGCTGTAACTGCTTTTAAAGCTCCTGAAATTTTATTGGCTTTCTTTCTAATAGAAATCTCGTGTAATTTTCCTGGCATGAATCTTATTAACATTTTTTGGTTGTTACATGGTCTAGACTGCTGGGAATAAGGGTTCGATTTTCAGGTCAGGCAATGTGTCATTGGTTTTTTTTTTTTCATTAGGAATTTCTAAGTAATAGCCACGTAGTCTAGACTGGAATTATGCCCAGTTGATGGCACTAGACTCGCCTCCTATCACATGGAACTTAAAGATAACTGGTGGAATTCGGGAGTAGGTACTTTTAGGTACACGTCTGCCTAAACCTTCGGAGATTACAGGCGTAATGTTATGTTTCGTTTAAGTTACATAGACACAATAACGATTCTGTCAAATACTAGTATTAAAGCACCAGAAACAGCAATGAAAAAAAAAAAAACAAAAACAGAACACACGTCATGACATCAAAAACTCATCAGTCAACGTAGTTATAAGCCGGTCTATTTGCATACAGGCATATATGAAAAATATTGTACCGTCGGAAAATAAATGCCGTACATTACTAGGGTATACGTCTAAGTGTAAGTGTAAGTCTTTACTATTCAGTAGTCATGGGGCATCGGTCATGATAACCCTTGCACTGCCGTAGAGCTCGGTGCCTTCAAAAGAACTGGCTTACTACCAGAAGTAATGTGATAAATGATTTAAGTGGCCCATCATATTTTATTAAAGCCAATGGTATTTTAATGTTTGGACTAGATTTGCGTACTTCTCTCTTTCCATTTTTTAAGCGATTTTTTCTTTGGTGTGGTTGAGGTGGACTTTATAAAACGAATGCAAAGGCATGTCATATCAACCTTTACTTGTTTTGTATGTTCTCTGTCAAACTTGAACCTAATGCTTTAGCGATAAAGTTGAAAATCTATTAAAGAAATTTGACAGATTGTAGTAGCTTGATGTGCTGGCCACTGCTGGCGCTGCTGGTCAACCTTATTACATAGGGAATAAGTTTGTGAGGATGAATGGATCCATCCATTGATCCTCACAAACTTATGTTTGTTTGTACTCATTCACGCAAAAACTACTGAACGGATTTGGATGTGTTACATAGATAGTGTATAATATAGATTAATTACCCTGGTAGTAGTAACTCGTGGGACATTTTCTAAACTCTCGTATAATATTTTGACTTTGACAGCACCTTTATTTCGCTGTGGGTTTGCAATTCAGTGTACCCACCGTTGTGTGGTTGATTATCTTAGGTTTAATACGTTTAAAATCTCTCAAAAAATATTTACTTAGCATTTTATATGAACGTTTCTGAAAATCTGCAGAAAATTAAAGAAAATCATAATCGTCATTTCAACCAACAGACGTCCTCTGCTGGACATAGGCCTCCCCCATTAGTAGCCACATTGACAGGACCCGTGCGTCTCGCATCTAGCGGACCCCCGCAACCTTCACCAGGTCACATCGGTCCACCAAAGGTCGGTCAGTCAAAAAAAATACAGTATAGAAAATTGTAAGTAGCCTGATAAAAAAACCACAGCGTTTACCGCGAATAACAAAAACATTATCTTTGTTCTGATTTACATGTGTAACGTGCAATGTAAATAAATTTTAATTTATTTTAATGTAGTACAACTTTAATAAATAATTATTAGCTACCCTTTTTGTTCGTCTAGACTTGTTTACTTACAAACTCTTTAACATAACATAACATCACGGCGGTTTTCTGAGAAGGTTTAGGCAGAGGTATCTAGTCTATACACCTTGTGCGGTGCCTTTCCAATACACTCACGTTTTGCTAGCTAAGGGGCCGTGGGCACGCCACTATAGTGGCGGTAAGTCCCTTCTTTGAGGAGTGGCTGGAGAGGCGCCATGGCGCCCTCACCTTCCGCCTGACGCAGGTCCTCACCCGACAATGTTTGTTTCGGGAGGTTCCTGCACCTAATCGGGCGGGAGGAAACGCCCGGGTGTCACCACTGCGAGGATCGACCGGAGGACACGGTGGAGCACACTGTGCAGGTCTGCTCCACTTGGGCGGAGCAACGCCGTGTCCTCGTAGCGGCGATCGGCGGCGGCGACCTCTCGCGTCCGGCCCTGGTTCAATCCATGGTCCGGAGCGAGACGGAATGGGACGCCGTCACCTCCTTCTGCGAAGCAGTCATGCTAGCGAAGGAGGTGGCGGGACGTGAGAGGGAGAGAGCCTCACGTCTCAGCCGCCGCGGGAGACGCACCGGGCGTCGGGGGCCACGTGGTGGCCCCCGGCCACCGTAGGCGTGGGCCTGTGGACGGTGAGCTATGGGCTAGCTCGCCGTCCGTCCGTCTTATGACGACAGGCCGTGTCGACGACGCGTTCGTGATCCACGCGCGCCTCAAAGAGAGTCAGCAAACAGGAAAGGGTCCGTAAGGACCGACGCCTGCCAGGGTTGCGGGACTGTTCGAAAGAGATACCACGGCCCTGGAACACAAAGGGCAAAGGAAGGAACATGGATGGGTTTTAGTCAGTAAAAGTCTGACACTCCCTCCTGCTCAGCCCAGAGCGGGGGGGTTATTTCATGATTTCCCATAGGTAAAAAAAAGGGGCCGTCTCCACTAGCGAGAGAATCGCGGCGATATTATCGTCGTGCATCGGATTTCTATACTCTCGTAAGGGCCGTCTCCACGAGCGAGAGAATCGCGGCAATATTATGGTATAGAATATAATATCACCGCGATTTTCTCACTCGTGGAGACGGCCCCTATCACATACAAACTCGATGTGGTCAATACTCTCTAAACTTGTAGGCAATATCATTATTATTGCTTTTTATGCGGCTAACGACCAAGTGTACTTTAGTGTGTGACTTGTCAATATAACTGTTTTAAACTAAGTAAAAACAATTATTTTATTTTTGAATAATTATATGTATCAGCTTCTCATGACGCGTCTTCCGCATGACAAATTGAATAGTCTCAAAGGAAGGATAAAAAACATGAACAAAAAACCCGGCCAAGTGCGAGTCAGGCTCGTGCAAGAACGATTCCGTATCATCGAATCATTCCCGCTACGTCGACTCCCGCTACGTCGACTCCCGTTACGTCGAATCCCGTTACGTCGACTTGATTTTTCTTCGTTTTGATGTATTGTCTTTTGTTTCGCCGTGACATGGCTGTCACAGAGTACAGTCACATTCAAAATGAAATACAGCTGTGCTTTTAATTAATAAAGTAATTTCGCTCATCCGGTGATCCGTATTTTAATAATAACATCGCAGTAGGGAAAAATAAAATAAAATTTATCTAATTTTTACCCATTCAATTTTTAATTGATTTTTCTTATTTGTTCGTAGAAATTTTCACAGAATGTGTATTTCTTCTTTTTATAAATGCTGGGTACTGTCATGTAATATAGTTAGTATTAAAGTGAAACTGCGTAACAAACACCAACAATTGACAGCAAGAACTCAAAATATCAACTCTGATATTTTGAGTTCGACCTATGAGTGTTGAGTTTGAGTTTCATATATATTATTATATATATGAAACTCAAACTCAAAGCATTTATTTCAATAAGACCTTAGCAGGCACTTTTGAATGTCAGAAAAACAAAGGCAAAGCTACAGTCACAGACACAAGGCATAATAACTTGTGAAAGTACTGTAGTTGCCCATTCCAAAGCGTAGATCTCTATGGAGAAGAATGGGCAAGAAACTCCATGGACACTCTTTTCAATCAAAATATTGTTACACGATCTTGGTTACATCATTCATTTTGAGATTATACATATATTATGTGACCACGATGTAGAACGCCGTACACATTAAGAGCATCCAGAGTAAAAGATTATAATATTATCAACAATTTAAAAACAAAGTAGTCAAAATAAACCGTGGCAGCTAAGAGATTACCAGTCCCAACTGACACCGCCCGTTCACGGACAAGACGCATGGATCTGCCCCATTCAGCTAAACCCTATTGATGGGAACTAAACGACCTACGGCATCTTGTGCCTGTCCCACGCAGTAAATATGTGTTTTAATAAGGTGACACCGGCGTCAGTCGTACAACGTCCTTTGGTGAAACCATACTGTTTCTCATGTAAGATTTTATTGGTGTTAAAGTGGTTGAGCATTTGATTACTTTTCCGTCCCCGGATTTGAAAAGTGGTATTTCTGCGGCGGCAGTCTAGAATAAACACATCCAATAAGTCAACATAAAATCACTTTAATCAGTATTATTTTTGCTTGGATATCTTTGGTTAGACGTACTGAACGCTGTGTTAAAATTTTTCCACCTATTTTAATAGGACCTTATATAAGTTCTAAAGAGACATTATATTACGTTGAATTCTACAGCATGTTTCAGAAAGGTGAGGTCATCGGTAGACGCAATAGTGTAGACAAACTGTATAACAGTATGACACTCATTTAACAACCGCGTCACAACCACACATTTTCTCAAAAGGAAACACACTGAAATAACACAATTAAGAAAGCGAGTAACGATATAAAGCATCCCTTTATCTATCTCCAACCCGATACAATAATTACACATCAAACACTAAATCGCATTCTTTGCATTCTTTTCCGCACTACCCACTGGCCTTACCTTACTCAAGAATTTATCGTTCACGACCTGCAGAACCCGTGTCGCATACGAAAGCAGGTGAACGCAAAATGTCCCTAGAGTGAGTTGCACTTTGTGGAACAATACGTGTTGACTGTTGTGAACGATATAATGCATCAATATGTTATGAGGTGTCAACAGTAGGAAGCTTGGAGGGTTTGCTTTGAGACCTCGCTTGGTGGGTTGTGATAATGAAGGGGTGTTATTGTAGAGGGTACAGAATACTTACAATGAGGTAATCGACCCTTATAGTTACCACGAGCTACATGTTCAGGGCCGGACTCCACCCAAGCGGAGACAAGACGAGAAGAGAGAAGAAGTGTTGTAAACCACCAATAGAATTTTGTTATTTATACTTCTTGTGTCCGCTTAGCTTTAGAGGAGACGGTTGAGCAGAGTGTGTTGGACGTTTGTTTAAAATCCATAAACTATTCTTCTAAAAAATAACATTAATGGTATTACAGTGATAACCAAGAACAACTCGCTTCGTAACTCTATGATGACTGATGTGGAACCCCTTAAGTATTACTCAGTAGCACCTACTCAACTGACCACTAACGACATTTTGCCGCCATTTCTGTATCGGAAGTCAAAATTGAGCTACCGAGCTTTTTTTTTAACAGTAAGAATAATATTACAAATAAAATATAAGATAATTCTAAAATACAAGTAAAAAACTACATAATTTAAAGTACAATGAATAATAATTAATATTTTACTTAATACAAACTTCCGTAACAACAAGTTTTGATAGAATTCACAACTTATATTAAATGAATTTTAAAATGCACAATATTTAATAGAAATTAAAACATGAATTTTAATAAAGCTTACAGTAGGAAGGAGATGTCTCGTAATTTTGTATGCCAGCCTCCGCACTCGGTGGCCAAGCGCACAGCGCATACGATAAGAGACGTATGCGGTGTGCTGCGAGTGGCGAGCAGTGTGTGGTGTGCTGTGAACGGCGTGCGGTGAGCAGTGCACATCTCCTCTCCACTCCGCTTCGCACATCTCCACTCGCCTTCGCTCAAGTGGAGTCCGGGCCGTCTTAGAACCTAATAAAGCCAAGTGGTAATTCAATTCTACAGAAACTAAAACAACGTAGCAGAATAAAATAGTTCTATAATATTCTCAGGTAGTAGCAATTCCAATAGTAAGCCCGTTAATATAATGGTCTGCGCACACTATCTACGTAAGTAAAGGTTCGCATTCGGCTCTGCATATTAATTCCGAGCCGCGCGAATCAGTCCGTGAACAACTTGAATGTTACATTCTATTTTATTTTTCAGGTGAGCTGCAGTTTAGACTGCTATCTCTATTAAAAAAAAATCTTTAGTAAAATTTATTTTTTTTGATTTTAAATTCAACTTGGATATTGTTTCAACGGATTTAGATGATATCAAGCTGACCATAATGAATTGGTGTTCTGACATAACTGTCAACTTAGATTTACACATGTTAATATTACAGTTAAAAAAGGCCATTTAATAGTTATATTTTCTGTTTTTTTTTTATAAATATGTATGATAGTCTTTAAGGTATAAATGTTATGGGTTGTTACCTGAATTAAATGATATATTATTATTATTATTTATTACCCTTAGAAAACCTAATTCTTCACTTTTGTTAGACAGGTCACCCATCTTGTTCTATACCTTATAAAGGGTAACATATTTTTTCTATTTGTTTAATTTTTATAATGTTTTGTTTTTTTTTTCTGACTTTGAAAAATGTTGTAAGAAATGTAGATATACTTTAAATAGAAGTAAGTGTTATTGATGTACAAAAACTTCGATATCATTTAGTAAAACCAAATCAGAATCATCCGCTGAAAACGGCAAACAAATACTACTAGCCCAGCTGATAGTTTTGTGATCAGAGTTACTCGGCCACTGTTGGGTAGGTACGCTAATAACTTAAAAGCACATGAAAGAGCAGAACACCCAAAGTAGTCTAAAAAATCCTCTAATGAAGTCGCTGTGGCCGAAATCAGCTGTGATCATCAAATCATGGTCACATTATCTTCGCACATGCACAAATTAATTTCTTAGACTGTAATTAAAACGACGAGTAACAGCGAGTTAGAAGTTCCTACAATAGTGTGATTGCATTTATGGAGTTAACTTTACAGAGCAGTCAGCTTAGTTTTGAAACTAGAATTTGGATGCGACTATGTAGATTGTAATCAAAAGTTGTTTCTAGCCTGCTGAACTATAGAGCTTAAATTCACTTTTAGTTTATTTCTTCGAAGTTTGAATCTCTTGTCAGGGCGAGAACGTCCTAGACGGTCATACATCAATCTTATTGGTGATGTCCTTTAAAAAAGCTCAGGTGCATTCTAGTCGCAAATGGCACACGTGTATAATGTATCTAAGTATAAACCTGAACGAAAAACAGAAGGGGTACGTGAAACGTGGTGTTTTAAAATTTCTAGCCTTAATTATAAACAAAAACCGCGTTTCTGTATGTTTTGGGACTCCCACGACACCTAAGTATAAATACAGAAAACAGACGTCGTTTAATCAATTTTGCATACATAAATAGAAATTAGTTGTTTCAAAACACACGATTTTGTAAAACTAAATTTTTCTTTACTTCCTACTAGCCCGTACCGGCTTCGCAAGGTGAATGTAGCATTCTAATGGTGAAAAAAATTTTGAAATCGGCGCAGTAGTTTTTGAGTTTATTCATTACAAACATACACACAAAAATACAAAAATACAAATCTTACCTCTTTATAATATTACTAGCTGTGCCCGCGACTTCGTCCGCGTGGACTTAGATCTTTCTCAGCCTGTTATTTATAAAAGGCAACATGACTAATTGAATATAATCAAATATAAACGACAAAGCACTTATTTCAAATAGACCCGTAACAATGTGCCTGTGCAAGTAACAGGCTGAGAAAGATCTAAGTCCACGCGGACGAAGTAGCGGGCACAGCTAGTATCTAATAGTACGGGTCGGTTTTTGTGAATTTATGAAATTATATACCAAGTCTTTTGGTGCCGATAATAATATGCTAATAATACGCCGATGGTAATATGCTCGACCCATATTACATGGGACATAAACATTACTGGCATAATGTGGGTGTACTATTAATGGTACACCTCTGCCTAACCCTTCTGGGAAATACAGGCAAATGTTATGTTATACAGTAACATAATATTGTTGTTGATTGTGCTGTACATCATATTGCAGATTTGTATATCGTACTTTCCCATTGAGAGTCATCTTCTAATGGACCCTCGTCGTCGTTATGATATTATTTTGTTGCGCGAGTTATTTGTATTCTTTGATATTTCCTAAGATATTCATCTAAATTAAATAGTGTAAAGGGCAATTTTGGTCACAATTGAACCCTAAAGATGACTAACATATTTATTTTGATAAGGATTAATACTATGGCGGTAAAAACACCTTCGCAAATAAAACATTAATTTTGACCAAATTTTAAAATCATAAAAATGGTTATTGTGAGTCAATCTTAAAAGATAGGCATGTGCTATCGCGGACTTTTGTTGAGACCTTTTTAAGAGGAATATTTCCCTCCTACATTATATTTGTGCAACTTTAACCGTTTACGCAGCGCACGCAACGGAAGCTATCAAAGAGAATAATTTTTCCCCGTTTTTGCAACATTTCTCATTGATGCTCCGCTCCTATTGGTTGTAGCGTGATGATATATAGCCTATAGCCTTCCTCGATAAATAGGCTAACCAACACTAAAAGAATTGTTCAATTCGAACCAGTAGTTCCTGAGATTACCGCGTTCAAACAAACAAACAAACAAACAAACAAACTCTTCAGCTTTATAATATTAGTATAGATTATTGTAGATTACCAATTTTCCCCAAGAATGTGCCAGATTTTTCTTTTGCTAAAACCGCTTCAAAAGTGTGAATCCTTAAATAACATGAGCAGAATTATATCAGCACTGGTGCGACCCTTAATCGAATTGCTACAGAGATTTGTAGGTGCCGAGTTCATTTTTGTCACCATCTGAAAAATCATTCGCCGTAACAGGAAGGGATTTGATTGGTTGAATTCGTTTGAAAATCCTCGCTTATAATGTGAATATGACTTTTTATTTCCATTTCTTTTTCTTCATGCGTTTTATTAGTGTACTATTAATCTACCTACTCACTAATTAAACAAGAGCAGTGACTAAAAGAGTGTTGGATATGAATGTTGATGGATGGAGAGGGACAGTAAGGCTAAAAAAATGATGGATGGATTGTGTGAAGAATGATATTGATACGTCGGTTCCCTTACGACAACATATGTAAGGACCTGTTTAGAAGATTAGAGTCTAGAATGTTCCACTATACAATTGTCTAGAAGATTCGAGAAACTTGTGGAAGTTTCTCGAAGGACAATGTTCTACTATGGAGCTTTCTAGAAGATTCGAGAATGCTGTGGAACTTTCTCGAAGGATGGTCTCACTATGGACTGTGAAGAACGTTCGAGAAGGTTGAAGATTTTTCTCGAAGGATCGGTCGTCATATAAATAGCCGTCGTGTTTGCGGGAGGAGTCAGTCTGATTTTGGCTACACAACGAAGCGAATCGAAGTAAACTAGAGGTGCGATATCCAAGTGAATAGTGATCAGTAGTGTATTTGTGATTCAGTTTTAAGTGGTTTGTGATTAATAAAGTTATTTCGTGTTTAATCGGTAGTATTTAATTTATCCCATACCCAGCTCGTAACAATATGAAAGAGAAAGGAGTAAATGATGCTGTGACGTCTGACACGGGAGAATAGAGCGCCGCGGCGCCGAACCCAAGAAGAATATGATACAGGCAGGGAGATGATGACGAAACAAAAATAAATCCAGCCATAGGTATAGTCATCCGCACATCACTAATAATTAGACATTGACAGCATCTGTGATTCGTAGCAGTAAGGTTCATATTCATTGCACTAATGATATTAGTACCACTGATGTGTATTCGACTGGTTGGAACACACAGGTTGTCCATTAATATCATCTGCCTAGCCTTTTCTCAGCTGGCCGGACGTGAGAGGGAGAGAGCCTCACGTCTCAGCCGCCGCGGAAGACGCCCTGGGCGTCGGGGGCCACGTGGTGGCTCCCGTTCACCGTAGGCGCGGGCCTGTGGTCGGTGAGTAACGGGCTTACTCGCCGTCCATCCGTCTTATGACGACAGGCTGTGTCGACGGCGCGTTTGTGTTCCACGCGCGCCTCAAAGAGATTTCAGCAAACAGGAAGGGGTCCGAAAGGACCTATGCCTGCCAGGGTTGCGGGACTGTTCGAAAGAGATACCGCGGCCGAGGAACACAAAGGGCAAAAGAAGGAACATAGATGGGTTTTAGTCAGTAAAAGTCTGACACTCTCCTGCTCAGCCCAGAGCGGGAGGAGTTATTTGACGATTTCCGAAAAAAATAAAGCCTTTTCTCAGCTATGTTGGGGTCCGTTTTGTCAGATTGTCAGACTTCCGTCCACTGACTTCCCGAAACAACTGTCTAAGATCTTATGCCTAAGCATAATCATCTCTTGGCTTAACCTAAAGATCGACGCGAGCTAGACCGTTATAAAATAGCCACGAGCTCCTCCAGGCTATCCATTAGTCGGAAAATAATTTACAGGTGTTGATGTTTACTTTTGCCTGGTGTTATAGTTGGGTGTATTATCTATCCGGTTCATAAGGGTATAATCTCTTAATCACCTCCCATGGGACGGGTCGAGTGTGATAAGGGATGAGCCTATTCGTTATCGGTGACCTTTCATTAGTTCGTCAAAACAAGAGGCGTTGATGATGTCAGCTGGGACTCAATTGGTGTGAAATTATAGTGTGTAGTTATTTTGTCTTAGAACTTTTTTAATAATATATATTTTATTAATAGTAGACGAGTATATTTTTTATAATAATACTTAATAGGTATGTTGTGAGTGTGTGGAGTGTGAAATAAATGAATATGAATATGAATAAATCAAATCCGTACTATACAACCATACCAATATCAGCTCATGAGGAACTCGAGGCAAAATAATAACAGCCACTCGGATCGATCTTTAGGTTAAGCCGTGCTTGCTTAGGTTGGTCTGTGGATGGGTGACCACACATTACATACCAAGTTTCCTCCGTGCCTCTGAAAGCACTTTAAGCCGTTGGTCCCCGTTGTCATTTGTAGATCTTTGACAGTCGTTTCAGGTAGTCAGTGGCCCAAAAAGTCTGACAACCAGTCTTACCAAGGGGTATCGTATTACTCAGTACTAACTGGGTTGTGGAAGTCAGATAGGCAGTCGCTCATCAAAAATTACAGGCACTGTTATATAGCACAATCTTATATAGAGAAAGGTGTCTGAAGTAAGAAGGTCCTGAGTTACAGATCACCTCTCTGGCTTATTATAACATTTTACTAGCTATATTTTTTGTCAAGATGCTTTAAGATAAAATTTAAATCAGAATTAGGTAAACAAGAACTTAAAACAAAATATGAAATTGGCATAAAAACATCAACTTATTGAAACCAACTACCACCACCAACCACACCACCACCCAACCACCAACCAACCACTTTCATAAGTGTGAAAACCTCGTTGTTAGCCAAAACTGTGTGTACAAGGATTGTGACTTCGATATTCACCATTCTCTTGCCCTCAACCCAATTCATTTGTGGTCGGCGGAGCATGTCTTCTTCTTCCATACTTCCCTATAACTCGTCATATCATCAGACACCTCCTTTCATGCCATATCATCCTTTACACAGTCCATCCATCTTTTCTTTGGTCTTCCTCTACTCTTATACAAATCCACATTCATAATCAAAAATTTCCTCACATTTTCCTTAATTTGACTTCGATATTGTTACTTGAAAATAGTCAGTATTTACGTTTTTTAGCCTTTTATCGTACGGTATTACCGGATATTCACTGTATACATAAGAGTAAGGTACCGTACAGCTTAACCATAAAGTTCGGTACGGGTACCTTTGGGGGCGCGACACACAAACCTCCGCTGACTTGGTACCGGCCCCTAAAGGGGCAAGCGTTTAAGACATACGTCATCCTCATTAAATAAGTAAATATTTAATATTCCGATTATCAAATGCTATGAGTGTGCGCTAATTAAGAGAGTTGGATAAAAAGTTCATATGTCCTCGCCATTAAAACTTCTGTCTTTAGCGCGCAAGTTTCTTAATTTACCCTTAAAAAATCCAAGTGCGTAAATACGGTCATCGCCATTTTGACGGCAGTGCTGGCCGAGGCTAAAAATCATGAAAATAGTGGTTTTCGGACATCCAAGCTCCAGTATGTTGAGAATGATTAACTTGTCATTTAATTATGTGACGAATTAATCCAGGGTTCAATTTAAGTAAGCAGTGGTAATGACGAATTTTGATATCAAAAGTTTCGCGCCAAACTTGCGTGTTTACATTTTTATTTTTCACATTACATCACACAGACGCGTATTAATTCGATAACAAATATGACAAAATATCATTCCAATTATTCTAAACAACATGAAAATGCCCTGATCTTAGAGTAGTTTACTAATGCGGGACCAATAACTCGTAATATTCATTACCACTCCTCAATTGGACTGCGTTATGTAAGAACCGATTAAGCGCCATTTAACGAATCCTGAGAAAATGAGCTTCAAAAATTTCAAACTTAAAATGGTCGCTGTGCATACATTTAATATGTCAAGAGTATAATTTTTATTCTGAACATATAAAATATGTATAAGTTCACATTTGTTAAAAAAATATAAGGCTAAACTATACAGTTTTGTAGTTATAGCCATTTTTCCGCTTAATTTGTTAATGTGTTTTAAGCCATATTCAGACCATTTTATTTATCAATAACGTACTATACGGCATTATTGTCGTTTGATACTTTATTGCGATTTTTTTCGGGTGAAATAAATTGGAACATAAGATTAAATCCAGTTATTTTAATAAAATTTACTTAAACAAAACAAATGTTGTAACACTTCTACATCTTACAAACGAGAACACCCAGAGATAATGTGACGGATTGATTCACCTGGACGGTGGCATGCCCGACATATGTCAACCGTGCCGTCCTTCACAATAAATCTCCGGTAGTTATTCGTCATCATAACTTCATCCATAATTGCACAGACAAAACCTTCGGTTCCTCCGAAGAGGTCCCCGGAACGTAACCAGGCTACGGACGCTGACAGGTCTACATCGGGCCCGTGGAGGGCCCGGAAAAAGCGTCCGTGAAGCTCCTTACTCTGCCATACCTCCCTGCGGTCGTTAGTGTCAAGCACTACAGGTTTGCGCCAGTTCTCTTTAGCCAAGGAGAGCGGGGTGAGGCCCTTGTCCACCGCGACCACATCTCGATGCATCCCCACGTCGGCTTCTAGGAAATATGCCCTGAGACTGCATATCTCGCGATTGTGGAGAGTCTTAGCGTTTAAAAAGCCTCGACCCCCACACTTCCGCGGGATATACAGTCTCATAACCGAAGAACGTGGGTGATGCATTCGATATGCCGTCAACAATGTACGGATCTTCCTATCCAGGGCGTCTAGTTCTGTTTGAGTCCATTTCAGTATGCCGAAAGAGTACATCAAAACCGGCATGACCCAACCGTTGAAGGCACGCACCTTATTTCCGCCTGCTAAAAGACTATTAAATACTTTTTTCAGGCGGCCAAAGAAGCGCTCCTTCAACGATTGCTTCATGTCAGCAACATTGATGCCCAGCGCTTCCGACATACCCAAATACTTATAGGTTTCGGTTGCTGAGAGGGATCTAAGATTTATGGAATCCGAGAGCTGGGTACCCACAGATTCCATAATCTCCCCTCGTTTTACATGCATGACCGCACATTTGTCCACACCAAATTCCATCCTGATGGCGCTACTGAAAGTTTCAGTTACCTTCAGTAGCTCCATCAGTTGCAAATCGTTGGGGGCAAAGAGTTTCAGGTCATCCATGTAAAGGAGGTGAGATACAACTTGACCACCTCTCCTCAACCGATAGCCTAGACCTGAATCCTCCAGCAGCGTGCTAAGAGGATTCAAGGCTAAGCAGAACCAAAGTGGACTCAAACTGTCGCCCTGAAATATACCTCGCTCTATCCTTATCGGCTCGCTATTCCTCTGGATTTGCCGACATCCTGGATAGCGAAGGACTGTCCTCCATTGTCCCATACACGACATCAGGAAGGTGCGCAGAGTTGCATCTACTTTATACAACTCTAGCACCCTCATGAGCCATGTATGTGGCACGGAGTCATAGGCCTTCTTATAATCTATCCAACATGTCGACAGATCCCTTCGGGAACGGCGAACCTGTTGGCTAATGGCCATATCAATGAGGAGTAGCTCCTTAGTACCGCGGGACCCGTTCCTACATCCATTTTGAGAAGCGGACATGATAGAATTATCATCAATGTGTTTGTTAATTTTAGCTCTCAAAATGGATGTAAGAACTTTATAGACTGTCGGAAGACAGGTAATCGGTCTATAATTTTTAGGCTCCGCAGTACTACCCGATTTATGGAGCAGGTGGGTTATACCTGTTGTCAGGAACTCGGGCAGCGACCCTGACTCTAAGGCTGACTGGAACAGGGTTGCCAGGCGAGCGTGCGACCTTGTGAACCATTTGATCCAGAAGTTGTGCAGCCCATCCGGCCCTGGAGATTTCCAGTTAGGCAACGGACGGACTGCACGAACTACGTCTTGGGGGCAGATGGTGATTGCCCCCATTTCTTGTACTGGATCGCACGCTCGCTCGACCTCCCGGGTCCATTCATCCTCGGTATGGCTAACAGGCACCGACCAGATGCTGCGCCAGAACGAACACATGGCATCATCATCCGGCAGGCGCGTGTCAGCCACACCTTGGTCCGGTCGCTCCCAAGCCCTATAAACCCACCTTTCATCTCTTTGGAATGTGCGATTCTGAGTGTATCGGTCGACCCGCCGTTTATACCTACGAATACGGTTTGCCCATGCATACACTTTCTGCTTCAGGAAGTCGATGCGCTCTGTGACACGGGACATGTAGTCTCGAGGACTGATATCAGTCCCCGAGAACGCCCGCCTCACAAAACGCATCACTCTAGGGCGTGTATTGCCCTCCCTGAAGCAGATCAGTTTGCCGATGAGTGCTCTGGCCCCACCAATACGTCGTTCAATCCTGTACTGCCATGCTGGTACGGCTGGCTTAGGTCGTGTAGCTCTGTCATCAGAAAATTTGACGTGAGCTACACGACATGCCGCTACAGCTGTACAATACAGGATTGAATGAGCATCGATGAGGTCTTCGCAGTTATCAAAATAGTTTGACAACTGCGAATCCAGAACAGCCACCAGCGCCCTATTTTTGTTATGCATGGGCAAACGAGGTATGCGTGGCCTAAGGTCGGCTGGCATGAACCGATATTCCCGAATCGCACCTTCCAAAGCACTCCTCATTTCCTCATTGCACTGGGTACTTACATTAGTAACCATGTCATCACTTACGTCGTTATTGCGATTTGGTATTATGCTAGACTGTGGTGGAACCACAGCCTGCGACGGCGTGGCAATGACATGGCTACTCTGCATTTCAGTCCGCAAGCGATCAAGTACGATGTCATCCAACATACGATTACGCTGGATGACTCGCACCTGATCCGACAGTCGTTGCGCCGACACGTTGACAGCTGGCTCAAGCACCTGAAACAGAGAGAGCATCCGAACACGGTACGCGGTCAGGTTGTTTCCTCCCTCTGTAGCCCCATAATATATGCGCGCATGACATTCTCGTTTATGGAAAGAGTCCATCGCATGCGCGACACATTTCCACCGGCAGCGGGGACCCTGTTCGGGGCCGGTTGGCCACGAGGTCCCAAGCCCGCTGGTGGCCGTCCTCTTGCTCGTCGTCGAGGCGATGGTGGTGGTGGTGTCGACGGCGGGGAGAAAAACTCGTCGCTCGAGCTCGACGCAACTGCAGCGACCGGCGACACGATGCTCACGGATGTGGCGCGTCCCGGCGGCTGCGAGGCGGAGCTGAGCGACGAGCCCGGAGATGGTGGGTGTGCCTGTTGTTTGGCTCGGCTTCTGGTCAGCATCTTATAATAATTAATATTATTATTATGTTTATATAATCTTGCGATCAGTCTTTCAGACTATGAGCAGATAATATGGTTCAAATGGCGTGTTGGGCGCTACTCCCAATAGAGTCTGCCCTATCATTTCGAAGTCATTCTTAAAACTGACTGTTCTGGTCGAAAATATCCCGTCGCTTTTTAAGCGACGGATGCTTTCTGGGATGACAAATGAACAAAAATGATGGATAAGTAAACAAAACATCCTTCCGTTATTACGTTAGATGCGTAATGAGACCACCCGCTGCCGCCCCACCCCGTCCCGTACGCAAAAACCCGCGAAAATAGAATGCAATAACGAATGAAACGCCAGAAGCTGGCGCTTCATTCACGAACGGATGAAAGATTGCGCGTGTGGTGATACGCATTAACGAATTAAATACCATTTTAGGTGGTTAATTCGATGCTGCGGTTTAAAAACGGTTAAATCAAAAGGCAAAACTGAATTATCTTCATCGTGGACGTGTTTAATTCGTTTATGCAATTTGAAAACTGTTTGTAACTGTAACTTTGACGCATAATTCTTTAATACAAAACGAATGTGTGCACAAATTCTAGCAAAGTTCGAAATGTCGCTTGATTCAACCCCTTATTATAAGGCCGTAAGAGTGATTTTTGAACACAAAAATAGCTGAATACATAGTTTATCATACCTATAGTCGATCTGCATTCATAACTCTTTTTTTTCGATTTCGTCGCTTAATTCGTTATTACATAACGCAGTCCAATTTATATTCGAAATTGACGACCATTTTTTTTTTTTGTTTTTTTGATGTGTGGAAGCGATTATTTCAATCGATTCTTTTTTTGTAAATTTCGATCAAATCGAGAAATTAAATTAAGGAATTTAAAAAATTGATAGATTGAAATTAAAATAAATTTGTTTTAAGCGTAAAATACAATAAATAAACACTAATTATTTTTTAAAGTTTATAATAGTCATTTTAATAGTTTTTCGTACATTGATGTACTAAAACCGACACAACAAACAGCACAGACTAACTATGGCTATGGTATTTAAATTATCTACATAATTTGTTAGTAAGTATTGGCCAAATCTTGAAACTGCAATGAATTTCAAACCAGTTCCCCTATACCGATTGAGCTGAAATTTTGCAAACACTTTTGGTTCTGGTGACAATACATTCTTATGAGAAACATTACTTAGTCCTGCAGCCAGGATCGTCTCCTCACGAGAGAACTCCTCAACGGTTAATAGCGCGGACACAAAACTATCTACGCGTTTGATTTTGATAGATATAGATAATTTCTTTCATGACTTTATCCTGCAAGCAGGATCGTCTTCTCATGACGGAACTCCTTAACAGTTAATAGCACAGATAAGAAATTTTTTATATGCGTTCATATTTGATGAATAAATATGATTTCTATCATGACATCATCCTGCAGCCAGGATATTCTCCTCACGAGGGAACTCCTCAACGGTTTATAGCCCAGACACGAAACTTTGTATAGATACTCGTTCAATTTGGATGAATAGACATAATTTCAATCGTATTTGATCCTTCAGCCAGGATTATCTTTTCAGGATGACACTCAACGCTGAATAGCAAAATATAATGATGCGGTATACTGATACCGCTGCTACCGCTGTTAAAATTTTTAGTTTTGCCGTTTCAGTAAATGGCAAAACTAAAAATTTTAAAAAGAGACTTAAGTATTTTTTTGTAGAATTACTTAAAAATAAATATTTTTCTATTGTTTGGTCGATTGGACGAAGTATTATATTATCTGTGGTTGGATATAGAATACCCAGGTCTTGGGCCCTTAGAAAAAAAATTATTTGGTTCCCAAGCAAGGCCTCTGTTAAGGCTTGTGGGTTGTAATATTGAGAGAGAGGTTTTGTGGAAATAAAAAACCGTGACTTGTTTCATGGAGACAATCGAGTTGCTATATTTTTGAACTGAACGTTGATCTCACATAAAAATATTGACATTGACAGTTAAAGTGTTGCAAGACAACAAATATAATTTATAAAATGTTGGGGATGCCAACAGCCTCCCCGTGGGTAAATGCAAAAAATTAAAAAAAATGTAAATGTAAATGTAAATGCCAAATCTCACGCTGTTAGTTCAGTCTGTAGGTCAGTCTGTCTACCGGTCTGTCGATCAGTCTGTCTACCGCTGTCGGTCAGTCTGTCTACCAGTCTGTCGATCAGTCCGTCTGTCAATCTGTCTGCCAGTAAGTCTGTCTACCCGTCCGTCTGCCAGTCTGTCGGTCAGTTTGTCTACCGGTCTGTCAGCCAGTCTATCTACCATTCTGTCTTTCAATCAGTCTGCCTGTCTGCAGTCAGTCTGTTGGTCTGTCTGTCAGTCGGTCGATCGGTCTGTCTGTCTCTCCATCTGTCAGACAGTCTGTCTACCAGTCTGTCTGTCAGTCTTTCGGTCAGTCTGTCTACCGGTCTGTCAGTCAGTCTGTCTGCCGGTCTGTCAGTCAGTCTGTCTGCCGGTCTGTCAGTCAGTCTGTCTGCCAGTCTGTCGATCAGTCTGTCTATCATTCCGTTTGTCAATCTGTCTGTCAGTCAGTCTGTCGACCCGTCCGTCTATCAGTCTGTCGGACAGTCTGTCTCTCGATCTGTCTGTCAGTCAGTCTGTCTACCGGTCTGTCGGTCGGTCTGTGTACCGGTCTGTCGGCCAGTCTGTATACCAGTCTGTCTGTCAGTCTGTCGGTCAGTCTGTCTCTCGATCAGTCTGTCTACCAGTCTGTCTGTCAGTCTTTCGGTCAGTCTGTCTACCGGTCTGTCAGTCAGTCTGTCTACCAGTCTGTCTGTCAGTCTGTCGTGTCCGTCTATCAATCATTTGTCAACCGGTCTGTCTGTAAGTCTGTCGATCAGTCTGTGTATCAATCGGTCTGTCAATCTGTCAGTCTGTCTATCAGTCTGTCGGTCAGTCTGTCTCTCGATCTGCCAGTCAGTCTGTCTACCAGTCCGTCGGTCAGTCTGTCTACCAGTCTGTCTGTCAGTCTGTCGATCAGTCCGTCTGCCAATCCGTTTGTCAACCGGTCTGTCAGTCAGTCTGTCTACCGGTCTGTCGGTCAGTCTGTCGATCAGTCCGTCTATCAATCCGTTTGTCAACCGGTCTGTCAGTCAGTCTGTCGACCCGTCCGTCTGTCAGTCTGTCAGTCAGTCTGTCTACCGGTCTGTCGGTCAGTTTGTCTACCGGTCTGTCGGCCAGTCTGTATACCAGTCTGTGTGTCAGTCTGTCGATCAGTCTGTGTATCAATCGGTCTGTCAATCTGTCAGTCTGTCTGTCAGTCAGTCGATCAGTCTGTCTATCAAGCTTTCTGTCAATCTGTTTGTCAGTCAGTCTGTCGACCCGTCTGTCTGTCAGTCTGTCGGTCAGCCTGTCTACCGGTCTGTCGGTCAGTCTGTCTACCAGTCTGTCTGTCGGTCAGTCTGTCTTTCAACCAGTCTGCCAGTCAATCTGTCTGCCAGTCAGTATGTCAGTCTGTCGACCTGTCCGTCTGTCAGTCTGTCTATCAGTCTGTCTTTCAATCTGTCTATCAGTCTGCCTGTCTGCAGTCAGTCTGTCTGTCAGGCTGTTGATCAGTCTGTCTGTGGGCCTGTCTGTCAGTCTGTTTTTTAATCAGTCTGCCAGTCTGTCTATCTGTCTATCTCTCGATCTGTCGGTCAGTCTGTCTACTAGTCTGTCGGTCAGTCTGTCTACCAGTTAGAAGTGGGCGCCGACCAAAAATTTGCCGGCGGCGGCGCGCCTGGTGGAACTGGTCCGCGCCGCGGCGCCACGCCGCGGCGCGGGTGTTTAAAAAAAAAAGTACCATTTCTGGTTTAAGTGTTATATTATAAAGCGATCAAAGGAAGGAAATAAACATTACAATCAGAAAAATATATATTTTAAAGTTTTTACAATATTTATAATTGTCATGGATGACAATTATTTTGTTGACGCGTGTAGGGCTCAACCGCGATCTTTTAGTGCTCAAAACCAATCCTGCTATTGAAAAAACACGTTCACTCGGCGTACTTATAGCAGGAATTACAAGAATAGTCCTGGCAAGCGCAGCAAGTCCTGGGATCACATTTTTCTTCTCTCGCCAATAGGCAAGCACATCTCCGTTCAAAATCTCCACTTCTTTGAGGTAGACCGAAGCTAGGTATCTCCAGCATCTCGAAAAGAAAAATCTGTTCGCGTTACCTCTTCAATGTCGCTGAAATTACTATGCTTCTTATATAATTTTGTCAGCAAAGATTGAGTCGAAGAGGACCTTGGATCTGATAGGATGCTCTGTAAGATCACGGGAAGTATTTACATGCTCATTGATGCAATCTGCCATAAAAGCCACACGATTGGTATTTCTTTCTTCTACATAAGAATCGATTTCTTTCAATTCTGAAAACAGGGATCTAAAAGAGATGCCACTACTACGTTTTTGGTCAAAAGAAATCTGTGATGAAATTTCTTTGGTATTCTATTTTTAAGCGATATCATTGTGACTCTTTCTTTGTCTGAGATCGAATATAAAATCTCTTTTAATTCAGAGCGAAACACAAGAGCAAGAAATTAACAGAAACACACTTTTGCGCACATAAAACTTCCGACAGCTTCGCGAAACTTTCGAAGAAATATAATAAGGTCTTCCAGCAGGTTCCATTCTAATTGTATTAGTTTCAAGTCTTCCTGGCCAATCTTTGTGAGTATGATGTTTACTGGATTCCTATTGCAACAATGCACCAAGCTCTCTAACATGCTTAGCACACTATGCCAACTCAAACTCAAACTCAAACTCAAAGCATTTATTTCAATTAGACCATTACAGGCACTTTTGAAAGTCAAACAAAAAAAAGCTAAGCTACAGTCACAGTCACAAGGCATAATAACTTGAGAAAGTACTGTAGTTGCACATTCCAAAGCGTAGATCTCTATGGAGAAGAATGAGCAAGAAACTCCATGGACACTCTTTTTAATCAAAATATTGTTACAAAATCTTGGTTACATCATTCACGTTGAGATTATACATATATGTGAGAACGATGTAGAAAGACGTGCACATTAAGAGCGCCCAGAGTAAAAGATTAAAATAATCAACAGTTTCAAAATAAAGTAATTAAAATAAACCGTGGCAGCTAAGAGATGACCACTCCCAACTGACAGCGCCCGTTCACGAACATGACGCATGGCTCGGCGCCATTCAACTCAACCATATTGAAGGGAACCAAATGACCCGACACACGCGCCACCATCAGCGAGAAATTTGAGTGAGCATGACATTCTCTCAGCCACCAGGCTACATTCAAGTCAATGAAAGATAAATAAATGTAAATGGTTGCTTTACAGTACATAGTACTCACACATGTGCTATGCAATTATATAATATTATTAAGAGATGGAATCTATACAAAGCAAGGATATTATTATAATCTTCTGCAGCTTCCACAAAAACTTAACATGGTAATCAATTAGTTTGCTCCTATGGTTGTGGAGCAGGACCAGCATTGAGCCAAGCATTTCTATCATCAATATAGTCCCCCAACTTATAATATGCTTGCCTACATAGTGTGCGTTTTATACAAGATTTAAATTTCGTTTCATTCAGTTGTAGAATGTCAGGAGGTATTTTATTGTAGCATTTTAAACAGTACCCCATAAAAGATGAGTACTTTAGCTAGCCTGAAACCTGGCTGAACTGGTTGGTCCCTATTTCTAGTATGATAGTGGTGTCTGTCACCTCTCTTACTAAATAAAAGCAGATTTTTCCTAACGTACATGATGTTTTCATAGATGTATTGACAAGGTACTGTCATGATGTTAATTTCTTTAAACAGTTCTCTCAGAGAATCGCGCCTACGTAGATCATATATAGCTCTGATGGCTCTTTTCTGCAGAATAAATATAGACTCAATGTCTGCAGCCCGTCCCCATAGTAAAATACCGTATGACATAATACTATGAAAATAACTAAAATAGACTAGCCTCGCGGTATCTACATCAGTAAACTGACGGATTTTTCTAACAGCATGTGCTGCTGAACTCAGCCGTCCTGCAAGAGATGTTAAATGAGGACCCCATTGTAGCCTTGTGTCGAGCGTAATTCCCAAGAAAACAGTTTTATCGACAAATTCTAGTTTCTCTTGATTCAATATTATGTTACAATCACTACTTTTGACATTTGGCAGAGAAAATTTTATGCACTTAGTTTTTTTCCCATTTAGTACTTATCGGTAAACCAATTATGGACCTGCAGTAGGGCGTTATTGACGTCGTCAAGATTAGTGGCACGTCTGTTTATCCTAAATATTAAAGAAGTATCGTCAGTAAATATAGCCTATGGCACTCGCGGATAATGTAGCTACCTATTAGTGAAAGAATTTTCAAAATCGGTTCAGCAGATCCAGAGTTTAACCCCTATAACCTCACAAACTTTACCTCTTTATAATATTAGTATAGAATAGAGGAGGAGAGGAGATTTATTCTCCTTCTCTTGAAATCAGCCAAAAGCATCGAATAATTACTAAATAAGATTATTCTAAAACATAGCATAAATGTTAATTTTGAAATGATACAATTATTAGAAATTATACCAAGGAGTTTTTATTCCGTTTCAACTTTTTTTTTCCAAACTTGATTTCATTGCGAGTAATCGATTAGGCTGACTGCAACTTTTTAATCGAATGTTGAATCTTGGGTTTACGGTCAGCACTAAGAGGTTTTAGTAATATTTGTCAAGACTTGGAACGTGTTTTTTTTATGAAATTTTGTATGAATAATGGTAAAAATAAGAACGCAGATAGAATGTTACTGTCTTTATTTTGCCCTTTCGAGTTTTTTTAGCAAACGAGAAACTTGTCCATGTACATTATTTCAAGCGCATCTAAGTTACCTATTTTTGGAAGGGTGTAGTGGTATGTAATTTACACATATTTGGCAATAGACTGACGCCATTTTACCGACATCAACACGTTTTTGGAGATATTAACCACAAACGTATGGTATGAAACAGCTGCCGCGACATATTTTTCATTATAAAATCGAATGCTGAAAGTTCACGAAAATTCTTGAATTTCTTGACAATGCGCATCACCCCGCCGATTCAGCTGATGTGTCATGTGTCAAAATTCTGTCGTGCATAGTGGTTAAACATGAGCATCACAAAAGAAAAGTTAGTGAAATGGTGAACTGGGAGTTACTATGACGTCTTAAAGCAGAAAAAATCCAGTGTGGGCAAGAGATGACGCTAGACGACCTGTATAGCTCTATTTCTTTCCCACACTGGAATTAATCCCCCTTACTCCCCTTACTCATACTTTACCCGATTTTCAGTAACGTTTTACCCTTCACTTCGTAGTTGAATTATTACCGACAATCTCCCGATCAGCAGCGAAACTTTGAAGTGATGTTGGCTTTCAAATAAATTATTAAGTGCTCTCTTGCAAAATTCCATATAACCATATCAAAAGCTCAGTAATCGATTCTTTGCTTTAAAATGCTACTCACTTTCCTTTAAACCCGGGTTTAAAGCTAGCACATCAATACTGCAAACTTATTGTTGCAGCTACAACTCACTCTTACTTACAGAAAATAAGGCTGCAAATAGCTTGTTTGAGTTGTCGTTTTTAAAAAAGCCAATAGTGAGGATCCTAACTCTTCTTGAAACAAACTTTCATCTAATATCCTAACACTTAGAGAGCAGATTCAACAGAATAGTGGTGGGTTTTATTATACATTACTTCGCAGGCATATTCAGATTTTAGGTGTCTGCGTCGTAGAATTAAATGCTAGACCCTGATTTTGTTGATCTAAGTTAACCATTAGGATTTATGCTTTAAAATGTTTTCAAAGGTGTGTTGGTGTACATTCTTTCGGGTTCATAATGAAAACAAACATGCCGAAAATTGTTAGGTTGTGTAGTGCATTCCACAAGAATGAAGAAATCAGGGGAAGTCTTACTATCTTAACTTGCTACGGGTGTTTTTTAGAGGTTTAAGTTGAGATAAAAATAACAAAATGTGTTTAATATGCATGAAATTGGCTTTATTTCATATATAATTTTATACCATTTATGTTTGAATTTGATTTCGAGCATATGGCCATCGCGGCTGGTTTCTTTGAGTAAATTAAATACATAAATACATATTGCTGGACATTACACACAGCGTCATCTAGGTGCCACACTAAGCAACGAGGCTTGTGTCGTGGACACCAGATAGTTGATACTACTACATAGATACTTTTTGTTTGTAAATACATACTTATTATACATATAAACATCCATGACTCGGAAACAAATGTCCATGCTCATCACACAAACATTTGCTCCTACCGGGATTCGAACCCGGGACCCTAAGAACGTAAGGCAGCCTCACTACCGCTGCGCCACTCGGGTCGTCAAATTAATCGTATCGTGTCCTGTTTGACTTAGAGCGCCGCCGTCTTGTTGAAACCACATGTCTGCAACTTTGATTTTTAAGTGTGTGTTGTTACGATTTACATTATAAGGTCCGATGGGAATCAGAATCAGATCTTTAATTGCTTTGAATGTAGTTACAGGTATACGATGTTGTACATAAATTAAGAGATCGGCTACAGTCTACCTTACGGCGTGCAAATTATTACATAAATTAAAATTATAATTGAATCAAAATAATGCCAACAAAACAACAGAAATTAAAGTGAAGTCAATGAGGAGTCAGTTTCAATGAAACCAAGGGCGTTTAGTTTAAGTTGGCGTTTAGTCTCGAGGTGCAAACTGTACTTTTCACTTTGAGTGCGAGAAAAATAGTCAATTTCGTACAAAAACATTTAATAAATATTCTTATTCCTCCAGTCCATAAAACTTTCGTAAGTTTTTAGGTAAATCTTCCCCGATTTTGGCGGAAAAAGATTATCTATTATGTCTTTTGCTCTTTGCTCGACGTCAAACTCTTCACTGTCACTGGACATTTTTAATTTTATTTAAAACCGAACAAATTTACACTCGAAAAAAAAACTGAAATTTTCGCGGTCATTTTTTCTTCTAAACCACTCACAGATTCACAATTTAAAACACATGGCGCCACCTTCCTTGCGGAAAAACCATGGAACTAAAACTCTTGACATTTTCGCAATGAAGATGGTCCACACTCAATAGTATATTTACTGGCTGTTTGAGTTTGTCTATGTCACATGAAGGAAATTGAAAAACGAATTACTTTTACTTCCTAGAGACTAAAGTGGTCACTTTAGTCCCGCTTCGTAGGGCTATAATGGCGTACTTTTATAGCATGAGAAGTGAAAAATTGTTTATGTGTCGACGAAGCCGCTTGAACATACATATATACAGAGTGGATGGGGACACCAAAGCTAAAACAGTTAGCACATATTCAGAATATTATTCTGAACCACCCACTCCACCCAACCCTCGAATACGTTTCGTCGGTTATTAAAAAAAAACTGGTGTTTCCAACAAAAATGAAATCACAGTCATTCACGATCAAAATGTATGGCACAGCTGATTTTTTTGGGTGTCCCTTCCAGCTTATATTTACAAAGGTAATAGAACAATGTTTTAAAAACAGAATTCTATTCTCAAAACGTAACTTTCATGTGAATTTTCTAACCCACAATTTCACCGAGTGACAGCCAGTATTTACAAAACTCTGTTTATTTTCCGCTTGAATTTATTTCTCGGACACTAACGTCGTATGTGTCCACAGAGTACTATTAGTTACATCGAAATCCTTTTGATTTAACCTAAGGATTCAAATTGTCAGTATAACAAAGACTTATGTGTGACTTGGCTTTAAGTGAAACCAAAGTCTCGGGTTGTATCTAAATACCCTATAAAGTTTCCATGTAATAAAGTTTGTGATAAATAAAACATTATTCCGTTATACTATTTTTTCTTGGGAGACTTTTTTGTGACAAGATAATGTGGGTACCTATCATAGTTGTCTCTAATGGATTACGTGAGCTTTTCACTTTGTTATTAACACAGTTAGTATGGCCGTTTCTCGATGAAATAATACTAATATTACTATTATTATTACACATACATACTATTATTATTTATTACTATACTAATATTACAAAGAGGTAATTGTTTGTAAGTTTGTATGTAGGGGGTAATCTCTGGATCTACTGAACCGATTTTGAAAATTCTTTCACTAATCGGAAGCTACATCATCCCCGAGTACCATATGCTATATTTACAACGTGACCGTGGATATTTCCGTAATAATTGTGTGATAATTTTAATGTGATAATTTCCGACCAAACGCGAGCGAAGCTGCGGTCAACAGCTAGTCAAATATATAATCTGATAACCAGTCTTACCAAGGGGTATCTCGTATGGCACAAACTGGGCTATAGACGTCATACTTAGGTAGTCGCTCCATGTAAAATACCATGTGATAAGACTGGAAGCCACCCCAAACATAGTTTAGTAAAAATGCTAGCCAGATGATGAACCCTTTGAAAGAAAGAAAGAAAACATATTTATATGTAAGTAGGTTAGTTATTGATAGCTGCGATTAACTGAACTGATGTAAATCATTTTAAAGTTGAAGGAGACCTCATTAATTTCATCTAAGAGCAAAGACATTGTAATCGCATATGATGTCTTTGAACTTCTATTATAAGCACTTTTTTCAATTGGTTTTTAGCATTGATTGTGCTCTCATTGCAATCAAATAATGCTCATCATACTGATGTCAATCCGTCTGATAAAAGCTTTTCAAAAAGCACAAAAGAAGTAACCCACAGAAAAATTCAACTCACCGCGGCCCAGTGGCCTGAATTACTAGTTGTTAAAATTATAGGTCGTGGGTTTGAACTCAGACTAGTACATTACCTTAAGAGCGGCCAACCCGTCATACTTTTCATACAAACGCTCGTACGTGATTATGCAGTTGTTACACATCTATCTTTGATTTTTTTGAACTAATAGGTATTTTGTGCACTATATCTAGGTTTCTATGGGAGCAAAAAATAAAAAAATGTAGAAACAAATTTAGTATAAGCCTCCAAAAATGGCTGTTTTGCACAAATTTTACCTGAAATTTGGCCGTTCTTAATGTACTCATAAACTCTAAAAGTAAAGAAATCGTCACGATAGAAACCTTGCACATGTAGTGGAAATTCTTAATGACCAATTTTTATTTTACACACTTGTAAGACTTATTCAAAAACACGTATTTCCTGGAACAAGTTTAAGAATTTTTCGAACACTACCTATTTTTCGTTCAATGTCATCAATGACAATAGACGCGCCGGGAAGGACCCTCTTAAGTAATTTATTTCATCACCACTGCTCTCAAAATGGTGAAGGGAAAACATTTTGAGGAAACTGGTATTGTCACAGAACCAACAAGTCGCACCCAACCTGCACTGGTCGCAGTGGATCGCGGTGGATGATAGCCCATTCCTTCTCATAGAGAGGCCTATGTCAATGACAATCTGTCTGATACAAGCTTTGTAAAAATAGTCCATTTTACAACTATCAAAGATTTTATGCAACCCAACTTTTTTGTCACACGTTACATCTGGATTCATGTCTTGCAATATTAACTGCACTTCATTTTCTTGAGCCTTTTTATTTAGAAATATCTATCTTACTCGATTAATCATTCACAATCTGAAACGCTCAAAGCTGGGATTTCTTACTTGAGATGATTGGCTCATCCTACGTTCATTCACCGATGTCTATTTAATATTCATATTGAGCTATGGAACGTTCAATGTGTTGATGTATAAATCAATTAAATTATTTATTATGTTTGGAATATAGTTTTTATACTTTGCGAATAAACTTTCGTTTGAAATGTTTTAACTGTGCCTATCTGTTTTAAGATACTTGTGACATAAATAGTCGAGTTTATCTTAGTTACTAGCTTTTGCCCGCGGTTTCACCCGCGTTTAGGTTGATAATTGTGCCACGGGATCATACTACCGGGATAAAAAGTATTTTATGTGTTAATCCAGGTTGTAAACTATCTGTGTGCTAAATTTCATCCAAATCCGTTCAGTAGTTTTTGCGTGAAAGAGTAACAATCGTCCATCCACCCTTATACCTTCCTCTTGAATCACTCTAGCTATTAAAAAAACGGCATCAAAATCAGCGGCGTGTTTTAAAAAATCAAAGCATACATAGGGACAGACAGAAAGCGGGAAGCGATTTATACTATTTAGTGACGTGTACGTGTACTTGTTAAAGCGGGAACAGAAATACACAATCTGTGAAAATTTCAACTATAAACCTATTACGGATCATGAGATACAGCCCGCTGACAGACAGACGGACGGAGGGATGGACAGCGGACGCTTCGTAATATCCGTCGTAAAAAGGTCCCTTTGGTTACCCTTCGGGCACGGAACCCTAACCAGTAGTAGATGATTTTCATCATTTTAATTTAAGAGTATGTATACCAATTTTGGAGTTAATCGACAAAGAGAATAAAAAGTTTCACAGAGAATTCAACCCCTCATTTCACCCTCTTGGAGGTGGAATTTTGGAAAACCCTTTCATTGATACATTACTCTCCACAAAGAACACACCCTCCAAATTGCATGTCTCTAGAACCAGCGGTTTGGGACGTAAGTTGATATATCAGTCAGTCAGGACTTTGAATTTTATATTGGGGGAAAACTGTGATACACGTTTCTCATAATTTTAACTGGGTATGTACACAAATTTTCAAGTAAATAGACCGCGAGAATAAAAAGCTTCACAGAACATTCAACTCCCCATTTCACCCTCTTAGGGGTGGAATTTCGAAAATCCTTTCTTAGTGGATACCTAATATTCACAAAGAATACACCCTCCAACCCGCACGCCCTGCGCCACACAGCGTGCCATGCGCCCGTCTACGTCAGTTTCGAAGCCCTTTTTGACTCTTCTTCTCTCTCGTCGGGGACGATTTTGGAAAGACTGTGATATACGTGTCTCATAATTTTAATTGAAGAGTGTGTATACCAATTTTCGAGTCAATCAACCCAGAGAATAAAAAGTTTCACAGACAATTCAACCCCCATTTCACCTTCTTGGAGGTAGAATTTCGAAAAATGATTCCATATAGATAAGGAATAATCCTTATCTACATTAAAAGGGAACCTCTGCAAAATTTCTGCTTTCTTGGTCCAAGGGTTTGGGCTGGGCGTTGATGAGTCAGTCAATCAGTCAGTCAGGACTTCTCTATTTATTTATATAGATAGATTGCATTTTGTTTTAAATAACCTCTTTCTAATGCTGCTTTTTTTTTAATTAGAAAAAAAAAAGAGAAGATTTGAATTTAGGCTAACAAGATTTTTTTTTTGTGTAATCGTAAAATCAAGTTTTTCTTTGCTTTTCGACATTGAAGTTGTCTTTCCACTTTTTTGTAGAAATCACTGATTTGCTTACATTTTTCTTACTTCACTGTAAGTTTTCACTCAAATACATAACTTTTGGCCTCACAGTTGTCAAGTTTCTGTGACTCTCAATTTCGCAGTTTCCTCCATTATCCGAATACACCATAACCTTATCGCTCCCAGTTTCGGACACAAAATTGCAGAAATAAAATACAAATCTAATTTAGCTCGTTCGTGCAAACGATACACATTTTGAAATAGACTGCATCGTTGGTCTAGTGGTCGCAAGCGCGACTGCTAAGCAGAAGGTCCTGGGGCTCAATTCCCAGGTCAGGCAAAGTGTTATTGGTTTTTTCATCAGGAATTTCTCAGTAGCAGCCACGGAGTCTGGATTTGTGCTCGATTGATGGCAACAGGCTCGCTCCCTATTACATGGGACTTAAACATAGAGAAATGTGAGTTTACTATTAGGTACACCTCTGTTTAACCCTTCTTGAATTACAGGAGTGATGTTATGTTATGTTATTGAAACAGAGCGATTTTTTAAATTCCTTTGTCGCTAAACGCCTTTGAAAATGAGCGGTATCAGATTCATGATTCATTTTTTCATGACGACCCGAATGGCGCAGCGGCAGTGAGGCTGCCTTACGTCCTTAGGGTCCCGGGTTCGAATCCCGGTAGGAGCAAATGTTTGTGTGATGAGCATGGACAATTGTTTCCGAGTCATGGATGGTTATATGTATAATAAGTATGTATTTACAAACAAAAAGTATCTATGTAGTAGTATCAACTATCTGGTGTCCACGACACAAGCCTCTTTGCTTAGTGTGGCACCTAGATGGCGCTGTGTGTAATGTCCAGCGATATTTATTTATTTATTTATATTTATTTGCAAAAGCTACAACATAATCTTAACCTATGAAGATCACACAAGCGTAATCGGTATCAAATGTTACATTCCGTCGATCACAACACAATAGCCTAATGATTGATGGCTTCCAGAGTACATAAAGTAATTTCTTCCGGGATATCTGAGATATTATCTCTTATGGGAGATGCACAAGGCCATTCGTACCACAGCTGCTCTACATATCCGATGGATCATTAATTTTCTTCACAATACAGAAATGCTTAGTCACGAAATCTTGGAGATCCTCGGCGTATGTTTACACTCAAGGGTAACCAACAATATTGAACGAAATACTCTCTGCTCCGCACACTGTATTGAATGGTTTTCTTCAGCTAACGAAAAATTGAATTTTGGTCACTCGGCGTACAATCTCAACAAAGAATTACCTAAGTTCTCAGAATTTGGTTCAGTACAAAGGTGTGTGCGTTAACACAGGTGCACTCTCTGTTCTTTATCCTCAATGTCCGATGGGGCGAATATCCGAAATGACCCGGAGATCTGAGAGGAGCATAATTTCATTAGCTACCTACTCGTGCAGTACTAATAGTTGATCAACTACAAAATATTCTACAATGCTGAAGGCTTCGATTACTTATTGAATCTGTCGTACAGTGAGTAGAATGTCAATTTTATTCCCGTCCTTAGAAAATTTTGCTTACATCTTTTCATACTTCCTACTTCAATTATAATACCAATACATTTTCTTTAACACTCCAAAATTCAAAATCAGACATTCTTCCCCAAAATGTTATTACACAAGTAAAATCAACGTCACTCCGGAACCTTGAAAGGGTGCGTATGAATGGAATCAACGTCTTCAGAGCGTTTAATTACATTTCGCCGACGTCAGGGGCGTAGAGTAGATAGATACAGAAGGTTAGGTTAATACAACGGGCAAGAACTGACTCACGCACACATAGAAAAGCACGTACGGCGATCTCACACAAATGCCGATCGCGCGTGTGCTTGCATTCTCTGTACGTGAAACCTGTCTATGTGTGTGTGCATATTTGCTCATTGAATGTACACGATCTTCTGTAACTATCTATTCTGTGTCAGAAGACCCTTTGTTTGTTCTGACTTCTGAGTCTGAGACGAATACATCGAGTCGTGTGTCGTCTATTAACATTTCAACCAGTCTTGTTAGCTAACTCGGTGCTGGAAAAAGACAGAGCTTGGCAATTATTGGCTGAGGTTTAATTATTAATAATGAAATATGTCACATTCTTATTTAATGTTAAGAAATTGAGGTCGCGATATTTTGTTTTAATTGGGCAAAGCTTTTGTATATTATGTAAAGTAGCTGTCGTGTAAGTGATTGTCATAAATAGAATTCTGTTTAAGTAATAAATGTTTATAGCGAATTATTTCATTCGCTGTCATAATTATGTAAATGTTTGGTATAATAATTAATTCTGTCAAAAGTTGAGAACAATATGACGATGATAGTTTCAAAGCGATAGTAGTACGTAAATAAATGCATTATAAAGCAGTTACCAAGCCTACATTGATCTGCAGACATAACGGTATATATTGAATATAATGCCTTTATGTGGTATGCCTAACACGTCATAACACAAGTTTACGGGTACTTTAACGGGCTCACAATGCATTTTGCTCCTCATTTACATTCATTGATAAACCAGTAAAGCTTACACTCTATATTCCGTGTCCTATTTTCAGCGATATTTCGATAGTAATAATAATATTATTATTCTAGTCCTAACCGATCAATTGTACCCTAGAGGACTTGAATGAGGCAAACCACAGAGCTGTCCAGGTTGCTACGTACTGGTCTGACAAAATTTGAGTCATCGATTCGAGAAGAAGAAAATTAATAGTCCTCCTATTTTCGGTCGGTTTAAGAGTCGAAGACTAGCCATCGATTCAAGAAATATTATATTCCACAAGTGCATAAATAAACACAGGTGCACTCTCTCTTCCTCCACTCTTATGGTATATTTGGATGGCAATCCGTCACGACCGAAGAGGAACCAGGCACAGGACATACAGCTTAACGTACATTTCGTGACACGGAGAGTATCATACCACCAACTTCAAAACTTCAAGCTGTTACTCAGAAATTCCTATTGGAAAAACCCAATTACACTTCGGCCACTCAACAGTATCATCGCTCCAGGCGGGTAGGCAATGCGACAGTATCGAGTAAACCTAATAATAGTCTTAATTGAATTTATAAGCACGTACCAAATTGTATACGAAATCGAGTGCTGCCGAACATTGATTTGTCACACCGATTGTCATTTTTTTTAATATTTATTTATTTTCATTACAGTTTGTTTAACATGGCATACTTTCAGGGGCTATAATTATGATTTGAACATTAAATCTTTTGCATAATCATCTTTATGTTACGCGGTCGTTTTTACGAGTTCGATCATTACTTTTGCAGTTAAGTTTTGATTTGTGTTTTTACTATTTCCCACAACTGTATTGAAAAACGTCGTGTGATACACGGGTGTTTAAAAAACATGTGTCATTAAAAACCCTCGCCTTCGGCTCGGGCTTGTTAATGACATCTCGTTTGCAATAACCTACTTTCCATCCTGGTATCACAATGTACTAATATTGGCTTTTAGTCTTACATACTATGTGCCTGACCATGCAATCCCATCGTGACACATATACGTGATAACAAGAATTCTTAACAAACAATACCTAATACACTATTACATATTACACATGTACATTATACTACTGTTATTTTTTTTATAATATTTCCGGATTTTAACCCATCCAGAGTAATAAAAAAATATATTCCCGTTTATTTATACTATACTATACATTAAAATTTATAAATAAAAATAAAAATAAGACTATATTACATAAAAGAATTGTAAATAAACTTGTAAAGCTTCCGCACTACATGGATTCGATTTGAGTCTTGAAAAGCACCCAGATCTAGCCTGTTGGTGCTCTATGTTAGGGGTTTTGGTTTCCGCACTTTGTTCTTAAAGTGGACCATCGTGCGTGAGCCATGGTGGGCCTTACTCATTGTTTCCAAGTGATAAACTGTGTCCTTTGATCCATTGTAGTGTCACCGAGTTGCGGTTAGGCACCGTAACTCGTTCTAGTGCATTATTGGTATTCTGGTATTAGTCTCGACGTAATCTGGTTTTTCTTTCAGGATTGAAGAACTGAGGCATTGTCGGAGAGTATATAAATATGGGTATCCGTCTATGACGTATGCCGCTTGGTATTATCCAAGTGGCATACGCCATAGAGGTTGAGTTGTGTGCGCCTGTTGATGTTTAATTCGACCATCGAAACGTCTCTTTCTCTACTATTACGGACACATTCCACGAGAAGTGATGCACCTTTAATAGTTGTACGTTTTACCATTTCACCTTTCACCGATGGTCGTTGTTAATTTATCGACCGTTCGACTGACTTTAAAATGCAAATTTTTGCTGAGTGACTTTTATAACGTTATAGACTTTATTGGTGTTTCAAATTGGATTTATTACTGGTACACAGTGAATACAATGGGTTTTTTCATGTGTTACAATTTAAAATTGATGCATTTCTTCGGAAAAATAATGAATATTTTCACAGGGACACGTCAGAAACTCGCAAATAAACACTTTCTTAAACCTAATATTAATCCTTTAAAGTTTGCTCTAGAAAAAGGGCTCGGTTTTAGGAAAATAATATATCTAACCACTTCCAAATACGCGACCCATTTCTAGAAAACTTTTAAAAGTATTCTCAAACCAATATCTTCGCGATTGGTTCTACGTCTGTCAGAATCTAACGCGATTTTTTTCTGGCAATGATTGACAGGATTTCGACGTCCTCGTTTCGTAAATATAAGTACATTTAATACTTCTGAAGGATCTGGTAGACAGTTTCCTGAAGAGGGTTACCTACATGAAGGCATAGTACCCACAGGATATTTAATGTTATAAACAAAATGGATTTTGTATAAAGTAGACAGTCGACAGGCGAATATTCGCAACAACAGTGTGATGTAATTTGTATTACTGTTTTGGGGACATACCTAAGTACGACTCAAAACAAATGAAAGCAAATCTTGCGACGAATGAAACATAACTTCACTAATGGCGCCTTTTCTTCAAAAAGGTTCAAGATCCAATAGCTGAAGAGCGGTTTGCTACTATCACTATATAAATGTATATATAGTTCCATTGTTATTTGAAAATATGTATTGAATCTAGACTTGTTTTGTAGGTTATGCTAAAATGTATTTTTGTGAGTCGTGAGGTGAAGGATCGGAATGTAGGCCACTACATTTTAGAGGTCTTATTTTGTTAGATTTCCAACTAAGATTGGTTTCCACTAGAGATAGATTGAAGGAGTTTTCTGCAGTGTTCAGAAATTGATTTTATTGCCCAGCTTATTTGCAATGAAGAAAACCTCTTCGTTGATTTGAAAAGTATTTTCTGATCTTTAAATAAATCGTTTCTGTGGATGAAGCTAGGGCAATTTATTAAAGAGGATCGAGTAGTAGTTTCAAGTGGTATATATAATTAATTCAAGTACGGTGAACGGCTGTCTAAAAAACCTAGAAAAGCTAGGGAAGGAAAGAGACCTAAGTAGGTTTTGTCTGGAAGGCTTTGGCAACAACCTTCACGCTCATTTTAATAAGTGACATGACATAGAATAAGAGAGAGTCTTTAGCGAACGCTGGCAAGGAAATAGTATAGATTTAAATAGCTTTAATTTCATTCTATTTCAATATTTCATACGCCTTTCGCTTTAGCTAGCTCCTGGGTATTTTAAGTAACCTATACTGCATAGTTTACAAGCAAGTTATATATATAATTGAATGTATTTTAGTCACATTAAAGATATACCTGGATAACACAATTATTACGATCCGAATGAAAACCAAGCGTGCCATTTTTTTTTCCCGGATTGCGGGACTGTTCGAAAGAGATACCGCGGCCCTGGAACACAAAGGGCAAAAGAAGGAACATGGATGGGTTTTAGTCAGTACAAGTCAGACACTCCATCCACTCCGCCGAGAGTGGGAGAGGTTATTTGATGATTTCCGATTCGAAAATACTTGCCCTTTTTTGACTCCCTACTATGACGTCATAATATTAAGCACTATTTAGTTACTATACAAATAGGTTAATATACAAAAAAGGCACGTTTTTGTTCTTCAAATGTCTAGAATTAAGTTCTTGAGTTGTAATGTTGTTGTTAAAAACAAAATCACTTGCTACGATCGTAGCTTTTTAATTGATTGAATGATTTTATTTTACATCTTTCGTAAACAAAACCACAGCTGTTTGTCTATGTATCAGTCAAAGGTTGATATAAATGATGTATTTAGTTCGCATTTGTATTGTATTTTAGTAAAAAAATACTTCAAGCCCACAAATTGTGCTTAAAGTATTAAATTAAATAAAGGTTATTAAAAAATGTTACACCACACAAACACATAACCCACTTAGTTTCAAAGATTCCTTATTACGTCACTCGAACCACCTTAGCTAGAACTCTTCAATTCCAATCTAGGTACTTGTCGGAAACTCAAGGACTTGTTTTTATTACCCCAAGTTGGAATAGTTTTAGGAGTATCCGGGGTCTCCTAATCATGGGCGTCATCGCTCGCAGCGAATCTCGAGCAAGATTGAACCTGGAACTTTGGAGTATAAAGTTCTCTTACGTTGTTTTTAATACCGGTCTCGTCTTTAAATAGTTTCTGATCTTGATAAGGTGTTTTGCTGAGATGTTTCTGACATGGTACCTATGTTAATGAAACTTTTCGACCGTAACTAGGTCGAAAAGTTTAATTAGTTAGGACTAATGATTACAAAATCATGACCTATTAACAGCTTTTCCTTATATTACCACTTGATGTCCTTTTTACGTATTTAAACTTTAAGCACATTAAAAACACTGTTTATAGGCTGACTTATTGCCTTCAGCATTTTGTACCAGTCTACTTTATTATTTATTTGATAATATTCTACAGGAAAGTCATTAATGAATCAGAATTTTCAAATCCCCTTAATGGCTGGCATTGGGTATAGGTACTGGCAAAATAATTGCGACAATTTAATGCGATCGGTACAATAGTTTTGCTCTACAAGTCTACGATACGAAGTTTATGATCCTCAACATCTGTTTCGATTCTGGATAATGAATTGAGCTTTGAATATTGTTAACAGTTTGACCAGACAACCCCACCGTCTTTGTTTTGGTTGATCGCAAAATCCGTTAATCTTTCTTGTAAATGTAGATGTGTCATTGTTTAATGTGCTGGGATGAGAACGTTTCAGGTCAAAGGTATATATGCAATGAGGCAACAGGCATGGCAGTAAAGGCGTGATATTATATGACATGTGGGAATAGGACGCTTATTAGTTTATCTACATGCATAATTGCGTATACCCTTGAGCCCCGATTAAGTGCATTGTCTTGACTGTATAAACTTAGTGAGGGTGTAAGGAAACCGACAACATTAAATTATTATCATGTACGCTACACCAAAACGCCGTACCAGTAGTCCAGTACGAAAGTCGTACCCGGGTGCGGTCGGTCAGACTAATTCTGAAGAAAATGTACAAGATGTTACCTCTAATTCATCTGACCAGATCTCCGGCCAAATCAAGCCCTAACCATCATAAATTGAACATCTTCATTCGGCAACATTTTACAGCAAAAACGACACCCTTATTTCTACCAACCGTTAAAATGAACACCACCAATGTATTCACTGATAATCGTTTGCGCCGACGTCGCTAACTAAAGTGGTTCGCAAAGCACTTAATTAAGGCGAAGCGTACGCTACGAGTATGTGTTTGCAGAAACCCCGTTTGCTTTGTAAATACAATCCTCGCTTCTGCTTTGTATGCCTCACAGAAACCCCAAGCAAAATATTCGAGATCATAAAACCTAAAACAAAGAGTTCTTTTTTATTTTACATAAAATCGAGCGCTTTAAAAAGGTTGTAAAAATACCTATAAAAGGTTTTGCTTGATCGTAAAGCGATGTGAAATGTGCGATGCTTTGCGTATTGAATATTTGATGATGTGCCTTAATAAATGAAGTGTGACGTGTAAATATTTTTTATGATATGAATATAAATTTGTGTTCGTTAATTTTAAATCGAAAAAGCCAGTTAAGTTTTTCGAAAGACTATCGTGCAATACTAAAATAATTTTAGAATTAAAAGAGTATTACAGTATCAATATTCAACCCATAATGTAACAATGAAATTAATTAATTTAAACCAATGTACAAATTAAACCTAAACTGTGAATCGAATCGAGAATCGCAACAAACAAAGGATTGCAGAATTTATAAAAGGTTTGTAATAAATAGAACTTTTCCCCGAAAGCTTCGATATAAAGTTAACCTACAACTTTCATCATAGAAATGTTTTTGTAAGTTTCTGAAGGTAATGAATTAAGGTTCAGCCACCTAACATTCGACGTTAACGAGCCGCCAACTAAACAAAAAGAAAAAAAAAAACACAAAAGACTACAATATAATACAAACGTTTTATAAAAGCCACCGATTATAATAAGTCACCCACTGAAGAAATTCTCAAAGAAAAAGAAAAATTAGAGTTCCTCGTTTTAATATTCGTTACAGCAAATTTACTCGGCATACCTCACTTCTTGAAGCTTAACTTTTCTTGGCAAGTCACTTTTCTTCTGGCCGAGTTTAGCTTTTTTCGCCTCATTAAATACCTTCGTTGCGTTTGGAGAATTTTTTGTTAACTCCAAGTCTCAAAGCTACTCGTTACTAAGTTTTTCTCGGTAAACACTATATCCGTGTAAGAAATCGATGTTTTTTTAACTTCACGTAAGTTTTATTTCTTCTTCTCGAATCGATGACTCAGATTTTGTCCGACTGTCCGATTTTAGATTCGAAAATACAGTTATCATGTAGTATTTTAATTTGATTGATATTGTTTGCAACAAGCACAACCATTTTTAATCCATTTGATTAAATTCTCAAATTAAATTCTTAAACTGTCATGGTCACTAACATCATCATTAATTACAGTGCCGAAATATCGGGAACTCAAAACCATAAACAAACAAACATGTAAACATGGCAACTATCCCGTTTCTAGTGTTAATGATAATTCTCAAATTTTTAAAAATATTTTTTAAGAAGCGATTACTTATACTTGTAAAAAACGTATGTCACAGTTAAATAAGTAAGTAAGTAAGTAGTTAATAATAAGTATAAAGTTGTTTTCACTGATGTTTTATATACGAATACAATCAAGCTAATTACGGAATCCAGAATAATCTCCATAGTCACAATTCGATAAAAATAATTTCATCAGTTTATAGTCAAATATAGGTATTGGGTTTAGGTGATTCAAATATTACTCTACAGTTAGGTGTGTGATTTAATGCATTATTTATTTAATTTTATTAGTGCTTCGACGTTAATCCAGATTAGTCTCCATCACTATAGGAATGTATATTAATTTTTAAATAATGGAATAAACATAATGCATTAAAATGTATAAACAGATTCAAGCAATTCTTTAAATTATACTCGCGCCTCGTCCTCGAGATTAGTAATTTACACATGTAGTTACGCTAGTTGTCACCACTCATGCACTAGTTGAGAAAATAAATAATATGTTAAATTTTTCTTTATCTATGGCAATTCAATTTGACATACCCACAAAATTTTTTTTTTTTTTTTTTTTTATATACATGTGGGTACTTCGTCCAGTTCCGCTCCCAGACGATTATCGCCAATCATTCGCATTCTAGTGCTCAACCACTCAACATTTATTAAGTGTCTTCGCACAGTTTATTATAAAAATGCCGAAACGTAAGAATTCTAGGTCTCTTGAAGAAGACATTAACCACTACAAACATAAAATAAGAAAATTAGAACGAAAAATTCATGCTAAACAAGTTAGTGCTTCGGAAAGTGTTTCCGACTCGGAGGAAGCTGTTGTTCTACACGATGTCGATATTGGAACAGGTACTTACCTACTTACTAATCTTAAAGTGATAACTATTTTCTCACCGACCTGTTTAAGTATCTACATATTTAAGTTACCTTAATGCAACCTGAACAGTCATTGGGGCTGTTTCAACGCATTTAAAAAACGGTTGGCGTTCCTTCCGCTGGGGATTGTAACCTAACCTAATTATTATGACTATTCTAAGCAACGAACAGTAATCACCTATTGTACCTACCTTACATTTATATTCTTGGTATAAAGATAAAAAATAGTCATGGACTTATTTAGGTCCACTTTTACCTACTGTTTTAAGTAAGTTATTTAACTTACGTTTAAAAATTATCATATCTATGATAATTTTCAGACACCCCCGCACTGCGACCAGATGATTGGTTACTAGAATGGCCACCTGAATATGAAACGACTCAGGATTCAAATAAAACCTTCGAACCTCAGCCAGGCCCTAGTACTTCCACGGATGTACCCACCGAAGAGCCTATCGGTCATGACGATAATATTACTGAGCTAGATACGGAAATTCTAGAAATTCTAGGCGATGATCCTAGTAACACTGAAAAATACGGGCCTGAAATACGCAACGAACTTGCAAATCGTTTGTTACACATTTGTAAAGATGGCTTGACTAAGGAAAATCGTAAAAATTTGATCTCAAAATATCTATTGCCTAAAAATTGTATCCAACTAGATGCCCCTAAAATAAATCTGGAAATTAAAGCGGCTATTGCTGATACCGCAGCTAAACGCGATAAAGGCATAGAAAACAAACAGAAACAAATGTCTAGCGCTATTGCTTGTTTGGCCGACGTCGTTAATTCTCAATTAAATTCAAAGACATTAAGTAATGACGTGTTGCAAAAATTAATGGATGTAAGCAGAATTTTATGCGATTTACAACATGCAGATTCCATGCAAGAGAGTGAAGAAGCGTATGTGGGGGGTGATTTCAATGGGCATGTAGGAAGAATGAAGGATGGGTATGAGAGAGTGCATGGTGGGTGGGGGTATAGAGACCGTAACACTGACGGCGAGACACTGCTGCAAGCTGCGTCTGCCTTCGACTTGGCAATAACAAATACGTGGTTTAAAAAAAGAGATGAACATCTTATTACCTATAAGAGTGGACACCACGCGACGAAATAGACTTTTTCCTGGTCAAACGGAACAGTCTAAAAAGCGTCAAAAACTGTAAAGTGCTGCCAGGCGAAGACTTAGTCTCCCAACACAGATTGGTTATAATGGAGGTTAAAATCAGAGTCTCGTCCAGTAGAAACAAAGAATGGCCCCCCCCAAAACAAGATGGCGTATGATAGAAAACGAAGAATGTGCAAGTATGTTTAGGAGTCAAGTTGTAGATAAGATGATTGAAATGAAGGATATGGAAGGAAAATCGGTAAATGAATCATGGGAAGTGATGGCGAATTGCATTCGAAGAGTAGCAAAAGATGTGTTTGGAGAATCGAAAGGAAAGGGTATGATAGATAGGGATACATGGTGGTGGAATGAAGAGGTGCAAAAGAGTTTAAAAGAAAAGAAGGTTGCGTTTAAAGAATGGCAGGGGGTAGCAAACGGGAATAACAGTTTAATACATGAAAAAAAAAAGATTTATAAAGAATGGAAGAGAAAAGCGAAAAAGGCGGTAGCAGTTTCCAGGGCTAAGGCGCAGGATAAGTTGTATGACTCACTGAACAGTCCTAGAGGCCAGAAGGAGCTCTACCGAATAACAAAAGCAAGAGAGAAGAGAACGAAAGATATAATTCATATTAAATGTATAAAAGATGGCGCCGGTAAGGTTTTGTCGAAAGATGATGAAATAAAAGAGAGAAGGAAGTTTTATTTTGAAAAGTTAATGAATGAAGAGAATGAATGGAACGGTGTGCTCAAAGAGGTACAAGTAAATATGGGTTTGGTGAGGGAAATTAGTATGGATGAAGTAAGGAAGGCAGTTCAAAGTATGAAAAATGGAAAGGCCACGGGGCCCGACGAAATACCAGTAGAAGTATGGAAGTGTTTAAAAGAGGACGGATGTATGTGGCTGACTTTATTCTTCAATAAGTTGTTGCATGAAGGAGGAATTCCACAAGAATGGTGCAATAGTTCGCTAGTGCCAATTTTCAAGAATAAAGGTGATGTGCAGGACTGCAACAACTATCGGGGGATAAAGCTCATGTCACATAGTATGAAAGTATGGGAGAAAGTGATAGAGAAAAGAATAAGAGAGGAGAGTGAGATCACCCGTTGACGACCCGAATGGCGCAGCGGTTGTGAGGCTGCCTTACGTTCTTAGGGTCCCGGGTTCGAATCCCGGTAGGAGCAAATGTTTGTGTGATGAGCATGGACATTTGTTTCCGAGTCATGGATGTTTATATGTATAATAAGTATGTATTTACAAACAAAAAAAGTATCTATGTAGTAGTATCAACTATCTGGTGTCCACGACACAAGCCTCGTTGCTTAGTGTGGCACCTAGATGGCGCTGTGTGTAATGTCCAGCGATATTTATTTATATTTATTTATCACCCAAAACAAGTTTGGGTTTATGCCAGGTCGAGGAACAATGGACGCCACTTTTGCACTCCGCCAAATGTGTGAGAAGTACAGACGTGCACACAAGAACTTGCACATGGTGTTCATTGATCTGGAGAAAGCGTATGATAGGGTACCTCGGGATGTGTTGTGGTGGGCCTTGAAAGAGAAAGGTATACCTGGGAAGTATGTAGAGTTAATACGTGCTATGTACAGTCAATCTTGTACCTACGTCCGGTCTGCTGCTGGCAACACCGACGAGTTCAGTGTGGCTGTAGGCTTGCACCAAGGGTCGGCTTTAAGTCCTTACCTCTTCTTGTTGATCATGGACGCAACAGAAACTGGAGAATGTTGGCTTGAAAATCAGCAGAAGCAAGACTGAGTACATGTTCTGCGATTTCGGCGGTCTCTCCAGTTCTGCAGCCATAGCGCTAGATGGCGCGCTCCTTCCAGTCTGCTCCGACTTTCGGTATCTCGGTTCACTCATGCAATGCGATGGCGAAATAGATCGGAGTGTTAAGCACAGAATTAACGCTGGATGGATGAAATGGCGGCAGGTCACGGGAACAATATGCGACTCCCGCATTCCCTCTTAAACTCAAGGGAAAGATTTATAAAACCATGATTAGACCTGCTGTCTTGTATGGATCAGAATGTTGGGCCACAAAAGGGATGAATGAAAGGTATTTGCATGTGGCTGAGATGAGAATGCTAAGGGGGATGTGTGGTGTAACGCGAATGGATAAAATAAGGAATGAGTACATAAGAGGAAGTCTGAAAGTGGCGCCGGTGACTGAAAAATTGTGTGGTAATCGGTTATCGTGGTATGGACATGTGATGCGGAGGAATGAGGAGAATGTATTGAGGAAAATATTGAGTATGAATTTAGATGGCTATAAGAGTAGAGGAAGACCAAAGAAACGATGGATGGACTGTGTGAAGGATGATATGGCTAGAAAGGAAGTGACTGCTGAGATGACGAGTAATAGAGAAGTATGGAAGAAGAAGACATGCTGCGCCGACCCCAAGTAAGTTGGGATAAGGGCAGGAGAATGATGATGAACATGCAGATTCCATCACACGTAGAAACTTCATTTTATTTACCCTCAAAAATGACTTGAAGGAACACCTTAAGAACACCAAGATAGACACGTGTTTGTTCGGTGAAAACCTAGCCGAGACATTAAAATCAGCAAAGGCTGTAAATAAATCAGGGATTGAACTGAAAGCCGAATCTAGCAACAAGACTGCAAATACCACTTATAAAGGACCAGTACCGAGAGCTTTAAACCGCAGAGCTCCCCCCCAGGCGCGCAGGCCGCCCGCGGGGCCGGCGCCAGCGCCGAGGAGCCGCGAGCCTGCCGCGTCGCGCGTGCCCTATCCCCCGCCGCAGACACAGTACATGCCACCGCACGCGCACTCATCGAAGACGTCATCGCGGGGCCATCAGTCGACGTACCCCCGGCGCCGCTTCTAGATGCAGTTAAGTACGCAGGCCGCTTATCTAAATTCTATCAACAATGGGCTACAATTACGAAAGATCAGTCTATACTGTCTTGGACAAAAGGTTATAACCGGTTATAACCATTTACATCACCAGTTGTACAACACACACTCCCTGCTAGACCAACTTACTCAGCTAATGAAAGACTACATTATTTAGAAGCGATTAATAACTTACTGAAAATAGGCGCAGTTTCAGAATGTTCTCCATGTGAAAACCAATTTGTCTCGAGTATTTTCTTGGTACCCAAACCAAATGGAAAGATGCGCTTTATTTTAAACTTAAAAAATCTTAATAAATTCGTTAAAACCGATCATTTTAAGTTGGAGGATTTAAGAACGGCATTAAAAATGGTAACTTATGATTGTCAAATGGCGTCAATTGACCTCAAAGACGCATATTTCCTAATTAAAATGCATAAAGAATCTAGAAAATATCTAAGATTTTGGTTTGAGGGTAGATTATTCGAATTTAATGTTTTACCATTCGGATTATGTACAGCCCCATACGTATTCACGAAAATATGTAAACCTATAGCTAAATTACTACGCTCTGCTGGCCTTCTGTCCACAGTTTATTTAGACGATTGGCTATTGTTTGGATATTCCCGTCAGGAATGCCTAACTAACATATATATGACTGAAAGATTATTAACTTCACTTGGGTTTGTTATTAATAAGGAAAAAAGTGCACTTTCTCCTTCAACCAAATGTAGATTCTTAGGCATGATTATAGATTCACAAGCGTTTCACGTTAGTTTACCGACGGATAAAAGGTTACGAATAAAAGCGCAACTTTTAAAGTTTAAAAAATTAAAGTGTTGTAAAATTAGGGCTTTTGCTCAGCTATTAGGATTATTAGTTTCTTCGTGTCCAGCGATCGAATACGGATGGTTGCACACTAAAGAAATGCAAAGATGTAAATATCTCAACTTGAAAGGTCATGATGATTATAACAAATCTATGAAGCTACCTGAATCACTACATCCTGACTTCGACTGGTGGCTAAACAAAATAGAACATTCTGTCCATCGAATTAAAATTGATGTTTACCAAGTTGAGATATTTTCTGACGCCTCAACGACGGGGTGGGGGGCCGCCTGTGAAGGAAGCTCCGCGAGCGGGCAATGGTCGAATACCGAACGAGAACGACACAAAAATTATCTAGAATTGCTTGCCGCATTTATTGCCTTAAAAGTTTTTGCTAAAAACCTTTTTAATTGCCAGATATTACTACGCGTCGATAATTCAACAGCAGTAGCATATATAAATAAAATGGGGGGTATACAGTACCCTCATCTCACACGAATCACTCGTGATATTTGGAACCGTCTCGTGTCTCATTCCAGCTCCCGTCGGATACACGAATCAATTACCCTGGTGGCAGGCATGTTATCCGGGAAGCATTTTCAAGGAAAAACATACCCGAATCATCATTAGATATAATGTTAGCATCATTAGCGCCTAACTCCATAAAACAATATGATGTTTACTTGAAGAAATGGTGGAATTTTTGTAAAACGAATTCGTTAAATATTTATGACGCCTCGGTACCCACCATCATTTCCTTTTTAACTCAACTCTTTAGTGAAGGTGGCCAATATAGTACACTCAATTCATGCAGATCTGCTCTTGCCCTACTGCTGAGCCCAGTACTAATTAGTGACGAGAGAATAAAAAGATTCCTCAAAGGGGTCTTTAGACTAAAGCCACCAAGTCCTAAATATGAAGTTACCTGGGATACCAACCTAGTATTGGATAAATTAATGTTATGGCATCCTAATGAGGAATTAACCTTAGATAAGTTAACAAATAAAACCATTACTTTACTGGCTCTGTCGACCGCACAGAGAGTTCAAACTCTCTCGAAGATTAAAGTTAGCAACGTTCAAAACCTTTCCCAGCGTATCACAATTAAAATCCCCGATATTATAAAGTCTTCTAGACCGGGATTTCAACAACCTATTATACATTTACCCTTTTTTATTGAAAAAACAGCCATTTGCCCAGCCACTACATTACTGAGTTACATAGAACGCACCTCATTATTAAGAACATCTGATGTTTTATTTATTGGAATTAGGAAACCTCATAAACCAGTAGGAACGCAAACGCTTAGCCGCTGGATAAAGCAAACACTCAGTGAGTGTGGGGTCGACACGAGTGTGTTCAGTGCACATAGCACGAGACATGCAGCATCGTCGCGCGCGCACTCACTGGGCGTCAGCCTAGATACTATCCGTAAAGCGGCAGGCTGGAGTAGGAATTCAACACAACATTCATTATAGACCAGTTAAAATCAGCCACAGATCAGATTTTATACATTTATCATAATTAGTACTTAACTGTGATAGCTATTATAAGAATAGTTAATCCTTAGTTAATTAAGTTTTTCATTTGTTTGTAATTGATTTTGTCCCTCGAGTAATACTCGAACCTAATTATTGTTAATACTAGAAGTACAAGTTGTTCTTTCTGTTATTCTAATTGATTGTAACAAAATTAACAAATATAATTTTGATATTTACAAACATTATTATTCATTGATGATATTCCCAAAATACCTACTCTCAAAGTCTACATGTGTAAATTACTAATCTCGAGGACGAGGCGCGAGTATAATTAATGATTAAACGAACTTACCTGTACGTGAAGTTCTATCATAATTATACTCGCGCCGAGTCCGAAGAGATTAGTAATCCCACCCTCCCAGTGCTGTATATACACACCCCAAATTGTCAATAGTGTCTCGGAAATACATCAATGTACAACAGGATCTTTAACTCTAAACTAAATGATTGGCGATAATCGTCTGGGAGCGGAACTGGACGAAGTACCCACATGTATATAAAAAAAAAAAAAAAAATAGTTTTGTGGGTATGTCAAATTGAATTGCCATAGATAAAGAAAAATTTAACATATTATTTATTTTCTCAACTAGTGCATGAGTGGTGACAACAAGCGTAACTACACGTGTAAATTACTAATCTCTTCGGACTCGGCGCGAGTATAATTATGATAGAACTTCACGTACAGGTAAGTTCGTTTAATCATTAATTATATTTTATATTGCTTATTATATATTGCATTTACATCATTTTAGTGCCAGTGCTTTGATTTCACATTTCACGTTAAACTTATAAACAGTCCGACCTTTTCAGTGCCCTTTGATGACCGATGAAACATTGATAAAATTGAACCGAACGTAACTAATAAGATTTTGCTCAATTGGATACTTATTCAATTAATTAAGGACTCTTTTGTCCAAATCTCTGTAAGCTTTGGTAGAAAAGCTTGATTGAAAACCTTTTTATTATAGACTGATACGTTAGGTTAATCGGTAAATGGGCACAATACCAAATACCTATATTGTTTTACCTAATGCGTAATATATATTGTTTGGGCTATAATGGGCAATAATCCACCACGCGGGCCCAGTGCGGGTTGGTAGATGTCACATGTCTTTGAATTTTTGATTTTTTTTTAGCCCATTCCCTCTCATAAAAAGGAGGCCGAGTGTCCCAGCACTGGGAACATTATAGGCTGATTATGTTATGTTATGTATATTGTTTGAGGGTCTGCAGTTATCATATCAGCGACCTACCCAAATGTCCTTTCTTTGGTATTGTTTGTCCCTTGAGTTAGGAGTCGAGCTACACACTAACTGACAAATGCTTGCACTGACTGGACAGGTCCACTCAAATCTGTGTGGTTCTTTCTTCAAAAGACCATCTCAGGCACTAGTCTGCATAGTCCTCATGTGAGTTGACCAAGATTTATGTCTGGTCTTTAGAACAGAGACCTCTGAGTTTATTTCGGCTGTTTCTTCTCAGAGTAGTCAGGTACGGAAAACAAGCCTTAGATGAGGCTGGTTTAAAAAAAAGACGTGTTTGCAAGAAACTTTTTGCAAAATAAACATCATTTATCATTTGTTTTATGAACTCCATTCATCTATCAGGTATTTTCATAAAAATACTACTCGCTTGATAGTAAGGAATTAGTAAGTGAAAAATGTGTAAATACACAGTTTTGTAGATGAAATCGATCAGTCGACATAGCTGCTGTGATGCAGCCTAGCCATAAAGCCTCTAATTTCAATAGTTATAGCCTAACCGCATTATGAAATGTTTGCCATAACTAAATATTTACATCAGTTACGAGCTAAAATAATTATCATTAATATTATAACAGATCGAAATGTGTGTATTAGAAGCGTTAAATTTTCATAATCTGTGTGTAGTTTAGGTGTAGGTTACAAATATTTTGGTATATGGGTATATGGGTATCAGCTGCTACATCGAATATTATTAGTTTATTGATTGAGTATTTAGAGCACTAACTCGTTGGTCTAGTGGTCGCAAGCGCGACTGCTGAGCATACGATCCTGGGTTCGACTCCCAAGTCGGGCAAAGTGTTATTGGGTTTTTCCATTTGGAATTTCTCAATAGCAGCCAAAGAACCTGGACTTGTGCCCGGTTGATGACAATAGACTCGCTCTCTATTATATGAGACTTAAATTAACTGGCGAAATATGGCTGTACTATTAAGTAGGTACACCTCCGCCTAACCCTTCGGGTGAGAAATTATGTTATGTATTTGGAGCAGTTGGTATTGGCCATGTGATTTAATTTAAGTTTCACTATGTGGGCACGCGTAAAATCCTGGCGTATCCAGATTACGAAATAATAACTGATACTAATCTTGAGTTTCACTAACGGGACTCACGTGTGCAGTCTCTCGTGGCGAGTTGGTGACAAACCCGACTTAAGAGTCGTTGGTTGCCGTGTCGACGGCGCGTTCGTGTTTCACGCGCGCCTCAAAGAGATGTCAGCAAACGGGAAGGGGTCCGAAAGGACCGATGCCTGCCAGGGTTGCGGGACTGTTCGAAAGAGCACAAAGGGCAAAAGAAGGAACATGGATAGGTTTTAGTTAGTATAAATCTGACACTCCCAGCCGCTCCGCCGAGAGTGGGAGGGGTAATTTGTTCCTTTCCCATCCGTAAAAAAAAAGAGTCGTTGGTTCAAATCATTCGAACCCAGACACGTAGTTACTTTATTTAGTTAGTTATTATTAGTATAGTATTAGTATTTTAGTTACGTTATTATTATCTAGCATTACCCACATCCATCAAACTAATCTGAAAGAAGTAGGTGCGTTTCTATAATTGTATCTGTGCAAAAGTCAGATAACGCACACTTCACATAATGAAACCCATTTCAATCAAATGTCAAACTAAAATCAGAAAACATATAACAGTTCTTCGACCCTTTTTATCAGAATGGTTGACATCGGCTTTGTTTGCCATAAGAAAAAATAGAACAGAATAGACCCTCTTTATGAACCACTAAATTACAATTAGCAGCAAGATAATGTATCTTAGCTTGATTAAAATTTTGAATTCAAGTTTCAAGTAACTTATAGGCCAAAGTTACGTAGGAGTAATATATTCGTATTTCTCTGAGCAAAATTATGATTGACTTAGACTGATGTATTTGACTTAATCCAGACTGTTTAGAGGATTTACGTAATATACTCCGTAAGTCTGTACTTAAGAGTACAGGCTGGCTGGGTAAACGACGGACTCAAGAAATAATATCGCGAGATTATCGATCTATAAATTGCTGATACTGTTAGCCTGTTTTCCCACTGCTGGGCAAAGGCCCATGACTTCACGACTTCCAGTTGTTTCTATCTAGGGCTAATGTGGACCACTGGTCGTTGGTTTTGTCTAGCTCGTCACACCATCTTCTTTGATGTCGATATACGAGGGCTCCAGAAAGTTATTATGGACATGCGGCAGACGTGCCCAATCCAGTCCCACCTCAGCTTAGTGGCTTTTTGAGCAACGTCAGTAATTTGTGTTTCAGAGCGCAGTGTGGTTAAATCTATAAATTCGTTTATTTTATTCCAAATCTTAAGCACTTGAGTAAAAATTATTTGATCCAGTTTTAAGATGATAAAGAAATTATTTAACTAATCGTTAAAGTTCTAAAGGGTCGTTCCTCCCCACCTATTAAAGTCTATTCCAATTAATTCATGCCCTGGTGCGACCACCTACGCAAGTGTGCTCACGCTAGAACGAATCTGGACTTCAATCAATAAATTTCTTAAGATTTTATTTACCACATATTATTTTCGTTACAATTACCGTATTTTAGTTTTTTCTAGTAAAGTTACGGTCCGCTTCCAGTGATCAGGATACAGCTGAATAAACCTCAGTATTTTACATGGAGTGACTTCATATTACCCTACCTACTACTTCAGCCAAGTAAGGTCACGTGATACCCCTTGGTTGTCGGACTTTCAGCGTTTTGACTACCAGTAACGACTGCGGAGATGGCCGATGGAAAAACGTTTTTTACCGAATGGTGGCCAAGGTTGGGCCTAAGAAACCAGGGCCGTCCAAAAGCGCGTTGGGTTGACGATATCGTCAAAATCGCGGGAAACAGATGGATAAGGGATGTACAGAACAGAGAAGAATGAAAGAAGAAAGGGGAGGCCTATACCCAACAGCCGGGTAATTCAGGGCTCACATGATGATGATGAATGACTGCGAAAGTTCAATAAATGGCAGCCAGGTACAACGGCTTAACATAGTTTCTGAGGCACGAAAAACAGAATACAGGGTGTAAACTAACCCTTCACGAAGCCGTCAACCAAGCATTATGTACATCAAACTAGTATAGTTCGAGTGCCGTGGAGGAGTTTAAAGTAAAGTTCTTACATTAAAAACATATAAATACAAAAAAAAATACTTGTAAAAAAAGTTGGAACTTTGACTCCTAAATATCTCCGTAACTAGAAGGTTCCCAAGTATGGTCTAAAACAAAAAAATATCGCAATTACAGAAAGAACAAGTGCCTTTCGGTTTCGTTATGAGTCTTGTTACACCCTTTATGAGCATTTATTATCATGTCATCGAGCAAGTCCCACGATCAGCTGTCGGTAGAATATTTCAAGTATACCAAACAATTTCATAATACAATAATCTATTGAGAAGCTGTTTACTTGTTTGCCAGTCAACAACGCCTCGTGGATCGGCTCGTAATGAAAGTGTGATCGAATATTGTTGAGTTTTGAATTGAAAACAATTCGTGTCATGCGCCTGACATAATTTACCAACATGTTTGCATAAAAAAAGTGTATTACCTTAAATTTTAGGCATGGCTTTACTATTTCTATGATGGTTTTCTATTGCCAGACAGTTTTATCATTCTACCAAGCTTTTTTCAGCATCCAGGCACATTTGGAACCCTTTCATTTATGACTAATACTGTCTGTATCTGTATACTTCGTTCGCGTGGAAATTTTTATATGTTTGAGTGAGAAAAATAAAACCTTTGTGCTACTTCAGACTATAATCTATCTTAGTGCCAAATTTCATCCAGATCCGTTCAGCAGTTCTGGCGTGATTGAGAATCAAACATCCATCCACACTTTCGCATTTATTATAGTAGTAAGTAAATATAAATATAGATAGATTTCTACTTGGCCTGTAATAATTTCTTATAAAAGTGGTTCAATGACCGGGGCGCCCATCACGAATGCTCTAGGTGACGCAGGAAAAGAATACCTGGAAGGATATGGCGGAGGCCTTTGCACAGCAGTGGGACATTAACGACCAATAAAAAAACTAGTAATATACTACGCTTAGAATGTATCACCAACAGAAAGTAAAAATTCCTCCGAACGAAGCGTCAGTGACCTATATAAAATTAGATTCCTCTTCAGATATAAATCTGCCATGTTAGAATAAAACTATACTACATACAACAAGATAAGAATCACAGATTTCCATATTCCTCTCTGCAGAACCAGCTAGGTGCTTACTGACAGATGCCTATTTATAGAGATCCATGTAAATTGGATAGGAATACGAAACAATAATGGAATCAGGTCTATGTGCCAATGTTCGCCTATGTATCCCATTTCCATTTCATATTTTCCCTTATCTACTTATTCTCTTACAATGGTAGCAAGAAAACGTATCAAAGTGTTTTTCCTTTTGTGTTTGGCCATTAAAAATAATAAGTTTACAGTAGAACGGTGTGATGAGAAAAGAAATAAATAAATCTAGATACAAAAGGAAGACAAAAGCGTGGGACGTCTATCGTTTATACTTTAACAAAAAGGTCCAATATAGCCCAATCAATTGGTTTGTCATATTGATATAATACAAACAAAATTGGGGATACAAAAGGACACATGTAGGTTTTTCTCAATCACTATCCACGTGCTATCACAATAGAACTCAAATTTACCTAATTAGAGAACACAATCATGACTGAAAAGACGCATGACCACTTTTGCTATGGAATACTCCAATGCAGGAAAAGAATTTCCGATGTGTGTTCGCAGTCAGTAGGTATCTATCTGCCTGCAGGAAGGTCCGAAACATTTTATACAAAATAAATAATTAGAAATAATCTAAACATAAATTGACCTCGTGAAAATACAATAATATTTTATTTTATTTTAAAAAACACCCTCTACGCTTCACGTTAATTTATTTCTCGTATTCTTCTCAGCAAACCATTTCATCTGATACTCATATCATCGGAATGCATTAAAAATAACTAGTCCACCATCTTTGGGAGTCCCTCATATTGGATTTAGGATGGCATCACTTAGCTAACCATGTATTGTCATCCAAACTTAACATGTATGCAAAATTTTAGCTTAATCGGATTCCGGGATTCTAAATCGTATATATTTTTACATAGTATTAGTTACAGATGAAACCATAAAAGCGTGTTAAAAAAAAACAAGAACCATCTCTTGGATAAAGTAGGTAGGTAATACCAGACATTTACATAGTCCTACTGCAGACCAAAGACCGCTTCGCATACAGAAAAGGCATGAGTAATTGATTACCATGCTGGCTCAAAACGGATTGGCGATTCGCGGATAAAGGAATACCTAAGCATAAATGTTATGAATATTAATGAAGCCCCATAATATACACCTATATTATTACGACAAAACCTTCAGACAAAAGATCCACTACCCCATATTACCTCAGCACAATTAAACTGACGATGCTAATAAAAACTCATTACCATTTAGCACGTAGGTAATATTATTATAGCCATTACGGCCTATGAGATAAGGTCGGCACTAACACCCTAAATGACCCGAAACTAATGACGTCATCATTAACACTTCTCTTAAGTGCCGGAAAATTAATTTATTGTGTGTGAGTGTGGTGTGGTTTATGTGAAGGTATACTGGAGAAAAACTATAGGTAGATATCAGCATTGCTACTCAACGTGCAATACTGCCAGCATTCTAGGCACTTTTTTGTTGACAACGATGTGGACGAATTTTTTGACGCCCTGTAATTATTTTCCCATTTTGATACTAGGTAGTCTTAGTGCGGATATATATATTTATAGCTCTTGACATATTATTCGTCACTGGGAAAAGTCCCATATGTTAATGCTAATTTTAATGCATTAAAATTTTTGGTTCTAGGACATGGCAGTTTCGTCACGATGGTTTTCTTCACATCTTTGAGAGTAGTGGTGATGAAATAATATAAATTACAGCAAGTATACGAGTAAGCCCCTTATAAGATCGAACCGACGAGCTACAGAGAAGTTGAAGGAATGGGGGCAGGCCTTTACCCAGGAGTGGGACAACACGTGATAACTAAAAAAAAATTAAAAAAGAATTTATTATGGTAATTTGCACGTTGAACTTATTCAATTAGACTTAAACAAAAATAATATTTACAGGTGGGCGTGGATGACCAAATCCGAAACTGTAAGGAATACTTTTATCGAAAAATGCTCAAAGGAGTCCCGAACCCGCTTTTGATGAAAACTAAAACTACATCATTGGATTTTTGAAAAATCAATATTTCTGGCCAGGAATCGAACCTGTTTATTTTGAAAAAAAAACACACACTGTATTATTACACCATTCGATAGCGCCGCCAATAAGAATGAAATTCTGGGAATCCATCCACGCCCACTTGGCAAATTAACCCTGTATATATATTTAATTAAAAAAAACCATAAAGTATTGAAACGTTGTGTAGGTTATCAATTCTAAAAATATATTAGCTTCAGGGATTGCGTTTTTTTTTAAATAACACCTGGTTTACCTAGTATTTTGCATTTCAATTTACAACGATTAATGATACTCCAAGGGCTGATACCACTTTAGTTTGGCACCAAATCATCGGTTTAAAGTGAAAAAATAAATCGTTAATGCTTTTGATAAAATACGAGACATACATGAATCGCAATAATTCCACCAACAAATAAAAATATTAAAGAAGAAAATTGATGACACATCCAAAAAAATGTTTAGTTTTCCAGAAGATTTGGGAAGAAATACAATTTAAACATTCGAGCTGCACGTCGCGTTGTAAGAGAGTCTCTCAGTTTTACAGAGAGTAGGCGGTCAAAGGAAAGCCGCCACGACGACTCGCGACGGATATGTCTAAACAAGCACTCTATAAACTCAAACCATAAAGAGGAAAAAAAGGCGAATATTCAAGAATAAATAAACACATCCATGCCATGCAGTTATTTTTGTTAGTTATTCTTTTCGTTAGATTCTTTATTCGTCACTAAATATAATAATATTGCTTAACGCTTAGTACGTGGACATGCGTGTGTGAGTACGTGCGTGGGTGAGTACGTGCTTATTCGGAACTGAATATTAACCGTTAGGTTAAAAACATATACCAATTAGTAGCCTACAACATACTCTACTCGTATAATGTTTAACTTTTGTTAGAAGTTTTATACTTTCTTTTCTTTTTATTTGTTCTCAATTGCATACACTATAATGTTAGGTGGAGGAGCGGAGTAACACAAGCATCTTCTTGCTTATAAGGTGATATCCAAGTGTGTTGTTAAGCCTTATGTAATTGAAATAAACTTATTTTTTTTTTACATAGACTGATTATGCTGTTAAACCATGCATTTTTTTTCTTATTAATTTCCCCTTACAAAATGAATATAGTTACATATTTTTATAATAATTCGTATTCGACTGATGCCACCCATGGCTTCTGCTTCGGCTGCAGCTGAAAATCAGCGTCAGGTAGTAGAAGTCATGTTGCCATCTGCCATCACGCTGACCCGAGGCCTTTTTGATATTAGTACTATAAGACCTCACAAACTTTTCGTTTATATAGTAGGATTACAATTGTAGGTATCTACTCAAACAAAAATCCTTGAAACTATTCTATATCTCGACCAGATGGTCGGTCGATAAATGATGTTTGTTCAAGACAATGCGCCTTCGCGCTGCCGATGATTCGAGCATAGAGTTTGAGATTTTGATGCATCGAGGTAGTGAACTGTCGCGCACATAATTTGTTTAGATATTTTGTTTGCATGCCTGCCGCATATGCGCATTTTCTTTCGTTCTATTTCATTCGTGTGAATTAAAATTATCAAAAATACAACACACATAGTGTTACAATGTTGTGTCAATTAATACTTATTACGACACCGATAGACTATAAAATTGTTAATCTAACGCGATATCAAAGTGTTGTTTTACGACTTCACGTAAACTACTTCGGAGATATTACCTCTTCAAGTCCGTACCAACAGTTAACTTTGTTGATCAAGATCTCAAACAGAGTAATAAAATGGATACGTGAACTGTTGAACATGGGTTTCCGTTTAAGTCAATGAACTAGGAATTTATCTTTCAAGAAAGTGGATTACATACCAGATTAGATACCAGTTACCTATACAGGTTGAAAATGACACCGACGCTCAAACTAAAAAAAACCATCGGTAGTTTAAAAAAGGCTGGCTAACCGACCAGGCATTAAATGACCTTAATGAATGGTTTTAGGTAATTTGATGTCATTATAATGTATGTTTCTATTATTCTATTTATATGATAATTTTTGTTTGACGCTCTTTTTAATGATTTGTGTATTACTTTTTTCAAAACCTGACCTTTAATTTTTGATAATTATCTATTAATAAATAAACTATACTAAAACTAAACAATAGCACGTTTTGCAATAAAAGTCTATGAAGGCTATGCAACCTTAACGGTAAAGCCAATCAGGGGCGTGCCGTCCATAGAGGCAATTAGGCCTAGCCTACCCTACCATTCCTACCAACAACGCAACAAATGTATTTATTATAACTATGTAATAAAATAATGCAAAATATTTAAAAAAATTATTAAAACTCCTGTTAAAATACTTATAGCAACTTGTCGCGCCCGTGTGACGTAACTGATAATAATACTCTACGACGCTCGCTCCCGGCTCTTCTAGGCAACGACGCCGCCGGCCTAATTTCCATTGATAAATTTACGCACAGTGATGCACATTTTCGTGTGTATGAACGGCACACATGTATAGATCATTGATAGATTGGGGGCTCAACTCCTGCGAGTGTAGCTGGCCACTGATTGGCCACAAAGTATTATCCGGCTAAAACGGTATGCAGTGATGCAATTATATTTGGTAGTGTTTTTTATCTACAAAGTAGCAATTATGTTTTTCTTAGAAAGTTGTAAGCCATATTTGTTTCATGTGACAAGCAAAATTTATTTCGCGATCTTGAATGTTTTGCTTTTTATAATATCTGACGGTTGTAATTCGCTTTGAAACGTACAGTAGTGTAAATATTATTTGTTGTATTTGTTTATTTACGTAAAATGGTGTTCTGTTGTGAAGTTTGCGCTGATAATGTGTGTTTGTTATAAGTTAAAAACAGTAAGTATTCACAATCGTTTAATGATAAGATTCAAGTTGTGTCTAAAGGTGTAGGTACCCGAATTACGAGAATTAACCCAAAATTCATATCGTACTCGTCATTTCAAATGAATCTTGCTTCTGTTTGCATTGTCAGAAAATCGTGATTTGAACTTTGAATAATGTGGTGAGTTCTTGTATTTATAACTTTGGTTTTCACAGGCTTATTTTCAATGTTTTCTTTCTAATATTCCAAAAATCTACACTATACCATGGTAATTTTAGGTAATTTTATTTTTTTGTTGACAGCGCACTCTGTTTTATTTTTAAGATTTTTTTAACGCAGCTTCTACCTTCGTTTTTGTATTGACTGAATGCCATTGAAATTCCTGATATTTAAGCTAGATGGCGTTGTTTCTCATAAGCTTAAGTTCTAAAAATACCAGGGGCGGGTGCGGGGGGTCCGGAAGGGTGACTGAATATATCAATAGATGTGACTACTTTGAGGGTCATAGTAGAGCGACGCTGTGATGTTGCCGAGTTTTTTGTTTTGGGTGTCAGTAATTCAGTATGCGTGGCCTACCTTACCAGAAGAACTACTGCACGCCACTGAAGCCAATCAATCGCTTTGATAGTCCGCAGTTTCAAAATAACTCTATGAAAACGGCAACAGGTTTTTTTTTAATAATAAAACTCAACTTTCTTGAAACAGGTCATTCAATACGTAAACATTTCCTCAACATCGTTTTTCTAACAGAAAAAAATCTCAAAGCTTGTCACTTCGAGATACCTTTCCACTAGTAATCGGATGTATATCTCTGCACTTTGAGAGGAAAAGAGCGTCGCCGTGAGTTGTGAGTAAGATTCCTTTCGATCCCAATAAAGTTTAAGCTATTCGAAAATGCAGACATTTAATTGTATATAAGATACGATAAGATGTTTTTGTACGTTTGTCATCGCTTTTCCTCGTTGGTCTAGTAGCCGCAAGCGCTAATGTTGAGCGTGAGATCCTGTGTTCAATTCCAAGGTCGAGCAAAGCGTTATTGGGTGTTTCCATCAAGAATTTCTCAGTAGCAGCCACGGAGTCTGGATTCGTGCCCGGTTGATGGCAATAGGCTCGGTCTCTATTACATGGGACTTAAACATATCTGGCGAAATGTGGGTGTACTATTAGGTACACCTTTGTCTAGCCCTTCGGGGATTACAGTCGTGATGTTGTATTGTATCATCTCTTTTAATACGAGCTAAGTTTATGCTAGGTCAGATATAAAAAGCTCAAATCTAAAGGCCGTTTCGCAAAGAGCAAAGCTGCGCAATAGACCGCAGCAACACTACTTGCTATGAAAACGGCCATAATTATTCTGCAATGTCCTCTGTCTCATGCTCTCTACGGAAGCGTTTGTTGCTGCGGTTTTGCTAATGTGATTCCCTCGGAATTGTAGCTCTAGACACAAACACTTAAATATAAAAAAAAAAATATTATCATAAATGACCCATAAGAAATAAATAAATAATTATTAAGTTATACACTTTCTCGTTAACCGTGTAAAATAAACGTATAAAGCATATTACAAGACAGCGTTATTCGCTATAGAAATCTTGACGGTACACAAAGATGCAAGCCGACAATACATGAATACAAAATAGATAAACAACCCGCTTCACCCCGCGAGACATGTTACTCGGTCTCTTCGCAACCCTCTACTATGCATCCCTAATGACGATGCATAGACGACACTCCTAGGTTAATCTTTTAGGCATTCGTGAGCTGCTTAAAACAATGTGGTGAAGTTATTAATTTTAGAGCAAAGTCTCCTACGAACCAGCGAAGAGAATTTCTAATTGTACGACTACTTGATAGGAGTTGGTGCTCCGCTGCAGTGTGAAAATCGTATTGAAATAATTATTACTGCCATCTTAACTCTCAACAGCTTTCAACTCAAGAGTTCATCAAATATTATCTTAATTATTCCTTATTTGAACAACCAAAGGTCAGTTAGTATGTTGTCTGTTGATATTGTCTCGCAAACACGACCCTTTATCAATTAAACGTTGAGGAATCCGAGGCAAACAAGGTCGCATGTTAACAATAAATATACAAAGCCAGAAATTGACAAGGGAATTAATTTTTAAAGCTTACAAAGAGTATTGTTTTTACCACACAAATACGTACAGTCAAAGAGAAGTCATACTCTGCGACTTGTTGAAGTCAAAGGTTTTGTTGGCAATAATTTCAGAGGCGCCATGTCATGTTCGCCGCGGGTCTGATTCCGTCTTTATCGAAGACATCTGCAGAGTTGTATTGATTCCTTATCTTGGTTACTCGACACTGAAGCCAAAAAGGTAACGTTCTCTTTGATTTGTGTGCACATATTTCCTATAATGCTGACAAAGCATTTTTTTTCTTAAAGACCCAAATTCTTCGTATCAAAAAATGGCAGCCCTTGCTTTGAGTCGCAACACAGATGTTTAAATTCTACACATAGGTTTTGAATAAATGTATTGAAAGAAAATGCCGAAAAGAGTTCGCTTCTTTGATGAAATCACAAAGATGAAACATAATTCTTTGTTTTATAGTTTCAATTTTCGTTCACTTCATCGGCTTGAACTTACGAGGAGCATAAGAATTTTACATGTCTACCCATAATCAAATCATATTAAAACTTTTCGGCATAACTGTTTTGCATTTAAATAGAGTTTGTCACTTTTGCAACATGTATTCTAGAAAATAAACTCAACTTTTGAGCTAGCTAGCTCCATATTTCACCATAATATGACGCTAGAAAATTAAGAGCTAGAGAAAAAGTGGCATCCATTCAGACAGGGTTGACCGAGCCTACAAATAAAAATAAATTATACATTATGCATGACAATTTCTATATACGTATAAATATTCTATATTATATAGATTTTTGGCAAGTTTACATATCCACCTTTATTATTTCGACGGACTATACAACTAAAACACAAATAAACCGCAAAATGGCGCCACTCAAAGTCGAAACCAACCCTGAAAACTGAGCATAAAGTTTAAATTTCAATGTCAAATATACCTCAGTGTTTTATAGCCGTTCCCATCAATAATGCAACGTACACTGGCAACATTTAACCCTTGGGATTCTGCCCCTAATTAACTTGGGTCCACGAGACCGCGTTACCACTGTGATATTACGAATGCAAAGCCGGTGTCAAACTCTGAACAATCAAAGTAATAATGATGGTTCGTTGTAAACAAGGTGCGTCCGATGCTTGAGGGTTAAAAGTTTTGCTTCGTTAGCTGATTGTGAACTAAAAATATTTTAAGTTGGAAATAAAGGCTGAGAAAGTTTTTAGACTTTTTTTGTTGTGTTTTGTTTTGAGGAGAGAATCTGGTCCCATTTTCTGCCAGTTTAGCTGGTTAATTGTTGGAGGCTTCTGTGACGTAACAGTATATTTACAGGTGCCTTTTTTCATATATTCATGTTTACCCTTCTATCTAAACACATATTGCACTACAGCTGGGAACAGAAATAATGACTGTCCGTTCGTCCGCCAGCTCAGAGGGAGTCGACAAATTTCGATTTAACGTTTCGTCTTTCCACAGCGACCTTTAAACCGAATTGACGTAGGCTTTTCTGTAGCTTGCACAAATATCACTCTCACGTATTGGTTATATATGCGTCGCTGGCATGATAGATTAGCTATTTCTAACAAATCACACACTGACACACTCACATATACACTCATGCATCATGTTCACTATTACTCACGCGTACACACACAAAGTTTTTTTCCGTGTACACGTTTACACACACAAAGTTTTTTTTTTTTGTTTTGTTTTTTTTTTGTTGATTCAAAGTAGAAGTTTTAGTTTGTTCGTTTTTTTAGTCATAAAACAAAAAAAATATACGGGAGGACACTTGTCTACTGCAACACATTTTCAACCATTGCAGGAGTCAAAGAATTCCACACCCACAATGTCTTTATCATTTTTTTTCCGTCATCGTTTCATTTTAATTGTCAGGTTTTGACTATTAACTGCTATTATCCGGTGCAACAAATGCCACTGGCTGAAATTATAATGATTCAATGTGGCCTAAAGTGCGAACATTACAATGGTTTCTATAGTGACCCATTATCGTATTAACCCGTTAATGTCCACTGTTTAACATGACCCAAACCGGCCAGTACCTAGATGAGACGATCCCATCGAGATTATACTGTAATCAACGCGCTTATCTACCAGATTACTGTTTGAAGTAAGACAAAGGAGTACATTCTGATGGGTATCCTGTCGTCTTGATATAATCCCATAAGACATCTATGGGATTAAATTTTGTCGCACTGTAGCTCGATCCACCTCCCCTATACTGCGTACGCTAACGATGCTCAAATGCGTACGTGGAGGCCAACCCATGATTGGACTAGTTTGCAGCTGAATGGAAGACGATGTTGGAATGTTTAAGGTTCTGTGAGAAGACCGAGTAAAAGTAATTTAGTATTAATGGCTTATGCTATACTGTGGCTGTACTAAATGTAAAAAACAAAAAAAAAACAAGAATTTTGTGGTATACTGCAACTAAAAAACCGGACTACTGAACAATCACGCTCTAATTAAATTCGGGGTTTCCTATTGTTGGAGTTGGTTAAAATTTAAGCTTTGTTACCCGGGCCATAATTACGAATCAATTGACAATCTGTATTCATCAAAATCGGATGAATAGTTAAGGCGCTACGGAGGAACCATAGACATAGAGAATGACCTGAGCGTCAGTCCTTAAAAAGTGACCACTCTGTAGAAACAGACAGAGCGATGATGCGGCCAATATCTGGGGCAAACAAATGTTTTTCTCTCTTTCTAGGAGCATGGTCAATTTTATTTGACATTTGGGTATGGAAGGGTCAGTCCATGCTCTATGTCTATGGCCTTCCCTAGCCAAATGTCAAATAAAATTGACCAGGCAGTGCGAGAGAGGCAAAACAATGGAGCAGGCATGGTTTGCCCCAGGTATTGGCCGCATCATCGCTCTGTCTCTTTTTACAGAGTGGTCACTTTTTGGAGGCTAACGCACAGTCCATTCTCTATGTCTATGGAAGCAACATACGTAAATACAAACATACATAGACTGCTTAAACCATAACCCTTCCTTTTGGCTTCGCCGTGTACAAATGGGGCAAAAGGAGTTTAGGATATTGATACCTTTTTAAGACTATGGCACAATGACAATGAGAGAAGAAAGAGTGCTTATTTTTTATTGTCGATTCTGTATTGCACCCGACAAAACCCGATTTAAGTCAACGATCACTTTAAAGTAACTTTGTTCTGACATCAAAGCAGTGAGCTTTGGTTTATATTAGTGTCATTTTGTTAATGCACATTCTAATAGCTATCTAGTTTCGCTAAAACTAAAGCCCAGAATCCGTGTCCCGCAGTTCAGAAACTAAACACTCGGCTATTTCGCTAGAAAAGGTAACAAACCACCATCTATCTCCATATTAAAAGCCTTGTCCCGAAAAAAAAAGATCAACGTCCTAAAAATATATCCATGAATACATAAGGCATATATACATTAGACACGTAATATTTCATCACAATAAACTGCTCAGTAGTTAAATGGGGATATGCCTACAATTTATCATTTCTCACTGACTCGCCCTAAGGCACCGGTCCTTTTTATCTCTGCCCCTTGCCACGAGGCCGAAAGTATCATTCTTTTCTCTCAATCCGACCCACAATTTTGATACGCGGGCCCGAAGGCTTTTTGAAAGTATTGTGCTGAATCTAAAATCGCTTTCCGTTCACCCTCATTTGAAGCCTAAAAATGTTTATTCTGTTAAACATTTTTAATGGTCTTAAGGTAGGTACTAAAGTAGGTTCCTATTATAAAGAAACCTTTCTCTCTTACTGCTGAAGCAAACCTTCGTTAAAAATGCCCATTTGGGTATATTATTTAAATTGAGTAGTTTTTTTGTTAGATAAATATTTTCGTTCGTCTTTTCAGCCTGCGCATTTGCAGTGGAAATATTACATGAATTTTATAACATAAACAAATAAACTTAACGTAAAAAAAATGTTCAGGATACATATTACGACTCGCCGAATAAAGTTAAACTAGGGTGGAACCTCGAGGGAGCGCTAAAAGTGTGTCTGTATGTACAATATTCTCCAGAGCTGCAGTAAGCTGCACTATTTTTTAAAAAGTGTTTTGTCATCCTGGCTGTAAGTATATTTTATATTAGTATAATATAGACCGGGACCGGTCAGTGTGGCGACACTTAGGGGAGGCTTATGTCCAGCAGTGGACGTCTTTCGGCTGAAATGATGATAATATAGAAATGTCATGAGTTTTCCAAAAATCAGTAATCAAAAGGAGGTACAGATATCAAATCGTCAGTATATTTTATGGAACCGCAATCTATAAGCATTAATAAATGTCGTAATCATCGGTAGCACTATTAAAGTAAGTCCATTTGAATTTAAAAATAAAATGAGTACAGAGTTTACAGCTATTTTTTTTTTCTATAAGCCTACGTCTTTAAATCAAACACAAACACAGACTTTCACACACAATTATTACAAACAGTGTAAAACGCAAATATTTTTTCAATTTTACAATGTCTACATAGAGGTGACGTTAACACTGTGCTCACCTCGGGAGCATTATGAAAATATTGAATATATGGCAAACATTCAATTTATCGAAAGCATTCAAAAATATTTATCACCCACTCCTGGGAAATATTTTGAAGGAGATCTCTCCAATATTTTATACTTTTTTTTTTTTTTTTTTTTTTTTTTTTTACCGATGGGAAATCATCAAATAACCCCTCCCGCTCTGGGCTGAGCAGGAGGGAGTGTCAGACTTCTACTGACTAAAACCCATCCATGTTCCTTCCTTTGCCCTTTGTGTTCCAGGGCCGCGGTATCTCTTTCGAACAGTCCCGCAACCCTGGCAGGCGTCGGCCCTTACGGACCCCTTCCTGTTTGCTGACTCTCTTTGAGGCGCGCGTGGAACACGAACGCGCCGTCGACACGGCCTGTCGTCATAAGACGGACGGACGGCGAGCTAGCCCATAGCTCACCGTCCACAGGCCCGCGTCTACGGTGGCCGGGGGCCACCACGTGGCCCCCGACGCCCGGTGCGTCTCCCGCGGCGGCTGGGACGTGAGGTTCTCTCCCTCTCACGTCCCGCCACCTAATATTTTATACTTAGTTGAAATTTGAAAAAGTTTCACGAATTGGGTATAGCTAGTACTATTATTAGTATCTTACTTAGAATAATATTCTAAATTCATACTAAAGTCTTTTTAAATTAACTTATATCTTATAAATAATCCTATTTTACGATTGCGTGTTTAACATATTTTCGCTGAAAGGGTTTTTATTTAGTTTGCAAACAAATTTTAAACGAGAACATTTCTAACATAGTTAATAGTTTAGTAAATATTTACGGTTAGTTGAAATATTTGTGCTTTTATTTACTTTTGATAATGAAATGAACCTTTTTTCGGAATTGAGGATGTTTAAATTATATCTATCAAACCAAACTGTTAATAGTGTGTTAAACCTTAATAAAGTTCCCATTTTATTTAAACAAGATGAAATGATTTATAAAATTATACAAACTTCTGCCAACGACCAAGGGGTATCCTTTTTTTCCAATACTGAGTGTATTAACTGGGCTGTGGAGGTCAGAGAGGCAGTCGCTCCATGTAAAATACTGGTATTCAGCTACGTCCGGTTAGACTGGAAGCTAACCCCAACATAGTTGGGAAAAGGCTAGGCAGATGATGAGGATACAAGCTTTTACCCGCGGAATAGTCCACGTGGAGGTTGAAAATTAATTCACGGGAACGTCCCACAGGTATAAAAATGTATTTTAATGGATAGACTTAGGGTCATGGAGTACCTTTTTTCCAATTTCATCGAAATCTATGTGTGACTCTCTCTACACAGAATTACTTTCTCATTTAAAATAATTAGTAAGGCACACGCAAACACACACACACATTTCCCAGATTGACTCTTTGACTAGGTACAGGCACGGATCAAGGATCACACGTAAACAACCAAATGTGCCAAATCATAATATTAACATTCATTAACATACGCTAAAATATTAAGCACGGAGTGAACATAATCCTGCCCTGAGTCCTTTCAAAACGACACGTGCCCCACGTTGGGCTCCGCCCGTATTGGACCGTGCTCAACATAACAGCGCATTTGCAATTTTTGCAATGCAAATGCAATGACTGCATACAAATATATTAAAGTGAAAACGTAATTAAAACTATGAGCTGTTTATTTTATTTGCTTCTGTTTGTTCTGATATCATTTTATTAGCTTTAATGTTGGTTTTGTATAAGTTAATTATCGTATGTAAGGTGGCTCGATTTTAACGTGATAGAAAACAGAGGTAAGTGAAAGTATGCGTTACCCTGAAGAATAAGAAGATTTTGGTATTTTTTTTATTACTAAGTTATCTTGCGTTTAGCTGCAACTAGCCTGATGAAAACCCATGATGCACCTAGGATGTAGCTCGTCTGCCTAGAAGATACCAATTCACTCAAACTTTGAAGAGATCCAGATTATAATGATCGGGAAACAGAGAGGACTTCGGCAAACTGTCTTTCATTCAGTGATGCGATGATGGTACTAAAACATCTGTTGTATATATTCCCAATGCTGGGGTAAAAGCCTCGGCGACAAGGAGTGGGCTGTAATCCAACGTACGGGCTCAATGTGGGCTGGTAGATTTCGTATACCTTCAGATTTCTATTCTAGGATATGTTGGATTCATCGCAATGTTTTTCTTCACCGTTTTGAGAGCAGTGGTCATGAAATAAATGACACAAAATTAAGTTTATGCAAAAAGCGTTTATTATGTTTATATTATACCAAACAGTCTTAATATGTAAGTATTTAACTTTTCCCCTATGTGGTTGACGATGGGCTCTCAAAGAACACCATTGTAATCAATTTACTTGCTACATTTAGTTTTGTACGACATCGTAACTTGTACCCCATAAGAGAAAACGAGCGTGCGAGATTCTCATTCCCCTATTTAATAGTACGTACTTAAGTACCTACCTACGTCAAGAAGTGCACTGTAATGAATTGAATCTTTAGACGTACTCGTACTCGTATGCTTCTCTAGTAGAACATTCCAGAAGATTTTATGTGTTCTCTTTCGGAGTTACATCATAGAGTAATAAAAAAGTTTGACAGTGATTTTGTTCGACGAACAAAAATATTTATAAATGCTTTTGGTGCACTTTTAACTTGACAGCCTTTTAGCTGTTTTAACAAATCAACATTATTTTTACAGGCAGTTGCGGCCGCTCACGATTTGTGTTGCGGCGGCATATGGCGGGTTACGTAAAAACACATAAAAAAAAACGTCGGTGAAGTGTTACCATATTCAGCATTTAAAAATGTTGGCTTCATTTTTTTAAATTAAAATGCGTACCTTAGTTTACGACGACTAAACGCGGAGCATTTTCACGTGAAAAAGCGCAAAATTGTTTCAAATCGGGATAATTTCTTTTTAAAATGGCGTTTTAGTTGAAGCAATTAAGGAGCTAAAAGAAGGATATTTTTAACAACATTTACTCAGACACCGTAGAATGGACAAAGAGAAGTCGAATGAACCGTTTGGTAAAGTGGAATATCCCTTTGGAACGTTTGTAGCGACAACGGCATTTAAACGAACTTAATTTGCGGGAATTCGCGATGTAAATAAGGAATTGTTTAATGACTAAAGTCCGTTTGGACATTTAAAAAGAGGGAAATGAGTCTTTTGGAGTTGCCATTGTGACGAAGACACTTATTAATAGGGGGGGAGAGCTTTGTTTTGTCTGTCTCGTTAGTCTTTTTTTGAACTCTTTGTTTTGCGTGATTTTGGTCAATTAACTTTGTTTTTTTTTCAAGTCTTTTTTTTACAAATCGCTTTTGTGAAGATTACTGAAGAAGCCACCCATATCAGAAAAACAACACCGGGTTGGAAAACTAATCAATTAGGTTGGCGACTTACTGAAATACAATTACGGGAAGTGACATTGATGAAATTTTATTTAATCAACTGTCTGTCTTTTGTTCGCTGTAGAACAGCGTTGGCCCAGTGGGAGAGCAGCGGTGTACCAGTGGTGGCTGCCCCGACTTACGAACAGTAGGTCGTGGGTTCGAACCCCGGCAGGCGCATTATTTTGTGTAATTTATTTCATCACCACTGCTCTCAAAAACGGTGAGGGAAAACTTCGTAAGGAAATCGGCATGTCCTAGAATTAAAAATTCGAAGACATGTGACATCTACCAACTTGTACTGGGCCCGCATGATGGATTAAAGCCCATTTCCTCTCATAGAGAGGATGCCGTGTGTCTCAGCAGTGGGAACATTATAGGCTGATTATGCTGTCTTTTGTTCAATTGTATAGAGAAGTATTTAGTGTTAGAATTGTATATAACACGGTGGTGTTTGTGAAGTTTTTGCCTGATTCCATGGTAAAAGGCGTCAGATTTTTTATGTAGGTATTTATTTCACATAACATCACCTCACGCCTGTAATTCCCGAAGGGTAAGGCAGAGGTGTTCCTAATAGTACACTCACATTTCACCCGTTATGTTTTAAGTCCTATGTTTTATGTAATAGGTGGCGAGCCTAGTCCCATCAACCAGGCCCAAATGCGGACTCCAGGACTGCTACTGAGAAATTACTGATGGAAAAACACAGTAACACTTTGACCGACCCGGGAATCAAACTCAGGACCTCATGCTCAACAGTCACGCTTGCGACTACTCGATCTTCCAGGCAGTCAATGTATTTGTGTAATTCATTTTTTTTTAAATATACCTTCTGCTTATCTAGTAAGTATTCAACAAGAACATTTGATTGATTAGACAATCCCAGCATTTAATACGGGGATAAAGTTAGTTGAAATTGTACTAACACTTCATTTTAATGCCACTTTTCATGGAGTTTCTCAGTTGACTGAAACAAATTTAAGTTCATGCTAACTCTCTTTACAAGATATTTGAATTGTAAAGCGTAACAACGAAATTGTTTATGTGATTGCGCAGTTGTTGAGTGAAATATGAAATTCTGTGTCTTGTACAGATTTTCAGTAACCCATCGTCGTCTTTTACATTAAGAAGTATGCAGTATTCAACAGTGTTTTATTAGAAATTACCTACCTACTGAATTATTTATTAAAAAAAGGAAGGTTGATTTAAATTAGCTAGAAAAACTCCGCAATCATGATGGGTATCAAGTCAAAATGTTCTTTCAATCTATACAAATTCTTGAATTTTGTATTGATTGAGAGAAAACTTTACTTTTTTACTAGGACAGACTACGTGATTAACGGCTTCTGTTAGTTCTTTGATCGTCATTTAATATCGATACGTATGACGTCAGCGGAGTATCGCTAGGTTATTAAAATTGCCCCTGGAATGATGACAACGGAATTATTATCTACACAGAATTTATGATTAACAAACTAGTCTATTACTTCAAAGTCTACTCTTCTAAGAAATTGGTTTTCAATTTTCAATTACCAACTGTTTGACTTTAAAGATCCTTCCCAGAGTGGAACCCCATAAAAGATTTATTGTTTTCTACAACTAATTAGAAATTGATTACTTGTTAGGATTTCTGACTAGAAATCATTTCAATCACTTTTTAACAAGATCCTGTACCTATTGTTATTTTGTGCCGTCTTTACGCTTCCAGGCCGGAATCTTTAAACGTAACATAGCACTTATTTAACCGTGCTTAGTAACGAATACAAATGTGCAGAATAAAGAGTATTTCTGTCTTCCTTTCTTTAAAGATATCGGTCTAAGACTGTGGCTTTAACCTTTTGCGACCTTGTTTTATTAATTCTTGTATACCTACGAAGATAATGAAGATCATACTAAATTGTTCATATTATATGACAGTTTAATATCTACCAATTATGGAATACTGTTTTCTCCGAAGCAGCCGACTTGCTAGCTTTAGTTAGATTCCTATTAGTCTTTGATCTAGTCCGATGAATTGAGCTAAGAAGCTTTACTTTATCTTAAATCTTTATGCCGCCTAATACTAGGATTCAGATAATTAGATGTGCCTTCACTTATGTCGCGAGAAAAAGTGTTCACTCTGAGAAGAGTATCTTAGCTCAGACAGTTCCCGCATAGAACTCTGCCGTCATTACTAAAAAGGGCACAACTAACATTTTCCACACGTCTCAGCCGCCGCGGGAGACGCACCGGGCGTCGGGGGCTACGTGGTGGCTCCCGGCTACCGTAGGCGCGGGCCTGTGGACGGTGAGCTATGGGCTAGCTCGCCGTCCGTCCGTCTTATGACGACAGGCCGTGTCGACGGCGCGTTCGTGTTCCACGCGCGCCTCAAAGAGAGTCAGCAAACAGGAAGGGGTCCGTAAGGACGGACGCCTGCCAAGGTTGCGGGACTGTTCGAAAGAGATACCGCGGCCCTGAAACACAAAGGGCAAAGGAAGGAACATGGATGGGTTTAAGTCAGTAAAAGTCTGACACTCCCTCCTGCTCAGCCCAGAGCGGGAGGGGTTATTTGATGATTTCCCACAGGTAAAAAAAAAAAAGACAGTTCCCGCATAGAATACTATAGACACGATTTGCAGTAAGAGTAGAGGACAAACACATATAATCAATAGGTACTATTTCCGTGTAGGGTCGATGTTCAAAAGAGCCCTTCAAAGGCCTAATTATTTCAATAAATGGTTTCATTTTGACTTTGAGTTAACGAGAATTACTATTCATCACTATCTGCCTAGCCTTTTTTCCAACTATATTCGGGTCGGATTCCAATCTGCCCCGATGCGGCTGAATATCAGAATTTTAGCAACTGCCTATATGACTTCTACAAACCTATTTCTTCACGTCACTGTCTCAAAATCTAACAATCTAAATCTTTGGCCTCTTACTTAAATATATTTAGTTACCTATTCAATTCTTCAATTTGATCTCAAGATTGATTGAAATTTTGTCAGACATGTTTTGTAGATGGCCTTATTACTTTAAAAGCAATTCTATGATTGCGATGCATTATGAGTAAGGCACTTTGCGCAAATTATTATCAAAGTCAGAAAGCAGACGAATATATACGTTTCGTTCGGAAACATACTTTATCTCAAAGTGCCGATGTCTCTATTCGCGAGATTAAGGAAAAAGTATGCATTTATGATAAGAGGTTCTTGCTTATTGATGTCATTGCGCCCTATCAGAATACCAGCGTTGTGACATTTTTCTTTTAATGTTGTAACATTGTAATGTTCCATCATGCTGAGACGGGCGGGGGAACGGGCTTAATTTTGGCCTCGTACAGGACCAGTTTAAGTTAAGTAGGTATGTCTTATTTTTTGTTTGTTTTCTTTTTAGGTACTAAACTTTCTATTATTGTTTTGTCCTGTGCGAGTCAAATAAATACGTTTTCATTTTTTTTTTTTTTCGTAATTATCGTCTCGAATTTTCATCAGATTTACTTCTATATACAGGGTGTAACAGAGCCCTTTACGAAGCCGTCAACCAAGCATTATGTACATCAAACTAAGTAACTTTACGCAAAAATGCATGATTACTGGAAAAACGACTTTTTTTTTAGGGGTAAAAAAATACTTTTTACAATAGGACTCAATGTATCGCACTGAAAACATTGTGCTTATGGATGGATTAAATAGTACGGGGGTCGTGGAGGTGTTTAAAGTAAAAATCTACATTAAAAACACGTATTTAAAAAAAACCTCTGAAAAAGTTGGAACTTTGACCCCCAATATCTTCGTAACTAGAAGGTTCCCAGAATCCCAGGTATGGTCACGGGGAAAGCAAGTGCCTTTCGGCTTCGTGAAGGGTCTTGTTACACTCTTTATAGATTCTAGTTTTTGGTCTACCCGAGATCACTAAAGATAAGTATCACTAATCTAATACACATTGATTAGTTTAACAAAATACTTTTTATTTCTAAGACTTATCGTAAATAACAATTCAATTATTGGAAGTACCTTATAAGTTATAAGCAAAAAATTGCTTGTATTACGAACTTCCGCTCTTCTGGTTTACTTAACTTAAGTTACAATAAAACCAATAAAAATCAAATTCAAAATTAGTAAGTACCAAAATTAGATAAAAATTTAAATCAAAATTATATAACTAAAAGTTTGTTACATTTGTATTGCCAGTGGTTGTTTGAAGTCCACGCAAGTAGTCAATATCGTTTATTGACCTCGTGAACATCTGAACTAAATTCTGATTGAAAAAAATTGTTGATGGACAGTTGTTCTCCTTAACAGTGTCAGTTTGTCTGCACAAGAAAAGTTTTAAAATGATACAGAAAGCAACTTAAGACTGTGTTTCAAAGAAAACTTAATACAGAACCCCACTGTATTGGTTCGTTATCACTCCCGACAAGCTGTCGAAGTGTTCTCCAAGATACAGGTCACTAGTCACTATGTTACCTGCGGGCAATGAGTACTACTTACACAAGGTACTTATGTAATTCTGCAGTCTCGGCCACCAGGCAGTGAAGATGCATCATTTTGTTCGCATCTTTTATCAAAGGCCGAGCGAGGTGCCTTTTCGAATGCCCCATAATTTCTTTTTTTCTTAGCCAGTCATGTGTCCCACCGCTGGGCAAAGGCCTCCTTTTTCCCCTTCCAAACCTCACTATCTTGTGCGATATCTGGCCATTATTCACTCCGAAAACAACATCAAATCGTCGCACCACCTTCGCATATGCCCCCCATATATGAAAATGAAATTCGTCATCAGGACAGTGAACGATTAGCCATCATCGTAATAACGTTTATTGACCTGACTTGTGACTCTCGTGCCTTGATGAGCTCATGACTTGATCCGATCTAAAAGGTGTAACAAGATCCTTAATGAAGCTGAAAGGCACTTGTTCTCCCCGTCATTGCCATCATTTTTTTTGTTGTTCTAGACCATACCTGGGGACCTTCCTTCTTCTGGAGATACTGGGAAAAAAGTTCCAACTTTTCCACAAGTTTTTTTTTAAATACATGTTTTTAATGTAGGTATTTTACTTTAAACACCTCCACGACCTTCGTACTATTCAATCCATCCATCACCACGATGTTTTGAGTACGTTACATTGAGTTAAAACGTGATTTTTCACCCCAAAAAAAAAGTCGTTTCCCAGCCATATTTATTTTGTGTTAAGTTACTCAGTTCGATGTAAATAATGCTTGCTTGACAGATTCGTTAAGGGTCTTGTTACACCCAGTATTTGTAAGTGTAATAGTTCTTTATTCGTTAAAGTTATCAATTTAAGCTTGGGAGTTGGTCGAGGACCTCAGATATCAGGCATTAGATCATCACATGAGTTTCGAAAAGTAACACATACCCGAAATAATAGGTAATACGAGTAAAATAGAAGTGTAGAATAAGAAGACATGCTGCCTTGACCCCAAATTAATTGGGATATGGGCAGGAGAATGATTATGATGATGATAACCCGAAATCAAGTATCTAAAATCGTAAACCTAAACAAACAATTACAAACCCTATGCTTATACCCTAGAACTTAAAAACTTGTAACAATTGCAGTGGTAAAATATAAAACCAACCGCAAAATGAACGTGTTCACTTACCGAGGACTTAAACTCACGACCTTCGCTACACGACAGGTATTCCAGTAATCTAGACAAACGGTTATCGAAACTCAGCTATTTTCATTCCTAGGTGTTGGTTCCGTAGATGGAGGAAAGGAGCGATATGCTATACTATATTTTTTATTCAAATTGATGTTCGTATATTTGTTTGGGATTAATTAGAATTCGAAACCAATTGACTGATCACCATAAAAACAGGCATCTATTTTTCCAGTTCGAATGTATTTTTTTATTAGGAGGTTTGTAAGGCTTTCATTCGACGCCCTCGCTGGCAATAGCTGCATATAAAAGTATTTATTATGGAAAAAATTGATCACTCGTTTAATAATAAATATTTTTATATGCATTGAAATGGCTTCGATAATAATTTGGCGATGACCCAAAGATGAATCACGCTATCGTAAGTTCTCACAGTATTTGGACAGATATTTCAAACGTAACTGTATATTTTTGTTCTGCTGCTGACAGGGCAAAGGGATCTTACCTATTCATATAGGAAAGATACGAGCTTCGGTCACAGCGCTGATTGTCCGAACCGTCATAAATTATACCATGAATAAAATTATTCATTTATCTCGTATATGACGCGAAAACCCAAGTCATTGTGTACTTGGAGTATGACTTTAGTGTATAGTCGGTGACCTGAAGCCCTAGCACGAGTACGTGTTGTAAACGTGACGTAAATACGACGATTTAAAATTAAATTTAAAATATTTCCATACTTTTAAGAATTCTTAATTACGTTCCGTTTACAGAGCGCGCTCGTGCGAGGGCCTCACCTGACGAAGTAAACTATTAGTTAGGGTGGATACTTATATATTGTCACAAGCCGTGCTTGTTGTTGTTTCCTCTTCTTTTTTCTTCCTGTCCTTGTCACACGTTACTTGGAGCCGGCGCAGTACGCTTTTGTCTTCCATTTCCCCCCTGTCAACCGTCACTCTATTTACATTTACTCTTTTTTATTTATCTCCTTGTCCATCCATCAACATTTATATTCTATGTTGCCCGCGACTTCGGAAATTTCAATGTGTTTTTCCGTTATAAAACTAGGCTATGTGTTATTCCAGATTATAATCTATCTCTGTGCCAAATTTCATAAACATCCGTTTAGCCGTTCTAGTGTGATTGAGTGACAAACATTCATCGAAACTTTCGCATTTATGATATTACTAGTGGTGTGTGAGTGATAGTGCTGTTGCCCGCGACCTTCGACCAAGTGAAATTATTAAAAAAATACAATTTTACCCGTTTTTGCAACATTTTTCATTGATTCTCCGCTCCTATTGGTCGTAGCATGATGTTTTTAGCCTATAGCCTTCCTGGAGAAATGGGCTATCTAACACTAAAAGATTTTTTCAATTAGAATGAACCGGCAGTTCCTGAGATTAACCAAACAAACTCTCGACCATTATAATATTAGTATAGATAAGTAATATTTCCTTGTACCATCTCTGTTGTTTCCACGATCCCAGTTTGGCCCGCTCTCGCAGATAAAATACGCGTAGTTGCATTGAACGTAAGCTCTTTAGAAGATTTTACGCGTTTCCACCCAACGTTTTGCACAACGATTGAATACAAAATTACCGCCGCCAAAATATGGTATCGCCGTAAAATATATGTTTACCCTTTCGGAGTGAAACGTTTTGATAAAGTTGGTCTGGCTCTGTTCATGTTTTAGTATGAAATGTTTTTTTTTTTTGTATTACTTGTGTACATAGCTAGGTACATACATGATATATATCATTACGGAGTCTCGTGTTGCTTTTATTATGATTAGAGTATGATTTATTTTTTGATTTGCCTTAGTGGTTTTTGTTGAAGCTGGGGTGTTTGTAGATAGATAAATATTCCTAGGAGAATACGAGATTTCTACCGTGATTCTGATTCAAATATTTAATGGCATTATAATATGTATCTACTAAAGGCCGATTTTTTTTGTTTGTTTTTGCGCGATAGTAAATGATTTGGCGGTTTATCTGCGAAAAAATTATACCGGCCTGTGGCGATAGCAGAGTAATCATGTACCTTAATGAAAGCCGAAATACCTCGTAAAATATTTTCATCATTTCAAATTAAACAGCCATTTTGCCGCTTAATATTATCATAATCCCTAAAAACTAGCGGTCTAGTGGACATTGTTATAATCAGGATGCTCGCTCCTCTCATGCCCAAACCCCAGTATTGGTTACCCATCTATAAATAAACTGTTGGGAGGTATTCGAACTCAAATCGACCGGAGCAAAGGTAATTTTCAATAAACGTAGGGGTTCACGGGTTCAGACCTTTCATATGCGTGGAGACAATTAGAGTGCCTTTAATCTAATATCGCATTCCATGTCACCCCCCTTTCTCCTTAGGTGGTATTGATTGACAATTGTTTAACATTGTCAATTTCATGCGCTCTTATGATTGGTTTAGTCCCATCTCGGCACCCTGTCAAAAATCATTGTCAAAAATGGAAACACAGTGTCAGTATAGTAAGTAAATCAACTTTATTATTTATTAAGGGCCCAGTCCAGGAAGTTTGACAGCCCGTCGATTCCCGAGTGCGTGAGTTGATTGTCAATTGTTTTTTGATACTGTCAATGTCGTGGTGGCCAATAAGCTTATGGATTCCTTTTTAAAGAATCAGGTTTTAGAACGAAAACCTGGGGGTTTCGATAGCTATTAATCACTTTGAAAGTGTTTAGTATTTCTACATGAGGATTTACATTAGCTTTTCGGTAGTATGTGACAGTTCCATACATTATTAATGTTTCCATCTCCATTATCCTGCCCTAATCCCATGTTACTGGGGTCGGTGCGACATGTTTTTTTTCATCCATTCTCCTCTGTCAATCGACACGCTGTCATTTAGTGCTTTCTCTTTCATATCATTCCTTAAATAACCGTTTGGCGTACAGGGCACGTGCTTGCTTGTCAGGTATATGTGACTATTCCGGTCAAAAGGTTAGTCCATCCATCTTGAGCCCTGTGCTGCCTTTTAAACAGAGGCTACTTCTGTTCAAAACATCAGCCAAGATTTAACTCACAAATTAATTGCCGTTGAGTAATTATCAAAATACAGGATTGTTTATACATACTTACATTCTTACACCGGTATTCTTAGTCGTGGATTGAACTTATGTCGGACTTGACACGCCTACATTCCACCCCATTAGACGTATTGACAGCTACAGTTTGTTTATAATTGGACATAAACGCCGTTTATGTCGGGTTTATATGGGCGTTTATGTCAAATTATAAACAAACTGTAGCTGGAATGTAGGCGTGTCAAGTCCGACTTAAGTTCAATCCACGACTAAAAATACCGGTGTATAATCACTGGGTATATAATTAATTAAGTAAATAATTAAGTAGCTTCCTTAGTCAGTAGACATTTTCGAAGAACCAGATTATGAACGAACAATGAATCTTATTCTCAGTCTAATTTTACAACACGATTTAACATGAAATTTAGTAGGAGTGTTTCGATGGATAGCCACCGAAATTAGAAAGCTTACTAGGTTTCCAATGGGAAGCCTTCTAGATAATAATTACTATTGGTCTTTATATGTATGCGGAACAGGGTGTGAAATTCCTCAGCCCTCATTAAAAAGGAGGGATCATCTGACGGGTGTAGTATCTGGTGGGCTATTTAGTACACGACGGTTGTCGTTGTGTTTCGAGATATACCTATAATTATTATAAATAAAGAGGTCTCAGCTTACGTAATCCAGGATTTTGTGAAGTTCTTGTGTAATCACATATTAATATGGCATTGTAGATTCTGTGACTGTGGTAACTAGTACGATACCTCAGGGTAAGACTGGTTGTCCGACTATCGAATCGTCGCAACAACTCGCCGACCGATCAATAAGTAAACGTCAACGCAGCCTGTCATCTCGACTATCAGTCTGACAGTTTAAAACGCATCAATTTCCGTGTTCTTTATTCTGTACGTTTTTCTCTATTTTTTTGTTTTCAAAAACCAAGTAGATGCTGTAACAACACAACAACAACAAACAACACAATAGACTTCAATACAATGAAGTCTACAATAGACTTTAGATCCACAATACCCTGTAGGTACAAATTCGCACTACTGCATCTTAACTCATCACAAAATCTTCGGAACTTTAAAGGTTTCGTAGGCACACGTGTAAGGGTCTTACACGGCCTTCGAAACCTTTACCTACGGCATCCAATAAGGAATTAGATGACTCAAAATTTACAGAAGGGATTTCTACGAGGAAGATGAAAGTTTTAATCAAACAATGTCGTGGAGAATACCTTGTAAATTATAACGCAATATGTAAAGACTAATTTGTCGTTCGTCTAGAGTTCTTATCCGCGACTAAGCTTGAAGTACTGGGTTCGATTCCCAGGTCGGCCAAACTGTTTTGGTATTTGGTATTTTACATGGAGCGACTGCTTATCTGAGCTCCACAACCCAGTTAGTACTGGGTAACACGCTACCCCTTGAAGACTGGTTGTCAGACTTTCGGGTCACTGACTAGCTGTAACCAAGCCAAAGATTTACAAACGACAGTCAGGACCAACGGCTTATGATACGAGGAAATTCGGTATGTAATGGGTGGTCACCCACCCAAGGAACAACCTAGGCAAGGGCGGCTTAACCTGAACATTGAGCCGAGTGGCTGTTACAATTTAGCCACGAGAACGTGATTTTATGTAATGTATATTTATAAGAAACCAGGTTTTACCCGCATCTTCGCCCACATGGAGGTCAGAAAGCATCCCACGAGTACGTACTTACTACCGCGATTAAAAGTACCAACCCTATTCCTAACCCTCAAATATTGTGTATCAATTTCTTACAAATCCGTTCAGCCGGTAAGACGTCAAAAGGTAACACACAGACCGAGTTACTTTCTCATTTATAATATCAATATGGATTCATCATCATCATCATTTCAGCCGAAAGACGTCCACTGCTGGACATAGGCCAAGTGTCTTGTGACATTGACCGGTCCCGTGCGACTCGTATCCAGCGGATCCCCGCAACCTTCACCAGTTCTACGGACCACCTAGTGGGAGGCCTTCCAATGCAACATCTTCCGGTTCGCGGTCGCCACTCCAGAACTTTTCAGCCCTATCGGCCATCCGTTCTGCGAGCAATGTGCCCTGCCCACTGCCACTTAACAATATGGATTAATTAGCTTTAAATAATGTTGTATTGCAAGAATCAAGAGTTTTTTTACGAAGCACCTCAAGTGTCGTTTCCTTTTAGTGCTACCGGCGCCAAATTAAAACTACCTATTTTTGGTCGTGGTATTTTCCCTTTGAAAGTTAACAAGCATAATCAGTCTTCAATGTTCCCACTGCTGGCCCGCACAGGCCTCCTCTTTAAGAGAAGGAATGGGCTTTAATCCAACACGCGGGCCCAGTGCGGGTTGGTAATACTTTCTTTTAAATGAAAGCTAATGATTTTAGTACTTGCTGCTAACAGTTTTGAGAAGAATGTAATGGAGAAATGATTATTTCAATTTTCTCACAAATCCGTTACAGTGTGCAAAAAAAGGAATGTCATTTTTCACGAACATTAAGAGATATCTAAATTAATGCGTACATGTCTTTGCTCTTCTAGGCGTCGATTTAGGTGTTGAAATGTTACTAAGAATGTCATCTTTGTCATTTTTGTGTGGTTAGTGCCTAACCTGGTGTACGACTTTTATGCCGCCCATGGCCCTCTGTCTTGGGCTTACATGCCGTCGAGAAATATCTCTCAGGCATGCTGGTTTAGTTTCCTCACGATTTTTTCCTTCACCCAAGCAAGTGATAATTATAAAATACGCACAATCATGAATTTGAAAAATCAGAGGTGCGTTTCTTGGGTCTGAACTCGAGACCTTTTAACATTATTATCCTCCATTGTACTTTTATCAATATTTATATAATGATAGCTATACAAAACGAGTCATGACAGAACCATTACAGGCACATTTACTCGTAAAAGCATCTAGATTCTAGACATAACGAATATCTGTAGGCCATTCAAATCTCGGCGCGGAAATTGAGTTCCCGGCTCTCATGGCCGTTTTAATATTTCGTCGCTTATTGTAAAAACGGCCATGACGGCTGTGTTGGAATTTTAGCTCTAGGTGCTAAGCCGAGCGCTGAAAATAAAAGAGAGTACTTTCATTTAGGCATTAATTTAAGTGTTATCTCGTGTTAGTGAAAATAGGTATTAGTGCAGAATGCAAGCACCCTCTACGATATTTAGTTTGTCTTTGGAAATATGGACATTGATAAAATGTGAATTTGAGTTCCATTTCCAGGTAGGTAAATTCGATTCGATTCGAAATCGTAAAAAAATAATCAGTTGTCCTATACAAAATTTCAATACCTACTCGACCCAAATAAATGGGACAGCTAATTATTTTATTACGATTTCGATGGTGGTCCCATAGAGAAAGTTGTTCAGTTTGATGGTCCGTACCACAGTATTCCATATGATTATACCCTTTCTGTTACACGCTGTATATAAAATAATTTAATGATATAAGGACACATACTTAGACAATTATGTTATTTATACAATGCTAAATTTAAGTCGGTTAAATCCTTTGAAGGGGTCATTGTACTCATTATAACAAACAACTTATCCTATGGGACCAAACCTGAAATCGCGATAAAATAAAACAGCTGTTCAGTACATTTTAACGAGTTAGGTGAACGTAAATGTATTGAAAAGGGGTTTTAAAAAAAAAAAAACTAAATATACTAAACAATCTATTTTTTAAATATTTTTTACTCTAGTGCAAAATGTACCCTTAAATATTGCTTATGTTTTTATGTTAAATCAGAAGTATTTGAGTCAACCTACAAAATAATATCAAAAATGGACTCGACACCAATTATTTTAAGAGTTATAGCCATTTGAATACAGCCCTGTCCCAGCGCATAGTCCACAATGTTGCAGGTACCCCGTTGTTTGTTTGAGATAAAATAAAATTTCGAGTGGGAGTGAGACGGCAGAAATTAAAGTGAGTGAGTGAAGTGGCTATATGTATAATAACTGTCATTCGTCGTCTTCGTCAGTTTACTTTAGGTATTTTCGGCGAGCTAACATTTTCATTCTCTTTGTGCTCCTTCAGCACCCTGTATATTGAAGCTCTGGATATGTTCAGGATTTCGCCAGTTTTTAAAACACATTCGTTTTTTTCGGCGCCTCGGTTGGAGATTCGGTTTTGTTTTCAGTATGAACATATTTGTAAGTTTTTTTTAAAATCCTTGCTCCCACTAGGATTTCCCCTGTATTGTGGGTGCGTTAACAAACATTTAAACTCACATACACAAACAGCCAGACCAAAAACAACTACCTGATCGATCCCGCGACACGCAGCGCAGCAGCCAATCGCTCAGCCACTGCGCCAACAGTGACGTAATATTTGTAAGCGGTCATGATCATAACTTTTTCCGTTTAGCTATGAGCTTACGTTTTTTTCTTGGCGATAAACTTTCTTCATCACGCTAAATTGTTCAGCGAAAATGTAACAAAACTACAAAAGTAACACAAATAAAATAACAAAGTAACAGAAACAACCACAACGAAAATATAACAAATAACATTAGGTATTGTATCGCAACCCGCAGCGGACGCATTCAAGCACTTCAGAGGTTGAATGAAGGATCATGTTAAATTTCGGGTTGCCGTATTCTACACTAACCGCCGTATAATCATAATTATTTTTAAAATTGTAGTTGTAAATTGTATGGTGTGAAGTTCCAATAATTTCCGTATTTTTGAATAGTTCTGTCGTTTTGTAAGAAAAAAGGTTATAGTCGTTTTACCGTATACGGGAACAACACTGATGGCGTCTGTCAATTTTCAATGTCAAATCAATTTTTCAGCAGCACTTAAAATTTTACCGTTTTCTCCAGTTCACAGTTCAGGTTGTATATTCTTACAATCTCTTCCAAATATTATGTCTTGAACCAAAACGATTACGTTCCAAGCAATATCGAGATAACTTTAAAAAAGAAATATCGCTCATGGCGTATAATGGTCGCGGTGAACGCTAGTGCCCGTGGCCTGAAAACTGTGCCGCATGGATTGCCGCTCCGCCAGATGCACCGCCATTCGCGTCGCAGGTTCCCGTGGCCAGGCGGTCAAACTTCATTAGTAGGTAGGTAGAAATAGTTCCTACCATTATCATCTATTGTAGGTACATATATTTCAAAACTATACCTACAATAGAAGAAAATGTTGTAAGGAAAGTTTTGAGTATGAATATAGATGGGTATTTTTTCTTGCATTCTCCACTGTCAACCATCACGCTATCATTTTCTCCTTTTTCTTTAAAAATCATTCCTTACACAATGCATCCATCGTTTCTTTGGTCTTCCTCTTCCTCTCCATCCATCAACATTTATATTCATTTTTCTCATAGAGGGGAGGCCGTGTGTCCCAGCAGTGGGAACATTATAGGCTGATTACGCTATTACTCTTTTAGTCATGCATGCGACTTCAATTCCTACCAAAAAAGGCCTTCAGACTTTATTAAACGTAAATGATATAATGGTAGTCGTTATCGGCATGCGCTCGGTTAACTGCACCATATGCACCCAAGAGCCCCGTACTAGGGCCCGCATAACTTTCAAACTTTTGCCTTTGTTCATTTGATTTCATTCAGTGTGCCGCTTCTGAATTTAGAATCATGAAATTAAATAAGGTTTTACTACTCGTAACTTTGAAAGTGTAGGAATGAAAAGGCAATGGATAAACAATTCTAATTTCATAGCAATTTTGACAACGATAGTCGAGACTGTATGAGGATCTATTGCAGCATCATCATCATATCGGCCTGGAATCATCCACTGCTGGGTATAGGCCTGCACTTTCTTCTGCCAGTCTTCCCGGTTCTGTGCGTCCCATATCCAGGTGTTTCCCGCGTGTTTGACGATATCAACGACCCAAGGGCCCTGGTTTCTTTAGCCTCACCTTGACCATCACTCATTTTGCATAATCAGCCTTGAATGTGTCCCACTGCTGGGATACATGCCTCCTCTCTATGAGAGGGAATGGGTTAAAATCCATCACGCTTGCCCAGTGTGGTTTGGTAGGCGCTGTAAATCTTCGAATTTTTGGTTCTAGGACATGCCGATTTCCTCACGAAGGTTTCCTTCACCGTTTTGAGAACAGATCGTTTTGTACTTTTGATGCGCGGTCAATATCGTAACTAATGCTGCCATGTTAATTGTTCAATCCGTCAATACTATTCGAGCGCCAAAAAACTGTCGAAGCAATGAGTAGTCGAACTAATGTTTTTCGAAATTGGGAGCGTGTCGAAATAATGAACTGTCGCAATTCAGGATTACACTCAAAGCAATGTACGCGTTAAGAGTGATGAAAACATAAACATGATTCGCTTGTTTATACGATAAAACAGACCATACGGTCCTATAATCTGTTCCGTAAATATAGTGAGGATAATGCGGGTAGGCGGACAAAGGAAGCAAGCAGTAGGAATAGACATGATGCGGATGAGAACTGGGCATTGTAATACAACTTGAGCAGAAGCTTGGACACAACTCGGGACTTGGTCACACAAGTTGCACCTTCTAGCCACAACTTATGTCACCATGTTGCAACAGGAAGAGCGTTGCAAGAGAAGAATTCGTCGAAGAGAGAATTCGTATTCGGAGGTACACCTTTCCGAGTCCCCCTACATTAAAATTAAAAAAACAGCTGTTCCATACATTTTGACCGTGTATGTAGGTATTGCACTTTTGTGGCTACTGTAGCCGGCCGAGTGGATGGCCAAATAATGTGCCACTGGGTGGCGGCACACAGACCGTCATTCAGATATGTGCTTTATGTTTTATTTTATTTTATTTACTTAGTGCCAAGCTGTTTTGTATTTTTATGCTATGGATCTCTGATCTGAAAATAAAGATTTATTATTATTATTTTTGTAGGAAAAAGAAAAAATAAGAAATTGAAAAAATACCGGTAAAAATTTCTATATGGGGTCGGACTAATGTACTGAAAACGCGTTATGCGTTTCTGCGTCGACATCTCCATTCCCCACGCTGTTTTTAAACTTGTTAATATCTGCGTGAGATTCCAGTAGTTTCAAGTAATTAAATCCATGATATTATCTCCTAAATCCATAGGCTTTTGCGATGGGACAGCTACAGATTCTTATTTTTTTTTAAACTTTACTCTATAATACATATTATAGTCCCGTTCATTTATCCGTACACCGTTCTTACTAGATCGTAGGTAGATGACCAAAAAAAATCTAATAAGTCCGTCAGATAGATTTCCAAAAAATACTGGACACGGATTTTTCCTTTTTTCACGTAAAAAAATGAAGACGTATGTACACTTTTTACCGACTAGTGACGTCACAAGTCCGCACTTCGATTATTTGATGCGTTTTATTTTCGTCTTTTTTATTGATTTGATAAAAAATACAGCAGCAGCAGCAGTGGACGTCTTTCGGCTGAAATGATGATGATGATGGAAATCTAACTGACGGACTAAATAGAATCATATTTTTTTACTCAGGGTAGGGTAGGATAGGGATGCCTATTAAAGCTATGTACGCATTACCCCCAAAACCCGAAATGTAAACAAGCAATACAGTTGTGACGTAAATCAGTTTCACTAAGCTGTTTATCTGACGGTTTGCAAGTTGGAATAGTTTACTCAGTTACTGACAAGGATAAATCAATAACTGTCCTTCAGTTCGTGCAACAAATAAAGGAAGAGATTACTAGGAGTTTAAAGTTATAATGAGAAACTAAGTAAGTATTATAAAGTTTACAAAAGCAATTAGTTTCATGGAAATATAAATTGTCTTGTAAGTGTTGTTTTATCGAGATATTCAATCAAGAACATCATCTGTCAATTATAGTACCCAGAGTATTGCATTCTTTACGGAAATTACGAAACTTTATTTACAAGGGATATGACAAACATGCAGGGTGTAAGGGACGGCTCTCCACAAACTGACAGGGTGCTTTCAGCTCCTTATTTAGAATTATATTCCACAGGAACTTTTCTCCGGCTTTTTTTTTCAGTTACCATTCAATTATTATTATTTTTCAATGTAAAATTACGTTCCCTATAGGCAGGACTCCATTTATGTAAACAATATGGCTAAAATCTAAAATCTAACAATGGATGTTGAAATACACGAACGACGCGTGAAATCAGCTGTTCACTTCCTTGCCTAGGTGAACTCTGGTTCATCGAACTCATCGTCACGCTTGCCGTTCGCTACCATGGTAACAATACATTGCGTATGAGGAAATAAAACAAATCAAATTTATTGGATTCCAATAGCATTCCTGAAATAATTTCTTGTACCGGTCGTCTTAGTACTCGTATGTTATACCTACTGAATTACCACATCAGTTTTTTTTTAAACTGTCATGGTTACTAATATTATCAATAACACGGATATTAACCATGTTTACTGTTTGGGAACTCAAAACAAGTAGTAAACATGAAATATCCTATATTATTCAAATAATGAAAAACGATAAAGAAACCAACTTCTAATTTTCGTATCGAAATTAAACCTTGTACGTGTATTTAAACGATCAACTTAGCGAACAATCTTAGTACCGATAAATTTATTGCCAGAACCGGTGCTAAACACAATTGATAATCCGGGGATTTCCCAGTACTTTCGAGACCGGGATTTCTCGGGAGCATGCCCTATAAGTGACTGCTTAACTTACTACGTTATTCTGAGTATCGCCATTCATTAGCCAGCGGCAGTGCAAAAGCACCCCAGTATCAGCTAACTTATGAAATCTGTACTTTAAAGACTTCAATCTCTTACACACACAAATGATGAATGTCTACTCGCTTCTTATTACGAGTGATATATAATCATAGTTCCGTATCTATACAAGAAGGTATAATCATTGTGTTGGGTCATACGTAGGCATAAATTTAAAAGTGCCGCAGCTTAAGTGCAGGAGTTATGTTTTTATCTGTGGTTATGATTTATTTTTCACCGCATGGTGTCTGTTGTTCGTTTTTTTCTTGTATTTTATTATATACACGGGTCCGGTCAATGTGGCGACACTTGGGGGAGCCCTAAGTCCAGCAGTGGACGTCTTTCGACTGAAATGGTGATGATTATTTTGTTATACATTAAGGAACTCAAGAATTTTTACTCATTTAAAACGGAAGTCTTAAATACATTTATGCAGCAGTAAGAGAAATACGAGTACAACAGTAACAGTGTCAAGTAAAACTTCAAACAGTTGTAAATAAAGTATTTCGTCTAGAACTAAGGAAAGTTTAATTTCGTTTCCAACAAGAACACCGGACACATTTTAAACTTAATCAAATTTAATTTCCCTTGCGTCTTCCACGACCGTATCCCGCGATCCTCAGTTGTCTCCTGTTTCCACTCTTAATTCCAAGAATGTAATAAACAACGTTGCTAAGCTTTAAAAACCGCGCACGCAGCTTCATAGAACATAAATATACGCAACAGAAGGCCAGGTCCAAACAACGAGCTAAAACGCACGCACACATAGACGAGCTTCACGCACAGTTAGTGCAGACGCACTCGGGAATGACATTTTGCTTTTATGAGATAAATCAAACTGAAAAAATAGATATTTTGTAAATTGTTGGTTCATATACAAATAAAAAAAAAAAAACAGACCAAGACCAGATCAGATGAGGTCAGTGTTTTTAACAGACTATTCTCAGAAAAAAACATCGAAGCAAACCCAAAGGTCGCAGTCCTTTTTAAAGTCCCAACATAATCTTGGTCAAGTCATAGAAGAACCATGCAGATTTGGCTGTGATGGTCTTTTGAGGAAAGAATCACGCAGATTTGAGTGGACCTGGAACACGCATTTTTCAGATAGTGCAGCTCATTAACTTTTGAGATAGTTTAAGATCACTGTACCTATACGTCTTTGCTTGCGTTTGCCTGTTCTTGCTCGTTATATGAAGCCTCCCTTCTGTACCTATCTACTCTATGGCATGCGGATTCATAATATCAAAGCGAAGAATCCAGAACAGCAGACAATAGGTATACGGTCTTTGTTCGTGGTCTTGCATGCACGGGCGAATGGATTAAGTGATATACAATACGGAGTCAAGTTCCCTGACTACGGAGATAAAACAATCTACTGATTACAAGGCTGTGTTAAGCAGGCCGTTTGTTTTGTCACGGTAGACTTGTAAAGCCAGGTGTTACGGAACCAGGTGGGTTCCGATTTATTGTTATGTTTTGGTAAAATATATCTGCTAGTTCAAAATAAGGGTTCCTTGGTTAAGAACAAAAGCCATACAAGTTAGCATTGTCACGCTTGCCAAGTTTGGGTCGATGTTCGCCCGTGCTTCAGTCTCCAGATAAGAACAGTGAGTAAGGAGTGGCGTACAAGTAATCCGATCGGACAGTAGCGAATCAGCGGGGACTGTCTAGGCTTCGCCGATGTTTTATTGTTAGTCGCTACTCGGTACTATCCCTGCCTATTGTAAATCGAGCCCTAGGCCAGTGCTGGAAGCCAGTGCTGAAAGCCAGTGCTGGAAGCCAGTGCTGGAAGCCAGTGCTGGAAGCCAGTGCTGGAAGCCAGTGCTGGAAGCCAGTGCTGGAAGCCAGTGCTGGAAGCCAGTGCTGGAAGCCAGTGCTGGAAGCCAGTGCTGGAAGCCAGTGCTGGAAGCCAGTGCTGGAAGCCAGTGCTGGAAGCCAGTGCTGGAAGCCAGTGCTGGAAGCCAGTGCTGGAAGCCAGTGCTGGAAGCCAGTGCTGGAAGCCAGTGCTGGAAGCCAGTGCTGGAAGCCAGTGATGGAAGCCAGTGCTAGTAGTTACTAGTTCAAGTTAGCTAGCTACTTATAATTAAAGCTTATGATCTTCAAACGCCTGAACAGATATTCATAAATTATGCCAAATATGATACAGACAGACACACGTTAAACTTATAACACCCGTCTGTTTGCGTCGGGGTTAAAAAAGGCAACGTATTAGACTAGAAGCCGACCTCAATAAAAAGAGGCTAGGTGGATGATGATAATAATCTATATACGGTATATTCTGTATACGGTATACGGTCAGCTTAGTTCTTGATAGAATCTCGCTGTGCTTTCAGAATTGCATATTTTTATACGTTAGACTGAGTTTTAATGGCTTTTTCTTTTACTCGTGCTCTCAATCTTGTCTGTAATTGAGACAGAACATGCCCGGACAGTCATAGTAGTAACAACAAAATAACAAATCAACACTCCGCCTCGCCGAAGTCGAGTAAAATGCAACGGAACTTTCAAACTTTGAATAGACAGGCGTCATTCGTAAAACAATGGCCGTCCCACGTCCCAAGTCCAAGTCCTCTCAACTTGACTCACCACGTTGTTAGCTAAAGGAGAACCTTTAACTTAATTAAGCCTATTAACTACACAGTAAAAGAGACTGAAATAAAACTATGCAACCGGGAAACAAAAAACTGACTGGTAGGAAATTTCATTTCATGCGTGTTCTTGGTCTGCTTGACTGGCTTCAACCGTTTTCAACATTATGTGAGTTTATAACAAGCTTTAAGACAGACACATTCTCATTAACACTACAAACGAGATATTTACCATTTTTACTGTTTCTTTCGAGTTCCCGATATTTTTGGGCGCTGTTGCAAGCACCATGATCACGGATAATCTGAAGTTATTGCGGGTGGGTGTTTATGAGCAAACAAACACACACACTCATTTCCGATCAAGATTATGTAACGCCACTTCTTTCGTTGAAGTCTGTGATAATGTATTATGTTCAGTGGGATAGAGGGTTCACAAATCTAGTTTTCTTAGATAGCTCACAAATGTCTTCGTAGCCTGCAAAATTCAGAACCCTTTTGATTTTTCGATAAAAAAGGTTTATCCTTACACGCTTTTTTGGCTGAATGGATTTCGATGAAATAAGGCACATAGGCCAGACGCATGGGACCGGTCAATGTGGCGACACTTGGAGGAGGCCTATGTCCAGCAGTGGACGAGTTTCGGCTGAAATTATAATGATGAAGGCACATAGGTATAACATAACCTGGTTCAGGGAATTATTTTTCCCGTTAATAGGTTCATTTCCATGAAATAATGCGAGTCTACTAGGCGGTCGAATCAGAAATATTAGGCACCTACCTATGGTTACTGTAAGTACATTAGATTCTTTCAAGCGAGACACCAAATAATAAAAAACCTGCACACTCAAAAAAAAAACAACTCCGACGAACATCTCCGCCAACATAAGGAAGTTCGTCATAAACCCACAAAACCTTTGAATCCTGTCCTTTTCAGCTAAAAACACGCAACTTTGAATAGACAGGCGTCACTATTCGGGAAACAATGGTCGCACCACGTCCCGAGCCCACTCCAGTTGCCACGTTTTTCAGCACGACGTCCTTTAACACGTTCGCGTCGCGTCAGCGGGCTTCGCAACTTGTTCGAGTATGTCGTTGTGAACGTACCCGCTGGACAGCTCAACATTAAATTAGGATATACGTCTACCTAAAGCGTGGACGGATATAAATTCGGATTTTTTGGACTTGTTTGCTGGTTTGTGTGTGCTTAGGTCTTGTGTGAAATGAATCGTATTTTGTAATGATTATGAAGGTACAATTACGTAAGCGACTGATTTGAAAACACTGTATATGGACCTTTCATGAAGTCGTCAACCAAGCATTCTGTACCTCAAACTAAGTAACTGAATGCAAAAATTATTGCTGAGATATATGCGACTTTTTTTTAGATGAATATTCACGGTTTACGGTTGGCCTCAATGTAACCCACTCAAAACATTGTGCTGATTAGTGCATTGAATATTACAGGGCCCATGGAGGTATTTATACTAAAGTTGAAATGGGTACTTTAAAAAAACGTGTTCAAAAGTTGGGACTTTCACCTTCAATATATCTGTAACTAGATGGTACGGACCAGAACAAAGAAATTATCGCAATGACGAGAAAACAAGTGCCTTTCGACTTCGTTATGGGTCTTTTTACACCCACTCGAAAACAATAGTGTATGTTTTCATAGAGTTACATAATGAATAGATAGAAACTAGTGGTGTCATAGTGGTAAATTATAGCGAGCGGCCGTGCTGTGGTTTGTGATTGCAGTCACGGTCACTTTCGAAATTGCACCTTAAACACAACTTAGCACCTAACGATGGATGGTTACAGTTAAAATGATTATCAGTTAGATAAAGATCTGATAGGTACATTGTTTCAATAATAGAATCAGTGTCAGATGCGGAGCAGAGGAAATGGCGATGTGACGGTACTCAATCACTGTACGGGTGAGTAAAAATGTGATCATAATTCCTTAGTGAGATAATTTTTGAGTAGATTAAATAATTTTCAAGTAGTATTTATTTAATTGCCCCCATCTGAAGGATACATTAACCATAAACATACTACATTTTCTGATATGCTCTGCATTCACTGGTTAACTTTGCTTAACAAGGGTCGAGTAGGTAATCCAGGCAGGGGCTGCAAAATTTCGCTCGAAAAGGTCTAAAATTAGTCCAATGACGGTCCGAATTTGGTTTTGTCAGACTAATATTTGACAGGCAGAATTCTCACAATGGATTCCAAGGACAATTGGTCAGTTGGTAACTTTAATTATATCTCATTAACTCATGAAATTGTGTTGTTATTTCGGAACCTATAAGTAGAAATTGCTGGAAATCGTATTTATTTTGAAATGATATTATTTCATCATTTTCTTTTTAATATGGCACGTGTTGTTAAAATCATAGCTTTGACTAAGGTAGGTTCACAACAAACAAGAACTGTGTTTTTGGTTACATTACTCCTATCTTAGAACTAGACCGTAGACTTACTGGTATCACATATTTTTTCTAGCTGGGGAATGTGAGAAGACAGTGAAATGGTTCGATTCAAAGAAGGTTCAACAGAATAGTATATATATATAATTATACATAATATAATTTATTATAATTATTATATCTTTTTTTTTTCGGATGGGAAATCTTCAAATAACTCCTCCCGCTCTGGGTTAAGCAGGAGGGAGTTTCAGACTTTTACTGACTAAAACCCATCCATGTTCCTTCTTTTGTCCTTTGTGTTCCAGGGCCGCGGTATCTCTTTCGAACAGTCCCGCAACCCTGGCAGGAACAGAATATGCATTTTTTTTTTTTTTTTTACCGATTGGAAATCATCAAATAACCCCTCCCGCTCTGGGCTGAGCAGGAGGAAGTGTCAGACTTCTACTGACTAAAACCCATCCATGTTCCTTCCTTTGCCCTTTGTGTTCCAGGGCCGCGGTATCTCTTTCGAACAGTCCCGCAACCCTGGCAGGCGTCGGCCCTTACGGACCCCTTCCTGTTTGCTGACTCTCTTTGAGGCGCGCGTGGAACACGAACGCGCCGTCGACACGGCCTGTCGTCATAAGACGGACGGACGGCGAGCTAGCCTATAGCTCACCGTGCACAGGCCCGCGCCTACGGCGGCCGGGGGCCACCACGTGGCCCCCGACGCCCGGTGCGTCTCCCGCGGCGGCTGGGACGTGAGGTTCTCTCCCTCTCACGCCCCGCCACCTCCTTCGCTAGCATGACTGCTTCGCAGAAGGAGGTGACGGCGTCCCATTCCGTCTCGCTCCGGACCATGGATAGAACCAGGGCCGGACGCGAGAGGTCGCCGCCGCCGATTGCCGCTACGAGGACACGGCGTTGCTCCGCCCAAGCGGAGCAGACCTGCACAGTGTGCTCCACCGTGTCCTCCGGTCGATCCTCGCAGTGGCACCCGGGCGTTTCCTCCCGCCCGATTAGGTGCAGGAACCTCCCGAAACAACCATGTCCAGTGAGGACCTGCGTCAGGCGGAAGGTGAGAGCGCCGTGGCGCCTCTCCAGCCACTCCTCATAGAGGGGACTTACCGCCATTATAGTGGCGTGCCCTGGACACATACCAAATGAGGATGTTGATACTTATCCTAATTAATACACCTACGCACTCTTGGGATAATATAGTATGTGGAGATGCATTTAAAAAGTATTCCTCCTCATTATCAGAAAACTTCATGAACAAATTTTGTACATAAACACTAACATAACATAAACAACATAAACACTGTTTGTGAATGAAACACAACACATTTAACATGTGCAACTATTTACGGACCAGCATCTTTCAGCAGAGTGCACAATTCGGGCCATACGTTTTTGCAACGCGTTTTTTGAATGAATAACGATGAAACGCTGTGGTCGCAGCTTGCACATTAGCATACACCGTAAAACTCACGATTTTTTACTTTATTTTTCGTTTATTTACAATGCAGCAATTTATTGGTTTTACCATACTATACCAATAATAGTTCAAGTGACGACAGTGCTGCAAGAACTCGGTATTCTATTCATACGGGGCCATGAACGGCGTACATATTTTATCTAATAAGTATTTTTTGCTTCAAGACCAGTTTTGTAACCTTTCTGAGCTGATTGTCTACTCCTTTTTCTAAATTCGAAAAGTGTTGATCTCCAAAATATGGCATTAAATTATAAAATGTTCGTGGAGGTTGATGAACAAGTCCATAAAAGCAGAAACTCTACAGTACCACCGCCTAGTTGAATCAAAGGTACACTTACATTATACACAGAGGGAATGCTTTTGACTGATCTAATTTCGGACCGAGACTTCTATAAAGATAATGCTAAAAAGATAAGTGATTCAGAACACCTGCTAACGAGATGTTCTTTTGATCAGTAAATAGAAATAAAGCACCCTCGTAATATTCCAAATCTAAATTGAAATAGGTACTACATTTAACGCTCCCAATTAGTACTCTAACGACATAAAAATAGACGAGACAGAAGTCTACCTATTTAAAGCAAAAACAGAAAACAAAATATTTATATCTTAAATCCTCTCGCAAACGCTAGGATAAAAAACCTGCCAAGTACGAGTCGAACTCACGCATGAAGGGATCTGCACCATCGTAGTAGCCATTTTTCATTTTTATAGAGCGTCAATAGAAATACACATTTTGTGAAAATTTTCAATGTCTACCTATTACGGATCATGAGATACAGGCCGCTGACAGACAGACCGGTAGATGGACGGACAGACGGACGGGTGGATGGCAGGACGGACGGACGGACGGGTGGACGGACAGCAGTGGATAAATGGAGGCTTAGTAATATAGGGCCCTGTTGGCTACCGTTCGGGTAGGGAACCCTAAAAAGAAGTTAAAAAAGTTTCCGAGTGATAATCTGATGGAAAATAAACGAGTGAATTAAGCCGGGCGATATTTTGCAATAATCCGAAGTAGCAGTTAATAAATAATAATTACTAGAGGATCCGATTTTTTCCGTTGAGCCGAAAAACCTTGTAATTAGGGATGTTCGTTTCAACTTTTGCTGAAACTTCTATCTGAATTTTCCACCACTTGATCCCTGTTTACAGTTCGAGTGCCAGCTTTTTCAAATAAAATGTTTTACTTGAATCATGACGAGGTGATCCGACAGAGAACCAGAGTTGTCGACATCACAGATTAAAGAAGCTGAAGTGGCAATGGGCCGGCAATATCAGCCGTAGAATCAATGACGGCTGGGGTAGACGTGTTCTTGAGTGGAGATCGCGAAACGGCAAGCGTAAGGTGGGGACGCCCTCAGGCTCGGTGGAGCAACGATCTTCGCAGGTTGGCTGGTAGCAACTGCATGAGAGTTGCTTAGAATTTAGTTTAGTGGCGTGCGATTAAGGATGCCTACGTCCAGCAGTAGCCTGTTATAATGGTGATGACTTGAATTATGTAAACAAGTAGTTCCGAGTCTGTACGTATATATATATATATATACATATTTCTGTCTGTTTCTAATTCCTGTAAATATAATTTTAATTCCTGTTATAGTTATTTGTATTCCTCTTACTGTTATTTTCATTAATGTTGTTGCAATTTGTACTCCGATTATTGCTTATAATAAAATCTTGACTACTTATTTGTATCTTATCGTCATGGAGTCGACTCCTCATGAAGTCTTTATTATGCAAATAATTTAGAACGGCACTAAGTACGCCTATTAAGGTAACTAGCCCTTAACATGTGAGTTAACAAAGTTAATCCGTCCAATTTGCCTAATGGGACGTGTAAAAGATTCAGCACTAGAGATGACCTTGGTTTCTTGCTTGGTGTTTTTGACTTTTTGACCTTGAAGGTCAAACATTTAATTTTTTATCACCGTACTGTTTGCCAAGTTCTACATGTTCATACTGCAATATTTGTTATTTAGGGACTTTGATAGATAGTTGGTCGTAAATAAGAATATTTGTGACAAACATTTGATACATGGGTACAGTTTTTGAATTACAGATTACCTACTACAGCATTTTTATATGTTAAACTGTTTCTTTTTTGTTTGTGAAACAAATATGATTAAAAAATATATAAATATACCTTATTTTAATTTTAAAACAAAAATAGATTTTACCTTTTTTGTGACAACTTACTGAAAAATATGAAGGTTTTTAAGGATCGAGAATTGTCCTTGATATAACGTTGGTATTTTCGATATTGCACCATCCATCAAGTCACCAACGTCGTGTCCAATGTTTTCCAATAAACGTCACCGTGTCCGTTCGTTAGGTCCGTACGTACCTGTGTAGGTAGGTACATGAGTATAACATGACATTCACACCAGCAAGTAACTAACTGCGTAGGTGAAATTGAACCAGGTTTTTTCATTTTTTGTGTCCTAGCTATGCTAAAGATTATTTGGGTGAGAGGGCTGAAATGGGAGTTCTCAAAATAAAATCAAAAGCATGCCACGCCAAGAAATAATATAGTCGATTAGAAATGAAATTATTAATTCTGTGCATGCGGTATAGAAATCACTTTCACACGTAATGTTTTTTTTTAATCTAGATTGGTACGACGATTCCTACAATAATTTGTCTGAGAAGAACTGGAGAAAAAAAATTGAAGTCAAGGTCTTTCATAAATTCCAGACATTGAATATAAAAAAAATCTGTTCAGGGTTCGATACAGTTACAAAAATAATGGGTCGTGGATGTAATTTAAATACTATAGAGATTTCTTATTTAAAATAAAATATTGCTTAAAAAAAATGTACGTACAAAATGACAATTAAAAATTACGTCAGCAAAAAAGAAGACGAACGTGTCTATTAAATTCGTATTATCTGATAAACCGTAAAGTGTCACGTTTCAGAAAAGGTACAACCGATTGTGAATAAGTCCTGAATTAATTAACGCCATGACAATGGATTAAATATAATCCGGCCGAGCACGCGAGATAATTTTACCCACGATCCATGCCTGAATTGTCTGATTTCCGAGGCGCATTCACTGAAATTGATTTTATGATAGGGGAAAATGAGGACTGTAGGTGAGAGTAGACTCGTATGTTTGCTTATCTATGACGTATGTGTTTTATCATCACATAGAGCTCTGAAAAATAGTGGTAAGGTATTACTAAACTTTTAGGTACAAACAAAATTTTGCCGAACATTGGGACTTGGGCTACGAACGCTCTAATAGGTGGCTTCCTTAGTGCCTAGTGAGTACCGAAGTGAAACAAACAACATATCAGTTACCTACACTCTTACATGTGGCGAAAATTAAAATAGCCCATATACCCAGCAAAATTCCGATAGAGTATTTGGTGACCAAGTTTTATTATCATTTTATTTATTTCAACTTCTTGTACACTGGTGGTACTGCGGACATCTAACCACAAAGCATTCTCTACCAACCTTTGAGTCGCATAGACCAAAATGGGTGTAAAAGTACCCATAACTAAGCCGAAAGTCACTTATTTTCTTGGATCCTTCTAGTTACGGAGATATCGGTGGTCAAAGTTACTGCTTTTTCAGTCGTTTTTTTTTTTTAAACAATTTTTTAATGTTGTATCTTTACTTTAAATCCCCCACGATCTCTGTATCATTTAATGCACGCATCAGCACAATGTTTTCAGTACCTACGTTACATTGAGTCCTACCGTAAAACGTGATTTTTCACCCCAAAAAAAGTCGTTTTCCAGCAATAAAATGTTTGCGTAGCGTTACATGGTTTTATGTACCTACAGAATGCTTGGTTGACGGCTTTGAATGATCCGTTTACATCTTGTATTATGATAGGCAGTTTCAAGATACAAAATATGAAGGCAACTCACAATGGAGAAGATAAGAAGAAAGCCTCTTAACTAAAAAAGTCAAGATCAAGTCAAATCAAATCAAAACTAAACCTCCATGTATTTTAGGTCCAAAATCTGTTCAGTATTACACAAACACTTGAAGATTTTCAATTAATTTCAAACAGTACTAATATAATGCGAAGGAACTCATAAATCATAGAAGTACCAATAGGAATATTCGGAAAATAATATGCCGCCTCCATCGTATCCTATCCTTGGCTCCTGGCACATCCAATTTGCCGGTATGATACCCGAACAATCTCACTAACAATAGAACCACAATGAATGGTGCCTGATCTAACCGTAAATATATCAAGATCATGTAATTATAATTTGTTTGAAAACTTTTTCGTGGAACTGTAAAGATTTATTTCTGAAGGTAAAATTATGACGAATTATCTTTTTAAAGGGAATTAGAAACAAAATGTATTTTATGTCGGTTTAATCTTTATACTTTAATCACTGTTTCCAACTATAAATTCTTGTTAAAATAAAATATGAGACTTCAAAGAATAAATTATTGTTATTTTTTTTTTAATTGTCTTTGAAAAATCGTTGACGATAATTATTAAAGTTACGACTTTTATTTCAATGTCATTGAAAACAGAAAGATATCTTTGAGATCAAAATTAAAATATCGAGTTAAGTGCTATTCAAATAATCAAATCAAAGCACTCAAATTTATAGGTAACAAATTGGCTTACCATCCACAAGGTATTTTTTTACCCTTTTTTACATTTACTTTTGGAACAGAGTACAGGCTCCGACGGCAGAAGTTAGGAAAAATGGTTCACCTTCGTTTTATTTTTCCTTTGTGTTCTTATATTGAAATTAATTGGAGTAATATTAATTAATTTGGGGCTATTTTGATATTCATTAGTTTTGCTTTTCGTTTGTAATTAAATTGATAATTGTTTTGAATATACTTAGAATGTGGCGGAAAAAAATGCATTTTTTTCTAATACTATACAGCGTGTAACAGAAAGGGTATAATCATTATGGAATACTGTGGTACGGACCATGAAACTGAACAACTTTCTCTATGGGACCACCATCGAAATCGTAAAAAAATAATCAGCTGGCCCATACATTTGGGTCGAGTAGATTGAAATTTTGTATAGGACAGCTATTTTTTTTTACGATTTCCATAGTGGTCCCATAGAGAAAGTTGTTCAGCTGGATGGTCCGTACCACAGTATTCCATATGATTATACCTTTTCTGTTACACGCTGTATAATATAATACTATATAATATTTCATAATACTGAGTGAGAACTCAGTATTATAATATGTGACTACATATTATAGGTTCGCTAAGGTAATTTGCAACATGTTTTGAACTATTTACTGCTAAGTTCAATGGAGACGGACTATAACTACCTTCTAGATCACTTTTGTTCATATTAGTCAATGCATTAAGGTAACGGGCTGAGGTAAAAAAACCCACAAAAGTAACAAAACCATCATATATACCTTATATGAAATTAACAAATAAATTACGAAAATGGCTTTTATCCTTAACTTATGATGAGACAGAAAATATATTGGCTATAGAATCATAACTTTATCAAACCTACCTTGAAAGAGAGTTATTTAAACACTTTGATTTCACATACACACCCCTAGATACACAACCACACTCATTCACTCGATAAGCAATATAAAAAAAGAAGTATATATGTTGTAAACAAACAGAAAGTCACGGTTGTACGAGTATTATATTAATTGAAGCCGCAAATTCTCCTGACTCCTAAGATACAGGTCCGCGTACCTAGTTTAGGAGCCCGGAAACCCGACAGTAATTTTAAAATTGGTAGTACAACCCATTGTTTCCATATGCTATGTACCGTGTTTTTGTTTTTGTTATGTACTAATAAACTTATATCATACAAAGCTAACATTTTATTTACCAACTGGTCGTCACGTAACATTCTCAAACCTTTTAGATTGTTTCATAAACAATTTAAAAGCGTGCGAATGGTTTCCTCGTGGGAAGAAGGCATAAGGAGGGAAGATGACCCGGAAGAAAAGCCACACGAAGCGAAATGTTTCGGAGGAGGTAAAAGGCTCATAAATCCTCGGCTACACTACGTTAAAGATGTTAGATAAAATAATAAAGGAAATTATGAGGAAAAGTCGCAGACATCCAATGTTACACGTGGGTTACAAGCCTACGAAAATGATTTTGGATAAAAAGGCACCGTATTTGAATGTACAGACAGTACATCAAACTACTACAATCTGTCAAATTTCTTGAATAGATTTTCAACTTTAGCATCTGTACAATTGAACAAGTTAGTTGATATACAAGCAGCTGACTTGAAATTAGTTTTAAAAGATGGTGTGGGTATGATGAGTAATAAATTCCTTTACATCACTATTTTAAATTTGCTTGAGCCTATTGCTATCAACCGGCCAGAAACCCAGACTCTGTGGCTGTTACTGAGATTTTTTTATAGAAAAATCCAATAAAACTTTTTTCAACGTTACCTCTCGAAATTCTTCTGTATCGTGGATGCTTTCACAAACATTTAAACACACCAAACAGCCAGACCAGGAACAAATTAAAAAAAAAAAAGTTTATTGGCACAAAAAAAACTTTGTATAGAATACAAAATAATACATTCCACATAGGTACATACATTGAATTTTAAGAAAAGGTTGTACAAATAGTTAAAAACCCTGCCTCCTAAACTAGGAAGACCCTGTGACCTAGGAGTCAGTGTACTGCTGTAACTTCGTGTACAAGATAAACCTTTATTTGTGTGATAATAAACCTATAATAACCTGGTTTAACTATGCTTATGACTGTGTGAGAATGTGTGTAAGGAAGGGATGGCTACTATGAACTACCATACAAATATTTGTTCCGTGCGGGGATCGAACCCGCGACACGCAGCACAGCAACTGTGCCGTCACCGTTTTACAAAAGGTTATAATTAAGCTAAAGTAAGCATTCCTTACTGCAGGGCAAACGCCTTTACAAGGCACACAGACTTTTGCACACGCGACGTGTTGGATTGAAAACGCCAGTATAACATTTCAAAAAACTTTATTTTAGTTTTGTTAAAGATTTATTCTAAAAATCATATAATTATTCTGTTAAATTTCTATGAAACTAGAATTTTATTATATTACAGCTGCTATTGTGAATTAACAATGTGTTAATTTGTAAATGAGAATCCATTAAAATGAATCTATGAATGAATTATGGTTCGCCACAATGAATTATTATGAACTAGAGAAAAGTTATTTAATGTTCATTCATTTGTTTTATTAAACATTCATGAGGGGTGATACATACGAGTACATGTTCGGCTCGGTATATTTCGGTACGGTCGACCTGAAATCGAATCATAATGGGTGATTCATTTGGAGGTTTGTACTTTTTTCAAAACTAAAAAAAAATACAAATAATACAAATCGGGTTATCCCTATTACCATACAAAAGAACCAGTTTTATTTTTTCTTTCAAATGTTGTCCGTAATTGATTAATTCTGTAATTCCAATTTTCGATGATGCGTCCGAGCATTTCGAATGGTATTTGGTGAATAACGCCAGTAGGTATTGTTGGCTACCAGTTGCCCAATCATGCGCGACTTATCCATATAGACTTTGGACTTTACATAGCCCCAAAGGAAAATTCTAGGGGTGTGATGTCACAGGATCTAGGTGGCCAATTCAGGTCTAAAGCGCAACATTAACTGTTCACCAAAAGGTTCATGCAATATCCAAAAAAGTACCTCTAAATTAATAACATAATTATGTATGTACCTATATAAGGTGTATCTTTTTACACACGAAATCTTTTAAGGGGTAATTGTGCGAGGATCGACCGGAGGACACGGTGGAGCACACTGTGCAGGTCTGCTCCGCTTGGGCGGAGCAACGCCGTGTCCTCGTAGCGGCAATCGGCGGCGGCGACCTCTCGCGTCCGGCCCTGGTTTAATCCATGGTCCGGAGCGAGACGGAATGGGACGCCGTCACCTCCTTCTGCGAAGCAGTCATGCTAGCGAAGGAGGTGGCGGGGCGTGAGAGGGAGAGAACCTCACGTCCCAGCCGCCGCGGGAGACGCACCGGGCGTCGGGGGCCACGTGGTGGCCCCCGGCCGCCGTAGGCGCGGGCCTGTGGACGGTGAGCTATAGGCTAGCTCGCCGTCCGTCCGTCTTATGACGACAGGCCGTGTCGACGGCGCGTTCGTGTTCCACGCGCGCCTCAAAGAGAGTCAGCAAACAGGAAGGGGTCCGTAAGGACCGACGCCTGCCAGGGTTGCGGGACTGTTCGAAAGAGATACCGCGGCCCTGGAACACAAAGGGCAAAGGAAGGAACATGGATGGGTTTTAGTCAGTAAAAGTCTGACACTCCCTCCTGCTCAGCCCAGAGCGGGAGGGGTTATTTGATGATTTCCCATCGGTAAAAAAAAGGGGTAATTGTACTCATCATTATGAACAAAATCGCGAAAAAAAAATCAGCGGTTCAGTACATTTTGACGAGTTACGTAATGCGATCATATTGTAGGGAACAGCTGATTTTTTTTTCGCGATTTGAACTTTATGAGGAACCAGGGTGTAAATTTCTTCATCCTCCTTAGTAAAGGGAGGACCCTACGACCAGACGGGTATGACAATTGTTGTCGGGTTTTGTCTGTAATTATGGTCTTAGGCGCGAATTATACACAAACGGCGTAGGGTGACGGCGCGGCGCAGGCATGATGCCGCTTCAAAACGTTTTCATACAAAATATACGTAGGCGACGTGTCGTGAATTACACTCAAGCGGCTCGCCGTTCTTTTTTTCGTTATAAATTCCACGCCTGCGCTGCGCTTGCGCCGCTCCGCTACTTTACGCCGTTTCTGTGTAATTCGCGCCTTAAGGTGACCTTAAGTCGCGGATAACTCCAATAGCGCGATTCAGAATGTTGATGTTAGTTGTTCTTTTGTATCATACTGTAGATGGTGCTGTAGTACTTTTTGTACTATGTTGCTGTAGTACTTTATGTATTATGCCGTTACAGAACAAATTAAAATTTTGTCCTGTATTTTCTGTTGTCTACAGGTTACAGGAGTTGAAAGACGCTACTGAAATCGCCGAACTCGTATGTGTTAGTGGCAATGATATATACATAGACGTAGCTACACATGTTTTTTTCTTCAGTACCTACACAGAATCATCTAGCAGGATTTCTTATTATAACTCTAGCCAGACTGCCTCGTTGGTCTAGTAGTTTAAAGTGCGACTACTGCGCATGAGGTCCTGGGTTCGATTCCCAATTCGGGCATAGTATTATTAGGTTTTTGACTAGAAATTTCTCATGAAAGTCTGGGTTTGTCCCCGGTTGATGGTAATAGACTCGCCCCCATTACATGGGACTTAATCATAACCGGAGAAATGTAGCCAGCATTACAACTCCAACCAACATCATTTAACGAAGTATTGTGCAGCAATACCAGCGCTAAACTAGCTAAACGCGAAGCAATAACATAGTCTCCGGAGAATTGGACCGATTAAGTTCACTCGGTCCCCATTCGGTCCTAACTACTCGTACCTTCACTGTAATTCAATATTGGATAGTTGGTACTGTATGTTCAGCTATATTAATAGTATAAGATGTTATTATGTGGCTTAGATTAGCTACTAGAAATTAAGTAATGGGACTAGTTATATAAATCTGTTACTCTGATGGGAATTCAGAAAGTAATGTTTTGCAAATCTGCTCAGCGGGTTGTTGTCATGATATTAGCATGAGCTGTGTACCTAAACCCATTCACAATCGTTTTTTCTTTTGTCAAATGTTTGATTAGCACATGGTTTGGCACATGCATTAAATAATACCAGCCTATTACTGTCCCACTGTTGCCACCACGATGATGATCACCACGCTCGCTCAGAACGGGTTGGCGATTTCAGACTTTTATAAGTCCAGGTTTCCTCACGATGTTTTCCTCCACTGATGTCTGTGATGTCCAAGATAAACTTAGAAAGTTCTTATGAATTGAAAAAGTCACATTGGTACTTGCCCGGATTTGAACCCATAACCTCATGAATGAGAGGCGAGGCCTTAACCTCTGGGCCATCACAACATTTTTCAAGACGAATTATATGAAAATAATTTTTCTGGCTTTATTGGCCACAAAATTTTTCCTAACTTTTTTATTTTGTAAAGCTATTTGTTCAAAGAACAATATTGGAATCAGTGCTAAAACTTGATTGTCTTTTCTTCCGGGAATCTCCGTAGTTTCTGTTATTTTTATCTTTTTACCACCATCCCGCAACACTCAGGTTTCAAACACTCTTTCGTCTGTATAGTTTTCTTTATTTCTTGTCTTTAATTTGAATTACGGACTTTTATAAATTACTTTTCTATTAATAAAAACTGTCTAGTCTATTCACATTATATTTCAGCCAAGTGTAGATTCCTACTTACATTATAAATGCAAGAGATTGTGAGGATTGATGGATGGATGTGTGTTACTCTTTTACGCAAAAACTACTAAACAGATTTGGATGAAATTTAGCACACAAAGAGTTTATAGCCTGGATTAACATATAGGATACTTTTTGTCCCGGTAATATGATCCCTTCGGACAATTATCTAACTCCACGCGGGTGAAGCCGCGGGCATAAGCTAGTAACTTTATGCTTCCGCAATATTTCATTTCAGCATGTGATATACCTATCTACATGTCACTGCAATTTTTGCTTGTGATATTTTGCTGTTTTTTCCTTATTGCTTCTGTGCGGTAACGTTGTATCATAAAACGTTATATTTTTGTACATTTCTCATCGAGTCGCTTGCTTTATTTCTTCATCCCATGAAACAGACCTAGATTTGGGAAACCACGAGGTTATGTTAACTATAAATGGGACCAATATAGGAATTTAGTGCCCATTCCTTTATTGGTCCCATAACTACAATGTTTTCCTTTTTTAGACATCGGTGAACAGCATTTTCATGAAACCGACGTTTCTTGTATCTGTCTGCGTAAGGCCCTAAATGACCAAAATAAAAAAAAAATGGATTTACACAAGGATCCATTAGATAGATAGAGCAAAGGGGCGATTGTTTTTTTTTGTGTCGTAGGCCACATTTCAGTGGCAACATTTTGACCTTAACTTTGCTTCGTGTAGTAAGAGTATCAATAAATAAGAAGCCAGTAAGTAAGTTTTGGGAAAAATGATGTACGGCTTATATCAAACTGAATTCAACAGCCAAGCATCACCATGAAACCAAAGATATTACTTCAGCTTTACTTCAACCGATGACCTGTGTCGCGAATACGTTGCAACGTGTTAAAGCAAACCAGAGCTCAGTATTAAAACCCGTATTTAAAAACAAGGCCAAAGGGATAATTTGAATAAAAGTAATAACTTAAGATACGATTTTATTCTGTTAGAACTGTCAAAAGTTAGAATTCTTAGCTTTGCTTTCTTAGGCGATTCTTACTTCTTTCGTATTCTTGTCAATTGCATAAAAATAGATGTTACTTAAGCTTGAATATGGATACGAGACTATCTTAAATTCTAAACGAATGCCACACCTCTTTCAAAACGCCCTCTGACTGATCCTCCGAACACATGCCTCATACCCGTCGAGGCTGAGTGGCGAGCCACAGATGTGCCGAAGCGAGTTACGATGACTGTTAAGCGAAACGACGCGCGCATCCTCGACTCAAAACTTTACCTAACTCGCTAAGTTTCTGCTCACGTGTTTGTGGTCTCAGATGCCTGTATTGCTGTTCTTGCAACCAAGTGTCTGAGTAATACGTTGCAGTGAAAATGAGGGAATGTTACATTATGTGTTGCAGTAGGATACTGCTATCTTGAAGGTTTTGTTCAAGGGGCATAATATGTTAAATTAACAAGCACGCTTGTGTATTCTCGCGAAGCCTGACAGAGGTGCCAGGCCAAAGTATACCTACATATAGTATACCCACACTTTGCCAGTCATGTTTGCCTCATGTAATAGGAGCTAGCCTGGTGGCTGTTCCAGACTGGTCTCGAAAATTCCGGACGTATACCAACCCTAAGTAAATTAAAATTCCAACTATAAAAAGTTCAAAACTCCTCCAACCGATTCTATTTCTCATAAACTTTCACAAACGAAGCAATTAAACGAAATAATAGATCAAATTTTCAATTACAAATGAAAACCCTACTCAGACATTGCGAGCCTACATAAAATCCTTGAACCGTACCTACCTAATATTGATGTAGGTACAGTTATGAGCACTGTTAAGTCATTTTCACCTACTTCACTCCAGATTGTTATTTTATGAGGTCACCAACAAAGTACTTTGGAACCGATACTACTGTTTATTAGCATGTATCTTCTAGATACAACCGTCGTTTCCTGAGAAAGTTGCTTTTGAATTTATTTTTAATGTAATACATATTAGCGATCGTGACTGTACCGTTGTAAGCCTACGCAAGATTTCATTTGTCGTGTTACGGGCGCCCAGCTATCTATGCCCGTCATCTAAGTACATAAGAGGAAGGAATATGGATATTCCTTCTCGAGAAGCGAAACTGATGGTATTTTTCATTATGGTGGGCGTCGACGTCAGTGAGTCACTTAATGTTTCCCACCATCTTATGGCAATAACACTTCCTAACTAAAACAGTGTTAACAATTGTTTTGAAGATTGAGTACAGAAGGAACTCAACCTACATCGATGAATGGCATCGATCGATTGGAAAATAGTCAGCTAAATTCAATTTTATTATGAAACTAGAAGATCACATCTAGATTTGGAGGTATTTTTGACAAGAGATCGACACTAAATTATACAATCCTGAGTGTATTGAACGTTTTAAATACCCTGAAACTCTGTTTTTTTTTTGGGCTAAAGTCGCTTCTATAATAATATATATTTCTTTTCTATGATAGTACACATAATCATAAATCTATATTTATCTCGACATCAAGAATTACAGGCTCTATTTCACATGTACATAATCTTATATAGAGAATGATGTCGGAAGTAGGAAGGTCCTAAGGTACAGATCACTTCTCCGGCTAGATAATAAATTGAAATTGTGGTGTAGTTGAAGTAGGTTAACAAGTACCTTTAAAATTACTTAGTTAAAATTTGTCATTTAAACGGGTTGTTGTACATTCGCCACAAAGTAAATTCGTCACATTTTGAAAACTCCATACATTGAAAGTAAATTCGCCACATGCATAAAAAATATGTGTAAATTCGTCACAAGTCTTCATAGGTACATAATTTTTGCATAAAGTACTAGTAGCAAACAAAGTTATTGGTTTTTAGCGCTTGAACTGAAAATGATTTCTAAAATATTTATTTTCTCCTGCGCTCCTGCACATGCTATCACGCGCTCGCTCGCTCGCTCGCCATATCTATCTCTTTCTTGCCGTACCGGTAAATGTATCGAAACTCATCAGTCCAGTCATCCAGTGACTCACTTGACCTTGTCGATGTGCTTCGACAATCCGCGACACCATAATTCTATCTTTTATATTTTAGTAGGTATTTTTCAACATACAGTGGATTTCGGATATAACGGCGATGAAGGGACCAATCTAATTTTGCCGTTATATCGGGGAGTCGTTACAGGCAATGTTGAAATAATTTCTGCCTTTTCTTTAACAGTAATGTGCTTCTTCAGAATATCACTTTATAACTGAACCATAAATTTAACTCCGAAACGTACACGCTTACCTACCCACATAGCTTTTCTTAACAAAAGATAAAGGTCTCTACAGTTGCTGACCATCTGTGTGGATGTCAACAAAAGATAAGAAAACTCCTTGTGTCTTTGGCGGCCGGTTGCGGTCTCAATATCTGCATGGTCTTTCTAGGAATTAGTTACAGATGATTCATTAAAAACAGTCGCTACACCCGAACTCGGAAATTATCAGGTAGTAACATAGGCTTTAATTTATTTAAAAAAAAAAATAGAGATTCATATGAAAATTGCAATATTAAATGTAACCCAAAGTAGCAAAATTTTGCCTATAAAATTCATTATTTGGCGTGCGCTGAGAAAACTATTGATGATACTTAAAAATTATGTACTACAGAGTTAAGTCACAATAGCAGCTTTTGTGTTCTAAAAATTAAATTAAAGTCAGCGACACCATATTCTATCTATTTAGCAGATACTTTTTAGAACATAAAAGCTACGATAGCTTTTTTGTACTAAAAAGTATTTTTCGACATCTTTAAGTTTAAAAATAAAATTATATCAAAAAATACTATTCTACGCGGGTCAAATAGTCAAATAAATTATACTTATATCATGCAAATTAGCCGAGTTATCACAATTTTTGCGAACGAAGTCGCGGGCGAAGTGCTAGTGAAAAATAAAGAAATAATGTTTTATTCTACTTATCGTTTGATTTTTCTGCTGTCTGTACGGGAATAAACAATATGGCGGATTTTTCTTCATGAAAATAGAACTGTGGCGAGTTTACACATACTTTTTTTCGTGGCGAATTTACTTTGTGGCGAATCTACAATAACCCATTTAAACATAGGTAAAACAAAATATAAAAATTGCCTTAAATACATAAACTTAGTTCTTCTTCTCGAACCAATGTGTTTGTGATTGCATTGTGTCTGAGATGGGTCGATTATACCCCAGCTAGACAAATTGGATCGGCAGCGGTCAACTTGAGCACGCAGTCTGTTCAAAAATTTCTAAATTGGTCACTGCACTTTGTGACCAGGGGGTAGTATTTCTGCCGTGCGATGGAGTGTGGAGAGGGGGGGGTATTTGTTTCTCTACAGTGTACTCCATTCGTCTGCCGCGCTGAAAAACTTAATAAACTTACTGAAACATTATGATTATGACATACCAATACTTCAAAAGTTGTACCTACTACAGTAAATATACAGACTTCTTCTTATCATCAGAACGTTCATTCAGAATGAAGCTCGTTGGAAATAGGTCCTTTATGAATAACCGATAGGCCTGAAATCAAGTGGCCATTAAATAAAGGTAACCTCGGAGATCACAAAGCCGATAACCGACCTTGAAGCCGTTGTGGAAAGCCCGTACTATGACGGGATTGTGTAAGGGGCGACTCACAACCGTTCTTTTTTGGTGGAAATGATCTTGCTCAGAAATATATTTTGTGACGTTTTTAATATTGAGATAACTTCGAGTTGTTTAGTCTCATGGCTTTCCTTCGTGTCTCGGAAAGCACGTTAAGCAGTTGGTCCCGGCTGTCAATTGTAGATCTTTAAAAGTCGTTACAGTTAGTCAGTGGCCCCAAAGTCTGACAACCAGACTTACCAAGGGGTATCGTATTACCCAGCACTAACTGGGTTGCGGAGGTCAGATAGACAGTTGCTCTGCGACTGGAAGCCGACCCCAACATATTTGGCAGATGCAGAAGGCTAGGCAAATGATAAGTTTGTTTTCAAACTCGGAGATTTAGAAGATATCTAGTGTGTAATTGTTTGTTTTTCCTAATAAATAAAATAAATAAAATTATGTTTACATACCGTGTGGGCGATGAAACGTGTACATCTTAATATCGGGTTAGCAAATGCTTTCATAGAAAATGTATTATACTTCCATCTGCACAAGCCCTTACGTCGTGTGACAGCTTTCCGTCCAAAGGAAATGACCATAAATCGATGTAGAGAAACCGCTTCATATGATCCTTTCGGCTTTCCAAAGGCCGTCGATTCTCCATAAAAGGAACAAACTGGTTGGGTATAAACTTACCCTATACCTACTATTTTCCATATGTTAGGTTAAAATATAAAAAAACATATTCTGACCCATGGTCGCTCATGCTTGCATGTTACTAAAAAAATTGTGACATACAGGAAATTGATAAAGCAAGAAATCCTTACCAAATCGTAAACTATATACAAAGTCGCGGGCTTCACCAACATCTGTAGAATTCCTAATTTCGGTGAACTTACAAATTAAACAAAACCTATGTGCAATAGAATCACACAACCCTGTTTATAAAGATTAACTTGATTGTTGATAATTGCTGTAGGAACTTAGAAACTGCAGCAGTAACTTTGTTTTTCATTTATACATTACTATGACAACCAAATTAGTTTTGCTGTTGAGTGTAAATTGAGCTGTGAATGAGTGTTAAAAATATTGTTAATTGTTTGGTGCTAGGGAACCCCTTGTGTACGAGTCTGACTTGCACCTGGCCCATTTTATTAAGTTCTTGTGGCCAAGCCTCAAAATCGAATTTTATGGTATTTGGTACAGCAAAATCCTGATAAGTGGTGTTGGTACCACAAGTAATAAAATAAATCATAAGTTTGTACGGGAACATTTTGAATCCACGCAAGCGAAGCCGTAGCCAAAGCACTAGCTATTCATATCGTTAGCAAAACTCTTTGAAACGATGTGTTGTACGTTTTAGTAACATATTTCCAGTATTCCTTGAATAGCACTGTGTTTTGTTAGAAAATTCTATTCGGTTTGAACGACACGACGAACAATGAGAGAACATATTTCAGGCTTTTCTGGAATGCTAAGGAAATAACCTACTTGAGTTTGTTATTTCACTTTGGTATTACGTAAAGACTGATTGTCATGTTGATACAGCATCTATGTAAATGAGCGCGAAATACTTAAGGACGATTACAGAAAATTGAAATCCTTGAAAGGAATATTTAGCTTAACTGAATGTTAGATAGCAAAGTAAATCATTCTTTTTAAACGAATAAATCTTCATTACTGGCCAAGTTACTTATAAAACTAAAATCAACCTTCTTGATTTCCCATAATTGCATAAAAACTATATTAGTCATAGCATCGCGGTACTTTTTCGTGCATCATTTTCGAATTTTAATGCTTTTATTCAGTCTGTGGTTTGATTAAAAACATAACATAGATACAAATTCTGTTCTTACCAAGTACTAATAGCTACTGCAAAATTATTTACTAAGTTCTTGAATTTCAAGAACCTACGGTTGGTTATTGAAACTTGCTATGGACCAAACAAAATTATATTATTCAGAGAATATGAGAATTTCTTCTCTGACGAGAAATATTATTCCTGGAAAACTTTGCAATAACACATTAATGTGTTAAAACTAACACAGTTTCCTAGAATGTCATAATTAAAGTCTTACTCCATAACTGAGACGTTGCACGGACTTTTTTTGTGTGAAAATAACATATAGTAAAAAATCATTTTTAAACAAGCTTTTAAATTATGTGTGACGTCAAAGATTTAGGCAGAGTTGTAACCTACATTATACCGATATTACACCTGTGTCGACCAAGTCCCATATTATCCTTACTTAGGGTGGCTTCTGATTTTCTTCTGGAAACATCCAATACTACTTTGGCTAACCATTGCAGCAATTTGCACTAGTGGATTAAAGAGGCAGTCTGTACATAAATAATGGTTCTGTTTGTCCAACTTGAATGTTTAATTTTCTATCCTTTTAGGTATACCCTCATATGGTCCTAAACACATCATTTAGTCCTCTTTAGTTCCTAACCTACACTACTGAACCTACAAATCTAACCTATAAAGTCGGGGAAGTTTCGTCACAGTTTGCGGGAATAAAAACCCAATTTAGAAATTCGTTGCCTTTTGTCTAGCGTGTGTTGTTGAAACTTAAACAAAACCGCAACAGCTAGATTACCTCAAACTGTTCTAGGTCTACATACATTCAATCTATTTTTATTTTATTGCTTTGTGTATCATCATCATAAGCCACTACCAGTACACTGCTGGGCTGTGCAGTGATAATGTGCGTTTGCATAATTATCACTTGCTTTGGTGAAGGAAAACATCGTGAGGAAACCAGCCGGTCTGAAAGATATGTATTTCTCGACGGCATGTAAAGCCAAGTCAGAGGCCCATGGCCCATAAAAACTCTGACACCAGGTTAGGCCACACGAGAAAGAAAGACTGCTGGGCTCTTAATTCATAGATGCAGTAAGAAGGTAAAGGTATTTTTAGAGAGGGTAATTTTTTGTTACTATTATTGTGTTAATACTTGTGCGCGGTTGATTACAATGGCTCGCCTTTTTAATTGAGACTCTAACATAACTGTCTATGATTTTATTCAAATCATAGACTACCAACAATTTATTAAAAAAAAAAAACTCAAAGCAGTATCATCAGTCCCGCTAAATGGGCCGGAACCGACTAAAAGTTAATCACTTATACAATTTCCTTGGTCACCGCGCCGTCTTACTCGTAAATCTTCGTCAACTAAACTGTCACCTTTATAAAGAGATACAACCTTTTACAAAGGGCCGAGACCGTTGGCCGCAAAAAAAAAGGATCAAGCTCATTTTGGTGACGTCACTAGCTGGAATACCGCCCGATATGGACTTGCCCTCGTTTTTATGACGTATAAGTAAACAATTTCTATCTAGTGATAAACATTGATGGTGTTTTTCTGCTGAGGATTCTATATGGCATTTCATCTCGACTGTATTAGTTTTGATATTAGTTCGTGTCAGTTAAAGCCCTGCGGGAGCATAATATTATTTAATGGGAAAAGTATGTTAGGTACCAGTGACACAACCTTTTATTCAAATGAAGCTTTTTGCTGCTTCATGGGCTCAGCCATAAGCCCCTGGGATGTTTTGTTTTCACCCTCAGTTATGACAGCCTAAACAAAGGGCCCAGACGTGTGGTAATAGCTTCCAAATCATTTCTTGTTGAAAAACTTTTAACGAAAGTGTCTTTCTTAGGCTTTGCGGTTATTTATAACAGTATGGAGTTGTTAGTAAACTTAATGGGAGACAGTAAATCTCTGTGGTAAATTAATATCTAAATAAAAAATAAAAACAGTGCATTAATGTAGAACTGTGCAACAATGAGATTTCATATAACATTTCTGCACTGTTTTGGTTCCGAGCAAAAAAGAAGTCCTTTGTGATCGGTTTTGTAGTGATTAATGATAACATTACTACGTAGTTGAAAGAAAAAAATAAATTATGCATAACATCACGCCTGTAATCCCCGAAGGGCTAGGCAGAGGTGTACGTATAGTACACCCACGTTTCGTCAGTTATGTTGAAGTCCCATATAACACCCATCACTCTGTGGCTATTACAGAGAAATTCCTGATTTAAAAACTAAATATAACACTTTGCTCGACCTGGGAATGGAACCCAGGACCGTAGTCGCGCTTGCGACTACTAGACCAACGAGGCAGTCAGTCTAAGACTCAGTACCTACCATACATTTTTAACTTCTCCGTCATTTGTATAGCTGACGGATATCATTGTGTCTAGGTCTATAATAATCAGAGTCATTATAAAACTATTGGTGTATAAAAAAGTTAACTTTCCTTCAATTCCATAAGCAGACATAGATGAATGGACTTCTAAAAGCCAGAGAAAGCCTTTCATAAAATAGTGATTACAATTTGTGTGATTGCAGCATGGACTCGGTTAGAAATTTCGAATGTACTGTGCCTTAAATGCATGTTGCGACTGAGCTTTAAACCATTTAAACTAGTAGTTGACAGTACTTCAACCAGGGCGAGAATTGCACGATTGAGTGTTGTACAGACGCAAACACATCAAAGCTATTACAATCTGTCAGATTTCTTCAATAGATTTTCAACTTATTCGCAAAAACATTATGTTCAAGGTTGATTGGGATTTGAGAGTTTCGGGTAGCCTGACGTGCTGGCGTCTGTACATCTGGCTTATGAGCGGATTTCAATCTAGAAAAGATGAAGTAACAGGTCACTAAGTTTTATAACATTAAAAGGTGAAGTTTATTCCACTTCGTCTTCAAGGACCCACCAAGCAGACCCACCGGTGGGTCTCGGAATACTGATGAATACTGATGTGTCTCCCAAGATACTAGTGGGTCCTCTGAGATTTTATTGTCTTCGAAGACCCACTAATAACAATTCGCTTTTAGTACTGGCTGCAGTTTGACATTAATAGACGTCTTGCTGCAGCGCCATTATCAGAATCAGGGAAGATTAGGTTAGTATAAAGGATGGAAGGAACACCAACGTGCAAACGGCTACTACGTGTTCAGTCATTCTGAACCGGGTTGGTTCATATACATAGAAATTAAAAAAATCTGCTATTTCCGGTCTATAGTTCCGAGTTTCGTACCCAAGGGGTAAAAACGAGACACTATTACTAAGACTCCACTGTCCGTCAGTCTGTCACCAGGCTGTATCTCATAGTTAGACAGTTGAAATTTTCACATATGGTGTATTTCTGTTGCCGCTATAACACAAATACCAAAAACAGAATAAAATAAAGATTTAAGGGCTCTGATACAACAAAGTGCTTTTTTTTTAAATAATGTTACGGATCCCTTTGAGCCCTCGCCTCTCATGCATGAGGTTGTGGGTTCAAATCCGGGCAAGTACCAATGTGACTTTTTCAATTCATATGTACTTTCTAAGTTTATCTTGGACATCACAGACATCGGTGAAGGAAAACATCGTGAGGAAACCTGGACTTGTAAAAGTCTGAAATCGCCAACCCGTCTTGAGCAAGCGTGGTGATCAATGCTCGTGCCTTCTCTGTTGAGAAGGGCCTTTGCCCAGCAGTGGGACAGTAATAGGCTGGTATTATTATTTATTATTATTATCCCTTTGTGGGCGAGTCCGACTCACGCCTGGCCGGTTTTTAAATTACCAATGAAAAATTTGGGGGTGTTCAGAATGACTGTACCTATACGTGTAACCGTGTCTTTCTCGGTGTCCCTTCCCCCTTGAAAAGTAGTAGTCTATGGTATCTAGCGGCCATCAACTCACTAAGAGAAACTTCGGGGCCTTTTGGCCTCATACAGGACCTAGTAATTAGTTTAATTTATGTTTTAGTTCTTTTTATTTGTTCTCATTTTTATATTTAGTTTTATTTAAGATGGGTGGATTGTGTGAGGAATGATATGAAAGAGAAAGGTGTAAATGATGCCGTGACGTCTGACAGGGGAAAATGGACAAAGCGAATGTGTTGCGCCGACCCCGAGTAGAATGGGACAAGGGCAGGAATATAATGATTCCAATTGTTTCCTTTTCCATATTAATTTTCTTTTATTGTATAACCTGTGTGAGTCCAATAAACACTTCTTTCTTACTTTCATACCAAATAGTCCATAAAACTGCTTGGATCAATCGTTGTACTAGATCAAGCTGGTTATTCCGCTCTACACCACATCTATAGCACGAACTCCATTAGCACCGGTTTTCATGACCTTATTTATAAGACTTTAATAAAGGTATGTTTCATGTTTTATCATAAAATAAAAATTATTCCATTCTTTTCTCTTAATCGTCGCGGTAGACCGCGTAGAAGATGGCTGTACGAGCTGCGGGACAGAACCAACGACCAGTGATCCACATTAGCCCTGGATCGAAACAACTGAAAGTCATGGAGGAGACGTTTGCCCAGCAGTAGGATGACGCAGGCTAACATTATCAGTCTCAGTATTTCTCTACCTGACAATGTCCTAAACCTGTCGCTCAGTATAGTCGTTACCCTAATATTTTCAACCAAATCACCTTAGTATACAGTATAATTATAATAAACCATTTATTTCGGACAGAATCCGTGTACGTGTTAGTAACAATTTTCTTAATATGTTAGTAGGTACATAATATAAAATTCACAATCTTCCCGTAAACTCGTCGTTCCGTATAACTTTGACAATATTCATACAGGTATTTCCTTAGTAATTGAGTTATCAAGGCAAGGTGACAATCAATCCTTGAATGAACGACTGTCGCATTTATTAGGTTATAGTAGTTGACTAACTTAGTTTGGAATAGGTGTTGTATATAATAGATACCTACTAACTGTGTATAGATCGTCGTATCTAAGCAACATCAAACAGTAGTCATAATGACTACTGTTTGATGTTAAAATAGAATAAAGTCTTACAGAAAAACCATTTTTTGCGTAAATATAGACAAGCGCTGTTGGCTATCCAAGCCAATTCTTTCCTTCTCTAGATATGCTTTAATAATCTTTATCTAGTAATCTTTACTAATATTATAAAGAGGTAAAATTTGTTTGTAACTTTGTATGTAGGGGTAATCTCTGGTTCTACTGAACCGATTTTGAAAATTCTTTCACTAATAGGAAGCTACATTATTTTCCAGTGCCATAGGCTATATTAACAACGTGCCCGTGGGATAATTTCCGACCAAAACGCGAGCGAAGCTGCGGGAAACAGCTAGTATACTATATGCTGCTTCGTTGGACTGCTGAGCATAGGTCCTGAATTTGATTCTCGGGTTGGGCTAATTGTTACTTCTATCAGGAATTTCTCAGTAGCAGCCACAGAGTCTGGACTTGTGCCCGATTGATGGCAATAGGCTCGTCCCCTATTACATGGGACTTTAAAACATGTGGGTGTACTAATAGGCACACCTTTGCCTATGCCTTCGGGAAATACAGGTGCCATGCTATGTAGTAATATACTAGTTACTTAAAAAGGTCATCAAAACTGTCGGCTGAGATAGCCATTCAAATATAACCTTTACAGTACAAAGACATAAGTAAAAGAAACACTAAATGAAGTCGTAAAGTAAAAAAGGTACCTTGTACAAACTAATAAAAAGAATACAGCAGCATTCATTAGTTACAAGAAATCTTTCACTAAGCACATCGAGCAAGGCTTTAAAGTCGGACTAGAAATAACAAGACAGAACAAAGTAATCTCTAAATAGGTACCTACCTGGATTCCAGTAACTAACCAGTTTACTGGCACTCAGGACCGTAATCTGCGGGTAACCACCGATACTCATAGTAATAAAAATCTTTATCGTTAGTTACCAAGTTTATAACAAGCTATGAAGAGGGATTACAAGGAATATCACGTGAGTTATGTGCGAGTCTAGTCTAGCAGTAGACTGTTGAGTACTAATAAGACAAGTTCCACTGTTTTGGAGAGAGTTAGCTACAATTACTGAGCTTGTGCGCACTCTGCAGTACGTGATGAGCCAGAGGCAAAAGTTCAGTAAGTATACTGAACTTTTGCCTCTGGCTCATCACGTAGCTCTTGCAGTAGCAAGTAAGCAAGTTGTCTAGCCACAACACCTAAGCTTCACAAATGAGCGAAGTTAACAGTAAAACATTTACTGTACTTATTTTTTTAATTCCATTTACAAAGACTGGTGCTGTGTAACACATAAGTGAATGCAACTGTGGGTCAGCATTATGCATTCTATGTCACAGTTTCAGTTGCCTTACTTATTATGAAATCAAAGTCAAGTTGATCGTAACTGTTTGCCTACCTATTCGAATTTAGCTTGCATTTTTACCCCTGTAACATGGGAATTGAACACAACTGGCGAAATGATGGTGTAATGTTAGGAGCAGACGTCAGCAGATCAAGCTACTACAATCTGTCAAATATCTTTAATACATTTTCAACTTTTTCAATAAAGCATTAGGTTTAAGGTTGATCGGGAAAATTTAACAGTTTCCGGTAGCTTGATGTGCTGTCTGTACACGTGTGCCTAACCCTTCGAGAATTTCATGTGAAGACAACCTATTACAATTTCAAAAGATTCTAGACGCGCGCTATAGCTGTTCATACTCTGAGTCAAACCCTATAAAACAAAGTTCAACCCCGAAACGTGCGCACGTCCGACCTATTTATTGGTGCTACCGACTTACGGCCGGTAAGGTAAACATGCTGAAAAATATATGAACGTAATAGAATTTTTAGTTCGGCGTCGATACTATACAAAAACGCTTTAGGTGGCAGTAAGTGGTAGATCTACGTAAGAATAGAATATCATGTACATGTTATTATGATTACGAAAGTTATATAGGTATTTGGTATTGTAGTGTTGTGTTGATAATATTTTTAACCAATTTCTTAAAAAGGAGGAGGTTATGTTTTCCAGCGCCATCTTTTTCTTTTTCATGTAGGTATGTATACACCGATTAGTTCGTGATTACTGAGCCGATATACGAGATTCTTTTGTCATTCGAAGAAACCCACGGGGTGGTCTTATTAACTTTGCTTGGATGGTTTATGAGTTAGCTCCTTCGATACGTGTTTTTTTCTTCTTAGCCTATACATATATTATCAAAAAATATCTGTCTTAAAAAAATGATTTCCAGAAAAAGTCTACTTAACTTTTCTTTTGGAAGTCGATGACTGTTTGTTACATTGACTTTTTACCAAATTCATACATCTCCATCATCAATTCATCATCTTCTGTAATATAATTGTTATTCATCCTAAGCTTTTATATTCAGTCATAAAAACATTCAGGTCTGAATATTTATATAATCAGATATGTCGATGAACTGATAAACTAACAATCTAGCTAGCATGACCTTTCTTCAGTAATCGCAAAAATTAAACGGTGTCTAAAAAATATCGCGAGTACTATCATTTTATTCGTCACCCAAAATGACGCACCGGTTGTGGTTCATATTTTGTTTCCACTCCTGGGTAAAGACCCAGGAGTGGGCAGACAAGAAATGGGGGAAGCCTTTGCCTCCCCCATTGCTTCCACTTTTATCGATGTTGCGCCTCTTCTCGCCAATTAACGAGAAAGCCATCCAAGGCGTCCGCCATCTTCTCCTCAGTCTGCTGCGACGCTCTCTAGCTGTTGATTCATTTAAAAATCTTATTTATTTCAACATCAAAATTACTGTCACTAGTACATGTATGTACAAACTTAGAGAAACGTGTTTGAGATAGGAGAGTCCTGAATTACAGATCAGAATATAGGGAGACACTTCTGATCATTCAACCTCCTGAGATTAATGTTTTTTTAATACATTTACTAGGTACTTATTTATGGATGAAGGAACACGGCACAGCACGTCTTCTTATTTCATGCTTTTCTATTACTCGTCAACTCAGCAGTCACCTCCTTTCTAGCCATATCATTCTTCACACAGTCCATCCATCGTTACCATAAAAATAATAAACAACACTTACCTGGAACGACGTCACCCTCCTTAGAAGAACCTTTCGAAACGTTCACTAAACCTGATTACTCTATGCCTGAGATACTTCATTACGTTCTACACGAATAAGATTGTGCGAAAATCTTTTTATCTCCGTATGAGAATGTAAAACAAGATAAAACAGTTTTCGTTGGCTTCGGGCCGGGCGACTCGTGTACTAGAACAATTTTTATAAGCCCCATGTTATGGTTGTAAGCCTTGTACATGGCAACGTTTCTTTGCCAATATGGATGGTTAAGGAAAATAGAAAATGTATGGCATTTTAGCTTGGAGTTTTCATGTATAGGGAACGCACGTCGGTGACCTTGAGCTGGCTCTGACGTAGTACGATCTTTCGGTCGAATAAGAAGTGAGCACACGATCCGTATCAAAACCAAGCGTGCCATTTTTTATCTACTTACTATGACGTCATAAGCCTATTTAGTTACTATACACACAATTTTCAGTACAAAATAGACTACGTTTATGCCCTTTAAATGTCAAGAATTATTAAGTTCTTGAGTTGTAAAGTTGTTTGTTTTAAATAAATTAAGGGTGTAACTAGACCCTTAACAAAGCCGTCAACCAAGCATTATGTACATCAAACTAAATAACTTTACGCAAAAAATATTGCAATTAAACGACTTTTTTTTTGGGGTCTCTCCCGTTTAATCACGTTTTGAGGTAGGATTTAATGTAACATCAAACCTAAATCAATGTACCTAAGTATATGTGTCATTAGAAACATGTGCTGATCCGGATGGATTAAATAGTACGGGTCGTAGAGGTGTTTAAAGTAAAAATCTTAAATTAAAAACAGGTACATAAAAATAAAGTATGTTATAAAGTTGGAACTTTGACCCCCAATATCTCCGTAACTAGAAGGTTCCCAGGTACCTATGGTCTAGAACAAAAAAAAAACTCGATGACGGGGAGAACAAGTGCCTTCCGGCTTCGTTAAGGGTCTTGTTACACCCTTTATATTTGTGTAAGTTAGCTTACACAGGTTTTGTTGCGATTGATGTGCGTCCAACCGTACCCAAGTTAAAGTTAGTCTTGTTGGGCAATAGTCATTACCGCACAGTTGGAATTTAAACTCTCAGCGCTACCCCGACAGTCGTTCCGTTAGTCCAGTGTATTTTTATTTCGATCTTCATTTAGCTGTCGGCCAGTCCTACTGAAAACGCGCATTAGTCTAGCTGGTCTTTTGACCGACTATTTATGTCTTCCACCGAAAGTCTGATAATAGGTCTTGCTATAAAGTACTTAAGGGTACTTCAAAGTAATGGATGGGTGGCCTGATGATCATGTACCTAATTTTGTTGGGTCCATTTACGAAGTTAAGTACCTCTTACCTTATAAATAACCTTTCGCAGTATCATGTGCAAAGTTTTTGTGTAAAAGAAATGGATGGTTTGTAACCTTACAGATATGCACTTAGGTAGACAAGTAACAGTCAGTTTCAAAGCGTTTCGAATGTACCTATATGATGAATTTTGACCGGCATTTCGGTAGCGGGTAGCCTAGTATGCTACACGCCATTTTGACTTCTCCAAACTCGTTCATTTATCTGCCGAGCCTTTTCCCAGCTATGTTACAAGCACGGCTTAACTTAAAGGTCAACCCGAGACGATAAAAAATGGCTGATAAAATGTTTCTTTAACTAGGCCTTCAGCTCAGATTTCAGTTTACTATTCTGACATGGGCTTGGAAATCGTAACTTCTCAGTTAGAGCGTTTGGACAAAATAACTACATATATTGATTTTAATTTCCTTCGCAGAATAACGAAAGATCCCTGTTGATAACAGAATAAAATCAGCTCATATTTAAAGGAAAATCTTACTAACCATACAGAATAGCGCCTTAGTTAACTGTCTCCTTCAAGGAGGCGAGCCTACTCGTCATATTAAAAAAAAAAAATGGGATGCGTTAAAAAAAAATGCTGTTCATACATGGATTGAAATAATCTGTCTACTGTTGTAAGGGATTTTTTTTTTCAAGAATTGGATGTGTTTCTTTTAGATAGTTGTATATTATGATGTGTAGGCTCACCTCCTTGAAGGAGACAGGTGATTAAATCACTAACATGTATAGTTTGTAAAATTTTCCACTATTATTATGTGTTCCCTTTGATTATATGTATAATGTCTAGATGGAGTGTCGCCCTACAATCAAAACAAAGAAAACGAGGCAACAATTCCAAACATGTGTGCGTGCGGCAGCGCGCAGCCGATGCACAGAGACAATAGACGCATAGTATAAACACTGTGCGTCTTTGTGCGAACTTATAAGCCAACTGTTGGCTTATAAGTTCGCACAAAGACGCTCAGTGTTTGACTATTTTTTTTTGAGACGCTTGCGCACATTTGATGCTCTATCTAAACATTATGTACTTAATAAAAGTATGTTCCTTCGATATTGCTTTCTACACAAAAAGAGATTCAGTAGGTACGAATACATACCTACTTCATAAAGAAGTACTTAATATATGAGATTTTTGCACTAAGAGATCTTAAGAATGCCTTTGTAGTCCTAAAAATAATACGGTACAACAACTTAAAACCTTATGAAGAACAGGTTCGTAAATATAATACCCTTCCCTTTAATGTTTTATTAATTGAGCCTCTTTTGTTTCGATCAAATAAGATTATTTTGTAGGTCGAAGACAGGATTTTCTACGTAGATTAGGTTAGGGTTCAGTCTTTTTTGAGAGCCCTAAGTTATGCTAAATGCTCAATAATATACAAGAAAGTATTTTTTTATTAAAGAGGTCTTTGCCCTGTAAATCCTTCTCTCTTTGCACCCGTAATTGAAAATTACTAGTAACTTCAGTTACCTACAAACTTACTAAAAGGGTTCTGATTTAACAGTTTCAGGAGTAGCTACTGCAAGGAAGAAGATCTCTTCTCAACCATAAAGATCCGAATAGATCAAAACTCTTGACACTTGCTCACTGCCTGTTGGCGATTTCTTATTATTTAGTTGGGTGCGTAGCCATTCTGTTTCTAAATTTAAAGCAGGCGAATAAATGGGTTTTAATATTTTTCAGTGTTATAAGACAAACGTATAACGTTTGCGAAGCCTTGATAGCCTTGATAAACAAAATTAATTATACTTTCAAGCTTTTCACAGACACGCACATAAATTGTATAAAAACATACACAATGATTCGAATAAACACTTGTATTTCGTTGTCAACACATTACATCAGCCGACTCTAGACGTCTAAAGCGTAACACATTAAATATGTATTCAAAACCCCGAAAAAGGTTCTTACATAAGGTTTCTTGAACTAAAAATCCGTACAAATGCCTTTGTTATGTAGCTTAAAGAGGCGAGCAATTCCTTTCAGTGCCGTTACGAGCTATACTTTACTAAAGAAACGTGTGAGAAATACATCTTGTATGTATAGTTTCCTTTTTCTTAAGGTGGAACCACCAGGATAGTCCGTGATATTCAAATTTTCTTACGTTTTTTGCAATTTGCAAGTCATGTCAGGTTTTTTGTTGATTAAAATATGTTTTACTGAGTCATAATCACTAAAATTATCATCACAAGTTCATTCAATGAGATTCATAAAGTCAGAGTTTTTATACCGATAAAAACTCTGACACCAGATTAGACAGAAAGAATGACTTTTTCATGAAACAGTCATTCAAAGGGATTAAAAAAAAATACATTTAATCAGGATCAAACATTTTTTTGTACATTTTATGCACCCACCAAACTGCGTAACAGTTTGTCGACGGGATTCGCGCTCGTCTTAATACATTTGGTTCAAATAGTAATAGCACAGTAGGTAATAAGAAATAAAAGTAAAAGTAGTAAATATTGTGGCAGCGCAAACCGCGTATAAATTACCGCGTTTAAATTTTGTTTAACATAAAACCTGATTCTGACCGCAAAATCGCAAAAAAAACGCAAAAAAAAAAAAAAAAATCGTGTGTTACCCTGGAGCTTTCCACCTTAAGGTATAACACGGTAACGTTATCTCATTTCTTGTTGTTGACTTCGTTACGCCACGCCGTTAGTGGTTACCCCATATCGTGGGAGGAAGGATTACGATACTATAATACACCCGCAGCAATTGTGCGGCTTTTGAATGAGCTGCCTTCATACAGCTTCAGACGCGACTCTATACAGGGTGGATTTTGAAATGAAAAGTTTACCTTCATGCTGCTTCAGTTGTATCTGATATTGCATATAAAAATGATGACATAAGTAACGTGAGATTTATAAAGTTATTTTGAAATGTAGTTTAAGACTAATATACCTATGTAATTATATTTCTCACAATCAAGGAAAAAGCGCCCTTAAATATTTATTTTATTCCTTTTTTAGTTATTTGTTTTTATAGCGGCAACAGAAATACATCATCTGTAGAAATTTCAACTGTCTAGCCATCACGGTTCATGAGATACGGCCTGTTGACAGACAGCCAGACAGATAGACAGACGGACAGTGGAGTCTATGTAATAGAGTCACGTTTTTAGCCCTTGCGAACGGAACCCTAAAAACAGGGAGGTACAATACGTTTTATTTTAAGACAATTCTTTCATACAAATCTCGCCATTTCATTGCAGAACGGACGTTTGAGCCGAACGGCTTATAAAGAGGTTGTTACATTTTTATTGCAGTATAACCGTAAAGTGTGCAATGTTATGAATTTTGACGTGAATATAAAGGCTCTTTTTATTTAACTTGAATGTCAGGACGCAAGCAAAAGCTGCGTTTGTCATTTCAGTTTTAAAAATGACACGTCACAGTTGAAAATGACACGTCTGCTGTCCTCGTTATTTGGGTTTGTGTGTCGACCCCAATAGCTGAGCCTATTGAAGGGTGCCCGTCAATGACAAAAGGTTGATACTTACTCTTATTTTCTCTGTGATCTTGGGATCTTTATCCCGTACGTGATGAACTGGTCAATCAGGATTGATTCTTCTTATGCTTGATTTACCTACCTAGTCTAGCTACCCAATTACGTAAGTTCTGTTGAAAACCGACTGATTTTGAAGAGATTTGCAATATTATATTGCTGGATTTTTGAGAATTCGTCAACGTGAAAATTGCAATTAAAGTTGGTATAATAATACAGCCTATTACTGTCCCACTACTGGGCAAAGGCCTATTCTCATACAGAAAAAGCACGAGCATCCACGTCTGCTCAAGACGGATTGGCAGTTTCAGACTTACACATATTAATAGGGTAGACGACCAAAAAAAATCTAATTAGCCGTTAGATTTTTTTCTTTTTTCACTTAAACAAAAAATTAAGACGACACAGTGCGTCGAAAACTCGCGTGAAGTCACGGTACACTTTTTAACGACAAGTGACGTCACAAGCCCACACTTCGATTATTTGATGAGTTTTATCTTCGTAAATTTTTGTTGATTTGATAAAACAAAAAAAACGTATACATAATATTTTTCGATAATCTAACAAACGGACTAAATATAATCATTTTTTTTTTGCCCAAGAATCATTCCTTTTATAATATAAGTAATGTCCTGGTTTCGTTACGATGTTTCCCTACACAGATGTCTGTGATGTCCAAGATAAACTTAGAAAATTAAAAATAATAAAAAGCATTCAGAATGCGAGTAGGTAATTACCCCGCAGCTACCGTGAGAACGATGTAAGACAGGATATAATTAATTATTAGTTGCTAGCTCTGTAATGGGGAGGAATTCCCGCTGCTGTATTCAATGTAATCAATAAATTAAATTAACCAAACTACTAGAAATTCGGTCCGAAATTCCGCGAACCAACAATATACACGCGCAACATATTATTCATTATAGCAACTGCGGCCCACGCAAGATAAATGCGATAGTCCAACCTGGTTTCACGTTATTACCTAGATATAAATCTGCTGAACACACCTTGTAAGCGCTTTCATCTTGGAACAAAGCGAACATGAGTCACGCTGAAAGCGCCACAAAAGCTGTCACGTCTATTTCGGTGCTACAATTGCGTTATCACGCTCTGTGTCAACCAATAGCGTTCGTGCTTTTAGTGACATCCCTAACCAATTGTGTGAGATGGAATTCTGGGTATTGTGAAGTATGAGAAGTCAAATTAGATGAATTATTGTATGTAGGTTAAGTAAGGTCTGATTGAAATAACTACCTTTTTAGCTACCTGGTGGGGTACTCAACATTATGAAAAACTTTGAAGATGTGTCAACCCTGAAATCGTGAGAAAATAATCAGCTTTTTTCTACATTCTGTCGAGTAATGCTAACATAGAAATGTAGAGAGTAACTGATTTTCTTTATACAATTTCAGGGTTGGTCTCTCAATAAAAATGGTGCCATTGAACCATTTTTATTGAGAAACCAACCTTGAACTAAGAAAGAGCAACAAAAAAAAACAGCTGAAAACCTTTCAGGGGGTTATTAGTCCTTGAAAGGTTTTCACATAGCGTCCATATAATTAACCTAAGACCTTTATGTTACATATGTTTCACAAATAAATATTACGATTCTGATTCTGAACAAAATAATACCAGAAAGATATAATTATACTGTTTGATCACAAATAATCTTGTATGTTGAACATGTCATTCATAATATAATGGTATCCTCAGAATGAAAGTAAAATTACGATAAATCTTGTTTAATTTAGTATGCGGTGGATGCGTAAGAGAATGTTTAATATTTTACCTGCCTGATAATGGGGTGGGTTCGTGGTTTTACCCTATCAGGAGCAGGTATTTCACCTTCACATAAAATTATGGCATTTTCCTCTTACGGTTTAAGCCTGTTTATACTTGCATGAAAATCGGATATATACTGGTAAGAATATAAAATACTAGCTGCGCCCCGCATATTGCATTTTTATACTCGTACTTCGAAATTATATGTCCGATTCGAATGAATTAAAAACTGCTACCCTTCATGATAAAACTATTTAATTGAATAAGAATTAATGCTACGATACAAATGTAACGAGTTCACCAGTTCAACTTTTGTTTCTACCGGCGATCTAATTAAATTTTAGAACACACTATTAATGTGACTTAGTTAGATATTATATTCCCCCGCGGAATTTTGTGTAGGAAATAATAATGAGTACTTTAATCATGTAGTACATACTTTTTATGTATCATCAATAGTTTTCTCAGCGCACACCAAATAATGAATTTTTTTAATGAAAATTTTGCTTCTTTGGGTTACACTATTATTATTTTTTATATAATATTTTTAGTATAGCCTATGTTACTTCCTGATGATTTAGATTTCTATAGGTCCATCAGTTTCACCTTACTAATCACTCGTATCAGAAGGCAAAGAGACATTTTTAAGGTTGTCGTCCAGCCAATTTAAAAGTAAGTACTCGTAGTAACACAAATCTACAATACCCAAGTAACAAAAACTAAGTAAGCTTAGGTAAGATGCCAAATAAAATGGAAATAGAACTGACTAAATATACCTCTTTTGATAAAAAAATAGTTGACTGAAAACAATTTGTTTGATGCATTGTCGGCATTTTTAAAAAATCGTACGTTGGTACCATTTATCGATAGTAAACTACTGTCGTGTTAAATGCGGACCTCTTTCATTCTTCGCTACGCTCCTTATTGAGTTAGTTGGGGTGAAAAGCCAATTTACTTGATTGAGTTATATCCACCGGGTTATCGAATTGCTCAATAGAAAAGCTTAATCCCATGTCGTTTCATCGGGCATCAGTTTATAAATTTTCTCAAAAGGGACATGACAGAAAACAATATTTCTTTTAAAAATCCATTTAATGATGAGACTAAATAATATCGATTGTCACTTTAATTTTATATTTACAATTAAATATTTTATTTACATTCCAATCAGCGTATTTACATTTACCGTATTCTGTACAAAATGTTTTTGTTCACCACAGATATATTTTACACTCGACACTCAATTAATTATACAGGAAACATTCGTAGCAAAATATCGTTGCCTGTTTGCCTGTTATCTTGTAAAAATATTTACACTTTCACAATCAATATTTATAATTTAACGACTAACCAAACAAAACTTAGGCGGGTGATGTATTCGAATAGCCTTGAGATAATGTTGCGCGAGGTGATAAGCGGGGCGGATGAGCGAGGCGCGCGCTCGTCCGCCATGACACTTGACGCGACTACGATGCGGCGACCGCTGGACCCATCGCTTCTGGTCTCATCCGCTGCTGAAACGCTGCTAACCTCCGGAGGCACGCAGTTCGGAGGCTTTTCCTGCTATAAATAATAACATTTCCGTCAGTTTCATTCACCCTATGGCATTTTGTTTGCGTAATTTATTCGTCGCCAATAAAGTTATTACAGAATTAGGCGTTCCAAGATTTTTACTGAAGAACTGTGGCAATTTACGAAACAATAGTGACGTGAAAGCACAAAACTTCTACACAATGCGATAAAAACTTGAATACTTCCCTAATTTTTCTTTTGTTTGAAAGTTATTTATGGTAAAATATGGGCCCAAAGTAGAAATATTCATGAACAACGAAAACTTCTTTTGTGTTTTTAGTTGCTTACCGGTGGTTGTGTGAAGTTGATTTTTTCTTGACATCTCCGAGACTGATGGGCGATGCAGGCGGCATACGCAATCGCATGGGGAATGTAGCTTTGCTCCACTACCCCCGCAAACAATATCGTCGCCATTGGTCCTGGTAAGCAAAGACATAGTATAATTTAATCATGTTCCTATTTCTCATGCAAATGATAATTTTCCATAAACAAGATCTTTACCTAAAGCCCAAATAGGCACATCTTCACCACCATGCGTAGCCCACTGCCTAGGCACCGCAGCTGCATGAACAGCATCAGCCGCAACAGCAGCAGAGGCCGTAGTATTCAGCGGCAGAGCCCTGGGTTCAGAATGGCCAGGCCCAGTGCCATACAGCAAAGTAGAATACCGCAAGCCATCAATATCCGACACCACAGTATCCGCACCTAAATACAAAACACACTTCAAACTTCTGAAGAACTCCTCAAATCTCTGTATAAATACTTCTAAAGCCATAAAAACCTCGAAGTTAAAACAATCTTTAATTAATTTCCAGAACTCTAAGCTGCAATTTCAACGGCGGAGCCAATAGCCATCAATGCGGTTTAGAAGACATCATATAAACGAAAAACGTTTGGCACACGACTTCAATTAGTAACCTCTGTAGTCTGTGCCAAATGTTGTTTGCTTCTATACATATTTGGCTTCAATTATCCACATTTCAACTTGAGTATTAAAATAGGAAGTTGGATAGAATAGAATTGGGCAAAATACTTTAATTTTCTGTTTAGTTTGTTACCTAAAACGGGATGTCCTCTCGGCGTCGCCTGCCCGCCGAAAGTCATTACATGACCGTGATCGGCGGTGACTACGATCAAAGTTTCAGCGGGATTAACCCTCTCTAATGCTGCCAACAGTGCGGTTTCTAACTCCAAAGTCTCGTCAAGAGCTCTATATGGATTGTTGTAGTGATGAGCGTGATCTATCCTTCCACCTACGCACGAAACAAGGACATTAGGTACAGTTGATTTTGTATTAAAACAAAGAGAATGACTGTTCTGAAAAATATCAAAATAAAACGTGAGATCCTTTTCACTCAAATTAATTAAAACAAACGGAGAGAAAAAACTGCTCAGCAAAAAATATTCAGTGCTAGAAATAAAATCCATAACACTGAATATGAAAGGCGTTGCTGAGTAAATTGAAAAAAAAAAACACTGTTATAAGACTCCTTCATGCTTGCCTTCAATAAGTAGAAAAAATCCTTTGTCATTTTTGGTTAAAATTGACAAGGCGGCTCGAGTCATATCAGCTAAGGACGGATCGTCCGCTTTGACAGCAGAAGTCGCGCTCGCCCCCTCTTCCGCGTCCGCGACCGCCCCTCGCTCCGCGTTGAAGTCCATATGCGAGTACTCGAAAAGACCTGCATAAAAAAAAAATGGGTACCGTAATTTTTTAAACGCCCGCCGTTTTATTTTTAATTTACGGCAACAGCACATTTCTGTGCAGTAACATCATTAAGCGCTTTAACGCCGTATATATGTAAAATCTTATTCGAAATTAACGCATCGCTGATGCTGATGAATGGATGTTGTTGCCACGTTCGTATAAGGTTCATGCATGTAAAATGTTCATTAACAATCTCTTCCCCTTATCCCAATATATTTGGGGTCGGTGCAGCATTTCGAATTCACTACTTTTCATCTTAGCAGTCACCTCTTTTCTAGCCATGTTTTACACCGTCCATCCATCATTTATTTAGTACTGTCCTAATCTTATAGTCATCCATATTCATACTTGAAACTCTCCTGACAATATTTTCCTACTCCGTATCACATGCTTACACTATGACAACCGATTACCCTACAACATGCAAGGAAAACATAAGTTGTGAAGAACTGAAATGAGGACAGTCTGAAAATCTGTTACAACGGCTTATTATAAGGCCGTCATGAATCTAATAAAAGAGACGAGAGTCCAGAAATCCACAGTACTTACGTAACTGACAGATAAATTAAAATACTAAGAGGCGTGGTTAACAATACAATTTTTGAATTAAGAATGTTGGTAACAGCATAATCCATATTTGAAATGCAAATGTTACTTTATGTCGGGCGGGTGAGATTAAAAAGGATTCAAATGGGATTACACAACGGGCCCGCACTGATCATAATGTAAACTCGGTAAACGTAATCTGGGCGAACGTAAATATTTCATAAACTCTGCGAGGGCCCGGAAACATTTTTGGTCCAACTTTTCTTAAACCAAATGCTGACTTCCACACCCCTGTTGTCTCTCCTATATTAATATTCCACGGGAAATTCATTACTTTTATCGTTTCCTGATCTTTGCGTATTCGGGGAAAGTTAAGTGGTGTTCTGAAGTCGGGATTGCTTTGTAAAAAATTTAATAAAAACTTACAGGAATTTTGGTAAGTAGAAGATTAGTAATGGCTTTCTTAAACGACAATAGTTTAAGATAGGATCAGGAGAAAACATCATAAAGCTTTTCAACCATACAAATCTCCTTTTTATGGAAATATCTCGCCGACTGGTCGAAATGTCGCGTGACCAGAGGGCTGGCTCTTTCTTTGGTCAAAGAATTAGCATTGCCATTCAATGTGGCAATGCTGCCAGTCTTCTGGGCACGTTTCCGAATGACATCGATGGGGAGGAGTACTTTGACGCCTAAGTGTCCTGTTGTTGTCGTTGTATATTTGTAGGAACTTACTTTTAGTCTTCTTTTTAGCATTATTTTAGTTCTATTTGTAGTCTTTATGTAATGCACATAGTAGATATATTATCTTATAATAAAACCCTAAAAGTTATTAAAACAAAAAAAAAACTTACAAAATATTGTAGTTTTGTATATATAAGAAAATGTATTTTAATCAGAATACCTTTTATGTTCGTCACGTCCAATTTTAATTAAAATTTAAAGCGACTATCGATCTTTCCGAAAATAAACTTGCTAAATAAACGTTTAACTTAAATAAACTTTTGTTCGCTTAATAATTTTATAAATCCAATGGTCTTGAGTCATGAATTTACTCGCTAGTCAAGTAGTAACGCTAAAGAATTATTGCGAAATTATTTTGGCTTCGGCTATTTAGAGTAGGTACTTATGAATTTCCACGTAATTAAAGGCTACTTCAATAAAGCAAATATCAAAACAAGTAGGAGAACTAACCTGTGTATTTATACCTTTTAATTTATATTCCTTCATTGTATACGGGTTTAAAACTTGGGTCACCCAAAACAGGCTTTGTGGACACTCAAATTGCTGAGTAAGCTTTAACCCTTACACCAACCCGACAAAACACACAAAAGGGACCAGTTTCTTAAATAATCCGGCGGTAGGTGAGGCGTTTTAGAAAATTTGTATAAAAACGCAGTTTCATAAAAGTAATGGCTCTTAAACTGACGGTTTAAGCCATAATTTAAAGACGTAATAACGAGTTTTTAGGTAGTTTTCCCGGAAGTAAAAGTCTAATGTACGGGTAATATTTTCCGTGGCCTAATAATGCTGAAGTTTTGGTGTCTATATAATCGCGAAGTAACTTTTGATATTTTGTAACCTTCATGTTAAAATAGGACTGTATTTTTTACGAAAATTATACGAGTACTACCGTAAACTTAATTAACCTAGCTGAATAAAAACCAACAAAATCGGGCCACTAGCTCCCCACCTATATTTTTCTTTGTTGGTTGTGATTAACAGTTTCGCCACGACGAAAATAAACGGACATATTTTCAATATCGAAAGAGCTTCGGGTACCCTTCGCTCTTTTTATAGTCTCACATTTTGCCCTGAATGTATAGTGTATCGAATATCATGATTCATATCTCCATTCACATCTTATAAACAGGCCTTCGCAACATGATTGACTTTTTCTTGGTTATCAGCTATCCCAGCCATTACTCCGGTCATATTTTTCCAATATTGTGACCTTGGAATGAATTATGAAGATCAGAAGCCATATTTTGATCGCATTAGGCTTCTTGCCCTCTTTCTTCTAGCTCAGGATCTTCGGTAACAAAATGACGAAGTATTGGGAGCAGCTGTTTTGTCTACAAAGTTATGCGTAATCGTCTGGATAGAGCTTAAGTTTATTTACTAAATCGATTGGGCTACGTCTTCGAAAACAGTTGACAGTCTAACCGAGCGTTCGGAATTTACTGGGCACTCGATTTTCACACTTATCGAAATGCATAGTGAACGCAGACACGTTTGCACAGTACTTAAAATTGAATCTTCAGGTCAAATGGTTGTGAATAGAGGAGCGCTTCTGGAATTTGCCGTTCATCTGTGCGAATATCTTGACTTGAATTTCATCACAATTTAAATGTGAATGCTTTCAAATAAGCGCACTTTGATGATCGTGCTTTCATGACCGGATGCAAATGTTGACTTCTGATTTATAGTTTTAGTAGACTTTATAAAAATCAATACTTTTCGAAAGACCATCAAGGGTAGGACCTGATGACATTTAAAAGTGGCAGTCGTTTTCAAAGCGTTTCGTATTTCTACAAACACTTTCAACAAGATTAACAAAAACATTTCACTTCATCTTAATCCATTCATCATCATTCATTCATTCATTCGTTCATTTTTCTTTCATTTTCATTTCATTTTTACTTGACTTTCCCATAATCGTATTTCTAATAGGTTTTATTTCTTAGATATTTTTTCTAGGCTCTCGCACAAACCAAAGAAGCATTGCACAAAATACAAGGGGTCTCAGCAGTGGATAGAACAAAATTGCCAATAACGACCATATGGACTAAATTTCGTTTTATTTTTAAATGATGCTGTTGTAAACTTACCTAACAAATAATCCACTGTTCTTGGATCTAACTTCGCTAGTTGTTCTCTTGTATGTATGTATTGAGCTCGCAATCGCCGCCTCTTTTTTTCTCTTGCCCAATCTTCTGCTAAGTTTCTACCATCTAGTCTTCTTCCTTCTCGATTTGGATGCTCTGGATCTGGGGTTATAGTTGGCAGGAAATGTCTTCTACCACCACCCATTATTACCTTTTAAAACAAATGTAAACCATGTTCTTATTTTGTGCAGAACATTTTTTTTTCCGTCGAAGATTTTAAAATGTGTGCAAAATGCTATTTTTAAATGTAATGAAAATAACATCAGAATATTAATATCGAAATAGCGAGAATTTTAATAATATTTTATATAAAAACCTGTAGGTATTTATTTATTCACTAAGGCATCAAATCACATTTTATGTACAAAATTACATTAGAAATCGGATCATATTCATAAGTCATCAGTTATCAGGCCATTATCAAATAATTTATCAATAATATTAAAATGTTATAAAATAATTCAATATCGTACCTGTATTAACTTATTGAAAAACTCTACAAGTAACGTGACAGATTTGTGTACTTTTCTTACTAGAAAAGTACACTACTATTATAAGTAGGTACGGTCAGCCACAAATTATTTATTTATTTATTTAATTTAATCTACTTCTGATGCTGACTGTACTACCACGTAGAAAGGTACTGTTCCTGGAAATATTATCTGAAACCAACGCCAAACAAAACAAAAAGGATTCTACTAAAATCCGTAGTTTATTTCCCACTGTGTTGTAAGCAGTGAAGATTGTTCTGAAGAACGCAAAAGTGGTCACATTATATATTATATAAGTCAGTAAAGCTGCTCTATATAGTCTATTATTTGATTAAATTTTGCAAGAAACTGTATTGTTAGACATTTCATTTACATTTTAGTAAGGTTAATATTAATATTTCTATATGTATGTAGATTTCTTTTGAATTTACTTTTGTGGAATTGCTTTTCCATATCTTGTCATTTGACATTGAACATGACATTCAAAGCTATAAAATTCGAAATATACGACGCTTTCTGGCTAGACATTTAGATCTACTTAATTTCAATAAGTGATTTCTAAAGAAATACAGCAATATTTGTAACCAGAGTAGGTAGATACAATTTCTAAACCATTTCATATTATGTAACATTACGTCAGAATTTCCTGCCGTCCGACTCTCGGTACCGTCATCCCTTTTTAAAGCATTTTCAGCGTTATCCTCATAGCTTACAATGTTTATAAGCGTACCTGTCTTTCCTCTTCAAACCTGTAATCTTTTCTGTCTATAATGCTGTAGCAAAAAATGAAATGCAAGTAATTAAACTGCGCAACCCAGCTACATCAAACTCACTGATTATGATACCACCAACCCAAGTACTTGTATCTAATTAACATCACTTACTAATTTACAAAAAGGGCTTTCATACAATTTCAGGATTCAGTTTAACTCATCTCTAGAGAGCTATTAATAAAAATAAGAGATTCTTACTTTTGTACTTATTAAAAATTCAAGCAAATATTCTTCTCTTTCTTCTTTGGACGCATCGCAAGATTCGCCCCTAAGCTTTAATTTAACAAAACATTGCGCTGTGTTTTGTTTCGAAAACATTTTCGAGGACATGAACTTTACAGAATTAGTGCGCATTTTGCATGAAAATTATACGGGTAGATTATGTAAAAAGATATTCGCAAATGTGCTTATTTTGATGCAAATATAAACCAACTTGCCTAAAATTTTTGCTTCTTTCGAGATTTTGTTATTTTAAAACACCTTTAGTTTTAGATAAGACTTTATGTGAGAAGTCATTACTTTTTATAATCAGGTTTTTGTTACTTTATTAGAGGCGATGGCATATCTGTATATTTGCTCCAACGTACTAAAAAAGGGTTATTGTACATTCGCCACAAAGTAAATTCGTCACATTTTGAAAACTCCATACATTGAAAGTAAATTCGCCACATGCATAAAAAATATGTGTAAATTCGTCACAAGTCTTCATAGGTACATAATTTTTGCACAAAGTACTGGTAGCAAACAAAGTTATTGGTTTTTAGCGCTCGAAAGGAAAATGATTTTTAAAATCTTTCATTTCTGCTGCGCTCCTGCACATGCTGTATCTATCTCTTTCCAGCCGTACCTGTTAATATGCATCGATACTCATCAGTCCAGTCATCCAGTGACTCACTTGACCTTGTCGATGCGCTTCGAGAGTTCGCGACACCATATTTCTATCTTTTATATTTTAGCAGGTATTTTTCAACATACAGTGGATTTCGGATATAACGACGATGAAGGGACCACTCTAATTTTGTCGTTATATCCGGGAATCGTTACGGGAAATTTTGAAATGATTTCTGCCTTTTCTTTAACAGTAATGTGCTTCTAGGAGTCATACTTATTCAAAAGTTTACTAAACGCAGTTGCTACTCAGAATATCACTTTATTACTGAATCATAAATTTAACTCCGAAACGTACACGCTTACCTACCTACTTAGCTTATATCTTTTAAAAACAAAAGATAAAGGTCTCTACAGTTGCTGACCACCTGTGTGGATGTAAACAAAAGATAAGAAAGCTCTTTGTGTCTTTGGCGCCCGACTGCGGTCTCAATATCTGCATGGTATTTCTAGGAATTTGTTACAGATGATTCATTAAAAACAGTCGCTACAACCGAACTCCACCGTAAATTATCAGGGAGTAACATAGGCTTTAATTTAATTTAAAAAAAATAGAGATCCATATGAAAATTGCAATAATGAAATGTAACCCAAAGTAGCAAAATTTTGCCTATAAAATTCATTATTTTGCGTGCGCTGAGAAAACTATTGATGATACTTAAAAATGATGTACTACAGAGTTAAGTCGAAATAGCAGCTTTTGTGTTTTAAAATTTAAATTAAAGTCAGCGACACCATATTCTATCTTTTATATTTTAGCAGAAACTTTTTGAGTACATAAAAGCTACTATAGCTTATATGTACTAAAAAACGTATTTTTCGACATATTTAGGTCTAAAAAAAACATTATATCAAAAAAATATTATTCTACGCGGGTCAAATAGTCAAATAAATTATACTTATATCAAGCAAATTAGCCGAGCTTTCACAATTTTCGCGAACGAAGTCGCGGGCGAAGTGCTAGTGAAAAATAAAGAAACAATGTTTTATTCTACTGATCGTTTGATTTTTCTGCTGTCTGTACGGGAATAAACAATATGGCGGATTTTTCTTCATGAAAATAGAACTGTGGCGAGTTTACACATACTTTTTTCGTAGAGAATTTACTTTGTGGCGAATCTACAATAACCCCTTAAAAAGGTACCTATCAAAAGTAGTACTGCATAATTTTATTGCAGCCGCTGTTGGATTTGTAACTTTTAATGCTGAGCCAAGCTTTGAAAATCCAATCTAGTGTTAATGAAAAAAGGTACAAGTCTAAAACGTGTATCTATAGTCAAGTAAAAATTATTACTTACTTGAGTTTATGTAATTACTTAGGCAACCATTTTTAAGAATTTGAAAAAAGTAAGAACCGTCCTTTGACGGTTCTTACTTCTTGCATTCTTCTTGCTTTCTTTAAAGCAAAGCTAAGAATTCTAACTTTTGTCAGTTCTAACTTCAAGCAATTCCTAAACTACAGAATATTAATCGTAACTTAAGTTATTACTTTTAGTCAAGTAATCACTTTGACTTGTTACGATGTAAGTAAGAACTGCATGCGATCCAGATCTGAAAAATTACGTTCTCAGCCAAACGTCACAGTGTTTTGTTTTCAAATTGGGGCAATGTTTTTTTTTTTTTAATCTTTCCCCCACCCTATAATTGCGAATTCCTTGCATAACCCAACATACAAATAGTACCTACTACGAGTACTTCAGACCGTCATTTTTCCAAAAAACAGTAACGTTAATACTTACATTCATACTCTTCCCCGGCTCATTCTCTACAAGCTGCATGGCTATATCCTTGCAGTCTTTCCTGACAGTGGGGGGTACCCTGCTGTCATCCTCCCAGTATCTGGACGGCGCATGCGCGTACAACGCCGCAGGAGTTGCGTGCGTTATCCGCGCTGTGGTCACGATGCCACTGGATTTACCTGAACAATAGTTTATGATAAATAATACCATCCTGCTATATTGAATATTCGTCTTATTTTATTTATTTGTTTAAATAGATACTTGCTGCACTTACAGTTTACACCAAAGCGTGCAGCAAGCCAACATCATATCATATCACAACATAATAACTATTAGGTACTAATAACATAAGGCTAAACTAACTACCTACTAAACTTAATGGAATAATTAAGCATAGCTTTATAACTACTCATGAACATATTTAAATCCGGCTCCTGAGCAATCAGGGCGTTTAGCAGATTCATCGCCTGGGTTGTGGGCGCATATCGAGCAGTTTGGGTACGCACAGAGGGAGACGCGAACAGGCCTCGCGAGGCACAGGCCCGCGACCGTCGCAATCGGTCCGGAGCAAACAATGAACAACGAGCTAAAGTAGTCTCGTCGTCAATTCTATTATTTAGTAGTAAATAGTAGTGCATCAGCAGCGCACACTTACGTCTTAGTTCTAACGTGTTGATGCCCACCATTCCCATTCATTATTTATGTTTATGAGTAAGTATAATATATTTAGTTAGGAGAGTCGTTACTGAATCCCGTCTTTATTGCTAAATTGACTTAGATAAAAGGTCTATTAGGTAATAATAACGTCTTTGCACTGGTAAATACTTTGGATCCCTACAACAATTTAGTATTAACAAGCGACCCGCCCCGGCTTCGCACAGGTGTAATATTATACATTATAAACCTCCCTCTTGAATCACTCTATCTATTAAAAAAACCGCATCAAAATCCGTTGCGTAGTTTTAAAGATCTGAGCATACATAAGGACAAACAGCGGGAAGCGACTTTGTTTTATACTATGATGATGAAGACAATCCTCTTCATCATCATAGTATAAAACAAAGTCGCTTCGACTTAAAGTTAGAAGATAAAGGTTCGTTTTAAAGATAGAAGAACAGTATCTATACTAACATAGTATGAAATGAACCACAGTCATCTAGAGATTTGATTCCGGAAGATTTCCGAAATTTTATGTTTTATACACAAACAAAACATTATATTCCACTAAGATATAGTTGCCGAAGTATTGCCAAACTTAAGTGGCGCTGGGCAGGGCACATTACTCGCAGAACGGATAGCCGTTGGGGCTGAAAAGTTCTCGAGTGGCGACCGCGAACCGGAAGACGTTGCGTTGGAAGGCCTCCCACTAGGTGGACCGATGACCTGGTGAAGGTTGCGGGGATGTGCTGGATGCGAGATGCACGGGACCGGTCATTGTGGCAACACTTGGGGAAGGCCTATGTCCAGCAGTGGACGTCTTTTGGCTGAAATGATGATGATGATGAAGAAATATGACGCCACATCAGTACATTGCACTCTTGCAAAGTAAGGACGGCTCTCTACTTTAAAATAAAGTGTATCACTTAACTTTTCACTAACATTTGAGCTGAACCATTCAAAAATAATAAAAATGCAAAAATGTAAAAAGAAAAGACCTGAAATACTGAATATTTTAAGAACCTTGAACAATGAACTTTAGAAAGCCTATTTAGTTGACGTTAAACTGTTTATATGAAACATAAAAGTTAGCTTTCAGTCGTTTCTAGGTTTATGATTATGATCTGAAGAGTTTTACGTTTGTGGTGTGTCGTGACAAAATGGAAATTGTTAAGTCACAAAATATAGCGGGGCTTAGGCATAAAATGTTGATCTTTTAGGTCGTTTTTCTTTTCGTAGTAAGTAAAATAAATAGCGTTGAAATAATATGTCAGTTTCAGAGTGATCGTTTTTGTTTCGTATTTTTATGTAGAAACCGCAAATCGGTAAACGTAAGTTAGGACGGCCTCAGGCTTGGTGGGGTGACCTTCTGACTTAAAAACATGTTGCTGGAGAGGCTAGTTTGTATTTTTTGACTGCTGTAAGCAATGCAATTAAAATTTATAATTATGAGTTTTTTTTTGTTTATGTAGTCTTGAAAATCATACAAGAAAATCACTTTTTATTTTTTTTTAAAACATCTTGCAGGACAACTTAGGAGGTTGTCGTCTGCTTAATCGGACTGTCATATACCCTTGAATGTAAGAGCTCCTACCATTCCATTTATTTTTGATTTATTTATTTATACTTCATGTACAATCGTGCTACATAGGCGGACTCCATCCATTCATTCCAAATCAACATTAACATCATATTGCGACGAAAAAAATAAAGCTGGATACAGCATTACAGTAAATGTAAAATAAATCTACTATAGTTATTGAATTGTCTCAAAAAAAGCATAACATAATTCCCAAAACAAAAGTCAATAGCAAAACAACATATTCCAGAAATGTTATAAAACAGACACTATTTTCAGCAATTTACTCGAGATCTCGTTTCTCGTATAACTAGATACAGCATGACCGAGATACGTTCCATTGAGTGCCAGTCCATCGAGTCAAATGCATCACACAATGGCACCCGACGTAACTATTGCACTCATGTTTTATCAACGCGACAATTTCGCCTTACTCGGGACGTTTCATATTGAATGTCTGATATTAATGTTTGAGGTTTTGATGTTCCTCTCATGATAAAAATTGGAAGCCAGGCGCAAATAATATTTTTATTTGTACATATTATTAAATGACTGACGAATTTCCAACAGGATGTTTTTGCCAACATTTAGATGTTTGTTTGAATGGAATTCGAATGAAAAAAAAAACACTACCACTCTCCTTATGAGGAAATGCTGTAGGTATTTGAAGAACAACTATCGCTGTCGCTCTACGAGCGCGATTTCGCAATTGGTGCGATAAGGACAACTACTGATCGGACAAGAAAAAAGTCATAATTCGGGGTTTGGCTCTCGACTATTTCCTTCTCCACTATTCGACCAATTTAAAATATATATCATAAACTGAATAAGAAGGATATAATATATACTGTGTCACTATGTTTTTCTTTTTACCTTAATACTTATCAAATTTGTAAACTAGGCCTCTCATCAAAAAGGGAAACATAGGGACACAGAAAAGGTTGATATAAAATCATAGCGTTAAAGTCATAAACCAGAAGAAAAACAGCAACAGCAACGTTTGTATGGAGAAAAGACCACCCGCATTTCCTCTTTAGCATCGCTTTGTATACATACATGGTTCTTTCTTATTGTTTCATGATTATTATAAATATATGTATTTGTATAGATTAGTTTAAGCTTTATGTATTTATATTATTATATAAATAGTATACCACAAACTACCTGCAGTGTCTTTCCGTCTTTCTGTAATCCATCCAAAGGTTGTCTTGAAAAGATTCCTTTTAGCGATAAGACTGCCCATTTAGACACCGTATGTGAAATGTTTTTCTTGTAAATTGAAATTTGTATGGTGTAGGTACTCGTACATAATAAAATATATTATATTTATCTATCTATTTAGGTGTTCAATGGCGATTATTCCGAATATTATTTCCCATAAATGACATTACGTAGTTTACTGTAAACGACATAATAATTGATTCTAATAGTTACTTTAGCATAATCAACCTACTATACTGGTATACATGCAAATGAATCGGGGTTCTTCGCGGTTTGACATTTTAATCAACTAACTTTTGGCTTGACTGAAATTCCGGCAGCCATGTTGAAATTCCTGAAGCATTTTCGTGTTTACCCAATAATGAACATTTGATATTCATTTATGTTTTATTATTTCTATCCCTTGTACATTTTGATAAACAAAAAAAAAAAAAAATTGATACAATCCCTTGAGATACATTACATAACAAATATTATTGAAAACGCTACGATCTTGATAAAATGAAGGATATATTCTATTCATCTAGTAGTTGTATTCCCTTGGGTAAATATCACTGTTATTGGATAGTTTCCTTCTGAAGGCAAAAGATACACAGAATTCCTTATGGAGGGTATAATAAAACATTGTTTTGTGACATCACTCATAAGTGACGGGTACAAGGTTGGTACCGACGGAAAAGAGGTCAGATTGGGAATACGTATTCTCGGCTGAATTGAATTCTACGTCTAGAAATTGAAGATGTTCTGAGAAAATGTTTCAATCAACCTTTTACGGTTTTCTTTTTAATGGAATTTCAATTAGGTTGTTTGAAAAACAAGGTGATAAGATACACGAGGGATTTACCTTAATTTACTTATTATATTAGACTCCCTGTGTAGTCTAAACTGAACCACTTGACTATGGAACCAAATCGGAAATAATATGTAAAAAAACTGCTGATCAATATATGTTGTGGATGTGCGAACATAAATTTATGGATCCGCTGGCTTGTTTTCAATTGTCAGAAATTATGCAGGCTAACAACAACAGTAACTATTATTCACTCTTGAAGTCGGTCCTCCATACCACTTATCACATTGTACATTTTCACATGATTTTGTATCACAAAATGCGCTTGCCTAGGTTGGTCCGGGTTGGTCTTGACGTGACCGGTCAGTGTGGCGACACTTGGGGGAGGCCTGTGTCCAGCAGTGGACGTCTTTCGGCTGAAATGATGACGATGAATGAGGTTGATCCGTAGATGGATGACCACCCATTACATACCCAGTTTCCTTCGTGCCTCGGAAAGCACGCTAAGCCGTTGGTCCCGGCTGTCATTTGTAGAACTTTGAAAGTCGTAACAGGTAGTCAGTGACCGCAAATTCTGACAACCAGTTCTACCGAGGGGTATCGTATTACCCAGTACTAACTGGGTTGTGGCTGCATCCGGTTAGACTGGAAGCCGACCCCAAAATATTTGGGAAAAGGCTATTCAGAATCAGATATACATATGTGTGAATCACAAATATGTCCTTATCTGCCACGTTCGATACAGCAGATAGATTATACAATAAATCTAAAAAACATTTCCGTTATTAGAAGTTATTTATAAGTTCCGATACGATATCGAGTGTACAGATAATACAATAAGACCGCTATCCACTACGTGACCCCAGCTTAAGAGCAGAGCTTAACTGAATCTTTGCTGACATTGTTAACAAGTGGTTCTAGTTATCACATCATAGGGTTAAATTGAGTAACTGACCCTTATATAGGTCACAATTTAATTCCACTAAGCCTATAATGCCACTAATTCTATTATGCTGGTTTTATTTATCACACATTTAATCATGTTTTTTTTTTAAACATTCAGTAAGCTATATAGGTAGTAAATAAAGAAGGCTTCGTCCCTATTATGTTACTGTTATAATTATGTACAGGCTGTAGTTACTTTTTCTAGTACGAACGTAACTCTAATGAACGTAATATAAAACCTTAGACTATAATTTATTACGAACATTGTAATATAAATGTAATATACTGTAGTAGACTAGGTATTATTATATTATAAATGCAAAAGTTTGTGAGGATGGATATGTTTGTTACTCATTCACGCAAAAACTACGGAACGGATTTAGATGAAATTTTGTACACAGATAATTTATAACGTAGATTAACACATAAGATACTTTTTTATCCCGGTAGTATGATCCCATGGGGCAATATTATCGAACTTCACGCGGATGAAGTCGCGGACTTAAGCTAGTAGTTTCTAAATAGCAAAATAAATGCAATATAATCTTAAATGGTAGGCATGCTTACCTGCTTCATGAGCCCAATCCACCAGAGACGTGACTTTGGAGTTGATAGTGGAAGAACAGCTGTTGAACCGACCTCCAGCATCCAAACCCAGCGTCTCGTACCGTGCCTTCACACCACAGAGGAGAGCAGTAGCGCAGGCTGAAGACTCTCCGGTTTGGGCATCAATGTTGTAAGTCTGGTGGCAAAAATGGATATAGTTAAGAGAGCAGGAACAAAACCACGCGTTTGAGGTGCACGCCCAGTGAAAGGCTCCGTAGTTGGTATGAATATTTACGCATGAACGGTATTGATTTGATGAACTGCAAAAATAACTTTTCATTGAACAATTCAACTGATGGTAAGACGTGAACAACCGACAAGGAAAAGTCACGGTCGTTAGTCCTTGCTGGTCCAGTGCATTTTAATATATGCTAGAGTAGTGCACTCTGAGGCGTCTACATGTCAAAGGCGGACCGAAGCTGTCAGTCGCAAGCTGTCGATGTGTATTGATAATCATATCCTTGTTTTGTCTATGTCTGGAATACCCTGCTACTTAAAAATGTATCGCCTAATTTCAGCTTAGACGAATATTCTACAGATTACACATAAACTGTCACTTGGCGATTGCGCCATGATCGCGGGTCAACCCGTGATCATGGCGCTTGCAACAGCGTTGGAATATCGGGAGCTCAAAATTAAAGACAATCACGGAAGTTATCCCGTAAGTCACAGTTTTTGTGTAGTTGTAAACCGTGAAAGTTTAAAACAGTGATTCTATAGATTATATCTAAAACTAGCTTTTGCTCGCGGCTTCCCGTTATATACGGAATGTACTCACGGAAAGTTATAAATGTAGCTTTTAACACTTGGGGATAATGTAGTTTCCCGTTAGTGAAAGAATCGGATCAGTAATTTCGAAGATTACCCGCTACATACACTTACAAACAAAATTTACCTCTTTATTTATTTATTTGTTTAAATAGATACTTGCTGCATTTACAGTTTACACCAAAGCGTGCAGCAAGCCAAGTCACAATATAATAATTATAAACCAAATAAGACTAAACTAATTACTAAACTTTATGCAATAATTAAGCATAGCTTTAAAACTACTCATAAAAATATCTAAATCTGGAATAACAAATCCAGTTCCGGGTATCTAATCCGGTTTTATAATATTAGTATGGAAGATGTCTTTTAGTCTTTCAAAACAACGATACCTAGTTGTAACAGTTTGGAAATATTGTTACAATTACAACGACTGACATAATAGTATGGCAATCTTGAAGTACCATTTCTAAGTGCTAAAAACCACTCTGCGTCATTTGAAGACAGGAAGGACTCTTCGAAACATTGCATCCCAAAATTGTTATAGCACCACGCACAGATGGCATGGTGATCACAATAGAATGTTATTTGTTCACAGGTAGCTGCCGTCCCAGAATAATCCTTTAATCGCCTCTTACGACACACATGAAAAACAATGGGACACTCATACCAGAAACCGTACATATCCGTTTATGTAGGAATATAAGAAGAGAATTCTCCTCAGATGATTTCCAGCGACAGTTATATGTAAACAAAATAATGTAGGTGAGTGTGCTGAGAAAAATGGGAAGCTGCAACTATTTACATTATAACAACTATCTACAACGTGTCTCGTGTACATTCAACGCTTATGGCCTCCCTCAGTCACCGCAACAACGTACGAGTTTGAACCGATAAAACCGTAATACCTTACCGCAAAATTGATTAATTATTTTATGTTAGTGAGATTCCATCACAAAAAATAAATTGATGACATCAGAGTACTGGCTGTTTTTCTGTTCATATTAAACCTTATTATCATCAAAAACCCTTTTAGAGTGTTCAACGAAAAGAAAGAAATGAAACGTGAAAGGAGAATAGAAAAAAAAATCTCTCCGAAAATTGACTGGAAAAATTAGCAGAACCTGATGACAAAGGCACATAAAAAGATAAAAATAAAATGGCGTCCTATATTCACTGTTTAGCATGTTATCGCTGATGATATGTATTATGCATGTAGATTTTATACGTTGCTTCAATTGTATCATCTTTGAATGAATTTCTTATTTGATCAATTCAAATTTTGTTGGTGTGCGAAATTATTCAACCAATTTGTGAAATATTCATGTAGGTAAGCGATAACATTAATTTCTGTTATCACATTGTATCATTTAACTTCTCATGCTGGTTATTCGATCTTTTATTTGGCAGTTAGTAAAGATTGGATTGAACATAACTTGCGAAATATGGGTGTACTGTACGTTTGCACCATGTGTGATATTTGAAGATTGTAATTTCAATACTTTTGATACAAGTCACTCTTAAAGATGTGACTATTTTTTTCCGGCCTCGGAGGATCAATTTAAACATGGTGTCCTGTGCCCTATGGGTTGCTGAATGATTTTGAAGTTTCAGGTGTTTTTATAATATTGAATTTTCAATATTAAACTCTATACGGAGTCACGTAGCTTCTATAATACATCAAAACATTAACCCAGTAGAACAGAAACTATAAACAACCCTTGAACAGAGCACTTAAACTTTACACACTATATTTGCACTCATTAAAAATTTAATACGTTCCTGCTGTTGACTTAATCTTCATTATAACAGTGTACTTTATACCGCTGTGTTCCGTACACGTGTTGTTTTAAAATAACCCTTAAAACATCCTTAGTAAGCAAGGAAAACTTAATTAGTTTTCAGTAATTTTGTTAAGACTGTGTCTGGGTAAAAAATGGGAATCCTAACTAGAAAGAAGAAAGAAAACTAATCCTTCCTAACTTTCTTACTAATATTATAAAAATGTGAAAGTAAGTTTGTTTGTTACCTTTTCACACCTAAACCACTGAACCGATCATCCTGAAATTTTGCATTTCCGTTGTCAGGTGTACGGAAACGAACATAGGGTACTTTTCATCCCGAAAAAAAGTACTGTTCCCGAGTAAAACAACAATAACTTTCTTATGATAATAGATGGCGCCACGTGTCTTTCAAATCACGATTGAATTATATTATTACAAGCAGAGTGCAGCCCGAATTGATTTTCAACATTAATGCGAGCGAAGCGGCGGGCAAAACCTAGTCATATCTAACATAAACATAAAATAATCCTTGTATTTATGCATTCATCAGTTCATTCCCAGAAATATACTTGTAAATTAAGCCATAATTTAATTCTACTAATTATGATACGATTGGAGGAGCTCGTAGGTTAATAATAATAGCCGCTCATGGTAATCTTCAGGTTAAGCCGCGCTTGCCTAGGTTGGTCCTTGGATGGGTGACCACCCTTTCGATATCGAGTATTCTCCGTGCCTCGGCAAGCACGTTAAGCCGTTGGTCCAGGCTGCCATATGTATATGTTTGACAATCGTTACAGGAAGTCGGTAATCAAAAAGTCTGACAATCAGTCTTACCAAAGGGTATCGTATTATACCCAGAACTAACTGGGATGTGGAGGTCAGTTACTCAGTCACTTCATAAAAAATACTGGTATTCAGCTGCTTCCAGATAGTAATTATTCACATGTAACTTAATTCCTTGAAATTTAGGCAAATACACTTTAACTATTCTGATCTATGAAGATGATACAAATGACTAAAAGTGTACTTTACCTTTGCCAAAGCGACTGCAGGGAAAGTGTCCCAGGCCAAATCTGTGTCTTCCCCGGATTGGCCTCGTCTCTGACCCCTGAGGATCCTGGCTGCTGTGGCCGTAGTCAGGCTCATACCGTCACCTACTACTAGAATCACGTTCCTGTACAAAAAAAGGTTTGTTATGTTTTTTTTTAAAGACCAAACGGGACACAATACTACTAAAAAAAATGACGTGTAAAAGTGTTTGTAAAAACCACAACATCATAATATAACATTTAAAATATATTTTTTTTAACTGGCTGAAATAAAGGGTGCAACAAGACCCTTAACGAAGCCGAAAAGGACTTGTTCTCCCCATCATTGCGATCATTTTTTTGTTCTAGACCGTACCTGGGAACCTTCTAGTTACGGAGATATTGGGGGTCAAAGCTCCAACTTTCTCACATTTTTTTTTGTAATATTTGTTTTTAGTGTAAGATTTCAACACCTCCACGACCCCCGTACTATTGAATCCATCCATTAACACAAGGTTTAGAGTGCGTTACATTGAGTCCTACCGTAAAACGTGATCTTTCACCTCAAAAAAAAAAGTCCTTTCCCAGCAATAATTCTTGCGTAAAGTGATTTAGTTTGATGTACATAATGCTTGGTTGACGGCTTCGTGAAGGGTCCTGTTACACCCTGTATATAATTAACATAAACATTTATGTTTAAAAATGTTATTGTGAACCAAATGATTTTTGTTTTACGACTTAAAGGTGTTTCTGAGAGATTGGCCGAAGAAAACCGCACTGAGAGAAGAGTGGAAGATTATGGGGCCGACCTTCGCCCAGCAGTGAGCAAATACTGGAAAAAGAATTTAGGTATTTAGAATACCTTTTCAGCCCGTAATCACCCATTGTTTCTTGTGCCGCACTTCTTTTGATTATTTAATTCCGATTTATTTGTGTTATTAAGTTACGATTCAAGGAGAATACATAGGTAGATTCACGCCATTTTTTCATGCAGCGCACAGTCTGCTATCGTAGCAGACTGTGCGCTGCATGAAAATATGGCACATACCCTACATTCTTTTTGGTTCGTCCACATACCTCAATAAAAATAGATAGTGTATTTTCAAGTCTATCACAATTCCGAGAAATAAATAACTTACGCTCGCTTGCACCAATAAACAGTAAATAAGACTAACACTATTACAAATGATAACATAACATAACGCTTTTAATCCCCAAACAGTTAGCCAGAGGTGTACTTAGTAGTACACCCACAATTCACCAGTTATATTTTAAGTCCCATGTAAAAGGGGACGAGCCTATTGCCATCAACCGAGCACAAATCCAGACTCCATGGCTGTTACCGAGAAATTCCTGGTCAAAAACCAACTCGTAGACCAACGAGTTATTCCAGTTTGAATAATACATTATTTTATGCTTTATTTTATATTTAAAAGCTGCCTAAAGGCAAGGTTAAATAAAAAGCCAGAAAAGATTAAAAAGAATGAAAAGAAAGAATATAGTGATTCAAAGCCTTTTGCTACAGAGATCTATAACTTTCACTATGTATTATTGTTTCAGGTTCTGCTTTTGTACTGCTCTTGTATCTTTGTTATATTTATTGAGGAATTCTTAGTGGAGAAGTTTAAAACAATATTTGGTTAGATTTATCTATAATAATAATATTATAGAGAGGTAAAGTTTGTGAGTTTGTGAGCTTGTGGGGGTAAACTCTGGATCTACTGAACCGATTTTGAAGATTCTTTCACTAATAGGAATCTACTTGTTTTTGCTTCATTATTATTAGACGTAAGTTTTACTAACAGTTTGTTAGTCATGGATACTCGCATAAACAGAAATTCTATTCTATTCTATTCCATTATACCCGAGTACCACAGGTTATACTTTCAACGTGCCCGTGGGATAATTTCCGACTAAAACGCGAGCGAAGCCGCGGGTAACATTTAGTTATATAAATAATAAAACTACTGTGTTCTGATTCTGTCAATCAAATTAGGAGCTAGCAGAGGCTTAATGATGTTTTCAATACGCTTAGTGTTAATCTTACTGCCTCTTTGGTCTAGTGGTCGCAAGCACGACTGCTTAGCATGAGGTTGAGGACAATAGGCTCGCCTCCCATTACGTGGGACTTACACTTAACTGGCGAAATGTGGATGTATTATAAGATACCTAACTTTTCGGAGATTTCTGGGGGGTTATTCTGTTATAGTGTTAGTCTTTTTTTACTGATTATTCGTACAAGCGAGCGTCAGCAATTTATTAATCATGATCATTTATTGACGCAGTGCCTTCATTTTGGAAACAAAAAAGTTGGTAAATTATTTTCTTCAAAACATGTTTTGTATACCAGTATTCATAACATAACATCACGCCTGTAGTTCCCGAAGGGTTAGGCCGAGGTGTACCTACACCCACATTTCGGCAGTCATGTTTAAGTCCCATATAATAGGGGCGAGTTTATTGCCATCAATCAGGCACAAATCCAGACTCCGTGGCAGTTACTGAGAAATTCTGACGAAACAACTTTCCCGAACCGGTAATCGAAACCAGGACCTCATGCTCAGCAGCCGCGATTTCGACGACTACAAGCCACACAAACCCAGTATTCAGTTACACAATAAAAATAACGTAACACAACAAACCCTTTTTTTGTACTTTTTGTATTACAATTTATCAGTGTCAACGCTCCCTGAGACTAATGTGGGCCAATGTGAGAGCTTGGGGGCTTAACTTGTCCCCCAAAAGGGTCGAGTGGCAGGTATGTAAACAAAATCATTAATTACATATCAATCTTTTGTACCTGGTGGAGGGATCGAGGAAATGGGAGTTTTTTTCTTGTTACTAGGGAAAATATTTTGCAATGTTTACACGTTTTTATAATAGGATGACTTTGATTTGCAACATTTAAAAATTTACGAGCGACACACGGGTCAAAACGAAGAAAATCGTAATCCAATACTTGTTACTATTTTGTTACAAGTCGGTCTAACTATAGCCAGACTCCCACGGTACCATCAAAATCGAAAATGTTCGGGATGAAAATTTTTGTATAACAATATTTTTAATTTCCGCTCTATAAGTCTTTTAAGGCCGACATATGGCATTTATATGATGATTTATGGGTGATATTTAGAACCTCTGTCTACACACCTTCAAGTGTTATAAGCTTGATGGTATGGACTCTTATAGATCTGTTCATTATCCATATTGATTAGTGAATGCAAAATGTTGTCAAATCTCTTTGATCTCTCTCTCTATCTTTGAACAATCTGATTCTGACTTGATCTTTGTTTTTTTTTAGTTTTGTTTTTGCTTTTTTCATGTTTTGCCCGATTCTTATTACTACTTAACAATATCAATCTTGTATCCTCGTTATATTGATAGGTAGGTAGGTTTTTGTGGCCCAGTATAAGGCTAACTGCCTATTATTCATCTTTCAAAGGCACGCAGGTGAAATAGAGTTCGGAATTTTTAATTGCTTTTTATAGGACGAGTTTGGCATTTGCAACAAAGAATCCGCCATTTTTTGGAAAATTTGAAGTTCTTCTTTAATAATTGCTTTTTGTTTTTTACACTTTACATAGAGACCACTTAATTCGGTATTCGACTGCATCCAGTTAGCCTGTAAGCTGACCCCAACATAGTTGGGAAAAGGCTGAGCAGATAAAGATGAGGATTATAATGTTCATTTAGAAAACCTTTAGTTTAACTTCGAATCTATTCCAGGAAGTTGGCTTGCCTTCTTACTTACCTAATTTCTCTTTTTAAAAGAGTAATAAAATATGTTTCTTGGTCATAAATTCAGGCCATGAGAACCATAGTGGCCTAACTAATTTTTTTACAATATTGAGTCTATGATTTTTTCCAGCTAAAATTGAACATTTCTGTTCTTGTTTTCTATGGTACTCAAAAGGCTTTGTCCATTGAATTAGGCCACTATGGTTCTCATGGCCTCAATTATTGACTCTTTAAAAAAAAACACAGATATTACAGCTGCTTAGGTTAGACTATTGATTTATTTGGTTTTTTTTTTCATTTGATTTATGATGACGATTAGCTTGCCTATTGCAGTAAATGTATTTTAAACAGCACAAATGACAGAGTTACGATTAACACCCAACACCGACAGAATGCATCTATTGAGTAACTGCGAAAATTGTGGGTCAAGACAATTTCCATACAATTAATCAATACAGTCATGTTAACGGCCAATATGTACTAAGCGATTTATTAATAATAATGTATCTTGGAACCTATCTTTTTATGAATAAGTTTCATCTCAAAGTTGCAACCGTTAACCCACGACAAAATCAAAATTTGCTACATATTGGCGGTCGTACGACATTGAGCATATCTACTGATTTTAACTTCTTTACCTAATCTGAGTTGTACTGCGGAACTGGACTCTAATAGTCTCTGGGTATGACAATAGTAGATATTTGTGTTAGTTTATCAATCCTTAATTTCTTGTTATCATGCTTTATTAGTTCCTCATTAGGATGTATTGTATTATTATTACATAATTTGTGACAAAACAGAAGCTTGTATTAGAAATAAGGAAGATACAAAAGTATCGGGTCAGTCGTGGAATAAATGATGTCAACATTTCATGCCGATGTCTTGACGTATTTTTCTTGATCGTTAGTTAGCAATAAGAAGTAGATTCACTCTTCTAGCTTTGCTTAATTTAACAGTTATAAATACTGCAGCTGCTGTAATAAGTGTTGGCCTCGTACAGAACCTATAATTAGTAGATTTCAAGTAATAAAAAAGAAAATAGGGGAGAATAGATTTTTTTTGGTAATCTTGTTTTTGATTTTTTTGGAAGAAGAAGACTTGCCGCGCCAATCCCAAATGAAGTGGAGTAAGGGCAAGAGAGAATGAAAATGAATGTATTTTAACGGTGTTACAAAAAACAAAGAAAAATATTTCATAATTATTTTTTGTTTGTCATCTGTGAATCCAATAAATAATTTTCTTTCTTTTCTTTGTTTTTTTGCATGAGAATCAGAATGTTCTCAACTAAGAGCCGTACGGGATTATTTCTTTGAAAACTTCATAATGCAATGCACACTTATCAGCTCCTTTAAGGGACCGAAGCTGATCGGAATCAGCTTGTAAAAACGTAGTGAGGTGTTTCTGTTGGTGTTCTATAGACGACTGCAAACGTGGCCAAGAAACACAGACGTGGTGTGGTGGTGTTATTGTATACTAGTTGTTACCCGCGACCTTCGTTCGCGTGAAATTATTATTAAAAAAATGTTACTTCCCTTTTTGAATCCAATTTTGTTACGTATCTCAAGGGTTTATTTTTTTTGCACGGAAACCTAATTCTTTTTCTTAAATAAAGGTAGCTTATGTTAGACCTTATAATATCAGCTATCTGCCAGTAAACATCAAGTCAAAATCGGCCCAGCCGTTTCGGAGATTAGCCGGAACAAACAGACAGAAAGACAGACAAAATTTAAAAAAAAAATGTGTTTTTGTTATAAGTGCTGGGTATATTTTCATTTATATTAAGTAAAAAGCTGTTATTTTGATATAACAAACAGATACTTCAATTTCATTTATTTGTATGGATGTATAGATTGTAATGATGTATATATTTGTTAGCCTCAAAAATAGGCATACGTTATTTTAGCGTGACTAGAACATTTATATGATTCAATTTAAACTCTGAATAATGTCTGTGTAATAAAGCCTTAAATTGCTTGAACATAGTAATAGGTAGTTGTTACCTTTCGATGTAATTTCATTTAAAGTAAAGAGCCTAATATAGAACTGTTGCGACTAGTTATAACTAAATTACGCAATGATTTAATTACAAAACTGTTTCTAGTTTATGGTACTTCAATTGCGTGGGTACATTTCCATCTTAATTATTTACGTAGGTAATTTATACTTTGAAGCTATTTCGATAAAAGTTTTAATTTGTAGAACAACATCATGTAGAATCTACATGATTTTTTATGGTAATACTATCTACATTATAGATTATAGATTACTATTAAAATTCAAGTCTGATCCGAGTCAACTGAAAAAGAGGAACGTGACGGTTTTCCTTACATATTGATAAATAAAAGACTAAATTATGTATTTCCAAACCACTTTTCCTTTATACACTTTGTAAAATAAAACATTTAAATGAAAAAAACGTAATTCACTTCTGTAGGTACTAAGCTCCAGTAGTCCTTTGTGAAATTTCTATATTTTTTTCTGCTATATTAAGTATGTTTTATTGAATATCAAACGATAAAATAAATAGTTTTATTTTCCTTAGGGTCTCATGCACCTAACTTTTGTTCAAATAATCTTCCTAATATAAGACAAAAACCCGCATAACATATGTATTTCGATATTCCCACGATATTTATTCACGTGTACATAACATACAATTTACATGTACGACATGGATCCTAATATTTGTATCTAGTTTCTCTATTGTTTGTGCTGTATTATGTCTGGACCCCTGGATCCTAGTTGGGGTCGAGTGTATTTGCTCGCATAAACAAAACAAGTGTGAAAGTTGGTCTTTTGACCCGAGTGAGGAAATGAGGCCAGAGGAAAGTAAACATGTGGAGGACGAAGAAAATAAGAGGAGTTTCTTATTTTGGGATTTGTTTGTCTCTCATTTATTATGACTGGGTGTTAATGAGTGATTAGGTTAGTTAATCTACAATTAATGTAAGTACCGTCAAGAATGTCCATGTCAATTTGCACTGTTTTAGCCATTTTATTTCACAGCTCGCTAAGAATGACAAGGTTTGAATGTACGAATAATTTTATTTTGGCATACTGCCAACTTCAACTTGCTTATTAATTAATTTTATTTCATTTTACCTATTAAAACAATTGTCCGAAATGGAAAAAAATGTTATGTTAAGCAGGCTATTGTTATGCAGTATGTATGCTAAGTATCGCATTTAGTAAAAGAAAAAATATTTACTTCCCGCAGGGACAAAAAAATATTCATATTTTTGTTAATATTCATATCATATCATATTTTACATATTTCATTTTATATTTATATATTTGTTTAGTGACGAAAGCCACAGAAAAAATATTTCATTGGTCCTCAAAATGTTTTTAACATACAAGTTAACACATTTCTATTTGGAAGCTTCAAGTCCGATGTGGCCCATATTCGAACTTGACCGAGATTTCCACGTAAGTATTGCTTTTGTGAAAATGTCGGTCATGCTACACAAGTACGTAACCGGCCGCGACGTACAAGCATCCGAAACTCGAAACGTAACAGAGAGTTTAAAGCTTCAGCCGTATGTGGAATTATACAATACTAGTTATGCACGTGATTTCGCCCGCGTGGAGTTTGATAATTGTGCCTTGGGATCACAAGTACGGGATAAAAAGTATGCTATACAGGTTGTAACAGGACCCTTCACGAAGCCGTCAACCAAGCATTATGTACATCAAACTAAGTAACCTTACGCAAAAATGATTGCTGGGAAAAGACTTTTTTTTTGGGATGAAAAGTCACGTTTCATGGTAGGACTCAATGTAACGCACTCAAAATATTGTGCTGACGGATGGATTCAATAGTACGGGGGTCGTGGAGGTGTTTAAAGTAAAAATATTACATTAAAAATATGTATTTAAAAAAAGCTTGTAAAAAAGTTGGAACTTTGACCCCTATTATCTACGTAACTAGGAGATTCCCAGGTATGACCTAGATCAAAAAAAATGATCTCAATAATGGGGAGAACAAGTCCCTTTCGACTTCGTTAAGGGTCTTGTTACAACTTTTATATTAATCCGAGTTATAAACTGTTTGTGTGCCAATTTTCATCCAAATCTGTTCAGAAGTTTTTGCGTGAAAGAGTAACAAGCAAACAGCAATTCATTCATCCTCATAAACTTTCGCATTTATTAGTAGGAAGTAGGATAACATGTTATATACATTTATAAACAAAAATAACCTAATGTAACTAACTGACCAATAAATAAAAAAAAATGGCGTCAAAAAACTCCTCCTCAACGCTGTCAACTGGTAATGTCCCCAAGAGGCTGGCGGTGTTGCCACGTTGTATAGCAACGCTAAGCCTCTGGCCTTTCTCTCTCATATACGATTTTATCAGTGATTTCGAAAACAAGATCAAATTACAACTGTGGGTAATTTGCAGTAACAATTTGTCTTTTTTCAATAGCAGTGGGTTTTGTTTTAATCTTGAGCCACCCGGAGTTTGGATTAAGGCCCAGTTGATGGCAATAGGCTAACGGCTGAACCCTTATTATTTGGACTTAACATAACTTAACTGGCAAAATGTGGGTGTACCTAATAGATCACCTCTACCTAAACCTCTTAAGGAAAATGGGCGTAAAGTTATGAGAAAAAAAAACGAAACTAAAGAAAAGAAACAAAAAGTAAACGTCATACTCACTTTGCGACAGGATTTTTATCTGCTGCGTACTGCAGTCGTTTCTGCAACGTTTCCTGCGCTTGCGCGTACCAGTAGTGGCGATCTGTGGGAAAAAATATGTTTCATCAATAATAATATTCATCAACAAAAAAGTACCGCAAGCAAAGGCGAAATAAATTAGATGAGGGTAACTTCACTCGACATAATTTAATATCAGACAATGTTCACGTCGAAACATCTATCTTCGGACACCTGATCTGTTTTATAAAAAGGCTTAGGAGTACCTATTTGACAGCAGTACCGAGACTTTGAGGCATAACTTTTTCCCTCAGTAGGCAGGTCGTTTCGATTAAAGTAAAACATTTTGAAACAACACGGTTGATGGCAATAGGCTCTCCCCCTATTAAATGGGACTTAAACATAACTCTACTCGGGTACACCTCTGCCTAACCCTCGAGGATGACAGGCGTGATGTTATGTTATTTTGAAATACCACTTCACGAATAAAGTATTGGAAATTTGTTTTTATGGGTCAAAGTGGTTTATAGCGCTGTTGAATGAACTACTGAGTCAATAACTCGATTCGTTTGAAGTACATTATAAACACATTATGCAGTGAGCACCAAACTTGGCAAGTTATCTATGTTAGAAGTCAATGCATCGTGTCCAACAGATTTGTTGAGATGTCCAACAGATTAATACAGAGGAGCGCGTGGCAAAATAATAACAGCTGTTCGGATCGATCTTCAGGTTAAACCGCGCTTGCCTAGGTTGGTCCGTGGATGGGTGACCACCCATTACATGCGGAGTTTCCTCCGTGTCTCGGAAAGCAAGTTAAGCCCTTGGTCCCGGCCGTCACTTGTAAATCTTTGACAGTCGTTACGGGTAGTCAGTGGCCCCAAAAGTATGACAACCAGTCTTCATCCGTCCATGTAAAATACTGGTATGCAGCTGCATCCGGTTAGACTGGAAGCTGACCCCAACATAGTTGGTAACAGGCTAAGCAGATGATGACTAACAGATTAGTAAGTATGGCATTTTTTGCAATATACAGAGTGTAACAAGACCCTCAACGAAGCCGTCAACCAAGCATTATGTACATCAAACTAAGTAACTTAACGCAAAAAATATTGCTGGGAAACTACTTTTTTCTTTGGGGTGACATATCACGTTGTATGGTCAGACTCAACGTAACGCACTCAAAACATTGTACTGATGGAGGGATCGAATAGTATGGGGTTTGTGAAGGTGTTTACAGTAAAAATCTTACGTTAAACACATGTATTTATAAAAAAAAAAAAACTTGTGAGAAAGTTGGAACTTTGACCCCAATATCTCCGTAACTAGAAGGTTCCCAGGTATGGTCTAGAACAAAAAAGTGATCGCAATGACAAGAAAAAGAAGTACCTTTCGGCTTCGTTAAAGGTCTTGTTACACCCTTTAATTATGTAGAAGGATTAAACTAACCGAGCAATACAGCCGTAGCGAAAAAAGCACGGTGCGGCCCGGCCCGCCTGTACTACGCGATAGTTCAGACAAAATGTGCGGACGTGATGTGAGGAGGATTTTTACAAAGTACTGCGGACTGCCCTTATCTGTGTCAGCCTTAACTTGGGAAAACTATCTCATTTGTCTCTTTCTGTCTAGCGAATTCAAGGTCACGAACGGACCTCGAATTCACGAACGGATTCACGAATAAAAAAAATAAAAGTAATGTAGATTTTATGTAAAATGATATAAATATCAGATATCCCTTCACAAGGAGTAAAGTAAATACGACTATAGCAGAATATTCCATACGTCTATTAACATAAAGGTTTAACAAAACATACAATGGCGCTGTTTGTTTCGATATAACAAAGAAATATTTAGTATAATAACAAAAATATAATGTTGTACAAATTACACACGACATAATTGTATGCCTTCAGTTACCAGTCATAAGGCTTCTGACTAAGTAGCTGTGTGTTACAAATATGTGGTAACAAGATTACTGTGTGACTAAAGACAGCTTAACATAGAATTCTTCAAAAAACTAAATAAACCTTGGTTTAAACCTGTAGGTTTTAATGTCATTTTACATAGTAAAGCAGCTCTCTAATCTAACTTTAGTTGCATCGAAATATGTAGTTGAATGTAATTAAGCAACAAACATTCAATTATCAAGATTATTGAATAGAATAGAATATAATTTTATTTTGCAAATATGGGTAATACAGTATAGTTGGTAGGACATTTAAAAGTTCAGCCATATTTTACCATTCGGCATGCAAACATTTACATTATTTATGAAACATGTTCTTACATTTAAAAGACCAGATCGATTATATTAATATTATTACAATTATCATTCAACAGATCAGTTAATAAATTATTATAATTTTCATTACAATTATCATTCAATTAATAAATTATCATTTTATTACAATTATCATTAAATTACTAAATTATCATTTTTGTTACAATTATATAATTCAATTAATAATAATTTGAAGGTACTAGCTGTTGCCCGCGACGTTCGATCGAGTGAAATTATAAAAAAAAATATGACTTCTCTTTTTGAATCGGGTTTTGTAAACAATTTCAAACGCTTTAATTTTTTTGTCTCTCAGTACGTATTTCAGCAATTCTGAATGTTAGCTTTGGTTGTAGTGAAAAGAAAAACTTATTGAGACTTTGGGGAAAAAAATAATCCAACTTTATGCGATCTACTAAATTCTAGGAAAGTCAAAACGAATATAGATGGATTTTCGTAGAAGTTTCCAGCACACCAAAACCATTTTCCAGGAAGGTTTTACTTAATCTATTAAACTTGTGGCCGCCGGTGGTTCGTTAGTTTACAATCTATAAATAAAATATAACCTCTACGGCACTTTTCTAGCGAAAACGTAAATATTGCACACTTCCAACCACACAGTTTTTGAAACCAATCTATTCGATCTAGAAAATCGACCTATACGAGAATGTATCTATCAGCTTTTCTAAAAAGAGGTTTGTGCTAAAAACTTTGTTTTACTTAGGAAACGGTGCACAGTCTATTTAGAATCTTCAAGTTCTTCTTAAATTAAGGTTATTTTGTCTAACCCTCTGCCACATGGCTTTAAGAACCAAAATTAATATAACATTAGCTTCGGTAATGACCTAAAACGACAAAGCCTTTACAGTGAACCCAAATGAAAAATTAAGGTCACTGACTTTTAAAATATCTATTTAGCAAGACCGTTCTAGTACAAAATGCCACGAACTTTGTAGTACAAATTGATGAACACATTTTTGTCGCTGTAGTTAAATAAAACGGCGACAAAAAACTGATCATCAATTTCATATCGCTAACTACTTACTTTCAACATGACAATAAAAAGAACCACAAAACAAAATATTTATAGAAAAAGTATAACAAGATCAAATATTTCAAAAAGCGATCAACGAACGAAAGGCACCCACTAGATTTGATCGGATAACTTGGAGAGATTGCAGGAAGTCCCTTTCATATAAGCGGTCCAGAGAAGTTTATATAAGATAGAGGATGTTTATGAAGCAAAAGTTTATGCTCGGAAAGTATACATTACCTAATGTTTGTGCATATGTCAGTAAATACTAACTTAATATACAACAAAATGGGGAATACTAAGGCATGCTAAGGCAAAGATTTAATCGTGAATAAGAAAAATAAAACGACAGGGCTCAGGATGTTAAAGAAAATGGAAAAACTAGGTCAAGATAAGTGACATTCTATCAGCAATTACGATAATGGTACCTATTAGTACACAAAAATGCTATTATACATCGTCATCCCTTAAGTCCTTATCCCAATTCATTTGGGGTCGGCGCAGCATGTTTTCTATGAAAATGCTATATAGAAAGACAGACATAATTATGTACTTTTATTATATTTGTTTCTTACTAAATCTGTGTGTAGTGTGTACCTCCCATCCTACCCATATACTTATTTTTATCTTTTCCTAGTTTACGTAAAATAGTTCTTGCTTAGTTTAGTTTATCAATGTTTGTTTAACGTTAATAACTGTTAGTAGTTTTTTCGTTTATTTTCTATCTTACTTTTATTGTACACTATGTTGAAGAGATATTATTTATTCTTTGCCACCGGTCTTTGTAAGTGACCCACCTACAACGAAAACAAATTATTTTTCTATTATTTCTCCTTCTCTTCTAAGTTGTTAAAAAACACAACCATGAAGTATTTCTTTCGTCAATTAAAATCAAATATTTATTCCGTGAATTGACTCCATTATTTTTCCGAGCAAATGAGAAACGAGCGTATTTAATCAGAATGAAAACAACTGGAAGTTGTTTCTGCAACGTTGATGCCGTTATTTGAATTTCCTTAGTATTGTTGGGTGCTTAACTAGGCATTCTGTTTATTTGGGCCATAAATGCTTGTTATTTAATAATGGCTGTTTGACGTGTTTATTTTTATGAAGTTGTGTGTGTTTTTATACATATTAGTCACGGTAACAAAGCTAAAGTAGAAGCACTCATTTAGGTAAATTGCGTTGTTAAATATTTAGGTCGGAATATTTCAGGAAATCGTCATAATTATTCCAAAAATGTGTTAGGACTTATTTCGCATAATGATAACGATTCCCAAGATAAGATAAAGCTAGTCGTGAAACCAATTGGGTCATGATAAACACCTTCTTTCCTTTTGCATCGTGTGATTAGTGCCTGACCTGGTTTTAGAGTTTTGATGCCACTCTTGGGCCTATGCTTTAGCTTTACATACATGATTAACACCAAATGTGTTAAACAGCTCAAGGTCACTTCCACGCTTCAATGATTCTTAAAATTTCTTTTTATTATAAACTTTTATTGGAACACGAATAGGTGCCTGCTCTGTTAATCGTAGAGTGCATTGTCTAAAAAGGTAGATTCCGCTGCATCCAGGGGGCCTAAAATGGCCATCATAATACGAATCACGTTAAAAATTTAAAACTCTTAAAATGGACTTTGTGGTCTAAAAATAAAGACCATTTTAAGAATTTTAAATTTTTAACGTGATTCGTATTATGATTCTGATAAAGTGACCATTTTAGGCCCCCAGTTAGACTAGAAACCAACCCAAACATAGTTGGTACAAGGCTAGAACCAAACTAAGATAATGAGCGTTCAAAAAGATATCTCAGAAAAAAAACAATAAGGTCATTACCATACGCTTCCTTAGCCTCAGTCTTCTGCGGAGCCGGTGTAAGAACACTGGTACTGATAGTGGACATCATGATCGCGATGCAGCACCAAGCACTCATGGTTCACAAGCCTCATCGGTGCTGTAGTCTTGTCCGGGCGTACCGAAGAAAGTCTGATTCGTTGTTACGCACTGCGACGCACTGCTGGGACGTAATCACCAAAGTTCGTGGTTTATCTGTAAAAACAGAAAAAATACGGTTAATAATGTTTTGTTTTTTTTGCGCAACAAAGTAGTGTGGTTTATCGCTTAGGGCGCGTACATAAACACTACATAAGCGCAATTTTTTGTGCCACACTGCGCACTCACGGGCCTCGTCTAGTCGTCTCATCGACATTGCGATCAATATTAAATGTAAATATTCTTATTGACCAATCACGCTGTAGAAGATTTCAGCTACGTCCGAATAACAACCGCTGTCGCTGCTGCAATCAGCCTGCGCCCAAGCCACCTCCAGCCTTAAGAGGAAATACGGTAGGTATTTGAAGAAACTATCGCTGTCCCTCTACGAGCGCGATTTCGACATTGGTGCGATAAGGACAACTATAGATCCGACTAGTAAAAAGTCATAATTCGAGGTTTGGCTCTCGACTATTTCCTCCTCCAATATTAGACCAATTTAAAAGATATTTCATAAACTGAATAAGAAGGATATATACTGTGTTCCTGTTGTGTGTGTATGTTTTTCTTTTTTCATTAATAGTTGTCAAATTTGTACACTAGGCCTCTGTTGACAGCGGTCCAAATTGGTCTTTTTTTAGCATTTTGTAAAGGTTCTAGTGCTGATACAGATTATGTATCATCAAAAAAGAAAACATTGGGACATAGAAAAGGTCGATATTTATTTAAATGTAAAAAATCATAGCTCTAAAGTCATAAAACAGAAAGAAAACAGGCGAGAGCGTTTGTATGGAGAAAAGACCACCCGCATTTCCTCTTAAGTGCATCGGGGATATGAACGCGAGATTATCACTCTTTCCGCGACTGCACAAATTGTGCCCGATCCTAACACTGCTCGAACCCAATTAGCCCACGTTTATATTCGTGCCATATGAACGCGTCCTTATGTCTTATACACCCGAAAGAATAAGGTTGTCTACCTTCCAAAATTAATGGACCAAGAAAAGTATTTATCAATATTGAATAATTCTTACGCCTACACGTAATTTGATTTATTAGTCGTTACTAATGTTGGTTAGACACGAAAATAACACAATTCCAATACCTCAAAAATGCTCGTAAACAAACGGTAACAGGGTAGAAAAAAGCAATAAAGTGCGATCATGCGAAGACTAGAATGTCAGCATTTTGACAAAAAATCTAGGAATTAATACATGCTAGCTTGTCAGGTGCAAAAGCACCTACCAAAAGCACCTACCGAGTAAAAATCACTCGGTAGCGACGTGTATCGATAAGTATGAAACCTTTTGCACATAGGTACATACCGTTCGGCATAATACCTCTGAATCATTATTCAGACTCTCAACAACTAAGTACGGCAGCCAGAGCGTGTGGAAATAGGGCCTAAGGTCACAGTTGAGCATGGATCGAGTTTCCCCGAAAAATCGTGGAGAGAATTCATATGATTTTTATAACCACCAACCCAGCCCAGCATGGACAGTATCGTGAAGAAACCGGTATGTGCACATGGCAAATTCTGACATCCACCAAGTTGCACTGGGCCTGCTCGGTCTTACAGGGAGAAAACCTGTGTATCAACTCTGGAAAGGCGCTAGGCTGACCTATTGGTGGTCGCACTAAGTTAAGGTATTCGTGTAAACATCGACATAATTCTTTCGAAAATGTTATTGGGTTAGCTTAAAAAGTAAGTTAACGTTATCTGATAATGTATACCACCCTAATACATAAAGTAAGTAAGTCACGGAAATACCGTCAGTCGTGCGGAAAAATAAGCGCCGACATTAAATCTATTTGTTATATTCCGTGAAAATACAAGAAAGCTACAGTAAAAAGCTTCTGAGGTAAATAAATGTACATTACACATACATACGTAACTACGTTCTTTACCTAGTATTTAATAAATAAACTGTGCAACAAAGAATCTTAGAAAATGTGAAAATTACCTCTCAAAGGCTGAGTCTATATTTCCCAAAATCTTTTTAATATCTTTTTTCGCATTCAATCTATAGTGCTACATTTCAATACAAAACTGACCTTAAATGTCACCGATGATTATTTAATTCACATCACATCAATCTATCAATAATATCAATCAATCAGTCTATGAGCAAACAAGCAGACAGATAATCAAAAATGCTGATGGAACTAAGTTGACTGACGCTTATTTGCACAGAACAGATGACAGGAAATGCCGTCGGGTATGCCATACATGAATGGCTTAATGATCTCGAAAGGAACGGAGATCTGCAGATTACCCAGAAACTGTATGAGTATAGTATGCGCTTCGCTAATCTGTATATTTCCAAATTAGGACGAACGCGTCATCATTTCTTGAAGCGTATACCTTTACGGGGATATCTGTAGACAAGTAGTATTATGTACTTCAGCGGTGCACTTTACAAAAACAAATGCCGTTAATTAATCATAGTCTTAAATCATTCTTATACATGAACGAATGATTGATTTATTCATTCATTGACATAATTTATGTCACGCCAAGTAGACAATAGTAATTTATTACTATATTAATGTATTATGGCTTCTGAATCTCGATGTTATCTTTGAACCAGAACTGTAATAATATGTCTTGTATTGTTTATGGGATTCCCCATAACATAAACAAGGAAAGCCTATTCATCATTTGCCGGTAGATTTATGTCATCGAATTATCTGCCCAGCATTTTCTTTTTGGATTTATAAATGAATTCGAAATAACAATATTGAAGAGACAATATTCTCGTAGGAATTTTCAAACCATATTGTTGTGAAATTTAAAGTTCGGTGTTAAAATTAATCAATTTTACATATGAAAGCATTATTATAAACAGATTACCCCGATTTTCGCGGAATACCATTAAAGAATCTGACAAATTCATTTATTATACCTACGCAGTACCAACCAATTTTTCCTGAACTCATTAATATGAAAAAAAAAAGAAATAATAAATGTGTGACAATGACAATTTATAAGCTTCTTTACAAAGGCTTTAACAAAAAAAATGATACCTGGAAAAAAGCAGTTAACAATAGGTTTCATTTATGCAGCCAGTGTTTCGCAGTTTTATTCGCAGAAACTATTATAATTTCACGTAAAATTTTGAAATAATTTCCCATTGTTTTTGTACCTTTAAAATTCTGAATGGCAAATGTTTTAGTGAAATGTTCTAAAAAAAAAATATCACTGACTGAAATATTTGAATCCACTTTACTGCTGCGCTTATGAAAAGTGGATGGCAAAAACTAGCCGTGAAAAATAAAGCTTTATCAAGACAAAGCTTTTTATTCTTCACGAAAGGGCTTCACTCAAACAAAACATAATTTAAATTAAAGCTGAAAAAGATGGCTAAAAATACTTACTGCATCAACTCATTAGAGCAACGAAAAATAAACGCCTATAATAGCAAAGCAAATCCCAGCAATAAAAGATATTGCCTAACCGTGGTAACAGACGCGATACATAATAACGCAAAAAAGAATTAGCACAAGCTCAAATAGGATAATAATATAATATTTTCTCTCGACTAACGCCTCAAAGCGTTCTCATTTCCTCTCCACATCTAAGGAAGTAACCCAAATTAATATTTTGGTGCTCGCTTTGAAAATAAATCTTGGCACACATAGCGACAAAGCGATTAAAGAACAAGAGAGAATCTCATTTATCTCGTACTCAGTTGATAAGGATAAGTTCGCCGAGAGGTTCGAGGTTCACAGCCAACGACAGCCATGAAGTTCCATTCTTCTGATTGCGGTCAGCGAAACGGCGAACTTTAAAATTGTTTTGTACCCGAACAGAGGTCCAATCAATAGGATTTGTATTATCAAACGATTCATTTAAATCCCTTGCGGCTCGCCTTGTTTAATCTACGAGTTTGGTATTAACAACTTCGGTATCAAGGTCCCGAAAGAGAACGTTAATAAGCAAGCTTAATTATTTTGTTAAAGATTTCTTCAAGTGAGGATAATTGAATGATTACAGCGGGCAATTATGTTGTTATTTTGATACTCAAATTAGAACGTTCTAAATAGGAAGGTCAAGATATTTATTTCTGTTTTTTTTTTACTTGAATGAATGGTTGAGTGTATTTTTATTAAAAATAGAAACAAAGAAAGTATTTATACAGTAGTAATTAGATGAATTATTTTTATTTATAATGCGTGCGGTTGGCGTTTCCGAGGCTTTACAATAAAGTGCCGAAGGCTTCAACGAGATTGCGTCACATCAGTTCCTGTATGCTACACATACACCTGTACGTTGATGCCATTATATCCGTGTTCCATACACAAATGTGTCAATATTAATTTTATCTTCGGAAAATAGGTAGGTTACCTGTCTATTATTAAAAATAGGAAACCAACTCTCTCCGTCTGACGGGCTGTCTGTCTGTTTGTCACGTTTGCACATCTCAACGACGGAACGGATTTAGTTGTGGCGGACGAATAGACCATGATCTGGTTTAGGACAAAGGATATTTTTTATCCCTGTAGTTTGTTTCGGTGGGATAATTTCCTACAACAACGCAACTGCAACGCAACAACGAAACTGATGTCAAAAGCTATTTCTCTATCCTACCCTCGAAATAGTAAATGCAGTAATCGTCTTTTTGACGAATTACTGCTTTTATAAAAAATTACATAGTAAATAATGAGGCGAATCTTTTATCGAAGTTGCACACGCCATAGAGGTCATAAGTCACGGATACCCATATTCGTTTACTCTCCAACAGTGCTTCGGTTCTTCAATGCTTAAAGAGAAACCAGATCACGTTGAGACTAATACTAGAATGCCCTAATGCCCTAGAACGCGTTACGGTACTTAACCGCAACACGGTGACACTACAATGGATTAAAGGACACAGTGTATCACTTGGAAACGATGCAGCTGAACTCACCAGAACATCCAGCAAAAAAGCCCTCGGATCCGAACTCATTATGCCCATTCCTTTCAAGCAGCTAAGGGCACCAGCGTGTAGGCAATCCAAGGAACTATGCCATCCCTGAATACGAAGCTGACCAAGCTCTTCTACGCCTGGACAGAGATAGCCTACGACTGGTGGCAGGGACCATCACTGGAATTCTCGCTCACTGAATTAACACTTTCACACCCTAGGTACCAATGACAGTCCCCTGTGCAGAGCGTGCATGGTGGCGGAGGAAACGGTGGTACATGTACTTCTCGAGCGCATCGGCGTCTCCCAGATCCGCAAAGAAACTCTTGGAGCACCAAGATCCCTTGCGTATGTCCTGAGAAGAACGGGAAGATTGGTAGGTTGGTTGGAGTAACGACCACCATGGCTCACGTACAATGGTCCACTTTAAGGACTAAGTGCGGAAACCAGAACATAATAAGGAGAAATGCAGCCATTGTAGGCAAATTGTTTGATATTGTGGCACGTATTCAATTTTTTCTCGAAATCGACATTTTGTAACTTGTACTGCATTTTCTATTGGATACTGCCCAGTATATGAAACAGCGTTCGTGTTCTACGCGCGCCTCAAAGAGTTGTCAGAAAATGAGTAGGGGTCCGAAAGGACCGATGCCTGCCAGGGCTGCGGATTTGAAAAAAAGGGCAGTGTATGAAACAGCTGTAGCAGAAGAATTATTTAGCGGATAAGCGAAGACAAAGGGTAGGTATTTATTACTAGAACGCTTGTCAGCCCTCTTCTTCGTTTTTATTTCTGCTATCGATAAATAAAGTATATTTCCACAATATCGTGTCTTATATTATGTAGTCAGAATTTGAAAACGTTCGCAAACGCTGCTGCCAAATTCAAAATATTAATTTTCACTGACCATCACACAAAGCACGCTTGTTAATGAAGTTTAATTAATATTACGTACCTACCTAGACACTGCACATTAGATACTGCGTTTGACAGCGGATTTAAATTCACATGGTCGTTATTTCAAAGCTTAACCATCAACACGAAATAGCATTTATCCGAGGCATTTTTGCATACAGATATTCATGGCACGATTAATCATCACACGTAGGTATTGGTAAAATCGGACGAGGTTGTATTGGTCTATTTCTGAAGATATTTTCGATTCACCTGTCAGTGATGTCAAAGACAAACTCAGAAGAGTCCCCCCCGTCGCTCGCGGATCCCTGTCGCTCATAATGATCTCTTCTCCTTCGTTTCCCCCCTCACTCCTCAAGTCGGTATGATGGTTCATTTACTGTTCATGCTGTGCGCCTTTGGAATTCGCTTCCACACTTCTTGCGGGATAGCCCTTCGTTAGATGTGTTCAAGCAAGGAATAAGAGAACATTTCCTGTTCAGGACAATAGAACAGGTTAACAGTATATACACAGCGTGTAACAGAAAGGGTATAATCATATTGAATACTGTGGTACGGATCATCAAACTGAACAATCGATGATGGTCCCATAGAGAAAGTTGTTCAGTTTGATGGTCCGTACTGTGGTATTTCATATGATTCTACCCTTTCTGTTACACGCTGTATAGTATTTTGTGTATCTATATATATGTATGTATGTAGTATTACGTTTATTATATTTTATGTAGGTATTAGTTTAGTAAAAATAAGTAAATTTAAGTTTTAAAATGTTTATCCTCATTCGCAAATCTCACAATCAAACTAAGGTTTACTGTAAGAAAACCCAATTCTGGGTTAAGCTCGCCGTTACACATAAGTTATAATATATTGTAATTTTGTGTGTCTTACTTTATATTTTGTGTAAGTACAATAAAGAATAAGAATAAGAGTCAGTTTGTAAAATCAAGAACGTCATAGGTAGTTTTGTGTGTGATTAATTATTTCATTTTCTTAAAAAAAAAAGTGCCGTTAGGATATCGGAATTCTATCAGCCAGACCTAGAACTACTACCTGTTAGTCATTCAAATATTTGTTCCGTGTGGGGAGCGAAGTCGCGACACGTAACGCAGCTGTCAATCGCCCAACGACTGCGGCAACCGTGCCGTCAACTTCGTCCGTCGTAGTTACTCGCCTAGTTTATCCAAAACCTAGCACTTGAGAAGCAGATTCATTTATCTCTAAGCTATTGGAACATTTTAAGTCTGTATATCGTTTATTTCTACACACGATCCTATCTAAACATTTCTAAATATGAATCACGGTAGGTATATCTATTCAACATTTGTCATAGATTGCATTCGAGTTCAATTCAAAAGTGAAACAATAGCATAGCATAGATACAATCGTTCCCCAAAAGCATTCCAATTTCAAAGTTGGAACAGCGATTCAAAGTTTAAACACGTTCTTTAGCGGTCAATAATCTGATTTGAACTGCACGAAATTCTATTCCGTTTATCATATTGTAGCTAATGAAGTTATTCGAATGAAAGTGCCTTTGGTATAGGACAATGGAAATAATAAATCGGATGTGTAACAAAAGATTACTGTAGAAGTTTATTTTAGTTTGTCCTGGGGAGTTTGAAACTTTTTGGTTAAATCTTCTTTGTGAAGGACGTCGCCTACTGTGCGGCCTTAGGAATTCAAGGTGACTGTAGCATTTCCCTAAAAGTTTGTTTTAGAAGCAAATATGACATAGTTTGTCGTGTTTGCTTCGTTTAGTAATTTACACGGAAATAAGCTGTCAGTATTGTACCGAGTAAAAGTTTTTACGTCAGCTGCCATTCGATCGCTATTATACAGCACTTATAACCTGACACTGCCATAAAAAGAAATTCAGAAATATTGTTATAACTCCAGACGAAAGAAAATACATTTAGTTCAAGAAAAAGGTATTCTTACAAAACATTTCCAAAGATACTTTACACTCTGTTTGTATAAATAAAATTGTTTGAAATGTATAAGTAAAGATAGAAATAGTGTTTCGATGTCTTTAGATAAAATAAATACTGGTACTACAAAGGATAATATGAAATATTTAGTTTCTAGAAATAATAGTATTTTGTTACTACTGTTGGAAAGTTCCCGCTATGGCAATAACTTACAATGTCTTGACTGGGGCCATTGCCCATTTCTGGACATAAAATCTCGGGTGCTATGCTAAATATATACATACAAGTACATACTTAATAAACAAATAATAATATTTATTAAATTTTTTTGAATTGTCACAACGTCAAATACAATTTAAAAGCAGCGGGTCACAGTATGTTGAAAAGAAAAATAACGGTTATTTTTTTACTTAAAGGAACCCTATTCAAGGGTTCAAACTATTAAAAGGCGTGATTGGTTGATAGTTATTAGAAACATGTTTTCTGTGTGTGTAACAATATAATCATACTCTTTTTGTAACAAGACCCCCACGAAGCCGTCAACCAAGCATTATGTACATCAAACTAAGTAACTTTACGCAAAAAATATTGCTGGGAAACGACTCTTTTTTTTTGGGGTGGAAAATCACCTTTTACGGTAGGACTCAATGTTACGCATTCAAAACATTGTGGTGATAGATGGATTGAATGGTACGGGGGTCGTGGAGGTATTTACTGTAAAAATCTTAAGTTAAATATGTATTAAAAAAAAGACTTGTGAAAAAGTTGGAACTTTGACCCCCAATATCTCCGTAACTAGAAGGTTTTCAGGTATGGTCTAGAAAAAAAAAAAGATCGCAATGATGGCGAGAATATATACTTTTCGGCTTCGTTAGGGGCTTGTTACACCCTTTAATTTGGCATTACTCATAATGCTTAGGCATTATGTATAATGCCCTCATTTATCACTTGCTCCGTAACATAGACACGAACTGATTGTGTGCTACTCAAGGTATTCGTAGCATCTTTATTTTTTGAGTTTCTATGCTTTTGAGCTGCTATATTCATTATGCTTTAAACGCTTTTTTGTATTTACTACTACTAATACTAATAATGTTATATACCGGTAAAGTTTGTACATTTTTATGATTGTAAGTTTTGATGTAGGGTGTAATCTTCGGAACTACTAATCCGATCCCGAAAATTATTTCAGTAATGAGAAGCTACATTTGCTCCGACTGTCATAAGCTATATTTAAAACGTTCCCATTGGATAATTTCCGACCATAATGCGAGTGAACCCTCGGGCAAAAGCTAGTGCAGTACAAAATGAAACATGAATATTTGCTAAGAGTCCAGCCTCCAATCAAGAATACACCGCTAGACTGAGTGACAATAGTAAACTATGTTACTGTGAAATGATCCCATCCTCTTGAAATCAACCCTCATCATATTTCACATAATAATCAATAGGTATTGTGTGCTAAGAAAGATCAATAGGTATTATGGGATATGTAAACAGCGAAGGGTTTCTATACTTAATTTCAACTTTATGACATACAAAGGGACAGAGCATGTTGCTGTCCTTTGATTATATAATGTCCAAAATGTGCGAAAACGTGTTAAAAATATCAGCCAACTTTTGGCTTATAAAATCGCACACAAGAAACATAGACGCACAGTGTTTACACTGTGCGTCTATTGTCTCTGTGCCCCGCGAACACACTGCCGCATGCACACATGTTTGAAATTGTTAGCTCGTTTTCTTTGTTTTGATTTGTAAGGCGACGCTCCATCTAGACATACATATAATCAAAGGTTGCTATCCTACTTCCTACTAATATTATGAATGCGAAAGTTTGTGAGGATGGATGGATGGATTTTTGTTACTCTGTCACGCAAAAACTACTAACCGGATTTGGATGAAATTTGGCACACAAATAGTTTATAATTATATAGGTTATCACACATAGGATTATTAAAACATTTTTGTCCCGGTAGTATAATCCCGTGGGTCATTACTTAACTCCACGCAGGGGAAGCCGCGGGCATAAGCTAATAATATAAAATCATACTACCTTTAGCCCGCAGCTTCACCCATATGAATAATGGAATGATAAAACAGTGACACACTACTGGGATAAAATGATGCAAGAGGTTCTATGTCCCATCTCAGGTCATGGTCTACCCATGTGCTAAAATTTATAGAAATTCGTACAGGTAATAACAGACAGTCAGATAGAGTAATTTACGCATTTGATATTTTAATGTAGATTTAATAATTAAGTATATATAATATATTAAGTATATATTATAACATCAAGCCTAACAAAAAAGGCCATCAAGGCCTAAAACATACTAGCTGCGGCTGGGCTGCGGGACTGTTCGAAAGAGATACCGTGGCCCCGGAACACAAAGGGCGATGAAGGAACATGGATGGGTTTTAGTCAGTAAAAGTCTGACACTCCCTCCTGCTCAGCCCAGAGCGGGAGGAGTTATTTAACCCGTTTTGAGCAAGCGTGGTGATCAATGCTCGTGCCTTCTCTGTTGAGAAGAGGCCTTTGCCCAGCAGTGGGACAGTAATATGCTAGTATTAAAATATCAGGCCTATAATCCCCGGAGGTTTAACCAGAGGTGTCCCTAACACCCATATTTCTCCAGTTATGTTTAAGTCCCATGTAATTGGGGGCGAGTCTATTGCCATCAACCGGGCACGAATCCAGACACCGACCGTAGCGGTACTAAGAAATTTCTGATGGATAAACCCAATAGCAATTGACCCGGCCCGGGAATTGAATCTAGGACCTCCTCTCAAGCAGCGAGGCTATAATTAAGTATACATTACGAAAAACTTATAAAATCTGTAAAATGAATAATGTTTAGATTAAATAGAGTTCAATTCTATTCATTGACCTGTTACAAACTTATTTACACAAAATTATTCACATTCATGCCACATAAATTGTGCTACGTAATTAAGTTCACACAAAAAACTAAAATGCCAAAGAAAATTGCGTCTTACACAGTTGTTAATTTTCAATACAACATGCACTATAAAAGTTAGTACTGGCTATTATGTCAAAAGTAACATAATACCGTAATTAGTCGCAATTACTCTACCTCAGTTTATTTAAGTCGTTTGGAACAATTTGCACTTATCAAGCTGCCAGAGGAAATACTCAGGTAGGAGAAAACTTTTTTAGTCGGCGGGCTCTGTTCAACATGTTAAAATAAAAAAATGGTAAAATGAAAGAGGACATCATCTGCCTACATGTTTCCTTACTATGTTGGGGTCGGCTTTCAGTCTAACCCGATGCAGCTGAATACCAGTATTTTACATGGAACGAAAGATGAAAGAGGACATGACAACTTATTTAAAGGTATGATTACTAGGATTTTAAACTCGGTTTCGGGTAGATGTACGAGGTAAATATAAGGTAAAAAGCACGAGAACTGAGCGGCAATTCCTGTATTATAAAGAATATTCAGATTCTAATCGTCTATCAATCTGTCAAAAATACCGACTTTTGTATCTTTTTCACTGATTGATATTGTGTCTACATTTTGAGAAAAAAAAAAAACAATACGAAATTGCAGCTGGCCTTCTGGCTTTTCAGACATGAATTTGTCCTTCATGAACACACTTTGCTCAACACCACATTTCGTATTGGTTTCATTTCGACATTGTAACAAAAGTTTTTTCATCATCGTATTCCTGTACGCAATTTGGATGACAGTTTTCCAGTAGATCGAGTTTTAGAATTCTTTTTGTCCGCCATTTTCGAGCGAGCGACTGTTGATGGTACATTTTTTAAACATTTTTACAAATACAGTTCCTGGTAAAACTTTTTGCAGGCCGTATATGTCTCCTTTGCAAGGTACTGAATGTTGATGCAATCACAAACTACACTCACTACATTTTAAAAACAAGAACAGTAGTGTAACTTCATAAAAATAAATGTACTGGGAACTTATTGTACCTACATACCTATTCCTATTCCTGTCTTTTATTACATATATTTCCACTGATTCGTATAAAATACGCAAAATAGTTTTTGTTAATTCATCCTAGAATTAGTCGTGTTATTAATATTCTTCCAATAATTGTCAACCAAAGAAAGAATTAAAAATAGCATTTTTACAATATAATATAATTATATTGTAAAAATGCTATTTTTAATTCTTACTACCTTTATATGTTACCCGCCTACAACAACAATATTTGCTTATCAATATCTGTGTCACCGCAGCGTTACCCGCCGCAGGTAACGCTCACACGCTACAAGATCCGCGGTGGCCACCGCTGCTCCTCACGCACCGCACCACGCGCCGCATCACACCTCGCGTCTCCGTAAACAACATCATACATTGCCATAATAATATATTTATGTTTGGGCGTGCGATAATGGGGTTCGCTGCACGCGCAGCCTCTCCGTTAACGGAAAAATGCACAAAGCGCCCCGCAACGCGTCGCCCGACGCGCCGGGTCTCCGTAAATGAGCACTAAGTATAACTTTTGAACAAAACATAAAATACCTTCCACTTCATAAGTGGGTCTTATTTTATCAACCACAAGATGTTTTATTCAATTTATTTGGATAAGCCTTTTTTTATTATTTCATATAACAAATATACCGTACATTTTTGTCCTTTTTTGACGTCATTTTCCGGCTAAATCTAAAGGACCAAAATTCCTTGAGAACCAGACCTGCGTTATTTTATAAATTCAGTTTACTTACAATTTAAAATACCAAAAAAAACATGTCTGCCTTCCTTTTAAAGGTGTCTGGCGGGAAGTTTTCACCACACAAAGTGTCTGGCAGTAGAAGAGGTGAATCATCATACTATCTCTTGTGTAATATGTAAAAATCCCGCCTATAAGTATGACGTAACTTAGCAGCTATTCAGCACATCTTGGTTCTCTGATACCTGCCAAAGCCATAACGACCGACTTTCCCTAAGAGCAAATCATACTTACCTGTGAAAAAGTTTCAGCTTTTGAAAAACGACATAGGTTTGGTGGTCTCGGGACCTTCCACTATAACTTCTGGGCACAAAGAATAAAAAGGTTGACAAAGAAATATTACACGTATATATTTCAACTGTACATTATGTAAATCTAAAGTTAGGCTAGCCATAAGGAACGGACTGAATTGCAAGAACTCACGGGAATACGAACAAATAGACGGACTATTTGAAAGGAAGGGCGACTCACTTCCCAATGAAGTTAGATAGACAAAGGAGCTTCTGTAATGAGATTCTCATTTCAACGGAACCTTCGAAACATTACAAATATAGCCTGAACTACGGCTAGTCACGCAAACCGAAGTGATTACACAAATCGAATTGAAACGAAAAAATTCCGAACAATTTTTCTTTGTCAAAGAAAGATGTAAATCAAATAACTACTGAAGTTTTAGCTATTCCTTTTTCATGAAGACTTGTAGATCTAAAGAAATAAATTTGCAAAGTAACTAGGTAAATAGAACGACCAAGATTATTTTATGGAATAATTTGGGAGATTGTGTTTTCGACTCATGTCTAGCTAAAAAATACGTAATAAATAAAATAAAATATTCTGGTACTTGCCAATATTGAACGATACGAAATAAAATATAATCCCTAAAATCAGCGCGTGCCATAGACAGCGCTGAGAAAACAAGTAATATAATATGGTTCAAATTCAGATCACAACTTTTTAAGTTTACAAGAGAAACTGTGTCAACGACGGATATTTATAAACAAGTTTAAATGGAAAATTATGTTTCAGCTACAAAATTCAATTCTTATTTACATTAGAGTTACTGCAAACAACCGAGACTTCGAAATTTGTTGCACTGTGAAATGAATATCGAATAATAACCGGCGAGAGACTACGAAAATTGATAGACCGTCGAACTATTTGCGCTGATTTACAATGTTTTTTTGAGTACAGTTATAATAATTGTAGTTATTTTTAGTACAAAATAATGTTGATTATATTATGCTTAATAACAACGTATTTTTCTAAAGTTCATAAAAGTCGCTCTTGATGGGAAAATCAGGCGTTGATAAGAGGTCTTTCGCGCATCAGAGTTCTGTTTCAGCACTCTATACGATGCAACAGAGGCTATATTGCAAAATCCTACCTAAAAATACCTTTATACTTGTCTTCAAAATTGCCTCTTTTTTTTTTTTTTTTTGTGAGTGGCATCTCGCAGTTCAGCCTATGAGGCTGGCTACTGCTTAACCGGTCTAATCCTGTGGATGCCTAGAATTTAAGGCCTCCAGCCAGGGGATTATTTTTGGTAAAAATATGCGAATATTTTATACGGGAAAACAGCGTAGAGCATCTATATCATAATTTCAAATGATTTGAGTAATAGGGCTGGTACACCCTGGTAGTCTTACGTACACTTCTGTGATATCATTAGTTACACAATTAGTTACGTAATGGCACTAGTTAAAAGAATAAGTAAAGTATTTTCCACCCCGGAATTAATTGAAAACATTACACAGGCCCACAGCAGGCTGCTGAGGTCATTAATAAGTCGATGAACTTAGGAGAACGTCTACTTAGGAAATGCTTCGTTTTATGGGCACATAAGTCTTAGTTATGGTCTCAGAAAAAGAAATATGGTTAGGTACTAATCCGATATCCTAGATCTTTGTGGAAAAATCTGCCTCTAACGAGAACACAAGTTTTCATCTTCTTTTCGAGTCAACGGTAATTTAATATTATTAAGGAAAATAAGTTGAGCCTTCACCCATGCCAATAGTGTTATATTAGGGGCGTTTTTAGGTCATCAGAAGTGCAGGTGATTGGACACTTGGGCACAAAACTAAGTTTTGCACTAGGTTTAAGTAGGTTCTATAATCCCCGATTTGGCCAGATTGTGCTTTCGCTACACATACGACGAAATGAAAGTTTAAGAGGATAAAACTATGACGCAAGACGACGGTAATTAATTTCTGGAGGCGAATAATTTTCTGCACTTTTGCTACCAAGGGAAAATTAATTAAAAGACACACACATGACGTTTCATTAATTTAATTTGCTTTGCCTGGTCTCCTTGAGAAAATGAAAGCCGCCGACCGTCAAAAATAAATTTTATAATCTGTGTAAGTCGCCTTTGACTTACCATGCGAAAAAAACATACAATGAAACTAGAAGGGAAATTCTCGAGAGTAGTTTAATGTATTCAAATCTTACCAAAAGGGACGAATAGCATGTGATTATGAGAGATTAAAATAAATGTTGATTGATGGAGAGGGGGAGGAAGACCAAGGAAACGATGGGTGGATTGTGTGAGGTATGAAATGAAAGAAAAAGGAATTATTATTAGCGTGACCGATGACAGAGGAGAATAGAAGACAAAAACGTAATTCAATTCAATATATTTATTTGCTAGAATATGGTACCTAAGGTGTTACAGTAAATTTGTCCCAGCATATCCTGCCACAACATGGCGTGCAAATGTATTCACATTAAGCGATGTCAATTAGTCTAACTTACAAATTACAGATTCTATTGACTTGTCTTCTTGATAGTCCTTAACAGTACAATATATTTTAATTAATAAGAACTTGTTTTTTTTTTTAATATTGTCAGCGGTAACTCTTGAAAACTATTTGGTAAATGATTGAAAATAATAATCGACATGCAGAATACATTTTTCTTAAATAATTTTAGTTTTATTGGTGGCAGCCGAAGCCGGTCTTTATGCCATGTTCGGCTATTTGGTCTGTCAGTGCTGATTTCAAATAAATTGTAGTTTCGCCTAACAAAAAAACATATTTCAAAAATATATTACGTATTGCACCGACCCCAAGTAACATAGGGCAAAAGCAGGAAGATAATGACTAATTATCTTAGTTATTATTAGTTGCTAGTTGTTGTTGTTGTTCTTAGTTGTTATTATTTCAACAAAAATGTTAATAGAACAAAAAACGGCCAAGTGCGAGTCGGACTCATGCACGAAGGGAACCATTATCCAAAAAAATATATACGTTAGGTGTATGGGCCCCCCTTGCCCCCTTAAATATTTATTTTATACTGTTTTTAGTATTTTTTGTTATAGCGGCAACAGAAACACATCATCTGTGAAAATTTCAACTGTCTAGCTATCACGGTTCATGAGATACAGCCTGGTGACAGACAGCCAGACAGACAGACGGACAGTGGATAGTAATAGGGTCCTGATTTTAACCCTTTGGTACGGAACCCTTAAAAGTAATAACATCATCAGCGTGTCAGTCACAAGACGTCTACTGCTGCACATTTAGTCCTCCCAGCGACATCACTCAACATACGATCAACACTGTCCTTACTGCGTGTATACACTCAGGTAGGTAGTACCTACATTATTTGCGTTTTTTTCAAAACCATATTAATAATGCCACTAGGTTCAAAGTTGGCAAAATTCCAGCATCAATTCCTAATTATTTCTTGGTATCGTAACACTGAAAAAAAAACAAAGGAACTGACGAAGAACTCCCCCGTTGGTTGTTAAGTTACCTACCTATACAATCTCATAATGACCGAGAAAGTATTACGACCAATAAACTCCTACCATTACACACATTTACTTTTTAATTTTCCAGTAATTTATGACGCGGCCTCCGACCGACTACGACTTGAATGTTACTTTTTAATTTTTACTTTTTTATGTCTTACGCAGCTGTTAGGCAAAGTACACTACGACCGTTCAGCCAGCCATTACAAACTTATTGAGTACTTTACTTGGCCTAAAATATACCTACCTACTTTCTTACCTAATATTAAGTAGGTACAGTCGCGAGCACTATATACACATGTACACACGAAACAGCTTTTAAAATTGATTTTCTCGAACTGTATTTAGTGACGTTTTACGTTTTCTCGAACACGCAGTATTTTAGACGCCATACTATTACGAAATAGGTCATAGCTCACAGTGGAAACCGTTATTACACGTAAAAATTGCTTTTGAATTTTGCTAAGTGATTAAATGTTTGTGCTCGTGACTGTACTTGGCTGATAATAATAACGCTTTTGGTTGAAAGGTCACGATGGCAGTAAAAAGGAAAACTTCAAGATCTTGAAATAGCGATTATAATTCACTTGAACGTTTTTGATTGGTTTTCAACTGGTAAGTAAAACTTGATCTGTTTGTGGTAATTAATTTAAGTTGGCTGATCTTAAAAGTGTCTGTTTTTTTTGTTTAATAAATAATGTCTTGGTCTTGTTTCATAATTTCAAATTACTATTTAGGTCACTGGTCACAGTGATCACTTATAATATACAGAGTTGGTCAAATAGTGAGGTCGAAAAAAAAAACATGATTGATAATTTTATGCGAATCACTTAAAAAAAAACTGTCTTTTTCACAATCTTTAACCGGAGGCTTTTTATAATCTCATTACATTTACATTTTTCACATGCTTTAACGTTTACTAGAGGCATTTTCTAATCTCATTAACATCAAGATTACCAACAACCGAGTAAAAACAGGTAACGTTTGCTAACAGTTTGTTTTTATTATATATGAGTAATCTGTGGAAAATGTAGTGGGTAGAATATTTGTTATGTTTAATTTTAACCCAACACTGTTTATGCGTACTATACTACTGTTTGTTTTCCCAAATGTAATAAATAAAAATAAATAAAGCTTTTTTCCCATTTCCATACAATTTTCAAGAACTATAACTCGAATTTATCAAGCATCGCGTAACATACATGAGGTATTTTTGGAAAACCCTGGGCAGTTAGGAATCATATTTCTTTTTATGACGTCACTATTCGGACCACTCAGTTTTAACTTGACAAGCATACAGTTACGGTATTAGACATAACATTCATACTTTATATAAACTATACCACAACTTGCATAAATTTGATTCGGAATGGGGGTTATCGCGTATGAATTTGCCATAGAGGCGCTAGTGTAGCGCCTCATAGCGTGTCATAGAATGTTCGCGCGTTGCGTGCTTCTTTCACACGTATTTTTAATAATATCAATGATTGTGGTCTAGATTGAGCCGTTCCTGATTAATTATGACTTGAAGATTTTAAGTAGCACCTAAGGATATTATTTTTTAGTACTTGGAGGTAAATAATAATAATAATCATTTTATTATCAGGCTACTAAGGCCCATAGATAAAATACACACAATAATCAAAAAACAAAAAAATGATTAAAAATTATGATGATGTAAAATGATTTTTAAATGTTTCATGCTTGCTAATTTTAGGAAGAATATTGTTAATATGTATCTGAAGTTTACAGTGTTGTTATTCGTAGTAAAATACACTTTTTAAGAAGTTATTGGTACTTTAAAGTGTAACATATTTTTTTTGACATGACATGACTCGACAGTGGCGCCATCTGGTGAACTCAAAAACGATAGCCCTCATTCAATGAAATACACATTCATAAATGAAACCTTTATGTTGTATCTCTCTCATCTGTGAATTTGTTAGCAAAAAGTTCGTGTGGTACACAGCTGAATGGCAGATTTTTCATTTGTGAATAAATACCGAAAAAGTTCTGTTTTTCTGTAAAGGCTTTATTAAAACTAGCTGTGCTCAAAACACTGTCTGCGTGGACTAGATTGAATTATTAAAATGTAGCCTGAAAACATTTTGATGTCTCTTTTTATTCCTATATCGGGTAATAAATTGATTCCCGAATTATAAGCGATGTAACAAAGAGAAATACAGAGAACGTAAGGAAAAGTAGGTACGTACTATTATCATCTGTAAACATGCGAAAATATTTTGAAAAACAAAATGTAACTGTGGGCTATTGCATTTCTGATCTCTGCTAGACTTTGACCAATTAACTCTCGGATGACTGCCTACTAAATTGCAAAACAGTTGAATGAAAAGGATTTTTTCGTTTGGTTCAGTTTTGGCAATATTGGAATTTTTACGAAACAAAAATGCTGCCGACCGCTAGCCTTAGTTTTATAACATAACACTACGCCTATAATCCCCGAAGGATTAGGCAGAGTTGTACCTAATAGTACACCCGCATTTCCATTTCGCCAGTCGTTATAACTTCCATGTAATAGGGGGCGAGCCTATTGCCATCAACCGGGCACAAATCCAAAGTCCGTGGCTGCTACTGAGAAATTCCTGAAGGAAAAACACAATAACATTTTGCTCGAACCGGGAATCGAACCCAGAACCTTATGTTCAGCAGTCGCGTTACATGGGACTTAAAACATAACTGTAGAAATGTGAGTGTACTATTATTTACACCTCTGACTAGCCCTCGCGAATAACAGGCGTGGTGTTATGTTATACTTCGAAGATTAATAATATAGTAATAATTTTAATCATCTCATATACTCGTAGTCTAGTCTCTAATTATTACTTGCCGTTTCCCAGTTTCAGAGAAACCTGTATTATTAGACCAGTTCATACTAAATTCGATCAAATTGCGAAAGTTATCGTTATTATTTTAGTTCAAGCTGATTATAGTTTTATCTTGCTCAAGCCTCCTTCCCGTCAAGAACTTAGTTTATTTCTAGCCCAAAATCGATCAACAGAAATCTAATTATAACAATGATGTATCGACGATGTTTTATCCTATTATATTACCTTGTTGTAGCTGGAAAAGGTCTTTTCCGATGATCAGAGAACCCGCATGAATATTTTATTTCTAATTTCATGTAAGACCTTTGTTACTCAATGCAAGATTGAAGGATCTTGATTGTTTATTTATTTATTTATTGACACACCAACGACTTATTCACTAAATAATTACATTAAATATATTCTATTTAAGAGCTTTGCGGTGAATGCGTCACTTATAGGTGTGCACAGCACTTGTATAATCAATAATAAAAAATAAAATTAAAATGGAAATATGTGATACTAACAAAATTAAAATTTACAAAGTTTGCATTGAATTTAAAATGTCTAGTAGTTAAATTAAATTACAGTATAACTAAAAAATTAAAAAAAAAAAACAATAAAATTGGAATAGAAAACCAATTATAAATTAAAACTATGAAATTACAAATAAATTAGGACAAAATAATTACATTAATTATAATTCAAATTAAAAGAATAAAATAGATTGAAATTTGAGGTCAAAAATTAAATCAAATTAAATTTTACAGTATTAAATACATTAAAATGGAGGCACACAAATACACAGATTAACATTTTGCAACAGAATTAACAAACAAATCGATCAAGAACTGAGGATCAAGAATTGTTGATCAATTCTTTCTTTTTATTTTGATTATTGCCTACTTGGTGTCAGAACTTTTATTCCGCCCGTGGGCTTTTGACTTTGGCTTTACATGCCGTCGACAAATATCACTCAGGCATGCTGGTTTGGTTTCCTCTCAATATTTTCCCTCACCAAAGCAAATGATAATTATACAATACGGACATGAATTCGAAAAATCAGAGGTGCGTGTCTCGGGTTCGAACTGAAGACTGGCAGTCCAACGGTTACACCACTAGGCTATCACTGTTGATTATTTTTAATCAATGAGAGAATATTTATTATACCTAATTGAAGTCTCGTTGGATAGCCGACGCAATACCCAATTCGGATTGCGGGTGGCGGTTCTGAAGTTGAGTTGGGCACTACACTTGGCAACACGTGGTGAAATAGAGAGACCTACAAGTGTTAGCAGAACAGCAGCTGCATAGATGGATGAAATTCAGAAGATCGCAGGTAAGACCTGGTTAAGACTCGCGCGGACCAGCCAGGAATTCACAAAACAGAGTAGGTATACCCAGTAGTGGGTGGAACCAGGCTGCCAAGGATACCCAATTATAGAAGATTTTCCTGAAAAGATAAATTATGTAACACAGTAGTAACAAGTACCAATTTACTGATAAAAATCTTCCAGACGACCGACGATGAAGATTACAGCAACACGAAGAGGATGTAATTAAGGCAAGTTGCGAAAGACGTTAATTAACAAAGGAAGAGGAACTACTGGCTTCTATGAAGTATCATTACATGCGTTCTTCCTGATTTTCGGGAAATTGCGACGATTTTCTTGAGTTTTCGAGGAAAATTGACGTGTGGAGGGTAAATCAACGTTATAAGATAGAAAGATTAACAGGCTATGGGCCAAAATTGTGCTATCCTATGAGAGAGATAGAGAATGCAATGGTATCTGCTTCCACGTAGATAAAAAATAAACAAAATAAAACCTTAAGAGGGCCGTTCCCGGCCCGTATATCGTTAACGCGAGCATGGTCAAAAAGCTTGTTGTTTCATCCAGAGCCACAGCGGCGATTTTCTTTCAACTCCCCCGTCTTATCCCGCCCCGACCGATAACTCGTCTCCCAAGCCCGCCTAACGCGATGACATTGAACGAAAAATAGTGTTCGAAAATTTCTTAAACTTGTTCCAGGAAATACGTGTTCTTGAATAAGTCTTACAAGTGTGTGAAATAAATATTTGTCATTAAGAATCTCCATTACCTGTGCAAGGTTTCTAACGAGATGTTTTCTTTATTTTACAGTTTATGAGTACATTATGAACGGCCAAAGTTCAGGAAAAATTTGTGCAAAACCGCAATTTTTGGAGGCTTATACTGAATTTGTTTTTGCAACCATTGAAACCTAGTTATAGTGCACAAAATACCTATTAGTTCAAAAAAAATCAAAGATAGATGTGTAACAACGACATAATCACGTACGAGCGTTTCTGTGAAAAGTATGACGGGTTAGCCGCTCTTAATAGGGCCGTCTGCAGGGCCTGACATTAAAAAAGTAAAACGATTGTTCAAAGCTCGCTTTTGTATAAAAGTTATAAATTGCAATTTGTGTGTTTAAATTTTAATTTTGTGTGCAATAAAGAATACAAATAAGAGATGAGGACAAAGAAGAGGCGTTAGCTAATACATCATTTTCACAAATTGATACATCTGCCGGATTAAGCGCTTCATAAGTTAAACAATACCCTCTTAATGTCACAAAGTATGTAATAGACTGACTGTAATCCCGTTTATAAGCAAATCTTTCGAAAAACAAAACACAAACGTTGAACAAAATTCAGCAAATTGGCAAACAATTCGACATGTAATCAAATAAGTGGTGTTTCCCTTAAGTAAACAAAGGTTCGAATAAGTTACCCAAAAATAACAAGGAAACAATAATGTTTTCGTTTATCATCCGATTTGCCGAATATTCGATTAATGTTATCGATTATCGAAAGTTATATCGAGAGTCGGGTACTTGGGTATCTTTATAAATCATTTTATGCAATCGTTTTCCGGGTTCTCGGTAAGTTTAATTTCCTCTTTTCGTTTATCGTGCGTAAAATATGAGATGGTAATTATTATTGCAACGCTTAACGAACATTTGAATTATTAGATCTATTAATCTAATATATTAATAAACAGCCTCGTTAGTCGAGTGATCGCAAGCGCGACTGCTGAGCAGCCACGGAGTCTGGATTTATGCCCGCTTGAGGGCAATAGGCTCGCCCCTATAATATGGGACTGTTAGATAACTGGTGAAATGTGGGTGTACTATTAGGTACACCTCTGCCTAACACTTTGTGAATCACACGTGTTATGTTATGCTAAATAATGTGCCTGTAATCTCATTACGCAAAAATTTTCTCTTATTCTGATATAAACAAAAAAGTTACAATTCCCTAAGGAACTTCTTTTAACGAACTTGGATGTCACACGTATTCTTATCTCCGGTATAAGTATACGTGGGACATTAATTTATTTATTTACATATAGAGAATATTTGTTAGATACGTAAAAATATATATCTATTTAGGGAAGTTTTCCCATTGGAACCTACAATATTTTCAGCATTTTCCTGTCCCAAATTACTCCCCCATAATTGTGTGGGTATACGCAGCACCTAAAGTAATTTCATTCTGTTTTTCTTTAATTTTCCGTTCATTATTTTGGTCACCTGATACGGAACGACATTTCCTCGAACATACAATGTACCCGTGGTTACGGTAGACACCACACACGGGATGCGGGTGTTAAAATTTTAATAAAATACGAAATAATCTGTTAAAGCGTGTTTTGTGGTTGCAAATATGCAGTTGTTTTATTTTTAAAACGACGGCGGGACCTATTGTGGAGGTTGTGTTAAAAATTATATAACGCTTGCTGTACCTTAATTTGAGCTAAAAGTTCTCATTTTGAGACAGAAAAACCTCTATTCTAAGTGCTCATACGTGTATACTGGTTTCGTGCAAAATGCCGTTTATTCAAAATCGAATTATGACCGTTCAGAAAAAAATACTACAAGAGACAGCATTCATGGTAGTAAGTAATTATTATTATTATTTATTTATTTAACAGACATTTACACGACATATAAAACAAACAAACAAAAAAAAAACAAGATGTAAAACAAGATTCTAAAATCTTTGTCGTCTACATAAAGACGACAAAGATTTTACTTTCAAAAACTTCTGTGAGACAACAATGTTTCTTGATTTATGACAGGATAAGAATATTATGTTTGATCAAAATTTTGCAACATTTAAAGTTTACTACTTTGGTCTGGACTTGTGTTTAGAACAAAATGAAATCATTTTATGGTGCGGTCATAAAATGTACGGAACTCAGTAACTGCAAAACACAGAGCATGGAGACTCCCAGGCGGCTTGCTAAATGAGCATTATCAACACTTTCCCTACAAACCTATCATGTCACGTTATACTCGCGACACAAGTGGAATCTGACGGTTTTGAATGTGGTCCGTTAAACAAGATGTCCACTCAATGCACTCTTGGCGCCAGGAATATTAGAAATCGCCATCTTTAGATGCTGGCAGTGCGGCCACTTTGTGCTCAGTGGGAAAACGAATACATCCACAAAATAAATTTTCAGACATGTGATTGGTTACCGCAAGAAGCAATAAAGCCAGACAAGAAAAAACTATGTAATACTTTTAGAACGGAATTTCTTTGATAAAGTTTTTCTTTACAAGTATTGCCATTTTGGATACTACCCAACAGAAGTTGTAAAGTTTCTTTTACATCATTTCGTGCTGCGGTTTCACAACTTTTATGACATAGCAATTTTAGATGTGAATTTTTTTCGTTATTGCAAAGTAGATCATTCAAAAATCATAGTGAGGGAAGACTAGGAACTGCTGAACATTCATAATAATCACGCAGAGAAAGGAATTTGTATAATAGGTATAAAAATACCATTACGAAGCTGAAAGACACAGTTCCCCCGTCATTGCCATCATTTTTTTGTTCTGGAACATACCTACAATTTTTTTTTATATAAAAGTTTTTCATGTTATAATTTTTTTACTTTAAATACCTCCAAGACCATTTTACTATTCAATGCATCCATCAGCACAATGTAGAATGCGTTACATTGAGTTTTAGCTGTAAACGTCACCCAAAAAGTCGTTTCCTAGCAATAAGTAGGCGTAGGTTTATTCATTTTGATATACAGAATGCTTGGTTGACGGCTTCATGAAGGGTCTGTCTATACCTTGTATTATGTTACAACTTATAAGGGCTTTGTTTGAAGATTCGTTGACAGACTGCGCGATTATTCATTTCAAGCAACACTTGGTGCTATACTTTTAGATACTAGATCTACTCTTTGGACGTTGAGACTCAAGAGAAGAAAGCGTAGGTCGTAATCTAAACTTGTTACAAGCAGGTGGCCTGAAAAACCAAGCACAGGTTCGCATCATAATCATCATCATTTCAGCCGAAAGACGACCACTGCTGGTCATATAGGCCTCACCCAAGTGTCGCCACTATGACCGGTCCCGTGCGTTTCGCATCCAGTACATCCCCGCAACCTTCACCAGGACATCAGTCCACCTAGTGGGAGGCCATACTTCACATGTAAACATTAAATTATAATAAAAACCAAATTGGCTTATAAACCGATATAAAACACATTGTTTACCATCCAGGTTAATCCGTAACCTTTAAAAATACCGAAAAATAAATCCCGTTCAAATACAAGTACAATAACCACAGAGCCTTTATTATTTAAACGGAACTCGGCTCTAACATCGTTGTGGACATAAACTTTCAATATTTTTTCATGAGGCGGACCGAGCCAATCTCTCCGCGGTCCCCAAACGGGATTACACTCAACACTGAGCATTTTATTTTGTTTTCAGAGATTCAGGTACTAGTCAACACAAACGTTATGAACCACTGAAATATTATAAGCAAATATTCTTCAGTCATCATCTGCTTTGTATTTCCCGACTATGTTGGGATCAGCTTCCAGTCAAAGCAGATGCAGCTGGATACCAGTATTTAACATGGAGTGACTGCTTATCTGACCATCACAATCCAATTATTGGGTTAAACGATACCTCTTAGTCAGTCTAGTTGTCAGACTTTCGGATTTCCTGAATACCCGTAACGACTGTCAAGGAAAAAGGTCTACAAATGACAGGCGGGATAAAATGGACGGCTACATCAGTTTGGTGTGTAAAAAGTGTCTCGGTATTGTAGCGTTGTAATAAATAGCACACCACTTTTAATATAAAATGATAATTTAACAAGTTAAAGAAATTAATAATAAGAAGAAAATAAGGTGTGATTGGAGTCATTAGATGAGGAAATTAAAATTAAAAAAATAATATGTATTTAGTTTCCTGTACCAGATTGACTATAGCATAAATAAAACAAAAATATTTTTAAGATAATTTAGTGATTTTTGCTAGGAAGCTTCAGTGGACAAATGACGTTTACATTTTTAAATACACATTTCTATATAGTAAAAAAATTGTTCTAATTAAATCATGAATTTAGGATAATACACAAAAGAAAATAATATGACTATCACAAACGTTTAAAGATATTGTCTTCTTTAGAGTTATCCTATGAATTCTAATAAGGCTTGTATTAAATACGTTTTTCTTTAAATTATTTTATTTAATAGTTTATTTCAGGTATCAACCCATAATTATAACTAATTACATAAAATACATTAAAATAATATCACATTGCAATACATTTTTAAAATCAATATTAAAATATTAAAATCAAAATTTCTATAATTAAAATACAACAAAATTAGAATCCGAATTAAAGTCAAAAATTAAAACTAAAATCAGAATTAAAATCAAAATTAAAAATCAATATACTATCACAATTAAAATTAAGGCAGGAGGAATTGATTGATTAAATAAACATACTGCACATTGTTAATAAATCATACTTATAACTATGTTAGTATATTATTATTACATGTCAACAATACTAATTATAAATTATTAATTTCTTAAATTTACACTATTTTACATTGAAAAGGACCCCTCCAGACCCGTGAACGGTATTCCAGTGCCTTACAATCGGACAGTCAACCCTTCCCAATATGGTATTCAGAAGGCTGTTGGTGCTGCCCCGCACGCGGCGCATCAGGGAGGCCACTCTTTTCCGTACTATAGCCCTAAAGCAGTCAGTGTTGGCCTTAGCAAACATACCTGATGCACTGCAAAAACAAGGCAACCCCAACAGCATCCTAAAACCATTATTGTACAGGACCCGTAGGGCATTGAAAGATCTACGCGTATAGCTGACCCACAGGCTGCAGGTATAAAATGTCTGGCAGTATGCTTTAAAAAGAGCAATCTTTACCTCTTTTGTGCACCGTGCAAACCTGCGCGCCAGCATATTGCTTCTCACTGCCAATGCCCTACGTTCCCGCTCAATATCTAAATCATCTGAGAGGTCCTCAGTGACCCAGTGCCCCAGGTACTTAAATTTGGTGACCCTACTTAACGGCATTCCTCCAAGCCTGACCGGTGGAATGGTTTTCGGACTCTTATTACCCGCCTTGAAAATAAGTAGTTCACTCTTCTTAGTGTTATACCTGAGGCCATGTGACCCCGCGTACCTCTCACAGATGCCTATGAGGTAGTTAAGGGCTGTGACAGATGGGCACAGCAGCACCATGTCGTCGGCATAACTAATGTTGTTCATACAAACACCATCCACTGAACAGCCGACACCGGCCCCGCTGAGCTCACCTATCAGTCCATTAACGTACAGGTTGAAGAGTCGTGGTGAAGTCAGGCCTCCCTGCCTCACTCCACACCCCAGCCGGTACTCCGACGAACATGAACCCGCCCACCTAACATTATTGGTCTGGTTGCCGTACCAATATCTTAATATATTTATCACATCTCTGGGTGTGCTGGTTTCCCCCTGGAGCTTATCCCACAGCACGTCATAAGACACCAGGTCAAATGCCTTCGACAGGTCCAAAAAACAACCGTATATAGGCGTCTTCCTCGTTACGTAGTACTGGACAGTGTGCTTGAGACGCAGTATTGCAGTTTCAGTCGATTGCCCAGCCCTGAAACCAAACTGAGCTTCGTGGAGATCAATATGCTCACTTAGCTGACTATCAAGTAAACCATCCAGTACCTTGGCGATCACTGTAGCCAATGAGATAGGTCTGTAGTTGTCCCTGTCGGAGGCATCACCCGTCTTGTTTTTAAGTATTGGTATAACAGTGGTCTTCATAAGCTCCTTAGGTAAATATGAATGGGCTATACACAAATTGAAAAACATGACCAACACCCTAGGTAAATGAACACCTGCGAACTGCAAGTGCTCGATGCTAAGGTCGTCATGCCCTGGAGACTTACCTCTAGTCATATTTTGTATAGTATGGGCAACTTCTTTCGCCTTCAATCTGAAATACTCGCAATCTGCAACCTCAGCACCGAGCACCTGCTGCCCACATCCTAGAGGAGACACTACCTTAAAATGATCCTTAAATACTTCAGCTATTTGACGGGGCTCACTCCTACCCTCAACACACACAGGGACACACGAACCAGCTTCCAGTTTCTTGGTGTGCTTCCAAAAGTTTTTGAAATCCCTCTCTTTGTGGTGTGTTGCTAAGATATCCATTTTAATCTTATCCTCATTGTCTTGACACCATTTTAACTTAGATTTAAAACGCTTACGGGTTTCACGCATAGTGTTATATATATCACCAGACTCTGGTTTGCCATGAAGCAACCAAGCCTGAAAGCTGTTTCGTGCATCTACGTGAAACTTTCGGACATGCTTGTTCCAACCAATAACATATTTTTGTTTTGTCCCTTTCCTTACAGTACGGCTCCTTCGCGACGCTTCCGTCAAACAACTAACAATACTATTATACAACTTATCAATAGTTACATGATGAGAATTATCAGAACAAACATTATCAGCACACAGACCAAGTTCCACCGGGAAATCAATGTCCCTTAAAGTAGCTGTACACAGTTCCCTATATATTCTTATCTGTTCAGCGTCCCTCTCACCCCATCTCACTTCACTGTAAACATTCCCAGTATATTGCACTTTACATGGTAATATTCCCAAGTTGCAATACACTTCCAGTGGAAAATGGTCCGACCAAAAAACATCATAACATACCTTAATATCAGTCACACATTGCCATGCTGCCTCCGTTGTCAGACAGTGATCAAGCCATCGCTTACAGTTATCATGACTTTCACTTATAAAAGTGTGTGTGTCTGACAAAACGTCTAACTTCATCACGTCTGCACAGAGCCAGCTTCGCTCCTCACAAAAGTTGGCTAATTCCTTAAAGAATAACTTCCTTGGATTTGATACTAGTAATAAAATTTTGGTGTATTTTCCGAATCAGTTCATCCTTCGACGTTTGGTGCAGGAATGAATCCTTCAAAAGTCGACATCTGTCAGAATTTTCTTCTCGAATTTTAAAACATAACGCGGTTTTAATTGTGGATAGATCCAAAAAGACCCGCGTGGCGCGTCGAACAAAACTTATTTTCTGCGAAACTCAACAATTGCAATGGCGTAGCAGTTTCGTAGACACGTGCTACGATGAAATTACTGTGCTACGAGATGCAGCTACGACGCTACGGCGCTTGTTACGTCATGTCTACGTCCATAAAGTTACATTCAACTTTTGTATACGTTTGTATATTTATGCGAAGTTGAGAACGTGTGAACTCTGGAAAAGAATATATAGTATATTCTGTTCCACCTATTCCCTAGAGATCGGTTGAGTTATGATAGCCAATCTACGTGTATGAGCTTAGGCCATTTTTTTTGCACATCTATTCGTGTTTTTCAAAATGCCAGCCTTCAGCCAGTTTAAATTTCAGGTCTTACCGCATGAATATAGCGGTATACTCATGATGGCTGGTTTTTAAACCTACTAAATTTAAAGTTTCGTCGAGCTGGTTCTTTAATGTCAGTAATTATGGTTTTTAGGGCTTAATTTCGTTGAAGAAACCTAATATCGTTGTTACACGTTTCTCTTCGGCGCTTAAAAATATTTTGTAGGAAATTGATGTTAAGCAGATTTTTTTCATAAATAAAAGTTTATTTACTTAGAAACTTCACAAGTTTAATTATTTGAACGTAACGTAGTTAGTGACCATATTGGCAACGAGATTTTTCCTCACATTCATGATTTTATTCGCCCGCCAGTCTTGCAAAGAATAAAAATAAGAGTACATTACGAATATGACGTATTCCAGTGGCTTCCTCCTAACCAGTTAAATCGGAAGTTTAGAATCCCCTGTTGACCCAGTCTGATCAAATTCTGTCATATGAGAGATTCTCGGAAACAGACACCTCTGACCAAATATCGAAACGTACGTACGAAAATCCCTTCGGGCGAATTTTTTTTAAGGGCTTACTGGAATAACCAAAGCTTATGAAGTACTTCGACGAAAATATCCTCCAGTAAAAAAATTACGTGGCGTACTACAGAAAGCCTACATACATAAATGAACTCACGCTTTTTTTCCCATGGGGGTAGGGCAGAAACCACAGAACGCCACCTGCGACGATCCTTACATACTCCTTTCGGCTCATCCACGTTCATACATCTGGTCATACACGCACGCTGGTTGCGAGTACTACGCACCTGACCTTTCTAAAGAACTTCACCAAAAAGATCAGTGTATGTACTTCTAGGGCGTCCCCTCCCGCACATCTGCCTTGTTAATACCTTTAGTTAGTCACCTTTCACTCATCCTCTTCACATGACCAAACCATTTAAGGATACTCTCTTCAATTTTTGTCACTACATCTTCTTTTAAACAGCAACGTTCTAGTATAGCCACATTCCCCATTTTATCATTCTGAGTGGCACCACATAAATGCTTCGCAAGGAACGCAGAAAACCTGTCACATCTTGAAACCTACGCCAGCAGACTATAGTATTCAAAATGGGTTAATAAAGGCGGATTACGTAGGCATAATCTACCTTTTCCTAGTAAATTAAGAGATCAACTTACCTTCACCTATTCTGTTTGCCGTCACTTAAGTAAACCGGTAGTAAATAATGAAGGAGCTCTTAGTGCTAACCGTTTACATTATTCACATCCATGTCTGATGTCCGTGACCCCATTATTACGGGGATGTGTGTCTTTCAGTAGCTTGTAGGCAGTAAACTATTTTATACAGAACACGTTTTCAATGAAAGGTTTTCGAAAAAAAAAAACTGTGTATCCCTAGTTAAAGTTAGGGGTTAGGGGGATCCAGGGTTGCGGGACTGTTCGAAAGAGATACCGCGGCCCTGGAACACAAAGGGCAAGAGAAGGAACATGGATGGGTTTTAGTCAGTAAAAGTCTGACACTCCCTCCTGCTCAGCCCAGAGCGGGAGGGGTTATTTAATGATTTCCCATCGGTAAAAAAAAAAAAAAAAAAAAAAAGGGGTTAGGGGGATGGTTATATATATATTGGTACCAAGTAGAATAGATAACAATCTATTTAACATTATTCTATATTAAATTTTAATTAATGGTAATGTAGAACGGATTAGGATCTATTCTAAATAACCATTAATTTTAAAAACGCCTTAGATGGTCACTGCTAATTATTATATGCAAAGCTAACATATATTGGTAGTCCTTTGGGATAGGTGGAGATCGGCATGAAGACCTAAGGAACTAGACCAAAATTACATTCTACGAGTATCAGCGACACCGATGATAGAAAAGTCAAAAAATCAGTATGACCAATTTATGTATGCAGTTCAAGGTAGCACACTGCTTGTCAAGAAAAATGCATCGACATGACAAACTTGGTACATTTATTTTAGTTCTGTGTTTGCCTGCCTACACAGTTATATGTTGACTGACGTGTTTGTTGGATTGACACATGCTGTCGAAAAGCGTAATAATTCTGTAGAAATACGACGAACGACTTGGACTTGTCTATACCTCCTTGGATTGGATTCGACCATGCCAGGGAAACATGGCCCAAAGGTTGGTAAAACTGCAAATAATGTTGATGATGATGTACAGATCCGTGTTCTTTAGAACAATGCCTTTAGATACCTAAATTAAAATAAAATAGTGTTAGAATTTTTACGTTAAATACAGGCCCACATGGAGCTTTGTTGTATTGAATAGAATATGTTGTGTAGTCTGGTCTCAGATTTTCTACCGTGTGACAGAAATTCAAAGCCGATTAGAGAAGCGTGAATTCCAAAGAAAAAGATGTATCTTCAGAGGTTTGTAAGCCAAACTATATCCTCCCGTAGGGGTTTTAAAAGACGACTAAAGGATTGGCGAAGAGGAAGATATTTCTTTCTTTATTCGTGGCTGAGAATAAACGACAGTCCTTTGTCATACCTACATAAACTTAGCTCTTTTTTATGGTTTCGTACCTCAATCGGCAAAACGGAAAACTTAAAGGATCACTTTGTTGTCCGTCTGTCTGTCCGTCAAGACTCTTTTTCTCAGAAATGCGCGGCGGTATAAAGCTGAAATTAATACCAAATACTCAAGTCTACTACCCCTTGGAGTAATGCAAAAATCAAACTTGTAAGTCAACGCTAACAAAAGATATGACTGTTTATGTCGCATATTATGCGATTTCACAAGGGAATCAAAACTTAAAGGGTACCTACTTCCTTTTGACCTAGAGTCATGAAATTTGAAAAAATCAAGGCCTTACAGCAAAAATAAAGGAAAAATTCCAAAAAATATATTAAAAAGTTGAAAATTAAAGTGTGTGTATACATAGTTGACGCAAATGAAATTTTTTTTTTTAGGTAATGGTACGGAATCCTTCGTGCGCGAGTCCGACTCGCACTTGGCCGGTTTTTTATACAGCGTGTAACAAAAAGGGTATAATCATATGGAATACGGTGGTACGGACCATCAAACTGAACAACTTTCTCTATGGGACCACCATCGTAACCGTAAAAAAATAATCGGCTGTCCTATACAAAATTTCAATACCTACTCGACCCAAATGTATGGAACAGCTGATTATTTTTTTACGATTTCGATGGTGGTCCCATACAGAAAGTTGTTCAGTTTGATGGTCCGTACCACAGTATTCCATATGATTATATCCTTTCTGTTACATGCTGTATATGGAACTAGTGAGACCCTCACTACATTATACCTTGAAGTGTCACTGTGTCATCCATATTTGCCATGTGGCATCAATCAACTCAAGTTGAATCGCAGACCACACTGATGGAAATGGCATGGACAATATCTTGACCTCTATCTTTCACATCTAGTCAGTCCCAACCACCTTTGATGATCATCGACCTATCTAGCTGAGGGCCTCCCACGCTACGCTTGCCGATAGCAATGCGGTACGGTACTCTGTCGCAGCCACAACACAAAGCCTTCAAACTAAATTGTCAATCCATGAAACATGACATTGATTACAAGATGCATTGTATTGACTAGTTCTCACCAACAACAAATAGTTCAGAGAATTGGTCCCGGCTAAAGGCCACATTGCTTTTATCGAGACCAGCTCATATAAATCACTCTAGTGACATTGCACTGAAATTCCCTGGAGGAGAAATTAATGTACCTAGTATGAAACTTTGACTTTTAAGAAAGAACTTCGACTTTGTATACTGTCTCAGCCAATCTTAAAGTATCTGTGGGTGTACTTTGCCTGACCTGGGAATCAAACCCAAAACGTATTGGAAGTAGTGCTTTGCGACCACTGGACGAGGTTGTTACATAAATAATAGGACGAATTAAACGACGGATATCTTTAATGAAAACACTGTTTTAAGCTTTCACGGTTAAATAATGGACTATCACGGAAGATATCCCGTAAGTGACCGTATAAGTTTATCTTTAATGAAATCCCGTACTAATGATAATTTCTCTTAAATCAAAACTAATTAAACATTCTTTATAGATTAATCCGACAACTTTCACTTGTTTTGTTTTTAATTCCTTTCCGTTTAAAACCCTAATTATTTCCGCCATGTACCGTGTTGTTTAATTACATTATGGTTTTTGTTTTCACTGCTCAAAGTTTTAAAGTATTTCCTGTCAACTTTAATCAAAATACAGTTATGAAGTGGTTTTATAATTTCGTTTGAAAACTGTTCCATATTAATTATCATCTGCCTAGCCATTCCCATCTATGTTGGGGTTGACTTCCAGTCTAACCAGATGCAGCTGAACAATAGTATTTTAAATGCAGCGACTGCCTATTAAAGATCGACCAGAGCAGCGGTTTTAAAATTGTTCCAAATTTAAGTTCAAGTTTTATCCCATAAAAATAATTTGTGTAGTTATGGTTTACAAGAACCACCATCTGTGTCGTAAATGAATGAAAGAATGAGATGAATTATCCTCTTTTCGTTCATTCACCTTAGGCCCTGAAAGTTTCAGAAGTTACTTGTAATCCTTATTCGTTTGTATTTATTCTTACAAGGAAAAGACTAAAGAAGAAGAATATTTCTTTCTCTCCCACTTACATTCTTTTTACGAAGTAAGTAAAATATAATAAAAGTTTTAGTTTCTACTAGTTAAGTCCAGAAATAGTTATTTATAGATTTTATCTTATTTAGGCAGTAAACATGTTTGTGCGTGATTAGATTCCAAAGTTTCGCAACTACAACAGAATTGTACATACGGGTTTTACCTTTGTTTTATTTATATCCTAATAAGTTAAAACCAACGTATGTGTACAGTATTCATGTAAGTACACCTAAGCCTTTTTTGCCAAATTTAATATCAATCAATTTGAGACATCAGTCTATAATAGAGTTGATATATCATAATATTTTTAGGTAGGTAGGTGGGTAGGTAAGATGACTGCGTCATTAGTCCAGTGGTAGCAATCACCACAGCTGAGCATGAGGTCCACGGTTTGATTCCCGGTTCGGGCAATTTTTTATTGGATTTTTCCAGTAGGAATTTCTCAGTAGCAGCCACGGAGTCTGGGTTTGTGCTCGATTGATGGTAATAGGCTCGCCTCCTATTACATGGGACTTCAACAAAACCGCTGAAATGTGAGTGTACTATTAGTTACACCTCTGTCTAACCTTTCATGGATTATAGCGTGATATTATTTTATGTTATTTAGCTTCGTTCTTATTTAAGAGCTCATAAACAGGGACTGGAATAGGTAGAGTTTATTTGCCTAAACTTTAGTGGGACTGTATTGGGTGGTATTATCCACATGTTTTTACCTCCTTGAAGTTTAGGCAAGTAAACTCTTACTTATCCATCTCTGCTCATAAAAAAATAGATAATGGTAATAACTAAAATAATACTCCTAGTCTTGCTTTGTTAAATTCAACTGTTTAAAACATATAATTATGTAACATATCAAAATAAAAATAAGCAAACCATTGTTTCTACAGTATTTCATTAATAACGTTTATTTTGTATCCCGAAGGTATTGTTTACTTGTTTTGATACCCATAATGTACCTAAAAACTGTTTTTAATAACAAGTTTAGGTTATCGTGGATATAATTATCTAACCTACCTTTGAAAATATCGCATGACAAAGTTATCAAATAACTAAAACATTTTCATTATTTTAGGATCATAATGGAAACATTCCTTTTAAAAAAAAAAGTGTTTTTTTAATTTTAACAAAGTACCTAGGTACTGTTTACTCCTAAATTTTTATTTAAATCATTTAAATAATGGAACAAAAACTCCAGCTAGGATTTTTCGCGTGAAAATATTAATGAATGGGACAGAAATGTGCCTTTTTCCAACTAAATGTTGGTTTAATCGGATTATTTTGTCAACAGCACCCGTTTTATGTTCAGACGATAGGCTTATTAAGGTATTTTAGCTAACTGGAGATCCAGTTCCCCAGTTAGCTTGAGAACTGTTAGTGTAACTAGCTTAACGAGCTAGTTTCAGTAAAGCACGGGATTGTGGTAAAGTTTCAAAATATATATTGTATGTATTGCAGCTTACAAAATACGTAGTAAAGTTCGGCTTTAAGCTTGGACGTGAGTGTTGCTTACAACACCGCTAAACCGGTGTTTAAAGTTGTGAATTTATTGAACAAAAAACCCGTATTTAACTGCTTTTTGTAGTAAGACTACCAGTTGACTCCAGCTGGCTATGTGGGTGTACTAAATACAGTCACGAGCACCAATACACTTAATAACTTCTAAAAGCGTTTTTCAGCTACTGTTCTGATTAAAATTTCATATTGTTACGAACATAGTTTTCTGCAACTCATATTTTTATGAATAAAAAGTTGCAGTCGTTACTTCTCGCGAAAATTGCTTTTGAATTTAGGAAAGTGTATACATATTGGTACTCAATCATTAATTGACCAACCATTGCATATGATTTTTCTTTCAAACTACACTATTACAGCAAAAACAAATCAACGCAACCTATTATGAACGCCTTTTAAGCCTCTAAACACTTCACTATTTACAAACCAAACTTCTAAAGTTAATACAAACATGACGGCATACTTATAAAGACAAACATTAAACGCAAGTTCCAACTCAACCTAGACCTAGTTCATTTAACAACTAAGCTAGTTACTTAACCACTTAAAGTCAAAGATTACTTTGTAACTAGGCGATTTGGGGTTAATTTAATAAGTGATTCAAAAGGTCGAGCACAACAAAAATGAATTTTCGTTTAAATTTCGGCGGACGGTCAATTAGAAACTTACAACGGTTACCCAGGGCCCGTCATCAAGGATTCACGTTATTTGGTGAAGCCACAGAGTAGTGAGCGAGTGGAGTGTAACCTTGTGAACGTTCGTCATCTTCGCATCATAGCATCGTCGAACTGTGCAGATTTGTCACTACTTAACTGATCTAAATAGTGTTAACGACTCAAAAAATTTAAAAGATTATGGATTATTTTGTAAAGATCGCTGAACCGTTCATTTTTGGCAAGGAAAAATATTTAAGGAGCGCAAGGTTTTCCGTATTAATAAATAACCGAGACATCACAAATAACATTTACAGTATTACCAACTATGTGTGTAAGTAGAAAAAAAAACAAATCAGATGACGATGTTGCAGTGCTGGACTTATCAGTCTTACAATTTTGAGACTTTAAATAAAACTCCATTGGCTCACTACTCTTTGGCAATATCTAATTAATTCATGCCTCACGTTTGTTGGATATGGCCGCTGAAATACAAATAAAATTTGAAATAAACAGGATTTTAGGAGTTTGTTGTACATGTATCTTTGTTAGTATGGTGATGATATGTCGGATTTGTGCGTAGTAATTTACTGGCTTTGAATTTAGGTTGAATTTTTAAAAGCATCGTCTGGTCACGGCTGGTGTCAATGTGAAAATTTAAAACAAAAACATCTATGGACACGTGCAGACGGACAGGAGTGCTAAAAATGATATAGGAACCTCCATGTTATAAAATTACCTACCAGATTTTACGGGCCGAAGTCACGGGTCTGTGCATTTCATCAAATCAAATCATTTATTTATTGCAAAAATGGGTCATTGGTGCATAGATGATTTCTTATATAATATAGTCCTCCATATTCTGCCGTCACATGGGCATGCAAATAATATTCAATTCTAAAATCAATGAGAATTTGTGTTGATACCGAATAAATCTAGATGTCATACCATTAGAATTAGACCAATCAAGAAAATGTCAGACTAACTGTAGCAATTTAACAATAATGTCAAACGGAATGATAACTAAGTCAATCCGAAGGAAAAAATAATAAAATGTCAAAACAGTAATTATCAAATAATCATTAGGGATCGCCAATTGTATTATTACTTTTCTCAATTAATATTTGGTTTGGTGCCCTTATTTTTATTACAGTCCAATTTTTTTTAAACATTAGGTACTTTATTATAAATACATCTAACTCCTTTCCGTCGTTTTGGTATAAAAGGGACTGGCAGATGAAGTTGATTTTAAAATAATTACGGAACTATGTATAAGTATGGATGTAGTCTGTATCCTTTCATAGAACATCACATATACAGCTTAGAGTCCGATATAGCTTTACTGTCTTTGATATTTGAATGTCAATAAAATTCTGCGAAGACAAATAAAAGAAAACATAACTACACTCATTTCTTAAAGTCCTCTCTAATGGCCTAATTGAAATAAATATTTTCATAATAAAAAGGAAGATAAGTAGAGATAAGTATACTAATAAACATAGTGTGCGCTTTAAGGTTCTGTGTCGATTAGTCCTCACTTATCCCGGGCAGCGAGTGCACGTACCCTTATATTAGTTCATCTACTTACTGATAATTTGATAGTTTTATTCTAAACCCAAACTAGTGTTTTTAGTGAACACCATACGTAGCTTAATACGTGGTAAGTTCGTAAGTCCAGTTTTACTTTAACCTTCTTTTCCTTTGTTTAAATCTTCTCCGTAGTACAAAGAAGAAGACAACTAAGATACACATAGTTAGCTTAGCATTCATCATCAAACAAAATCTAGACTTGCTCATTGTAAATGGTGTTCTCTCTAAGTACATCAAACTACTTTTGCTTCCTGTAATATCTGGTAACTTTAGTGGACAGGAATTTTCCTTTTGTTAAGTGCCGTTATATTAAAGAGAAACTGTTATGGAAAACTCGGTTGAAAGTTTTTAAAATGTTCTTGTTTCTTATAATGGATGCACCAGCATACCCGAGTCTTTTCTTTTCTTTTAAAGATGTAATTTAAGTCTACTTTGGAGAAGGCGTTACATGATGAATTCTTTGCATCATTGGTCTGTGATCAATGACAAAACCGTTGCCCGTTTTAAAAGAAATAAACACAATTTAAATAAATGTGAGATCACTCACTTACACTCACTTCTTTAGGAATTACAGTCGAGAAATCATGTGTACTAAGAATTATTTAGTGTTAACGTACGAGTACAATGTACGTGCTGAAGTGGCAATGGGCCGGTCATATTAGCCGTAGAACCGATGACCGTTGGGGTAGACGAGTTCTTGAGTGGAGACCGTGAATCGGTAAACGTAAGGTGGGACGCCCTCAGCCTCGGTGGAGTGACGATCTTCGCAGGGTGGATGGAAGGAACTGGATGAGCGCTGCTGAGAATCGAGTTGAGTGGCGTGCGATTGGGGAGTCCTATGTCCAGCAGTGGACTGCATGATTGTACGAGTACAAATAATGAGCCATGTAAGAGTTATAGACTGCTTTGTTGATCTAGTGGTTGCTCGTACTCCACAGGGGTGCCCTTAGCGAGTGGTCGCTTAGTTTTTAAGTATAGTTTTAAGCCCCTGGCTGGAGGCCTTAGATTCATTTTTAAGGCATCCACAGGGATTTGCCCGGTTAAGCAGTAGCCAGCCTCAGAGGCTGAACTGCGAGATGCCACATCCAGAAAAAAAAAAACGACTGCTGAGCATGAAGTCTTGGGTTCGATTCCCTGATCAGGCAAAGTGTTATTGGGTTTTTTCGTCAGGAATTACTCAGCAGCAGCCACGGAACCTGTAGTTGCGCCCGGGTGATGGCAATAGGCTCGCCCCCTATTACATGGGACTTAAACATAACTGGCGAAATGTGGGTGTACTATTAGATACATCTCTGTTAACCCTTCGGAGATTACATTCGTCATGATATGTTATGTTATGTGAAAGAGTTTTCAAATTCACACATCAACGAATGCTACTTATCGTGATGCGATGGAAAATGTTACTACCACCCAGGTCACGGTGTCATAAACAATATCAATTTACAGCATTATTTATGGTCCCATTATAATAGATGGACAAATTATAACACAGCGTTCAGTACGTCCAACCAAAGATATCCAAGCAAAAAAACACTGATTTATGTGATTTTATTCTGCGACCTAATGGATGTGTTTATTCTAGAGTGCCGCCGGCAATTTATTATTTTAGGTCAAAATAAAATCACTTTAATCAGTGTTTTTTAGGGTGCCGAATGGCAAAAAACGGAACCCTTATAGATTCGCCAAGTCCGTCTGTATGTCTGTCTGTCTGTCTGTCCGTGTATGTCACAGCCACTTTATTCCAAAACTATTAGGACTACACAGGTGAACCGCTTTACGAAAAAATAATAAAAATATAAGATTAGATGATACATGGAACTGACACTAAAAAATATTTTTTTATCAACCTACACGTACGGGGTGTCTATAGATAGGTCTTTAAAAATGACATAGAGGTTCCTAAAACCATTTTCTCTCAAAGTCAATCGTTTGAAAGATAGATACTTCCAAAGTGGTAAAATGTGTGTCCCCACCCTCTAATTTCTAAAGTGAGGGGAGGAAAATTCTGAAAAAATGTAGGATTATAGAACGTAAAAAAAACTTACAGTCAAAATTGGTTTGAATATATGATTTGATGTTTAGTTTCTGAGATATGGGACTTTTTCGTCAAACTGCAGCAACAACTTTGTTTTTCATTAACATACCATGAAAAACAAATTTAGTTTTGTAGTTGAATGAATACAACATATGAATGAGCCTTCAAAATATTTTTATTATATTGTTTGGCGCTACGGAACCCTGTGTGCGTGTGAGTACGACTCGTAGTTGGCCGGCTTTTTTTTTCCTGCGATATCACTGGTTAGACGTACTGAATGCTGTGTTAAAATTTTTCCATCTATTTTAATGGGACCTTATATACCCGAAGCCGCTGAGCAGTTATGGTGTGTGACTATTTTATTCCCTCTATCATACTGCCATTACAATACCATAATTGCTTCGGTGAAGGAAAATATTCTGAGAAAACAGGGTGATTGAGAGATATTTCTCGACGGCTTGTAAAGCCAAGTCAGAGGCCCATAGGTGGCATAAAAACTCTGACACCAGACGAGAAATAAAAAAGGAGAAATAATTCTTTAATTGACATTTAAATGTGAGAAGTGTGAAAACAAAACTTGTTTTTTTTTTTATAAATACCTACTTATTTGTATCAAACAAAAATGTACAACGAAAAACAACAGAAAAAAAGAAGACTAACATCATGACTTCAATATGGACATGCACATTGATATGGTGTTTGCCACTTTTCACCCTTATGCCGTAAGTAATAAGGTTGAAAACTGGTCCACCGTTAGTGAACTTGATAGTACAGTCACGAGCACCGATATGTATACACTTTCATAAATTTAAAAGCAGCTTTCGCGATAAATAACAATTGTAACTTGGAAATAGGATCTTTTTCATAAAAATATGAGTTCCTAAATACTACTCGTATGTCCGTAACTACATGAACTTTTAATCAGAACAGTTGGTGAAAATCACTTTTAAAAGTTATTAGGTTAGTGTTTAAATATTGGTGCTCGTGACTGTACAGCACGTACAGACAAGTTCCACTCTTGCCATTAGACAAGTAACTTTGTTAGTTTACTTGTCTGGAAGATAATGGTTTTCAGAATTTGATTGTGATCTATTTTTAGATACTCTTAAAGACAGTACCTACCCAGACTTTGCGAAACAGGCTCTTAACTAAGCCCTTAGGGAGTCTCCTAATGAACTGCTTAAACTGTGCAGTTTTTCCAGTTGAGTATCGTTACAAGAATATGTTCAAAAAAGTTCTTCAATATTCAAAACTAATTAAGTTTTCTGCGATCTAATTAACTACAACTTGTTCACTTTTTGTTTCTCTGCTACGTTCTATTAACAAGTCCTGATTATCTCGTGCCTTTAGTTGGCTTTATCCTATCTGAAGCATTTTATTTTACCCTTTCTTTAAAGAGAATAATTGGATTCTGCAATCCTAAAATAAAATTCTATAAATAAGGTAAGGCCTTATTAACACCCAAAGGAATATTATTTATGGGACCCTTTATGTACATAAATAAGTAGTCTATCAGTCCGTCTGTCTGGCACAGAAGACTTCTAGTAGAACGAAGCCTATTTAAAATTGGTAAGTATTTTTTTCAGTAGCATTATCATCATCTGCTGCCTAGCCTTTTCTAAACTAACTCGGTCGGCTTCCAGTCTAACCGGATGCAACTGAATACCAGTATTTTACATAGAGCGACTGCCTATCTGACCTCCACAACCCAGTTAGTACTGGGTAATACGATACCCCTTGGTAAGGCTTTTTTTTCAGTATACCGTTTTATAAATACTAGTAGTCGCTCAATGATCGAAATTCGACTGAAGTAAGTTGGTGTTTCACTTCCTACGAAAATGGAAAAAGGTTTTTTGCGATTTATGTTTTTTAGTATGTAGTATTCCCGCTGACCCCACCAGTGGGGCCACGGGCGGTGGGGTCAACGATACACCCCGAAAACTGGTAGTTTTTTTATTCTTACAAGAAACAGGATCTAATGAAATCTGTAAAATTTCTCATAAAGTTACGGTTAGTCTCTTCAGACCATTTTCTTGTAGCTACAACGATTTTATTAACCACACACTGTTAATACCTTCGAAACAGAAGTTCGAATACATTATAATTTCAAAAGCTAACCACGGCTTTTGGTCTCCGTAGCGCTCATTACTAACTACTTAACCGAACAATTTTGTACCAGGAAATCATAATCCAACGTTCTGCGATGTGGAGGGAAGGAGGGGTTAAGTAAATACCATGTCATGTACTTGTCCATGAGTCAACTGGAGACTGAAGACCCCAGACTCCCTTTATTAGTGTAATATATACCTAGTCCGTGCGTGACATATATCATAATATAACTATGGACATAGCTTATCTACCTTAACTTAAACTAAGATCTAAACGTGACGTACGTGACACACCACATCACCCTTCCTAAAGTAAAAAAAAACTTAGTTACATTGTTTTTTTTTTCCTCATCTCTTTACATTTTTAAACTTACATCCTAAGTCTTACAGTATAACTTTGTCCTATTTTTATGTATCACATCTATCTTATTTTTATATTTAACTATTACATTTGGTGACTCGTCCTTTACAACTACAAATGGTCCATTATAAATACACTCCAACTTATTGCCTACTTCGTTTTTTATCAAAATCAAGTCACCTTCCTTATAAGTTATAGAATTAAGATTCTTATCATAACAATGTTTCCTTGATAACTTACTTGATACCAAATTTTCTTTTGCATCATTTTGAGCCCTTTGTAACCTGTATTTAAATTCTAAAGGATAATCATCAAAATTATACAAAGGTTCTACACTTTCACCTTGAAGACTACTTGGTAACCTACAAATTTTACCATAAACTAATTCATAAGGCGTATACTTAGTCACAGTATTAACTGTTGTGTTATAAGAAAAACACCAATATGGAATCCAAGCACTCCACGATGATGGATTATTATCTGTTTGTATCCTTAAATAAGCACCTAAAGTTTTATGAACGTTTTCCAAAGACCCTATACTTTCATGATGATATGACGTTGATAAGATTTTATTGATGCCCAAGACATTACATAGCTCTACCATTACTTTCGAAATGAACTCAGAACCCCTATCCGTAGCAATTGTTCCCGGTATCCCATATCTCAACACAAAATTTTCTGCCAACGCTTTTGCTACCTCATTTGCGGATTTATTTTTTAGTGGATAAGCCTCCACAAACTTCGTAAGTTCACATTGAAGAGTTAATATGTAAACATTACCATTTTCGTCCCTATCAAGTGGCCCCACTATATCTAAATAAATCTTTTCAAAAGATGAAGATGCAGTGGTAGTAACTGTCATTGGTTCTTTAGTATGTTTGGAAAACTTTTGTTTTTTACACTTATCACATTTACCAACGTACTCCGCTACATCTTTCTCAATTGACGGCCAATAATAATATTTCTTTATATTATTCACCATCCTGCGTATTCCTGAATGACCACTCGTAGGTAAAATATGAAAATCATTTAAAACAATTCTCTTCTCATCTGCCCCTTCTATTTTCCGTACACCCTTCACTACACATATTCTAAAATCTCCACATATCGAATTACTATTTTCCTTCAAATATTTGGCCATTTTTTTATATCATATATCATTTGGTTATAACGATTTTTCAAAATAATAACTTCTTTTATGCCCTCTTCAATACAAAAAGTGACTATGTTTCTCGACAACTCGTCTCGCGATGATGCCGATAAAGATTCATAGTTTACGTAAATACTCGAGTTTCCTGGCACATACATTAAATTGCGCGACTTTGAAAATATTTTTTCACCATTAGTGTTACGTAACATCTTCTCCCACTCATTCAAACACATCTCAATGTCATTTCCTTGTTTTTTAAGAACTTCCACGATCCTAGGGTGATCAGTCCTAGATACCACAGGGTCCGTATCACAAACATTTGGTTCTTCCAACTGTTTGTACTGCGCTCTCGTCATTACGGATATAGTTTTTTCACGCATGGTTTTGATTTGATTTGATTTAGAAAATTAGTGCGTTGTGTGTGCTTTTGAAGTCAACAGAACAGACGTGGTTAGTAAATTGTAGTTAATTTTCGATGGTATTTCACTTAACTGTTCATGGTATTAATTATTTATAATAGAGGCTGTTATTAGGATACCGTAGCCAAATAGGAAAAAACGGAAACCTTATAGATTCGCCATGTCTGTCTGTCTTTCTGTCCGTGTATGTCACAGCCACTTTATTCCGAAACTATTAGGACTATACAGTTGAACCTTAGTAGGTAGATGTATTCTGGGAACTGTTATAAGATTTTAATACAAAAGCAATTAAAAAAAAACATACATGGAACTGAAACTAAAAAATATTTTTTCATGAAACCTAAATGTGCGGGGTGTCTATAGATAGGTCTTAAAAAATGACATTGAATTTCCTAAGACAATTTAAAAAAAAAATAACGTTTGAAAAAGAGACACTTCCAAAGTGGTAAAATTTGTCTAATTTCTGTGAAGAGGAAAATTTTGAAAAAAATTAATATTGTAGAACGTACGAACGTTTAATCAGATTTGATGTTTAGTTTTTGAGATATGGAACTTTTTCATCAAACTGCAGCAGTAACTTTGTTTTTCATTAACATACTATAAAAAACAAATTTTGTTTTGCAGTTGAATGTACAACCATAGAACATAAGAATAACCTTCAAATATTTATTAATAATAGCCTTCAAAATATTTTTATTATGTCGTTTGGTGCTACGGAACCCTGTGTGCATGTGAGTACGACCCGCAATTGGCCAGTTTTTTACAATTGCAACTACTCTGAGAGGCAATAATTCACTAATTTTTATTTATTTTATTTTACCTTTTCTCGGTCCTAATTTGTCCAGTTATTAACTTTGAATGTCACTGAGCCGAGGTTGTGGCGTAGCATGTCCTCGTAGGTCCAATTTATATACGTAGGTTTATTATTTTTATTCTTTTTACACGTTCAATACTTTTACCAGCAGTTTTTGCAACCAGGCAACTATAACCACTAAGAACCTAAAGTTGCGGCCAAGAGAAGGCCAGGTTTGTGGCCAATGGAGCGATAAGTCGTAATCGTGGCCACGTAAAGCGTGAGATCCGCAAGTGAATCTAAATTCCCCTTAGAAGGCCAATCGCAATAAATTAACTTTGTGTTGAATGGACGTAATCCACATTTTAGGCACCTAAAACAGACTAAAACTATCTCGTAACAGAGCGCGACCACATCAACACGCTAGCAACGTAACAAAGAGTTACGTGAGCCAGTCAACATTAGCTTTAGAGAGCGCATTTGGTCATAATGATTGTTCTCCGTTCACAGTTTATTTGGTTGGCGGTTTTCAGTTCACGGAAACGAGAATGTACAGTGTGTGTTGGAAACTCGTTGCCTAATTGTAATTTAGTTCGGTGATGAGATTTCTTAGTGGTTTTATATTTGGGTTGAAGCTGGGACGGATTTGATGCACGGACCATCAGTTTTAGTTTATGACACTCCTTTTTTGAGTATAAGTATTTCCAAAATTGTGTAATATAGCTGTTTTTTTACGTTCTTAGATCAGAGAACTCTCAGCGGCAGAGGCGACATAACCTCAGTGGCATTATAGAAGCAGCCCTGAAAAAAAAAAAGAAGGTAAACCAGAGCTTCTACCAGAGAATATAGACAGTCTTGAAATAGTTTCAGTCGAAGCATGGATCTATGTATAAACGTTAATTAATACAAATTTTGGCTAGGTGGTATTCATGTCAAGTGCTAACAGAGGCCGGAACCTATCTAAGCCAAAGCATGCGTTAAGAAACGTTTATAAAACTTGACCTTAGCATACAAAAATACCAAATATGTAATAGGTTTATTCCGATCTGCCCCCACCGGTTTGTCACCACTGGTAGTTGCAACTATTTTTCTCATCTACCACCACTGGTGATGGTTACGTCTGATTCAGTCACATTTGATCCTACGCGTATCACCACTAGAGGTAGATGCCACTTGAATATGTGGAATCCTTCACCAGTGATGGCAATGACAATCAAGTAGCCGTCTGCCACTATCAACAAACACTACCTCTTCACACCCGCTAAAAACAAAAAGCAACCGGTTCCAACTACACGGTCAGCGCATCTTAGAAAAGCTAGCACAATATTTGTGTTCAAGCAAAAGCCTGTTTGGCGCCATGCTACTAAAATGGCCCGTTTTAGTACGTCGCGACGTTGCTATCACAGACTTCTATCACTTTCTAGGAACCCCTGCTATTTAATGAACGCTGGAAGCCTTAAAGTTCCGTTGAAGAGACAATATATCTGGAGAAGGTCGTTGGTTCAGTGCTGTTGAATATTCGTAGTGTTTTCGGAATATCGTTCTTTGATATTTGCATATTTAGTGTGTTTGTGGATGAATAATTTATTGCAGCACGTAATTGTGATTTGTATGATCTGTCTGATATATACATATTTATTTTCTATGGGAGTCAAAAAACCAAAGGCATTTAATATGTCACTTTGCTATTATGCCCTCCGAGACATGGAGTCTCAGGATTTGTCTGACATTTCATCTGATAGTCATTCTACCGTATTGATGCACTTTCAAAGCCTATCAAATCATACAAAGACATCTTCCCACAGCTTATTTCCCAACATTTGAGTATAATATACTCCGTAAGTTACCGGTTGCGAAGTTGATATACGAAATAAACACTTCGGATTTTTACGGCAAAAGGACAGCCCTCTTCATCTAGCATCGAGGGCCTTGACATACAACAGAGCCCATTTTCTTCAGTTCCCTTTTACGACTGACGCAGGGACTCATCTATTCAATATACTTATGCCTGTTTTCACTAACGTTAAGTAAAGCAGCGACTAGTTAGTTAGTGTCAAATGTCAGTAGTTTCCATAGAAACCTCTCCCATCCGTTTCTCAGTAGGCAACTCCGTAGGCTTCGAATATTTTGACACGTGAAGGTGTTTTAAGTTTATAGGCAATCTGAAGGAGTTACCATCACGTGAGGTGGTGTAACTACTACGTATATAGGCGAATCGGTGGAGTAGCTTTAGTCTTGAGATAGGTGATATGTTTTTTTAATGCGCTTAGTAACTGTTTAATATTTACTCATTACATTTAGGCGTCGCCTAGCGTTCTTTCTTCTTTTCGGATCGATTGCTCAGATTTTATCTGACTAGTACGTAGCGACCTGAACAGTTCTAACGTTTGGCTCATTGAAGTCCTGGAAAGGTGCAGTTAGCTGTGCACGACGAGCTAGCAAGTTGGCCGCTGTAGATCCAATCTGGCTAGTTGGGGAATTACTTTATATTCCGTCTAAGCTCCACAGATAGGTTATTATTCGAATAAAATTATTGGAATAATACTTTATTTGGGGCAACCGTAAATGCAAGAAGCGGAAAGATTGCTAATCAGGTTTCAAGCGCCGTATTAAAAGAAATACACCGTGATTTGGTTTCCAATTTAGCTTGCGTGACACACGACGGTAAAACTATGCTCATAATATAAACGTAAATAAAAAAAGCAAAGAAAATCGACAGTAGGTAGTTCGCTACATTATAGGTATTTTTTCTAAAGGAGAAATCCCTTTTTTATACTTTTCGTGTTTCTATAATGGCTTTGGGCTGGGAGAAGTTTGAGCAGCGATTACAAATAATGGAATTCCGTTATGACTGCGAATTATTGTCACATTAGGACCGTTTGTGAGGAGCACCCTTTAAACTACAGCTCTTAATGATCAAGTAGTTACTTTTATAGTTGTTAGTTGTTCAAGTGTTTTTAAACACTTTCAAGTAGGTTTTAAGTTTTAGTAAATACGAGTTCTGTTCATTAGTAGGCCGAACTTTTTAAAATTGAGTGTCAACGAAGTATCGTAGCGTCCAGCGGTTCTTAGCAGTGTTTTTGTCATAAACTCCTGCGTAAACTGCTTTATAAGGAATGTTGATATCTGGCTTCATTCCAGCGTTGAATGCAAGGTGTTTGCATTTTGAGTTTGATTATTACCCGATGACAAAAAAAAACCTACAGATCTCATTGAGAAGAGGCCTGCGTCACATTCACCTCCACTTCAGTCTAGACCGTCAAATTAGCTTTCGTTTATGCTGTTTTATTTTTTAAACAATTTAATTTCAAGCGAAACCGAAGTCAGAGCGTTCTTTAGATGTTTAAACGATAAAACCTTTGGGTACAATTTTAGAAGGATCTCATTGTGGAGAGATTTGAGTTATTCATCTCACCTTGAGCCTAGAGACCCGCTAATTGGCAGTAATTTTGTGCAGTTACTTTGCAAAACAAGTTACCTTCAGACAAAGCCAAAGTCAGAGCAGCTTACTTTAAATGTTTTAAAGTACGTTTTATATTGAATGTTTTTTTTTTTATCTTTGGGAACAAATTTTTGATAGATTTATGAGTATATTGTTAAAATGCTTTTTAAAATATTTTGATACAAGTTTTTGATCGTTTTGTGTACTATTATCAGACACCATTCTTTTGAAATAAGTTATTTAGGCTTAGCTAGCCTAGCCTAGTTATGGAAATAGTTACCAAACTCTAACGACTTTTTAATTAGTTTTAATGATAAATTTATTGTGAATGTTTGTTAATTAGGTAGTTTTACCTTTCCACAAATTGTAAGCCAATGTATAAGAAAAAAAAAATAAAGAAAAAAATCCGATTGTGGTTTATTCAAAGAAACCCAATGAAAAACAAAAAAAAAACAACCTATTTAAAACATGATTACCTTTACCCCAATATTTCTGAAAACAAATTTCCACAAGACCTCGCTCAAATTCAATTTATATTTGTATTTCCGAAAAGAAAACAATACAAAGTCTATAAAATCGTCCACCTTTAATCTCATTACCATAATTTTGAATAACATACCAACCAATTATTACCAGGAATTTCCACCTCGATACATACAGAAAAGAATCGTTTGTTATTTTATTACACAAAAACCTCGTTATCAAGACGAACACAATTCGTCCTAATCGATTTTTCGTCGTTCAAAACGAGTTTACCATTTTCTTCGACGAATTCAATAAGCCTTGTAAGGGTAAGTTGAAAAACAAGCCAACCTAAATCTGGTACTGACGGCAAACTCAAAATTTGACAAGCCAAGTCATTAAACTTTGTTTATTTCCCTAGGCCTTTGCTTTCAGAGGCGTTGAGATTGGTCGAAAAATCTAGAGAACATATTTTGCTGGCGAGAAAAACAATAAGTAGTATTATTGGATTTTTCCATCCGAAATTTCTCAGAAGTAGCCATGGAGTCTGGGTTTGTGCCCGGTTGATGAAAATTAAGCTCGCTCATTATTACATGGGACTTAAAATAACTGGCAAATGTGGGTGTACTATTAGGTACACCTCTGCCTGCATTACAGGCGTGATGTGTGTCTAAAAACAATAAGGGCTCATTTACGGACCCGCGGCGCGTGTCCGTATATGAGCCATAAGGGTTGATTCGCTTGGAAAGAGCTTTTCAGCACGTGTTATGCATATCTAATAACGAATAGCTAGAGCATATCTAGGGTATAGTGTATTCAAATCCTGGTTTACAGTTGAACTTCTGTTGGAAACATGAACATTGTTTATATTGTTAGAAATTTAATCAAGAACTTCATTTAGATACATGAGTTTTCACGACAGAAAGTAGCTAACAAGTCTATTATAGTTTTAGCCATAATTAGTTTATGAATAGTGGCTATGACTCTAATAAAGTATTCAACAAACATGAATATGTCTCCAAAAAGTTTCAATCCAAGATGTTACTCGTTATATTCCTTCGACAAAAAGAACTAATCAGTACTATTTTTCGAAGCACAAAATAAATCCAGCTCTGTGATTCATGTTAATACGACACTATCTTTTATGGCTTGTTTTCATTAGTAGGGAAGGGGAAATGTAATTGATTGGTTGTCTGTCTTGCCGGGCCTCTGAATGCGGGTTGTAGCGTCGAGTCCAACAACAGCATTTACTGTGTGCTAGGAAAACGTGTTCAAAGGGGCAATTCCCTTTATTTTTAGCAATCTCAGCCTTAACCAGCCAAGAACAGCGATTTGATTAAGACGTTAACGTACGAGAATTAATATAAATCAATTAAGTAACTGACGCAGAACATATTCAAAAGAAATTGTAAAACGTTTTTGCCTTGAAATTTATGTTTTGTTATTATTGATTCTGACGGGTTAATCGAAAATCCGCCAGGACAAGATGTTTAGGTTTTAGTTTTTATAGTCGCTAAAACTAACGATCTTAAAAATTGAAGAACGCAAGAGAAATTAAAAATTCGAAGTCAGAATTCGAACCAAACCAAGTCATGCTAGCAAAACAATTGCCTCAAAATTTACACAACATACCTTTGCTTAAAGCACCTCTACATTTCACACCGCGTATTTCCCAGATCTGGATCAGCTTCTATATCAGTAGCTGCAAACGCAACCCATCGAAGCGCGACGCAGCAAAACGCAAACGATCGCGATGCGGTCGGTATTCGCAGATAACTACGTGCCTTTCGCAGCGTTGCACTTTGCATTGAAACTTTTCGCTCGAAACTGAGGTATTTTTGATACGAGACCGAATCTGGTACTGTTTTCAAAAATATTCTGTAGTGTTTGAAAAAGAATACGTTATTTTTGTGTTGTTGCTTTGTAAATCAACAGTGCACGAAATGGACACCACGAAATAGTTTTGAATATGGGATTTAAAAGTGATATTTACATATATTGATTTATTGTGGGGTTTTTCCATGAGGAATTTCTCAGTGGTAGTCACGGAATCCGGATTCGTGCTCGATTAGATAACAATAGGCACATAGGACTTAAACATAACTGACCAAATGGGGGTGTACTAAAAGGTACACCTCTGCCTAAACCTTCGGGGTTTACAGGCGTGATATTATGTAATGTTATTGCGTTAGAAGGTTTTTCTTTAGAACGTTTGATCTACTTATTCCCAAAGGATATAAAGAGAAGGGTCAGAAGGTGCCTCCCCTGCCTAAACGGGGTAATACTCTATTTAATTACATATTGCACAAATCTTGGCACACCCAGAACCGCATTAAGCAATATATTATCAAGTCTAAATTAGTTAGGAATAATACATTACTGCTTATGCAGGACCCTCGCTTTGATGTACTCGTACAATCTGTTGAATTGTGACATGAAGGTCAATGTCGGTCAATAGTTTGAATATAGTCTGATAGAATATGCTCCGTTGTTGAAACAATAAGCCCAGCTGCAGCATAGGCTCAATGCTTTATCAGTCGCCATTATTCTCCTGCCGTTAAAAAATAATTTGGGGTAGGCGTAGTATAGTCATTAATCTATGAACATGTGATACGGAGGAATGAAGAAAATTTTGAGTATGTATGTGGATGGCTAAAAGTGTAGACGAAGACCAAAAAAAATATGGATGGACTTTGTGAAGGATGATATGGCTAGAAATAAAGTGATTGCTAAGATGACGAGTAATAGAGAAGTATGGAAGAAGAAGACATGCTGCGCCGACCCCAAATAAGTTGGGATAAGGGCAGAAGAATGATTATGATTTCTCTGTTAGTAGATCATAAATGTGCCCCTTTTCTAGCCATATTCACATAGTCCATCCATCATTTCTTTGGTCTTTCCCCACTCTTATAGCCATCCACGTCAATTCTTAAAACTATTCTCACGGTAACACGGCAAAACATTAAAAACACAAAATAATGTCAAAGATAAGTGTTGCGACCTTTTTAAATGTATGGTTTTCAATTTTTTTTCATACTAGGTAGCATAAGCATAATCAGCCTTTAATGTACCCACTGCTGGGACACTCGGCCTCCTCTCCATGAGAGGGAATGGGCTATAATCCACCACGCGGGCCCAGTGCGGGTTGGTAGATGTCACATGTCTTCGAATTTTTGGTTCTAGGACATGCCGGTTTCCTCACGATGTTTTCCTTCACCGTTTTTGAGAGCAGTGGTGATGAAATAAATTACACAAAGTAATGCGCCTGCCTGGTTTCGAACCCACGACTTACTGTTCGTATGTCGGGGCCGCCACCACTGGGCCACCGCTGCTCCGTTGCATACTAGGTAGGTATGTCAAAAACTATATATACGAGTATTATTAAAGTTTCAGCGACTCAGTTATTTTACTAGCTATAAATATTCATATTCCCTATCCAGTTGTTTCTTTTCATCTACATCTTCCAGCCCTTGTCCCATTTTAATTGGGGCGCAACACATTTTTCTTCCATTCCCCTGTCAATCGTCAAGCTATCATTAGTTTCCCTTACTATAAGTAAATTGTTACAAGAACAGAGAAGATAATAAGAGAGATAGAGAGAGAAGATAAATCAATTGAAAACTAGCTACCTACATAGATGCATTGTGGCTTTTCAATGTTCACGCTGGTCGTTCGAAAACTTGCATAATTTATTGTTGTATTTTGGGCAAGGACATAAATAAGTATTTGTAGAGCAGAACATGCATTTAAATAAAACTTACTAATTGGATAAATTGCATCCGTTTTTGACACTATATGTAAATAGCAGTATCTTATCATGTTACGAGATAGTAGATTACTGTAATACCAATAAAAGTTCGTAACTCAGTCTTTTTTTTGTACGTCCTAACTTCCTAACTAATATTATAAACGCGAAAGTAAGTTTTTTTGTTTGTTACTATTTCACGCCTAAACCACTTTTTTTTTTTTACCGATGGGAAATCATCAAATAACCCCTCCCGCTCTAGGCTGAGCAGGAGGGAGTGTCAGACTTTTACTGACTAAAACCCATCCATGTTCCTTCCTTTGCCCTTTGTGTTCCAGGGCCGCGGTATCTCTTTCGAACAGTCCCGCAACCCTTGACAACTAAATCACTGAACCGTTATCCTGCATCTATACGTTGTCAGGTGTACAGAAACGGACATAGGGTACCTTTCATCCCGATAAAAGTACTGTTCTCGAGGAAAACAACAATAACATTCTTATGATAATAGATGGCGCCACGTGTCTTTCGAATCATGATAGAATAATATTATTATAGACTAGCGACCCGTCCCGGCTTTGCACTTGTGCAATGTTGTACATATAAACATTCCTCTTGAACTCACTGTATCTATTTAAAAAAAACCGCATCAAAATCCGTTGCGCAGTTTTAAAGATCTAAGCATACATAGGGACAGATAGACAGCGGGAAGCGACATTGTTATAAACTATGTAGTAAAGCTTTAGTAGTGTGTTAAGAGTTTAATTGTCAAATTCTAAATTAACGCGAACGAAGCCGCGGGAAAAAGCTAGTCAGTTAATAAATTCGTAGGTAAAAGAAAACTTATTAAAAATGTTTCTTTCATCATCAATAATAATATGAATCTTTGGAAGTATAAAATCGCAGTTCATACGGTGGAATTCAATAAAATATTTTATTCATTCGCTTTATTATTAGGAACTTAGAAGTTATAGCTAGTGGCACTATGCATTTTATCGACATCGTAAAATAGAGGATGTGATAAGTTCTGAACTCTTCCTAAGGATAAACTCATTAAATTCAGATGTGGGATGCCTTTTAAAGTAAGCATCATTGTTAAATAATGAGCTCGTCGGGTCGATCTAGGTTGGTCACGGCTGTCATTTGTAGATTTTTGATAGTCATTACAGATAGTCAGTGGCCCGTATCTGTAACGACTGTCGAAAGTCGAAAGTTTGACAACCATTCTTACCAAAGGGTATCGTATTACCCAGTACTAACTGGGTTGTGGAGGTCAGATAGGCAGTCGCTCCATGTAAAATACTGGTATTCAGCTGCATCCGGTTAGACTGGAAGCCGACCTCGACATAGTTTCGAAAAGGCTAGGCAGAACGTGATTGTTCAACAATGTTAATGTTGTCGCCATTTTGTGAAAATCAAGACCATAAATACGTCTCGTTAAATATTTATGCACGTTATTGCAAATCACGTGCGGGTCTTCTCGTCGCGTATTCCACAAAGCCTAAAGACTAAGGTCTTCAATCAGTGCGTCCTGCCTGTTATGACTTATGGAGCCGAAACGTGGACATTCACGGTGCGGCTGGTCCATAAATTTAAGGTCGCTCAGCGAGCTATGGAGCTCATGCTTGGTCTCTCTGAGGGATCGCATTCGGAACGAGATAATCCGACAGAGAACCAGAGTTGTCGACATAGCTCACAAAATAAGAAAGCTGAAGTGGCAATGGGCCGGTCATATTAGTACATCGTAAAATAGAGGATGTGATAAGTTCTGAACTCTTCTGAAGGATAAACTCATTAAATTCAGATTTGGGATGCCTTTTAAAGTAAGCATCATTGTTATTGCAAATCACGTGCGGGTCTTCTCGTCGCGTATTCCACAAAGCCTAAAGACTAAGGTCTTCAATCAGTGCGTCCTGCCTGTTATGACTTATGGAGCCGAAACGTGGACATTCACGGTGCGGCTGGTCCATAAATTTAAGATCGCTCAGCGAGCTATGGAACGGGCTATGCTTGGTCTCTCTGAGGGATCGCATTCGGTACGAGATAATCCGACAGAGAACCAGAGTTGTCGACATAGCTCACAAAATAAGAAAGCTGAAGTGGCAATGGGCCGGTCATATTAGCCGTAGAACCGATGACCGTTGGGGTAGACGTATTCTTGAGTGGAGACCGCGAATCGGTAAACGTAAGATGGGACGCCCTCAGGCTCGGTGGAGCGACGATCTTCGCAGGGTGGCTGGTAGCAACTGGATGAGAGCTGCTGAGAATCGAGTTGAGTGGCGTGCGATTGGGGAGGCCTATGTCCAGCAGTGGACTGCAGTAGGCTGATGATGATGATTGCAAATCACGAAACAAGGTTCTAATTAGCATGAAACTGAACACGATCAGATTTAAACAGTGTTCAAGATCATTCAGTATTCATTTTCCACAAAACGATGACACTGACGACTTTTGAACTCGATTTAGGTGTACTCAAAGTTCATTTCATTTGTGAAATTGTTCTTTGAACTGTAGTTTCAGTACATCTCTTCTGTTTATTTTGTGTTATTCAGTCTTATGCTGCAGTTTTAGCACAAATAATAACTTTGCGTATGACAGAAAACTACTCCTCAAAGCATAAACCTAAATTTAACACTGTACTTATTTCATAATAACTTCACAAACAGTAAACACGTCTTAGGAAACTCATAACAACTGTAGAATGCATACAGTTTCTAAATAAACTGATTCGAATTCGCGAGAAACTGACTTACATTTGTAGGTAGTTCATCGTTTCATCTTTTGGTGATAAAACTCAAATGTAGACTATATATTAAATGTAATATCAACAATCCATACAGACCTACCTATAACAAAAAAGATACCTCATCCTTTGTGAATTTACCATAAGGAAACCTCAACAAAAATATTATTTCTGTAACCCATTTAAATATTAGTAGAATAAAATTCTCTCTTTTTTGGTAAAAACATAATGGAATATCCGAATACTTAAGTATACTCACAAAATATCTTCCTGTCCCGAATTTTCATCTAGGAAAAATTATCTTGGGATCCATTTTAAGAATTTTCACTTGAGCACACAAAAAGTGTTTTTAATACCTGTTAAATCTTTAACAAGGAGGTCGAAGTTCGTACTCGTAATTGTAAAATATCTTGTTCTAATAAAAATTCCAGAAATAATTAGTATTCCTGTAGAAGCTTAAATCCGGAGTGACACTTAATTAATATGAGACTGGGTGCCGGGTTGGATAGGGCAGCCAAAACGGGTATTTTTCAGTTAAACTTTATACCTCTCTGACGGTTACGTATTCAATTAGTTAAATTAAGTAGCGCAGTAGCTTTACGTTTTTTTATTCTTTTTATTCAGATCGTTTTACAAATAAAAAAAGTCAAAAATCATCGAGAAAAAAGTTTATTTCAAACGCAACCTCATTAAAATTAGAATCCTAAAATAATATTTGGCAATGTAATGATTCCGGTTTCGATGTACAAAGAAAAGTACATTGAGTGTTAAAATATTAATTTTATTTATACAGGATAGTGAAGATAATTTCGGGGCTTGTAAAACGTTATATGATTCTTTGAAGAATATATTTTTTGTACAGGTTTTGTACCATCAAAATACACATATTAGAGATTGCTGCTTTTAATTCAACAATCACTAATATTTGGGTAAGTTTGTTTAAACCTAATTTCGATATTACATCATTTTCAAGAAATAGCTACGACATGCCGCTGAAATTTCAGTCGCCTTAGATAAGTAGTCTTCTCCTTAAACCCCTATAGACTGAAATTTAAATAAAGAAAGTTGAATAAATTATATTATGATAATATCAACACGATCTTCGTCCAATAGGATCACGGTTTTGCTCATTTCCTGAAGTGAATATTGTCATTAGAACTTTAGCCCGCGGCCATCGCTGAACGAAAGTTCAATATTCTAATCAAAATTATTTTTCTGGGGTGAAAGACTTTTTTATGGTGGCAATGTCAAAGAAAAATGGCTTTATGTATAAACACATTGAGATAAACTGTCTTTGTAGGCGTAAGAGAGTAGTATAAAATATAGGCTATGAAGAAATATTGGCTTTTGAGCAAATAGCGTGATATTGTATGTACACGGCACCGCTCCAGAGCAGCCCATGGTTAAACTAAGCACGTCTGTCTAATTAGCTTCGTTTTGCGTGAAGATGTAATCGGGCAGTATCGTGCACTACGACACACGACCACGCTACGCACGAATTCGCGTCTGGCAAACAAATGAATCGCGTAGCTAACATGAAAATTCTTCTCGTGAACGTAACAGTCATCATTTAATTATTTAAACTTCATGTATAGCAGTGGTACAGACGCCGCCAGCACATCAACTTACCCGAAACTGTCAAATCCCAACCAACCATAAACCTAACGCTTAAGCGATAATGTTAAAAAAAGGGAATTTGACAGATTGTAGAAGCTTGATGTGCTGGCATCTGTACATAGGTAAAGCCACAAAGCTTTGTCTGCCAGTCAACCGTTGGGTAAATAGGAAAACATTATGCTAAGGTAAAAAATAATTAAAAACATTCAACAAAATAAATACGTTTTTTTGTCATTTTGTGTCACAGTTCTTTCAGGTGAAAAGTCAACAGGTTTTTGTACCAACAGGTAAAAATTCGCTGAAAATCAACACGAAAACGAACTAATAATTCAAAGGATTGAAAGCCAATTTACACATCACGTTATTGACAAAACCCGTCACCGTTGACGTGAATAAATATTGTTGCATACATTGTGCGCGATTTGTGCGGTTGCAACGCATTGACAATTGACAAGCGTCGACTCAATCCGGGCACGTTCCGACCGTCGATTCCATGACGTGTAAATACACCAAAAGGTAGGGATGTCCAACTCGGTTTGTGCGGATATATTAACTTACGACGCATTCCCAGCGGTTTTTAAACGCTTTGATGTTTGTTGACAGTTGGTCAATGTTGACCGTCGGTTTTTGTGTGTGCCATGATTGGCGATATTGTTTCCTTTTTGCGCCAATATTCAACAGTTTCTTCATACAAAAATAAACCACATATTGTGCGTTATATGGCCATTGATATGTATCAAGATTAAATTAAAACGCTTACCTTTTTAAAGAACTCCATGTGCTTTACTCGACATTCTGTAAAAAAAGAAAAACCCAGTTAAACATTTTCTGGAACAAAATTCTCTAAACTTAATTGAGAAGCGTAGTAACACCTTTTTCGTCAAAATAAATACCAAACAAAGCCTGGTTTCGTGATTTCTTTTTCTGAACATTGGAGGTAGGTGAAAACACAGAAAAGAATTCCACAAAACCAATCTGGAGTTCAACTCTCTTTGCTGTGGCTTTCCAACCACAGCGGAAGCCAAAAAAAATCTATGAAAGCGGTATATCACTCGTTTTTCGTGATTGATTTCTGCTTCAACAGTAGGATTGCGTATATGCTTTTGTTTTTTTGCCTTGGTTTCCGATTGACTCCACCGTGTTGGCTGGATTACCTATGATTTTTGGTTCGGCACTATTCGGTTATTGAAACAGCTATTTTTTATTACCTTTAGCAAACTTCATTCTACTTTGGTGGTCTAAAAGTTTTAAAGTTATTTTAGTTTCGATCCTTGTGATAGGCAAACTGTCATTGTTTTTTACCATTATGAAATTCTCGGTTTTTATTGCACTAATAATATGGGTAAGAGAAAGTTAAACAAACAAAAGTATTCACGGATATGGTAGCATAATGGATATGAAGTCCTACTCATATGATCAGGTTAATCATGTGCCGAAACTTTGCAGAAAAAAAAAAACAAAATAATCTTCTTTATCGTGTGGTTAGTGCCTAACCTGTGTCAGAGTTTTTATACCACTCCTGGGCCTCTGACTTGGCTTAACATGCCGTCGAGAAATATCTCACAGGCATGCAGGTTTCCTCACGATATATGTTTTCCTTTACCGAAAGCAAGTGATAATGATACAATGCGCACATGAATCCGAAAAAGGAGAGGTGCGTGTCTTAGGATCGAACTCGAGACCTATGACTTGGCAGTCCAATGGTCACAGCACTAGACTATCACTGATTATCCTAGATTTAATAGAATATCTTTCAAACCCCTTTCTAAGTGTCCTCCCTTTGGCAACCCTACTGAAAAGTAAAGTTCCAAACGACCGTCTAGGAACGTGCGCTACATGCGCATTTCAACTCCATCGCAAACAACTAAATAAATCACCCTACTTTACTTTGTATTGTGAACGCTTTTGTTGAAGATCTAGTTTATCTATTGTGAGTAGAACTTGTAATAGTTGGTGTATGCAATCTTCAAAATGCTCACATAATTCTCATAAATTTACGATTGAGTCCAACCAAAGTCGTTCCAAGTAAAATTCAACTGCATCCGGATAGGCTGGAAGCAGTCCCCAATATAGTTGGGAAATGTCTATTATAGGCAGACGATGATACTGTGTTCAATCAAAGCCACCAATGCTTAGTAATGTCCTAACATAACACGTCATCGAGCTTAAGACGGAGTCTGACAAAGCCAAGGTTTTTCTTAACGCATTGTTTAAAAAGTTACTTACAGTTAAAGTAAGTCATTATTTATAAACGTCTGCTTAGCCAAACGTCTCTTAACTTTATGCAATGTTCATAAATAAAGCGGAAAGGTGAATGTTAATTATTTCCGGGCAAAGTTGTCCTTGTGATGGATTTACCACCCTAAATTGACCTTTGTGATAGGCGGAAGCTTACGGAAGTTTCGATTTACCGGGAATTGTTGGCAAAAGTGATAAGGCTCTTGTTGACATACATTATGCAGTTGATTGACAGGCACGTGTGAGTTGACAAACAATTTGCCGATAAAGTACCCTGAAACCCGGAAACTGAGGAACTTTTAACTCAAACCATGCATAAACTAAACCCATTAATTAATTGATTGATTTAGCCGGAAAACCCAACATGTACATAAGTGTAACTTTTACATTATCAGATTATAAATTATGCAACGGTGCAAACTACTCTTTATTTATTTATTAAAACTTTATGCACAAGTAAAAACTGTACAAAGGCGGACTTAATGCCTTGGGCATTTACTCTTTCACGACTATATATAATAAAGTGGGGCGAAAAACAGCCGATTAACTCTCAAATCAGAGTAAAAGCTTTCTTATTTACAAGAATATACACACACGCTACATTTTACAGTAAAGCTACATTCTCCACCATCAGACTCTCCAAGTCTTATCCTTATCTCCATTTATCACAGGAAGCAATAAAGACGCGCACAGAAATATATTTGCGTCTCGCTCCCGTATATTGTTGCTAATGATACTGTTGGCAAATAAAAGAAATGCTTTTAGATATTGTGGACGCGTTCTCTTGTTGCTGAGGCAGTTAATGGCACGTGTATTTCGTTTTTGTCAAATCGTTTTGCACGCATCTTCTTAAGTGAGTGACATGAAGCAGAACTATAAGAGCTCAATTTAAATATTTTTTAATAGGTCGTTGGACCAAGCAAAGCGGAAGGTCCAAAGTCGAGATAAATATTTATGCATGCACAATATTCATTTTTATTAAGTTTGCAATTCATAGTTGTTATTTCTAGAAAAAAGCTGTGATAAATAAAGTTGTTAGAAACATCGTTATCTTTTCTGCTCCAGCGTGTAATATAGGATTAAAAACAATGCTCATAAATATTATTAATGTATAGGGAATTCCAATTGAAATCCTTTTGCAATGGTGCAGTGACCAACGTCACTGCACCATTGTTTTGCGGGGCACTTTTCACATATTATTTTAAATTTTCATCGATATGGTGCAAATAACGGCTATATGAGATCCTAATGGACGGACAGACAGACATGTCAAAATTATAGTTGTTCTGATTTTTCATTTGGCTAAGGAACCCTAAAAAGTTATCGTTATCTAACTTTAATAGCGCAGTTTAGCGAACGACATTTATGGTAAGTATGGTTTTTATAAATGAAAATAGGCCTATGTCACCAGGTCATCGGTCCACCTAGTGGGAGGCCTACCAACGCAAGGTCTTCCGGTTCACGGTCGCCACTCCCGTACTTTTCGGCCCCATCGGCTATCCATTCCGATGACCCGGTGAAGGTTGCGGGGATCCGCTGGATGGCGAGTCGCACGGGACTGGTCAATGTGGCGACACTTGGGGGAGGCCTATGTCCAGCAGTGGACGTCTTTCGGCTGAAATGATGATAATGATGATAAGGCATGTCATGTCTTCTTCTTCCATACTGCTCTTTGACTCATCATCTCATCAGACAGCTCCTTTCTTACCATATTATTCTTCACACAGTCCGTCCATCGTTTCTTTAGTCTTCCTCTACTTTAAAAGCCATCCACATACATACTCAAAACTTTCCTCATTCCTCCTCATCACATACCAAGACAACCGATTACGAAGACAAAAATATTACAAAGACAAAAAATTGAACTGAAAAAATAAATAGCCAAACGAAGTATTTTCTCATCGCATTTGCCACTCACGAAAGCTTAGAATAATTTTCCTTGTGCCAGGTACTCTGGCAGCACATTGTCGCATACTACCTGATGCATGAACGATTAATCAAGATGAACATCGCAAAGACGATATATTACTTAAGCCTGTCTGGTTTTACAGAACGGATTGCTAAAGTGGATTATTCAGCGTGCTGTTCTCATGTGTTGGCAGGGACTAGCATTTGTTTTTATCTTTTTGCTGATAATGTTGAGAGAAAAGTTTGTTTGTTTGGGATTACATTTAGAACCTGTGGACAAGGATATATTATAATATTAGCATTATATTATTATTATTAGCATAGTTTAAATAATATGGAATGAATGTATTATTTCGTAGACTTAAGCTCATGCATATGCTCATTACTGTCCGCTAATAACGTCTAACGGCCGTTTTCTATAACTTACTTACGTATAACGGTTAGTTAATATGCCTCTACTCTAGTAGCTATCAATGTTTCTATATATAAAGATTCACAGGAATATCCTATCCACGTCACTTATCTGTCTCTCGGAGGGATGACAGTTGATGTTTCCTTAACTGTTTATCTGAGATAGCAACGTTCCGTTAACCGTTAGTAATTGAAAACGGCCTTAAATCTATAATATGAAGTTCAAAATGGCACCGCTTTCAATGAAGTAAAAGTATCCTCGTTCAAGTGTAAGTTACTCATAATATTTTTCCAAAAATATTTAACATTTTTAGTTATTGTACATTAATATGAAAATAATAAAAGTGGCTTAAAACGTCTCCTCGAATGAACCACTAAACGAATCCATATTCCTACCTTTATTTTTACGAATAAGAACAATAAAAATAAATTTCTGAAGAACACAAGCATTTATTCTCCCAAAGGACATTTATAAAGCCTTAGGAAATTAAAAGAAGAACATTTTTAAAGGTAAAGTTTTCATAAAAAATATTGTAAGTACAATAATAAAGTCAAAACAGTAAAATATTCCTCTGAAAGTCTTACAAATGAATAAGAACCTAATTACATTTGAGGAAAATGAAATGTAGACGAATAAATAATTCCTACATCATTATTTTGGGCTTAGTATAACAATCATTCAATGTATAAATAGTATTAGGCTTAAGACGAAGGCAGAATGAATTACTTACAAACGTAACCTTTGAGTGAGAATTGAAAACCAATTAATATTATGTGACTGCCTTATTGGTCTAATGATCACAAGCTCGACAGCTGAGCGGGAGGGGTTCGATTTCCAGTCCGGGCAAAGTGTTATTGGGTTTTCCATCAGGAATTTTTCAGTAGCGGCCTGGACTGTTGCCCGGTTGATGGCAGTAGACTCGCCCCTTATTACATGAGACTTAAACATAACGGCCGAAATGTGGTAGGGTACTTAATAGTACCCTACCACATTTCGGCCGTTATGTTTAAGTACACCTCTGCCTAACCCTTCGGGATTACAGGCATTATGTTATGTTATAACATAGCATATATACCTTATCACTGCATAAGCATAATCAGCCTATAATGTTCGCAATGCTGGAATACACGGCCTCCTCTCTATGAGAGGGAATGGGCTATAATCCACCACGCGGGCCCAGTGCGGGTTGGTAGATGTCACATGTCTTCTAATTTTTGGTTCTAGGACCTGTCGGTTTCCTCACGATGTTTTCCTTCACCATTTTTGAGAGCAGGGGGGGCAGCCTTGGGTTCGAAACCACGACTTACTGTTCGTAAGTCGGGTCCGCGACGCCTGCCAGGGTTGCGGGACTGTTCGAAAGAGATACCGCGGCCCTGGAACACAAAGGGCAAAGGAAGGAACATGGGTCCGCCACCACTGAGCCACCGCTGCTCTCAATCACTGTGTGTAAGACTATTAACCACAGTAATTTAATATGAATAGATACTTGTTCTATTAATATATTGGCGTAGTTATTATCGGGATTTAATTAATCAAAATACTGAGTGGTATAATGTTGAGTTGGTAATAAACTAAATTTAGATAAACCTCTATAATTACGTTTTAATTACTCACGCTATGATACTATTAATAGTAAACAATAATGGAGTAGCTCTTTGTAATGAACTTGCAAATGATTTCGATTTTTAACACGCGAAACTAGAATTACAAGAGTGGTTAAAAGTTAAGGAAAACTGTAATAAATGAAATAGGTTCGCGATTAAATTCCTAAACATAATACGAGTAATTAAGTGTTTTTTTGGAAAAACAAACATCAAAATTCACACATAAAGTTTATTTTACTTTACACTTTTAAATGTTTTGTTACTTTTCTAATAGTACCTAGATTTATATTCATTCTGAAATCAACTGTAACTCAGTAGCCGTTTTGAGTTTTGCCCGGAGGAAATTCACTCACCTCATATTAACAGTAATTATAACATGATTTGTGAAAAAAAATTGCACTTTACCTAATCCATCCTACGATCTTTGGTTTATTTCCAATGTACCTAGAACATAAACAGTTATTTTACTAATTAAGAAACAACCTACGTAAGTAGTAAGTAGAGGCGACCTACTTTAAAATGCATGTCTAGACCTAATTACAAATTAAATGTAATTTCAAAGAAGATGTACCCAATTATACCTAATTAGAACTTAACTCAAATTATGTATCTTCACGTGACCACAAAACTTTCCGACGTCTGCGTACATTCGTTAAATTCAAAATGAACATAACTTGATGTCTTTAATAAACCAGTGTTTTGAAGACATTTACATTACATGCATTACAGAAACCCAATTACTTACTTAATAATGTAATTAATAACTTGTTATAATTCTTCGTATCTGACAGTACTAGACAATTTCACTTAAAACACAATCCATTATGGCTGCTAAACATTGGTCTTAATTTGGTCTTATATTAGTACCTAAGCTCGAAAACAGGGCCAATGGGAGTCGATCTTGCGGATAAAGGGTTACGTATCACCGTTGTAGGGGAAGCCCCCTCTAATTTTTAATTATTTTATTGCTTGTTGAACATCTCAACAAGTAATATTCTATCTGTGAAAATTTCAACTATCTACCTACTACGTATCATGACATACAACCCGCTGACAGACAGACGGACGGACGGACAGCGGAGGGTTTGTAATAGGGTCTCGTTGTACGGAAACATAAAAAACGATGTTGACAGCCGTTTATTGACTACGAATACCAGCCAAACCTGCCACTCTAATGCTGGTTCTCGCGCTCCTCTGCGTCAACTTGTGGATTCTTATAACGATAATTTTGAGAGCATAGATATATTTAACCTCTCTGCTAACAAATTTAAGATACTTGTGGTCGAATCAATATTAGCATCGTAATTTTGTTTTCTTTTCCATTCCATTTGATTTTTTTTTTTTTCTCTTTTTATTATAACTTTATAACTTAGTGTATTTTAACTCACGTAGCATAAAAATACCCATTAATCAGTAGTGATCAGTGGATAATAGTGTTTGTAGTGCAATAAGTGCCATTATTTTAAGTTTATTTATAGTGTATAACATGTTTTTGTACTGCTGTTTTTTATCCTTAAATAAATAAATGTTGATACTCTAGCTAATTAGTGGTTAACTTGACGCCAAAGATATGATTGTTTAAAGTTCGTCCTGTTATCGAAAACAACGCTGTTGCAGGTTTGCAGCACAATAGTTGCCTAACAACATTACCTCAATCGCAACATAAAAAATCACTTTAGATAGAATAGAATATTCTTTCTTTATTATCTCTCTTCTCTTTATTATGTACACCGTATACATTACAGGTATTACAATATAGAACTTATAAATAATAGTTATAAGCCTTTACCTATGGCAACATTAGTTGGTAGTAGTTGGTATATACGAGTAATCGTCTCCTAACTGCAAATAATTTTCATGTTTTGTCGTTAAATTCATTTTTCTAGTACCTATTAGAAATAGAAAGCAATATTAGAACTTTTCCGTGCTCGGAACCACGTCTCCAGCAAAAAGAACTTAATCTTATACACTTATACAGCTTCATGAATGAAGACGAATTTAGTAAATATTATCTACCCTCCTACATACACTAAATTGAGATACCTACTTTCCATTTATGAATAGAGAAAATTATAAGTAGTGTTAACGCTGCATAAAACCTTTTTTTGCTTTGGCTTTAATGTTTTATATGTTTATTTTTGTCGTCCTTTCAATTACCTACGTATCTTTCTTATAATGTGCTTTAATAAAATCCGTGGGTATAATGGGCCAACAATTAGTTATTTTTTGTTTTATTTTCCATTTCTAAATATTACCAAAATGTTTTTTTTTTTTTAATTCAAAATCTTTTAATAATGTTATAACTTTGTTAGATTAGATGTAAATTATATTGGTCGTAGTGGTCTCCTGTAAGTGAAGAAGTACAACTACGCGCTACTTTGTCGTCTATAAAGTATTTCTTGATCTGTATGTACATCCAATTTTGGAGATCCTAAATAAATAAATAAATAAACATTTTCTTGGTAGCAACAGCTTTGGCCCAAAATAACTAATTATGAGCTCATTATAGACGTGTTACCTGTAACCTGTCCTTGTCTACTCGTTGGATATAATAACAATAGTTAATACATTCAAGTGCCAAACAGTTAATCACTAATTATGTGTCATAATGTCATATCTAATGGTGAGGAAACGTCATTATGGACTATCGGGAATTTCCCGTGAATGGCATTATTGATTGGATTTGAGATTAGATATTATTAATAGCTCTGTCTCGCTCTATCTTTGAAATACAGAGATATACATATACTTGGACTTAATTCGTTTTATTGTAAGAATAACTTCGTATGCCATTTGGGTTTCAATTATGTCTTTGAAGATAGAGAATACAGAGTTCTTTTTTATTTTAAAAACAGAAGTTCAAAGAAGATTTTTTGGTGAAATATTTGCAGAGTCGCCAACAAAAGAATATTGGTATATTATGATACTATCAAACTTTACTTAGCATACGTATATATGTAAAAACAGGACCCGGCTTAAACAGCCTAATTTACGAGCACTTAACTCGATTCGAATCCTGAAAACAGAAATTCAAATTGAAACATAAAAAAACTATTTTTATCATCGGCATTAGGTGTATCCTCTGAACTCCGTCTCAACTATCTGCAAAAGTTATTGAGGTAAACTTCAACAAAGAGAAACTTCGACAAATAGAATCGACCGTCTCTTTGATAACTTGAGTGTTATTTTATTCTCTATTCTACCGAATCAATGGCAAGTTTTCATGAACCTAAAGTTAGGAAAGAACTCAGCACTTAGAGAATTAACTTGGTATCTGTTTTTCGTTGTTATTTTGGTTTAAGTTTGCTCGACGTGACAACAACGGCTTGATGCGAAAGTTTTGAACTGTAGCTTTTCCAGTAAGGTTACCAATGCAATCATGTACACGTGCATTTAATTTTTTTGTTAAACATTAGCTCTAGAAACTTATACTGAATACACGAACTATAATTTAATATTAATATTCAAATGTAATGTCAAAAAAAATGCTATTTTTTATCATTGTTTAGGTAATCATGTTTGGGTGGCGCTACTGTGCCAATGTTTACATCGACTCAGTGATCTTTGTGTAATTAAAATTATAATAACAACTTATTCCGTCTAAAACAGTGCTAATTCTTAAAAGCTAATTGTGAAACACCTGAAGAATTGTTATCAGCCCAAGATTCGCAATAATTGGTGTGAAATTCAAAGAAAAAGATAGTAACGGATTTTACTGACAAACAAAATTCCACGGAAATACGGAAGAAGAGAATACTCAAACACCAGAAGAAAAAGGTCAGTCAGCATAAAACTCATTGAAAAGTGCTATAAGTGACAATTTAGACTAGATTTTTGTGAAATTAATATAACCTCAAAAGTTAATCAATACCAAGTCGTAAAAAATCGAGATACACTAGCGCCACCTAGCGTTGAGTGGCTAAACTACGAGAAGATCTACAGATAAGTGCAGCTTGGTACTTACGCTACTCAACAATAGAGGGCGCTGTACTCAAAATGGAGGAAATCATGAAAGCCCTACAAAGTATACAAAATGATTTAGCACAGCAAAAGAATGACATTAGAAATATGGAAGAAAATATTAAGGAAGCCATAAATAAAAATATAGATGAGAAATTCAACCGCATCGAAATAAAAACAAATATGTTAGAAAATAAAATTGAACAGCAAGAAAAACAAATAGACTTCATTGATAGACAATTAAGGAAGAAAAATTTACTATTCTTTGGTATTGAAGAACGAGAAGGACACTACGAAGACTTACTTAATTTAATCCTAGACATAATTAATACCAAAATGGAAGTACAATGCCAGAAATGGGAAATAGAAACTGTAACAAGAAGAGGGAAGAAAAACGGACAAATTAGACCAGTGGTGGTTACGATCACAACAACAAGTAGAAAAATAGAGCTTCTCCGCAAGAAAAAATCACTTCAAAACACAAATATTTATATTAAAGAGGACTACTCTCCCGCTGTTCTTCAAAAAAGGAAAGAACTCCAAGAAGAATGCAAACGTGAGTGGGAGTCCGGGAAAAAAGTAGCTCTACGTTATGATAAAATTGTCACACTACGTCCTAAAAACGTAACAAATCAAGCATCTGCAGAGAAAAACTCAAATAAGAGATGTATGTCGGAGTCACCAGAGGCAAATAAAGCCTCAGAGGTCGGCGCCACTCAAGAAAAAATTACCCAAGCACAGAAGAAAAATAAATCGCAAAACATAGTAAGCTACTTGCGTCCGTCACAGTTGAATCCCATCGCTCGAGCCTCAACAAGTAATGTCCAGGAACCGCCAAAAAACTGAGCCGTGCCCCTCCTTCTCTTCCAAGTATCATCGAAGAAGACTCTTTCAACAACTATCAAGAACCTAAAAATATACCAATATCTCCCAATACGGCTGGTCCCCGCGGGAAGATTAGACCAAAACCCTCCAACCAATTAAATAATCAAACAAACAATAATCAAAACCAAACACATCAAAAATCAAGAATAGAGCAAAATACTACTTATATTTGTTCATGGAACGTGAGATCGCTGGTAAATGAGACAAGACTAATAGAATTGCGACACAGCTTAACAAAGTTCAAATGGGACGTTATTGGCCTATCAGAAGTGAAGAAAGAAGGAAAAGAAATACTAGAAACCGAAAACTACATCATGATATATTATGGCGAAAAAAGTGGAAGAAACGGCGTCGGTTTTCTAGTTAATAAAGATCTGAAAGCTAATATAATCGATACCAGAAGTATATCGGATAGAGTCATACGATTAGATATATTTCTCAATAATAGAACAGTCCATCTGATACAATGCTATGCACCAACAGAAAGCGCAACTTCAGAAGACCTAGAAATATTCTATAAACATCTACTGTTTGCATTAGAAGATACAGGACCTGATACAATAGTTATGGGAGATTTTAACTCCAAAATTGGTAAATCCACAGCAGAAGATAAGAAAGTTATGGGTCCTTGGGGTTTCGGAGACAGAAACGAACGAGGAGATATATTAATACAATTTTGTTTTGAAAACCAGCTCTACATAGCGAACTCTCACTTTAAGAAGAATCCTAAACAAAAATGGACTTGGATATCACCAAATGGAAAAGTGCGAAATGAAATAGACTTTATCCTAGTCAAAAGTATTAAAGATATCTCAAATGTACAGGTTATAAATACCACTTTTCCTACAGACCACAGATTAATAAGAGTGAGCATGTTACAAAACTGCAATAAAACTAAGTCACGGAGAGACTACAGATGCAAAGTTTCTAGACTAAGCCCCCTAGAGTTAGAGTCACTGAAAAATATATTTTCGGAACATATAGGCAACTTTCAATTCGATGATATGGAATTAGCATATGGAAAACTAATACGAATAATAAAAGAATCGGTAAAAGAACTACCTAAAATAAAAAACAAAGATATAGCTCCACTATCAGCGTATGTAGAGAAACTTATTAATGAAAGAAACAGACTGAAGAACAAAGAAAACAAAACACGTCCTGAGAAGAAACAACTCAGCGCACTTTATAGACTTATAAATAAACAAATACAACGAGATTACAAGGCACATCGATATACTATAATAGAAGAAGAGCTGCAAAAGAGAGCATCAGTCAAAAGGGCACAAGTAAGATTGAACAGATCTAAACCGTGGATTATGTCTTTGAAAAACAAGGAAAACAAAACATTAACGAATAGGGATTGCCTCATCGGGACTGCTACACAGTTCTACAGGGAGCTTTATGGAAACGAAGAAAGTCATCATCAGCGTTCTGGATCAGAGCCATTCACACCACCGAGTGTCGTGCCATCTATCATGGAGAGTGAAGTCCGCTGTGCAATACAACACCTGAAATCAGCTAAAAGCCCAGGCGATGATGGAATCACAAATGATATTTTAAAAGCGATTATTGACCCGCTAATACCAATACTGACCTCCCTTTTCAATGATATACTGACGCTCAACAAAGTACCAAAAGAATGGGGAATATCGATTATAACTCTGTTATAATCGATATTCTATTGTAACTCTATGTAGCGTTCATAGACTACTGCAAAGCGTTTGATTCCATACAACATGAACCTTTGTGGTTAGCACTGAAGACACAGGGAGTCGAAAACCGATACATAGAGATACTGAAAGAAATCTATAAAAACAGCAAGGCAGTGGTTAAGCTGGAAAGGAAAGGAGAGCCATTTAATATCCGAAGAGGCGTGAAACAGGGTGATCCAATCTCACCTAATTTATTTACTGCTCTTTTAGAACATATCTTCAGACAATTAGACTGGGAAAATAAAGGCATCAACGTAAACGGCGAATATCTAAGCAACCTACGCTTTGCTGATGATATAGTATTAATATCTGAAAATCACAAGGACTTAGAATATATGTTAAATACTCTAGACATGGAAAGTAGAAAGTGTGGACTACAAATGAACACACAGAAGACATTTGCCATGACGAATAGCAAAAAAACGCCTATTAAAACTGAATCTCATTCTATAAGCTATGTGGATGAGTATATATACCTGGGGCAAAACATATCATTCCTAAACCAAACATCTCGTGAAGTAGAACGCCGTATAAAGAAAGCTTGGAATAAATACTGGTCGCTGAAGGAAATATTCAAAAGTAAATTACCGATGCATCTAAAAAGGAAAGCGATGGACTCCGTTGTTATGCCGACACTATTGTACGGGTGTCAAACATGGTCGTTCACAAAAGACATCGTACAAAAGATTAACGTGTTTCAAAGAGCCGCAGAGCGAAGTATGTTGGGCATAAAGCTGAAGGATAGGAAGAGAAATACATACATTCGATCTATAACAAAGGTAACGGACGCCGTCGAGCTAGCAAGCAGACTGAAATGGCGATGGGCTGGACACACAGCTAGAGTTACCGATAATAGATGGAGTGAAAGGATATTACATTGGTATCCATACGAAGCCAAACGCCCTCGCGGCCGTCCTAGGCGACGCTGGTGTGACGATATCTACCAAGTAGCCGGGTCTACATGGACCCGCCAAGCACAAGACAGACAGTACTGGAAAGAGTTGGAGGAGGCCTACACCCAGAAATGGGTAGCCCAATAATATACTTGTACCTATAATGTGACAAACTATTCCTAACCTGAGTACTTGGAAATGTTTGGAAATATGTTACTGTAATAATTATAAATCAAAAATAATTTAATCAAATAATATTAAATGAAAGCATGAATTAAAAATAATAATAATAATAATATAAAAATAAATAATGTTGTTATAGAAGTCAATTTAAAAATAGTATTGTGTAAAAACCAAACAAAAGCTTTTATGTAACTCTAATACAAATGTGAATGTGAATATGAATAAATGTGATATAGAAATGTATTAATAATTGAATAGGTATACTTGTTAAATGTAAATATGATTTAATATGAATTGGTATTGTAATGTGCATGAAATTTTTTATGGAATTATTTATATTGTTATTTTTGGGAAATAAAGGCTTATTTAATTAATTTAATTAGGTAATCATGTTTTCTTTTTTTTTATTATTGCTGCATGTTTTATATTATTGCATGTCACTTTTAGTAAACATATAAATTAATATTATTTCTTATTATGTATATAATAGGTGATGTCAAACACAATACAAATTGTTCATGATAAAGAAAAATATGTAATGCGAAGATAACAAAAATTTAATATGATTTGACTGCCTCGTTGGTCTAGTGGCTGCAAGCGCGACTGCTGAGCATGAGGTCCTGGGCTCGATTCTCAGGTCGGGAAAAGTATTATTGGGTTTTTCCATCAGGAATTTCTCAGTAGCGGCCACGGAGTCTGGATTTGTGCTCGAATGATGACAACAGGCTCGCCCCTTATTACATGGGACTTAAATATAACTGGCGAAGTGTGGGTATACTTTTAGGTAAACCTCTGTCTAACCCTTTTGGAATTACAGGTGTGATGTTATGTTATGTGTTGTGTTTATTTGGATTGGACAACCGACTGAAATTCAACTTTCAGTTGGTTGCCCACCGTTGGTTGTTGAATGACAGTTTGGATAAGAGAACCTGTGACCGCAAAAAAAAAATCCCAGATAATTTCAAGCTCAGATGTAGTTGACGCAACTTAAAATTCAAGTATAACGCAGGTTGTGGTTACTAGAAGTGGCCAAGTTGTGTGTTCCACTAGCCACCAAGTTTGCGGTAACTCTAATGTTAGTTGGTGTTGTTGCTCGATGACAGAATATTTCGTCGCTACCACCCACAGAACTTTAGGTAATCTAAGTTTCTAAATTGACTGTTACCTTTCCTAACCCCAACTGTTCCGTATCTAGAATCCAACAATACAATTGGTATAGCGGTTATATAAGGTTCTAACTACAAAACAAAATACCACGAGGAGCGACCAGAGAGGTGTACCTAAGTACACCTCCATTTCACCAGTTATACAAGATATAAAGGGACCCTTCACCAAGCCGTTATCCAAGCATTCTGTTCATCAAACTAAGTACTAACTCAACGCCAAAATTATTGCTGGGAAACAACTTATTTTTGGGTGAAAAAACATTTTACGGTATGACTCCATGTAACGCGCTCAAAACAATATGCTGATGGATGCATTGAATAGTACGAGGGTCGTGGAGGTATTTAAAGTTTTAACATTAAAAACTTTAAGTTTAAAAACTCCTTGTGAAAGGTTGGAACTTTGACCCCCAATATCTCCGTAACTAGAATGTTCCCAGGTATTTCCACTTTAGCTAGATTATTTCCATCAACCAGACACAAATCCAGACTCCAGCCTAGTGCTGACATAGTTTCGATAAAAAAGGCCAATAACACTTTTCCCAAGATTTCAGCAGGCTGCGAAGCACTGGCGACCACTAGATGATCAACGAAGCAAGGTCTAACAGTTCAACGGATGTGGAGAGTTGGCGACCCAATGTTTATAATTACCATAGTGGCCATGTTATGTAAATTCTAGGAGACTAGTTCGCATACTAATCAGACGCAATAGTTTGAAGTGCGTCTGCCGACTAACTTGCTCAGTGCTGCACATAAAAGAGTGAGTTTTTTTTTTAAATATATGGCTGTTTGAGTTTCCTGTATGCAACTACTTTGGAAACTTGCTTGATTCGTTTTCTATGACTAAATTTTAGTGACACACAAAAAGTTATATGGACAGTATAGTGTACTGTCTAAGTAATTTTATCGTTCAAAAAGTGCTGATTTTCAGTATATTTTAAGGAATAACTTTTGTTTTTTTTTTGCATGATTGTTTGTTTGTCGATCAGATATGATATCAAGTCGTACACAAATCTTTAGGTCATTTTCCTAAAAAACAAATGCCTTATACCCATAAGGCATTTGTCTTGGAGATATTTTAAAATTTATTTTACATTTTGTCTTCTTTCTATGATTATCGAAACATTAAAAAATACACAGTACAGTGTACAGTGTATATACAGACAGTTAAAAAAGTTATAAATACAGAGAAAGCGAACGAAGTCTATACATTCACAGTTGAAAATCGCACAGTTGGCCCAGTTCCTAAAAAGACAGCTCTTACAAAAGAAGCGGTATGAACCGTCATTACTAACAGCCGACGTCAATTTGCACGCTGGGTCGAACATTACACTGTCTATGACTAGAATCTAGTATATTTTCAGCCAAAAGGTTCCCTAAGATAAACATCTAGACTATCTACTCTATTCAGGTAATGAAATCTGCTTAGAAATTTATAGACGGTAAAAAAGGTGACCTTTAGGCGGTGCCTTTAAGCTATCGTATTGGTGATTTATTTAGGAAAAATTTGAGTCTACGTTTGATAAAATAACAGCAATCAATTGCTGCGGAAATTGCTGCTATGAATGATGAATCACAAGCGAATTGGTGATTAAATTTAATAATATATTAAGTAGACAAGAAGGAACCACCTATACCCGCTAATGAGATCTGCTATATAAAGGACTAGCAGTTTCCCGCAACTTAGACTATAGATTTTCAATCTGGGAAAAATGATGGCCTGACTAGGATTTTTGTGATATTTTTAGGGCCTTGACAAATATATCGATAAAGTTGATAGAACTCTAACAGATACCTAATTATATCGTGGACGCTGCCTATTAATGTTCCCAAATATTACTCTGGTATCCGGTTGTTAACAACCACTAATTTAACGTACCTACACAAACTCCTAGGAATGGACACATATCTGTAAACAAATATTTGTCCCACATGAAAAGAAAAACACCCACAAGCGTACCTCGACCAACTGTGTATGTTTTGTTGTACTCGTAACAAAAAACCCACAGAGAAAATAAAAACCCTTTCTGGGGCAGTCAGGTAAAAACAAGTTAATAACTAGCATAACTGCTCCACCCAGGTCAAGCTATAATAAGCCTTCCGTGACGCCATAACTAATGATTTGAAATAGTAAGCTTCAAAGCAAAATAAATAATTGGATGATTATAACCTACCGTAGGAAAAATCTACCGTAGAAAAAAGCTACCGTAGAATAGCACGCAATGCTTTTATCGTGTCGAATACAGCTCTTTGATGAAAGTTGTCAACTTTTTATTAAAATAGTAATTATCAGAGCTATTTTTCTGCCTTGGATATTTAGAATGAGCAACCAGTTATTTGATTAATTACAGGCTCACCACAAGCCTTGAGTTCGACGAACTGTTATCAGGTTATCTCAGAACTTTCGTGTTTATATTCCAATAAACCTAAGCTAAATATGGTTATAGGATAAACCACTTACTTGCTGAGCCTTATCATAAGAAAATTAATAATTATGATATGAAAATCAGTCTGAAGATCAACACTACTATTTTAAATTAGTACCTACATAAATAAAAGTCCTTTAAAAGATAAATATTAGACATATTCTACGAAACTCAATCAACGATAACAAGGTTTATCAATTAGAGACTTCCTTTTATGGACCTTTGCTCAAAATACTATGATATGGATGATTCTGCAAACGACGCTACTTCTCAGTTTTCGCGATTTTCAAACAAAAATGTAATAACAAAAATGTAGTCTCCCTAGTTCTTAGTTTTAAACCAGTACAGCTAATCTTAAATAGCGACCAAATCAGCCCGCAATGCTCGTCCATTCCTTTCCATTCCATTTGAGCATTATGTAACTAGTGCGACAAATGACTTAAAATGCATGAAAATGTCCTATACTATCACAAAAATTGCATTATATGCCAAATGTACTCTTGAAGACAAAACTTCGTCTATCGGCATTTAAATATTGCAAGTATTTTTGGCCGAAGGGTGACGCATATCGGCGTTTTCGCAGACGGCGACATGACACCTCGAAGCAGCACAATACATATTATGGTCCTTCGTTGCCTGAAAATAAAGTGATTATTATTACGATACTGCTTTTTCATTTCATTCTTATGTGATAAAAATATTCTCATGTTTTCACTTATTAGGTTATTTCTCACTGCTGTCGGTGTAAACGGTTGCTAAACAAAATTGTATGAAATAGCGCTTTTCGGGGTGGAATCGAGTTCGTTACTGCTGAAGTGAGAGGGTTCGAGCGACAATTCATACCTTATATATCAGTACTTTTCAATGTGACGATTTTGGCCACTCGTCTACCCAAGAAGATATATGCTCACTACAAATTATATTTATTTCTATAATATGGTTTTACAAAACACTTCTACACTTCACATCACGCCATGTTTTAAAATTAGATGGGGCCGGTGTTTCGTACCCGACTACTCTGAGAAGAGACAGCCGAAACAAACTCAGCGGTCGTTCTCTCTTTTAAAGTACAGTCATTGGTCAAATCATATGAGGACCATGCACATTAATTTCTAAGATGGTCTTTTGAAGAAAGAACCACACAGATTTGAGTGGATCTGTCCAGTCAGAAAAGATAGATCTCATGCACACAGCTGCGTAGTAAAACGCGCGCGCGCGCAATGTGCGCGCGTGCGCTACGACGCGACGGCGACACACGTAGCATTCCTTTGCGTCCATGATGCTCCTCAAAAACATTTTACTAAAAGAGATGATGAATAAAAATGTTGATGGTTGGAGAGGGAGATGAAGACTAAGGAACCGATGGATGGATTGTATGAGGATATGAAAGAAAAAGTAGTACATGATAGCATGACGGTTGACAAACGAGAATGGAAGAAAAAACGTGTAGCAAGACAAGGGCGGACAGATGATAACGACACAATGAAAACACCAATGATCAGCCAGCATGTGTAAGCGCTATCTACTTCAAACGTGGTCCGTACAAGACAAGTGTTAGTTTGTGATTTAAGATATTCAAAAAAATTATTGGTTGTTTCGTGTGCGTATTGCCATTACGAGTAAATACGTGCAGTAACAATCTGGTTTCTCATTGTTGATTTGAATTTGTAACTGATTACTTTCAAATAAGATCATATAAATTGTAGCTCTATATTTAGATCCACACTCAACAATGTTTTTTGATAACTAGGCTATACGATACGTAACACAACGGTACACATAATATTAATGAAATGGTATAAAGTTCAGTATTATGTGACAAATTTAATCCTTACACGCGCCATAATGATTAAATTACTGAATCATAATAAGTCTAATCTTACAGTATGAGTATGTAAACCGATATATTACACAGCCCCTTGTATGGCTTTCTGTCTCTGTTACGTTAATGAATTTAGTTTTGACATTGGACACCTTTTCAGCTACTTAGTTATTTGTACAAAACTAATAAAGACTTAGGTACACTAATGAAGATATTGTTATTTAGCACTGATAGTTGTTTTAAATTGTATTAATTTTAAAAAAAAAAATTGCAGACTTGAAGGTACGCGACTGGCAATGGCTTTTAAAGCGATTCGACTGTCTACAACTACATTCAACCGGATTGTATAAGATTTTTGGTAGCTTAAATGCTAATGAACATCATCTTTTTTTTTTTACCGATGGGAAATCATCAAATAACCCCTCCCGCTCTGGGCTGAGCAGGAGGGAGTGTCAGACTTTTACTGACTAAAACCCATCCATGTTCCTTCCTTTGCCCTTTGTGTTCCAGGGCCGCGGTATCTCTTTCGAACAGTCCCGCAACCCTGGCAGGCGTCGGTCCTTACGGACCCCTCCCTGTTTGCTGACTCTCCTTGAGGCGCGCGTGGAACACGAACGCGCCGTCGACACGGCCTGTCGTCATAAGACGGACGGACGGCGAGCTAGCCCATAGCTCACCGTCCACAGGCCCGCGCCTACGGTGGCCATCAACGTTGGGGTCGGCTTCCATTCTAACCGGATGCAGCTGGGTTATACGATAAGACTGGTTTTCAGACTTTTGGGCCAATGTAACGAGTGAGAAAGATCTACAATTGACAGCTGAGACCATCGGCTTAACGTGCTTTCCGAGCCACGAAGGAAACTCAGTTTGTTAATGGGTGGTCATCCATACACAGACCAACCTAAGCAAGTGGGGCTGAAAATTGGCCCCCACGAGCTCGTAAATCCAATTGATTTATTACTCTTCAGCAATATCCACTGATAATAATACGAACAAAACGGCCTTTTCAACAATAAAGCAAAATGTAATAGTCCCAAATATTTATTACTTACGATGTTATTCGCGCAAGCTGTAACACTTTTTGGATCAGAATATAAATCTAGTTATACTCGAATGTATCACAACTGGGGTATGGCACCCAGAAATAGACTTCCCTGAAATTCTATTACATTTTAGATATTTTCGACACTTTTCTACGCATGTGAAAAGATTTTATCATATTTGCTAAAATAAAATGTTGTCAACATTAAATATCGTCTGTGTATGAAGGGTAAGCAGAAGGGTATTTTTTGTCAATGTAGTTAAACGCTATAGAGGAGCTATAGAGGAGGCCAGATAATAACAGCCACTTGGATCAATCTTCAGGTTAAGTCGCGCTTGCCTAGGTCGGTCTGTGGATGGGTGACCACCCATTACACACCGAGTTTCCTCCGTGCCTCGGAAAGCACGTTAAACCGTTGGTCCCGGCAGTCATTTGTACATCTTTGACAGTCGTTACAGGTAGTCAGTGGCTCGAAAGTCTGACACCAGTCTTACCAAGGGGCAGTATTACCCAGTACTAACTGAGTTGTGGAGGTCAGATAGGCAGTCGCTCCATGTACAATACTGGTAGTCAGCTGCATGCGGTTAGACTGGAAGCTGACCCCAACATAGTTGGGAAAAGGCTAGGCAGATGATGTAAAAACGCTATACTAGGAGCGGTCAAGATTGGTACAAAACAAGCCTAACAAGCCTCTGAGGTGATTCCGCACTAAACGAAACCTCAAGTCCTTAGAGGTCATGTCTTCTTGCCAAGCCAAATATCAAGGTGTAAACGGATCCTTCATGACGCCGTCAACCAAGCATTCTGTACATCAAACAAAGTATTGAAAAATTGATGCAGGAAAACAACTTTTTCTTTAGGGTGAAAGATCACGTTTTACTGTATGACTCAATGTAACGCACTCAAAACATTGTGCTGATGCTGTGCATTGAATCGCACGTTCGCAATAACATTAAAAACATGTTTTATGAAAAAAAAACTTGTGGAGAAGTTGGAACTTTGACCCCCAATATAGTGTAACTAGAAGGTTCCCAGGTATGGTCTAGAACAAAAAAATGTGTGACTCAATGTAACGCACTCAAAACATTGTGTTGATGCTGTGTATTGAATCGCACGTTCGCAATAACATTAAAAACATGTTTTATGAAAAAAAAAATGTGGAGAAGTTGGAACTTTGACCCCCAATATGTCTGTAACTAAAAGGTTCCCAGGTATGGTCTAGAACAAAAAATGGTGGCAATAACGGGGAAAACAACTTGCCACTTTATGCTTTTCGACTCGCATTAGGTATATGTATATGTAGAACCAAATTTTCTCTTATTCTAAAAAAACCTGCGAAATTATAAATCGTCACTTCATAGTCTGATTAACAAGAAATAGATTTTCTTTTTAAACAATCTTAAAAAACCTAACTTGAAAGCATTCTTGAAGTTCTGCAGCAAGCCCTGAACAACAATTTACTTAATTGAACATCATTAACATGAAAAACTAAAGCGCAATAATAACCTTAGCTACATAAGCAAAGTATACAATGCTGCTCATTATTTTACAGTATTAATAGTTGCCAAAAGTTTTACTACAATAGTATATATGTATATTTGCAATCACGTTCTCGAAAACGGCTCTAACGATTTCGATGAAAGTTGCGATTTTTTCCTAGCTAGATTTTTCGGCCGCATATATAAGATTTTTTTTTTTATTAATAGAACCTCTTAAAATTGTAAATTCATTTCCCAAGTACATTTTTAAATCAGGCCCTATTAGCGACTCTCTTAATGAGGAGGTAACACCCCTATTTTTCTTTTTCATGAAATTATACGGGCTTTACTGAGCAGGGAATTTAACAACATTTAATTTAGAAATAAATGAGTTGTTCGTCCAGCCCTATCTTCAAATCTCGACTAGACAAGTAACATTATCAGGTAACTGAAAATAATATTTATACTACACCTGCGTGGAAAGTACCTTGATACTTTATCAAATTTACGGTAGAAAGTACGTCATTGCATATCGAACAAATATGCGGGGAGAAAACGCATCTGAGCGGGAGAGAAAAGTGTATGAAAATCCATTTCTTACGTGGTTTTTCTTTTTTAATTTTGGGTAAGACTATGCGCCGGTAACCTAAATATCAAAAGCCAAAAAGTTTTTACAGTGAGTTTTTATCTCCAAGTTCGCAAAATGACACTGGCCACTGCTGCTGTATATTGGATGGTGTCGGGCTGGCATTGCGACCCTGCGGCGGCAGGATAAACAATTTGAAAAAAGAACATGTGAAAATTGCAGACGCCATTGGCGCCATTTTCAATTTGTGTGTTGTTTGAGGATTCAGTTTTCGTTTTTTAATTTCCTCGTAGGTGTAGTATAAAGCACTATGTATCACTAGAGAGAAAGTGCGATTCCCGATCTCGGGTGTTTTAAAGCCCTCGCCTACGGCTCGGGCTTCAAACGACACCCTCGACGGTAATCGGTCACTTTCTCCTCTCGGTGAACAATGTACTATATCAGCTGCCCAGGCTTTTCCACTAAAACCAATCATTTAAGAGCGAATGATTTAAATTAAAAAAAACCGGTAAAGTGCCTGTCGGAAACGTGCACGAAGAGTTATGTACCATAATCTAAAAAAAAAAAAACGTTTGTTGTATGGGAGCCCTCCTTCATTATTTACTTTATTCCGTTTTTAGTATTTGCTGTTACAGCGGCAACAGAAATACATCAGCTGTGAAAATTTCGTCAGTCTAGCTATCACGGTTCATGAGATACAGCCTGTGATAGACAGCGTAGGTGGTGGTGCTGTTGTGGGGTAGGTGGGTGGGCGTGGTAGTGGTGGAATAGGGTCCTGTTTTTACTCCTTGGGTAATGAACCCTAAAAAAGCATTTGAAAAAATCTTTTTTGATACCGGGTGTTCTATCAGAGATCATGAAGTCTTAGTACATACTTCTTGTGCGTTTATATTAATAATGGCTGGAGTCATCTATAATTTTCGTTTATTATATAAAGATAATCGAATTATAGTAACTGCTACAAATGTAATTCATTCTTGAACTATTCCATCAGTGCCTTTGTCCGCATAAAATTACCTAACATAGAGGTTCAAGAATCCAATATCGTCTTACTGTTATAAAGGTTCCTACAACGTTAGCCCTTGCCTTGGAAAGAGTATTAAATGTCTGAACTATTCCATTAAGTAATTTATCTTCGTTAAGACATCTTTGTTACAAAGAAATGAAGAAAAGGGGTTCGTTTATAAACTTGTAGTAATTAAGGCCGCTATTATTATTATTTAAAAGCTACACCGACGATCTATCAAAACCAAATTTAAGATAAAACCTCCTTATTCAAACAAAAAATAAAAGCGAATCGCTGAAAACGAATCGTGCTCGAATATAATTATGTAGGTATCTAAAATTCATTCTGATTGCGTTACATACTCGCAATCAAGGTCGAGTGTGATTTTTCCGGGTAGAAATATACCAATTGGTAGATATCTGATATAATAAAATTGTGAGGCGCCATTCCCAAATGTCTTTTTCAAATACAGCGAAAATTCATTTCTTTGCGTTTCAGTTCCGATTGGTTCAAAAAACGAATATTATAATTCAACTTCCTGTTTTCATTGCCAGTTCATCGCCTCTAAAGAACGCTACAAGATTCACCAAATAGTCAATAAAAACAATCCAGGAGCGAGTCAAACGAATAAAGAACTTATTTAAATCGCATCACAAAACACGAAAACTCTTTAAAATGGTTCCCAAAAAAGGCATTACAGAACTCCTTTGTCTTCCGAAGCTAATTTAGCTTCCGTACGTATTTGAATGGGTTCCGTGTTAGTGCTGATTCAATAATTCGTATAAAACAAGTTGGAAACAAAGCGAGTCAAGGGGGGAACCGGGGATTATCACTTACTATCCCATTGTACCTCGAGCAGCCACTGAGCAGCTGGGGCTCAATTAAAACAGGATTTAATTTTAGTTTACTTGATGTAGGAGGAAATACCATTTAATATATGGCTGATTTTCAGGATTACTTTGGTTATGAGATGGCTATCAAGCCCGAGTCCACGTGGACCAAATTCTTTCCCATGTTTCATTGGAAAGTGAACAAACACCACATCTGTAATGCGTAAATGTCTAAAATAAGACAAAGTGCCTCTTGTTCGCTGGAATTATCAACCGTGCAGAACGAAATAATTTCTATGAAAGCAAAACAATTTAAACTGTCAGATATCTCGATATTTATTGGGGTTTTGACGCGGGTTAGATACTTGAAACAATACTTAAATTGCCATGTCTCGTGTTTCCAAAGATTTTTTTTGATGTCGCTAAGACAAAAACGCCTTAAGGATGTGGATGACTTAAGGAAGCTTCTCGAAGGATTTTGGACAGAGCCACACCCACGCCGGAGGGATCGGCCAATAATGAGATTGCATTATTTTTTCTCAAGGTTATTTTAAAATTTACAGTGCGCTTGAGGGCGGGGCCTGGGCGATCGTTGGAAAGGACGCATCCATCGGTTCAGGACAGACCGGAGGCGACTCTCGAGACGTCAAGGCGATTCTCTTTACGATAATCTGTATTAGTTTTAAATAGAAGCAGTGTAGCATATTTTGATTCCTATCTTTTGTTTGTAAAAAGTGTTGTTAGATTTAAATTTTTAACCTCAGTGCGAATTTCACCTAGAGTGGCTACTACGTCGAATCAATTCACGACAGTGAATCGTTCGTGAGTAAAATTCAACAAGGTCACGTGAGTTACAATAATTACCGGGGACGACACCCACGAACTCCAGTCTAAATTCTATAAGTAAATTGAATAACATCTCTATTAATATGGAACCCGATACTTCCCCAAACTTCAAGAAATTAAACATAGAGTATTTACATCCCATTTTCGGGGTTATTACATCGAGGCAGGTTATTTAATCGGGGTTATTATCATAATTGTCCTGATAAAGAAATGCATGGACTGTAGAGACGAGAGGGAGCCGGAGGACTGAGGGTCGCGTGTGTCGCTACCCTGACTATTTGATCATTTAAAGTCTATGTAATTAGTCCCTAATGTAAATTTTATTGGACGGCTAACTGATAATTTCCGTCAAACTTTATTATGAATTCCAGCCAATAATATGACTGAGGATGTTTTGAGGAGAACGGTTGCGGGCCGTCTTTGTGTTATTGTACGTATAATCATGAATTATATGTATATATCCAATTTGTGTTTATTTTAAGTTTGTTGGCAGAATAACGGTTTTTTCTGTTTCGATATTTGGATTTTTCCGTTATTATATCAAGGCCATAGGAACCCAAATATCGGCTCTACATTCACTAATGTTGGATGTAGGGTTAATTCACACACCAGTTTCGTGATGAAGGGGCAGGGAAGCAAAGCTAAACGAGGAGTTATTTCACAGTCTGTAAATTCACGGGAGGTCATGACTGTGAACTATCATCACCCTAAACAAATAAATAACAGGGCGTGATATTACATTCCTTAGAGTATACACCACCTTAAATTACATTGGATACCCGATTTGAGTAAATAATGACTGGGCAGATCATAGTTCTGAAACAATAAAATAATAGAACTTGATCTTTCATTAATTAAAGATATACTCTAGATAGTAGTACAAGTGAATTGCGTTGAAGTGATGCACCGTACTTTATTATAATTTAAACCATGATGTTCCATTTGGACCTTTTAAAAACTACTCGCCTATCTTCCCCTGAATCAACACCGATTGTATTAAATAAATGATTTTAATTAACTAAACTATAAATTTGTTTTTCTTTATAGAATAAGTTCCCTATGTTTATGACGAAGGAGGAATAGGTTATATTTATTATCCTGTGTACTTGTGGCTAAATTAATCTTTCAAGAGATATCATAATTGACTATATTATTCGACTCAATTAGGACAAATTTCTATTGTTTTTCCAGACCCAAATATACTCTGAACGCTCTTATAGGTACACTTTTGCAATCCGTCTGTTAAAGACAGTAACTCAACACAGAATCTTGGCTTAAATCTCGATAAAATCAAGATAGTCCAACCTGACTAGTTCTACTATTAATTACTAGATCGAAGGAGAGAGAGGGAGATCTAGAGAGGGATAGCTTATCCTTCAGACAAACCAATCGGATATTAAAATTTCACTCTCAATCCAACTAAAGTAGGCAGTAGGATCATGTTAGGAGGCCCAGAGATACGATGTTGACAGATATAGTTCATCCGGTTACATTCAAAGACCTCTACCACTGCAGCTATCATTCTTATATTAAATCACACGAATCAGTACATACATGGGAGGCGACAGGTGCAAGTGGGAGCGTCACTCACACTCTCTTCAGACCGATCCCTGACTTGTTTGGGTGGCCACCCAGTTAAATTCCGTAGTTTGATAATATATATATAAATACAACAGATATCTGATCAGGAGGTAAAAATATGCTTAGCACACCTATGATTATGATCGCTTCGCAGCGGGTTAGGTACATAAGGGAAAGGTCTATATACCTCCATAACTACCGTAAGGTAGGCCCTGAGCCGGGCCCTAGGAAATTAGTCCGACGCTCACTAACTTGGCTTGATCAGTGCAGATACCTAGTATCTCTACAAAGTAAAGTTCACCTGTGTTCAACTGACTAGAACACTCAACCTTAGTTGCCACTAGGATATAATGAGTCAAGTTGTCGGTAATATTTGATATAAACAATGTTTTACTTAATAAAATTGAATTAATCTAAGATAATAATCGTTCTTTCTTAATTTAGTAGAGTTAATCTATCAAGGTCAAGAGACACGGTAGGTTAATTATGATCTAAGGTGAACCTAGTCAGAGGGCCAGTGGCGATATTTTGTCCGACCATGCTATGTACTAGGATAAGTGTAAATGCAGACGACGATAAAGACTAATGAGGCAATAATTCACTATCTCTTAACAATGGTATCTCTCAGCTGATTCTAAATTACTCTATGCACTTGACGATATATAGACGATCACATGCCTTACACTCCACATAGAGGGTGTACCACCACAGTTATATTCCGTTTTAATTGTAATATTTTCTGTGAAGTGGATTTGACATTTCTGTTTTCTATACACGGGCACGTACCTTTTAAAATATTTTCTATTAAATTTAGTTTAATTAGGGATTGCATTCCGGAAATCCGGATCCGGTGGATCCGGGTCACTGAAAGTTTGCCAATTTTTGGCAAAATGATCGCGTTGTTGCATGAGTTGCGTGCGAGTCGTCTGACGCTGAGCTGAGATTGGCTGTACAGGCCCTACGCAGAAGAGATTCGACCCAGTTAACAGCTGAAATTACACTAAAATTTATTTTAGAGATGTTGCTCACTCATGACACGGTATTAAGCACTGATTTATCTGAAGCACTACGTGCGAGTATTAAAAAACGCCGCAATATATTAACATGAACATTCATATAGTTACAGAATCCAAAGAAATATCATGAAGATACAAACCGAGCTGATGATACATTTATTATCCGAAAGAAAAAAGTCATACGACTAGAAATTAAAAAAATCTTAAGAATACTTATTCGAGATGGTAACTCAAACAAAAACGGACGAAATAGTAGAGACGGACTTAGATTCACCATCACTGAAAAATGATTTGACGTTACTGGAAGAATTGCAAGTACAAATCTATCAGAAAGCGACGTCTTACAGGCTTAGCCTGACTTGTCACTGTTCCGACTGGTCATCAAATTTTTTCCATAGAAGAAGTCCCGATTCATCGTCATAAGAAAACATATGAATTTTTATTTAATTAAAAGATAAACTATGGTTATAGTTATAGTTGATAGTTTCTTGCCAGTTCCCCTACAAAGGAAACGACCAACCCGAACCGTGCACCTTTTTGTCGACGTTTTATAAGTGCCCATCTAGGCCCATGTGAAATAAAAATATTTTGAGTTTGATTGATTTAGATTTTGAGAATTATTTTAAAAAAGTACTAAAAAGGAAACAACTGCATTTGAAAGTCTTTTTTTTCTTATACAACCCATAGGAACGAAAAGGAAAAATAATATCCTGATTTGATCAATCCACCGATTTGAAAATGACACCAGATGTAATGTATGGCGTTTTAGTCTTGACGTTTAGTCTACAAATAAAAAAATAAAATCTTTTACATGGATGTAGGCAGAAACGATAGTTTTAGGGTTCCGTAGCCGAATGGCAAGAAACGGAACCCTTATAGATTCACCATATCTGTCTGTCGGTCTGTCTGTCTGTCTGTCCGTGTATGTCACAGCCACTTTATTCCGAAACTATTCGGACTACACAGCTGAAACTTAGTAGGTAGATGTATTCTACGAACCGCTGTATTCGGGTTACGATTTTCATACAAAATTTAAAAAAAATAAGAATAAGGGGGGGCTCCCCATGCATGCTTTGTTTTTCATAAACATACTATGAACAACATAGGATATGTTTCATTTTCGGCCATAAGATATACATTTATCGAAAAAGAGGAAAAAATACCACGAATTTAGGAAAAATATTCTCTCAAGAATTTAAGCCTGATTTTTTTTGCATGGAAAGTAATCGTTTTTCAATTATTGCCATATTCTATTCAACATGGCGTCTTACTTTTTGCATAGTCTGCTTACGTTCTGAAATCTATATCGATGTCACATAAAAACATAATATCACGTCGATGTTAAATATGAAAAGTATGTGTTCTTGTTATAAATAATTATTATTATACTGTTCAGTCGCTCGGGTCAATCTTTAAGTTAAGCCGTGCTTGCCTAGGTATCGTATTACCCAGTACTAACTGGGTTGTGAAGGTCAGATAGGCAGTCGCTCCATGTCAAATACTGGTATGCAGCTGCATCCGGTTAAACTGGAAGCCGACCCCAACATAGTTGGGAAAAAGGCTAAGCAGATGATGATACTCTTATAAATCATTTTCGACTACAAGAGTGAGGATTTCATTGTAAAAAAAATATAATAGGTACTACTTTTCTGTAGTGTATTTCTGAACGAAAAATTCAAAATGACATTTTGTTTTGACAAAACCCATCAGTGTCTGTCAGTCGAGTCTCGTTCGTCTCGACTTGGTTTCGACTTTCGTGGCTTTCGGTTTATTTTACGTTCTCTCATTTATGTTTTGTTCCTACGACTTTTGCATTGTACAATTATTATCAAATAACAATTTCTAGGTTATGCAAACTATTGAAAATAGAACGCAAGTTAGTTAAGTCCCTTTGCCACTTGGTGACGCTTTTCTTCTTCTTGTCAAATATAACTTTCACAACGTGTGTCGCTCTGAGATTTATTTTAATAAAACTAATATTCTTAAAAAATATTCTTTCTTTGCTCAAAATCCTACATGGTAGCAGAGCGTGGTTGCAAAGAAAGAATACCGCAGTAAGGATTCCGAGTTTTACCAAAAAAAAAACGTAAGTGACGTTACAAGGTCGGCGTGGTCGTGTCATAGCGCGTGTTGTAAAATTGCTATGGCGAGCTCAAATTATATGTTTAATATCGAAAAGCTGAACGGTCGAGAGAATTTCACAACGTGGAAATTCTGTATTAAAACATATCTGGAGCATGAGGGTTTATGGGACTGCATAGAATATGCAGGAAAAACCGTCGACCCAGTGAAAGACGTGAAAGCAAAATCCAAGCTTATTTTGTTAATAAACACTCAAAACTATGTCCATGTTCAGGAGTGTAAAACTGCCAAGGAAGTGTGGGAAAATTTACATAAAGCCTTCGATGACAACGGGCTGACAAGAAGAGTGGGTTTGTTGAAGGAACTTATTAACACTTCACTTGAATCAAGTGCCGGTATTGAAAAGTACGTTAGCAGGTTAATGAGTGCCGCCCACAAACTGAGAAATATTGGCTTCGAAGTGAATGATGAGTGGCTTGGTACGTTAATGTTGGCTGGATTATCCGACGAGTATAAACCTATGATAATGGGGTTAGAGAACTCAGGTGCAAGAATCACTGCAGACTTTATAAAAACCAAATTACTTCAAGAAGTCAAAACTGAAGATAAGAACAGTGCATTCTATTCTAATTCCAAGAAAAATTATAATAATCAACACAAGTCAAAGCCACCTATTAAGAGTAGGGGTCCCAGATGTTATAATTGTAATGGTTTTGGACACTTGGCAAAGTTTTGCAAATACTCTAAGAAAACAGTAAAAAAGGAAAGTAATCAGCAAGAAAGTTTTATTGCAGCTTTTTCAGCTTTTCCAGGTAAAAGTAATGAGAAATGGTTCATTGACTCAGGTGCCTCCATGCATATGTGCAGTAACAAAGAATGGATGTGCAATGTTCGTGAGCCATCAATAAAAACTATTACAGTGGCAAACAGAGAGCCATTGTCTGTGGAGTGTGTTGGAGATATCAGTATTAATATTTCGCAACAGGAGAAAATCCAAGTTAAAAATGTTCTCCATGTACCTGGATTGGCAGCTAACTTACTGTCAGTGAGCACAATTACAAAAAATGGGTATCAGGTTTTATTTAATGAGAAAGGTTGTGACATAAAAAATGCTCATGGAGACTTATTGTGCTCAGCCACTTTAATAAATAAGTTATATGTTTTAGACACCTTTACAAATGATGATGAAACTGCTTACTTGGTGTCTAGTAAAGTCAATGAGAATGATATTAATCTATGGCATCTACGGATGGCTCATTTAAATGTTTCAGCTTTAAAGAAATTGCCCGATTGTGCTGAGGGGGTCAGACTGTCGCTGGATCCACAGAAAAATATTCAGTGTTCTACCTGTTATGAAGGGAAGCAAACGAGGTTGCCTTTCAAGCACGTAGGTTCTAGGGCAACAAAGCCGTTGGAAATGATACACTCTGACTTATGCGGGCCAATGGAGAAAGCATCTTACGGAGGTATGAAATATTTTTATTTCTTTCATTGACGATCACACTAGAATGGTCCATATTTATTTCCTCAAGGATAAACAAAACATATTAGAGGTTTTCAAGGACTATAAGAAGAATGTAGAGAACCAATTAAATCTTAAAATTAAAGCCATAAGAACTGATAATGGTACTGAGTATTGTAACTCTACTTTTGAGAGATATCTGGCATGTTCTGGGATTACACACCAGACCTCCACCCCATACACCCCTCAGCAAAACGGTCTTGCCGAGCGAATGAACAGAACTATAGTAGAGAAGGCAAGGTGCATGATGTTTTATGCAAATTTAGAGAAACCTATTTGGGCTGAAGCTGTAGCCACAGCAGCATACATTGTCAATAGATCGCCAACTAAAGCACTGGGAGATACTACACCATATAACATGTGGACAGGTAAAGACCTCAGACTGAACCATATTAGGATATTTGGTTCTAAGGTAATGGTTCATGTACCTAAACAAAGGCGTCTTAAATGGGACAGAAAATCAACAGAAATGATCTTTGTTGGTTATTGCGAGAACACAAAAGGATATCGTCTTATGCACCCATTAACTCATCAGGTCACAAAGAGCAGAGATGTTATTTTCTTTGAAAATGTTAATCAGTCTAATGAGTGCTTAATTCCAGTCAATCCTATTATAAATGAGTCAGTCAAGTTGGGAGATTATACCTGCACAGAGCAAACTAATCAACCGAAAGAGTCTGTCATCTCTCCTCAGTCAAGTGGATCAGTTATTCAGCCTATCGTGAAAGGAGCCGAAGATGAAGACATTAGTGAGTATGAAACTGACACAGAGATGAGAGTTACTGGCCTGCGAGACAGCTACCAACGCAGAGCCAACAGACAAGTAATATGACACTGAGGCCACGTAATAAAATTCATGGAGATAAAATGGGATTACTTTGTCTTTATACAAGCGTTTCAGATCCACAAAGTGTAGAGGAAGCTCTATCGTCCCCACATGCTCGTGAGTGGAAGAAAGCGATGGATGAAGAATATAGTTCTTTGTTGGAAAATAAAACGTGGCAGCTGGTTGACCTACCCACAGATAAAAAGGCATTACCAAGCAAATGGGTATTTAGAACCAAAACTGACCAACAGGGAAATATTATTCGCTACAAGGCAAGACTTGTTATAAAAGGTTATGCTCAAAAGAGAGGCATAGATTACCAAGAAGTTTACTCTCCAGTAGTAAGATGTACTTCCATTCGCTATTTGTTTGCTTTAGCAGCACAGTACAATCTACAGATTGACCAAATGGATGCTGTATCAGCCTTTTTACAAGGAAAAATTGATACAGACATATACATGCTTCAACCAGAGATGTATAATGAAGGAAAACAAGTTTGTTACTTACTTAAGTCTATCTATGGACTCAAACAAGCGAGCAGGCTGTGGAATGCTAAGTTAAGCCAAGTCTTGAAGGAGATAGGAATCCAACAATCGAAGACAGATCCCTGTATTTATTATGATATCTCTAGAGGAATTTATATAGCAGTATGGGTTGATGACTTAATAATTTTTAGCTCTTTGCCAGCAATTACTGAAGAACTAAAGAGAGACCTATGTCAAAAATTAAATATGAAAGATCTTGGTCAAGCAAAACAATGTGTGGGCTTAAATATAATTAGAGATAAAGATACAGTTATGTTGGACCAGGAGAAGTACATAAACGAAATATTATCAAGATTCAATATGACAAATTGTAAGCCAGTAAAAACACCTATAGAAGTTGGACTGAAATTTGAGGACAACAATGGAGATTCATATGATTGTCCTTATCAGCATGCCATAGGCTGTTTATTGTATGTGGCTCAAGGAACGAGGCCAGACATATCATTCGCTGTAAATGCCCTCTGTAGATATAATAAGGAACCAAAGTCAGAACATTGGGCTGCTGTGAAAAGGGTGCTGAGATACTTACAGGGCACCAAACACTACAAACTTGTCTACACCAAGAACGGTCAAGATGAGATCACAGGCTATTGTGACGCAGATTGGGCGAGTGACATCCGTGACCGCAAATCGTGCACGGGTTACATTTTTCTTTTGCAGGGAGGCGCAGTTTCATGGGGTTCGCGCAAACAGCAAACCGTGGCCCTCTCTACAGCAGAGGCGGAGTACATGGCCATGTCGGCGGCGGCGCAGGAGGCATTGTGGTTGCAGCAGCTGCAAGTAGAGCTTGGCGGACGAAGTGATCACACTATGCTCATCTACAACGACAACCAAAGTGCAATCAAACTCTCTGCTAATGATTGTTACCTACCCAGGTCAAAGCATATTGACATAAGATTTCATTTTCTAAAGGAACATTTCAACAATTTAAAGTTAAAGTTTTGTTATGTAAAGGGAATAGAAAATGTTTCTGATATATTAACCAAAGGTACTACTGCAGAAAAGCATTTATTCTGTGTATTGAAAATGGGATTGCGTTCAGGGGCGGGTATTGAAAATAGAACGCAAGTTAGTTAAGTCCCTTTGCCACTTGGTGGCGCTTTTCTTCTTCTTGTCAAATATAACTTTCACAACGTGTGTCGCTCTGAGATTTATTTTAATAAAACTAATATTCTTAAATATTATTCTTTCTTTGCTCAAAATCCTACACAAACGTCATCTCTACAATCCAACCTGTCATAGCTGTCATAGCACTCACGACAAACGTCAAACATTTTTAATTTTTATTGCGTGCATAAAAACCATATAATATTATGTAAAAAATGTTACTTTATTCTATTCAGAGGTTTGTTTCCCAGCTTTTATAAAAAGAACATGTTATAGAATAGAAAGTTTTTATTTCAGACCGGAGTCCCTAAGGTTAGTAACAATTTTACTTAAGTTCTAGTGTTTGTAGGTTACAGACACAGATGAAAATGTACAATCACAATACAGCATGGAGCCGCAGTGTTATGGCCGGAGTCCCATAGAAAAATGAAACATCTCCTTTAGTTTTGCTTTTGAATGTAAATACAACATATGAATGAGCCTTCAAAATATTTTTACTGTATTGTTTGGTGCTACGGAACCCTGTGTGCGTGTGAGTACCACTCGCACTTGGCCGTTTTTTTTTTAATTTCAGGATCGCACTACGTAATTACGTATATCTTCCAACTTTTTAGCAACGTTCGTCGTTCGTCTCTGTTCTCCCTGGTTACTATTTTTCGAAGAAAAGTAATCAATTTAAGTTAAATCTATGTGATGCTCTCCTAATATTTTTTGCTTTTTATTCATTCAGGGCGCCTACGGCTACATCTTATTTGTTGAAAAACAAATCAATCACGAATCTTGAATGTAATTGTGTAAAGAAAGCAGCCTGTCATTTACATATTACGTAACTTGTTCTTCAAGCCCTCTGTCAGTTTTCTGCCGTGAACGAACTTGTTACTGAAAACGTCGTGTTGTTTTATTTCATTTCTTTCTTTCTTGTAACGTGGATGGAATATTGAAAGTCATAGGTAAGTAGTTTTTCTCCTTATTTCGTGATGAAATTCTAAAGAAAAACTGGTTTTAATAAGTCAATAGTAAAATACATGTGACCCAATTAAATTCCAGGTTTGAAAGCTTGTTGATTTTTTGCAGTTTTCTAGGTAAAAGTAGTTTACCAGCTTCAAGTTTTTGTAAGTTCAGAAACACGTGCAATAATCCGCAGCACACTATTTGCGACACAGAATTTTAATGTTATAAAATGCGGTGTTAAATTCCCTATTAAGAATAGATAATTATACACGGTTACAGGTTATGCATGACAGTTTTAATAGTACTTGCTAAACCTTCATGCAAAACTGAATTCTATTCCATGTACAACTGTACAGTTCTCTCCTAAACACGTTCACGCATGCAAAACTGTGCATGCACAACCTATCGTCTATAGCGGTCTATAAGCTTTTGAGCCAAGCGCGTGCCCTCCATGCCAAGCCACAATTTTACCTACCATTTTGTCACATATTTGAGTAATTTGGCGTACAGGGCACGCCCTTGTTTGTCACGTATACGTGAGAACGGCGTTCAAAAGGTTAAAGTAACGGAGATTAAAACAAATTGTTGTTGTAACAAGAAAAAACTCCCTTTACATCATATACTTATCAATTTGCAAGGTTTAACTTGGGTAAAGGAGCAAAAAAGTAAATAATTATCATAATATTACTCGATTCATTTTATGAACATTGGTTTGACACTCGTTTTACTCGTTTCATAGAGGATACTTGATCCCAGTAGTACTCTTCACTAACACAATAAACACAAATATTTGTCCTATCGAGTAACAGTGTGACTGGTTGGGATTTTTATTCACAATTTTTCCCAACAAGTCACACTGTGACATGATACAGGGTGACTCGTTGGGAACAAACGGTATATTTCGGTGGAATGATAATTCCGAATCCCAAGCGGGCGAAGCCACGAGCAAAAGGGAGTAGGGTTCATTTGCCTACCTTTTTCCCAACTGGTGAGCCGACCCCAACCTAGGCTCGGCTTTCAGTCTCACCGGATGCTGCTGTTTATTTCACGTCCACAACCAAGTTAGTACTGGGTTACACGATAATCCTTGGTAAGACTGGCTGTCAGACTTTCGGGCCACTGACTAAAACCGAGTAAGATTATGAAAACTTATTTGACGTTTCGTGCCCTCTGCTTCCGTATTTGTGCCTTTCATATAAAAAACATACTCTATCAATATTTACCTATTTATTGACAGAAGTCAAACATGACAACAGGCGATAAATTAAACACAACACTACACTATGTTAGCAACAGATTGTAGAGAAACAGAATACAAACGGCTGTTGACGATCGAGATTCATCTCTCTGCGTGCATAGTTAGATTATTGCTTCGGGGCAAATGTTTGTACGTCTACGTATTTGTTTATTTCCTGACCTGGCTACAGGTTGTTTTGACTATTTAGCGGTGAAAACTTGAAACATCGTCTTTTGCTCCTCAGTGGGATACCACATCCCACTGACGAGCAAAACACAAGGTTTCAAGTTACATATGTATGTATTTATTTAGCTGGTATTATCATACCAGCTAAATAAATACATACATATGTAACAGGCATGGCAATCTGGCATTGCTTATAAAAATAGTGGCGCTGAAATTGCTTGCGAAAATTTCTTTCACGGACCGCTATTTAAACAACCCGCCATTGTTTTTCCATACGTTATTTGTGAAACGGTGACACACTAGGTTTTTTGTAAAACGTCTAGTCTAGTAGTGGCCGTTGTGTCTTCATACTATGTGAATTAAGTGCATCCAGTTCTGTTGATTTTTTCGATCAATATTCATCATCATCATCATCATTTCAGTCGAAAGACGTCCACTGCTGGACATAGGCCTCCCTCAAGTGTCGCCACACTGACCGGCCCCGTGCGACTCGCATCCAGTGGATCCCCGCAACCTTCAACAGGTCATCGGTCCACCTAGTGGCAGGCCTTCCAACGCAACGTCTTCCGGTTCGCGTTCGCCATTCCAGAACTTTTCGGCCCCATCGGCCATCCGTTCTGCGAGCATTTTTGCGATCAATATTACTCGTATCACTCGCCAACACCGTACAATTTTTGTCAAAACGGCTTTATCGTAAAGCCTCTTCTAAAATGTCAATAGGTGTCAATAAATGGAAGTGCACCTCGGCTTTTCTCTTTCAGGAAAAGGCTGACAGAAAAGCTATTGTAAAATATTTAACGGTTTCATAGCCAAATGGAAACCGAAAATCCGTATGTCACAGATTAAAAAAGCTAAAGCAAGGGAAGAATTTTTTTCAGCTGACCACTTTTCCTTCAAAAATATATGGAGTGACATTTCAAACAAACCATTTATTACTCGAGAGAGAATCCTATCCGCTGTCGGCGTATTTTCGTCTTCATTTTGTCAGACTCGACATTGTTGTCTGATGGAAGCGAATTCTAGACGAATGGCTCCGAATATTACATTCACCCGTCAAGTGAAATAATGAACTGTAATGAAAAAAACCTCCGAAGGCCACATACGGACGGATACAGGAGAATAAAATTACAATTTATTGAAGAAGAATATGGAACCTACATTATTCATGTGGGCTGTTTCGGGTCTAATAGAGTTCCAATAGGTTAGGCTGTGTTACTGACAAATGAAGCTCGACATCGAAATTGATGAACTGTACATTTGCAGAGGCCATTTGTTTTGGTTTGACATACTCGAATTTTATACCCGCTGGCAAGGGATTGTGAGTTTTAATCATTAGTGTTCCGTCTGGTTCAATTAATTAATCATGTAGAAAACCAGGGCTATGTGTTTCATTATGGGCTAACTTTTCGACATAATTACAGACATCGGGGAAGGCCAGAAATTCGACCCACTCTCAGAAAAATTTGGTAATGTTACCTAAGCAAAGCTATACTTACTTCTTGCTCATGAATGTTGGAAAACTCATAAAAACTGCAGTTTCAGGATCAAATCAATATCAACATAAACAATCAGAATCAAATCAATTTATCACAAATTCGTAAACAGTAAATTATAATATTTTTCGGTACTCAACAATATATTTAAACTTTCAACGACTAACGGTCAATCAGGCCGAGGTTTCGCTAAGAACCTCTCGAGTCGGCTGCCAGCGATCGAATGCTCAAGTCTTAACTGTCTCGTCTACACTACGGTTAGTGGGAGGGGTATGGTGTTGCCAACCCTTAACAGTGTTGCTAGTTAAATGTACACAACACAACTGTATTTTGTTACATGAAGTAATTAGTTCTTCCATACTATGTTAAGTAGGTCTCTTGAATTTTAACCAAAGAACTTAAGTCATTATTAACAACAACTTCTTATACCTTTAAGTATGAAACCAGTTATTCATCCACCGTTTTCTCTCACAACACACAAGAAACGCAGTCACTTCCAACAACAGATGTCTTCCATCCGTTTAAAGTCGGACCAAACAAAAAACTTACTAAATTGAATTGCTTAAGTGCCTTACTAGTGACAATAGACCATTTCTCTTTACGGACCCCAACTACTTGGGAACAAGCAGCTGTTGCATCCAGTTTGCTAGATGTTTTTCTTTAGATGTCGGTTAAGAGGAAATGCGGGTGATCTTTTCTCCATACAAACGCTCTCGCCTGTTTTCTTTCTGGTTTATGACTTCAAAGCTATGATTTTTTACATTTAAATAAATATCCACCTTTTCTATGTCCCTTTTTTTCGGATGGGAAGTAAATAAAAAAATGAAAATAAAAAAGAATAAATATCAACCTTTTCTATGTCCCTATGTTTTCCTTTTTGATGATACATATTCTGTATCAGCACTAGAACCTTTACAAAATGCTCAAAATAGCCTATTTGGACCGCTGTCAACAGAAGCCTAGTGTACAAATTTGACAACTATTAATGAAAAATGAAAAAGACAGGGAGACAGTATGTTATATCCTTCTTATTCTTCTAATATCTTTTAAATTGGTCGAATATTGAAGGATGAAATAGTCGAGAGCCAAACCTCGAATTATGACTTTTTACTTGTCGGATCTGTAGTTGTCCTTTTTGCACTAATGTCGAAATAGCGCTCGTTGAGCGATAGCAATAGTTTCTACAAATACCTACCGCTTTTCCTCTTAAGCATTGAAATAACGAGTTGAAAAACTTCGCGTTTTCCTAGAAAACGTATTTCCTCTTCGATAACTACATGAAAAAATAACCTTTTTTACCCAACTGCGGTGAAGCCATAAAGGAGGGTTATTTTTGAAAGATTTTACCTTTTATTATTACAATATTTTTTACGGTTTCGAGACTTCATAAAACTTTTATGCTTTCAATATTAAAAGTAATAAGGTGCGTTCAAAAATCAACCTTCATTAAAAAGTAAGCGAGAAACTTCAATAAGATTATTTATGGGAAAACTTCTTAATTACTTCGACAGGCACCAAGTTACTGTAACGGAAAAAGATACTGTCACGTCGAGTTTTTCATGACTAGTATCACAATTAACTACTTTCAATGAAGTATACTTAATTGCTAATTAAACCTGACATTAATTACGAAAAGTCATACCCAGGTGCGCATAACACTGAAACTTGATGAAGCTTCAAGCTTGATCAGCTTTAAAGCTTTTAAAAGTCTCACATGGTACACTCATGAGCAAATTCAGAGCAATTGGTATCACCGGATCGTTACTGTAGCTGCTGGCATCAACCTATTGGTGAATTAAATTAAGTAGTAGGTTAACCCTTTATACTTCCTTGCATAGTACTTTGGTATACTGTCCCAGGTGACATGTGTCAATGATTTTTATCAAGCCTTTTTCCAATACAATTAGTAATTCAAATATCTTTTAATTTATCTCCTGACGACTGGTATCTTGAGGATAGATCTTTCTACGCAGTCATCAACGGTTTTCAATCACGTTCTATCTCGTCTGGCGAGCCACAGGGATCTCGTTTGGGGTCTGTTTTGTTTTAATTTATTTATTAATAATATTTACTCTTCTTTCTTAACTGTGTCATATTTAAATACGCTGACAACTTAAAGATTGTCAAAATCGTGCAACCAATGATGATGCCTCTGACTGGCATTATATTTAATTGCTCATTCAACCTGACATCAATAAATACGAAAAGTCAAACCACCTGGGTTTGACTTTTCGTATTAATTGATGTCATGCGCATAACATTGAAACTTATAATTACTTTCAACATTTTCCGGAACATAATTACTATAATCTCATCTAATTTCCTCGATACGCACTAAAGTCATAAAGTAAATGTCTTGTCGCGAACGTTAGGGACTTTCGTCGAAGTTGGCAATGCCATCACGTGTGTGTAATACCCCTTAATTGTACTTCGGTGGCCGTTACTTTTTATTGCTTCAGTAACTATTCTTAATTTCTTTCGCTCCTACTATTTCTCCGTCCCTAAGTCCAGGGATCAGTTAGACAGGAATGACCATGGCCGGTGAAAGGCTCAGTAATTTATAGTTTCTCATAAAAAAGAAAGATTTATCGGCCAACGCTTGGGCCGTACAGTTTCCTTTGTGGCTCGGTCACATAAGTGTTATAACATCAGAATTCATGTATTCGGTTATAACCGTTATTCTTGCAAAAGGATGACAATACCAGGTTTTTATGTTTGCCATTTGAACTATGACCGATACTGGTCATCTGTCGCGAAATTATGATGTAAAAAATGTCTGGATCGTTTCATTGGACACTGTTTTATGACTTCTGAACAATGTTGGTTGTCTTAGCTATCTATAAAAGGGCCATTTTTAAGTAGAATCTTTCTTCAATGTTGTTTTTTCGCTCCAAGCTAACAAAAATAATTAACAACGCAATCATGCAAAAAATGATAAAATTTAACCGCACAGCCGAGAATATGAAAACAAATTCTCTCTCAAGTTTCTCGTGTCCAACCAATTTAAAACAGTTGAATAAAAGCGGTTAAACCTTGTAAAAAAAAAATCTTATTCGAAATTCAAGTAGGTAGAATACCAATTTTAAAAACAAATCACGTAATCCATTTTGGTTTGGAGTTCCATTTATGAATCTGTCCGTTCATTTATTATTACTGACCGACTTAAAAAAAAATAGGTGCTTCAGAATGGCGTAGAAATGTTTGTATTCGATTTAAAAATCTCTCCATTTAAATATTTCGTAATTTATAACAATAGAAAACTTCATACTACGAGTAAAAGCCCTAGAAAATCCTGCCAAGCACATCAGCCAACTTAAGGATGTTGATGTTTTCTTTGAGAACACAATTCCATCGGATGTCACAAGACGAGTACAAAGCCTACACGCATTCCTGAACAAACAACGGTCGTTGGAAAACATTACCCTCTTTATTCGAGTGTTAGGCTGGCTCCACAAGACATTGTGCATATAAGTACTTTTTTTTGTACATAGCCAGTGTTCAAACAGACAAGTGTGTATACTGTAACGTACATTATATGTCTTTTAGGTGACCATCTACCATAACTACTTTTAATTGTAAGTCACTTAAAACTAAAATAGGCATGTCTATTATTAGAATACCCAGATAATAGATCTTTAGCTCATTTTGTAAACTCATATTTTGAGTTGCACTATTTGCGATCAAATACTCATTTTATTTTGTACAAAGAAAAAACACGTCACCTATCGCTTCCGTAGAGTTTTGCTAACTAATTTGAACCTGTAGGAGCACGTATCGATGAACAATAGGTTCAATCGTGGAATAAATCTGGCTTATCTGGACTTATGGACCGATTCTCCGAGTGTTCAGATTTATTTTTAATTTCATTTGAGTATGCTAGCCTCCCTAAACGGAATGCTGTATAAATTTACATGGTTTCGCTTTTGCTAAGAGTACCTTCACCTTCATAATCAACCATTAATGTTTCTAGTGATAGGACTCGGGCCTCCTCTCCGTATAAAGCGCAGGCCACACCACCAGCTGGCGGGCGGGCGAAGGACGCGAACGACGCGTCGTTTCACCTCTTTTCATACTTTCGTTCACATCGCTAACTAACGAAAGATACGAACAAAGTATGAAAAGGGTGTCGTTCGCTTCGCTCGCCCGCCCGCCAGCTAGCGGTGTGGCCTGCGCTTAAGAGTACACACGGTTGGTTTCAGAGTAGTTGAAGCCTTTCAATCTCATATCAATCAGCTTACTATTCACCACGCACAGAATACTGCAAAATGTACCATAACGTGCTGTGTGTATCCACCCTAAGGCCCTAAGACGACGAATCCACGCAATATCAAGCTTGGAGTGAACTCCAATAAAGCGTTATTTGCCAAATTCATACAACCCTGTATTTAATTAAATGCGTTTTTCATACTAAATAGTCACGTTCAGCTGTCTGCGATCTGGAATTTAATTGAACTGCCTTCTAATTTGTTGCTAGAGATATTTTAGTCACATTTTAGAAGGCAATTTTGGACGCTACGGATTTATATACGGTATAATTGTTCGTTTTAGTTTGGTTGGGTGAAAGTGAAAGGGGGCTTATTGAAACGGGTGGTTTTTACAGGCTTTTATTTAACTGTAATGTTTGTGTGTATTTAGGTCAAATCTTGCAACTGAATTTTAAAATAGTTATCCCCAACCTATTGAGCTGAAATGTTTCACTTATACGTTTAGTTTGAATGACAATGCATGGTAAGCTAAGTGACGTCATTCTGAATCCAATATGGCGGACTTCCAAAGTAGACGGACTTGTAATTTTTTATGCACCGCCATGATATGGGTATCAATTATCAGGGATCATTGAGAAGGATACGAACAAAATGACGTTACACCTATATTTAAAAGCTTGTTATTATAAATGTTTTTTTTTGTTGTAAAATTTTTGATTACTAAAATACGTCACCTCACTTTGACTTTCTGAACCACTGCTACAAGGTTTCAGCTGGGCCTGTCACCTTGCAGCAATGATGTCATAATCTGTTTTTGTTTTTGTCTTTTTAAGCGCATTACTAACGTAGTTTGTAAGTACATTGTTACTAGCACTATGAGTCTTGTTGCTCGAATTGAAGTATTAAATTAAATTAACTAACAAGACTACCAACTCAGTGACTGCCTATCTGGCCTCCACCACCAAGTTATTGGCTAAAACGATAACCTTTTTAGGTTGTCAAACTGTCGGCTTTTCGTTGTTACTGTTAAATATTTATAAGGTGGGATTAATATACTTCCCAAAGACAAGGGTGACTGCTGACTAGCCAACATCATCATTATTCTCCTGCCCTTATCCCAATTCATTTGGGGTCGGCGCAGCATGTCTTCTTCTTCCATATTTCTCTATTACTCGTCATCTCATCAGAAACCGACTGACTATACGAAGTTTGAAAAAAAAGTAGTTGAATCTTTTAAGCAGGCGGGGCTCGCGGGCCTGTGGACGGTGAGCTATGGGCTAGCTCGCCGTCCGTCCGTCTTATGACGACAGGCCGTGTCGACGGCGCGTTCGTGTTCCACGCGCGCCGCAAAGAGGGTCAGCAAACAGGAAGGGGTCCGTAAGGGCCGACGCCTGCCAGGGTTGCGGGACTGTTCGAAAGAGATACCGCGGCCCTGGAACACAAAGGGCAAAGGAAGGAACATGGATGGGTTTTAGTCAGTAGAAGTCTGACACTCCCTCCTGCTCAGCCCAGAGCGGGAGGGGTTATTTGATGATTTCCCATCGGTAAAAAAAAAAAAAAAAAAAGGCGGGGCTCATACTATTTGCATAATTTTATATTCACCTGCTTCCAACTTTTGTTTAATTTTAAATGTGCTTATTTTTTGCGTTTCAGTTTTTTCAGTCGGGTTTTGTAGTTTTTCAACTTCTTTTTTTATTTCCAGCTTTTTACAAATAACGTGAAATATTTTGCAGACTATTTAACTATTTGTTTACATACGATTTTTTAAATTTTTTATACGATTTGTCACTTCGAATTACTTTTAAACATATAAGTTAAACATATATATTTTTGTAATCACTTTTTAAAACCCTTCATTTAGAGAACCCACTTGATTGTGCCAATAACACTCGCGCCACCAAGACGAATCTAAAGACATATAATTTATCCAAATCCGTTCATCGGTTTAGAATTTACGAGGAAACAAAGAAACGGACGTACATAGATACATACAAGTCAAACACATAACCCTCCTTTTGGGCTTCTCCGCAGTCGGGTAAAAAGAACCTTTTCATAACAGAAAAGTCTTTTGAATAAAGCTAATCTCAATATTATCACTTTCAATAAAATTGTGGCGAAATTCAAACTAAGTTTGTGACCGAGTCAATAATCTGACCGTTGAATTTATTCAAGCAAAAAGAGGTGAAAGCGGTAGGAAGATGTGGATTTATTTGATTTATTTCAACTGAGCCCGAGAAACTTTATTACTGAGCGACGAATAATCCTCAGGCGACCTACAGCTACTTTACATGCAGATATTTGTAGGAATTATCATCTCAAAGTTAAGGTTTCTTTCAAAATCATGAGCAGATTTTGATTGACTGGAAGATCTGCTATACACATCTATACAGGGTGGAATTTTTCAAAGCCAAGAAAGCCAAGCCAAAGAAAGTACTCTAAATAATGAAGATTTATTTTCATGATTGATCTAATCGATTGATGCCTTAAAAGAAAACGATGTAATTTTTTTGGAATTTACCCGGTTCGATTCCCGAGCGTAGCAAGCGAATTTTCGGAAATCTTTGAATGCAGATTTATTTCTTTTTAAAAATAAAACAATGTTTGATTTGAATAAAATTTTCTATCTACAGTATTTAGAGTACTTTCCCTCCAGGTGGCGTTGAAAAATTCCACTCTTTAAATACATACGAAAATCTTCCAACTAAAAAATGTGACCTCTAAATTTAATACAAGTCCGCAATTTTTAGAGGTTGGTAGTTCAATGAGATACACACGTAACATAACATCACGCCTCTACTCCCCGAAGAGTTAGGCAGAGGTGTACCTGATAGTACACCCACATTTCGCTAGTTATGTTAAAGTCCCATGTAATAAGTGGTTAGCCTATTGTCATCAGCCGGGCACAGATCGAAATTCCGTGGCTGCTACTGAAATTCCTGAAGGAAAAACTCAATAACAACTTGTTCGACCCGTGAATCGAACCCAGGACCTCTTGTTCAGCAGTTGCGCTTCCGACCCTAGTGGTCGTACCCGACTAAACCGACCTAACTACCGAGGACGCCAAATTCAATGAGTTGTAATGATTAAAGAAAATCATGACACAGACAGGAGTGGTGCTGGGGAGTCTGTTGTGCCACTTCTACTTCTCATCTAAAACAATAGGAAGGTGGAGGGTTTTGGGGAACTGTGTTATCTTATTTGAAGATAAGACAATCTACTATGTACAGACTACAAATAGAACTAAAATAATACTAAAAATAAGACTACAAGTAAGTACCTTCATTTATATACAACGACGTAACAATTTGTTTTAATGGTTGAAAATAGGCTAATGTTCGATTTTCGAATGGTATTTGATTTTCAGGTGAAAATAGGTTGGTAAACAAAAGCTTGTAAAAAACAGGAAAACAACTAACGAGGTTCTACTTTGTATGTGAACTAAAACTAACGCTGTACATAATAACTCCGTAACTCCACCAAACTATAACAAAGAGAAACTTCCTCTACAACAATTATATAGCAATAAATCTAAAGAACAAAGAAACTGCGACGGTTATTGGAATGTGAATATTCATAGTCCAGACTTTGTCTGGAAAGTAATAAGGTTTATACTGCGACTTCCCCGAACTTTTAATTCTCTATTCTACGGTCTCTGCATTGTAGTTTCGGAGTATATTTTAATAATTGCAGTCTCGGATAATGAGTCCTTTTTCTTGAGACAATTTCAGCTGCAGGTACATTTTCTTAACAGACAATTGCGTAGTTTTTGAGGATTTTTTGCATTGGCTAAGGAGTAAAAGGCAAAGAACAAAAAATTAAAATCGCATTACTAGGCTTTGCGTTAAAATGTAAGTAGCGACCCGCCCCGGATTCGCACGGGTGCAATGTTAATATAAACCATCCTCTTGAATCACACTGTCTATTGCTCAAATCTGCATTAAAAGCCGTTGCGTAGTTTAAAAGATCTAAGCGTACAAACAGCGGGAGCGACTTTGTTTTAAACTAGGTAAATATAAAGATGTAAAACCACCGCACTTAGGGCAGTTAGTCTTATCAAGGCAGGCACGACTACCAATCAAGCTATATAAAAACCAGGTTATACGGATCTCTAATTGTACGGGAAATCTATATTAAGCGAGGACATGTTATACTGGAAACAGCTTTGATGTGTCACCGTGTGTAGGGACTATCTTATAGACAGCTGACACAATAGTATGGATAAACTGTTATCGTGTAGCTCCTGGCAACACAAGACATTTTACTTCTGTCAATTCGTATTCCTATACTTTATTGCACAAAATTTAAAAGTAGCACACACAAAATATTCAATATCAATGAAGAATAATAATAAAAAGTATATATATAATATTGTTTTTAATATCAATATGTAATGTCAATATTTATAACGTTGCTCGTCCTTCCGAGGAGTACATACACTGAGGGATTATCTAAACGACCAAAAATAGAAGGGAAGGGAGTCATCCCATCGGATGACTAAAAGTATTTCGCAATTGAGGGATTATTTAAAATATCCATAACAAAGCGATGATTATTTTCATATCGGTGCTATACTGCTTTGGGTGACAGAAACGATGGGGAACTTAATAATATCGTGTCAGCGTGTCCTGTTGTTTGTTAATTACAGGACCTGATGGACGCTATTGCACACACAATTTAGATTGCTATCGGCTCGCTAAGAAGAAAGACAGGAACAAAGAGAACTACTGTATTTTCCAAAAAAGAACTTCAAGCAGCAATTTCAACCTAATCCACCTTCTCAAATCTATGCGGTCAAACGCAATGGTCCCAATCCTTACTAATAATATTATAAATGTGAAATTAAGTTTGTTTGTTTGTTACCTTTTCACGCCTAAACCACTGAACCGATCGTCCTGAAATTTTGCATATTCGTTGTCAGGTGTACAGAAACGGATATAGAATACCTTTCATCCCGAAAAAAGTACCGTTCCCGAGGTAAACTACAATAACGTTCTTATGATAATAGATGGCGCCACGCGTCTTTGGAATCATTATTGAATTACAAGCAGAGTACAACCCGAATTGATTGTCAAGTTCTAAATTAACGCGAGCGAAGCCGCAGGTATAAGCTAGAACATTATATTCTTATTCTTTATTACACACAAAATAAAAAATATACATACAAATTGCAATAATATAGCTTATGTATAATGGCGAACTTATATAATTATAATTATCAGTCGGAAGACACGGAGTCTTCCGACTGATAATTCGATTATTGAACAGAACACGTTCAATGGTCACTATGTCCCCGTGGTGTTACGCATAACTTGATCTTGTGTATTCCGTTATTGGGAAATGGCCATGCAAACTTAATTGGTTTATGGTTCATTTGTTATGTAGGTTGACTGGAATGGTAAGTCATGGAATCAATTTATGTAGATACCTACATATATTAATAACACTATTACATTACATCATAACATCACGACTGTAATCACAGAAGGGTTAGACAGAGGTGTACCTACCTAATACATCATATTTCGCCAGCCATGGCGAAGTCCCGTATAATAGGCGGCGAGCCTTTTGCCAACCAGCCACAAATCCAGACTCCGTGGCTGCTACTGAGAAATTCCTGATGGAAAAATCCAATAACACTTTGCCCAACCTGGGAATCGTACTCAGGACCTCATGCTCATCAGTCATGCTTGCGACCATTAGACCAACGATGCAGTCTATTTCAAAATGTGTATCGTTTGCACAAACGAGCTAAATTAGATTTGTATTTTATTTCTGCAATCTTGTGTCCGAAACTGGGAGCGATAAGGTTATGGTGTATTCGGATAATGGAGGAAACTGTCTGAACACTAGACAAATGAGGCAGTCCACCAATTACACTATTTTTAACCTATAATTTCCACACTGCTGCGACTCAAACCTGCTTTCTCTGCCAGGGTTGCGGGACTGTTCGAAAGATATACCACGGCCCTGAAACGTAAAGGGCAAAAGAAGGAACATGGATGGGTTTTAGTCAATACAACTCTGACACTCTCTTCCGCTCCGCCCAGAGTGGGAGGGGTTATTTGATGATGAGAAAAACCTGCTTTCTGTGAGAATGAGTGGTCTGTAATCTACCAAACTGGCCCAGTATCAGTACGTCAGAGATCTTCGAATATTTGGTCCTGGGATATAACAGTTTAATAATTTAATAATATTTAAGCGGTAATCTGTGGTTTCGGTATAATTTTTGGACCAAACAATGAGATCATTACAGGGAGAAAGCATTTGTTTCTTTTTTTAATTCATAGAAAGTATCAAAGTTTTCAGACTATAATTTACAAAGTAATATGTGTAAAGAAATAGTTCATGACAATACAACATTTCCAGCAGGTATCGGCCAGTGCAACCACAGTAGCTTACTTACAGTCACTCCAGTTTTCGTTTGTAGAGAAATTGCATTCAGAAAACCGGAAAATTAGAGAAACTATGCTAATATTTAGTTGAACATTTACTTAATCATTTGCCTAGCTTTTTCCCAACTATATTTTTGACTGCCTATCTGATCTCCGAAACCCAGTTAGTTCTGGTTAATGCGATACTTCTTGGTAAGGATTGGTTGTAATACTTTCGGGCCTGTCATGACAGTCGGGACCAACGGCTTAACGTGCTTTCCGGAGCAAACTCGGCATATTATGGGTGGTCCAAGGACCAACCTAGGCAAGCGCGGTTTAACGTAAATATCAATCCGAGCAGCTGTTATTATCTCGACACAAGCCCCTGTTGAGTTGAACATGTTTAAACTTATACTTTCACTTACGGAAAATCTTCCGTGATTGTTTATTAGATAGTTTGTCATGATCACGGGTTGACAACCCGCGATCATGACTGACGCTTGCAACAGCGTCGAAATATCTATCGGGAGCTTAAAATAATAAACAATCACGGAAGATTTTCCGTAAGTGAAAGTATAAGTTTAGTTCTAAACCGTGAAAGCTTAAAACTGTGTTTAACAAAAGTTTGATATAAATGCAAGCTTAGTGCTCACTTTTACCGCTTCACAAGTATACACCCGTGGTTAGAACTTTTAACGAAATTATTGGCCCTTTCGGATCGTGGTGAAATACGAATATATTTCATTTTGGATCCCTGGGGAGCTATGCATCGTAACGGGGTTCCCTGCGCCCTTTTTAGTGATATGTATTTCTATAGAGGAATGGTATAATGGATTTGGTGTTTTGTCAAAAAGGAATCGTTTGATTTTATGATATAGTTTTTAGAATCTAGTACCTAGCTAACGCAAAGTGGTGGAGGTAGTGGTGGTAAGTGGTGGAGTGGTAGTGGTGGTGGTGGTGGAGTGGTGGTGGTGGTGTGTTGGTTTTCTTAGGAAATAAATAAAAATGTTTAATAAAATACAACAGAAACTGACACTTTACCAGCTTATTTTCAATTAAGAACCTGAATATCCAAAAACCGGCCAGTGCGTGTCATACTCACACGCACACAGAGTTCCGTAGCACCAAATAATTTAATGAAAATATTTTGAAGGCTCATTCATATGTTGTATTGTTTTACATTCAACAGCAAACCTAATTTGATTTTCACAGTTATGTTAATGAAAAACAAAGGTACTGCTACCGTTTGATGAAAAAGTGACATTCACGGACAGACAGACAGACACACATGGCGAATCTATAAGGGTTCCGGTTTTTGCCATTCGGCTACGAAACCTTAAAAAGAGAATATGATTTAGTGTTACAGGTAAAAGTGGGCATGAAATAATACTTTATTGCCACCAGAGGACATTTAATAATATTTTAGTCTATATAACTCCATTACGAATCTCTAAGCATGGTGCTATACATCATTCCATATATTTAAGCATTAAGGGTTTTTTAATTCTTGAAACAGAGATTACAGTGACGAAGTGGATTCCTAACGTAAGAGTCAAAAACACCACTTCAGTGAAACGACAGCGTCGCTCACTTCAAAATGCAGAACCTTTGACAAAGCCGAAATTGGCTTAGTCGAATAATACCCAATTCTTAAAATGCCTAGCATTCTACAAATGCCTAGTTCTTAAAATGGCCAATTCGCAAAAAGACCAATTCTTAAAATGGCCAATTCGCAAAAGGACATTTCTTAAAAAGGCCAATTCGCAAAAGGACTAATTCTTAAAATGGCCAATTCGTAAAAGGACTAGTTCTTAAAATGCCCAATTCGAAAAAGGTCATTTTCTGGAAGTACTTACAGTTACTGTTAAACAATTAAACAATTATACGACTTAGTCGAATTATTTGCAGGACATTGTGAAAATTGTTTTTTGCAGTAAAGAGGTGACAGTTGGAAATTTGAATATTTTTGGGACTTTATTATGCTTAACGCAAGTTGAGTGCGGACTAAGTTACCTTTGTCAGACGTTTATCATTTTGTAAAGGGACGATTTTTTTTTTAAACAAAACCGTTGTCAGAAAATCTATTGGGGATGGGGTCTTACTTGAACTGTATTAATGTTTGCATCATCCATTTTCAAAGCATGTTTTTTTTAGTCAAAAATCTATCAGCTGTTATCTCACTCTCACTCCCTCTTGACTGCCTCCTTGGTTGAGTGGTTGCAAGTACGACTGCTGAGTTTGAGGTCTTGGGTTCAATTCCTGGGTCGGGCAAAGTGCCATTGGTTTTTTCCATCGGGAATTTCTCAGTAACAGCCACGGGGTCTAGATTTGTGCCCGGTTGATGGCAATAGGCTCGCCCCCCTATTACAAGAGAATTAAACATAACTGGCGAAATGTGGGTGTACTATAAGGTACACCTCTGGACCAAGGATTTATCAGATGTAGTGTGTCTTCATATTTTTAAGGCGCCTTTGTGGAAGGGAAAATAAATGTTTAAGTTTATGTTTACCTCTGCCCTGTCCTACGCGGATTAAAGGGGTGATGTTTATGTCATACTGTAATCTCAGTATGAATAGGAATATAATGATCGTTCACCCACATATACAAGTTATATGGTTGAAATGTAGGAAACAGTTTTCTCATGAAATCTAGTAAAGTCTCCGAGAAGAAAGATCGTTCTACTATCCATATAAATAAATAAATAAATAAATAAATATCGCTGGACATTACACACAGCGCCATCTAGGTGCCACACTAAGCAACGAGGCTTGTGTCGTGGACACCAGATAGTTGATACTACTACATAGATACTTTTTTGTTTGTAAATACATACTTATTATACATATAAACATCCATGACTCGGAAACAAGTGTCCATGCTCATCACACAAACATTTGCTCCTACCGGGATTCGAACCCGGGACCCTAAGAACGTAAGGCAGCCTCACAACCGCTGCGCCATTCGGGTCGTCAAATATACCTATTATACATTAACATATATTATTATTTGCTGATATAATAACCTAGTACATCGCCGCAACATATATACATATGTATACACGCTCCTTTGAAATTTGTCCCCTCGTTAACACCTAGTTTGCTTCGTTAAAATCATTAGTCAGATTATGAGTCGAGAGTGTATTCTCGTTGTTAGCTGCTTTATAATAGAGCTTGTTGTGGTATGTCAAGGATTAATAATAGGGAATGTGACGGTAGTCAAAATGTACCTTACTACTTTGAAATACAGTTCAGTATAGTTTACCAGTATTACGTGTGACGAAGGGGATGTTAATGTAAGTAAATAAGTAAGACAAAATACTTTGAAATGAATAATTAAAAGTAAAAAATGCGTTGACATTGGACATAGTCAAAGTGAAACATTTTGTAGACCAAGTCATACGTGGAGATCAAAATCACTCAAGAAAAGTGTTTTTGTTTTATTGAGTCATACGTAATTCATGAATAAATATTAAAAATAACATAATACGGGTTCTTTAACATCCTTAAATATACAAACACCATCAAATACGATCGCCAAGAAGGGATCAAACGCTTTCTGAATTGGATTACCCTTCACATTCTTTTCAAAAATTTCCTTAAGTATATCACAAAATCATGACGCCCTTACAACATAGATACACACCCGTATAAATTCAAGTTACCCTAATTTTATCGAAAAAAACAACTTTTCACTCGTCCGTCACGTTTTGAAGGCAGTTCAAGGAGTGTTTGCTGACGCGACAAGATAAATGCGTTTCGCTCCAAACGATCAACGCTTTACGAGAAATATTCTATAAGTGACGAGTTGACGACACTTTTACGAGTTTGATAGGATCTCATCGGTTGGTAACTGGTTGGATGGGTTGGACCATCTGTCGGTCATCTGTCGGTTGTATGATCATAGACAGATTTATAAAATAGGTAAATCGTAGATTAATTGAGATGAGATTTGATTTGCGTGCATATTTGCAAGTGCTGGTAAAGTTTGTCATCAGTAATAAACAAAGGGCTAAGGCAAAATAACTTCTGAATATCAGGTGGCCTACCATGACGTCTTAAAGCAGCAGTAATTCCTGAGTGGAAAAGAGATGGCACTAGACGATCTGTATAGCTCTGTCTCTTTCCCACACTGGAATTACTCCTGCTTTAAGACGTCATAGTAAACTCCCAGGACGGTAACCAGTAGGTTCACATTTAAGGTTTAAAGCTCGCGAACGCTTACTAAAGAAGTTGGCGGACTCGTCTCACAATTAATTTGTTGTTTTTCTCCATCGATATATTTTTATCTCGACTACTTTGTATATTTTGTTTATATACTGTATGTATAAAGGGTGACTGGGAAACGCGACCTATTCCTTGAATGGTGTAGTATTCCTAGTTAACTGGAATTAATTTCTAGCTAATGACCTCTAGTATAAACCCCTTCCAAGGATTAGGTCAAGCTTGCCTGTATATGCGGGCCTGTGGACGGTGAGCTATGGGCTAGCTCGCCGTCCGTCCGTCTTATGACGACAGGCCGTGTCGACGGCGCGTTCGTGTTCCACGCGCGCCTCAAAGAGAGTCAGCAAACAGGAAGGGGTCCGTAAGGGCCGAGGCCTGCCAGGGTTGCGGGACTGTTCGAAAGAGATACCGCGGCCCTGGAACACAAAGGGCAAAGGAAGGAACATGGATGGGTTTTAGTCAGTAGAAGTCGTCTGACACTCCCTCCTGCTCAGCCCAGAGCGGGAGGGGTTATTTGATGATTTCCCATCGGTAAAAAAAAAAAAAAAGCTTGCCTGTATATATATGTATTTATTTATTATATCATCATATCAGCCCGGAATCACCCACTGCTGGGTATATACCTCCCCTTTTTCTGCCACATTTTCCGGTTCCGCGAATCCAGGTGTTTCCCGCGACTTTGACGATGTGGACAACCCAACGTGCCTTAGGACGGCCCTGGTTTCATTGGCCTAACCTTGGCCACCATTCGGTCAAAGCTTTGCTCCATCCGTTATCTCCGCGTCTAGCCAAATGTCCTGCCCAGGCCCATTTGAGGCGCATCGCCCGGTCCCCGACGTCGTAGACTTTCGTCCGACGGCGAATTACGGTGTTACGCACTCGATCTAAGAGGGTTATGCCGAGCATGGCTCGTTCCATGGTCCTTTGTGCCACTCGTACTCGGTGGACAGTCTCCTTTGTGAGCGTCCATGTCTCGGCACCGTGTATGTATTTATTATTACACTTTATTCTTATGTAACATTGCATCTTCATCATTCTCTTGTCTCTGCATCACCCTTTTTTTTTAGACTGGTAAAAAATACCTAAGGCATTAAGTCCGTCTTTGTACAGTGTTGCTTTTACATGTGCATATAGTTTGAATAATAAAAAAACAACATTAGAATGTCATTGCGATGATCGATGATAAAAAAGTCAGTTTATATTATGTAAGTAAGTAAGTACATAAATGTATGTTGTTGAAAGTCATCGGAGAAAAAACGGTTATTTAGCATTTATTTCTGCTGATTTCCGATATTAACAGGAATTTTATTTAATATAACGAGGGTTTAAGGGCGCCTAAGTCAAGAGTACTCGTTATAGCAAATAACGCTTCAGTCAGGACCGTTAATGCTGACTATCAACTTCGGGTTTCCTCAGTTGGGTCATACTAAAAAAATGGCCTTGTAGGGGTGGAGGGAGGTAGGGAACCCGCACCCGGCCTGCGTGGTGGATTATGGCTACAATAATGACAATTTGACAGATAATGTTCTAAAATATCTGTCAAAGTACGATGTCGCTGCCAGACTAGACCCAAGTCTAATCGGTGTGACCAGACCTTTACGGACACGAAACCTGTGACCCAACAGTGGGAATTGCTTGCATACTATGATGCGTGTTATACATTACATTGCACTGCCTGATCGTACATTTCCAGTATAACTTGGCCTCGCTTTGTATACATTTCCTATACAATGAGAGATCTGCATAACCTGGTTTTGTATAGCTTGATTGACCGTCGTGCGTACGTGTGTAAGCGTCAACGGATTTCTTACAAGCCAATACGACGTTAGATCTGCTTCACCACCCATCCGTGCCGACGAGCGGTGTCGTCATGTCGTATGATAACCACCTATCTCAGCATGAATTCTATTCAGCGGGGTTACTATGACGTCTTATAGCAGGCGTAATTCCAGTGTGGGAAAGAGACAGAGGTATACAGGTCGTCTAGCGCCATCTCTTTCCCACACTGGAATTACTCCTGCTTTAAGACGTCATATTGACGTCATGGTAGGCCACCAGTTAGTTCATTTATACTGAAATCGGTGAAACGATTAGCGATCACCAAAACTTCAGACAGATATTTTCTCAGTAAAAAGTTGACCTTAAACTGTCATCCTAGAAAAGTTTTCAAGTGTCATTAATTCAATTGCTGATTGGCAAACTGCCCTAAAACATAGTTCCATCGAATTGATTTCAATTTTGAACTTTAATAGCTTTTCAATGAATTACATTTTGCTTGTCGAAAGTGGTTGAAATTGTTGAAAGTCATTTATTAGCTAAACTGTTATCCGATAATTTAATTTAATGTGAAACAATAATCATTTTGTATGGACTAATAGTGTAGTGCACTTTTAATTGAACTTCAATGTTTTATGTAATAATTAGGTATAACCATTATAATTATCCAACATAATTATGATTGACATTAGGAAGCCACAAAATTGTAATGACTGGCGAAGGTATTTATCAAATAATCTGCCTCGTTGGTCAAGTTGACCAGCGCAACTTTTGAGCATGTCCTGGTCGGGCAAGCTGTTATTGGGTTTTTTGATTAGAGATTTCTCAGTAGCAGCCATTAAGTCTGGATTCGCGCCCGGTAGAAGGCTTGCCCCCTATTATATGAGACATAAACATTGTCGAATAAAGTACACTTATGCTTGATCCCCCTATACAGCGTTTAACAGAAAGGGTATAATCATATGGAAAACGGTGGTACGGACCATCAAACTGAACAACTTTCTCTATGGGACCACCATCGAAATCGTAAAAAAATAATCAGCTGTCCTATACAAAATTTCAATACCTACTCGACCCAAATGTATGGGACAGCTGATTATTTTATACGATTTCGATGGTGGTCCCATAGAGAAAGTTGTTCAGTTTGATGGTCCGTACCACAGTATTCCATATGATTATAACCTTTCTGTGACACGCTGTATACAAACTTACAACCAAATCTTACCTACTACCATATTTTATAATATTAGTATAGACGGAAGAGTATATAAATCTAAGTAGAAAAACTCGAGAGCTCTTAAATTGTGAGTAGAGGGAAATATTATTATATAACATATTCATATCCAACTTTGCACAAAGACGTCCCATAAATAACTCAGTGTAGCTGTGAATAATTTGAGTAAAACTTTCCTTACCTACCTTGACAAACTTACTCTTTAGTGTTACTCAATTTAACACCAGAAGCGCCTGCGGTTTATTAAAACATCGTCTACACAATACACTAGAGCAAAATGTCCACCACTGTGGGTAAACTTTAATAGAATTTTCCATTATGTAAAAATACTTCAGCTATATAGTGGCTGAAAACTATGCGTGAGAGGTCATAAAAACCGTCCGTTTCATAGCGTGACAATCACTACCTGACAGATAAATAACAAAAAGTATCAAAAAACCCGACTACAAATTGTATTATGTACCTATACAATCATATATTTGTAATCTCCTTTTAATTTTCTTCATTTTGATACCCTACTCGATAGGTTTGGTTGAAAAAAATATATTATGTTAACGACTTACAATTCTGAGCCAAAAATCCGCCATTTTGTTTTTTTTTTAAACAACTGTCTAAGGACATTTGAGTTTTTGAGACGAAGTTAATGATATCGTAATCGTTGAAATCCATCCAGCCATTTGGAACATACGATGTATTAAATAATAACAATTGTATCGATGAGATGTTTGTAAGAAATTTACAAAGAAACATACAAGTTACGCGCGAAAAACAACATAATCCTTCCTTGGCAGTCGGGTAAAAACTGGACGAGAATTTGTGTGAAATCATTAGCCCAAAAGTTAACCGGAACTTTTCCGGACGCAGTAAAAAGTCCATAAATGATTCAAATGTTAACCTTCATTAATACTCCGGGGTTTTTATTGCCACCAAATGACATTTTCAGATTAAAAGCAACAACAATTCCGCCAAAGGACGCCATTTTAAATTTTTTCGTTATGTCATTGCCCCATCCTTCGTGAAATTTACACCAAAAGATAAATCGTTTAAATACATTAGCCTAGATCCCAAACGATTACAGCTAAATTAATGGCCAGCACTAAAAAATAAAGCAAAATCTATAAAAAAACAAACCTTAATTACCCGCAACTGTAATCGTCAAAGCAGTTTTTAATTTGTTTTTATATTTATAAAAAAGATACTATAAAGTGAAGTCCAATTTTAAACTATCCAGATTTAAGTTTGAAATATTGCGACGGTTATTAATTAGTTTATCTAGTAATTAATGTGTCATTTGCAAAACATCTGCTTAGTTAATGGAAACTATTTGCTAGAGAAATTAATTTTGGTGTCTAATTAATCAATCTAAAACAACTAATTTCAAAACTAATAGATATAATGTTTGAGAAGACGGTAAATAGCTTGGGTATTTTAAAAATCCACGTTTTTCTGTGTATTATAGACACGGTCTTTCTGAAGACCAAACACAAACGCGTAAATACGTCCATGCTAAAATTAAAAAATACTCGTTTCGCATTTAATAGTTTCATCATTTTAAGAATACAATCATATCTATAGATGAAACTGTCTGATATCCAGTCTTACCAAGGGGTATCGTATTACCCAGTACTAAACTGGGTTGTGGAGATCAGATAGGCAGTCGCTCCATGTAAAATACTGACTCAGCTGCATCCGGAAAGATTGGAAGCCTACCCTAATACATTTGGAAAAGGCTAGGCAGATTATGATGGATTATACTGACTGTACTTATGTGCTTGTTGCAAACAATTTAACTAAAATGCTATGGCTGAATATTCGATTCAAAAATTGACCCATTTACGTTATTTTTACTCCGCGCACTCGCTTCGAAAGCTCTAAGTCGTTTCCATGATAAAAAAAGGTATTTATTTGTCCGTTATCTCTTTACGCTCTGATTTTTTTAAATAAGCCATGACTCGTTTTCCTTTCCAATAAACTATGTTACGGCTTAGAGCTGTCTGCTTTAAGTTTTCTAAAACGAAATAATCCATTTCTGAACTTAACAGATGTTACTGTAAAGGCTAGAGCAGATTAAGCTGGGCCGCAACGCAATGCATTGCAAAAATCCTATTACATTGCTTTCGTACATTTTGTATGAAACATCGCACAATGCTGTCGGGCAGCACAGCTAACAGCAGCCGCGGCGGTATTACTGCGTCTGTAATCGGCTGTGGCTGTAATCTCCACGTAGCTTCATCTCTATTCCAATACCTACCTAAGACGAAGGAGACTAGTCTCCACGACACAGGGAATCCTAGTATGAAGGCTAGTGATATTTCAGCTTGTGTAATGCTCTTTTGAACAATAAAGCTTTTTATTATTACTTTCTATAGTTAACTTTTATACAAATTATTTACATTTTTAAATATTTCTTATAAAAAAAAAAACAATATAAAAACATTTAAAAATAAAAAATAAATGTTGCCCACCGGTATCGGGAACAGGGTCCAAGCTACCGGTGGTCAGGGCTCCAGAGAGAGAAACCTCCTAACAATACGAGCCGTGTCCAGGAGTACTGCTTTCTGAATCAAGCCCTTGAGAGGTATTCATCGAGGCTCTTAGCAATTAAGCCATGGGCTGATACGACTATCGGCACAATGATCGCTGAGTCCACATCCCACATGTCGACAACCTCGCGAGCCAAGTCAAGATATTTTATTATTTTATTTATTATTATTACCTATCGCCTATAGTTGTGATGATGCATAAAAAAATCAATGTAGATACCGGTCCTGTGTAAGAGGTATTTTATTGCCCAGAAACTGATGGAGCTGATTGAGCTCCATTGAAATACTGTTATTCAGCTGCATCTGGTTGGAAGGCAAGGTAGGTGCAATTTACGTATTCCTGTGGGTATTGGTTATAAAAGTTTATCTCACTGCTAGGTTGAAAAATATTGAAAAAAATGATACACGCAAAATTTCGAATCAATATTTACCAATCTCATTAAAATTGTCTGATTTAACTTCAACAATGGCTCATCATACTCGTAATAATGAGACTTTTAATTAACTCCCGGTATATGATGGGAACAAATCAATACGTAGCCAATTGAAATGTGTTTACATTAAAATATTTTACAAATAATACTGAAAAACTACAATTGAAGTGCATGCCAATCAAAATGAATATCCCTTAAATGAGTTTATTGAATGATTTAAATTGAAATTGTTTTAGTAAAGAGGCTCATTATTATCAATTCATGATTTCTATCAACCACAATTCGTTGCTATACATTTTATTTAGGTAACCTATCCGAACCCAATTGAGAATAGACAAATTGAGAGGAATAGACAATCCAATTAAGCTAGAAAAGACGGGTGGCTTATCTAACAAAACAGACAAATAATCTTACTAAAATATTTTGAAGATAGGTTCGACTCGATTGAGATTTTCATCTCAATAATAAAATAGAAATCATATGGGTAAAATAGCGAGTTCCTAATAAGAGATAAATAAACTAATACTGAAATGAAACTAAAGAAAAAAATATAGAGACATGACGTGCATCATACAAAATGACAAAAAATAACAATAAACATACAACGCATAACAAAAATTTATACTTTCGACAGGACGGGAGGGAACAAAAAAGAAAAAAAAAAGTTGACAGTTCGCACGTCGTGACCGTGACAAGCAGGTTACTACTTAGCATGGTGCTGTGCTATGGAGGCCAACAGTACTACACACACTACAACGATCTTTACGCAGCAAATACATGAAGTAGGTACTATGGCAGTTTACTTCACCCGTCTGCAGGTGAAACCTATAACCCCATCTGTCGACGCCAACTGTAACTAAAATTCCTAACACACCACAGAATAAAAATTCAATTGCAAAAAAGTCCCATTTCCCAATTAAATTTATTTTTCCCCTGATCGTAGTAAGAGACGTACCACTTTCTATTTACAACACCCTACTTATCTTTTCCATGAAAATTTAGGAAACGTACCCCTTGGGGTTACATAACAATTGTTCAGATTGTTAGGATCTCAAGACATTTTGCCCACAAATGATTTCACGTCAGAACCACTGTGCGGCGTGAAAGATTTTTCTTTGTCATAACATCAATGGGAAGGAAGTAATCGCGAAGATGGTCGTTCGCAGATTGAAGAGGGGGAAATAAACGAAATTATGTAAGAAAGGTTATTTGTAATGTTATTACTTATTATGCACTTGGGGTGTAACTTATTTTTATGACTTGCTTCGTGAATTTCGGTCTTTTGTCGTTGACTTTTAACAGCTTTTCGTATCTTTGTATTACTAGCTTCCACACGCGGCTTCGCCTACGCAATTTTTTTTTTTTTACAATATCTTTAAAAATTATATTATTCTGATGCTATATTACTGCAAAGTTTCATTAAAATCTCGTTAGCAGTTTATGCTTGAAAGAGTAACAAACATCCATCCATCTATCCTCACAAACTTTTGCATGTAAATAGTAGTAAGAAAAAAACAAGTTATTTTAGACTTTTTAGTGTTTTTTTGGAAGTCGGTTTTTTTTCGCAGAAAGTTTTTAATTTTACCCTTTTGAGTTGCAGTATGCCATAAATTTTTGTCATGAATTAATTTTTCCATTGTAACTAGAAGTTATTAAGAGATCGTCATGTCATCAACATAGCCAAAAATAAAAAATACGTACTAACACGTTCATTGCCAAAACGGAGCTCGTGGCAAAATAATGACAGCCGCTCGGGGCGAAAGTTAAGCCGTCATTGCCTAGGTTGGTCTGTGGATGGGTGACCACCCATTACATACCGAGTTTGCTCCGTGCCTCGGAAAGCACTTTAATCCGTTGATCCCGGCTTTCATCGTCAGATCTTTGACAGTCGTTAAGGTAGCCAGTGACCCAAAAAGTCTGACAACCTGTCTTACCAAAGGGTATCATATTACCCAGTACTAACTGGGTTGTGGAGGTCAAATAGGCAGTCGCTCCATGTAAAATACTGGCATTTAACTCCATCCAGATAGACTGGAAGCCGACCCCAACATAGTTGGGAAAAGGCTATGCAGATGATGCTGACGTTCATTGCCATGTCAAAATGCTGAACTTACCGATGGATAGATGTCCAAAAATAAAAATTCGTTGAATGTCTTCCCTAGCTAGTGGCATAGACCAAATACCAGAACCCAATACGCTGTGGCCGCTATTTTATGGCTCGTACATCAAAGCGCCTTCACACGACGTCGCGTGATGTGAAAATTAACCTAACCTAAACCGATTTTGATGAAATTATGGTACGAATCGGGAAGCATATCCTTTCAGATGAAACAAAGATTTTTTCAAATCGGTTTACAAATGACGGAGGTAACAAACATAAAAAATACAACCGAATTGAGAACGAATTATCTATCTATTAAAAAATAACTAATTCATTAGTGGTAGGCAATTAAATTTCACAAAAAGGAACATACCTACTTACTGAAATAACAGAAATTCACGGTAGAGTTTTTATCTCTTTGCTACAGCTGGATCAAATGCTTGATGAGAAAATAAAAGCATTACAATTTATTTTACGCAGTACCTAATGCTTAGAGGCGAGAACGAAATGTACATTAGTCCCCACGATAATCGTCTGTGTGGGACACAGCAAAAACAAAGTAAACGAGGGAATGTTTTTGCGTGGCCGACACCAAAGCAACGCGCTCAGAATTTCCCCCATTAATTTTGTCCACGGAAATCGTTTGACAGACCACTGGGCATGTCATGAACCTATTATACCTATTTAGACAGAAGCTGACCCTTTTATGGACGATGTAAGAATAAAACTATACAGGCTATTTTAGTATTGCAATACATCAAATTGTGCCGACAAAAATAACAAAGAAAAATATTTTTATTTTCCAAAAAAGCTTTTGTTATGAATTAAAGCTCAGCCAATGTGACATGTGATGGAATTAGATGTCAAAACTTGAAAGAAACAAGTCAGTCACTTGAAAAGGACGAGCCTGTTGATACACTACCATTTTTTTTTTTAATAATGGCACAATATTGTGCATAAAATGTACAGATTAAAGATACTCTTGTAAGGAGGTATTTGTTTGTAAGTTTGTATGTAGGAGGTAATCTTCGGAACTACTGATCCGATTCCGAAAATTATTTTACTAACGGGAAGCTACATAATCCCCGCGTGTCTTGAGCTACATTTAAAACGTTCCCGTGGGTTATTTTCCGTACATAATGGGGGCCACGTCGCGAGCAAAAGCTAGTATAGTAATAAGTTTAAGTTAGTCTATTCAAAACAGTATCTATAAGAACGATTTCTCTAAAAAAAACCAAAGCAAAGAACAACCGCTGTATTTCAACATCGATTGATTACTTTTGTTATCACTAAAACGTTTACACAACTGATCATTATCCATTTAAAAAAAAATTAAATTTAAATTTTTACTGTGAGACCTGCTCGAAAATCGCAAAAAAAAAACGGTTTTCGTCACATCGAAAAAATAATAGGTGGGTACATTTTTTTCCACGGTTTCGGAGTCTGTCCTTTAATCAAACAGTACCACAGCATTCTGAAAATATTACCTACTTGACGTCAGAATAAGGCAAAGAGATAGTTCTTCTTTGAATTACACCATTCACAAATAACTCCTCAACAACAAAGAATACCAAATTGGTTTATTCCTATTACTGTAATAAATGGGTAAGAAATACTTGTGATCTACCTACAAAAGAATAAAGTATTCACACATAAAACGTGTTATCTTTTTGCTGAAATATCAAAAGGCATCCTTTTGAAAAGATAATTGAACGTTTTGTAATTAAATTGTCACAGTTACGTGCCATTGTAATCTAAGATCAATTCATATGAGACATCAAGAGATAAAGGTAAACTGGAGATAATTTTAAATTGTTAGATATACAGTCTTCTAGAAAATATAATATAGCAAGTCACAAACTCATAAGTGGCTGAAGTTATCAAGCTTTCCAATTTTCAATAGGCTTTAAACATTACATGACGCCTATAATGTCGAAGTGTTAGGCAGAGTTGTACGTACCTAGTACTATAATAATAATAGTACATCCACATTTCGCCAGTAATGTTCAAGTACGTTGTAAAAAGGGGCAGCGTATAAAAAGCCCAAAGGCTCTCTATGCGTGTATTAAAACTTATTGTTTGAATGTATCTGTTGTCTATGACTCTCTAAATATTTCGATAAATACGTAGTACCCTAGGAACTACTACAAATACCGAAGTGATTAAGAATAATTCTAATTATAGGCTTAATTTGTTATAATTAAAGGCTGTATCCTGCATAATGTACCATCTAGGTATAGTTTTATAAATTGCAATGATGATTTTGGCCTATGGATCTTCGATCCGAAGCTACAGTAAAAACGTTCAGAGAATATAACCAAAAATGTAATCACCAAACGTACAAATACTTGGAAACAACCATTAATTAACCAGTAAATAAGAGTTTCACGCGACTCGTGGGTCTGATTACGGTTTTAATATGAATGCAGGACTATGAAAATGCGCGTATTTATTTTTAATCTATTTTATCAATTCTGTGAGTACGAAACGGCATAACATGTATTTTACAGACACACATATAATATTGGATCAAATCTTCATTATGATACATTCGTCTTTAGTTAAGATACGATGATACTCGTTGGTCTAGTAGTCGCAAGCGCGACTGCTGAATATGAAGTCGTGGGTTCAATTCCCGGGTTGAGCAAATTGTTATTGGGTTTTCCATCAGGAATTTTCCAGTAGCAGCCACGGGGTCTGGATTTATCTCCGGTTGCTGGCAATAGGCTCGCCTCTATTACATGGGACTTCAACATAACTGGAAATCCCTTTTTTTATTTTTATTTCAAAATGGGCCTGCTCTTGACCTGGGTGTACTATTAGGTATTCCTCTGTATAACCCTTCGGGGACTACAGGCGTGATGTTATTTCATTTAAGAAGCGAAAGGAATTATGATTGTAACATCTGTAGCTTTTGCCCAGCCCCATGGGAGAAAAGCGTAATTAAGATAGTTGTGTGAGGTGTGTTTTTATAATAATACTAGCGACCCGCCCCGGCTTCGCACGGGTGTAATGTCATACATATAAACCTTCCTCTTGAATCACTCTATCTATTAAAAAAACCGGCATCAAAATCCGTTGCGCAGTTTTAAAGATCTAAGCATACATAGGGACCGACAGCGGGAAGCGACTTTGTTTTATACTATGTTGTGATAACTTTCGTATTTTAAGAAGCGGAATATTGACGTAGAAAAATCTAAAAGCATTTACAGAAACTAAATTGTATTGAGCTGCAGATAGAAATACAAAGATTCGCTAAACAAAGAAAGATAAATTGCTTTCGAAGTTCACAGTATGTTCGAACGTAAAATCACTCCTTTTATGTAACAACTTGCTTAGAATGTCTAAGAAAAATAGAAAACACAAACGCAATGCACATTGCTTTTTATTGATAGAGGAAGAATGAAGAATATCCCGAAAAGGAATATTTTGCACCACTTGCAGTATTAATTATTTTTGCATTTATTACTATTTAATTTGCCTGACACCTGTGTTTGATTCCTAACACCATGGACACAGAACGACCTACTGTAAGACCGACCAATCAGGGACAGCCGTCTGACAGTTGACAACTTAACGCGCGACAGATTGTGATTTAACAGTTTCATTTCGATAGTTTATAATATACCGAAAAATAATGCGTTAAATTGTAAGCAGTATGTTACGGTTCACAAACTTCCGACAATTTACAATCTCGCGAGATAGATTATAATCTAACGGTATTTACAATGTTACGGTGACATAAACAAGATACCTTCGTAGGTGCAGAAGGCAACCTAACCAGTATAGCCTGTCCCCTAATTCTATTGAAACTCCTTACTTGGCCAGCTCAAGATCAACGTGTTTCCACCGAGTCTGTACTATTTGTGCAGGGGTTCTAACTAATAGTGTTCTGCCGCAACGTTGACCACTAGTGTTGTGGTTCTTATGTTAGTTATTGGTATAGCAGGGGGAGGCTGACAGGTTCATTTGTAAGCGGTGTTCCAAGACGTTACCGACATGCAGTATATGGTGTGTCACTTGACCAACGGGCACTGTACACGTAGTCTTAGGCCCGATTTACATTGGCCAGTAGTGACATTTGCAAGTAGTGACTACAAATATAGTGGCGACTAGCGAACAGTGGCGAAGGGTCAAATTTGTGTAAGGATGCCGAAGAAAAAAAAAAAGAATTGTAATTTTATTTTCGTTACCCCGTATTCTATTTTTGTTTTAACCTCATTTTCATTATAAGCGACTGTTGCTGTCTTTGTTGACATAAAAAACGTTGGCATTTTGCAATGTTTTCAATCATATGATGTAATAAATGTCTGCACTGAGATATAATACCCACAGATGTGTATCTAATATATTTGACTACAATAGATACTACGTGGAGTGCCTTGTTTCCGAAGGGAACCCCTCAGGAATCGGCTGGTGACTCGCTACTGTCCGATCGATTTACCTACACCATTATTTTTACCTACTTCGCTAACCACTTGACCAATGTGAATTGGGCTTCATGTCAAGCTCTAGGTTATTTATTTACTTTTAACACTATTGTACACCAGATTAAACAGATTTTTTTTCTGTTTAATCTGGTGTACCAGATTACATGACAAACACATGACAATACATACATGATTTACATGACAATATTTAAAGCTATAAAATGCGTTCTGAACTAACAAGGCGATCTATGAGACCACTTTTTATTTTAAATTCGCGAAAAGTTGTAATAAATACTAACAAATAGTAGCTTCGTTTCAAATACTATTTAAAATTAAGTCTTTTTAGGGTTCAGTACACAAGGGGTAAAAACTGAACCCTATTTATTACTAAGACTCCACTGTCCGTCTGTCTGGCCGTCTGTCACCATATGTCGCCTTAGTCTGCTATTGCAATAGTGTCAGAATGGTCTATAATTGATTTAATAAGGCCCCTAGCCCACGGCGTATTGAAGCTCGTTCGAAGTGACGTGCGTACAAAGGGTAATTCGTCTGCGCGGGGCCTTATTAAATCAATGATAGACCATTCTGACACTTTTGCAATAGCAGACTAAGGCCCCAGGCTGTATCTCATAAACCGTGATAGCTAGGCAGTTGAAATGTTCACAGATGATGTATTTCTATTGCCGCTTTATCAAAAAATACTAAAAACTGAATAAAATAAATATTAAAGGGGGGCTCCCATACAACAATCGTATTTTTTTTGTAGATAATTATACGGTAACCTTCGTGCGCAAGTCCGACGCACCTGGCCGCTTTTTTAAAAGTAGGTTCACAAAATTTAAAGGGCACTCCGCAATTTACGTCTTTCTTGTAAATTAGGCTGAAGGCTATCGTATGTAGATTCTTTTGTATTTCTATGCAAAATGTGGGCCATGGGCTTTTAAACCCATGTATTGTTTATGTATATAGGTAGGTACACGAATCCCTTATTACCTGGCCTTGTACCTCTACCCTACAAAATTTAACCATCTCGCAGGCAAGAAAATGGAAAAATAAGGTTTGTAAACAAAAAAACCTAAACAAAACCACAAATAAATTAAAATTACCCCACCCAAGGCACATAATAGTCAACCAAACAAAATTTTATTAGTGATAAGTTCAGGAAAAAATCGACCAATCGACAATCTCTCCTATTTCTATTCTCCAGTTCTAAGTTCACCTATGTACAAAATAGGCAGAAACGTATTTCATTTAACTATAATAAAATATATATATAAAATATTTAGTTGTTTTTTAATCCTTGTTTGTTTACTACTAACACTAGTTTTGAGATATTTTACTAACAAATTGGAATATATTGTTGTCTGAATTTGATAAATAAATATCAAATTTCGTATTTCATTTAAAATATTTAGGTATTTTTATATTTAGGTATATCGTATTTTAATTAGGTACTGCTCTATAAACCCGGAATAACTTTACATCATAAAAACGAAACTAAATAGCGACCTCATACTGAACAATTTTAACAAGAAATTTCTAACATTTTATTCAAAATTACTCGAACAAAATCCAATAGAAATGTAGTAATATCTAAGATAAGATAAGCTATGCTGAACCGAGTCACCACTGGATCGATAATCATCATCCGCCTTGCCTTTATCCAACATGTTGGGGTCGGATTCCAGTCTTACTGGATGCAGCTGAACAATGACTGCTTATCTGACTTCCACAACCCAGTAGTTACCCACTTTCAGGCTTCTAACGACTGTAGAAGATCTATAAATGACAGGCCACGAACCCCTCAAAATCCAGTACAAATAGAGTAATAATCTAAGAATAGCTATCGAGTATCGACATTGTCGAGTCGCCGCATGATCGATTATGTGAAACCTACTCGATCCTCTCGATTAGACGTAACAAAGAGATGAGCTTAACTTCGTTCACGGTCACTAGACAAATTGACAGCGGGTACAATTTAGGAACTTTAGGTTTTTTTTAATCGCATTTTATTCCAGTACTTTATGCAACCAGCTTTTTGGACCAAAAGTAATTATGATTTCGGTGTTGGTCCCATAGTGAAAGTTGTTCATAATGATGAGTACAATGATCCCTTAAGAGATTTTGCGTTTATTCTGTTACACGTTGTATAACTTAATCATGTTACTCTATCTTCAATAGTTAAGCTGTCAGTCAGTACACCCATTTACTATTCTTTTACCTAAATCATCTCTTATCATTATTCTGTCTTATCTCAATTTATTTGGGGTTGGCACAGCTTGACTTCTTCTTCCATACTTTCTATACGCTATCTTATCAAACTTCTCCTTTCTAGTCATATTCTTCACACACTCGATCCATCATTTCTTTGGTCTTTCTCTACTCTTATAGCCTCTTCTTTTACATACGTACATATGCATAGTCAAATGATATTGGTTAAGGAAACTTCAAGATGTCTGATGGAAATGGACATCTAACCGAACGAAACGGAAAAAAAAGAAATGCCTTTCTTCTGGGGTCAGCGACCGCACGCTTCCCCACGAAAAAAAAATGCACACATAAAAAATTAAAATTTGCAAGTGAAACATCACTTGCAAATTTTATTTTTTTATGTGTGTATTTTTGGGTATTTTTGAGTACGTACATTTCCACCCTTAAACGATCGCTACCGATCATGCACCAAATAATGAACAGCTACAAAGAACGGTTAAACGAATTTATTGCTTTGATTACCTCGCTTGACAAGCGATTAAGTAATGGTGGAGCGGCGTAATTAGTACAAAGGGAAGCAGCCGACTGACAGCCTTTTATCTATGTTTACGGCACCCATGAGATAAGTAGGCTTCTTACATAGAGGGTGCAAGCGGACCCATCACAAAGCAAGTCAATCAAGCATTCTGTACATCAAACTAAGTAACAATGCTCAAAAATTATTGCTAGGAACTTTTTTTTACTGTGAAAAAGCACGGTTTACGGTAGCATTCAATTGTACAGTTAAAGTAAATTTGTAGTAACATTTAAAACTTGTATTTTAACCACTCGTATGTCGAGTTTATAGACAGAATTAAAAAACCTATTGTGTCTCGTGTAGATCTACGTTCGATACGAAGGGTTAAACAAACATGTGACGAAGTACAAAATCGTAGATGAAGAATAGTATTCTCTGCGAAGGTAATATTAGATTTTATTTTTTTGTTTTTTGCTTTGATGTTCTTTTTCTATTTTTTATGGTTATGTTTTATTATTGGGCGTTTGTAGTCGGTGCAAAATAAATGATTTTTCTTTCTTTCTTTTCTTCCTAAGTTGGAATTTTCCTTTCAATATTTCTGTAACTAGGAGGTTCTCAAGTATAAAAAAAACAGCAATGACGGGTTTCGACTCCATTTATTCATTGTAGAATCCTGTGTGTAAACCAACTTATACAAAAAATCCTAAATCATGACAAAAATAAGCGGTTTTGGTTCATTTTCACTCTGTTTCGTATCAATAATACACAACTTTGCGTGGTGGATTAGAATCCACTCCCACTTAGAGAGAAAAGGCCAATGTCCCAGCAGTGGAAACTTTATGGGTCGATTGTGACTGTATAACACAAGCATTGGTATTTTTTTGTAAAACATTGAAATAACATCACCCTATTTCTGAGGCAGTCAATTAGATCTCGTCCTCATCAGCCTTTTCCCAATTACTATGTTCGGGTCGGCTTCCAGTCTAACTGGATGCAGCTGAATACCAGTATTTTACATGGCGCGACTCGGTACTGGGTAATACGATACCCCTTGGTAAGACTCGTTAATTTCAGACTATCTGTAACGACTGTCAAAGATTGACGAATTGGCAGTCGGGACCAACAGCTTAACGTGCTTTCCGAGGCGGTTAAATAAATTTACCTACTGATAAATATATAAAATCCTCGTTTTCACAGCCGATCAAAAGTAAAATCGTTAAAAAGCAAAAGTTATTTTACTTCATAACCATAATGCTGTAGACATAACGACTTTCAACTGAAATTCGACATAAAGTTTTATTTTATTTTTACTACAGCAATAAATTAGACCGTTTTTAACATTTTACGGTCATTAACTGTTATTTCATACTGTTCCTTTTTTCTTAAAAGCGTCTCAAAAGAAAGACGAAATGTTTCATGAATTTTCTTTAGGATATTTTTTAACGTTGAGTTAACTTAACCTAATATTAATGGACATTTTAAGTTTTTAAACTGACGTGTTCAAACATTATTATTATCACTTGAAACACAAACAATTAAAATACATTTTTAAATAAATATTCTTATAAATCATATTTAAAAAAAAACTTATTATTATTTATAAATATTAAACATTGTAAATATATTATCTATTATATAATATACTAAGGCAAGTAAGATTTTATTTTTCGTTATACGACATGATTCGATTCTTAAATCAAAGCCACAGTATGTAATCATTCACATAATAATATAACTTCATCCGATTTTCTTATCAACCAACCAAACTAATTGCGACACTCACTCAGAATCTAAAAGTACAATAGGGACTAATTAACGATCTCATTGGAATAGCAAAGTTCTCTCGAATTCCTATCTGTTACAAATTCACTCCTTGACTTGGTCCATAAACGATAATACTTAATCTTCAAAATACCGGAAAATACTTAGCTTAACCATACCTCTAAAAAATAATTATAAAAATTCAACATTAAAAATGTTCCCGTCAGCCAGCACACGACGAAGTATTTCAATTAATTTAAAACCACGAGTATGCAAGCCCATAATTAAGCTTTTCTAAAGTAGATGTATAAAAAGTTTTACAAAATTAAGTAAGAAATTCCTACCTACAAAGTAATGCATAAATAGCAGACAACGGTAAACAGAAATTAAGTATGTCTAAAACAATGAACTTACCAGTATTTCTAATTTCTAAAAGTTTGTACGTCACTTCAAACTTAGAACACAGAAACAATATTCTGCGTTTAAAACACAACAGCCAGTCACACCGTTAAAATCACTTAAACAATGTTTTAAAACTTATTTCAAAGTTCGCATTTATTTAAAAATAAAACTGACACATTTAGTTTATAATTCCATCACTATAATAGAGTATGTTCTATTTTTCGAACGAATTTATTCGCAGTCGTAGTTACGTGAGAATCTCGCGTCTCGAAAGCCGAAACACCCCTGTCCGGTTTCAGGCGCGCTTCGGAATAAACTGGCTCAACTGAAAGGGTGCTAGCACCGCGCATGCGTAAAGTGGCAGATGACATTCTTAACAGAGAAATTAAAAATTAAGCCTGAACTTTGCCATGGCAAAAATTATACAGAAATTAGATAAAAAAATGTAGAAATTTACTAAACTTACACGTAGAATATCCTAGAATGAAATCTTTGGAAACCGGACAAAGTCAACCTCCACTTAAAGTGGTGTTCTACAAGTTTTGTTCTAGTTACGTGAAAGTATTTTTTTTTTATTTCATTAAAAAAAAAAAAAACGTTGCCTCACGGAATTTCTCCTGTATCGTGGGTACGTTTACAAACATTTAAACTCACATACACAAACAGCTAGACCAGGAACAACTCTGTAGGCCATACAAATATTTGTTCCGTGCGGGGAACGAACCCGCGACACGCAGCGCAGCAGTCAATCGCTCAGCCACTGCACCAACCGTACCGTCAAGTCATATGAATTGTGAAAGTGAAAAAAAAAACTGCAGGCCTAGGGGCTGGCTTGTATTTATGCTTTTGCGGTTGCACAACGACATGCTTTGCTTTCGCTTTGCTTGGTAGTATAGATGCAGGCCTACCTTACTGTTTCCCTCAGAGGCGGTAAGGTGGCGGGGTCTTGAGGGTGAGCGCCACAGTCGTGTAGATCCTTAAGGCAAGTCTGATCGGTTCACCTTCACGTGGTTGCCGCCCTGTTTTAGGTATAATTCCTTAAGAAATAGACGCAACAGAAACCATCAGGCGCTTTTCAACCTAACCATGGCCCTCCGTGACTGAGTGGTTATGGGCTCGGCCGCCACTAAATCCAGCTGGCGACGAGTAGGTAATCCAGTCACCTGCGCTAGGACCTGCGCAGTTGAGCGCCGTAAGCGGGGATGAAAGAGTCCTGGAGGGTTGAGCCGATCGGCGCTGGCGGTAATGCGTCCGTGAGGCAACACGCCCTCTTTGGTCCGGATTTCAAGCGAAACGGTGGCCTTACCCAATAGCCAGGGGTAGGGAAATGGCCACAGTGTCCCGTTAGAGGGCCACGGCGAGGGGCGGGAGGTCCGCGGAGGTTGTCCTTGGATGACCGAAGCGGTGGGTTAAGGTCATGCTGACGGTGTCAGTGAGGGTTGAACCCGATCAAGCACCCGATGTCGCACTGTAAGCCAGCCTCACGCCCCTATATCTCGAAGGTAATCCTAACGGTTGAGCTAGTTTGTAGCGAGACGTTCCCAGGTGCGGGCTCCATGGAGGGTGGGAAGCCGGAGAGATGAATTTTAACACTATACTATGGATATCTCAAACCCATACGACACCAGCACACACAAACACACACCACACACACACACCAACCACACCCACAGCAACCACACACACAGCAACCACACACACATCAGCTACTCACACACACGTGCACACTGCACAGGTACACACCGGAGTGGAGGCGAAAGCCAAGACTCCTAAGAGGGGTGCTCGCAACACCTCTCTCGCCCCTGGGTGCTCTGCTGCCAACGCGGCCAGCTCCAGCGCGGGTGTCGGTCCGGCAGTGGCGAGAACCGCTGCTCAGACCAAAACCAAGTCCCGCAACAAACAAAGGACAACGGCGCTGATCCCAATCAGCGCCGTTGTCCTTTGTTTGTTGCGGAGCGGTACTGGTCCCAACCAGTACCGCTCCTTTCTCCTTTTCAGGATCACAGACCCCCACGACGGTTATTTCCGGTGGCCGGGGCCCTTTAATACATCCGCCCCCACCCATGGCTCTTCAGGCCGCCCCTCCTCTTTTGACCATCACTGGCCAACCGGAGGAGAGCAGCACCGCCAGTGACGCGCTCGCGCTGACCTGGCAGGTGCAGCGGAACAGGCGCAAGGGCAGGGCGGATAGAAACTCGCAAGAAGCGACACGCCGCGCAGACCCTTCAGGACAAGCTCCTACAGCTCCTTCGGCAGGTAACGCCAGAAGGAGGAACAGACCGTCCAAGAAGGAGTCTCAACTCCAAAATGACAAGTACTCAGCGCACCCCACCTAAAACGCTAAAAACACAAATAACAAATATGAGTCAGAGTCAAGCCCAAACTCAATCTGAACCTGATATCAACACGGCAATAATGATGAGCGACTTCGTAAACAGTAATCGTAATAAACGGCCTCGCCACAATAATTCGCCACAAGGCGGGTCAGATTTAATTTCTGAAGACCAGCAAGACAACATCATAGCAAAAACGCTAACAGAACAGACAACCCTAATGTCTAAACTGTTATCTGAGGTTGCTCAAATTAAAACACAAAACACCCAGATACAGGTTACCAACACGGAAATTCGTAAATCGAATGAAGAAATCGAGAAATCGATGTTCTTTATGAATCAAAACTTCGAAGATCTGAGAAAAGAAGTTGAGGACTTAAGGAAAGAAAGGCAAGAACAGCAAAAGTATATAGTAAGCCTGGAACAAAAGATAACAGATCTACAGCACAAGTCCCGTTCGTCTGGTATTGAACTGAGAAATGTCCCACAAGAAAATACGGAAACCCACTCTAGTCTCATAAAAACAGTATGCAGTTTAGGCGAAGCAGTTGGAGTGCAAATTCCCGTATCCGAGTTGCGCGACATCTATCGTATACCAGGGAAGTCTACCATTTCTGACACCCCACGTCCAATAATAGCAGAATTTACCAGAGTGCAGATAAAACAGACACTCTTATCCGCAGTGCGGTCGTTTAACAAGGATAAGGGAAAAGATGGAAAACTTAACACTAGCCTGATTGGATTACCGGGGAAACTCCAACCGGTGTATGTAGCTGAACAACTACCTGCCAGCACTAAGAAGTTATTTTACCAATCCCGTGAGTTCGCCAAAAAGTACAAATTCACATACTGTTGGATATCCAATGGTAATATTTTCCTGCGGAAGCAAGAGGGCGACAAACAGATTTTAATCACCACCGAAAAAAACCTACAAGATCTTGGAAACAAAAATATGTGACTATGCATAAAACTCACCATAAATCGTTTCTATTTGTTTAGAATTGTTAGATCATTTTTTATTCAATTTGTCACCTTCATATTATGTTATCAATACTTTTATTTTTATTTGTTTAGAATTGTAAGATCATTTTTTATTCAATTGGTCACCCTCATATTAAGTTATCAAAACTCTTATCTTTATTTGTTTAGAACTGTAAGATCATTTTTTACTCAAATTGTCATGGTCACGTTATGTTATCAAACCTTTTATTTTTATTTGTTTAGAATTTTAAGATCGTTTTTTACTCAAATTGTCATCCTCAAATATTATCAAAACATGCAGTCATTAACTAACACAACCATACCCTCACAAACACTACACAGTACAGAAAACCCTAATCACAAATATATCCACATGACATACACATACATAACACTACTCAATACCATAAAATACACATATTATTATGTGCGACGCCCATGCTATTTTAACCTTATGTACAAAATATTACTTGCTCATACAACTAGCTCACGCTCTGATAGTTATTTCTTAATTGAAAATGGCTAATTTGATTAATATTAATAACGACCTTGACGAATTTACCGTGGGCAACTCCTTTATATGTAACCCAGATGACTGTATAAAGTATGTAAACATTACTGGTAGCGATATTAAATTACTGCATTTAAATATTCGTAGTGTAAATAAAAACTTTGATCAGCTTCTAGTACTATTGCGCTTAACTAAAATTAACTTTGACGTAATAGTGCTGACCGAATGTTGGCTGAGTAAAGCTATTCATCTTCCAATATTGGAAGGTTTTCAGTCTCACTCAACTGAAATAAATAAAAATCAAAATGATGGAGTTATCATCTATACTAAACTGGGACTGCAAGCTAATGTATGGGAACCCACCTTTAGGGGCGGAAATTGCCTCATGTGTCAAATAGAGAACAAGTTAGCAGTAGTGGCAATCTACCGCTCTCCGTCATACAAGTCCAACGATGATTTTGATTGTTTCAAAACTAGCTTGAGTAATGTTTATGATACCATATCCGCCTGCCCAAATATAGTATTAGTAGGAGATTTAAACCTTGATATAATCAAACGTAATGAGGACAACAGATGTCTTGACTACCTCATCCTAAGTGCCTCTCAAGGGTTATTGCCCACCCACGAACTTCCCACTCGCCTGGAGAAAAGCCTGGATCACATACTTATAAAGACTAAACTATTATCGACCACACTTATTTTAGAGTCCCATATTACTGACCACAAGCCGATTCTCCTCGACATCAAGGACGCAAACCCTGCGCGCAGAACATGTTACCTTTCTACCCGCCTTAACCATGAAGCAATTAGGCTAGAACTGGAAAATACCGATTTTTCAAATATATACTCTGAAGAGGATGCTAATATCTCGATGAACAAATTTATAGACATCGTAACAATGGTCATATCCAAACACACCACTCAGGTTAAAGTCCCTAGACAAAAAAGAACGCTAAAACCTTGGATAACACCTGGTCTTCTTAAATGCATTAAACACCGAGATAAGTTACACATACGGTCCAAGAAAGCACCAGACAATCTTACACTCAAAATTACCTATAATCGCTACCGAAACTTTTGTAATGACCTACTCCGAAAACTAAAAATATCATACGAAAGGAGTGAGCTTGAGAAAGCAAGTAATAAACCAAAGCTTTTATGGAAAACAATAAAGGAAATAACAAACACTACGAAAATATGTGCAAGCCCCGTTGAGCTATTAAAAATATGCAATGATCCTAAGTCTTCCGTAAATGAGGTCTGCAGTTTCTTCAGTAACGTAGGAAAAAAGCTGGCTGACAACATAATATCACATAACCACACCACATCACCTCAGACTAACGATCAGTCTCATCCAAATAGTATAAACCCCTCTCCTGTAAACTCTCTCGCGTTGTTAGAAGTGGATGAAGCTGAAACAGAGTCGCTTATCCTACAGTTACGTAATGACTGTGCTATTGGATGGGACGGTATATCGCCACTTTTATTGAAAAACTGTCGCCACGTACTGATACCACCACTTACCTTCATTTACAACCGCTGTCTAAAATTTGGCGTGTTCCCAGATGCTCTTAAAAAGGCTATAGTCCATCCTATACACAAGGGAGGGAGCAGAATCTGTGTCAATAATTATAGGCCTATATCAGTTTTGCCGACACTTTCTAAGATCCTTGAGAGGATCTTAAACAATCGTCTCAGGTCCTTTCTAGGAAAACACAAAAGTATAGCAGACAACCAGTATGGCTTCCGAGTTGGTGTTTCAACAGAAGATGCTGTGATGGGATTGACACAAGATGTAGCTAAAAATCTAGACAAGAAGAAAAAATGTTTAGGAATATTCCTAGACCTGTCTAAAGCATTTGATACAGTTTCTGTTCCCATCCTTATCTCAAAATTAGAACACTTAGGTGTACGTGGCGTGTCACTTGAAATATTCAAAGATTATCTCAAGAATCGCACCCAGAGAGTTAAAATTGATACCCACCTCAGTGATGAGGAGCTTGTAACTTTCGGCGTTCCTCAAGGCAGCATACTGGGCCCCTCCTTATTTCAAATTTACGTCAACGACCTTTGCAAAATGAACCTTCCAAATACTAAGATTTATACATACGCTGATGACACTGCGATTGTGGTTCACGGCCCTACTTGGGATATAATCAAATCTTTGGCAGAGTCGGCAGTAGCGGAAATAATGAAATGGCTCAATTCTAATCTTCTCACCTTAAACATAAACAAAACCTGCTACATCCCATTTGCAATTAGGCGAATGACCGCACCGTCACACAGTTTTTCAATTACTGCCCACTCATGCTCTAAGCGATCAGCACCATGCCGTTGTCCAGCACTAACTAGAAGTGACTACGTAAAGTACTTAGGAGTCCTCATAGATGATGGACTCACATGGAAAAAACAACTAGACGCCGTCACGACTAGAACTTTACGCCTCATACATATATTTAAATCCCTCCGAAATTCTGCTAACGCCGATATATTGAAAATGGTGTATTATGCACTATGCCAATCGGTCATAGGATATTGCATCACTGTATGGGGTGCTGCAACGAAAGGTTGCATGCTGAGGGCAGAGAGAGCACAAAGAGCCATACTAAAAGTAATGACAAGGAAGCCCTATAGATACCCAACAACACAGCTGTACGCAGACTGCAAGGTTCTTACAGTCCGTCAGCTCTTTGTGCTTCAATCTGTCCTTAGGAAACATAGCAGTCTTCCCCCGTCTAACCCAAAAAAGCGTACAAACCTTCCCCCAGGCACCCAACACAGAACCACGTTCGCACGGCATCAGTATTATGTAATTAGCGCGTACATTTACAAAAAGATTCTTAAGCATCTGAATATCTTAGACCTCAACAAACACAACCTAAAACTTAAATTGACAGACTGGCTACTTAAACAGAACTATGCCACAACGGAGACCTTACTTACATACATTGCCTAATGAGCACACACCCATCTCCATCCTTGCACTAATACTTCTATCCTCGCATCCATACACACTCGCACATACAACTCCCCACTCACGTACACACCAACACCACCTATTCACACTCACACACAAACACCTACACACACACACTCATACCTACATAATCTTTATTGTATAAAATTTAAAACTATAGTAACTAATAACGTCTTTCCCTTCTGATGGTAAATCGACACAGTCCATTCATGCATCAATCAATTGGAACCTCATTGTAAAACACTGTCTCTTAAGATACAGGATACCCTAGTTTAAGAGACAGAGTTTAATCTATTGTGTACAGATTTCTGAAGCATCCATAATTATGTTTAATGTAAGTGTTCTCCATCAATCATTCAAAATTGTAAACTAAAGTACAATTATCTGTTTTTTGGGAAATAAAGATATTTATTATTTATTATTATCAACTACGGAAGTGGTTGGAGGTTCAACCAACAGCCATTGCCTTGATCCAGGAGCCGTGGATCAGGGCCGGCCGCATACAAGGTCTCTCCAATCTTGGTGGTAAGCTCCTAGTTTGCACAGATCACGATCATCCAAGATCGTGTATTTATACGACAGGTAACATCAAAACACAGCCACTAACAGATTTCTGTTGCAGGGATATCTCTGCAGCTAGGCTACTCATACAGCGTGGGGACACGGAGGTCGCAGTAGACTTTGCCTCGGCATACATGCCCGAAGCTGAGGAGCCGCCTCCGCATGACCTCGTGACATATTGCGAGAGCACAGGGCTGGAGGTTGTCATAGGCGCTGACGCAAACGCTCATCATCCTCTGTGGGGCATGGACACGCAAAACGCAAGGGGTAAGGCTCTAGTAGATTACTTATTTACAACAAACTTAACCCTGCTGAATACAGGCTCCGAACCAACCTTCGTAAACAGGCGTAGCCAAACAATCATAGACCTCACTCTGGCATCGGAGGGTGCTGCGGCTGTCACCACCGGCTGGGAAGTCTCCAAGGAAGCCTCCTGCTCGGACCACAGGTGGATCCGCTTCGACATTCAGGTCTGTGTAATACCAATACTGCCACGGCGCAACCCGCGCAACACTAACCGTGCTGCATATACACGCACCCTCGAAACTAAGCTCGCGCCAACAAACTACTGGATGACCTACGAGGACACGCCGCAGATCGACGAGCGTGTAAGTCATCTCACGAAATCAATGCTAGACATTCACCATTCAGCTTGCCCGGAAACCACTCCGCCCACAACACCAGGGAAGCAACCTTGGTGGGGAGCGGATCTGGAACGCAAGCGCGGGAAGGTAAGGGCTGCCCTAAACAGAGCCATGAACACATGTGCTGACGAGGATTGGGACGTGTACTACGCAGCCAAATCCGCGTATAAAAAGTGCATTAGATTCAGGAGCTCCACCGGATGGCGGAAATACTATGGCAACATCGAATCCTGCCAACAAGCAAACAGGGTAAGGAAAATATTGGCACAGCAGAACCCGGTTGGGCCCGCCGTTCTCCGAAAACCCGATAACACACTTACCACTTCACCAGAAGAGGCGACGCGCGTCCTTATTGAAACTCACTTCCCAGGTTGCGCTTTCGCACAGGCCATTGACTGGTCAGAGGTAACTCAAACACCCTCAGCAAACGACTGGCGCTACGCACGCAAAGTGATAACACTGGAGAAACTCCAGTGGGCGATCCGGTGCTTCCATCCTTACAAGGCGGCCGGTCCGGACGGAGTCTTTCCCGCCCTACTGCAGTGGGGTGGGGCCTCTGTCGCCAGCAGACTGGTACCCATAATGAGAGCGTGCCTGGCCTTTAGACACGTTCCCAAAGGATGGAGGGAAGTGAAAGTTATATTCATTCCTAAGCCAGGTAAGAGTGACTATACTAACGCCAAATCCCACCGACCGATCAGCCTGACCTCCTTTCTCCTTAAAACCATGGAGAGAATCTGCGAGAGAGAGCTGAGGGATGGCGTTTTAAAAACGATCCCACTCCATGCGAATCAGCATGCATACAGCTCGGGTAAGTCTACTGATTCCGCTCTCCATCTAGTGGTCGGCCGGATAGAAGAAGCGATACATCAGAAGGGCACCTGCCTGGGCACTTTCATAGACATCGAAGGGGCCTTCGATAAAACTAATTTCTCCAGCATCAGCACCGCCCTCTCCCGACACGGAGTAGAACAGGTACTGATAGACTGGATTACTAATATGTTAAGCAAACGAGTGGTTCGCCTTGCAGAGGATCAGCAGATGGCCATGATAGCCCGAGGATGTCCCCAAGGAGGAGTACTATCCCCTCTCCTCTGGAACCTGGTGATTAATGATCTTATTACCAAACTCAACGCGACCCGATGACCTCGCCATCCTCATCTCGGGGAAAGTGACGGGGACAATCTGCAATCTCACTCAACAGGCACTACGCATCGTTGAAAGGTGGTGCAGAGAGTTCGACCTCTCGGTGAATCCCATGAAAACTGAACTAGTTATGTTTACCCATAAGCGTGTACTAGGCCCCTACTGCCTACCCAAACTTTTTGATACAGAACTCCAGTTAGCTGACGAGGTTAAGTACCTAGGAGTCATCCTGGACAGTAAGTTAAACTGGAGCAGCCATCTTGACACCAAAATAAACAGGGCCTGCATCACCTTTTGGCAATGCCGGAGGATGATAGGTAAGAAGTGGGGTCTATCCCCCAAAATTATACTTTGGTTATACTGCGCGGTAATCCGACCCATGATTACCTACGGGGCAGTGGTCTGGTGGCCCCGGACCAAACTAGCTACAGCCTCCATCAAACTGCAACGCTTGCAAAGGCTTGCCTGTATGGCGATAACAGGTTGCATGAGGACTACTCCGACAGCAGCTCTCGAAGCCATGTTGGGGCTCCCACCGCTCCATCTGTTCATACAGCAGGAAGCGACGATGACGGCAGTACGCCTTAATACACTCCAACTCTGGGGTAAGAAAGAAACTCAGCATACCGCAGTACTGGAGGGATTCTACAACGAGTTCCCCCTACCGAAAGCAGCAAACGATCGGATACCCAAACAGTTCGTATTCGATAAAAAATACAAAATCCAACTCCACGAGGACCACCGCTGCGAGGGATTGAGCCCCGCAGAACTGCGGATCTTCACGGATGGATCTAAAACAGGTACTGGCACTGGAGTTGGAGTCTTCTAGGAGGATCTCAACATCCACATAGCCACACCACTGGGGGCCCACAACACGGTATTTCAGGCAGAATGCATGGGCATTGCTCTGGCAGCTTCAGCCATCTTAGCCAGGGAGGTTGTGGACCACTCTATACGTATACTCTCAGACAGCATGGCGGTACTGCTAGCACTAAACAACCACACAGTCAACTCTGGGTTAATACACGAGTGTCATCAACGCCTGAACCAGGTTGGTAATCTCAATAATATAACCATCCAATGGATCAAAGGACACAGCGATTCTCGAGGCAATGACGCAGCGGACGAACTCGCTAGAAGGGGATCGAGCATGGCAGCAGTGGGACCCGAACCCATCGTGCCACTCCCTTTCGGGTACCTACGCACACTGGTAAGGAAACGAACCAGTGAACAACACCACAAGCTGTGGCTAGACCATGGTGAGTGCAGGCAGGCCAAGGAAGCACTTCCTACTATCAACGGCCGCTTCACCAAACGAGCGCTTCGGCTGACCAAGCTACAGCTGCGCACAGTTACAGCCGCCATCACTGGACACGGCTCTTTTAACAAACACCTCTCTGTCATAGGAGTCACAGACAGCCCCCTGTGCCGAGCCTGCATGGAGGAGGACGAGACGGCAGCCCACGTGCTTCTGCACTGCTCGGTGGTTGCAACATACAGGGCAAAGTACTTCGGTAACCCAGGTACTCTCCGTGAGATCGTCAGCAACATCAAGGCGCTGCTGGCCTTTCTCGGGGAGCTAGGGTGGATCGAATAAATTTCCCACCCGCACGCAAAATACGCGCTTAGACGTGGAGTTGCGGACACCAGCCCGCTATACAATACAATACAATACAACTGCAGGCCTAGGAAGAAAATAAATAGGGTCTGCGCCTGGCTTTGTTTGCGAGCAAAAACGTTTAAATGTACTTATAATACGAATGCGATAGGCAGGACAAAGCAAAAACAACGTCATAATCTACTTGCAATGACTAATTGATTAATGTCAGTCAAAGTATAAAGTGTCCAACTTGGATTCTTTTTGTGGCATCACTGACACTTTTTTTGCGTGGCAATCCCTCGAAAAAAAAAAAAATTACGACAATAATTAAAAAAATCTCATATAGCTAATTTTTCTACTAGCATGACATTTTGCACAAGAGTCCCTTTTACAGTGAATGTAACCACTGAAAAAGTGTAAAGGAGTTAAAAAAGGCTATGGAACTTTATAAGCAAGTTCGTCATTCTTGTAGGCGAGAAATTCCATACTGCAAAACGGCTTTGGAAAAATTAAAAACTATACACGGAGATACATTTCATACTACGTAACCGACCTACCTGGTAGATTTACTTTCAATTGCTTTGGACTAACAAGTAGGTATGTACATACCTATGTGTCAATTCAAAGCAATTTCAAAGTCAAAGTCAAAATGATGTATTTGCGGCAAATGTGTTTCAAAAGGTGGTAAGAATAGCAAATAATGCAGTTACACTTTTCGCCATAAAAATAGCATGAAATATTATTAAACACAAACATTTAAATATGTAACTAAATAAACTAGAATATTCCACTGTGAGGATCCTCCAGAGGACACGGTAAGCATACTCTGGGGTCTGCTCCGCTTGGGCGGAGCACCGCCGTGTCCTCGTAGCGGCGATCGGCGGTAGCGACCTCTCGCGCCCGGCCCTGGTTCAATCCATGGTCTGGAGCCCTCATGGGACGCCGTCACCTCCTTCTGCGAAGCAGTCATGCTAGCGAAGGAGGTGGCGGGACGTGAGAGGGAGAAAGCCTCACGTCTCAGCCGCCGCGGGAGGCTGCCTGGGCGTCGGGGGCCCTAAAGCGCGGGCGTGTGGACGGTGAGCTATGGGCTAGCTCGCCGTCCGTCCGTCGTATGACGACAGGCCGTGTCGACGGCGTGTTCGTGTTCCACACGCGCCTCAGAGAGATGTCAGCAAACGGGAAGGGGTCCGAAAGGACCGATGCCTGTCAGAGTTGCGGGACTGTACGAAAGAGATACCGCGGCCCTGGAACACAAAGGGCAAAAGAACGAACATGAATGGGTTTTAGTCAGTACAACTGACACTCCCTTCCACTCCGCCCAGAGTGGGAGGGATCATTTGATGAATTCCCAACCGAAAAAAAAAAACCGGGAATATTTCCCTAAGTCTAATTAACACAACACAGATAATAATAATTTAATTTCAAAGTTTGAAATCGTTTTACCTGAAACTAGTTTAAATTGGCCAACATCGGATAAAGCGCTTCAGGCTGACATGGCGCGTAGATACCAAAACTAGCATAGAATATTGATACCTATGTGTCTGTAGAAACGAACACTACTGCAAAAAAAATTGTACCTACGTGAAAACGTTACGTTCGTCATCATTTCAGCCTTGTGTCACCCACTGCTGGGTATAGACACAATATAAATATGGAGTATAGACCTTCCTTGAATCTGCTTTTTTTTGCTATACTTCTTGGTTTTGTGCGTCTCTCGTCCAATTACTTCCCGTGTCTTTGACGATATCGTCAAGCTAATGCACTTTTGGATGGCCCTGGTTTCTTTAGTCCAACTTTCGCCACAATTTTTTACGGCACGGCTGGCGTGACTGGGGCTGAGCGATTGATTGCTGCGCTGCGTGTCGCGGGTTCGATTCGCGCACGGAGCAAATATTTGTTTGGCCTAGAGATTGTGCTACAGGTAGTAGTTCCGGGTCTGGCTGTTTGTGTATTGAGTTTAAATATTTGTAAATACCACGGTACAGGGGAAGTTCCTAGTGGGGGCAACTTTTTTTTTTTTAAGAATTAGTCAGAAATTTACTCTATCGCTAACGTTACCATACGGTGCATCATTTTCGCGAAATTCACTTATCTAAACTGAAGCAAATGCCGTGCCGGTTGCGGATCGAAAGATGCATAAATTTTGGGCCTTCCCCTAAGTAGAAATAATTGGCTCACCAACGGATAGGCCTTTTTAAGCAGAACATAACTTACTAACACGACTAAGGTCCAACGTCAGTATGTTTTATACTGTAGTGCTCCATAGAAAATAAACATTACCTTCCTTAAGTATTCTAAATTGACGTAATGTGTAATTGGCTTATTAAAAATTCATATTAATAGTTATATTTGTAGTTGTTATAGTTTTATATCATATTTATTCTTAGTTATCTCGTTTATTCATTTTTCTTTCCTAGTGGTCCACCGGTGACGGGAGCAAGCTCCAAGCTACCGGTGGTTACGGCTCCAGAGACAGGAACCTCCTCACAATGCGAGCCGTATCGAGGAGTACTGCCTTCTGAATCAGGCCCTTGATCCACCCGCCTAAGGAGAGCTTCGAAAAATGGTCGTCGAGGCTCTTGGCCATAAGGCCATTGACAGTCACGAAAATCGGCACAATGATAGCAGAGTAAAAGTTATCTAGTTAGTTAGTTATCTTGTTGATAAGTATGTGCTAATATTCTTTAAATTCTTTTACGATTTTGAATATTCTGCTTAATATTAAGAAGGCATATGACACGACTTTGTTGCTAATTCTACCTATATCAGATTTAATAACATGGTTCGTGGCAAAAATCATAGCCAACCAATTTATGGGATTGAAAAATGTACCTAATTCTAGGAATGAACGATGTATCGATGATCGTAAATAACACTCACAGTATTCGCTGCGCCCCAAAATATGTAGCCAAAGAGACCTCTAAGCTGCCACCGACGAATCCGTGGAAAGGCGAAGTTTTGGGTCAATGAAATACAGGGTTTAGGAACATCTACGACATGACGGTCAAAATTTATGGAACAGCTGTTTTTTTTTTAAATTATGTACTGAAATGTCTATGAAAATGATGTACTGAATACGTGGTACCTCAACGTTTTAGTGACGGTGTGCCTTCCATCCTCTACAGCCTGTAACGGAAAGGGTATATACATACCAAAGATACGACTTCTTTGGATGATAACAAACGATATGGCAAGGGTTTTTTAATCCCATCTCTACATGTTCGGAAGTTATGATGAGTCGGCCGCTTGTTTGATTTCGTCAGTTCGCGCCGACAAAGACACCGCCTGCTAGGCTACGAAACAGTATGGTACTAGGCGCGCAAAATTACGGAAGAGATTTTATTTATTCATTAGACAGAGAGAGAGTGATATTGGCAAGTAACGTGGAAAGTTATTGACCCCCGTAGTGCGGTGACACGTTTTTATGATTTGAATTTCAGAAACATAAGAAACCGAAAATTTGGTATCAATTTTTTGAATATTTTATTTTGAGCTGAAACTTTGTATAGTGATTCTATACCAGCTGTAATCTTTAGTGGTTAAGGATTACTATCCTTAACCACTAAAGATTCGTAATACCCTTTTCGTTACACGTTGTATAATGTCATGGGAGGTTACTATGACGTCTTAAAGCAGGACTAATTCCAGTGTGGGAAAGAGGCAGAGCTATACAGGTCGTCTAGCGCCATCTCTTTCTCACATGCTAGGCCACATGGCCGTGACGTGAATAGGAACAGTAACCTCCTCTACCCCTATTTCTCATTGATGCCGAATCTGGATTTGTGCCCAGTTGATGGCAAAAGACTCGACTTCTCAGAGTACATGGCATCATAAAATCACGCCTGTAATCCCCGAAAGGTAGGCAGGACTTAATAGTACACGTACACACGGCTACACCTCAAGCTATACATTTCCAGTTTATGCTGATCTTGCATTGTATAGGATTTCCTTACAAAGCGAGGTCAGCTTATACAGAGGTATAGCTTGGTATGTATCCGTTTGTACATTTCGCCAGATATATTTAAGTTTCATGTAATAGGGGGAGGGCCTATTGCCATCAACCGGGCACAAATCCAGGCTCCGTGGCTACTAATGAGAAATTTCTAATGGAAAACCCAATAACAATTTCTCCGACCCGGGAATCGAAACCAGGACCTCATGCTCAGCAGTCACGCTTGCAACTGCTAGACCAAAGAGGCAGACTCCTCAGACTCCGCAGAATTCTGATAAAAAAACCGACTTCATCTAGTTTAAAAAAAAAATACTTTGACGTGAACAAGTGTTTTTTAAACCAACTTGCAGAAATAAATACTATTATAATGATTTATGACTCCTTTTACAAATGGGAGTTTCAAAACCGTGTGAAATGTGCCTACCCTCTGCCTACCCCTTCGTGGTTAAGAGGGCCCTTCCCGGCGCGTCTATCGTCAACGCGAGCATGGTCAAAAAGCTTGTTGTTTCATCCAGAGCCACAGCGGCGATTTTCTTTCAACTCCCCCGTCTTATCCCGCCCCGACCCCGCACAACTCATCTCCCACGCACCTCATACCGCCTAACGCGATGACAATGAACGAAAAATAGTGTTCGAAAATTTCTTAAACTTGTTCCAGGAAATACGTGTTTTTTAATAAGTCTTACAAGTGTGTGAAATAAATATTTGTCATTAAGAATTTCCATTACATGTTCAAGGTTTCTATCATGATGTTTTCTTTATTTTTACAGTCTATGAGTACATTATGAACGGCCAAAGTTCAGGTAAAATTTGTGCAAAACAGCAATTTTTGGAGGCTTATACTGAATTTGTTTCTACTTTATTTTTATTTTTTGCAACCATAGAAACCTAGATATAGTGCACAAAATACCTATTAGTTAAAAAAAAACAAAGATGTGTAACAACGGCATAATAACGTACGAGCGTTTGTATGAAAAGTATGACGGGTTGGCCGTTCTTAACACTCTTGACGGAATGGTTGTGGTCATGGGCGGTCGCTTACAACTGCAGTCGCTGCCTTCGCGATCCTTTTCCACCGCTCTCTGTTGGCCGCATGGCGAGCAAATTCTGCCACAGGGATCTTGGTGACAGATTTGATGTAGTCTGTCCATCGGGATGGTGATCCACCTGGGGCCTTAGTCTGCTATTGCAATAGTGTCAGAATGGTCTATCATTGATTTAATAAGGCACTGCGCAGACGAATTACCCTTTGTACGCACGTCAAACGAGTTTCGAACGCGCTTCAATACGCCGTGGGCTAGGGGCCTTATTAAATCAATTATAGACCATTCTGACACTATTGCAATAGCAGACTTAAGGCCCCAGGTGGTGTGCCTTCGACTCTACAGTGAATCACCATGGAATCATTATAGCAGGTAACGTTTCAAAAGCATCTTTCATTCAAAAACGAGGAGGCCTGTTATGTAATGACAATGATGACGATAACATACGTTGGAACTACACATAACATCACGCATATTTTGCCAGAAAAAATGACCAGATATGAAACAATAGCACTCACACATTTCAACAGTTCTTTTTAAAGTCCCATGTAATCTAATCACTTAAGTGAGGGAAAGCAAGGACCAGGAGTAACGAAATAAAAGACTATCTAATAATATTTTTTTATTAAAAATAAAACACTTATTTATTGATTGACGGGGCAACTCTTAAAATTAGCAAAGGAGATCGGGCAGAAGCGGTCCAAGAAGTGTCGATGAAAGAGACCTATATTTTCTTGAAACTGATCATTTTTTGTTATGGCGTCAAAAAAAACCTCTACGGAGAAAAATGTTATTGATCATTTAAAATGTAATTAATGATTGCGATAATTACAAACAGCGTCGGTGATTAAGACATCATATTTTTAAAGCTTGTCAGAATAGGGTTTTTCTTTGTTATAAGCGAATCGGCGCCGGGAGACAAATGTTAAACGCCATAATATACAATTACTGACAACAAAAACTTCTAATTCAAGAGATATAGGAGGCGTCGGTAATTAAGATATATATCATTTTAAAGTTTGTTAGAACATGGTTTTTCTTTGTAAAGGTCACAAGCAAATCAGCGCCGGAAGAAAAAAGTTATACGCCCTATTGTACAATTAGTGACAACAAAATCTTCTAACTCAAGAGAAACAAGAGGCATAGGTGACTGATTCATTGGTTTAACGCCCCTTGGGTTGTACGTACACCTATCTTTGAAGAATACTCTCAGATACCCTAAGGTTGCCTCGGTAACCCAGGTACTCTCCGCGAGATTGCCAGCAACATCAAGGCGCTGCTGGCCTTGGGGAGTTAGGGTGGATCGAATAGATTTCAAACCCGCACGCAAAATACGCGCTTAGACGCGGAGTTGCGGACACCAGCCCGTTATACAATACAATACACCCCTAATGCAACCAATTACTGTGAACATGTACTCGATACCAAAAACATGTTTGCATACCCTTTAAAGAATTATAGTCATGAAGATTTTATGTCTCCAGAAGTTAGAAAACAAATTGTTTTTAACCGGTAATAACTAATGAGACGAACTGTGAACTTTGGCATAGATACTATGTAACATGTCTGCTTACCCCTTTAAGAATTATGGTTGTGAAGGTTACGCTTATCAGTGATGAAGGCTTGATACTAATCGTATTGGTCTTTATCACTTGTATAATCCACCTTGTATTGATTTTAAATAAAATGAAGAATTCGATTTACAAAAAGCATTATTTTATCCATTTCCATGAGCAATTGAAAAGCATCAAACACAACAATTAACCTAGAATCTACAAAGCTTCTTGAACCAGAGTCTATAGCAGTCTGCCCAATCTGCTTAGTCTTCACAATTTTCAAGGCTTTTTAACATTAATTACTTAAAGTAACACCAAAAAACGACATAATTTTTTTTTTAGTTTTGTTATCTGAATTCTTATCCAAGAGTTTTTCTAACATAATCTGAGTCTTAACAGTAGCACAAAACGTTGGACTTAAGAATCGTTCACAAGCAGATTGAAACTCTTCAAGAGTAATACGGTGGTCAGGTTTTAGCAAAGGCTTTAGCCTATTTCTATTTTTGCCACATCGTAAACATTGCTCAAAACACATATTATTTTCGGGTATATCATAGACAGTTACATCATCAGTTTGAACTTCTTTGTGTATCGCTTTATTATTAGTTGCATTTAGAATCGTCTGTGGTATGTTTGTTCGTGTCTGTGGTATATTTTTCTTGTTTAGTTCTTTTCTTAATTGTTCTGCAAGCCCTTCGTTGAGTTGTAAGAATTCATCAATTGACATTTCAGAAGTGTTATCCTCCGATTCTTGTTCACTATCTGTTGATGTTTGTTCCATATCGTCTGTTTTTTCGTCTGATACTTTCGTGTCGTCTTCTTTTATTTTAGTTTCAGCTTTTACTTCTAGGTTATTACATTGCATTTTGTGATCTTCAAATTGTGTATCAGTGTTAACATTTTCTTGCTTAACTTCTAGATTACAGTTAACATTGAAAATAAATTCTTCAGTCTGTGTATAAGATGTTGTAACTTCTATCTTTTTTAGATTAGGTAATTCTGATTCCCACGGCTGTGTAAATGAATCCCGAAAATGGTCTGTCAAACTCAATGAAGGCGTAGCAGAATGTTTCAGATATTTAGTTTTGTACATCGATTTGTTAAAATGCAAACTGCACACGAATTTGTTTTTCAAAAACCTCGGGCTTTGATTTATTAATTCTGTTCGTTTACATGCTGTTAGCCATTGTTTGCTCCTGTAAAAGAGAATTTTGCGTTAAGACAAAGGTTCCGTACCACCGATCGAGCAAAAACGCCAAAGAAAACACGTATCTTGTCCTTTTGACCGCCAGAGCATAAACGCACGCGCGTGCGCTCCACGCCAAGCCACTATTTCACCTACTATTTGTGTCACATATTTGTGTCGTTTGGAGTACCTACAGGGCACGTGCTTGCTTGTCACGTATATGTGACTATGGCGGTCCAAAGGTTAAGGGCCGCCTTTAAGGTGGAAGCGCCAGGGTAGTACGCGGAATTCAAAAAATCTTGGGGTTTTTGGAATTTGCAGGTCAGTATCAAGTTGTAAGTTGATTATAGAAACTAACAAACACAAACTAACAAATATGGCTTACAGATCGCGGCACGGAAGTTGAACCAAAATGGCGGCCGTCCGCGCATATACAAATATGGATTGAAACCGATTGAGACCCGAAAATGTGTTACAGCTTGCAGCATGTAAGTTTAACTATGACCTTGAATGGGCAGTAACACATTTTCGGATCTCAATCGGTCTCAATCCATAATAAATTGTACCTGCGCGGACAACCGCCATTTTGGTTCAACTTGTGCCACGATCTGTAACAGACTTTGAATTTCGCGGGGTACTCTAGCAACTTATTTATTTTTTTATTTTACCGCTATGTCTTAAACCTAACGTGCTTTCAGAAGCACGGAGGAAACTCGGTATGTAATGGGTGGTCACCCATCCACGGACCAAGGTTGGCAAGTGCAGCTTAACCTGAAGTAGTTACATTATGAAAATTTCAAGTGTCGACTTATTACGTTTCAAAAGATACAGTCCAGTGACAGACGTAAGGACAGACGGAGTGGTGTGCCGGTAATAGCTAGGGTCTCGTTGGCACCGTTTGAGTACGGAATCCTATAAATACCCCAATGTCGGTGAAGTGGCTCAGTACGCGATGAACGTACCTACCAATGGGGGCTATCGCGTATGAATTCGCCGCTAGAGGCGCTAGTGTAGCGCGGGAGCACCGAAATGTCAGATGTCATAGAAAGTTCACGCTTTGCGTGCTTTTTTAACACGTATTTTTACAAATATTCACGATTGTGGTCTAGATTGGGCCATTCCTGATTAATTAAGACTTGAAGATTTTAAGTAGCAACTTAGAATCTTAATTTTCAGTACTTGGAGATGAAATGAGTTTTAAATGTTTCATGCTTGCTAATTTTATGGAGAATATTGTAAATATATGAACCTGAAATTTACACTATGTTTTTATACGTAATAAAATAAACTTTTCATGAAGTTATTGGTACTTTAGAGTATAAAACAGAATTTTTGACAGGACCTTAATCGACAGTGGTGCCATCTGGTGAGCTCAAAAACGATAGCCCTCATTATTTCTCATCTCACATGGACCAACTATTAATAAGTAACTAGAACCGCTAATAGCATCAAATTACTATGAAAAAAAAAAGTAATTTAAAAATTACTTATTTTTTTATTGCCACTTGTAAAACACTTCGAATCGTGTGACCCCTGCCCCCGCGCGTCGCCTCTTCCGTCGCGCTCTCGCGCATTCGTAACAATTCGTTCAATGTCGGCGTTTGCTGAAAACCTTCGGCTTCAACCAACAATTAGGCCTATTGTCGGTCGGTTAGTATGAATAAAATCATAGCTTCGTTTATAGGACGTATTTACTTGGGTAAGGCTAAGTACCTACCTATCCCTGAAACTAACCTAAACCGCCACCAATCAAAACGAAATCAATCAACACCTAATTGATTAGAAAAATAGCGAGTAAGTACACAAAATAGCAAATTATAAATCAAATAGCCCTTTCAGTGAAGAAAATTTTATCAAAATTTAATTCTGTGAAAATTCTTGAAAACATGTCTCCCATTGATAATTTTTAATCTGTAGATACATCTGAATTAGATCAGGGAATAACACAACCAGTCATTTCAACACAAACTATATGGGTATAAAAAGTTTCTATATTATAATTATAAAGACATAGAAGGCTTTTAGATTCATGTTTTCTTAGCATGGACCCTCATAATGTATGCTCACAATTAAGACCCAAAAATAGCCTAGATAATTAATGACTAAAATGTTTGTTGTTAGAGTAATTGTGTGCAAAAGATACCCAAAAATGCCACTAGATGGCGTTGTTACATAAACTTTGTAGTTGGCGATTCTAGTTGAAAAATCAGAACATAGACGGAATAACTTGCCTACCGGTTATGTGCTCTATAGAAAAGAATATTAATACTTTACCGACAAGATGAGTCTTCAAGAACGTAAATGTCAAAGTCAGATTAAGTGTGTTTGTGATTTACATTATGTTAGTCTCTTACCTTTCTTGATCACAAGGAATGTGATGAAACTTCAAATCCTTATTATTTCTTGAAGACGATGTACATTTATGTGCGATACATGTCAAATTCGCCATTGTTTGTCAACAACTTGGTGATTTTGAGAATTAAAACAAACATGCGTGGCCCTGATGTCACGTCCCAAGTGACATTACTTTGGTACCTAACGTAACGTTTCATATTCCTATCTCCGGCTCTCTCTAACACACAAGCACGCGTCACACCATCTCGCTTTTGTTGTTATCACGCAGACGGAGCAACATTCACTCGCATGTGCCAGAAAGAGAAGGGACGATAGTCCCGCCGATAATTTGTCATGTGCCACGCTGAAGTGCGCGCTATTGCAAGGAAATAGTGTACATTCTACATAGGATGCTGGCTGCGGCGGCGGCCGGGCGGCGGCGGCGTCGCGTCATGCATTTGCCGACCTAATTCTGCCGAGTCGCGCGCCGCGAGTTGTAGATACTATACGTTGTGCACACTAGGTATATGTTGTACAGTCCAATGCTCCAGTCACAGTTATTACCCGACTGTGGTGAAGCCCAAAAGGGGGTTATGTGTTTGACCTTTATGTATATACTTTTACCTCTGACTTTGCATCACTGTCAACATCAGTGGTCAATATTCTCTTTGGAATGAGGTTGCAGTCATCGACAAGTCTGTCAAAATATTAGTGATCTACTGTTACATTACAGCACATCTTCCTGCCCTAGTTCAATGTTATTTGGGGTCGACGCAACACGTTTTTTATTTTTTCTAACTCTCTGTCAGCATGTTGCAGCTAAGCTTTGAAACGGCGGGACCGATTTTACGTGATTTACTGGCAGATAGCTAATGTTATAAGGCGTAACTTAGGGCTAGGTACTTACTTTTAATTTAGAAAAAAAAAACAGGGTTCCGTGCAAATAAAACTAAAACCCTTGAAATTGTTAACAAGATCCGGTTCAAATGTGGAAGTGAAATTTGGATAATAAGTGCACGCAAAAAATGGTCGCGGGCAATTACTAAAAAATAAGAACGTCAATGACCTCGATCTGTAACATGTCAAGTACGACTTGCAAAGAAAATAATAATTATTATTTACACAAATTAATTTTCAACAATATTCCTCGTTATTTATTACCTTCCTATTAATATCGCTTAGTTTGGAGTGTGTACGTGTTGAATCAAATGCCATCTTAGAAAAGATTAACATTTAGTCGATTAATTTGCGTAAATATTATACGCAGTTTTTGCAACGACCAACTTAATGTAAAACCGTTTTTACCCGACTGCGCCAGAAGGAGGGTTATGTTTTTCGAGAGTATGTAATTATGTATGTACGTATGTATAATTGTTTGGCACGCTCTGTGGCCTGAACGGCTCGATGGATTTTAGCTTGAGAGGTGTCGTTAGATTCGTATTTACTGTGAGAGTGACACTGGGTATATCAAAATTAAATTAAATAAAAAACGACTGAGTAAAAAAAAAAAAAAAAGCATAGAACATAGCGACTTCAACAGTCGGCACCCATTATTGGGACGATTTAAGCCGGTCTATATAATTTAATGGGTCCCGACTGTTTACGTCGCTATGTTCAATGCTTTTTATTTAATTTTATTTTTTTACGCAGTCGTGTTTTATAATTGTTTAAATTATTTGTATAATTTTTGGCACTAAAGTTTTTATTGATAAAATGTTTTATTAATCTAAATATCTGTTTTGCTGACCTTACCAGGTTTGATTTGACAGCTATGACGTCACAATATGGTGTAAGGTCATTCCTATTCTTAGAATAAAATGCTTTTGAATAGGTAAACTGCGTAATTGTGCATGAGTAATTAGCACATTCAGGGAACCCATCACTGTGCGCGGCACACTCACTAATTCGGTTTTTGTTGCCTCCGGTTCGCCCGTGTGTGATGGTATAAAAAGTGTACAAAATGTTCATGCAACAATTGTGTTGAAATGACATAATAGTACATTGTGATACAAGGGCGTAAAGTAGGTTATTGCAAACGAGGTGTTATTCAAGCCCGAGCCGAAGGCGAGGGTTTTTAATGACACGAGTTTACAATAACCTACACACCCGTGTATCACACAACGTTTTTCAATAAATTTGTGGGAAATAGTAAAAAACAAATCAAAGAATTAAATATGTTTTGAGAGTAGTTTTTAACATGGAATAAATTGACCACAATGTAGATGGTTTATATTTGCCACTCAATTCATGAAAATTAACTTATCAAACATGTTCTGAAAATGACTTGGTTTTCTTTTGTTTTCTCCATAAAATAAAATTATTGTAAGTCGCCATTTAAATCTTTCTCGAGATTTTAGATGCAAAATTTCACCTTGCGCAGTTTTCGCCTCAGATAAAATTTCAGGTGGAGTTAATTCTATTTCATCACTTGTATTTACTTGAATTCATTATTAACAAAAAAACAATATAATATCACAAAAAAATAATGAAAATTTTCAGAAAATGGCGCGTTTTTGCAACTGGGCCTTTTTTTACAAGGAAAACAGCCTATACAAGCTATTCGATTTTTAACAAACGTTGATGTGAAAATAATTAAATTAAAACTGGTAATTAAATATATTAAACAACCATTTTAGAATTCAATGCTTAGACGTACGGTCTCATTCATTTTTCCTCGTCTATAATCTATCCTATTTTATTCTATTGTCTGAAAACTCCCTGCTGCTAAACTTTTTAAATTGACTTTTTTTAAACTTATCTGCAAAGGTAATGATCGAGCTCGTAAAAAAAGTCACGACCGCGTAATAGAAAGATGCCTAAGCAAAAAATTTAATTTTCGGATCATAATTATAGCCTCTGAAATTACGCCATGTTTGATAATTGTATTGAAATGGATTTATGTATAGGTTTTGATAAAAAAGGTTTTAATTTCATTTTTTTTTTGTTTTCAGTAAATAAAAAATAAATTATGTCACAAGTCCGCCAAGTCATCTTCAACGATATCAGCGGTTTTAATGTCAGGGATGACAAGTTCAGGCGTGACAACGTTTTGGCGTTTAGTAGCCCTCCCTTGTACACCGTTCTCGCTATCTACTCGCGTTCCCGCAGTAACACTACTGCCGATGGCTTCATCATTCTCAGCTTTCGTAACGCCGCCGTCTAAATTTAATTGTGTGCCAGCGACGACGACTTCAGGCGCAACCACTTCTCGGTGTTTAATAACCTCCTCTTCAACACGGTTAGACATTCCTGCTAGCTGTGGTAGGGTGGAGCTACCACTACCGCCTCCACCATGTTCAGCCGCATTTTGTTTCGAAACGCCATCTAAATACATTTGTGTCCTAACCAAGTTAGAAAAGCTTGGGGACAAAAATTTACTGCAGCATCTGAAGAATTGCGCACGTGTCATTTCATCATAAGTACTTCTCTTGCATTTGCAGTCTGTAGGGTTTATAGACTGTTCACTTCCATCAGGATTTTGACTTATGACAATTACTCTGTCAGTTTGAATTGATTCATCTTGTCTGTGCCTACTTGATATCTTATTGGTATTTATAATAGTTGCTGTTTTATCCTTAACTATTTCTTGTATGGGCTTTTCAGCCTGGGTGCAAGATGTTTCGCTATCTTTCATTATTTTGGGATCTTCACACTGAGTGGACTGCGCAAGAGGTAATATTGGATTTTCAACTATTTCTATTTTTACATCTTCTTCGAATTGCGAGTCACTGTTTTCGTCATAATCATCATTGTCTGTTGTAATTTCTACGTCATCTTCTTCAAATGCCTTTGAGTCACTATTTTCGTCTTCATCATGATTTTCCGTTTTTATTTCCACATCTTGTGTAGCTCTTTCTGATTTTTCTATCTTCCGGTCAGTAATTGTTTCTTGTTTTATGTTTAAGTTATGAATATCATATGGCATGTCCTCAGTTTGCGTATATGTTGATGTAGAAAACTTTTCTACGTTCGGCATTGTGAGTGTGGCATATAATATTGATGGAACATTTTGTAATTGTTCTTTCACATATTCAATTTTCTCAAAGTAAGGTCGTACGCATTGTATAGATTCTATAGTTTGTGTGGAAGAATCGTGTTGTATAGGTTTTTCTGACAAATGAAGTGATGGTACTGCAGATTTTTTGAGGTAGTCCTTTTTACTGTACATACATTTTTGGAAATGTTTACTACACAGATATTTGTGTTTGAAAAAATCAAAGTCTTTATCAATTACGTCGGATCTTTTGCAAGCAAGTAACCACATTTTGCGCCTGAAAAAGAAAAAAAAATGTGTTTAAGCCCACATAATTATGTTGCCAAATGGTAAAAACGGAACCCTTATAGATTCGTCCTATCCGTCTGTGTGTCTGTCCATCCGTATGTCACAATCATTTTACTCCGGTCTCGGAGTAAAAAGGTTGACTTGTATGGCACCTCATAGTTGAAAAAACAATGACCAATATGTGTGGAGTAATAGTGCTCTTTTTTTTCGCGACCATTAACTAAACTTTTCACATAGGAGAATAAACGTCTATCCACACATATCAGGGCCGTGCCCGGGACGTGGACGGACCGTGCCCTCAAAAGAATATCGGTGTAGACACCCATTTTGTATGAACTCGTTAACACACGTCCGTGCCCGGGCCGGCGATGAAGCTTCTGTGCCTGTATACATACGACCACGGCTCTATATGTGTGGATAGACCTTAATAATAATATATCAATTTTGTATTGCGATAAAGCTTAAAACTCGGTCCGGACCGAGTTAAATCAGTCAACTCAATCTGAAACTATAGATAGTAGAGCAGAGTGGTCAAAGGAACCATGATCTTCATTTTGGAGAAGAATAAAACAGCAGTATTCGTTCTATGAAAAGCTTGCCAGGAATAGAACCTGTTTATTGCAGAAGTAACATCATGTAATTATTGCAATAACCGATAATCATGAAAAAAACTAACAGGTAAGTATCTACTTCTTCAAAAACATTACAATAATAAACACAACAACAGTGTTCTTACCTATTCGCGTCGTGAGGAAACTGATGGAATTTCAAATCCTTGTGTGTGCGTGAAGAGGAGGGACAATGTAGGGCCGAACAAGTCGCACGCACCATTTTAACTTTTTATTTTCTAGTAAAAAGCAAATGCCGACAGCAAAATTAAATTACCGAGCGCGCGCGAACCTAGCTTAAAGGTCCCGAGTGACTGAAGCTCACTCGGTCGGTCAAACAGACAGAATAATTCTACGCGGCGGGGTGCCCCGCACCTCCTGCTCATACCGCACCCCCGCGCAGCTGTACCTACTTGTCTCGCTATGCGATATGCGCTCCTATTCTAGTGGACTTTATTACTAAATAATAATTGTTTTAACAGATAAACTCTTATCGGTAGGTAAACTTTCTTGTTTACTGCACTGCACCGCTATAAAATGTAGTTATTATAAACAAAGAACCTATTAAGACAACATGTATTTAGTAAAATGCACAAATTTTAACAAACCGTGTGTGGTGCTTTTTTTTTATTTTGAGATATGTTTTCCGATGATAATTATTAATATACTGATTCTAACATAGGTAATTTTAGGTTGCTACCTACATAATTCTCATTGCTAACTGAATAACATGATAAAATGACAGACATCGTCTTTGCGCCTACCCAATATTCTTAGCAATAATTCACTGATGTGTATGCTAATATTAATTAGCAGGCAGCTGCACTGGTGAATTAATAAGTATTTCTTTTGTAATTGTGAGGGTTTAGAGAAACTTTGGTTTGGTTTGGTGATTGTAGAGGCCGTATAGAGTGGCAATTTAGTTTATGTAACACAAAATAAACACCAAGTAAGGAGAAATCGTTGATAATTAAAAAACAATAAATAGGTACAAGGTGCAGAACAACAGAATATTACATTACAACATTGCTATCAGAAGTTCTTTTTGAAATCTTGTTCAAAATCTTGTTTGAAGTCTTGTTTAAAGTCTTGTTTGAAGTCCTGTTTGAAGTCCTGCTTGAAGTCTTGCTTAAATTCTTGTTCGAAATCATTATTAAACTGTTGCTTGAAATACAGTTGAAAATCAGGGCTAAAATCCTGTTTCAAATGTTGTTTTTTCATCGGACAACTCATAATTTAGGTAGCAGGTACTTTATTATTCTCAATGCTGAATCCGGGTTACTAGTCGTTTTTGTTACTATTCACGTGATAATATTTCGATACTGTGATTTTCTGAATAAAAAAACTTTTCTGCAATGCTTTTCTTCCTTTTCTGTGTTAAGTCAAATCTTGGTCAAATCACTTCTCAGCTGTCATCAGCATCACGCTGTCATTGAGACTTCTGAGAGCGGTCAACCAAAGAGTTCTTAAAAATAAAAAAGTGTACACGATTGCCAATGAAAGAGGTTCATTATCAGTCTCCTAAAGCAGGCCACTGCTATCTAGGCTGCTCCTATAGGTCACCAGCTTGTACCAGCCATCCTGGTCAACATCTTCGCTCCACTGACCTATCCTTACGTTTGATAACTCGTGGTTAATTTATGTCGTAATGATCGTAACTCGTTAGTCGTTGGAAGTTATTGGTAATTTGACACTAGCATAAAACTCAAAACGGTGAAGGAAGAAACGGCATGTCCTAAAACCATGTGATCTATACTAATATTACAAAGAGGTAAATTTTGTGAGTTTGTGAGGTTGTAAGGGGTAATCTCCGGATCTTCTGAACCGATTTTGAAAATTCTTTCACTAATAGGAAGCTACATTATCCCCGAGTGCCCTAAGCTATATTTACATTGTGCCCGTGAGATAATTTACGACCAAAACGCGAGCGAAGCCGGGGGTAACTGTTAGTATCCTATAAACCCACCAACCCGTACTGAGACCGTGTGGTGGATTACGGCTGAGACCCTGTGTGATTACACAGAGGCTTAAGTCCCAATTGTGGGAATGTTGTTACCGTATAATAATAGACTGAATAATTTTTGGACGTACTGCCTCGTTGTTCGAGTGGTAGCTAGCGCGACTGCTGAGCTTGAGGTCCTGGGTTGGATTCCTGGGACGGGAATAGTGTTATTGGGTTTTTCCATCAGTAATTTCTCAGTAGCAGCCGCAGAGTCTGGACTTGTGCCCGATTGATGGCAATAGGCTCGCCCCTGTGACATGGGACTTACCTAAACATAAATGTGGGTGTACTATTAGGTGCACCTCTGCCTTACCCATCTTGGAATACAGACGTGATGTTATGTTATATGGTAATTTTTATGAGACATAAAGGTAATTTTAACAAACAAAGAGCCAATGAAAATGGACTTTAAAACTTGAAATTAAACAGTCGTTATTGCCGAATGGTGGCCGAATATTTTTTCTGTATTAACAATGCAAATATCTCTTTTATCCAAACTCATCCAAATACTAATTATTCTTATGAATAATATCTGAGATTCATACTTTAATTTCCGCTGCGGCGATTGTAGGACATTTTGCTGAAATGAGATTTAAATTGCCTTTTGTCGTGCTTTCGCATGATTGGGCTTATCAAGATTTGTGGCAATGTGCGCGATATTGAATTATTAGGAATCATTCCGATTGTGAATTCAACGAATCTGAATTTTCTAATTGGTTTTATCAACAGTATAAATCTAAATAATACAGTTGTTTAGTTCCCAAGGGGTATATTTCCCGACTTGATTGCATAATCACAGTCGCAGGGCAACAAGACGCCATTATCGCTTCGATTATCGTTTCGCAGCATGTTGTTAATTCTTGATTGGTTGAGATTTTGAAACCGATTGTAAACCTGCTTTTTATAGGCTTTAATTACAAGTTGAAGCAGTGATAGCCTAGTGGTGTGACCGACAGACTGCCTAGTCATAGGTCTCAAGTTCGAACTCAAGACAGGCAATAACCACACGATAAAGACAGAAAGATTACAAGTTTTTATTTAACTTGCAATTTATACAGGGTGTAATAGGACCCTTCACGAAGCCGTCAACCAAACATTACGTACATCAAAATAAGTGACTTGACGCAAAAATTATTACGGGGAACCGATTTTATTTTTTGGGGTGAAAATCACGTTTTACGGTAGGACTCAATGTAACGCACTCAAAACATTGTGCTGATGGATGGATTGAATAGTACGGGGGTCGTGGAGTTATATAAAATAAAAATCTTACATTAAAAACATGTATTAAAAAAAAAAAACATGGGAAAAAGTTGGAACTTCGACCCCCAATATCACCGTAACTAGAAGGTTCCCAGGTATGGTCTAGAACAAAAAAATGATCGCAATAACAGGGAGAACAAGTACCTTTCGGCTTCGTTAAGGGTCTTGTTACACCCTTTATATATTTTTATAACAGAATGTATTTTGATTTAGGTTAATCTTGTAACTGAATTTTAAAAGAGTCATCCCCAATCGGCTGCCTGGAATTTTGCATACACGTTTAATTTGAATGACAATGCATGGTTAGCAAAGTAAAGTCATTCTAAATCCAATATGGCGGACTCTCAAAGATGGCGGACTAGTTATTTTATATGCATCTCCATGACCCCATGGGTGTCAACTAAAGTTTGCTGAGAAGAGTACAAAACCAGCGAAAACTAAGAAAAACTACATTTTAATATAGTAAAAACATATATAAATACAAGCTTTTGTTTATTACCTACATAATGGGTAATGGCCATGACAGACGATGAGCAAACGAAATTGTTGCCATCTCGGGAATATCATGGATGAGACTGGCACAAGGTCATGGAGCTCAGCACAAGCAAAGAGAGGCCTATATACCCAGCCGTGGGTGAAGTCGGGCTGTGCATGATGGTGATAATGGTGAATGTCCATGACTTGCAGTTTATTGATCTAGGGCTAATGTGGACCAATGGTCGTCCAGCCATCTTCTACAAGGCTTTTGGCCAGCATTGGAATGACGCTGGCTATCATTATCAGTACCTAAGCCCATTAAAAGTAACATTATGTGTGAATAGATACTTTACAGAAATAAAAGCTCGATGGATTTTCAATCCTCACTCTACTCCGAATGCATGCTGTTATTTAGGTGTCACCTAATATTAATGAAAATGCGCATGATAAGTATTTAAGCATAATGTCATTACGCGAAGAAGACACAAAATGCATTAAGCACCTTAAGATTAAGGCCAGATGGCTATGTTCGTTTGTACAAACGGTTATCTACTTGGATTAGATTTAATTGTATTCCGTGAGAAGGTAACGAAGTGATTCGTACTTAAGAAGTAGATAGGCAGGACCTCCTTGCCGTGGTACTTAACCGTTATCTCTCTATTCGGAAGTCCCGAAGACAACCGAAAAATTCCGAAGTGGTCGCCGGTTGTGATTGCGTCCTTTATGTAGTGATGTATGATCCGATCGGACTAAAAAGTATCGATAGCAAGAAACATAGAATCTTTGCATTTTGATTAGAAGTTTCTTGATCAATACAATATGAATGTTAATATTTTTAGCGGCGCGTGTAGACAAATGTGGCAAAACAAAACTGGAACAGGTATTTATTATTAAGACTTCTGGGTTTTCTTCATTAAACGTGCATACAGTACAAACATAATACCTGGAATTTGCTTAGCCTATTAGAGGAAAAACGCTAATTTGAATCGACACAAATGCTGGTATCGTGTGTCGTCTTATGGAAAAGACGATACCTACGATATTTGGAGAATCATTACAAAGCAATCACTAAATTGCAATCCGGACCGGATCGAAACAAAGTATCGATAAAAATGCAAGTATAGAACATCCCTATCTTTAAGACAATTAGGAGCAAAGTGTTTTCCTTGAAGATATTATTTTGATTTTGACCTTTTGTTTTTGTAATTAGAAATTATTGTTAGTCCACAGTGAAAAACTTTAAAGAAGTAATATTTAACCTTTTATGATAAGTGGTTTTTCTCTTTAAACGGTGGGGCAATCAAAACTGGGTTCTTATAAAGCAGAAGCCTACTTCCTTCTTTAGAATTAGGAATCTTACCAATAAAAAAAAAAACCTCTCCGCCTCTTAAAAATAAATACCTCTAAAGGTATTTATTTTTATGAGCGGTGATTGGTTCTGTATGAAAACAATTTCTACAGAGGACGCGATGGTAGAGCAGGTGGTCTACCATAAAGTCTTAAGGCAGGAGTAATTCCAGTGTGAGAAAGAGATGGCGCTACACGAACTGTATAGCTCTGTCTCTTTCCCACACTGGAACTACTCCTGCTTTAAGACGTCATAGTAACCTCCAGGTTCATACTAGAGATGTAACGACTAGTCAAGCGAATGCCTCTAGTGATTGATATGATTTAAGAGAAGAACGATCGCGCGATGTAAACGTTAAGTAAATACGTCGATTTTTGAATCGTAAATACAATTATCTTATAGCATTTTAGTGAAATTGTTTGCAACAAATCAGTATCATTCCTTGCAGTTTCAATGAGAGTAAGACGCACGTGAAAACATATCAGGGCCTTTCAATGTGAAGATGGAGCAGGAATACTTTAGAGACAGCTTGATCTCGTGAAACAGAAATATTTCTGTATTTATGACCTTTTCAACTTAACGGTAAAGCAGTTAGCGATGGTGCGGCTGGCTGCGAACGAGCCATGCTGGCGTATAAGTGCATGTCAGATAATGCTTCTCAGTTTGGTATTGAAATATAAGCGCACATCGTAACGTCGCGCGTCGCCTAGAAAACTTCACTGCAGCGTAATATGGACTCAGGTCTAGGAATGGATTTATTGTTATAAGATCAATGTGTTGAATTTGTTGTATTCATTGAATTTTATCATTTATGCTAATAAAATAATGTTTATTTGTATCATCCCTAGATATGAATAAATTTTAAAATGATGAAAATATAATACGTGAAAGGGCCTTGGGTCTTTATCAGTGTCTTTACCTATGAAATGGCCGTTTTGTGTACAAAAAGTTTAAATAAAACTCATTCTAATTTAGAATTCTTTGCTGACAATAATTATTGCAACACGTAAATTTCATTTAAAATTGCCAGTATTATAGAAAGCTTCATAAATAAAGGCCAGCTTTAGTTTGCTATACATATAATCTAGGAATCGGTTGTCTTCCTTTGCCAGTCAACAAAAAAATAAATTAGAACTTCTATGACCGGACGTTCTGTGCGAGTAACTGCATGATACGCCGCGGATGTTGCATAAGCCCTATGAACTTCAGCAAAAGCAATGATCGGTTTGGCCGTCAATGGCTCGATTAGTCGGTCTTTTTTGGAAGCGACTAGTCGGCCAGTCGACTAGTCATAGTCGGCCCATCTCCAGTTCATAGGGGTACTTGTCTAGTCTTATAACACCTATACCAAAACATATTCATCTACGTACGGAACTCCGAATAAAATCCCGTCTATGATAAAGCCGGTTACATTACAGAGACACTGAAAAAATACTTTCCTCACAAAATGGTCTCGGAACGACGTAATTCAGTTTTCACCTATCATTCACGCCATATTTTGTACATGTCTACATCTTACCTTCTTCAACCCCAGGGTTGTGTCTAAGCGCATTTGATTTTGTTTTCCTTACGGGAAATGTGCACGATATTTTAGCCTTTATGAATATTTTATTTGATGTTAAATTACTTTGATTCTTTGTAAGTTATTGTAGTGATGAAGAAGAAGCAATTTCCTTGATGATGTCGTGTTAATCATTCATTATTATTACTGTCTTGTCTTTGACCTATCTTTGACCCAGATAATTTATCGCTGTTCTCATATTAGGAGGAAAATAGAAAATACCCTCTCTTGGAAATGGGGGTTCGGGTAAACCTCAACAAAGGTTGGGGAAGACTGATTGCCAGAGTGTTCCACGTACCTTTTCATCCGGATTGTGATCAAAGTGTGTTCTTGTTAGCTCACAGGTGGTCGGATATGGCCATCCTTCTTGTGTTTTAATCTCTTTGTCACCTTCAACGATACTCGTGGGAGCCATCGGTTTTAACCATGGGATAGTAAGTAATTCGGGGCAGAAGTTTGTGCATTTTTGTGATTTGTATCTGGTATGAAATATTTTTGTTGTAATCAACTGATATCAAACCAATGTTCTTGTGTTTTACCCTTTGTAAACTGAGTATGAAGTGTATCTGCCCTTACGTTCCTATTGGTAGAAATTGTTCAATAGTATTTTTTTAAATATTTTTATATTTATAAATAGTACCAACTACTCACCAACGTACAACCAACTTATCATGATACCGATACCTAATAGGCATTATCCTACAGCTGTCAAAGAATAACATTTTTGTTTTGAACATACCTACAGCATAAGTTGGTAGGTAGTCAATTAATTTCCTTAGCTTCTCCTACTAAAGCAACGCAGCTACTCTGGACAAGGCCTGTCCCAAATTGGAACGCTAAGAAATCATTACGCGTCATTAGCATTTAAATTGGTCCAATTTATTTACTCAAGTCCATTCTCGTAAACGACTTCTCTGAGAATAATTGAGCTTGAACAGTAGGTAACCGGCCGTAAATATGGCGCATCGGCTTTAGAAAAGCTCAGTTTGGTTAACATTGTATCCGTCACACCACATTTTTCATATAATAAATAGTAAGTAAATAAATAAGTCATTTCATTGACACACACAATTTAATATAAACATTATAGGCAGATTGAATAATCGAATGTTCAGCGTAACACAGCACAGCAAGACACAAGTAACAATTAATTTTGAAAATAGTCAGAAAAAAAAACAGTCAATATAAAAATCAAAGTATAAAGCTGAGAAGATGAAGATGCATCATTAAAAACATCAGTAAACATGATGGCATCATTAAGTGAAAGGGTTGGAAGAGTGTGTGTTTGTGCGAGTGTGATATTTTTGTGAGAATTTTAAGAGTAAGAATAATTTGTTTAAAAAATATTTAAAACTTTCAGCGAAAAATAACCGACTTCCAAAAAAAACACTAAAAAATTCTAAATAACTTGACTTTCGGAAGTCGGTGTCTGGCTGAGTGTTTGTTTCATTACCTTTTTGCCACCGACTTCCGAAAGTCAAGTTATTTTAGACTTTTTTAGTGTTCTAGAAGTCGGTTTTAATCGCAGAAAGTTTTTTATTTTACCCTTTAGTTGTAGTATACCATACAAATTCTTGTCATTAATTAATTTTTACATTGTAACTAGAAGTTAATAAGATCAACGTGTCATCAACATAGCCCAAGAAGAAAAAATACGTATTAACACGTTCATTGCCAAGTCAAAATGCTGAACTTACCTAGATGGCCAAAATAAAAATTCGTTGAATGTCTTCCCTAATGGCATAAACCAAATACCGGAACCCAATACGTAAATAATTGAGGCACCAACACGCGACATTGCGTGATGTACATCAAAGCGCCGCCGTCACGCGGCGTCGCGTGATGTGTTGAATTAACATGAGGAAGACAACCAAATTCCTAAACCGATTTTGATGAAATTTCTATGAGACTAATCGTGAAGCATATCCTTTCACATTTAAAACAAATTTTTAAAATCGGTTTACAAGTGACGGAGTTATGAGGTAACAAATATATTTAAAAAAAAAACAAACCGTATTGAGGACCTCCTCCTTTTTGAGAAAGTCGGTTAGAAAAGTGTACATTTAGGCACAGTAGTATTATTTCACGTACAATGGTATAATTAGTACTTTTAGTTAAACTATAACTAAAATATATTCAACAGTTGCAAGAAATGATAGTTAAATTCGGATGTTTAGACGTTGTCGGTAGCGACCAGCCCGATCTAGGTTTATTTAAATCTGTATTTCAGGCCATCAGTATACTTAACACAATTTAATTGGGACAGTAAAATTATAAAATAAAATTAATCTAATAACCAAATTCATCAAATTGGTACAAAAAAAGACACTAAAACTAACTTAAATAAATATGTTCAAATAGATACGAGGGGATAACATAATCAAACCACAACTTCTAGAAGTATTTCTGTGTTTGTGTGTAATTAAGTATCGCAAAATAATTACTTTCTAAAGGATTGTGTCAATTTATCTGATGCTGTTTTTTTAGAGAGACAGAAGTGTACCTAGTAGTACACCCACATTTTACCAGTTAAGTTTAAGTCCCATGTAATAGAGGCGAGTCTATTGCCATGAACCGGGTACACATCTAGACTCCGTGGCTGCTACTGGGAAATTCTTGGTGGAAATCCCCTATTTGCCCGACCATGGGAATCGAAACCAGGACGTCATGCTTAGCACTCGATTGTGACAACTAGAACAAAGAGGCAGTTGATGTTAATCCTGTTGAAAGTCATTGCAGAAATACGAAGCACTTTAAAAGCTGTCGCCACTTGCCAAAAAAAATGTGGCTCTTAGAAATTACATCATCAATAGTTAGATAAAGATTATATAAATTCCTTTTTTCAACTAGGGCCAGAACATAGCAGTTCGTAACTAGAAAGTCGCGAGGAAAAAGTTAATTCTTCAAAGAGCCGGCAACGAATTTAATCAGAAAAACGAAGTCTAAAAACTTCCAACACTCGAGACGGAAGATTACAAATTGACTGAATAAAAAAGACAGCATTTCACCGCTAAACAATTGAGTTGTATTAGCTGAGTGCTGAGCCACTGATCCGCTCCGTATTGATATAGGACTTAGCGTTTTGTTAAAATTAATTTGCTTGGAGCAAAATGTTGAGGACAATACAAATATTGGCGATTTGCTGTGTCATATCGATGTTGGAAGGGACTGAGGGATTAAACCAAAAAGATAGCCATGGCCAGTCACAAAATTTGCACTGTACCTAGGTTCTGATTTTTTGGCATATTCTTGGAGATTCTTGGTCAAGTTTGTATCTTTAAAAGACCTGTGTTAACTACATGGTGGTAGAAAAACTTCGTATCCGACAGTTTTAATTTTTTTTTATACGTATTTAGAGATGAAGGAATTACGACTGTGTCATTAATTCATTATCCTATTGGAAATACCTAAATGATTCTCTAGGCTCAAAACTTTCAATGTCAACTAAGAAGTACAAACCACTTGAGAAGTACCCGTTCAAACCTCAAAAATGTATCAACATGAGCACAACAAAATAACACGAAGAAAGACGTCAGTTGTCTAAAAAGTCAAACAATGCCTGCTTATCTAGTTGTAACCCATCACTGTAAAATGGCCGACTCCTACTCAAGTACCGGAACACATCACAACGAGTACGACGTGACAGTCATACCCTTGATATTTGCTGACGGACTTTCGTGCAGGTTTACCAGATTAACCGACCCTCATCGAAAATCAAACTTTATATTGAACGTGACATGGTCTCTTCTAGCTTGGTGCTGTGGATTGCGGATCTATGTAGTTTCCCGGATTAAATAGCCCTCATCGAAAATAAAATTTTATTTTGAAAGCAACATGGTCTTTTCTTCTTTGATGCCGCAGTTTCGGTATTCTTAGTTTAGGTGTACTTTACCTATGTAATCTATAGTCCGGTCTGTTTCCGTTACGGGTTTGCCGGATAAAAGTCGCGTTCGGACTTTTAATGAGCTCTCGACATGCCTCGGTAAATTCATTTTATGCAAATACAACTAAAAAATATGTGGCTTCAAGTGTGTATTATGTAACCACTTAGGTTGCTAGGATTTTATATTAAGACGTAACTTAAAGGGGGGTTTACCTGAAATAATATTTTGACGACGCGATGCTGGTAAAATCTATACGAAATATTTCCTGTTCTTTATTTGGGCAATCTTCTGATATTCCTGTTTAATGAAAAAGTGTATGTCTCGGCCAAGACTGATGCCAAAAAGAATGAACAAAAGAAAGAACAGAGTCAGGTATTTTCTGAATGATGACTATTCTGTCACGCAAGCATATCATGCTTATCACGCTAACGCGTACATTGAAACCTCAGTTCCGTTTGGAAAATCAATTGCAATAAAGACTTCTCTTTATATCTAAGATATTACGTATGAGTAGGCAGGCATTACATAAACTTGCTCGTAACTTTTTTCAAGATTAGAATATTCAGATTATAATCATGGAAATTATGGAAAACCATAATTCCAACAATCATGAAAGGATTACAAGATGACCCAATTTCGTTTAACAACCACAAACACATCCTACAAATAATTGTACTCGCGATTCCGAACAACCGCTTTGGGGTCAAGCTTTAATTAGAAAATATCTGATACATGTATGTAATTTGCAATAAAATTTCCACATACGAAGTCATTAACGGTTTTGGCTCAGTGTCCCATTTACGTTATGAGAACGGGTAAGTAGGTGCGTTAGCATAAACAACAGGTTTCACCAAGTTACATAATTAATAATATCAAAACCAGAAAAAATGCTCCAGACACACTTGAAGCATTTTATCAGTCTTTTGGAAGTCACTTCATAACTTCCGAGGAAACTGGCATGTCCAAAAACCTTAAGTACGAAGAAAAAATGTGACATTTAAGATCCCACACTGGGTCTGCTTAGTCTAATATAGCCAATTCTAAAACATTGTTGGCTGAAGATGCTATAACTTCCACAGACCACCAGCTGATTGCGTCGTTCCATAACGGCCCTAGGATAGTGAACAAATTGACCACTCAGTTAACGTGGCAGACGTCTCCGTGCGCATTCTATTCAGTATTATTATAGGAAGAACAGACAGAAATTACAAGGATTTAATTTTGGTACGAAGTACAAAGATGAATCATTATTGCCTAGCGTTTTCCCAACTAAACTGAGGTTAGCTTCCAGCCTAACCGGTTGCCGCTGAATACCAGTATTTAACATGGGGCGACTGCCTATTTGACCTCCATAACCCAGTCAGTACTGGGTAATACGATAATAATAAAGCCTTTTATTCCGAAATCAGACAATTACACTTACAATAATGGTTAAGTAAAATAAAAATCACAAAATGTCTCGAATTTCGGTGTGCCTCGTGGCATAGGCCTCCTCTAACAATTTCCATTGTCGTCTGTCGCGAGGTACCCTCCTCCAGTTTGGACCTGCTGTCAACTTTATTTCTTCCTCCCAGCGGGTAGGCTGCCTTCCCCGATTTCTTTTACCGTCTCTTGGATACCATTCTGTCACTAGTTTACTCCACTTGCCTTTAGTGTCTCGCATCATGTGGCCTGTCCACCTCCACTTTTGTTGGTCTATTCTTGTTAGAACATCGGTCAGTTTTGTTTTGGACCGGAGATCTGTGTTCCTTATTCTGTCCTGTCTCTTTGAGCCTACCATGCTTCTCTCCATCGCTCTTTGACACTTGGCAAGCTTTTCTCTGAGCGATTTGGTGAGTGCCCATGTCTCACACCCGTAAGTTAGGCATGGGAGTATACATGAGTTGAAGGTCTTTCTTTTCAAAGTCATGCCTAGGTCTTTTGACTTCATGATCTCCTTGAGGGACCAGTATTTTTTCCAACCAATTGCAATCCTCATGTTAATTTCCTGGTTAGTTTGATCTTTGGTAGAGATGACTTGACCAAGGTATATGTAATCCTCTACATAGGCCAAAACTTCCTCTTTTATTTTTATATTCACCTTTTTAGAGTTAGTCATTAGCTTTGTCTTGCTGTAATTTATTTTCAGACCAATTTTTTCGCTTTCTTCGCTCAGACTTTGTATCATGATTTGCAAGTTTTCTGGGATTTCTTCAAATAACACTAAGTCGTCGGCAAATCTGAGATGGTTCATTTTCAACCCATTTATATTCAGACCAAACTTTTCCCAGTTCAAGTTGCGAAAGATGTTTTCTAACACGGCAGAAAACAATTTTGGAGATAGTGGGTCACCTTGCCTCACCCCTCTTTCTACGTGGAATTCGTTCCCCAGAGATTCCAATTGGATTCTAGCCGTACTATTGGAGTAAATGGTTTGGATAATATTGATGTATGCTGGTGGTATTCCTTGTTGCCTTAGAGTTTCCCATATGTAATCATGGCTTAAGCTGTCGAAAGCCTTTGCGTAGTCAATGAAGGCAATGTATATAATTTTATTATATTCCTTGTATTTTTCCATTACCTGTTTGATCGTGTAGATATGGTCAATTGTCGAAAACCCTTTTCTGAAGCCTGCCTGTTCAACCGGCTGTTGTTCGTCCAGCATTGGGCTTATTCTATCCAGTATGATCTTTGCAAATATCTTATACACATTCGAAATCAGGCTTATTGGTCTATAATTTTCAATGTCCTCTTTGTCGCCTTTTTTGTGTATTAAGATTATGTGAGACTTTGCCCATTTCTGAGGAATATCCCCGCTCCTCAGAATCTCGTTAAATATTTGAGTTAAAACGGGTACCAGTTCTTCCATTGAGCCCTGCAGCAGCTCATTTGTGATTTTGTCTGGTCCTGGAGATTTTCCTGCTTTTTGGCTCCTGATTGCTTTTTCTACTTCTACGGGTAAGATTGAAGGGACGGGTTCCAGAATGGCGTCGAGTATTGATTCGGCATGATTTTTTATTGCAGCAATTGGTGTTTGTTTAGCGTAAAGATGACGGTAGAAGTCTGTTGCCAGTTCTTTGATGTTCTTCCTCTGTGTAGTGATCCTTGACTTTCTTTTAAGTTTTGGTATCCATTCTTTTCCTGCTTCCCGTAGTTCCTTTAGAGCTTTTTTGACACCGCCAGTTCTTTGTATATGATATTCTAGGGTTTGCAGTCTTTTGAGTTTACGATCCCTTCTGATACTTGCTTTTAGTTTCTTACTTGTTTCTGTTATCAATTTTATGTTTTCTTTTTTTATTTGGTTCTTTATCAGTTCTTTCCTATCGTTAATCAGTTGTAAAGTTTGGTCACTAAGTTGGTAAATATTATTTTTTTCTTTCCTGTTTGCGATCATATGGTTTTGAATTTGTTTCTCTAGTCTATCATATTGCAGTGCCACAGTAGAATCATTTGTTGTAATTTTTTTTGTTTCGTTTGTTGTATACTTTTTGTTATTTGTATTTTGTAAATTTCTTGGTTGGTCAAATCGGTTAATGTTTATGTGCTTTCGAGAAGTGTTAGTGGGGTACTTTCTTAAGGAGCTGCGTATCATGCGGTGGTTTGTGTTAAAGTTCAGCTTGCTTATAACAGCAGTGTCTGTGAATGCTCTGGGGTTGTTGCTTATTATGTAGTCGATTTCATTTTTGTATGAACCATCAGGGGATATCCATGTCCATTTGGTTTTGTTGTTTTTCTTGAACATCGAGTTCAGTAGAGTTAAATTATGTTCCATAAGAAATTCAACAAGTTTCTGGCCGTTGCAGCTTCTCTTACCGTAACCAAATTTTCCAAGAACATATTCTTCAGTATGTTTTCTAGTCCCCACTTGTGCATTAAAATCCCCCATCAGGATAATAAATTTATCTGAGCTGTTTTTTATTGCTTGTGACAACCTTTCATAGAACGACTCTAACACTGACAATTCTGCTTGCTCAGTTGGAGCATAAACTTGTATAATTGACCATTGTTTCTTATAGCCTGGAAGTTTAATGTTAAGTACAGCTAATCTGTCTGAGATTCCAATAAATTCTTGTATATGTTGTTTTAGGTACATTTTAATCAAAAATCCTACTCCTCTCTGCCCGGCTGTTTCACCTTTTTGGTATAGGATATAATCTGGATATTCTTCGATTTTTTCGCCTAGTCTCCTCATTTCGCTTATACCTAGTATGTCGTACTTTATATCTTCTAGGGCCTTGTTTAATTCCATCAAGCTTTCAGGTGTCCTGAGAGTTCTTGTGTTTAGTGTTGCGATGTTGAAAACTTCACATCTTTTAGTTAGAGGGTGGTGGTCTAGTTCTCCCGCGGGGACCAGCCGTGTTGGGAGACATTTTGTTGTTAGCTGTTTCTCATGTTGTTGTGGTTGTCCGGTTCGTGGTGCTCGGTCTCTAATTTTTGTTTGTGGGCTTGTCCGAGAATGAGATTGATCTCCCTCGTAAGTACTGAAAGGCATCTAGCTTCTGCATTTTTGGGTCGTTTTTTGTGCTACCATCTCCGTTCTTGGGACTCGGAGTTTCGGATCGTTTCCTTTTTTCGTTCTCATTGTTCTCCATTTTCCTTTTTTCTTTGTTCTTTAGATATGTGTCCTTAGGCAAATCATGCGTAATATAAGTATTAGGTTTCATTTTCTTTTTATTTTTCAGAATCTGGATCTTTTTGCCTAGGGTCGTGGTAGCCAGAAGAATTGGTCTTGTCTTACGGTCTTCGTTCCCTTTTTTACCCAGTCTCTGGACTCTATCGATTTCACCTTCTTTAATTTGGACCTCTATATCTATTAGTGTAGAAGTTACCAAGGTTATCAAATCCTCGTGCTTTTCGTCTTTCAGTTCTGGAACCCCGTGGATTATTACATTGTTCCTCCTTCCATTTATCTCGAGGTATTCAATTTTTCTGTTTAATTTCTCAACCTCGTTTTTCAGTTTTACATTTTCTTCTATAATAGGTTTAATTTTTTCGTCAACCTTCTGCAGTATAGTTCTAGTGATATTCTCTGTTATTGTTTTTGTTTGAACGTTAAGTTGTTCTGTCATTTTCGACAGAAGCAGCGACATCTCAGGTGACAGTTGTGTAGACATCTTGCAATAACAAAACGCAGGGCTGTTAAATTTTATGTTTCCGAACGTAGCCTTTTGTTATAAGGTTGGTAATGACGTACCTTTTACGTTGTCTCTGGTTTGCTGTTTTGACAGATAACCTCAACTTAACTTTGATGATACGTTTGTGTTTTTTGTACACTTTATTAGGTTTTTTTTTGTTGTTTTTCTGTTGTAAATCAGTGTTTAATATCACACACAACCTTCCCAACGGCACTTTTGTAGGTATATCTTAAGAAAACCGTACACTTTTTCTATAAAACCGAGGAGCGATTAGCAGAGTGACTGACGTAAGTAAACACCGGAACCGGAATAACGAACCGAAGAACCGGGTAATACGATACCCCTTAGTTAAGACTGGCTGTCAGGCTTTTGGGCGACTGACTACCTGTAACGACTGTCAAAGATCTAAAATTGACAGCCGAGACCAACGACTTAAATTCTCCGAGGCAAAGTCGAGGAACCTCGGTAAGTAATGGGTGTTCACCCAACCACGGACCGACCTTGAAGATCAATCCGTGCGGCGGTTATTATTGAGTCACGATATCCTTTGAAGATCCCAGAAAAATAGTCATGTGGATTACAATCAGACACAGAAATACATATCTCGGTACATCTCTATGGCTGGTACGGCAAATTGTCTCCCTCATGAAGTATTTTATGTTTCTAGCGAACAACATAATACCGTTGTTCATATTACATGTTTGGATGTTTGCCAGATGTATTTGCTACTACTACTACACTTCAATAGTTTGGGAGGACGGGTAAGTTCATATTCGGAGATTCGAACTGCCAAGTGACATATTAGACAAAGTTGGTAATGATAATGTTGGAAGATACAGAAGTTGGAATTACATAAGTACAGAAATTAGGGCTAGGAAAATAACAAAATCGTTCATCGTACAAGTCTGGGATCTTGCAGTAGACACATGAGCTCTGAAATAGAAAATAACTGATGGAAACATTTTTATTTCTGATAAAAATAGTATGAGCTTGGTCTTCATTAAACCTACAGTATATTTTCCCTCTTCGTTATACAAGGAGCGACGAATATAGGTTTCTATAGGTGCAGAATCAATTCCAGGTTTTATTTTAAGCGTGACAGACCTACCCATGACATAAAGTAATGGATGAGGTTAACGATGTAACGAGCGTACCCAGAAGATACCCGTTTAGTCTTGCTCTAAAGGTTAGATTAAAATAGACGAACCCCCAAGAGTAAACCTAATTAATATTTCCAAATTAATGGAAACTGAAACCCCCGAAGCACTCAACCAAAGAGTTCTTAATAACTTTGTATACAACGATGCATTTAAATTGGAGCTAAAGATAACGCTTCAAAATTGAGGCAACTGTGTATATTCAAACTCCGGTTCTCCTGAAGTAATGTTATTAGGGACAGACTCCCTGAAACGTTGAGTTTAGCTAACTGGACGAGTTAACAAACCAAGTAATAATGTAAGCAGCTCTACTGATGTTAAATATGAAAGAGGAATAAGAAAAGTTTAACTAGTTTTGTCAAAACGTTGTGTTGAGTGCTTTATTCATATGCTTAATGACAAACATATATCATCATCATTCTCTAGCCCTTATCCTAACTTTTTTAGGGTTGGCGCAGCATGTCTTCTTCTTCCATACTTCTCTATTACTTGTTATCTCAGCAGTCACCTCCTTTCTAGTCATATCATCCTCTACACAGTCCATCCATCGTTTCTTTGTCTACTCTCTCCGTCTTCCTCTACTCTTATAGCCATCTACATTCATACTCAACATTTTCCTCAATACATTCTCCTCATTCCTAATAAAACCGCAATGATAAACATACCTAAATGCCAAAATTATTGTCAAAATGACGTTTAACTAAGGGGTCAAGAAACTGATAGGAGAGACTCTGTACGAGCTGGAAGGAGGTGCACCAACAAGACTAACTATGGTAAAAGAAGAAGAGCATCTTTTAAAAGAAAGCAGTAGCATTGAATGGTGAAAAAGAGGGGTTGGTAATGTGAGCACTGCTAAAAAACATGTATGAAGTCGAGTTTAGAGCTTTTAAACGAAGCTCCCATCTCTGTACCATCAATCAAATCCGTGAAGGTACCTACAGCGATGACTGATTGGTTCATGAAATCATAGCCAACATATCTCAAAATTAAAATTTGACAGGTTGAGGCTCTCTGACTTAGCTTATTTTCAGATATTTTGAAATTCCAGTCGTGGTTTTAGGTAACTAAGTTTAAAGCGAGTAAAGAAGCAGGAAACAGCTTCTATTTTATACTACCAAAATGTTACCGAAGCTTCAAGTATCTTGTTAAACAACAGTTGGATACTTGTGAGTTGTAAACTTACTGTGTGTCGTTTACTTACGAGGCGGCGATCGTTAGCGAAACTTTGACTATCTCCTTAGGTTTTGTAAGCATCAACATAACCGCAACGAGGTTTTACGTGATGTAGCGTAGGTACTACACTCGTGAAATATTCAAAAGATAAAAGTTTGCAACGTATCTTCTTCTACCTAAATGACTTGATCACTTCTCTTCCTCAGACTAAATATTTTAATAGACTTTTACTGATATGTCAAATCAAATCAAATCAAATCATTTATTTGCTTGAATATGGATATGTAGAGGTACATGATGAGATACATACAGCAGAAGTTCTTTTAGCCATATCCTACCTTAACAGGTGTCTATTAGAATAAAAAATAATAAGTCTCACTTAACTTTTTTAAATCTTATTGCAAATAAAATAGGGTATTATATTTACGACATTCATTAATTAAATGTCACATGTTTGACACTCAGGTATTCCTGACATATTAGTCACAGAAATAACTATACTAGTGCCACTGTTATTAGATAGGAACCGAATAGGTAAGTCACGACCTTTCCAAGTTACTTTGCGTTAGTTTTCAAGTTCTCCCATCAACTATCACTAACCCCGCCTAAGGTGTCCTTTCTTGTTGAAATCGAATGTGCATGTGCATTAAGTAAGTGTAATTCGTTAACGAAGATTCTCCACAATCGTCTCACAGTAACAGTTCAGATTGGAGCATTACATCAGTGATTGAGAAGAACTGAGTATTACAGTGCTCAAAATGTATTTTTTTTTTGTATCAATCTCTTGTTTATGTACTTACAAAACCGGCGGCAAATTAGAGGCGAATGGTACGTTGCGAGAGCGTCTCTATGAGAAATATTCAAAGGCACCGATAGAAGTTGCTTTAGTTCGAAAGAACATTTTTAATTAGGTAATGTATTTTCAGTATATTCTATGGGTTAGAGGTTTATTGAAACCAATCCAGCCCTCTAAACATTATTCTCACATAAAACTAAACTACATTCCTCTTCCATTATCTATCAATTACAACGATTAACTCATGAAATAACTACCCAATAGTGAATTACGATACGGCCAAACTATCGAAACAGGCACTTAGCGAACAAACTGGTGAACTACCATCCATATTCCGACCAGAAATAGGTGAATATTAGAAAACGATTTTCTTGATCCGACAAAACATTAGCCATGAGCCACCAGCCCCGAGCTACGAGCCATGAGCCATGATTCAACAGAGTTCTGTGAAGGAGACTGTTGAAAACATTAATCTTTTGCAATGGAAGGCTTGAATATGTCGTTATTAGCGCTGGATGGTCGCCAGCGCCATTTTTATTTATCTATTTGTAACGCTGTCTATATGTTTCTGTTGTGACTGCCTTTGTGTTGCTGGTCAGTGATTGACATACTCCTTCGGCAAAGATCAAGTCAGGAGAAGTCGGTTGTTGTATTCGCCGAAATTCTAATCAACTGCACACATACACACAAATCAAAGGGAAGACTTGATCAAAAAGAAGTCAAATCAATGATAGCTTGGTAGTTTACTTTTAAGAATGGAATTCTTTCTTGGTACAAAGAGTTAGCGCGTAATTTGGCTAACTGCTAGTTTCGAGAATATCGAACAACTGTCAAACTACAAGATAGAGACGGGGAAATGTCTAAGCCAAATCACTGTCTATACCTACAGCGTGTACCAGAAAGGTGTGGTCACATGTAAGGTTGTGATTCGGACCATCATCGTCTGCCTAGTCTTTTCCAACTATGTTGGGGACGGCTTCCAGTCAAACCGGACCTCCACAACCCGGTTAGTACTGGGTAATACGATACCCCTTGGTAAGACTGGTTGTCAGTCTCTTTGGGCCACTGACTACCTGTAACGACAGTCAAAGATGTGAGATGTGTGATGTGTGTGAGTTGACAACCGGGACTAACTGCTTAACGTGCTTTCCAAGGCACGGAGGAAACTTGGTCTGTAATGGGTGGTCACCCATCCTCAGACCGACCTAGGCAAGCACGGCTTAACCTAAAGATCGACCCTAGCGGCTGTTATTATTTTGCCACGAGCTCCTTCTTCGAGGGTGTGTTGGTTCCAGGTTCTGTCATTGTAAGCACTTGACATTCAGTCAGGAATGGTTTTTGGATGTTGGTACGCTTTTGTATTACAGCGGACCCACGGTAATCCGACAAACGTTTTGCAGGGCAGTGTCGAACTATCGAATTTGTCAGATTATAGAGTACTGCGTAAGACGTACTGCCTAATACTACTAGGTACTACTGTCCCCCGGATAAGCCGATAATACCGAAAATATAAAAAATACCCGGATTTTTTTTAAAAGAGTAGGTAATTGTAATCCGATAAATTACATGATTATCAGTATGATCACATGCGTTACCTACATTATTGACGATTTCCCAAAATAATGTTTGTGTGTGGATTACTGAAGGCGCCGGATTAGACAGGGGCTGAATTACTGGGGCTCCACAGTATTAGAAAAAAAAAAAAACAAATTAAATTGAACCTAATAGCATCTGGAGCACCTCTAATAAAGCATAATAGTATTCTGACACTAATTACACAATCAATTGTTATTATTCCAAGGTAACCTAATTGCAAGTCGTAGATCTCCATTATAATAAATATTTATTACGTTGCTCCCGCTACTGATTTCTGCAGAGTTCTATTACTTCGCCGACTAAGCGAGGTTATTAAACTTCAAGACAGGTCTTTTGGGTACTGAAGTAAAAATGACTAGACTATTAAAAACATAATAAGCTCTTGTACTGTGCAGTGGAGACAACAAAAAATATTGCTGGAAAACGAATTTTTTTTGGGAGATAATAATCACGCTTTACGGTAGGACTAGCGCACTCAAAACATTGTGCCTAAGCATAGATTAGTGGCGTCGCGTCGTGTTAAGCCAGGGGCGGGTCGCTAGTATTATTATGAAATAGGTCTAATTTTAAAGTTCATTATATTTATGGAAAAAAAAAGTCTTTTGAATATAGATCGGTGTACCTACTTATTCATGTTGGTGATCGTACTGTCATGACGGCTCACTCTATAATCTCTGTCTAGAGAGAAAATGTTCAATTTTTGTTTGACTTAGCATAATCAGCCTCTGCTGGAACACAGGCCTCCTCTCTATGAGAGGGAATCTTTCAGGAGGAAATCTTTCAGGCTTACAATATTCCACAAACAACCCTAAGAAAAGGTAGAAAATAACCTATTTCCACTGAAACCCAATTAACATGTTTAAACCCACTCAGCACATATGCACACACTGTACAAATTGTACCTGTCTCTGTGAAGCCTCCCGTACTTATTTATTATCTGTATAAAACAGTTCTCTGACGTCACTTAAAGGGTAAACGTGTTGTAAATTGTCGCGAATTCCGCGGTTTTACAGAGAAGGGAAGAGCTGTTAGTGGCTCAACGAATTCCACTTAGAACGGTGATTCAAACACTTGACATTTTTGAGTGGTTGGAATCTGGGGTAAGTAGTACAGGAATGTAATTAATTATCTGAAACTCTAAAGTGATTACTGACCCATTATTTTTATAGGCAAATTATTAAATGAGCTCACTCTTCACATTATGACCACTCTTACACGCGACCTTAGTATTTTGTACAACCACATTTTTGCAAGTTAACTGCTATTAATAGAGATGGTGGTATTTAACCAAGATTCCACGGCCAGCAGAACTTACTTATTTTCTGATTAACAAATTGTAAATATAAAAATTAAGTCTCAGGCTATAGGTAAAATCAAATTATTTTTTTCGTTCTTCAAAGTGTCTGGCAGAAATTTCCGGCGACGGGGAGTGTCTGGCAGTGTTAATATATATATTTTTAATCTTCAGTCTTCATCTCTTATACAAGATAATTATAAAAAGCCGGCCAAGTGCGAGTCGTACTCACACGCACACAGGGTTCCGTAGCACCATATAATATAATAAAATATATTTTAAGGCTCATTCATATAATTATTGCATTGTCTTACATTCAACAGCAAAACTAAATTAATGTTTCATAGTATGTTAATGAAAAACAAAGTTACTGCTGCAGTTTGATGACAAAGTTCCATATCTCAAAACTAAACATCAAACCTTATTCATACCAATTTTGGTTGAAAGTTTTTTTTACATTCTACAATCCTACATTTTTTACAGAATTTTCCTCCTCTTACTTTAGAAATTAGAAGGGGAGACACATATTTTACCACTTTGGATGTGTCTATGTTTCAAACGATTGACTTTGAGAAAAAATGACTTTAGGAACCTCACTGTCATTTTTAAAGACCTATCTATAAACACCCCGCATGTATTGGTTTGATGAAATTAATATTTTTTAGTTTCAGTTCCACGTCCCCTCCTTAATTTTTTTTTATTTTTGTACTAAATCGTAAAGCGGTTCACAGAATACATGTAGGTACTTACAGCGACTGATCAAGAGCTCAGACCGTCCTAGGCTAATTATGAGGACGCGCCCCCGTCAGGTGTGTTACGGACGGCCTAAAAAGTAGTTAGTGAGTAGAGTAGCAGTGTGAAAATTTTAACATGGTTCATACTACCTATAAAAGTTTTCAGATTGATCTGCAAGCGAAACTAACGTTGTCCTTAAATCTGCATGACATTCAACCTTAGGGTGGCAAACCATTTTTTAAGCTGACCGCACATAAATTTATTTTATTTTATTTTATTGTGTTTGGGTGGCTTACAGCTAACATTACAAAAATGTATAGTGAGGCAATCAACGACAAGCCATTTACAAGCCTCCGCAGTTAGCAATAAACTATTGTTGCACAAACTAATAACTAAGAACATAATCAATATCTAAGCATAATATGAATAACTAAGCATAATGTAATAACAAAGAATATGACTAAATATAATACTAAATTAAATTAAATACCTGCACAAGCAGGCAAGCATGCGTAACCACTATTAAAGATCATAAGAAAAAAAATATAAAGAAAAAGAGAAAGATAAAGGCAAAGTCCTCACGCATTATAAGACCAAAATCATGACAATTGACTGCAGGCTACCATGTAGAAAACCAAATCCATGTCGAGTTTGGCCGCATGACTTGTATTGGCATAATCTCTATAGATAACTTAGTTGCCATTGCCATTGACCATGAGCGTGGTCATCTTGTGTGTGAAGTTGCTTCGACTTGAGTATTTTTTTTAATACTTACACTTCTGTTATTGTTAAAAAAAAACACTATAACAGTGCAACCTAGACGATAGAGAATAGAATACGATACAATCGATACAGAGTCATCTAGCGGCAAACGCGGGAACTAGGTTCCACTATAAATTCCGAAATTCCTATACAAAATGAAGTTAAAAACGCCCGTTATTGCGAGGCGGATTAAAACTCGCACTAGGCACTCTGTTGCCAGCTCACCCACTCGCTCGAACACCGACCGACTCGAGTTAACAAGTCAGTGTTTGTTTTAAGCGCGCTTTTTATAATTTCAAAATTTATTGAATCAGGGATTCTCAAGCGCATTTAGTTTTAGTGTTTTGTCTCAGTTTAATTGAAATATGTAGGTTAGATGCAATGATGCTAGATTTCAGCGCGCCCCCCCCGATCCTCGCGCCCTAGGCTGCAGCCTCGTTAGTCTAAGGGCCCGGTCTCAGGCCCTGGGTACTTAATAAGTTTCAACTGTGCAGTACTAATAGTTTCGGAATGATGTGGCTGCGACATACATGGATAGACAGAGAGACAGACATGGCGAATCTATAAGGGTTCCGTTTTTTGCCATTTGGCTACGGAACCCTAAAAAACAGTACTCGCTGTAAGAAAAGTTAATATTATTTTTACGTGTTAGCACCTGATATTTAAAAATACCAGGTCGTCGGCACAAGTTAGTAGGTATGCATATGTTCACAGTACATACTAACAGTAATCTATGCCACACATTTTGTTAATCAGAAATTAAGTAATCTCTGGCGGCTCTAGGATCTTGGTCTAAGGCGTGATGTTATGCTAAGTACCTATGTTGAAGAGACGTTAGTACTATTACTTATTTTAAAGATTCCGACTTCTGAGCTCCAGCTGTTCTTGTTTGTCTCTGTAACGTTTTAGCATTCAACTATTCAGTTTCTCTAATTTTATTATCGTAGTATTCCTATTTAAAACGTAGGCTAAATATTGTGCTTAGATAATTATAAACCTAGCTACTAGAGGAGGTATCTCAATTTATTAGAAAGCCCAGCTCCCACGGCCTTCCAATCTACTAATCTAGTGTTATTTTCGAGACAGCACTGTATCGTCATCAACCAAATAGACCTGTCTCAAATACTTACCCACGTTGAAATTCTAGATCATTTATTTTAATACTTAGAGCAGTTTGACAAATAGCCTTCTACGGCCACGTTGACTGAGTCGATGGCGGCTTAGCTACCACACAGGCATTCTGCGGTCTAGTCCGGAAAAAAAAACTTTATCTGCACTAGTGATACCTTTCAAAGAGTTTCGTTGCTGGGAAACGACTTTTTTTTTGGGGTGAATAATCTCGTTTTGCAGTAAAACTCAATGTAACGCACTCAAAAAATTGTGCTGATGGATGCATTGCATAGTACGGGGGTCGTAGAGGTATTTAAAGCTAAGTTATAACATCAAAAACTTGAACTATAAAAATAAAAAGGTTCTGAAACAGTTGAAATTTTGACCTCCAATATCTCCGTAACTACAAGTTTCCTAGCTATGGTCTAAAACAAAAAAACCATCGCAATGACGGGGAGAACAAGATCGTTACGGTTACGTTAAGTGTATTTTTGTGTTTTTCGTGTTCGATATGGCTCCTAGAATTTCACATTGTCAAGACCCTTTGATATAGAGGACTATTAGTATCTTTGACAAGACAATAAACACGTCTCATCCCAACAACATTAATCAGTAATCACGTTTATTACACAAATGACAGTATAATCCATAGCCAATTAATAACGAACCAATTAATGTGATTAGGATCAGAGCATTGCAGTCAAATGTAACAGAAGCTGGCTGAAACCGCTGCGGTTGGCTGTCGCACTGCGCTCAACCCTAAGCTGGCCAATTGTTAATACTTTACGCACTACGCGGCTTTTTACTAAATTAGGATTGGATGGATTGTGTGAGGAATAATATGAAAGAAAAAGGAGCAAAGAAGCGTGACGGTTGACAGAGGACAATGGAAGAAAAAAACGTTTTGTCAAAAAATCATTCGACTGTGACAAGCTACCTCAACTTTTTTATCGTTTTAAGATTAATTTACACACATACGTTATCTGCATTAAAATCGTAGCAAAGCAAGTTTGCAATCCACATTCTGCCCTTAAATTAAGGACCAATAAAAATGTCAACAAATTGCTTATCGTCGCAAATAAATTCTTAACTTAGACGTAAGGAACGAGTCAAAGGATAATATCAAAGGTCAAAAGGCGTATTTACCAAGTGACAAAGTGATGTATGCCTCATAAGTGGATTCTTCCTTCATGGATTGAATTATTTATACGTCCAGTGCCGTAGACAACAAAAAACAAGGTTAAGATTGCTTACGTACAAAAGAAATACTGACACCATGGCACATGATATTAAAACTTGGAAGTATGAATGAGACAAGTTACCGTAGTAATAACGCCTACGAAACTTTGAATGACTACACGCAGAGTTTAGACATTTTGCCGCAATATATTGAACATACATGAAATTAATGTACTGACAAATTAAAAGTTAAATAAACATACAGGTACATTTCTGCTTTATCCTTCAGGGAACAGTCTTTATGATGATGATATTAATCGATTACCGATTAGTCTTAAGCTAGTCACCAGTTACGTAGTATTTTCCTAACTAGCTTGGACTCAGCTTCCAGTTTAACTGAATGCAGCTGACTACCCGTACTTTACATGGAGCGACTGCCTATACAGCGCGTAACAGAAAGGGTATAATCATATGGAATACTGTGGTACGGACCATCAAACTGAACAACTTTCTCTATGGGACCACCATCGAAATCGTAAAAAAATAATCAGCTGTCCCATACATTTGGGTCGAGTAGGTATTGAAATTTTTTATAGGACAGCTGATTATTTTTTTACGATTTCGATGGTGGTCCCATACAGAAAGTTGTTCAGTTTGATGGTCCGTACCAGAGTATTTATTCCATATGATTATACCCTTTCTGTTACATGCTGTATAAGGTGTATCTATTCATACACGAAATCTTTTAAGGGGTCATTGTACTCATCATTATGAACAACTTTCACTATGGGACCAACCCCGAAATCGCGAAAAAAAAGAAAAAACAGCGGTTCAGTACATTTTGAGTTAATGCGATCATATTGTAGGGAACAGCTGATTTTTTTTTTCGCGATTTCGATTTTGGTCCCATAGTAAAAGTTTTTCGTAATGATGAGTACAATGACCCCTTATGAGATTTCGTGTATGAATAGATAGACCTTATATTCCCCTTAGTAAGACCGGTCGTAAGACTTTCGGGCCACTGATTTCCTGTAACGACTGTCAAAAATCTACAATGAATCTATGAATGACCGTTGTCATCATCATAAATGACATCTATGATGATGACAACGGGCTTTCTGAGGCACGGAAGAAACTCGGTTTGTAATGGGCAGTGATCGGAATAGGTAGAGCTAATGAGCTTAAAGTTCAAGGAACAGAAACGAAAGTGCAGACTTCCTTACAACACTTTTGTTTTTTTTTTTTCCGGTATATTTGTTCCGAATGTCGGAACGTTACTTATTAAGTACATCTAAAATTAATAAAGTAAAACAACTATCGAATTCACTTACTGTTTATGTTTAAAAAAAAGTGCACAATTTTTATTGTTTAAAAAATAAAGGTAATCTCCTTATCTTCGTTTGAACGCCATAAGTAACTGTGGAAGCTAATTTAATTTTCATACCAGCTTTAGTAGTTAGAACTAACAAGGTAAAAAACAATTTATAGGTTTTCATACCATTTATTCATTTTATACAATTTATTGGAACTAAACGTAAACAACTAACGTAACTTTTTGAGAACGTTCTCCTTGTTGTCGAAGTCGGTTAAAAAGGAAAAATAATGAATTCAATTATTTTACTGTACTCATTAATAATTATAACATTATTATTAAATGTACTTCCTTCCTTCCTTAACTGATTCCGAGACATTTCCGAGTTTCAGAAAAAAATATTCGGGAAAAAAAAATTGTCGTAAGGAACACTTTGCGTTTCTGTTCCTTGCTTGAACTTTATTTACATTAGCTCTACCTATTTCGATCACTGGTAATGGGTATTATGTAAGGGCATGTAGCCAAGTCAGAGGCCCATGGGCGGCATAAAAACTCTGACACCAGTAACCACACGATAAAGAAAGAAGACGGGTATTAGTTCTATGCTAGTGTATGTAGAAAACCACCTAACATTATAGATCTCGCGATTTTTTACGCATGTTGTGTTAGGGGTCCCCAAGTTTTATTTTATTTCTTGTGTACATATCCCTTATCATATTTCTACTTAAAGGATCACAAGCGATAGAAACATTTGTTCTGGGCGACATCGTCCGTTATTTTCGCGTCCCAAAATTTTCGCAAGGCAAGCGTAAACGCTCGAAATAGTTCAGAGATAGATGATGTGAGGAATTCATCTTTATAGCCGACCTCGTTGCTGGCTTAGCGCATTGGCAGAAGCGCTAGCTCGTACATCATGCTGCTTCAATATTATCCTGTATCATAAATTGTTTATTTTGGATTTTTATTTTTGTTCTTTCGTTTTCCACGTGACTGGATTTCTAAAAGGGAATTTTAACAGGTACCATTATACACCGTGACTCTTTAATCGTCTTACAACGGAAGCTCACTTCATGTATCCAATACCTACTAAAAATTCATAAAAAATAATAAAAATAGGTATTTAAGAGATTTGAATAATTTAAAAAGAAAAATATATAAAGGTATTTAATTATTATGACGCATGACAAAGTTGGAACACCCTGTTGCGAGCGATGATCTACTCAACTCGTGTATATATTATGTTGTACCGTTTGACACCTAAACTTTATTAACAGGCTGTTTCATAATTCTAATGTACTTTGTATTATTATATTTAATTGATAGTATAAAAAAAAATCGCCTAGAGGTATTTTATGTCGAATACATTGAGTGGACCACCTTCGTAAGACGACTAAAAAGTCACGGTGTATTCTAGAGTGTTCGTAAACTAAAAACTCTTGTTAGTCTTTGGTCCGACGTTTAAACATGCACAGGGCAATTATCGGACTATGAGCACCCCCGTACACAGGAGTTTGTGTAGGTATTATAGAGAAAACCGACTGACGTTGGAGCATTTACATGGTACCTCCTAGCTGTTGCTCGCGACTTTGTTCGCGTGGAAATTTTGAAGTGAACGTGTGGGAGAAAATAGTAGCATTTATGCTAATTCCAGACTATAACCTAGAAGTATTTTTGAGTATAAGTATTGAGTCAGACCAAATGGCAAAAAATGCTAAAAGATAAAATTAAAAGGTATCAAAAGGGAGACGGTTTAGATATTTTGGAAACGAATCAGTTCCATAAAATTAACGTTGTTGCCTTAACTGACAGGCCATTAGTCCGTTTTGTGACACCCACGGGATGAAACAGGGATTAACCATTTCATTCTTTACCGACTTTAAAGGTCATTGAAAATTTGAAAATGGAACAAAACAAAGTTGTTTTTTTTTAAGTATTTCCTCTTTTTTAAAGACAGTGTTATCTAGAAACTTGACACGGGTTTCACCCTAAGAATTCATAGTGTTGCATAATACAATAGGCCGTACTTCACTGATAGGTGATAGGTAGGTACTTCGAACATGACCTGACCTAGCGCAGTACGAAGTTTTAGTGCAATGAGAGGTTAACTTATGCTAGCCGCCGCGGGAGACGCACCGGGCGTCGGGGGCCACCGTAGGCGCGGGCTTGTGGACGGTGAGCTATGGGCTAGCTCGCCGTCTGTCCGTCATTTGACGACAGGCCGTGTCGACGGCGCGTTCGTGTTCCACGCACGCCTCAAAGAGATGTCAGCAAACAGAAAGGGGTCCGAAAGGACCGATGCCTGCCAGGGTTGCGGGACTGTTCGAAAGAGATACCGTGGCCCCGGAACACAAAGGGCGATGAAGGAACATGGATGGGTTTTAGACAGTAAAAGTCTGACACTCCCTCCTGCTCCGCCCAGAGCGGCAGGAGTCATTTGATGAATTCCAATCCGAAAAAAAAAAAAAGGTTACCTTATGCTGGTTTTATATCTGATGTTCGGTCTTATCATACACCCTCTGTACCATTATATCAATCTCACGAAAATATTTCTTATGGGGAAAAGCAGCAACTCCATACATTTACATAACATAGCATAACATCACGCTTGTAATCCCCGAAGGGTTAGGCCGAGGTGTACCCAATCATAGTACACCCACATTTCGCCAATTATGTTTAAATCCCATGCCATATGTGGCGAGTTAAGTGCCATCAACAAGGACACAAATCCAGACTCCGTGGCTGTTCCAAGAGAAGATTCATGTAAGTTCGCTTATCTTGAAAATTCAAGGCAGATCTTATTATTAGTGTTGGTTTTGATTGCCTTTGTGAAATCGCAAAATAAACGGTCATATCTTTTGATCGCGTTCACTTACAAGTTTGTTTTTTTCACTGCTCCAAGAGGTAACAGAGCAGGTTGACTATTTGATATTTCAGCGTGATACCTCTACGCGTTTCTGAGAAAAAGGATCTTGACAGACGGACAGACAGACGGTCAACAAAGGGATCCTATAAGGGTTCCGTTTTTGCCGACCATGAGGTACGGAACTCTAAAAATGTATAACATAAACATTACACCCAACAAACAGTTGCCAGTAATGTCAACAGGGATAAAGACACCACAGCAACCGGTAACATAAAACGTAACTATCTGTAAAACAGTTTATAGCAGAAAATATGGGCCGTGGCTGTCTGAGGAACCGCACGGATTTATGAACACCCCCTGAATAGCGCTACTTCTGTCCGGAGTAATTTATACGGGGTCCACCTAGTGCTTCGGATATGAGTCTTTTGAAAACTGATAGGGAATTTTATTGAAATAAAGGTTATTTTTCTTAGCCTGTTTTTTTATACGGATGACGTTGGATACCAAACAATACAATTAATTTCAAAGCGTTTCGTTTTTCTCCAACGATATCAAAGACACCTAAATAAACCTACTTACGATAAAAATCGCAAATGGAAAAAGCCAATAAAACAAGCTGACCTTAGACCATAAATTCTATGTCACGTGTTTTAAAACAAAGTTGCCCGAGGGAAAAACCGATGTTGTGATGAATGACGTAAAGTCGCTTTTCGCGTGTGGCTGCTACATCATCAATATTCAAAGCCCGAATTCACCCACTGCTCCTTTTGTGTCAATTTCCACGATCCATTGCAAGCCTCATCCAGCGGCCCTAAATTGGCCGCTTCAACGGAATCATAATAGCCCATTGACCAATTTACTAATTGTAACGTAATTGTATTATTCTATTATGATTCTCCTAAAGCGGCCATTTTAGGTCCCCAGGTGTATCCCCCGATGGCAACAATGTCGTCTGCCCATCTCGCCGTCGCATGTGACCACTTACTCTAGTCTCTTAGTTCTTCTAAAAGCTAAATTATTCAATTGATTTTGATGCGATTTTCACCACCATTTGCAGAATTTATTTTGTAAAGTGTGCGTATAAATCACTAGCTGTTGCCGGCTTCGGTCGCCTTTTGGTCGGAAATTATCCCACGAGCACATCGTAAATATGAGATGATAGCCTATGACACTCGGGGGCAATGTAGCTTCCTATTAGTGAAAGAATTTTCAAAATCGGTTCAGTAGATCCAGAGATTAGCCCCTACATACAAACATACAAATTTTACCTCTTTATAATATTAGTATAGATTCATTAATATTGAACATATAAGATATAGATAATTATAATATGTATCACAGAAATCTCGATATTTAAACAATACGGGTACGACCACACCCGTATTGTATTCCTGTACCAGCAAGTGCAGGTCACAAACTCAGGTACAGTTAACAATAATATTCGAGAAGTCAACACAAAATATTGCCATCGAAATACTATACCCCATTTAATCTCAGAATACGCCCGTGTACATGTACATCTCGAAAGCTAAGCGTGTCCCAATAAGCAGGTCTTCAAGTCATGAACAGAGGCATCCCACGCGCTCGCTCTGTCAATACTCAATATGAGTTCGAGGCAAAATTCAGTGAACCACGAAATATACTTCCTTCGGTATATAAAGTAGGTATTCACATGACTATTCAATTACCTATGTCAATGATTATTCAGTGCTATACCGATTTTGATATTTGGAAATGCTATTATTCTGGGACATGGATTTATGTCCTGTATTTGGGAAGCTTATAATACCCAGGAAGGGGACGCAGACGCTCTGAAAAGGCATTCATAAAATTTAAAGGTGGTGTTTTTGAGAATAGTCCAATGCGTAGTACTCATAACCATCGTGCGTATATGACCCAGATAGATGTATGAACGTGGACCAGACGAAAGGAGTATGTAAGAAAAAAAAAAAGATGAAAAGAAAATGTATTTATTAGCCCGCACAGGACGAAATAAAACAAAAATATGGTTACATTAAGTACAACCAAATTATAAAAGTAGTAAGAAAATTCAAAAAAAAAACAACGGTATTAGTCCTGTACGAAGCCAAAAGGATATCTCAGCATGGTGCTGTAACATTTAGAAAACGTCACAGCGCTGGTATTCTGTAGGGGTCGTAGCAGGTGCAGTTCTGAAGTTTCTCCCTACCCCCATGGGTATTTGGGTAAAATGGCGGTCTCTGATAGTCCAGCCTTAGAAACAGTGATACAACCAAGGACTTGTTTTAACATTTCTTGAAAAAGAACTTAGAAAGTTGCAGTTTTGTCCGTAATCAATGATCTTATTGGTTCATCAAAGCCTTAAAAATAAACTGCCCTGACAAAGTGACACTCTAGATCAGCTATAAGAATTACAGATCAGATTTATAGGTTACAAAACAGTCAAAATTAAATATTTTTTCGATTGTTATTTTAACTACCACAAAGCTTATATTACTTATGTCAATCAACGAGATATATGAGACATTTATAAAATAGATATAAGTAGTTTTTTTTATTTTTTTTATTTTAAATGTTTGTAAACGCATCAACGATATAAAAGTAATCTCTATTTTTCGATTTCAGGAGAAAAAAATAAAAACGTCTCAGTGAGGCCATCTAGCAAAATGACATAAGTACCTTAAAATGTCTTTGTGCCTAACCTACCATGCCATCCTAAAAATTACTTGTACATCAGCCTAGGTTTTTATTCTAAAAAAGTAAAGCCTTAATGAGGCCTTATTTTTTTTCACTGTGACTACCTCTTTTAAAGTAGAAGTTTAAAACTGACACGTACAAGACTTACAAACGTAAAATCCGTCGCTTTTCGGTAAAAAGAACTCTTTATTTTAATGGACTAAGCTCCATCGCTGTAAAATTCACGTAAATGTCCGCTCAAAAATTTTTCTTTATTAACTTCGAGCATTTAGGATTATTTAATTTCTCAGTTGATTCAATTTCGTAAGAATTGTAGTGGCACTACAGAAAGTGCTACTGTACAGCAACTTATTACAAAAATTATTTCAGCGCCATCTATGAGACAAATGAAGAACTAACATCAATATTCTAAAGCTATCCGCGACCTATGTTTAGATAGAAAAATCCGACACCAACTGTCGGACCGTACACACCAGACATGGCACTCGTCTTATCGGAGGATCCTCTCTTTTCTATGGGGGATGAAGAACCTTAAACTCAGTTGTTCTTCATACCCCTATAGAATAATTATTTTCCCCCTTTTATCAAAGGAGCCAATGCTTGTAAAGAAGTGACATCAATCAGGGACCAATACAAACTCCGGGCTGCAGGCTACTGAGATGTTCCAGATGGAATTGAGTCTAAATGCACTAAAAAAAACAATACAAGGTGTAAACAGCTCCTTCACGAAGCCGTCAATCCACTATTCAGTACATCAAACTAAGTAACAGTCTGAAAAAAAAATTGCTGGCAAACGTGCTGTAATATCCTCGTTACTAGAAGGTTCCCAAGTATGGTCTAGAACAAAAAAAAAATCGCAGTGACGGGGAGAAAAAATGCCTTTCGGCTCCCATTATGTGTTGTGTATTACACAGTTTATCTCCAACACGCCTAAAACTAAGATGTTAGCACATAATGTTAGAACAAAATCAGGTCATTGCTCTGCCAAACCACATCACACTGACCACATCAATCAACCAAATCCATTACGTAAAGCTAATGTACAAAAATAATAAACTAGCTATCATAATGTAATGGTATTATATTAGCACAGAAGAAATAGTACAAGTAATATATTATCTCTATTTTTTATACTTAAAATTGGATATTATCGAAAAATAAAAAACTTTTTATTATATTAGGAAAATAAACAGATATCCATAACATGAAAAAAACGATGGATGGACTGGAGAAAGAAGGTGACTACTGAGATGACGAGTAATAGAGAAGTATGGAAGAAGAAGAAATGCTGCGCCGTCCCAAAATAAATTGGGATACGGGCATTAATGATAATGATAATGACATAACAGGAGTATTCATAGAAGAGTATAAGTCTTTAAAAGTAATAATATAATAATATCTTTATTTTATACAAAACAGATTGTAGTACATGTACATATTTCACAAAGTGGGTAGTGTTAAATCTCTGGCAATCAAGTGGGTGACGTGCTGTTCTCCTTGCTAGGCTATGAAATAGCCTGTATTAAGAAGTAACAGTGCCGATCCCCTCTAATTGTATTACTAAAATTTTATTTTTACAACTTAAATTTTTGAAATATGATTATTACAACTTAATTTTTTAACTTAAATGTTTACCTGTTTAAAAGTGGCGATAGAATGGTCGTCTTCGTTTCACTACACGTAATACGTAACTAGACGTATGTTGCTCTCAGACACCTCACGCCCGCGCCGTCAAGCGAATGAAGAAACAATATAGTCAGCTCCTCTCTTCACCATAAGAAACATTTCTGTTTCAGCTACTACAAGATTTTAGAACTTTTAATACAGCATAGCAAAGCCATGGGTTCATATTTTTTTTTATTTAGATAAGCTTTGCCCCACACTAGGAAACTCCTGTATCGTGAGTGCGTTCACAAACATTTAAACTCACATACACAAACAGCCAGACCCGGAACAACTATCTGTAGGTCATACAAATATTTGTTCCGTGCGGGGATCGAACCCGCGACACGCACCGCAGCAGTCAATCGCTCAGCCACTGCGCCAACCGTGCCGTCATGCAACGCTCAATACCTGTTACATATCTAAAACCCTTTGAAGAATGGTCATAGCAGCATCCCTAATTCGGCTACTATACTATTACCTCGCATCCACCCATCAGTGTTACGCCCCATTCACAACCTAGCCCAGGCCCTGCAGTCTCGTCATAGATAGCTAGACAGATATATCGCTATAGATAGGTTGCTATTTATGTCGAGACTGCCGGCGCCTGGGCTAGGTTGTGAATGGGCCTTAATACTGTAGGGCAATGAGACTTGTGACAAAGACTTGCGTTAGGCGACACGCGCATATTTCATCTTGTTTCCTTTGCGTGAGTTCCGTCGCGTCGCAAGTCGCCTCATGGTGTATAGTGGCATTGTCTCAAAAAATGATCAGGCTAGGCAGCTGACGCGCAGAGCTAGGCCGATGACAGTCAATGTCATATACAGGGTGTAACAGGACCCTTCACGAAGCCGTCAACTAAGCATTATGTACATCAAACTATGTAACTTTACGCAATAATTATTACTGGGGAACTACTTTTTTTTTTTGGGTCAAAAATCTCATTTTACGGTAGGACTCAATGTAATGCACCTAAAACATTGTGCTGATGTCTGGATGACTGAATAGTACGGTGGTCCTGGGGGTGTTTAAAGTAAAAATCTTGCATTAAAATAATGTATTTAAATAAAAACTTGTGAAAAAGTTTGAACTTTGACCCCCAATATCTCCGTAACTAGAAGGTTCCCAGGTATTGTCTAGAACAAAAAAAATATTGCAATGACGGAGAGAACAAGTGCCTTTCGGCTTCGTTAAGAGTCTTGTTACACCCTTTATATACCCACACAACTTAATCATGAGAAGCAAGTATATTGACCCTTATTAGCTGTGTCAGATACATAAGAAACGATGCAAATCTTTTGCCTTTGTATTTCGTTCAGATGAAATTAATTCTAGCCAAGGAAATCTCGCCTTGGTATAATCTATATCTCAAAGATTTTCTCGTCTCTTTGCTCAGACAGCGTCCCCTTGTATTAGTTACGGTTCAGCAAACATGCACTGGTTGCAGTTTATATCTGCGCAGTTTCGCAGCTCAGTAATTTTGACACCTATTAGCCTCCCTATTATACAGAAAAATGATTGAAAAGGGTAGGTCTACTGATACAGGCCTTTTGTTACTAAATCTAACCTAATAAGTAGATTAACTCATTGAAGTCACTAATTTTTTAAGTTACTTCGTCTTAGTTTTAGTTGATTTAGATGTATCGACTTTTGTAGTACCTACATACATACCTACTCGATGTTGAAATTCAATTTTGTGCGGAGCAGTTTAAAATCTAATTCTCTTTTGTATTGTGAATTCTTTAGCAACATTTAAATCCCTATCCCACCAATTAAAGGAACAGTGCTTTGGCCTGACTTGAAATGACACCCAGATCCCAAGATCAGCAGTACCTACCTGGGTACTACGACATTAAGACCAAGAAAGTGATAAAAAAGTAAAATACTTTTCACCGACAATACCCAATTTTCAAATATTTACGCTGCTAGCAGGATAGCAATTGAACAAGTTAATCATGTTGAAACGGTGCTGTACTGGCTCCCGTGATCGCAATACTAAACTAAGCTCCAGAAAGATGAGTTATAGCACCAACGTGATGGCGGAGAAGGACGTTCTGAGTAACTGCTACATGGGAAGGGATCTTATTATTTCAGGCGAATATTTGACTTATGATTGCCGTCTTTTAGGAATAGAACTTCAATTCGAACTGACAGAAGTGGGTTTATGTTTTTTAGTAGTTATTGCTTTTTATAGTTTTTAAACACATTCAACATAGACCTGCCTTACTACGCCTCACGCCTGTAGGCAATCCCCGAAAGGTTAGGCAGAGGTGTACCTAAGAGTTTCCTCAGACTGCAGAATTCTATCGAATTTCTATCGGCCTATAGTTTAGTCGGGCTGTTAATCACGTTCATAGTACGGTCATGGTATGCTACGGTATAGTGGGCAGAATCCATGACAACCAATTAAATAAGTCATAGAATTATACGATGAATGTTAATTTTTTCATCGGTTCAGCCTTCAGATGCTGAATAAAAATGAAAAGTAAACAAAAAGAATCAGCTATAAGTTTGAAAACAATTGAAAAAAGAAATGTAACATATTTATCGTACTCGTATTCGGGGTTCTCCGGGACTGGGCCTCGGAGTTCGGGGTACTCAGGGAATAACCCAGTACATTTGTGAGAATAGGTACTTTATACATTAGAACAACTGATACCCACCCAGCTCAATATTGTTTAAATCTCAATAAACTAACATGTAACTAACTAATACAACATTGTATTAATTTCAACGTTTTTTGGCACTGCTGTTTCCGAAAGCGGTTTGATATAAATTATTTCATTTTTTTTTTTATTATTATCTTTCTGTACTTTCGACCTTATTTAGCTAATTATGTAAGGAGCTTTGTATTTAACAAGCTGAGTCAAGTAAAAATCTACATACTTAAAAAATACAGGGAGGAAGGGAAATCGGCGAACACACTTTTCTAAGCTTTCACGGCATAAAAAGCATAATGGACATTCACGGAAGATATCCCGTAAGTGACAGTATAAGTTTAACGATTATCGCATTTTCAGTACATCATTACGCAGAAATTATTGTCCGCTGTTTCCCACAAAAGTTTGACCTACTCGCTCAAAATGTATGGAACAGTTGTTTTTTTTTTTTAATTACCTATTAAAAATCTCTATGTGGTTCGGAATGATGTACTGAATACATGGTTAGTTTGTGTGTTGATGTCTCTTCCCTTTGAATTCGTACTTTATGGTCAATTATTATGATTTAAAAATATTTATACACCGTGACTATTTCATCGTCTGACAAAAGACCTCAATGTATCTGACATAAAAGCTGTTGCCCGCGGTTTCGCTCGCGTTTTGATCGGAAATTATCCCACGGGCATGTTGTAAATATAGCCTATGGCACTTGGAGATAATGTAGCTTCCTCTTAGTAAAATCATTTTCAAAATCGGTTCAGTAGATCCAGAGATTACCCCCTACATACATACTTACAAACTTAAAATTTTTACCTCTTTATAATATTAGTGTAGAGTATAGATAATAGGCACAATGAATCGCGGAGCTAGGGTGGATCGGATAAATTTCCCACCCGCACGCAAAATACGCGCATGGACGTGGAGTTGCGTTCACCAGCGCGTTATACAATACTATACAATAGAATATGCACAAAAAAATAAGTAATACATTAGAATTACGAAACATCCTGCTAATAATGTTTACGTATCAAACGATAGAAAATATCTACCCAGCGCAAGAGTCGACTAGATTATTGCTGGCAACAGGGTGTTTCAACTACGTCATGTCATAATAATGAACAATATTTTTATTTTAAATTATTTACATCTCATTAATACCTTTTTTTATGAATGTTTAGTAGTCATTGGATACATGAAGTGGGCTTCCGTTGTAAGACGACTAAAAATCACGGTGTCTAAGTAAGTCATTCACGCACGTATGCAAGTACATACCAAAAATGCTTCATTGATAGCAGATTACATACTAAGCGAGGTCATGTATCGCATCCGTATTTATAAACATACAGGATGGTGTAAAAAAAAATCCGCTTCAAAAAGAATAATCCTGTTTTCAAATTAAATGTACACGAGAATTAAAAGAGTGTAACGGTCGTTAAGACGAAATTCTCCTCACTTGACCACTTGGCTTTTTCCAGAATATAGTTTTTTGCAAAATGAAAAAACGAAAATATGGTTATAAAATTGAATTTTGCATCTGTGCCTACTCAGAAAGCAACAAAACAATATGAGGAGACTACATACTTCTAAGTACATAATTATACAGCGTGTAACAGAAAGGGTATAATCATATGGAATACTGTGGTACGGACCATCAAACTGAACAACTTTCTCTTTGGGACCACCATCGAAATCGTAAAAAAATAATCAGCTGTCCCATACATTTGGGTGGAGTAGGTATTGAAATTTTGTATAGGACAGCTGATTATTTTTTTACGATTTCGATGGTGGTCCCATAGAGAAAGTTGTTCAGTCAGAACGACAAGACAAAAAAAAACATTTAGATATACTTAGAAAGACTTTAGATATAAAAGACATTTTTACAACGAAAGATTATAATTAATTCTTCAGATCACCCTGTATAAACAGATCACTATTGATATTTTGGGGTCAAATGGGCAGGAAACAACAAGAGATTAAAAAATATACCAGACGACATTACGCATCATAAATTCGTGCAATTTACGAGCTCTATCCGCTTATTGGCACAAAATTGTTTGTTTTGTGGAATTGTTAGTTTAGTAATAGGTATTATGAATTACCGTGAAATCTAGGACTTTTAATTAAACCCCTTCATCTGATTAGCTCTTCTTTCCTATGTCGAGGTCAACTTCCAGTCTAACCGGATGTAACTGGATACCACAATTTTTCATGGAGCAATTGCCTATTTGACCTTCACAACAACCCAGTTATTGGGAAATATCCCCTTAACTATTTTTTACGAGAGTAGCGGTGGCCCATTGGTGGCGGCCCCGACTTACGAACGTCGTAGTCGTGGGTTCGAACCCAGGCAGGGGCATTACTTTGTGTAATTTATTTTCTTCACCACTGCTCTCAAAAACGGTGAAGTAAAATATCGTAAGGAAACCGGCATGTCCTAGAACCAAAAATTCGAAGACATGTGATGTCAACCAACCCGCACTGGGCCCGCGTGGTGGATTATAGCCCATTCCCTCTCACAGGAAGGAGGTCCCAGCAATGGGAACATTATAGGTTGATTATGCTAACACTTTTTACATTACTGTAAAATACTAGTAGGTACCTAGTACCTACTGACGGACCCCTTCCTTTTGCTTACATCTATACCGCGACCCCGCTTCACTTGAAAATATACAAAACACCGGACTTGCACATAATATCTTCATCCAAAAATGAAGAAAAGGTCTGGCTGTGCTGGTAGTCTTATCATACTGTTTCTTATAAAATAGCACTACTATGTATATTACACACTAGCGAAGTAGCGACCAGTCCCGACTTTGTTCGCATTTAACAATATACAAGGTGTCTAAAAGGCCTTTCACGTAGCCGTCAACCAAGCATTCTGTATATTAAATTAAAGTTACTCTTCGCAAAATTTTGACACACATTTTATTTAGCCTGTGAGCATCTGGAATAACGTCTCTTTTGAATGGTGAAAGCAGTTCAAATTTATAAGTGCTGTGGTTCCAGAGACTACCCTCCGCGTGCATACAAACTTACAAAATTCGCAGTTTTACTTATACTTTAGCTAGCTACCCGCGACTTCGTTCGCGTGAAAATTTTGATAAGTAGGTGTAAGAAAAAAAAAAGGTATCCTTTGTGCTATTACAGACTATAATCTATGTCTGTGCCATATTTTCATCCAGATCCGTTGACCCGTTCTGGCGTCATTGAGGAAAATACATCCATCCATCCAAACTTTCGCATTTGTAATGTTAGTTTTATTATAGTAGATTTTGATATAAGTGAGGAAACTTTGTTATTGCATTCGAGCTCGGAATTAACAACTGCAGGCGAGAACCGAGAACTGGAGCCGAGAACTGCTGTAACAAATCCCCACGCGTAACAAACGACGTTTTTCAATACACTTTCGAAGAAATAAAATATTAGAACGGAAATAATTTTTTTCAGGAATTTTATAAGGAAACTATGATTTAATTTGCTTTTTTTCAGCGCTATGCTTTCGCAAGGTTGAAGAAGAAGCAAAGGTATGATGTCGTTATACAGCTTAATATGAAAAAAAGAAAATCCAAATTATTCTACGGTTTACGGTTTGAATTCATTTATTTCCAAAAGATTACAAATCATTTGAATTCATTTTTGAATTCAGAACACAAATAATTTGTTCGTAAAAAAAATATTTGTTTGAAATAATCATATTTATCTATGATATTCTATTTATAAACAGAAATAGAACCAGTAATAGAACCAGTGTTCGAGAAAGTGTATTCAAAAATTTTTACTGGCTTCCCTGGCTGCCCGCGCGGTAAAGTATAGAATAGATTTTTGCCTGCCTAGAGAAATTACATGCCCATGATATTTTTGATAATGAGGTAAAACCCACCATTGCCTTTGTTTTTAGCCATTGTTTTTTTTTACTTGTACTTTTGAATCTTTTAAGAAATATTTTTCATCACTCCCACATTTTGTGAGTCACTAATTACAAAAGTAATTAAAACAATAGGTAACCTTATAGTGTACTGTATTAATTATCGTGAAATATATTATTTATCTAAAACAAAACATGCAGTTGTTTTTTCCTCAAAATGCGTTAAGCAAATAATGTACTATTCGTTATCATTTTTCTTAGTAAATTGTAAGTCATGATGACATAGCTGGTTCATTGATCTTCCGTCGCAAGCGCTGCTGGGAAACATGAGGTTCCGTTTCCTGGGTCCGATTGCTGGGTTGGGCAAGGTGGTATTGGGGTTTTCCATAAAAAAAATGTCAGAAGCATCTCGGAGTCGGGATATTTGCCCGGTTGATGTCAATAGACACTATTAAAGGCGCAATGTGCTTACTTACTCCTTCACAGACATGAGATTTCAGCAATCCCAGTCCATTTGCATTTGCATTTATTGAGGAGTTCCGTTGCCTATCTCAGAAGTTCTTCATCAGATCTTCACCAAATTGGAATGGAACCACTCCGAGAAAGTACTCTTCCAAAAACTACCCAAATCGTTTCAAGTGTGCCTTTTATAGGCACACTTGAAATTTGAAGAGTTCTCTCTATTTCTCCAGGATCCCATCATCAGATCCTGACTTGATGATCATGTGACCACATGGGAACTATACCCTTTCACACAAAAAAAAATCCAAATCGGTCCAGCCATCTTCCAGTAATCGGGGAAAATACTATTAAAGGCGCAATGTGGGTGTACTATACGTAAACCTGTGCCTAACCTTTCCTGGTTTGGAGGTTATGCTAGTTTATGTAATCATGAAAACATTCGATCCCATTGGCAGTCTCTAATGATGTGTTGTACATCAAGTTTTATTTAAAGAAAAGAAAGAAAACATATTTATTTAGCACATGCCACAAGTGCACAACAAAAAAAGAAAAAATAATAAGAATGATAAAAAAAACTTAAATCTACACAATAAAAAAAAACTAAACAGAAAAAAGAGATAATATTGTGCCTCACGGCTGCGCCAAATAGGCCCAGTTCAGCAAATTGCCGAGCAACTAGTGCCCGACACTGGCACTGGCACAGGTTATTTGATATAATTTTCTGAATAAACTAAATCTCGACTCGAGTAGGAACAATATTTATCACTTCTCCTATTGTATAGCAAACTACAAAATCCATTCTACCTCTGTAACGTCAATTCTCCTTAGCATTGAACCATTCTCAATAATCAATATCCGAGGCACTAATGTCATTATCACTTGTGCTACTAAAGTCACATGCGCCTGATAACTATGACCTTTGTTATCAAAATTGTTAGTCACTTCAATTATTATATCAGTTCATAAACAAATGAAAGTGTAGTCATAAGTGGGTTCTTGTCAGTTCATAACTATTCTTCATTTAGTACTCCTGCAACATGGCTGGTTATAGGAGCTTATTATTGCTTACGTTCGTCAGTTGTGTCCTTTCGGATGGAGGTATGTTATTTCCTGTATTATTATTGTTGTCGTCTCGTCTGATTAAGAGAGTGAGAGAAGAGGGAGCGCACCTGTGATGGCATTTCATACTTCATCATTCTCCTGCCATTTTCCCAATTTATTTGGTATCGGCGCAGCATGTCTTCCTCTTTCATACTTCTCTATTACTCGTCATCTCAGCAGTCACCTACTTTCTAGCCATATCATCCTTCACACAGTCCATCCAGCGTTTCTTTGGTGATCCTCTACCTCTACTCTTGTAGGCATCTACATTAATACTTGTGCACTAATATTCTTGATACTCGCATAGTCTCTCTCTCTGATAAGACCAACCGCTGTAACTGAAATTTGAAAGGGAGGAGGATAAATAATATTACTGTTTTTAGAATCATCATGATCTTCATCAATAGTTTATTTGTTCTGTTTAACGTTAAATTCCTTTATATTAACAACAGATTTTTGTGTGAACTGCAACGATTCAATCGTTTTCCTCAATGAGGTTATACTATATTGGTTTTCCTCATATTTGTGTCTGTTTGATGTAGAGATTTAATTCATTCTCTGTCTCTTCTTCAACCTTTGGCCACCCAATGCTGAGTGTAGGTCTCTTCGAAAATACTCCACTTTTGGCGGTTTTGTATCATTGAATTGAGTTTGAATTCCTCCGTCCCGTCCGTGGTCTCCACTAATTCATTAATTTCATTTATTTTTTTGTAAATAGCCGTCTTTTTTTCTTATTCTAGCAAACCCTTATTACGTAATTTTTCTCTTGATTTGTGTTTTAAAATCAGGTTCCAAAGTTCCAAACGTGAATACTCGGAAGCTCATCTTACCACTGAACTAGACAAGCTTAGCCAATAAATAAAACTTCTGAATATTTTCCAAATATTTCTCTTAAAAAAAGTTGTTTTACAGAAAAACTGTTCGACCCATGCTACAAAACTGACATCAAATGCCTGAGTGAGGCCACGGAGAACTTTTTGGAGAAGTCCGCAAATGGTTTGCCAGACTATGACATCAAGCCTTTGGACCCCTTGATTATCCCAGAGTTAAAAGTCATCGTTGATGACGGTCTGGGATTAGTCTTTGACTTCACGAACATCAATGTCACTGGATTGAAGAACCAACAGATTTCTGACTTCCAGTAAGTTCTTTTTATCTCTACTTGAATTTCTAATGTAGCTTATTTTTTTCATAAACATACTGTGACAGTGTTGTGAGGACCTCATGGCAAAATAATAACTGCCGCTCGGGTCGATCTTAAGGTTAAGCTGCGCTTGCCTAGGTTGGTCCATGGACCACCCATTACATATTACCGAGTTTCCTCCGTGCCTCGGAACGCACGTTAAGCCGTTGGTCCCGTGACCTGAAAGTCTGACAATCAGTCTTACCAGTCTTCTTAAAGGGTTTCGTTTCACCCAGAACTAACTAGATTGTGAAGGTCAGATAGGCAGTCGCTGCACGGAAAATAGTGGTTTCAGCGCGTCCGGTTAGTCAGGTCGGCTTCCAGACTAACCGGATGCAACTGAATACAAAAAAAAAACTGGGTAAAATGTAACCCCAAAATAGTTGGGAAAAGGCTAGGCAGATAATGATGCCGTTGAAAGTGATGGCAGAAATACAAATCGCTTTGACAGGCCAAAAGGGCTAGATAAAAATTAATGCCCACGGTTCTACCCCGTCTTATTCCTCTGGATGGCTTAAAAGAATAGAGCTGCAGCAGTGGAGGATGTTGGGCTATGCATCATAATGATGATTTGAAGATTGTGGGATGCGGGACTGTCCGAAAGAGATACCGAGGCACTGGAACACAAAGGGCAAAGAAGGAACATGGATGTGTTTTAGTCAGTACAAGTCTGACACTCCCTTCCCTTCCGCTCAGGAGGGGTCATTTGATGATTTCCCATCCGAAAAAAAAAAAACGATTGTCGAATGTAGTACTGACTTCAAACTTAGGCTCGCCCCCTATTACACATGACTTAAACTTAGCTGGCGAAATGTTTGTAATATTAGGTATACCTTTGTCTACCCCTTCAAAGATTAGAGGCCCTGCAGTCTTGACATAACGATCCCAAAACAACCGAATTCGGTTGCAAAGTCATAACGATGCGGATTTAAGGTGGAAGCCAACACCGACGGGTCGCGTACGGCTCGCGTGCACTTAAATCTGCATCGTTATGGCTGTGCGACCGAATTCGGTTGTGTTGCGATCGCTATCTATTTCGAGACTGCAGGGACAGGCGAGATGTTGTGTGATGTTGTCGTGAAATCAAACTTTTAAACTTGCCATCCGCACGGCCTTTTCTTTATCGTAATCTTTGGGCTAACGACTTTAAGTGTGAAGAATTATTATACAAACATAAAGATTAAACTGGTTTAAGGGAATGAGCATTCGTTTTGTAAAGAAGAAACCAGTTAATTATCCAAGATAAGACATCTTTTAGGTTTGAATGACCAAAAAATCTTAAACCCGTCTTTAAGAGTTTGGGACAGGATTGACTAATTATATTTTGAAAAATTTGTCGCGAAGACGGTCATCCTCTTGTACAGCATGTTGGTTTGGTCGGGTGTCCAGAACGCTATGTGCAGGTCCTTCTATAATGTTTTGATTTTGTTTTTAGTTAGGTTATAGATTGGAACAAGAAAATTTGGGACAAAAAAGTTTTATTTTAACAACGCGGCAACGGCCATTGCGCGGTATCTTCTCGTCCAACTTACCGCAGTGCCTCAAGACGAAAGTCTTTGACCAGTGTGTGTTGCCAGTGATTACATACGGGACCGAAACGTGGTCGCTCACAATGGGCCTCATTCGAAGGCTTAAAGTCACCCAAAGGGCAATGGAGAAGGCTATGTTCGGAGTTTCCTTGCGTGATCGAATCAGAAATAAAGACATCCGCAAGAGAACCAAGGTTATCGACGTAGCCCGAAGAATTGCCAAACTGAAGTGGCAGTGGACAGGGCACATTGCTCGCAGAACGGATGGCCGATGGGGCCGAAAGTTCTGGAGTGGCGACCGCGAACCGGAAGACGTTGCGTTGGAAGGCCTCCCACTAGGTAGACCGATGACCTGGTGAAGGTTGCGGGGATCCGCTAGATGCGAGTCGCACGGGACCGGTCAGTGTGGCGACACTTGGGGGAGGCCTGTGTCCAGCAGTGGACGTCTTTCGGCTGAAATGATGAACGGCCATTAAAATCACACGTGCAGTCAGACAAACAGATCCACGGGAACCAACTAAATTACTTTCGCACTAAAATCAAAACAAACTATAGAATACTACAATATTGCCACACAGTTTAAATCTGTCCTGTGACATAATTCTGATATACGAGTAAAAAAAAACTTAAAATGACAGCAATATCATTCGGTCACAAATCACATAACGCAAGCTTTATCAAAGAAAAACAAGAACCAAATATGCAGCGTTATATAAACTTATTGATACCACTAATTGCCTGTTTCTACCTCGGTATCACATTGATAACCTCTTTACATAATTTATTCGCAGAATGGACACAGACAAGAAGTCGGTTGTATTAAAAACGAAAGCTGTTTTGAATATCGCTGGTGATCTTAAAATCACATTTACTAAGAAGAACAAAGAGTTTACTGGAACTTACGCAGCCTCTGCAAGTAAGTACAACGATCTTATATTATGTATAAGATAGCTTGATGTAATGGCATCCGTATGTAACGTACAGACGCCAGCACGTCAAGCTACTACAGTCTGTCAAATGTATTTAATAGATTCAACTTTATCGCTAAAGCATTAAAGTTTAATTGTTCAAGGTTGGCAGTTTCGGGTAGCTTAATGAGCTGGTGTCTGTACATTGATACGCAAAATGTTACCGTACATTTAGTATATATAGGATTCTAAATGGCGAACGATGTCCCCATAAACCCCCTCTTTTTGTACAATTCTCATGACTTTGATATAACAAGCTAGAATTTAAATCAAAAATAGAATGGTAAATCAAAACTAGGACATTCCATTAATTTAGATTTCTCTAATAACCATCAACTTACTGATCAACCTTTACCTTTTCGACAGCTGCTTTGGGAAGCTCACAGTATGGCTACAGTCTGACAAAGAAAGGTGATGCAGAATACTTCGAAGTGGGTCCAGAAACAAACACTTGCGAAATCATTGGAGAACCAGTCGTGACCATTGGTGACGTTCTACAGAACACTTTGAATAATGGTAAGTTAAAAAGTAACAAAACGAAATAAAATTAAAGATGGTTGGATGCGAAAAATTGTCCCATAAAATGAGTTTATTCCACTTTGTTCACCTGGGCCTGGGTGGCAGTAATCGCTATTTTGACGAATATCTATTTTATCAAAAATATACAAGAACAGCCTTTACTACACATTAGAAAAAAGAAGGGAACTCGTTTTAAACGGTAAAAAATTTGGAACAGGGCCAAATAGTAAAAAGAAGCAGTGGAAAGAGAAGCATTTGGAAAGAAACTGTCTGGTATTGGGACTTTTTTTTGTGGACGCTTGGAGGCCCTATGTCCAGCAGTAGTCATATTGCCGAAACGATGATGACGATGTAAAGAACAGAAATATTTTGTGCTGAGTCCGAAAATAGTCGTATAACATATTCCTTCGGTATAACAAGGGGTTTCAAGGGTAAGTGCTAGGAGGCATAAATATCGTTACCTCTACAAGGAAAACAGAATTCGGAACTTCTCGACCGAATGCTACTTGACCTTCTTTTGTGTCAATCGCATTCAGGTCACACGTCAGCTACGTCACGTCATTATCGAACCAAAAATCAAATCAAAATAAAAAATATATTTATTGACTTATATAAATTGTACACTGTACTTATATGGGATTCTCTGACTCCTGCGACAGTTGAAACTGTGTTGCATAAGCTATGCTGTTGTGTTCTCCCCTATTAAAACGTTTTTTTTTTTATGACAAAAAAGCAAACAAACGAAAACATCAAATTAGAATAAAAAAATAAAAAGTATAACTAATTCTACTTAAGCCAGTACCAACATATTTAAGGGATAACCATTCAATTGGTTTTTGAGCAGTCTATGTATGTATCTATGTATGTATGTTTGTATTTACGTGTATTCCTCCGTAGCGCCTTAACAATTCATCCGATTTTGATTAATAAGGTGTCAGTCGATTCGTTATTATGGGCCGGGTAACATAGGCTACAAACCGAAAAAAAAAACGATTTTAATTACAGCGTGATTTTACAGTAGTCGGGTATTTAGTGGTAGTATACCAAACAAATTCTTGTTTCTTAGACTAATATAAATAAAACTCGCCCCCTAGTGCTAACGTTCTCAATTTTGAAAGAGGACCATCTCTAACACTTACCTGATGATGAATTCTTAGTTTTTTTATTAACAAAGGTTTTGTTGTAAACTTTAGGGTTTTACATCTGGGTAATTGTATCATCTCATAATACATAATATGTTGATCAAATACCGTAACAAGTCATAGTGATATCAGCCATCGAAAGACTTCTAATAAACGCAATATTAGTTTATATGACTGCCTCGTTGTATAGTGGTCACAAGCGCGACTGCTAAGAATGAGGTCTTTGGTTCGATTCCGGTCTGGCTAAGTGTTATTGGGTTTTTCTATCAGAAATATCTCATTAGTAGTAGTAGTCTGAATTAGTGCCCGATTGATGGCAATAGGCTCGTAACTGGTACACCTTTGCCTAACCCTTCAGGGTTTACAGGCATGTTGTTATATTTTAGTATATTTTATAACGAGGGACTAAACGAAGCCATAATATACCAGAGGTGGTTTGAGTCAATGAAACCGAGGGTATATTAAGTTGGCGTTTAGTCTCGAAGTGCAAACTGTACTTTTCTATTTGAGTGCGAGAAAAATAGTCAATTTAGTACAAAAACATTTAATAATTATTCTTATTCCTCCAGTTCATAAAACTTTCGTAAGTTTTTAGGTAAATCTTCCCCGATTTTGGCGGAAAAAGATTATCTATTATGTCTTTTGCTCTTTGCTCGACGTCAAACTCTTCACTGTCACTGGACATTCTTAATTCTATTTAAACCCGAACAAATTTACACTCAAAAATTCTGAAATTTTCGCGGTCAGTTTTTTCTAGTCACGGATTAACAATTTAAAAAACACGGCGCCACCTTCCTTGCGGAAAAACCATGGAACTAAAACTCAACATTTTCGCAATGAAGATGGTCCACACTCAATAGTATATTTACAGGCTATTTGAGTTTGTCTATGTCACACGAAGGAAATTAAAAAACTATTTACTTTTTACTCCCTAGAGACTAAAGTGGTCACTTTAGTCCCGCTTCGTAGGGCTATAATGACGTACTTTTACAGCATGAGAAGTGAAAATGTAATTTATATTTTGTCTTGTTTGTCAACAGACTCAGACGCGAAAACCATGAAGCCAGATTACGAGACCAACAAGGTTTCTCTGAGGAAAAAGACGTTATGCAAGATAGTGGAAACCGCGTACATCACCGTCATTCACAACATCAGGGCTTCGGCGAAAATCTTCCCGAAGTCAGCCTACTTCATAGATATATAAATTAATATAAATATATATTGACACAATGCTGTTGCGTTTCATTTCTTGTAATAAGTTATGGCTAAGGTGTGGCGAATCCTCTTTTTAAATCATTTAAGGTGAAGTTATATCATCAATCATCATTCTTTTGCCCCCATCCCAATTTATTTGAGTCGGCGCAGCTTGTCTTCTTCTTCCATACTTCCCTATTACTCGTCACACCTCCTGTACAGCCATATCATCCTTCACACAGTTCATCCATCCAAATAAAAGTCGACCAGAATTTATAGACGAATTAAGTATATTACCTGCTATTCTTTTCATTAAACACTCACGAATTATGGAAACATACAAGAACAACTAAAGCTTCGAAGCTTTAGAAATTCAGAACAGCTTCCCATATATAAATATTTACTTCTATGAAAATGCGGGTTTGTATTTTAACGAGAATCTATTAAGTAGATTCAAAGGGCTCCGGGTCGTAAACAGCACACTTACGTTACTACAAACCTGTACTCAAAGCAAAAATACTTTTATAAAAGCTAAGAAACATTTTTTATTAGATGTAGTATGTTTTTCTTTTCTTTTCAGTGATTCATAGAACTGTGATTTAAATATTTCCCTATTCGGTTAATAGGTAGCCGTAATGTTACCTATTAACCGAATAGGGAAATATTACATCAATAGGGTATCGTACCTTTGACTTTACAGTCAAAGGTACGATACCCTATTGATGTGAGGTGACCTTTCCACTTCCACTGAAGGCTTTACTTCGAAAAGGAAAAAGCCCAACTAGCAAAAACGTCGTATAACTCCAGTCTTATAAGACTCATATTATGTAACAGTTATATAGTGGTATGTAGCTAACTATTATGATATATAGACGTTTATCTTACGACGGTTTAGTTGCGTGACTGTAATGTCTTAATATAAAGTTTAGTAAATGTTTTCAGGACTAACTTATACGACGTCGTACAAAGGTGTCAGTGCATATGTTGTGTAAACGTTTTCAGGACTGATTTATATTACGTCATATAATGGTGTGAGTGCATATGTTGATTAAACGTTTTCAGGACTAACTTATATGACGTCATATAATGGTGTGAGTGCATATGTTGATTACACGTTTTCAGGACTCGCTTATATGACGTCATATAATGGTGTGAGTGCGTATATCAAGTAAACGTTTTCGGGAATAGCTTCTACGACGTCGGATAATGGTGTCAGTGCATATGTTAAGTAAACGTTTTCAGGTCTACCTTATATGACGTTGGATAATGATGCTAGTTATGACGTTTATTGGACAATGTATTGGTCATTTAAACGTTTCGGTTAAATAAAAGGTTTTCGCAAAACAAACACTAGTTGTGTGTGAATCATAATATAACATTTATATAATAAAACAACGCTTAAACGTTTGTGCATGACCTTTATATAACAAAACAATTTTGGTCGAATGAAAGACTAACTAAGACTTATATGCGACTAAAATGTTGAATTTCAACCGTTACATAACTTTAAGTAGGCTTTTAAATCATTTAAAGGTCAAACCCACACTTTAATTTAACCTAAAAATTTAAATTTTAGTTTTGTCAAATACAACAGTGATATACTTAATTAAAAATATGGATCCAAGTAAATGGAGAAATATTAAAAGAAGCGGCGCCTTCAAGCGAAAAATTAGGAAAACTTTCCATTCATTGAAAAGTGAGCCGATAACCTCTTCGTTTTCTGATCCCCCCAAAAATGACGTACAAGAACGAACGATTGTTTCAGAAAATGGTTCCGTATATTATTATACTTTTTAATTTTATAGATTATTTCTAATTGTTTGGTGTTTTTAAAAATGTTTGCTTTATTTAATACCTACATATTTCAGATGATACTAATAAGGCAAGTTCGGAATTAAGTGGTTCAAGTGGTAACGAAGAGAGAAACAATAGACTAGAAACATACGGTTAGTTTAATAGTACATACATAATCTTTAATTTTTGTTTACCTATTTTCTACAAATAAAAATATTTGAAGTTTTAATTTTTTTGAATTTTAAAAGTTTACAGATTTATTTCAAATTGATTTAATCATTTATTTTTAGATCACTCTGAAACTGATTCCAAGAACACTACCATATTTCATTGATATCCTATGTTAGACCTGAAAATAAATTAAATTTTTCATTTATATAAATTAATCTGGGGTTAAAAGTAGGTACTATTTCATTAGATAGCCATCGACACGAAAATAAGATGAATTTATTATAAAGGGCCGCGTTAGATTTCTGTTCAAGATGAGCAATGTTTATTAGATCCTATGCAAGTAATGATCAGGGAACCCTAAAGTCGGCTAAACATGGCCCGGTGTCATGGTCTCAAGGAAAAGTCTACGCGACGTTTTTGTTATATTAGTGTAATATAGAGGTCGCTATGTAACGTAAACAAGATGGTTGGAGCTTTACTATGAAAAAATATTTTGGATAATTAACTAAAACTATTGAAATACAAAGAAATAGGGGAGGGCTTTAAAAACTTCACAAAAACACATATATACATTGTCATAAAACTAAAGTTCCCTGAAAGATAAACCCCTATTATTATATCAAACTCGCTTAAATAATGAACATTAAAGATATTTTGTAATCATAGAAATTAACTTCGCTTACCTTTTTCTAATATTTTTTATACACACACCGGCGAGCACAATATAACACGATGAATCAAAACGGTTGTCGTTGAGTCGTATTGTTGGACACAAGTACAACGTTTCAGTCATTTGAAAACCTCATTAAAACAGCTATGTGACATAAGCGGTCACTTAAGGGTCTCATAACAACCAGTATTGGACCGAAAAGTCGGTTTTTGTACTTTTACTTAACTTGTATATAACATTCGACGGTCATTGGGTGACTTCTACATAACTACTAAACGATTATATTGTCTTTTAATTTGGGCCCATTTCGCGTTTTATAAACGTTTATATTGACGTTTATGCGACCAATCTTAAAAAACTAATTGAAAATGTAAAACGTTAACTTAACTATTATAAAACATTAATTTGTTAGTTGGGAGGTCAACTTTGAGATTAGCCCATATTTATTCCGCATACATATTAAAAATAACTTGGCGGCAGGTGACGACAGAATCCAGTGCTGAACTAACAGAACATGGGCCTTTGCTAATATTGAGCAAACTAAGAATAGATTAGAATAATTCTAAGCTAGGTTGAACGACGACGGTACAAATAGTTTGGCAGCACCTGGGTATAAAGGGTAATCGAGGATCCAGTTGAGTCATCCAATGGCCAGCGACATTCGACAGCAATTGGAAAGGCTAATGTCAAGAGGTTATCTGCTATAGGCTGATGCTGATGATATTGATAAACAGAGATTCTGTCGAATGCTACCTATAGTCGGTAAACAGTATAATTTAAGCAACACGCTGCGATTTGAGAAATATACAACGTGTAACAACATAAACGCTAAACCTCATAAGGGGTTATTGTACTCATCATTATGAACAATTTTCATTCAGGGACCAACACTGAAATCGCGAAAAAAAATCGACTTCCCCATACATTTCTGTGCGCATAACTCGACAAAATGTACTGAACAGCTGATTTTTTCCCATAGTGAAGGTAGTTCATAATGATGAGTACAATGACCCTTTAAGAGGTTTTGCGTTTATTCCATTACACGTTGTATAAGTCTAATCTTGATCAAAAGAAATTTCTACCGGATCTTTTTACTTATTTTATGAATTTTAGTCGGAATTCAAGATTCAAATATAATGTGTTTTGATTTCAATGCCCCGTTTATATCTTGCTTGTCGTCAAAGCAAGAGTGAATATCTTCTGGGCACCCTCGTTCCATCGTAAACTTGTCCAACACTCTATTGGATCGGCCTGCTACTTCTTCTTGATAGAAGGCCTATCCACAAAAAAAACCTTGCATATTACTTGTTTTTCGTGTGGTTAGTGCCTAACCTGGTGTCAAAGTTTTCATGCCGACCATAGCTTCTGACTTGGCTTTACATGCCATCGAAAAATATCTCTCACACATGCTGGTTTGGTGATATGTTAGTGATAATTTTACAATACGCACATGAATCCGAAAAATTAGAGGTGTGTGTCTCAATATCGAACTCGAGACCTATGAATTCGCAGTCCGACTGTCACACCACTAGGCTATCCTTGCATGATGCAATTATGGACTCAATCATATTTCCATTGAGTCTCGTGAAGATCTCCGTTCAACAATACAAAGGGCAGACCGTAAAATTCCATTCATAATGAAGTAAAAGTATCCAATTGTTATCAATGCATGGTACATAAAAACAAATAATAAGGAGTGGACTTGAGTCGGCTTTTAATTCAATAAATAATTGATATGTAAATAAATATCTACAAAGTCTATGAACTTGAAATTAGTGCAGATGATAATTCTTTAAACATTGGGTTAATAATTATATAGAGAATTGCAGATATGTACATACTATAAGAACAAATACCTAGTACTCAATCGTTTTCATAAAGCAGAGCTAGTTTTTTTTCCGGTCATGGATAAAAATTGATAAAGAGATGATGGTAGGAGTGGAGGGAAGCCTTCGCCCAGGAGTGGGAGAGAGCAGACTAGCAAAAAAAAAAGAGATGATACAGTATATTTTTATTTCTGCATCTATTGCCAAACAAACTAAGGAAGTACTTCAACCGTTATCAATATTATGTAAACATCTAGTTTAGTGGTAAACAAGTCTACGTAACTTCTCTTGTTTATAACACAAACCTACCTTTAGGGCAAGTGGCAATTAGTAACAGATCCCCTCATTACATAAAGATAAACGATCAATCGTGAAGGACTAAGCATTAAGAAAGCTTACTTCGACCGTACATATCTACGTAAGCTTATATTATAATAATTAGCTTACAATATTCCCACTGGTGGGACAGCAGCCTGTCTTATTTTCGATTTTTAACCGCCTTTTACGCTTCAGTATTTTACGAGTTAGCACCTCCTCTTTGCCAATGTTGATCACATCGTAATAAGTTCTTTTTTCTACAATTTAGTTCTAGGACACACCTCTGCTACAAATATAAAAGTCAATTTTTACTTTTTTATTCAATTTAAAATTCGATCCAAATAAAATGTTTGATCTCCTCCTTTCTAAAAATATGAAAATTCACAACTTACTCCGCTTAAAACCCGAGAACCACTTCGATATTCAGTTTACATAATTTTTAGTTAATCATCAGCATCATAATTTTAGATTTTTCTTCGTTGTGTCGAGGAATCCTTCAGATAAGCTTCGACCGAATATTTGAATGTCTTTGATTCGACCCAAACTCAGCCACTTCAACGCCGTTATCATTTTAGCTGAAAGACGTCGTGGTTTGGATATAAGCCAAACCATGTAATTTCGTGATGTGATAGACTATCCTTATTATCCATACTAGGCGTCCAATAACACATACAGTGGCCTCCAAAAGTTAGTTAAAATTTTTCACTCCAGATATTTCGTCGCATCTGTTTTGGTTGTTTGTAGCTTCGTTATTGTCTGATCCAACTATCTATGCTAAGGGCATAGGCGTATATAGGGGGGGAGGGGGCGGGTGGGCCGTGCCCACCCCAGAATGGTCTGGTGCCCACCCCTGGATGTTAGGTTACCGATTCGAAATTCTAGGCAGGACACAAAAAAACAATTGACGAAACCTACTAATTCATTGTTTAATTTAAGACTTTAAGTACTTAAAATAAATGCCCTACAAGTTGGTATTGAAATCATTTGTTAGCATAAGTTCGCTTTACGCCAGATTCGCGTAAGGTCAGATTCGATTATAGACATAATATGTACAGACCATAACATACAGTTCCTGAAATCACCTTGTGGGCCTTGTGATTCTGATTTGAACATTTTTGACAAATTTGTGAGGCACTTCACTGATCAAGCATGTAAAGTAAGGCATGAACACGATACAGCGACAAGCTATTTAATTTACGAATTACGATGCTAGTTGTGCTCTGCTCATTGACCACTTATAAATAGGAAGCCGAATGAAGACTAGCCCAATGTATTATACAAGGCAGGGGCCAGGCCTCCCTGGAAAACATATCTAGATACGCCAATGGCTAAGGGATTTGCAATAATTCTATTTTTTTGCCTGACAACCGGTTTTTGGAAGACATCTGATGACACCTAACAAACACGGGACTTCAATTTCTTAAATAATTTTAAAATTAAATAATTTTGTTAGACTACTAATTTATGAGGCGAAGAAAAATACTTGAGTGCATCACTTAGTCCTTATATGGTGTACACGGATCCTTCATGAAGTCATCAACCAATCATTATAAACATGTATTTAAAAAAAACTTGTGAACGAGTTGGAACATTGACCCTCAATATATCTGTAACTAGAAGGTTCCCAGGTATGTTCTAGAACAAAAAATGATCGTAATGACAGAGAGATCAAGTGCCTTTCTACTTCGATAAGGGTCTTATTGTTACACCTTTATAATAAGGAGCAGATTTGTTTTAGTACCCTCCTTTTTTAAGTTAAAAAATAAATAATATCAAACTGACGCTAAATTCAATAAAATTCTTATTATACTTAGTACATATCAAACTAGAATTTTAATCAATAATTAATGTGACATTACATTTGAAGTGAAAACATTTCAACATAATTTTGGAGGTCACTATAAGCTTAAATGCCAACGCTATCAAAGCCAAGGACACAGCTAGTATCGATAAAAAGAGCTCATACATTTTGCGATAAGATGTACCTTTCTCGTATGATGACTGGGTAAATATATCTTGGACTTTACTGCCTTCGATTTAGAATCGCGTGATAAAATCTTGTGCTATCAAAGGGTTACTATAAATATGGAGAAGAATAGGGGGCATTATTTAACTTACGTAAGTAATAATAATATATTGTATGAGATTTTTGACTCAGGAGCCTATTTACTGGTTCTTGTGCATTAATATGGTTATTGATTGCCTTTATTTATAGACAAGTGACTTTCATTCAGCGATAATGATTTTCCAAAAGCTTTTATTTAATCAATTTTATTATTATTTGTTATAATCCACCACACACCACAACACATGCACATACAAAACCCTAACTCATGCGACCCCAAATGTCTTTTTTATTTATTTTATTTATTAATCTCATAAAAAAAAAACAAGTTATTTTTTTTTAAACTGAAGACAACGGTCCATTATAAAACAATCTCTAATGTTCCGAAACTTCGATGATTGCAGTATGATAGAAGCATATACTTTGCTAGACCGTGTCCGGGGAGCTGGGCTGAATTGAACGCAAAATACACGCTTTGGACGTGGAGTTGCAGACACCTTGAGGGTTACGATGACGTCTTTAAGCAGGAATAATTCCATTGTGAGAAAGAGACTGAGCTATACAGGTCGTCTAGCGCCATCTTCCCATATTGGCATTACTCCTTAAGACGTCATGGTAGGCCACCAGCCCACAATACTGACACAGTTCCGTGACAGTTTTCGAGTAACTGCTAAAGCCAACCGGGAGGAAAAAATTTGACTTTGATCACACGCCCAAATTCATCTTTTCTTTGAATGGCTTATCTCTCCTTGTATAACAGTTTCCGTACAAAAAAAGCTTCTAGATAATTCCGTATTTATCGTTTAAATTTTATTTCTCCGACGTTGCTAAAGCCCATTACAGTACGGCCCGCCCGCTATCTCAGGTAACTGTACCGATAAACAAAGGAATCTTTTACTTTGATTAATGTTTAGTAAATATTAGAAAACACAATTTTCCTCAGTCAGCTAGATGTCAGGTGAAATTGTTCTTTGCTATCATGTAATAAGGAAAATGCGCTGAGGCAGGGAAGCTTTTGGCTTAATATGAAAGATTATTGTTACTTATAAAGTGTGACTTTATGAGTTGAAAGTATTCTTTATATTTTCTGCGTGTCATCATCATGATCTGCTTAGCCTTTTCTCAACTATGTAGGGGTCGGTTTCCAGTCTAAGAGGATGCAACTGATTACTAGTATTTTACATGGACCGTCTGCTTATTTGACCTCCACAACCCAGTTTGTACTGGGTAATATGAACCCCAGGGTAAGACTGGTTGTCAGTTTTTCGGACCACTGAGTATCTGTAATGACTGTCAAAAATCTACATATTACAGTCGGGACCAACGGGTTATCGTGCTTTCCGAGACACAGAGGAAACTTGGTATATAATGGGTGGTCTTACATCCACGGACCAACCTAAGCAAGCGCGGCTTGAGTCTCGAACTCTCCTTCGTACGACGTATGTTAAAATAAAGTTTATTTGAAGCACAATTAACTTGTTTTTGTGGTCGTAATTGAATTAAATGGAACACATCTTCATCTCTAGATATAGCACTCCGCTGCTGGAAACATTGTAAATCTGCGCCACAACACCCTCACTTTCACATCCAGTCTATCCCCTATTAAAGGTCATCGCACCTTCTAGCTGGGGGGTGTCCTACGTTACACGTGTGATACGCAGATATGTAAAGGAAAGCCTTCCAAAAACTGATGGGGTGAATTCTGTATATCATAAGTACTAAGATGACGGGTACAAGAAATTATTTTAGGAGTGTTATGACGAGTTCGATGAACTCTGTAGCTAGGCAACCTGTCAGTTTGTGGAGGGCTGTCCCTTGCACCCTGTGTATGATGTACTTATCTTCAAAATACATATTTATACATACTACCTACTACTCAACTAGTTATCGCTTTCCGATAAAAAAGTTATAAACACAATTACCTAAATGCTAAAATTTTGTTACAAGTTTTTGAAAAAAATACAGAACTTGTTTCATTGTTGCACAAACAGATAGTTACCTATGTATTTTTGTTCTGTGGAATGTCCAGTAGGTGTAAGAGCGAAAAATCTGGACACCACGATGTCGTCGCTGTCTACTCGTCTCACCGCTTTGCTTTGCAATGTTTTCAGTACGAAGATTAATGAAAATTCCGCCAGCCTTAGATATTAAGATTAGAACCTTTTTGGTTTAACAGCTGGGCCCACGGCGAGCAGGTGAAGTTAAACTTTGGAAAATCTATAGCGTCTCTGCCTTTCTGTTGAATTTTGCTAACAATTGAGTATGCAAGCCACGTGTTTTCTCTTCAAATTCGGAGAATGTTACTCTGGATTTTAAAACAAAATGGCGTCTGGATCTATCTATCAATAACTGTCAGAACACGTATATTCACAGCGGTTTCTAGCTGACACTCCGTTAGTGCAATCTGCAAAACCATACATCATAAATTATGAATCATACGAGAGGATCTCGAAATTGAAACATTTTCAGTACGTGGTTTTGCACTCTCTACCTAACACTCCAAGTGTTGCAACCATAGATAAATTAGTGAGGGAGGTGACAGTATGATAAATGTTAAGTCTCTTTCTAATTAATGAATCCTTCGGTCTTCTAATGTGCATAAGTTGCTGTCATCAGCCTATATGTATTTTATTTGCCATTTGTCAATGACTGGCAGCTCCCAGATGGAACGTGGTTACAGTTTACTACCAACAGCAACAAAGGCAGTGTTCAACAGCAAGGTCTACCCTACAAACTAACTTGAAAAGTCGTGTGACGTGACCTAACTTGTGATTTTTCAAGTCTACTTAATATACGGGTTCGTTTAGGAAGAGGCGCTTTCGCCTAATCAGCAAACAGCGTGTTGTGTAGGTACTAGTGTTCTTCCGTCGCGTCAAAAGGTGGGATCAAAAAGTTTAATCCTTTATTTTTATTTTAGACTATGGGTAATAAATGGCTATAGGGTATATGGGTCACCAGTGATCAGAAAACATCAGAATAGGTAGAGTTTATTTGCCTAAATTTCAAGGAAATGAGAAACATGTCGATATTTACTGCCTCGCTTTATTTAATCGTTCCACAATTTTATACGGAGGTACTATACCCATTTACTTCTGTCCATTTCATATCCCAAGACAATAGTCACGGAGTAGCTCGTATTACAAGCTCAATCAATCGTAGAAACTTCATTAGAAGCTGAGCGCTTTGCATACAAGCAATAATGCCGAGTTATACGGCCCAATGAACGGTAACCGCTGAACTAATGCAGAAACGTAATCTCTAGTAGCCGAACGGAACTCCAGTAAGCCAGGGGCTTGTAGATAGGCGCCGGACAAAGCCACCACGACACGCTAGACGCTTCTTCGGCTTTCTTGTTCCACAAAATAGTAATGCCAGTACCAAATATTTAGATGTCCGCCTATACTTAGGTACTTACATTAGGTAACATCATTACGTTACGCGTGTAATTTCCGAATGGTTGGGCAGAGCTGTACTTAATAGTACACCCACATTTTGCCAGTTATGTTAAAGTCGCATGTAATACCCCCGAGCATATTTACTAATATTATAAACTAGCTGTTGCCCACGGCTTCGCTCGCGTTTTGGTCGGAAATTATCCCACGGGCACGTTGTAAATATTGCCTATAGCACTCAGGGATAATGTAGCTTCATATTAGTGAAAGCGTTTTCAAAATCGGTTCAGTAGATCCAGAGATTACCCCCTACAACCTCACAAACTTTATCTCTTTATAATATTAGTATAGATTTAAAATTATTAACCTCTGTGTGTCTATTAGTTTTTCACATGATTGTCCGTTTGAGCGGTATTGCCACCTTATATAGAGTTGAACTGCGAGTGGCCATATAAAAAAAATAGTTCTTCACGTAAAGATATTTCTATTTTACAGATAAGTAGCCCGGAGAAGGACATACGAGTAGGATACGTTTTATCCCGGCAAGTCTGTCCTCTTGAGCAAAGCCGCGTTCAGAAGCTAGTATTGATGAGAGCTTTATATGAGAAGAAGCTTCCTAAACTAAGGTAGCTACAAAAACTTTGCCAAAAGCAAAAGACTGACTTGAATTTGAAAGTAGACCTGCAGTGCAGTCATATTCTGTAAAAAAACTGGCAAATCACAAAACTTCTGCAGTTGCAGTGAAAAAACTGTTTTGTCATTTTGCAAGGGAAACGGCAAACTAAAGTAAGTAATTAGCTGTAACAGAATGGGAAAGCAACATGTTTTCAAACCGTAGGTAGACAGTGATGAAAGTGTGTTTCATTATTACGAATAATTCTTAAGCTCATTATAATAAAACTCGGAATACATTAATCGCAGTTCAAACAATTTAATATGTGATATAGTGAGTTGTACTCTTACTTGTAAGTAGATATTCAAAAAGAAATCTTTCAAGAAAATCATTCCTACATCGCAGAATTCGGGGAAATACTGAAGTACCTATTCATTTCATAAATATTAATTAATGTTTATTTCATACGCAATAATTTAAAACCGGGCCTTGCTTACGAATCAGAAATTAGGAAACAATTTGCAATTTGCTTGTCTTTCAATAATTAAACGTTTTGCGAGCTCAGCAAACAAGAATTATCACCAACGTAAACCGGTTATTTCTTTGTGGAATCACAAACTTCATTAATCATCTACAAAGTTTCACAGAATAATTCTAGAAAGCTCTATTTCAGTACCACAGAACGCGCGGATACTCAAAGAAAAATTGAAGACATTTTTATTTCTTCTTAAGACGGAAATTGGAATTATAATTTAATCAAACTCGAAAGACAATTCTCACCAGGTATTGCCTTGTTACAAAAACAAAAATCGTTTGATATTCTTTTTTTAGAGGGACCTACAAAATAAACAAAAACCGTTTCGGCAAATGCTTTTAAAGGTAATGTAAGTTGTGTGCCTAAACAAAGACCGTCTGTGTACAGCCACAAGCACCAATATGTATACACTTTCATAAATTTAAAAGCAATTTTCGCGAGAAATAACGATTGTTATTTGGAGATAGGATCTTTTTCATAAAAATATGAGTATATGAGTATATTTTATCAAAACATGAAATTTTATTCAGATCAATAAAAGTTGTTAAGTGTTAACATAATATTGGTGCTCGTGACTGTACACTGTAGTGAATTAGTTTTAAAGATTCGCAAGAAATGCGAGAACTAAAACAAAAATTGTCCCCGCATTGATGTTTATGTTAGCATGCTTCTTATGGAGCAAATATTTTTCATTTTTAATCATTATTATGTACGCGAGCAAAAATCTTATTAGCACAAACACCCAGACCGACCTAAAACAAGTTTTCACTAATATACATATGTATGTAGGAACCTAATGTTCATTTCATGCAGGAATCAAACAGCAGCCAAACCACTAAATTACTGCGCCAGTGGAATCTTTACTTTTAGGATCTGCTTTCTCATTTAATTTCTGACTGCTATTGAGGATCTAGCATATAAAAGAACTTTCTGTTGATCATCAACTGCTCGGTAGACCTCGTAGGAGATTACGGGACGAAAACCAACGACCAGTGGTCCACATTAGCCCTGGATCGAAAGATTTGGAAGTCATGGGGAGAGGCCTTTGCCCAACAGTGGGATGACACTGGCTTGACAGTAACATCAAATACTAATCAAAATAATTGTCGGATTTCGAAACCAGATTAAATACTACGAGACTTTCAGATACCAGAAATAAAAGTCTCCGGTATCAATTTTGATTCCCGCGCAAAAACCCGACAGGCTTGCCATAAATAATGATTACAGATTTAAATAGAAATAAATGTATTGAAAGTAAAATACAACCTTCGTCATCAATTTCCCTGACTTATTTACCCGGGTTTGCTTGACTTTGTCTGAACTAACTTACTCAGCTCATTAGCGGCACAAGACGTTGTTTTTAGTTTATAGTGTTAAATAAAGACTAACAAGTCTTATAAAGGAGTTGAGCTGCCGAGAAAAACAAAGGACTAGTGTTCAACATCAATATCATTCAACCTCTTTTATAAGTCTAGTACTTAGACGCAATGTAGCAAATAACGAAACCCTATGATGTAGATAGCACATCTATGAGCTATATAAATCGAACATAGTTCATCAGAAAATGGGAATGTTATCATGACTTAATGGGGTATCGTATTACCCAGTACTAGCTGGGTTGTGGAGTCAGATTGTCAGACCCTAACATAGTTGGGAAAAGGCGAGGCAGATGATGATGATCAAGGCCTAATGTCGTGGTGAAAAAATCGATCTGCCTGTTGCAGTATACAGCAGGAGATATGGTCCTTTCTCAAGTTGAGTCCAACAACACAAAGATATGTATGTATGTACAAGCAAATCATGTGTTAGCTAAAAAAACATTCCTTTATAAGAAGGTAATAAAATGTCAAAGAACCAAAATCCATTTTAGGCATTTACTGTCTGAAATATTCATATTTCTTCGGCTTTATCAACGTGTAATGTTGATACAAGTAATAAAGTTAAATAAAAAGCCATTTGCGTTATGTTTACCGAAGCAAACACAAAGGTTTGTAATAATTCTTGTGTGTGTGATAAGCTGTTGCGTTCAGTCGACGAACTTTGGAGAATCGGTAAGCCTATTAAGCAACTGGCAACCGCTTTAGATTGTACAATAATTTTGCGATCGTTGCTGTCAGAAAATTAATGTGGTTCCGGTTTTTTTTTGTCTTTGGCTCGTTTATTTAGTACTGTTGCATATTAACGAAATATTGATGATTAAAGGTTATGGGGGTTTAGATTGAGAGACAAATGAGTCTTAAAATAATTAAACTTAGTGATGCCTTGTTAACGTACCTATATTTAATCTATTGTCATGGATTTGTAGATTATAAGTAGACCTTTACAGGCACCTAAAGGTGCCTGTAAAGGACTGTACTAAGGTACAATGGAAGGAAACCAAGCCAAAATGCAAACAAATGAAAATAATTTGCAAGATGATAATGATTGAGAGAAATAAGTGGTCGCAAACGCGAATGCTGAATATGAGGTCCTGGGTTTGATTCCCAGGTCAGGCAAAGTATTGTTGGGTACTTCCATCAGGAATTTATCAGGAGCAACCATGGATTTGTGCCCGGTTGAAGGCAATAAACTCACTCCTCATTACCTGGAACGCAAACATAACTAGTGAAATGTGGGTTTTACTATTTATGTACACCTCTAGTATCAGTAGTAGTGTTTTTGGAATTGCAGGCATGATGTTATGTGTTTATGTTACTAACCAGACTCAGAGATAAATTAAGCCAAAATAAAAATACACAATTAAATCATTAGCACGGTGCACAAAAGAAATTACATTCACTTTAACACACCAGTTTGCGACTCCACATAAATTCCCACATTATCTACTTGCTCGTACAGTGAGCCGACAGGAAGTCTACAAACTATGGAATACCCATAAATTAATTTAATAAACCAGTAACCAGACATGGTGCCATTACAAAAGAAAAATCACAACAATAATGCGTACCGATTCCGAACTACCGACATAATTATTCAAGCTGACAACCGGTTGCTCGCTTCATTTGCGCTGTAAGTCCCCTCAAGCTTGACTAACGGGGTTGATATGTGCAAGAAAATGTTAACAATGTAGACTGCATCTCGTAAAGTTTATTATCAAGACACTGTTTTATCATTTCCTTGAACCTTTACAGTGTTTCGCGAGCAAATAAATGCTGACCGCAAAACTTATGAAACGGACTTTCTCAAAGTTGAGATTGGAATAAGGAGACGCCTATTACAAGAAATCTTGTAGCACAATAGTACAAAAGTAGCACAATTTCGAGCTATACGATGAAGTAAGTAAGTAGTTAGGTACAGTACCTACATTCAAATCTCCATACTTCCCAACATGTTTCAAGTCCCGTTTAATGGAGGAGCTCGTTGTTAAATAATAACAACCGTTCGGGTTAATCTTCAGGTTAAGCCGCGCTTGCCTAGATTGGTCCGTGGTTGGGTGACCACCCATTATATACCGAGCTTCCTCCGTGCCTCGGAAAAAACGTTGAGCCATTGGTCCCGGCTGTCATTCGTAGATCTTTGACAGTTGTTGCAGTGGCCCGAAAGTCTGACCACCAGTCTTACCAAGGGGTATCGCATTGCTCAGTACTAACTGGGCTGTGGAGGTCAGATAGGCATGGAGCGACCCATGTAAAATACTATTCAGCTGCATCTGGTTAGACTGGAAGCCGACCTCAACTTAGTTGGGAAAAGGCTCAGCAGATTATGATAATGGAGGAAGATTCATTTGTCACCAGACAACTTGGAAATTCCTCATGCAAAACCCTATTCACACTTTGCCATCGTGAGATCTAGAAATCAAACCTAAACATCCGAGTGATTCAGTTGATCCCGGTATGAGATAGTTTTAAAACCAGTTTAAAGGACTTGTATTTTAATTTAGAATTAATAAGACCTTCGTTTTATTTATCAGATTTTTGTTTAATCTATTTTTTATCATATAAACCAGGCTAAACCTGCTCTTGACATTAAAAAGAATGCAATAAAACTGTAAAAGCCGTGTGAGGAAGTGTATCGACAGCTGTGGCTAGAAATGAGTCAGCTTTATACTTTAATGAGTTGAGTGACCTCTTAGGCACGCACGGCAATATAATTTTAAAAAAATGATCATAAATATTATTAATCTACAGGAACCTTTGATCACTATTAATTATGTCTCATGTCCAATCTGTCCCCGGACTTTGATAGTAAATAAAAAGAGGCCTGAGGGGATAGACTAGGATTTTGTGATACTGTAACTAACTTAACTTAGAACTAAAAAAACCGGCCATGTTTTTTGTTTGGGAGCCCCCCTTAAATATTTATTTATTCTGTTTTTAGTATTTGTTGTTATAGCGGCAACAGAAATACATCATCTGTGATAATTTCAACTAGGGTTTTAGCCCTTTTTTTTCGGATGGGAAATCATCAAATAACTCCTCCCGCTCTGGGCGGAGCAAGAGGGAGTGTCAGACTTTTACTGACTAAAACCCAACCATGTTCCTTCATCGCCCTTTGTGTTCCGGGGCCACGGTATCTCTTTCGAACAGTCCCGCAGCCCCGGAGGGTTTTAGCCCTTGGGTATAGAACCTTGAAAAAATTAGCATAATTTGACATATCGATGCAAATCTTGACAAGCAGCGCCAACTTGACACAACACCCACAACACAATACAAGTAGTGATACTATAAACGTATTGAATTGCCATAAAGGGCTACCGAAAAGCTCATGTCAATCTTGTAGAAAGTCATCATAGAATTACGAACCGCTTTGAAAACCACCTGGCCAGTCTAGGCCCTCTGTATAAGTTTTTAAATTTACAATGTCACTGCGGCTAATACGAGTGTACGACTAAACGCGGACAGACACTACGCAGACAGACTAAACACCGACAAGACTTTACTTCGACGGGACTCTTTACCGACAGGACACTTCGCCGACAATACTCGTGTTTGCACCCAACCTACATACAATATACATTAAAAGAATAGGTGCAATAAAAGATCAGACATCAATAAAATACCTGCATCGAGGGCTACGACAACAGCAGAAGCCATAGTACGAGCGCGCGTAAATACGTCCATATTAAAATTAAGAATTATACTCGTTTTCACATATAATAAGCATCACCTTTGTACGTATTTTTCTGGGGACCTAAAATGGCTGGTTTATCAGAATCAACACGAATCACGATAAAAATTTAAAACTCGTAGAATGGAGTTTGTGGTCATAACCATAAAGACCATTTTAAGAATTTTAAATTTTAAACGTGATTCATATTATGATTCTGATAAAGCTTCCATTTTAGGCCCCCTGTTCTTTTCTTTTTTTCTGTATTTAATGTATACATAAACTGTTAAATAAATAAATCTGATTATAAAGAGGTAAAGTTTGTGAGGTTGTACAGGGTAATCTCTAGATCTACCGAACCGATTTTGTAAATTCTTTCACTAATAGAAAGCTACATTATCCTTGAGAGCGACCAAGCGAGCGAAGCCGCGGGCAACCGCTAGTAAATAATATTTTAAGAATGAATTAATATAATTTATAAATAATTGTATTTACGATTCAAAAATCGACGTATAAAGGTATCCGTTACGTTTACACCGCGCGCTCGTGCCAGGGCTATTGTTCCAAAACGATAAGCAGGTGTATTTCGAGATATAAGCACTGCGACAAAATTGAAAAAATAACTATTCAATACAATCTCTTGACCTCACAGATAACTAGTGGAAATGCACAAATGTTGCCAAAACTTGGACCATTATTTACAAGGATACGTATGCTATGCATAATAATGCATTTCATGAATGGAACGCTGCATATAATATGCTAATATGTCATCCTCTATGTTCACTGATTCGTATCTCTTGATAAAGCATCGTGTATTGTATTGTTTTGGTCGTATTTAACGGCAACATTATTGCGTGTAAAATACTCTCTATACTAATATTCTAACATATCACACATTTTGAAAGAAATTTCTAATCCATTTTTTCATGAGTTTGTAAAATTTATCAGCTGGATAACTTTAATGAGACAATTAGTACGAATGTTGTTGCATTGTCTGAAGGAATGGCTTTTACATCGCTGGTCTGCGTTCAGACTAACTTTACAGTTCTATAAGTATATCTCTAGGTACGTGTATATGCAGATGTTAGATTAGAACACGAGTTTGTAAATTTTAAAAGTATATTATTTACCTAATTGATAGCTATGTGTTTAAGCCGTTTGGGGTTTAGACACTAGGGCTATGGCGTCAGAGTGCTCACCTAGTCTGTCGGGACATCGCCAAGCGGTTGTTCATATCTTTCAGTGACCAGAGCTCTGACCTTTTTTGCTCAAATAATCAGCATTGCCATCCAACGTGGCAATCTTGCCAGCCTTCTAAGCACTATTTCTGTTGACAGCGTTGTGGACGAATTTTTTGACACCCTTTAATTCTTTTTTTCTTTTTTGTTATGATATTTTTATTATTATGTAAAGGTTGGTTATAGATAAGTGACTAAGGAACACAAGCTAAAACAGAAACATCAAAATAGTTAATATTTCCCCAAAATAAACTAAGCTCCATCGAAACTATTCATGACATATAAGCCGAATAAGCCAAATGACGAAAACGGAATTATTTTCACAAAATAAAATATCAAACTGCTAGCAAATCCGCTTTCAGGTTTTTATTCCCACATAGTAACAATAAGCTCTTTACGCGATCGTCTATACATCCAATAAGATTACCGTATCTTTATACTTATATTAAGGTCCAAAAATACCCGGTAAATGTTTTAACGTAAACCCACTGAACAAAGTCCCGTTGTCTATTCATCTCCCAGGATTTTTCATAAAGGAAGATCATTAAATTTGCACAGATCATTTATCAACCAGCCACAAACCTAATTAAGTGTAAAGGAAATAGTGAAATTCGTCGTTTTTTTCTGCGTATTTCCTTGATGAACAAAGACTATGGTCCAATGGTTTTATTGAATTTCAAAGGAAATTAAACCGTTGTTCAATGCGTAGACAAGTTTGGAAGCATCATCATAAAAATCGAACTTCTTTTTAGGGTCCCGTACTCAAAGGGTAAAAACGGAACCTATATTATAATATTAAGACTCCACTGTCCGTCTGTCTGTCTGGCTGTATCTCATGAACCGTGACAGCTAGACAGTTGAAATTTTCACAGATGATGGTATTTCTGTTGCCGCTATAGAAACAAATACTAAAAACAGAATAAAATAAATATTTAAGGTGCGTTCTCATACAACAAACGTGTTTTATTTTCGTACGGAACCCTTCTTGCGCGAGTCCGACTTGCACTTGGCTGGTTTTTATTTTACTGCCGTGCCTAAGAGGTCATTCAACTCATTAATAAAATGCAAAGCCGACTCATTTCTAGCCACATCTGTCGATACACTTCCTCAGACGGCTTTTACAGTTTTATTGCATTCTGTTTAATGTCAGGAGCTGCTTAAATGATAACAAATAGATTAAACAAAATTCTGATAAATAAAACGAAGGTCTAATTAATTCTAAATTAAAATACAAGTCCTATAAACTGGTTTTAAAACTGGGGCTCCTACACAACAAAGGTGGTTTTTTTTTTTTAGATAATTCTACGGAACCCTTCGTGCGCGAGTCCGACTCGTACTTGGCTGGTTTTTTTGTTTCAAGAAGTCTATTACTATAAAAGTGGAAGATGTTGCCAATAAACTTCTTTGTTTCTTTGCTGAACTGCCTCGTTGGTCTAGTGGTTACAAGTGCTGCTGCTGATCATAAGGTCCTAGGTTCGATTCCCAAGTCGGGAAAAGAGTTATTGGGGTTTAGCATTAGAATTCCTCAGTAGCAGCTCAAAGTTTAGATTTGACTGGCAAAATGTGTTTGCATTACAAGCTTGTGATTACAAGCTTGTTGATAAGTTGACGTTTCATAGGAAGAAGAAGGAAGGTGAAGTTCGAATCATCATCTCTCACCATAACTTCGTCATTTGAGGCAGGTTAACCATTGTAATAAAGATAAACCACCATTGTTGATTCATATTATTATTGTTGTTCGAAATAACAAAAACCCTCAAAGGTATTGTCATCTTTCCTTTTAAAGCTCACAGCTCGATCTGGACTATAGACCATTCATAGAATTCTCCATTGATGGTATAAATGTTTTTGAAAATATTTATAGCAGTCTCTCTCCAGGCTGACCACGGCTTAGTTCATAAATAACCTCATAAGAAACAGTGAACCCAATTAATTTACGTCTCTCGCCCCTCACGCCCAGTGTTCGCATTACCACTCCAAAAGATTCATAAAACGTTTTACACATTTATTTTAACACCGAACAAACCAACACATGCGGGCCGAAACACAATATGAACGCACCTTAAATTCGGTCCAGCAATACGAATCCGGTTTTTTGTTTTTGAGAAAATAAACTTCGTATATAAAACGTTGGTGGTTACGACGGACTTTTCTTCGCGTTTATTAGTGCAAGCAAGATGGTACTCGGGCGTGTGCAGTTCGCCTTTTGTGTTGTACTTGTGTCCCAAACTTTATTGTATTGTGATGGTCAGTTTGCCCATAAGAACTATGATCCGAGTGAGTATTTTTTGGCATTGTTGTGACATTTCATGCGGACCACAAATGTTGCGGAATTGCGGTCCATTTTCTTAGTATAGAATAGACTAGCTTTGCTTGAGTTATGACCGGAAATTATCCCACGAAGACGTTTTAGGGCTTAATGCAGAAAAAAACAATAGATTTAATGTAGTTTCCCAATAGTGAAATATTTTTTGGAATTGGATCAGTAGTTCTAAAGATTACCTACCCCCTCCAGTCCAGACATAGGTACCAGTCACGGATGAGGTCCTCTATATGCAAATAAATGCTTTCTGAATGCGTGTAAAAGTATATATGATTATACGGTACTTAAAAAAAAAAACTGTTTTTAAAATTGTTGCCTGCCTGTCTGTTTGTTCCGGCTAATCTCCGAAACTGCTGGACTGATTTTGACGGGACCTTACTTTACTGGTAGATAGCTGATGTTATAAGGAGTAACTTAGGCTTAGGCTTTTATTTGAGACTAGCTGTTGCCCGTGGCTTCGCTCACGTTTTGGTCAGAAATTATCCAACGGGCACGTTGTATATGTATAGCCTATGACACTCGGGGATAATGTAGCTTCCTATTAGTGAAAGTATTTTCAAAATCGGTTCAGTAGATCCAGAGATTACCCCCTACATACAAATTTACAAACAAATTTTACCTCTTTATAATATTATAGTAATTATAGTAATAGTATAGTATAGAAAAAGGCTTAGGGTTCCGCAAAAAAATTAAAACCCTTGAAATTGTTAACAAGATCTGATACAAATCGGAAAGTATTATTTTCGTAATCATTTCATGTGGACGACGGGCGCTGGGGACAGTTAATTGGTTACCTGAGGGGTTATTATCACGTCCTAAAGCGGGAGTAATTTCAGTGAGGAAAAGAGACAGAGCTATAAAAGTCGTCTAGTGCCATCGTGCTAGTGCGTCGTCTTACCTACACTGGAATTAGTCCTACTGTTCTGAAATGCTTTTATGCAATGTTACCAAGATGGCTTCTAGAAACAGAATTAAAAAAAGTCGTCAAAAAAATTAAATAGCTGGAGTTAAATATTAATTTGAAACAATGAAACAACAAACGGATTAATTTTATTTAAAACGCTAAAGAGGGTACTAGACAAGGAATTAATTTATTTCTTCACTAGTAGTTTCTTGCTTTCTCGTTTAATTTCAACAGTTCGCAAATTAAAGAGGGTCCTCTCTATCTTTAATATCTCGACCCAAATACTAAAGTGTTTGTCGCAACTCGTTCCATTTATTTTTACTACTAACTGGTGTATCTTTTACAAGGAATTTATGTAAATATTAGCCATATACCTAAAAAGAAACACATAAAAGGAATGAATTATTTCGACCTCGTTTTATTAGATTTAGGTTGAAGGTTATTGTGACTTAGAAAACTAAGCATACGCAGATATATTTTTATAGAATTTATTGTCGACAATAAATTTTATACAAATACATGATGAAATAAAGTGTCACTTGCTTTGGAGTCAAGGCCAGACTTTTCAAAATTCTAGGATATCCCTGTAAAGGGTCAAATAATATTAGCTAGCGATACTCAGCAGACGTAATGGATATCGAGAAAAATAATATGCTTACTGATGTAGGTATTTATTTTTTCGTTTATTCATAAAAATTCTGTAAAAAAAAAACATAAAAAACAGTAAAAAAAAAAAAAAAAAACGAATGGTCCAGCGGTGTCGGGAGCAGGGTCCAAGCTACCGGTGGTTAGGACTCTAGAGACAAGAACCTCCTCACAATGCAGTACTGCCTTCTGAATCAGGCCCTCGATCCAACCTCAAGGCGAGAGCCTCGAAAGATGTTATTTATTTTATGACTTATGTACACAAAGTAGACAACACTGCTAATTAACATATAATATTTGAGTACATAGGTAGGTACTGTTTATTTCTTAAGAAATTTCTGCCAGCAAGCAACAGTGGTCTTTGATTCAAAAAAAAAAACAAAATTAATGTTTAGTATTTAAATATCGATATCCCGCTATATGTCTGCAGAGTTTTGCTAGCTAATATAGCCTTGCATAGTGTCTTCATAGAGAATTTATGAGATTCCTGGCTTTGACTCTGTGCCCCATAATGACACTAAAAGGAGCACTTACTGAGATATTATCTAAATTCAATTTAGCGCAACTGGAGGAAGTGGGGCCCGGAAGTGAACGTTTTCTTTGAAAGGATGTCACTCAACTGAAGTCCCAATTTTACCTACATAACCCCTATATTTCTTTGGTGTATTATATTGTTCTTTTTGTGAGTTTTGTTTTGCTTTCAGTAATTCAGTGGGTACGTATTTACCTACAATAAATGCCTTCGTGTTTTGAGTGATGAGTGATTATATCGGAGAAAGACATAGTAAGGCTGATGTAGTTGCAAACGCTGTCGCAATGACGGCTATCGTTTTTGAGCTCACCAGATGTCGCTGTCGATTAAGGTCCTGTCCTATTTTATACTTTACAGTACTAATAACTTCATAAAAAGTTTATTTTATTATGTATAACAACATTGTGTAAACTTCATGTTCATATATTTACAATATTCTCCCTAAAATTAGCAAGCATGAAACTTTTAAAAATCGTTTTGCCTCCAAGTACTGACAATTAAGATTCTAAGTTGATACTTAAAATCTTCAAGTCATAATTAATCAGGAATGGCTCAATCTAGACCACAATCGTGAATATTTGTAAAAATACGTTACGGTGTTGTCACCCACGGAAAGGATATTAGAAAGACAATATTCTGTTTTGTTTTTTAGAGTTCCGCACCTAAGGGGATAAAAACGAAACCATTACTAAGACTTCACTGTCCGTCCGTCTTTTTGTCACCAGGCTGTATCTCATAAACCACGATAGCGAGACAGTTGATTTTTTTACAGATGAAGTATTTCTGTTGCCGCTAACAACAATACGAAAAACAGAATAAAATTAAGAAATAATTAAGGAAGAAATTAATTAAATTAAGGGAAAATTAAGAATTAATTTAAGAAGGGCTCCGATACAACAAACGTGATTTTTTTAATATAATAATGGTACGGAACCCTTCGTGCGCGTGTCTGACTCACATTTGGCCGGTTTTTTTGAATGAAAAGTAGCCTGTTACTCCTTATAAAATCAGCTATCTGCTGGAAATAGGCCCGTTAAATCGATTTAGCTGTCTAGATTAGCTGGAACAGACAGACAAGATTAAAAAAAAAAAAAAACTTTTTTTCTTTAAATGTTACCTTACGTACCGGTTACCTTACATATTACCTTATATACAGTAATATGCATTCAGCAAAAAGCTGTTATTTTGAAATTAAAAACAGACACCTAATTTTTATTTTTTTGCTTAGATATATGTACTTAAGTCGGAAGGTACATTATGCAGTTTCTTGCAACGTGACGTGGTGTAGTAAAATGCCACTATAACCATAAACCTTTAATGTTTATGTGTATAATAATTATAAATTATATCATAATCTTAAGAAATAACAAGCCACCACTGCAATACACAACGTCACTCAAAGTACTCGAACTTAATAAGAAAATGAATGTAAAGATATTAATAATTTCTTTGCTAAGTAGGTTAGGCATTATATACTGTAACGGGGTTAGTTACCCTCTATAACCCCATTCAGTCAAGTTTTATGCGTATTAAAATGCAGACGACATTACTTTTTCTTTTATTTTTAGCCTCGTTAAGTATAATAAGTGTTGGATATAAACATTAAGATACGATATAAAGATTATGGTGTTTTATTTTTTCATCTGAGCTAAGCTGTTTGAACTCAGAAAAAGTCTGAAATATTATTTATTTATTTATTTATTTAAACTTCATGTACAATAGTGGTACATAGGCGGACTTAATGCCATTAGGCATTCTCTACCAGTCAACCTTTGGGTTCAATACGAAAACGCTGTGATAGGGTACAAAATAACTATATACTAATAAATATTATAACAAATACCAAAAATATAAAACGAAAAAAACCTAATAATAATTACCGTGACTCGACTTCAAATTGAGAGTTATTTATTCTGACTTAGATAGTGGTTACGAACTTTTCTCTTAAAAGTGAATTTGTTTTCAGCTAAAAAAAAATAATATTAAAAATAAATAATAATAATAAATAAAATAATTAATAACAATAATAATTTTTAATATTATTTTTATTTTATTAATGTTTAATATTGAATGTTAAAGGCCAGTACGAGTGCTCTTCTGGTCTTGAGTGTTTTTATTAAATGTCTCTCTCTCTTCTTCAACCTTTGGCCACCCATTGCTGAGTGTAGTTCTCTTCCTAATCTCTACACTTTAGGCGATTTAATTTGTATCATGGCTATCCAGTTTCTTCCGGCGACTTTAATGAGATCGTCTGTCCCAGTCGGTTGTCTTCTCACATTCCTCCGTCCCATCCGTGGTCTCCACTCCAGCACTTTCTTCTCACATCTTCCATCCAGCCATAATTATCCACTTCCGCTTTCCTTTAGCTATCGCTTCTGCTATGTCCGTAAGACTTGTCGTTATTAGATGTAGAAGAGTCCTTGTTATTACAAGGATTATACAAAAGGGTGTAACAAGACCCTTAACGAAGCCAAAAGGTACTTGTTCTCCCCGTCATTGCGATATTTTTTTTGTTTTAGACCATACCTGGGAACCTTCTAGTTTCGGAGATATTGAGGGTGAAAGTTCCAACTTTTTCACAAGTTTTTTTTTTATTACATGTTTTTAACGTAAGATTTTTACTGTAAAAACCTCCACGACCCCCTATTATTCAATACATCCATCAGCACAATGTTTTGATTGCGTTACATTGAGTCCTACCGTAAAACGTGCTTTTTCATCCCAAAATAAAAGTCGTTTCCCAGCAATAATTTTTGCGTAAAGTTATTTAGTTTGATGTGTTGAAGTGATTTCTTACTTGTGTTGAAGCCCGGATTCTGGATTTGTGCCTGGTTGATGGTAATAGCCTCGCTCCTTATTAAACGGAACTTAAACATTAGTATTTGGGTGTTCTGTTGGTAGGTACAACGTTGCCGAATGTCTTACCCTTCTGAGATTGTCCCTTATTAGTCTGTGAGCTGCTAACTTTAAACTGTTGTAATGATCTATTTTTTTGATTCAGAACTCAAATACAAAAGCCATTAGCATCGGATGGTAAAAAAAAAAACACATTGTCTAGATGGGCACTTCTAAAACGACGAAAAAAGGAGCACGGTTCGGGTTGATCGTTTCCTATGGAAAAGAACCGACAGGAAACTCCATGGTTTCTCTTGTCAAATCATTTGGTATTACAATATTATCTTATCATTCATGTTATAGCATTAGTACTTAAGTATGGGACGAATTGCCAAACTTAAGTGGCAGTGGGCAACTGGGCAGGGTACATTGCTCGCCGAACGGATGGCCGATGGGGCCGAAAAGTTCTGGAGTGGACCGGCCCTAGGTTGCACAAGGTGGACCGATGACGCGATGACCGATGCGAGTCGCACGGGACCGGTCAATGTGGCGACACTTGGAGCAGGCCTATGTCCAGCAGTGGATGTCTTTCGGCTGAAATGATGATGATAATGATGGGGGGACAGCGTAGGCCTGACAATAAGTCTTCTTAGGAAAGAACATTTTACAAGGTACAAATGTCAAAAAAATTAAAAAGTAGGACCTCTTTAACAAAACTTGAGTAGGAAATTAAGTTAGTAGCAAATATATTAATAACCAGTTCGTAATTGTATGAGCATGAATGCACTTCAGTGCATTGGCATTTAACAGGAAGTCACAGCAAAACCATCAAACTGCAAGAAGTAAAAGCAATATGGTGGGATATTCAGACCTTGATCTTTTGAAAACTGAACCAGTTAGTGACAGGAACAACAACATTTAGGTTTTTAGGGAACAATTCAAGGTTACTCTACGCAAAAAATATTGTTGGGAAACGAGTGAAACGACTGCTTTTTGGGGTGAATAGTCACGTTTTACGGTAGGACTCAATGTAACGCACTCATAACATTGTGCTGTTGGAGCCATTGAATAGTACGGGGCTCGTGGAGGTATTTAAAGTAAAGATATAACATTGAAAACTTCTTTTAAAAAAACACTTGTGAAAAATTTGGAACTTTGACCACGAATATCTTCGTAATGACAATAACAAAAAAATTATCGCAATGACGGGAAGAGCCTTTCGACGTCGTTAAGGGTATTTTTACACTCATACTGGTAGGATACGCAAACCAGTTATTAAAAGCCTCTTTGTTCACTTTAAGTAATCTAGCTCAGTGCAGTGCCTCCCAGTCTACCAATAATAAATGATTCGCAATTGCATTAATTGCGCTTTTATAAATTACAGCACCTATATTAAAATTCGTTTATTTCGGATAACAACTGATCCATATTTTGTTAAAACCTATTACAAGACAGATTATATTCTAGTATGACTTATCTGCTTAAATCGTCAGCCGACAGGCACCTATATGTTATTTTTATTTACATAACATAACGCCTGTAATCCCTGAAGGGTTTGGCAGAGGTGTACCTAACACACCCACATTTCACCCGTTATGTTTAAGCCCCATGTAACAGGGTCTAAGGCGATCCTATTGCCAGCAACCGGGTAAAAAGACAAATCAAGACTCCGTGGCTGCTACTGAGAAATTCCTGATGGAAAAAACCCAATAACAATTAGCCCGACCCGAGAATCGAACCCAGGACCTCATGCTCAGCAGTTGCGAATACGACTACTAGACCAAAGACACAAGCAGTAAAAAAATATATAAAATAAATTGACGACACCCTATGATCACACTCAATGTAAAAAGAAGAATAGATAAGCAATCACACATTTCATATAAAATAACTATTATTATATAGTTTAACTACACCTCTGTTGAAACAAAATCAAACTTCAATATCACGCCAGGTGTCGATAGAATCACAAAATTTCATGACCAACATTTATTTTCTCTAATACCTTTGCTCCTTCGGTCGTTTCTAGAACCTTTTGTAAACTTTGTTAAAGGGTAAACCTATACTACGTTAGCGATTTAGTTTCCAAACATGTCAATATTAAACGGTTTTTTGGAAAAACAACTTGAAACCCCACTTAAATAAAGTTCATTTAGCGCCACAATTTCAAACATTTTATGACTTTTTCAGTAGTTGTAGTCTTTCTGAAGACTACTTAATTTACTGTAATACAGTATATACGTATTCGTTTAGGTGGAAATCATTTTGATCAAGGTTTCGAAAAGACTAAAGTCCGTTTTTTAATCCCAGAGACTAAACTGACATTACGTGTGTTGCCATTTTTTTTGCAATTCTAAAATAGTGATGTGCCACTACCGTAAATTGCCGTTAATAAAATCAGTAGTATCGTTTTTTAGGGAAATAAAACGGCGTCCAGTGTTGTTCTTGTTAAATTTAGGGTTACCGTATTCAAAATCACACACTAACTGCCGTATTATCATAATTATTTTTAAAATTGTAATTGTTTGTATGTTGTCAAGTTCTAAACTTGCCGTAATTTTTAAAAGTTCTACCGTTTTCTAAGAGAAAAGGCTTTATATATCCGTTTTACTGTGTACTAACAACACTGATAGCATCAGTCATGTTTTTTCTAATCGTCTAATAAATATAAAAAGTTACGATTCAACAAACCGGTATCGTAGGTCACTACACAACGAGCTGGCAGCATTATTTGTAAGTTTGACAATTGCATGTGTCAATTTAGTCTCTGAGATTAAAAAACAGACCTTAAGCATTTTTAAACATTGGGGACAAGGTTTCGAAAAGACTTTACGCACAAAATTATGTGGGAATGAAAAAAAAACAAATATTCCGTCCCCTTTAAAAGGGTCACGCGAAATATGCACATTGTTTAGGCAAAGAAAAAATGCAAAAAAAGGTTTTACACATACCTACTGAAGGGCGAAGTATACATATCTACTTAAAACTTCGAACATAAGTACGTACCCAATTCCTGTACTTTAGAAGTAAAAAAGTTTGTCTCTGCATTACCCAAAGGTTGATTGGTAGAAATTGCCTATGGCATTAAGTGCGCCTCTGTGCTTTGTAATACAAGGAGAGAGACAGTACATAATATGGATAATCAAATCACCCTTTATTCCCATTTGTCCCCTACGAGCTTGCCACCGGGGTGGTAGCTAACACTAACTAGTAGCGTTTACCACCTCGGTGGTGATAAATGGCACTTATTTAGTGTTATCTGCCCCTTTTTTAATTATAGTAACGTGGTCGATTCTCATTACGTACTGGACATTATCAACTATATAAATTTTGATTTGAAGAAAAGTAATGGCAAATATCAGCCTGTAGTGTATACATATACTGCGTAGCCCTCACGAGCAATTCGCCTTGTTGCACCAATTGACAATTACTATGTCAACCGTTGATCTGTGGTTACTGTCTAATTGAATATAGCTACCAACCTACCTACCCAATTAATTCCCGACAGGTTAATAGATTTATACAAAGCGTAATGACCTATTACAATCACCGAGGCAATCCTAAATGCTCTAATTAAGTAGACCTAAGATATTCAGATAGTTTATGTTTGAAATTACTGGATGGCTAATTAGCTAAAAGAAAAATACCGGCCAAGTGCGAGTCGGACTCGCGAATGAAAGGTTCCGTAACATCGTAGTAGGGGAGCCCCCTTCCTGCCAGGGTTGCGGGACTGTTCGAAAGAGATACCGCAGCCCTGGAACACAAAGGGCAAAGGAAGGAACATGGATGGGTTTTAGTCAGTAAAAGTCTGACACTCCCTCCTGCTCAGCCCAGAGCGGGCGGGGTTATTTATTGATTTCCCAACCGAAAAAAAAAAAAAAAAAAGGGGAGCCCCCTTTAGTTTTTAATTTATTTTTATTATTTGTCGTTATAGCGGCAACAGAAATACACATTCTGTGAAAATTTCAACAGTTCTACTTACGGATCATGAGGTAAAACCTGCTGTTATACAGATGGACGGACGGAAAGCGGAGACTATAATAGGGACTAGAATATAAGCAATATATACGGAGGCTATAATATAAGCAATATATACTAATAGGGTCCCGTTGGTTACTCTTCGGGTACGGAACCCTATAAAAAGATGATAGATGATGATCACAGAGAAAATGATGATGATGAAGGATACGCACTAACAGGTAGCTTGCTGAGCCCTTAGAGCCTCAAAAAAGTTTTTTTTTAAATCTGTCTATCTAAAAGTTTTTTTTTTTTCCGCGGCTGTTTTCCCCGCCTTTGCCGGTCAGTTTCAATGGCAAGCAGAATTTTACAAAGTTCTGTTATGATAATTTATTATTAAGTAAGCCCCACTTAAATATTTATGCGAAAGCCGCCCAGTCCCTGCAACCTAATTACTTATCTAGAGGTTGACGGGCCTACAACTTTTGAATTAGAAACTGTCGGGTCCACGCCGAACATTTATTATGGAACGTTGTTTAAAAAAAATCGGTTAGACCCTTTACTGCTAATGTCTCCGTTTCAAAGTGATTTATCTGGTGTCAACGACCTCGCATGAGAAATAAAGCCGTGTTTGTTTTTATCTCCATTATTATCTTTAACCGTTCGCAAAAAAAAATTGGGGAGAACTTGACAATTTAGCATAACCAGTACTGTAACCTTTTTTATTGTAGAGACTTTATAGTAACCGCATTTTTATCAAGTTCCAATTCTAAGATCATTGACATTGTTAAAAAAAAAAAACAAAAAGATGGCTGGAACTGTAGAATCAATTACGTTTATGATTATTGCAGAAATAAAATTGAGATTCATAAAATTTTACGACCAACATCATCAGAACTGTAGTGTGGATTTGCAACAAATTATTTTTTTGCCTATTAAACAATAGTGGCAATGTTCTCCAGAATTACATAAGGATGAAGGAACAGCGACAACGCTACAACGGTAACCACGTATTCAGTAGGTACATCATTCTGAACCCCATACAACATTGAAATATTTCATCGGTTATTTAATTAGAAAAACAGCTGTTCCAAATTTTACGAAATATTCGACGAAATATTTCCATGTGGGAGGGTTCAGAATGTTCTTTCTACCCTGTATATTAATGTTGCCGTTGAAGCAAACGGTTCAGGAACAAAGTCACACAATAGCACGTTGCGTCGTCGGTAGCAGCTAGGCAGCTAGCAGATACCGTTGGAGCTACGAAAACCGTTCGCTACAAAAAAACAGCACTTCAGCCGCTGACTGACTGTCCTTTGTTTCACATACGGCGTAAGGTGGCGCGGCGGCGCGGCGCAAGCATAATGCGACGTGTCGTGAATGGGGGCTATCGCGTATAAATTTGGCGCTAGAGTAGTGCGTGGCCACCGAAATGTCAGATGTCCTAAATTTTTCGCGCGTTGCGTGCTGTTTTAACAAGTAATTTTACAAATATTTACGATTGTGGTCTAGATTGAGCCATTCCTGATTAATTATGATTTGAAGATTTTATGTAGCAACTTAGAATCTTAATTGTCAGTACTTGGAGGTAAAATGATTTTTAAATGTTTCGTGCTTGCTAATTTTAGGGAGAATATTGTAAATAAATACCTAAAGTTTACACTATGTTGTTATATGTAATAAAATTAACTTTTATGAAGTTATTGGTACTCTATATTATAAAATAGAATTATTGACAGGACCCTAATCGACAGTGGTGATCTGGTCATCTGGTGAGCTCAAAAACGATAGCCCTCATTACACTCAAGCGGCGTTCTTTTTTCGTTATACTTTCCACGCCTGCACTGCGCCTGAGCCGCGCTAAACCGACACCTTACGCCGTTTGTGTATAATTCGCGCATAAGGGAGCTCGCACACTACCTAAGCGGTCACGACCACGACCTGTCGTTTGGCCGGCCGCTATCTTGAACAAAACTAGTCGAACGCCCGTTCGTGCGATCAATGCGTACTTTCTTCCTGGTTTCAGTTAAAAAGCTAAGGGCTTGATGTGACCGCGGCCTTACCTACTGCTAATGTAATTTATCTAATGGCGCGGCTGTCAATGTTTTATTATTGTTAATAAGGAACTGGGGTTGAATGTGCCTTTTACTATAAGTACCTAGTACCTACTTAGGTAAGTTATGAGTTGGTTACAAGAAGTGTCCGATCGAATGTCGATTTCTGACCGAAGCCGAAGGTTTAATAATACTGTCTAAAAGCTAATGAAACATAGGTAAGTTTAATGATTTTCTTATGGTGGAAGCGCAAGGGTAGCCCGCGAAATTCAATTTTTCTGTTTTTTGCAATTCGCAAGTCAGTGTCCGGTTGTATGTTGATGAAAAATGTGTGTGTTGATGAAAAACCCTGACGCTTCCACCTCAAAAGGTCTAGTGGTCGCAGGTGCGTGAGCGAGCATGAGGTCTTGGGTTTGATTTCCGGGTCGGGCAAAGTGTTATTGGGTTTTTCTATTAAGAAGCAGTCACGGAGTCTGGATTTGTATCCGGTTGAAGACAGTGAGCTCGCCCCCTATTACATGGGTCTTAAACATAACTAGCTAAATGTGGGTGTACTATTAGGTACACCTCTTCCTAACCATTTGGAGATTACATGCGTGATGTCATGTTATGTAACGAGGTGAATAAAAAAGGCCTCCCGCGCATCGCTTCTTCCATCACGCTCTCGCAACCTTTTAACACTGAATGTCTCAAAGACTAATTACATGTGTTTCTCTGTCTACAATCTTTCTCATCCATCACAAGACCTCCAGATTAAAATCCGACTCCTCCGGCAGCGCCTGCACTTGTCTAAAAATAAACAAGGTCAATAAAACTAAATACCTTGGTGTTATGCTTGACCAACGACTTTCCTGGCATTTGCATTTAGATCTAATAATGGGTAGTTAGGAAACTAATATTTTATGGAACTTCAAGTTACTTCGTCACGTGGCTACAAAAGAACTTATCAGGCAAATATACATCTCCTTGGGTCAGTCAATAATAATGTATTGTATACCAATCTGGGGCGGTGCAATAAAAACAAATTTTTTGGAACTGGAGAGGGCGCAGAGAGCACTTCTGAGGGTTATGTTCTTCAAACCAATGAGATTCCCCACTGAAAGTCTTTATTTAACCTCGAACCTTTTGACAGTTAGGAAAATTTATATTCTTCAGATTGCTCTAAAAAAAACATAAATCCCTTCCATTCATCCCTTCCAGGACACAATCTAGGAGGAAGAATAATGTAGCTCCAGAAACCCCAGTTAAAACTAAATTTGCCAGGAGACAATATACACAACAATCATCTCGCTTATACAACATTCTAATTAAAGAACAAAACATTTATTCTATGACATACCACGACTGCAAAAAAACACTTACGATCACATAGTTCGTGATGACTACCTCACGAATTAGATTAGTAGGACCGACTCCACTGCACTGGCCACAAATACACACACACACACACCCACTATACACACTTACTCACATACACACCGTATGCTCACACTAAACTAAATAATTTTGTCACTTTGTTTTTGGTATTCTTTTTGATCTGATTTTTTGATGATGATTTGAATTTTAATATAAATTTTATTTTGATTCTTATTTCAATATAAATTGCATCTATGATTTAATTTAGTGATTAAATTAAATTTTGATTTGTATTGATTTGAATTTCATTTTAATTAAATTTTTGATGTAAGTACTTTTTTAATTTAATATACCTTATAATTTAATTTCTGATTTACTTTTTGATTTACTTTTTAATTTAATTAACTTTTTAATTTAATGTTTGATTTACTTCTTAATTTAATTTTTATTGTATTGATTTTGAATTTGATTTTGCTGTTAAATTTCTCACTTATGTAATGTTAATGTAAACCGGAACAGCGGAAGTACCTAATACAAGTATTTTTTTTGCTCAAAACGTACTTCCTATCATTTGATTGTTATGTCATAAGTATTAGAAATAAAGTTTTTTTTTTCTCGCACATCTGTTCAATTTCGGCGCTTGTCGGAAACTTCGTCTGCTTCGGCCCATTTTGGCCGAAGCCGAAGCTTTGGCCGGAGGTGATTTTTTTGGCGGAAGGTGTGTGACTAACTGAGTAGGTAAATAAAGGTAGGGTTCCTGGGTTCGACCCGTATCGCGGCGCACAAAGTTACGTATAGGTAGGTAGGTACAGCTTAGAACTTAACACACATCACACATTGTGTTGGCTGGAATATGTAGTTTAGGTACTTACCTAATTCTAAATGAAAACTCATTTAATGTTAGCTCGTTGTTCTTAAGGGTACACTAGTCGGTCGTAGGTCCTTATAAAACAAACAAACGTAGTACTGCGATTACTCCACTGTTTGATGGTGTACGATCAAAATAAAAAAAAGTATATCGATTTGTCTCATCATTATCTAGCCCTTTTTTGACAAATTGATATCATTTTTTACTTTGAATGTACATTAAAAACAGCGGAGTATAATCGCCACACCACGTTTTTATGGAAGTATGACCGACTAGTAGACACCCTTCCTTGACCACCCAATAGCCCAACCTTATTTTATTTTCAGTGTCACCACTCCCGTTCCCCACATGCAGAGCAGATAACATCGACTGCCTACGGCGCAGTCTAAGGACATTCTTTTTTCTAATGGATGGTGGTCACTTCGGCATGCAGCCTGTCGACCCAGCCATTATCAACAGTGTGGGCCTATCCTTACCCGAAGAGCAAACGTCATTTTTACTAAGAAGGGTCAATGTTACCGGTGCCAGGTGGACCAAACTCGTCGGAAGGAGGTTTAGATCATTGTTTAAACAGATTTTGTTATAATGTTTTTGTGTTAGAGAGATTTGTGGTGTTTAATCTTTAAAGAACATATCTAGCTACCTTATGGTAGTAAGTAGAACCGAAATAGGTCAGAAGTTTCACTTGGTCACTTTGTACCACACATAATTAAATATCTTTTTTAGGATTTATGCCTCGAAGATGAGCTTTCTATTTTACACAATAATATCTGCCCCCGTAGCACGACCACCGTACAAACGGGTTTGTCGATGGAAGAATCGATTAAGTGAAGATTTATTTTGTCGATTCTTCCGTCGACAAAACCCGTAGCTGCCCGAGCTGGACAGTAATCGTTAATTTTAGTCACCGATCATATCGGGGATGTAACTCAGTGGTAGAGTGTCTGCTTCGCATGCTGAAAGTCCTGGGTTCAAATCCCAGCATCTCCATAATTTCTTTTTGTATTTTGTTCACTGTTAGAAAAGATCACTATGTAGAATTCGTTTTGTTTTTGGTTTCATTCGTGCAATGCAAGTGCTATAATAATATTTTTTTTACATTAATAATTACCAATAGTTTTGTTTTGTTTTTCTACTATTACACTTAACTACATAATTTACAAACTTAAATTAATAAAAAAAACTAAGTAGGTACCTACATACATCTAGGTACAAAAGCAGAGAAGAACTAAAGGGCGTCAAATATGTATGTTTTCTTTTTCAGGTTTGATTTGGAAGGTGGTAATAAAAACGGAGTGATCTTCACCACCGACTTGCATTTGACAGGGCAGATAAGTATGGAAGTGGCTGGAAGACCAGAACCACATAATGCTTATATCACGATGGATATTCGTAAGTACCATAACTATTGTGACAAACACCAATTAGAAATGTTTCATACTTTATCTAGTAACCTTTTCATACTCGCATGCCTACATACGAATCCTCGTATTACAGTACCTACCTCATATTAATTTTATTGAAGGACGGTTCTGGTTGGCAGAGTGACTTAGCTACTGCCTAGGTACTACGGCCGGGTTCGATTCTAGGACAAAAAAAAATATTATTTATATGGTCAAAACAATCCCAAAAGATTTGTTTGTAAACTCACACCTACTCCTACGTATGTTAATACGTTTTTAGAAGAAAACAATTTAGGTACCTAGGCAATGATTATGTTGTACCTAAGGTAGGTCAAGTTACCAAGTACCTACCCACATTTCCGACTATTATGTATAAACCAGAGGTTTGTTACCTAATTGTCAAGTTACCGGTTATAATGAGACAGCCGAGTTATGAAGAACAAAAAAAGCAATTTTATAATTATTTTTAGAAGAGATACTTTAGTCGACGATAGTTTACCTTTTACAGACTACCATAGTAACCTACTTATTAAAATTAATGTCTAATATTATTACAGTTTTGAAAATCCACTACACCAGTGACAATACCTAAGTGTTAAGGTACCTGCAGATTTCTACCAAAAAACAAGCTAAAATTACCTGTCTCCAAAATAAACTATAAGTTCAGTGTACAGTCGCCAGCGCATCAAGTTACTACAAATTGTCAAATTTTCTCATTCCATTATGAACACAACCATCAACATTTTATGGTGTAGAATCATTTCTAGAAATTTGATAGTTTGTACTTCATGTGCTGGCGACTGTACCTAGACGCCAAAACCCCGTGTCGCAGCACACTTTCGGTTATTTCCGACTACCCGCATAAAAACGTTTTAAATTTCAGAGGGTGCGGAGAGTAACATAACGTATGCGGCGATGATACAACAGGGTTTCGATAATGAGGATTACATTGTAATCGGTCCTGAGAGGATAGCTATCAGGAATATGCGAACACCTTCGTATTATTTGCAACCAAGTAAGCCAGGATTTTTTAATTCGTGCTTTGATCTGTCTGTTTTCGGCAGATGAGTTTTCAAAATACTCGGCGTTTACGGAGGACGGCTAAGCTTCCTACAATGGATAACGATCATGCCGAGGGATCATCATGCTTCTGGAAAAAATCGCTGAAATGACAAGAAATAGAAGACAGGTTTATGCCTAATCTTCGCAGTATTACATGGATGTATTATAGCGTAGATTAGACTCAAACCTGTCTTGCTTGGTCATTTCATCCTATCCGACCAGCAGTAGAGGCGTAAAAAAAATATATAAGAAAGACAGAATTAATTTCGCATTTTCCTACTACAATATATTATTGTATTAAACAATATTATATGTTAGAATAACACAGGACTATTAGCCTAAGGCCTAAATAACTAATAGATAGAGGATTTGAGAGGTTTATTTTGTCCAGTCTACTCTTATTTAGTGCTAAACTAGGATAATCCATTTGTTGGTTAGTAAATAATGAATTGCCTTTAATGTAATGTGTTGTTGCCTATATTGAAAGACCCTAGCCTCATCAAAATAAGAAGGTATTAGGACTTTTCTCCCTGTTGGATGGGTAGTGAGGAGCGAGATAAATATTTTAGCAGGTCCAAGGTCTGACTAATAATTATTTTTGTTTGTTTATTCAGTATTCAACCTTGTCATATTTTATGATTAATGGGAACATGTCTTAATAGCTGCAGAATTACTAAAAAAATACATTAGAAATTGGAAGTAGCATCAGCTACAAAGCAGCAGGGAACATGCCTTTTCTGGGCATGTTTGTTACATCATCAACCTAGCCCATTGTTTTTAATCAGACAAAACCTCAGTCACAAACTGGCAATTGGTGCAATTCAAATTAAGAAAAATAGAATAAGCTATTTGTAGTTACATTAATATACATATTATAATACTTTTTACTAATCACATTATTTTTTTAACAGATACTCCAGATTCATACATAATCGATGATGCCATACAACAGAAACAATCTATCTTGGATCACTTTTCTAATGAAATCATAGCAGCTTTGATGCATTCCGTAGTAGATAACTTTAGATTATTTGCTGCTAAAGTACCTATAAAACACTATTATAAGTATTACAATGAAGAATAAATTGTTCCAATAATTATCAGAAAGTATTCTCAGTTCAATTGCATCATTCAGCATTAAAACAAAATTATGTTAATTGAAATTGGTAATTTATTAAAAAATGATAAAAACAGGCACAATTGAGTTTTATTTTTAATATTAGTCTTTAGAACGCATCGCCCATGGATTCTTCAACAAACCTCCTATAGATTGCCATAAACTTGGCAACAAATGCTTCAAGATGGAATATCGCTTTGTTGCCAAGCCTCATTCTATGCTCATAGGTTGCCGCATGACTAGCAACTTGGCACTTCATAGACATGTCACAATTCCGAACCAACTCCTTTAAAAGTCCCCCGAAAATCATATCCGGAGGCACACCATGTATAATCAATTCATACAATTTTTGTCGCACCTCCCCAAGCTTTTTAGGAGTCTGTTCAGCCAGTATCATAGCTGCCGTCTCTCTGATAAATTGCTGCCAATCAGGCTCAGGTATTTTCTGGTCTGCGGTGAAAGGATACTGTTGAACTTTACAAGCTTCGCACATTAGTAATGCCCTCCGTAAATTACGATCTGCAGCCTTAGCAAGCCTCATAGCCAGCTCTGGTGGAATACTCAAACTTTCTTTTTTACAAACTGTTTTGAGTACAGAAGCAATCTCGGTCTCTGTAGGTGCAGGTACTCGGATAGTCAGACAACGGGATCTGATTGCAGGAATGACTCGGGAAATAGAGTTGGCGATAAGTATAAGGCGACAGGTTGCGACGTACTTCTCCATTGTTCGACGTAAAGCATGCTGTGCATCTTTCGTCAGGTCGTCCACCTCATTTAGTATAACAACTTTGAATTCTCTCTGACCAGTGGAATCTATCTGATGAGTTTGTGCTACGTTCTTTACTAAATCCATAATAACCACTCTATCGTGGATACCAACATCGGTTGGGTTGACTTCAATGTGATAGTTGCTACTTACAGTCATGATTTCTACTTTCTTATTGGAAGGAGTTGTGAACGTCATGGTCTCTTGCCGAAGACGTTCTACGCCTGAACCGTATAGTTCTCGTAGTAAGCACATGATGCGAGTCTTCTTACCGGCTCCAGAGGGACCGTAAACAAGCAGATGAGGGAAATCACTTTGTTGAACTAGACTCTTCAATCGAACTGCTTGATCTGTATGAAAATCCAATTTCGTCAAATCTCTCGGTCTATGTTTATCTACCCAAAGACTCATTGTTAAATTTAACTAGAAAGTTACTGCAATTTTTTGATTTTATCTTTTAAATAATGAGCGGAATGTTTAATTTGTATGTTCACAACACAGGAGTAGAGGACTGAGGAAGCCAGGAAGCGTTCCGTTATAATTTTGACGTAAAAATATATTGTTATTACGAGCATAAAATGCGTACATTTTCTCTCTTGCCTTTGTTAAAATGTATTAAGCTATCCTGCTCTTACAAAATGTACACATCTGTCAAGTTTGAAGTTGCTGACAGTTATTCTGACATTTCTTTGACAATTAAAAAAGCGCGTGTTTCGTTCAGTATTACGAAATGAGGATTATTCAGTTCCTATTATTTTATTTTGGTAAAAAAACTATGCAACACTATAATTATAAATATACAAACCAATATTTACAAAATGGGTCAAATTAAGACTAAAACTTGATCGTTAAGCGACAAAGTCCTTTATCAAAAAAGACTAAAACTATCTATTTCTTCAAAGGGGTTATACTAGAGGTCCATAACAACTAATGAAGCCCAGTTAATTAGGGGTTAAAACTTGATCTTGATGGTTACCGAGCCGAGCTGTACCAGTTTTTTTTTTTAATTTTCTGACTTGTTACCAAAAGTTACCAAGACATTTATCAACTGATTGTCTCTAATGTCATGCAAGTTCAGTCATTCAGTGTTTATCTGACAGCTACAATACGCATCTGATGAGCGCATCAGCGTAAATATTGTTTCTAAATAAATAATTTTAATAGCTTATCTCAAACAAATACAAAGACGAGCACCTAATTCATGTTACTGTGATTTAATTGTGCAGGAGTATAATGACAGTATAAAATAACGATGTCAGTGATATTTTTTATTTTTCAAATCTGCATTGTTTGTTTGAGTTATTCTTGTGGTGAAGAAATTAATTTATACGGCGATGCCGGGGAAGCTTATGCTATAGAAGTTAATATAGGTCATCCTCATCAACAGGTAAGTACTATTGTAAATTCTCTCATCATTAGATTTTAGTAGGTAACAAAGAAAGGTAATAAGTAAACAATTAAATTTACTGTATCTTCATTTGGCCAATCATGGACCTAGAAAAAAAGGTTTCTTTTCAAGGTCCAAGTAGCCAATATCCAAACATTACTCTTTTTTTTAAACTAAAATGTTAAAGTAGGTCGTATGGAACATCTTAAAAATAGAACAAAGTTACCTTCGATTTCTATTTATAATTTGCTGTTTCATTGACTTTATGACTACATTGCAATTCTTATGAACTCTTCAGTAGTCTGTGATAATCCTATTTATTTAAGTTCAACTTGTTGTTAACAAAAAGCCAAGGCCTCCCACCTTGGCTTATTAGTGAGACAAAAAAAGGTTAACACAAAAAAGTCTTGATGATTACCATTGAAGGTTCTGCAGGCTAAGATTACATTCAATTAACTCTCTGCAATGGTACTAAAAACGAATCTAACAAGCTCTCCTAGATGTAAACGAAACATTCAACTTTTCATTGTACATTTATATTCATCATTATAATTCACATGACAGCAAATTATAGCAAGAACAGTAGAGTTGAAATCTGAAACAGCACTTAAAAACTTTACTTTATTGCACTACCTAGGTATTTACATCTATACTAATATGATATAGAGGTAAAGTTTGTGAGTTTGTAGTGGGTAATCTCTGGATCTACTGAACCGATTTTGAAAATTCTTTCACTAACAAGAAGAATTATCCCCGAGTGCCATATGCTATATTTAATACATGCCCGTGGGAGAATTTCCGACCAAAACGCGAGCAAAGCAGCGGGTTAACAGCTAGTTAATAATAAAGGTGCATGGTACTTGCAACTGGTGTGCGTGTGACCTGATGTATGAATGTGGGCCTGGCGAAACGAGGTTGTAAGGATTGTAGCAGGTGGCATTCTGTGGTTCCTGCCTACCCCATGGGAAAAAGACGTAAGTTTATGTATGTACCGAGTTTTCTGACAGTTTTCAAACTTATTATTTAGGGCATAAGGGTGAAAAGTGGTATACCATGAACTCGGTAGTATTATGTAAGTACCTAATAATGATGATTTTATTTACCAATGCACATCAGATAGTTTATAAAGGCACACAGACAATCTCAATAGCAGCCATTTTGTTATGATGCTAGGACAATGGTGTTTATTTTAACAGTTTACTTTTTATTACAAAAGGGTTTAGATTTTGTAATTGTTGTTGTAAAAGAGAGATTAAAGGATTGTGTGTAGAACTCTAGATTGCCTGTAGAATCATTACGTCTTCAAATAATAATAAACTGTAAAAACCATTCTCAAACATCTTTTAGTCTTATTTGGGTGGTAACTGAGTTTTGGAGGTTCGACAAGCAATCAATACTAGTATTCACCAGCTGCATAGTTGACTCGAAGCTGACTTGTTTTGAAAAGGGCTAGCATTGATTCATATTTGGGTGTTTTTTTACACATAACATAAAAAGAAGAAACTGAAGGTTGACTGTTAGCTCTGTGACACCTGCTTCATGACAGAGATCTTCATTAAATATGACTACAGACTGCTTAAAAAAACTGAGGAACTATGACTGAGGAATATTAATATTCCTCAGTCATAGTTCCTCAGTTTTTTTTCTATCAGTGCATTTTTACTAGAAGTCCAAACTGTTAATATCTGTCATGTCAGGACTGAGTGTGCTTTTAAGCCGTCCAGCAAATTCGTCAGCTTTTTGAGTCATTGGTAAATGCAATATTATAATTTTAAATATTTACAAGCTTAAGATATAAAATTCCATAATAATTATATCTTAAATAACAATTGTTTTACATTCCAGTTTAAACTATTGGTAGATACGGGGAGCACAACTTTAGCCCTAGCATCTTATCCTCGGAATGATAGCGGTAAATACTTCCATGCAGATAACTCAAGCAGTCTTTATAACAGTGGGAACAGTGTAAGTAAAACCCTTGTGCTCATAGATTAAAGGTCTAATATCATTATCAAATCTTGTTTTAGATTATTTTTGTGTTTTCTTTTCTATGCATGTAAAGTTTTGTGGTTAAAACCATTTGTGGTTCATAACCCAAGGAGTTGAGAGTTTTGAAGAAGCCTGATGTATCTTCGCTTATTTTCTTTCCAGGCATGAAATTGAAATGTTATTACACAATTGAAACTGTTATTAGTATTGCGTATTAGTCAGCCTTTGTGCTACTGTAAATTATTAAAGTAGTGTTTAGTAATAATAGGAAATGTTTAGCGTATTAATGTATGTATATTACCTTTTTATTGATGAAAAAGTAAGTACAAGTAGTTACATTAAACTTAGGTATTAAGCTTAGATAAACATAGACCCTCTTATTAATAAACACGGAATAAAATTATACCAGGTATAACAAAGGAATAACCATACATTTTCATAGGTTTAACCTTGGAATAACTTTATTCTGTGTTTATTAATAGGAGGGAGAATGCCCCTATGAGGGTGGCATGGTCATACTGATCAAACCCTCTATGAACTAATAAAGAAAAAAAAACGTAGTTACATAAATGTGAAATTGTATATGGGAGCTACTGGTATCTATAGCAACAAACTGCTTTACAGTTTGGCAAAAGTTTTTATTTTTTGTAAAATGGTGTCACCACTAATAAACACTTTTTTATTATTTAATCTTACCTTTAAGTAACTGATAGAATGTCTGACTGTATTTTATTGGGTAATGGGGTAGATCCTTTTGTTTGTATTCATTTGTGGAGTGTTCTATTCAGCCAATGTTAGTAATAGAATTCTAAAGAATTGCTTTCAAATGAATTTACAGATACAGGCCGCATACACTCAAGGCACATGGACGGGACTCCTTGCCTCAGACTTCGTACACTTCCCGTCACTGAGCATACCCGAAGTGCGCTCAGACTTTGCGCTCATAACTGATAGTCATGATTTTTTCACTAAGGCCTCTGGATGGCAGGTAAGGCGGAATCTAAAACTTCTATAGGTACAAACCTACCAGTATTATACTTGAGAAAGTAACTACCCCTGCTTCACGTCTATAGGGCTGTACAGATTTGGGATATCGATGAAATTAGGCACTCAGTTACACCATGACCTGGGTTAGTAGGTACATAGAATTCTTTTATCCAGATAAAAATTCACCGGTGAGATACTTTCAGCAAATGATATTATAAATAAAAAGAGGTATCGCACTAGCGTGCACAAATTGTTGCAGACAAATTCAGACAATTGTCGTAATTTAAGTACTTCAAGCGCAATAGCTATATTTTTCTGTATCATACGTTCCTTATTATCGCAGTCGTAACAACGCAACGATATTTGAAAGCCGTTCAGTATGAACGTAGTGTATCTTTCTTTATAACTACATAGTATAAAACAAAGTCGCTTCCTGCTGTCTGTCCCTATGTATGCCTTTGTCTTTAAAACTACGCAACGGATTTTGATGCGTTTTTTTAATAGATAGAGTGATTCAAGAGGAAGGTTTATAGGTAAAACATTACACCCGTGCAACGCCGGGGCGGGCGCTAGTTCTGTAAAATATCATTGCTTTCAGCCCTCCTGTCCCGCCTAACTAGCCGACCGACCGGCTAGTTCATTCAAATGTTAATGAACTTCTTTTAAATCGACACGAACTAGAATAACTTGTCAGAATAATTCATGTTGTGGTAATGTTTTTATCAAGGCTGACTGACCGCTCAGGGTGCGTCAGACGTACAATTTAGTATCGCCGCGCCCCTACTATGTTAATTTATTAATACTCTTAACAGTTTTACTTTTAATGTTAAGTGAACTATCAAAACGTGACGTGTACAAGTGGTCGCAAAATGTTCGAAATTCGACCGAAATTCATCTATCAATAGAATTTAATAATGTCGATGGTACCTAAGTAAAAAATAATCTCCAATTTTACTAGTGATAACAAATCACTACATACGAGGGTGGGTCAATAAGTTCGTGACTTACATGTCAAGGGGGTTGAACTTGAAACTAAGTACATTATTTTTTCTTTTTTCCTTTACAATATAGTCCCTGTTAAGCCTAATGCAGTTCTCAGACCTTTCAAATAATTTATGCCTTTTTCAAATAATATTTCACCCACCCTCGTAGGTAGTATAAAACAAAGTCGCTTCCCGCTGTCTGTCCCTATGTATGCTTAGATCTTTAAAACTACGCAACGGATTTTGATTTTTTAAAAGATAGAGTGATTCAAGAGGAAGGTTTATATGTATGACATTGCACCCCTAAATTCTAATTATGAGCCTCAAAGAATGACATTATAAAATATTCAATTATTTTCATATTAATACAGTTGAGATTAGGTTGTCGCTAAAAGTTTTGTAGGTAGTCATTTGTTGCTTTACATTGCAGTTCGAAATTCGAATATCCCCATCAACCAGTTCTGTCACTGAATTAAAACAAAACACCATCTAATTTAATCACCTAATAATTTCCAGGGTCTCCTTGGACTAGCGTATATGCCAGTAGGCGCTTGGGGCAAGTCTGGTTCAGTCGAATCGTGGCTGGATGCCCTGGACCGCAATGTGAATAAACCGATGTCATTCCATTTGAAACTCTGTGGACCAATAAGCACGACAAATACTACGCATTATGGTTATTTTAATGTTGTAGGTAAGTATGTACCTATTTTTAACTAGTTTCTTTCGCGACTTTGTCCGCGTGAAAGCCATTTTTTTAATATCGGAACACTAGTTCCAGATACTACCTCTAACCACCAAACATACAATATTGTACCCTTTTAACATTCACTGTTTTAAAGTTTCACGGTTTACAACTACACATATAAACTGTCACTTACGATCCCGTATTTGACAGTTTGGATTTTGAGCTCCCGATATTTCAACCCAACCCGCCACCACCGTTTCAGTCAACCCGCGATCATGTCGCTTGCAACAGCGTCGAAATATCGGGTGCTCACAATTAAAGACAATCACGAAAGAAATCCCCGTAAGTGACAGTTTATGTGTCTTTTAACATTAGTTTACATTTAGACTACAAAATGACCTTGTCAAAATAACTGAGTGATGACTGATGATGATGAAGATTGCTGATTAATTTGCTTCGACTTCGGCCAGAAATCGACCTTCGGTCAGACACTCGTTGTCGGACATGCCAGTTTCCTCACGATGTTTTCCTTCACCGTTTTGAGAACAGTCGTGGTGAAATAAATTACACAAAGTAATGCGCCCGTCTGGGTTCGAAACCATGACCTACTCCTTTCCTCGTAGTCAGGGCCGTTACCACTGAGCCACAACAGATCTGCTCGGCTGCACTATGTAAACAGGTTGTTTTTTTTTTCTCTAGCCATGCTGACAAAGGCCTCCTCTAAGTCTTTCCACGAACTCTTGTCCCGCGCCATTTTAAACCAACCCTGGCGGTATACGTTCAGGTCGTCACGCCACCCTATTCTGGGCTGGGCTCTGCGGCGCCGTCCATATATGTTGATAAAAATAAAATAATAATAATTAACGAGGATTGCCTCGTTGGTCAAGTGGTCGTGATTGCGACTGCTGAGCATGAGGTCCTGGGTTCGATTCCCAGGTCGGGCATAGCGTTATTGGGCTTTTTCATAAGAAATTTCTCTGTAGCAGCCATGGAGTTTGGATTTGTGCCAGGTTGATGGCAATAAGCTCGCCTCCTTTTACATGGGATTTAAACAAAACTGGCGAAATTTGTATGAACTATTAGGTACACCTTTGCCTAACCCTTCGGTTATTACAGGTGTGGTGTTATGACTGTAATGTTAAAATAATAATTACGAGTGTGTCCTTTATTCCAGATGACCTCACACCAAACCCAAATAAGAACAAAACATTCCGGACCCCAGTTTTGCGTCAACGATGGTATGAAGTAGGTGTCATAGCAATCAGAGTGATGAAGTCAATGGCCCCTGAAACAAAAGAGGTTATAGTTGAAGATAAGTTGAAAGATCCTGATGAAAATATGTGCGTGGAACTGAATACTGTGAAGAGCATTGTGGATAGTGGAACTACGCAAATTAAATTGCCGAATAGATTGTTTAGACAGGTAATCTACAATTTGCCGTTATTATTATTAATATTCGTTTATTCATTTTTATTCATTTTCTTTATATTTTTAAATATATTTTTTCAAAAAACAAATAAAAAAAAACATTTAAAAATATAAAAAATAGTGGTCCGCCGGTATCGGGAGCAGGGTCCAAACTACCGGTGGTTAGGGCTCCAGAGACAGGAACCTCCTCACAATGCGAGCCGTATCGAGGAGTACTGCCTTCTGAATCAGGCCCTTGATCCAACCGCCTAAGGAGAGCCTCTAAAGATGTTCGTCGAGGCTCTTGGCTATAAAGCCATTGGCCATTTTATTAATAGGTACCTTTATTACAGTAAGAATATCCGTAGCCGTTGGTCCCGGCTGTCATCTGTAGATCTTTGACAGTCGTTACAGGTAGTCAGTGGCCCAAAAAGTCTTACCAAGGTGTATCGTATTACCCAGTACTAACTGGGTTGTGGAGGTCAGATAGGCAGTCGCTCCATGTAAAATACTGGTATTCGGCTGCATCCGGTTAGACTGGAAGTCGACCCCAAAATAGTTGGGAAAAGCTTAGGCTAGGCAGGTGACGATTACAGTAAGAATATACTAACAAGGAGGATTTTATTCAACTGGTTTTTGTCTGTACGACGTAAAATACAGGGTGTCTGTATTAACATAACATCACACATGTAATACCCGAAGGATTAGGCAGAGGTGTACGTAATAGTATACCGACATTTCGCCACAAGTCTCATGTGATAGGGGGCGAGCCTATTGCCATCAACCGGGCACGAATCCAGACTCCGTGGCTGCTACTGAGAAATTTCTGACGGAAAAACCCAATAACAATTCGCCCGACCCGGGAATCGAACCAAGGACCTAATGCTCAGCAGCTCAGCAGTCGCGATTGCGACCTCTAGATCAGCGAGGCAGTCTCTTGTCTACATTCTATGCGTATATTCTGCACAATGACCCATTAAATTGCACAAGTTAATCAACTATATTCAATTACCACTGTGTATTCACTAAAACACCAAGTTGACTTGCTGCAAGTTTATGGACCCATCATCTGCCTAGCCTTTTCCCAACTATGTTAGGGTCGGCTTCCAGTCTAACCGAATACCAGTATTTTACATGAAGCGACTGCCTATCAGAACCCCACAGCCCAGTTAGTACTGGGTAATATGATACCCATTGGTAAGACTGGTTGTCAGACTTTTGGGCCACTTACTAAACGCTTGACTACCAGTAACGACTGTCAAAGATCTATTTAATGACAGCCGGGACCATCGGCTTAATGTGCTTGCCGAGGTACGGAGGAAACTTAAAAATTACAGCTACGAGTCGTTGTTGTAATGGGCCAGCCGTGTTATAATTATATAATTTTACATGTTCCAGGTTGTCGACGAGCTAAAGAATGAATTTAGAAAATCTCAGGTGCTTATATTGGATGAATTCTGGAATAGGAGAGAGGTAAATATTAATATAATTAAACTTTTAATAAATAATACCGGCCTATTACTGTCCCAGTGCTGGGTAGAGGCATCTTCTCATACAGAGAGGGTACGAGCTTTGATCACGACGCTTACTTAAAACGTATTTCAGATTTATATTAATTATAAGTGCCGTTTTCCTCACGACGTCTATGATAAACAAGATAGTTGAGCATGACGTCCTGGGTTCGATTCCCAGGTCTTGCAAAGTGTTAAAGAATTTTTCTATCAGGAATTTATCCGTAGCAGCCATGGAGTCTAGATTTGTGCCCGGTTGATGGTAATAGGCTCGCCCCCTATTACATGGGACTATTACATAACCAGCGAAATGTGGGTGTACTATTACGTACGCCTCTGCCTATCCCTCCGGGTATTTCAGGCGTGATGTTATGCTATTTCAGGCTGCCTGTTGGCCGGAGCCTCAAGTATGGACGTTACCATGGTTGGCAATAGACCTGCTTAGTGCTGAGGCTGATAACCAGTACTTCACATTGGAGATACCACCAAAGGTAAGATAAACTGATATTATTGGCCCTATAAGAAGAAAGATTAGCACATTGGCTAGTGGCTATTTGAAAAACTCTTTTCTGCTTTAGCCTGGTTCAATTCTTATCTTCGGGGACGCTCTCCGTGTGTTCGCCTTGATGAGACTTTCTCTGAGAGTCACCGAGGGTGTTCCTCAGGGTAGAGTTCTCTCTCCTCTTTTTTTTTTCAATTTTCATAAACATGGTTACCAGTGTAATCTCTTCCAATTTCCATCTATAAGCAGATGACTTGCAGCTTTACCGACATTTTATTGTAACTGATGCGGATTCCGCCATTTCTGCTATGAATCATGACCTGGCTTGTATCAGCGCCTGGGCTAAGTCATTTGGATTGCAAATTAATCCAACTAAATCTCAGGCCATGATCATAGGCATCGGATTTGTTCGTGGTGCGGTCGTTGTTGCATCTATGACGCTATTGTACCTCGATGGTGTTCGCATCGATTTTACAGATACAGCCAAAGAAGCCCCCGGAAACCTCTATATTGCAACTTTCATTGAAATCGTTAGAGCCGTTTTCGAGAACGTGCTTACAAAAGTTGCTCATTTGTTAGTATAAGGTACCGGCCACCGTAGGCGCGGGGCCTGTGGACGGTGAGCTATGTGTTCAGATGAGATGAGTTGAGTGATGTGTTGAGATGTCAGCAAATCGGAAGGGATCCTCAAGGGCCGATGCCTGCCCCAGCATGCGGGACTGTTCTAAAGAGATACCGCGGCCCTGGGCCCAAAAGGCTAAAAAGGAACATGGATGGGTTTTAGTCACTACAAGTCTGACACTCCCTTCCGCTCCGCCCAGAGCTGGAGGGGTCATTTGATGATTTCCCACCCAAAAAAAGGGTAGTTTTGTGATGTGTCATAATTATGAGATTCCAACTGACTTTTTTATTTTTTACAGAACTACATGCTAGTTGTTGGTGTTCACAACAGCAGTGATACGACAGGGACGGTGTCCACGTACTGCTATAAACTAGGACTGGACTCCGGTGGGACGGAGACAGTAATAGGGTATACTGCTATGGAAGGTTTACAGGTAAACAAAATTCAACCGTTTTCGGTTTCCATCTATGTGTCTATTGGCGCGTGGCAGACTGGTGTTTTTTAAGGTTCCGTAGCCAAATGGCTAAAACGGAACCCTTATAAATGTGCCCTGTCCGTCTGTCGGTCGGTCTGTCTTTCTGTCCGTCCATATGTATTTACACAGCCATTTTACGCAGAGACTGTTGGCACCACAGTTGTAATTTTAAATCCCCGAGGATATTAAAAAAAAAAACCACGTTGTATACTTCCCGTCGACACTAGGCGTCAAATACTCTTTAAGAAGAATTAAAAAATCTATATTTATCTTGCATCGCTAAAATAAGAAGTAGTTACTAAGCCACATGGCGCTATAATGAATTCATTATCAATAGATACCAGGCCTGAAGTGCCCTAAGAAGCCGATTCTTGTCTGCTTCCTTTCGGAAATAAGGCAAGAAAGTTAATAAGAGTTGTAACCAGGCCACTTGTATTCCACATAAACAGTCCTTAAATAGGGAATATGCATGGGTTTTTTTTTCACTTATATCGATAGAATGCAATACTATCAACCCAAGAATATAATTAAAAGTTAATTTCAACTACTGCTTGTCGCACAAAAAAAAAACATTAAACTCCTACAATTTTCTACATCTATGACTGTCGCGGCCATTCAAGTCATAGCATTTGATGTCACTTCCCTCTATCTGCCTTGTTTAAATCAATTTTTTTGCTCTTAATAGAATAGTTTTACTATATTGTAAGTGCTTTATTAAAGCAAAAATTGCAATTACAATATTATAGTAAAGTCTTAGTGAAACTTTAATTACTTTTCAACTAAAAGTGTTTCTTTGACACACAGCATTTGACGTCACTACCGGAAACACAAAACGCATCGAAGTTTTGTGTTTGCGTTCCGTTTCACCAAAAACACGCTACATAAAATATTAAATTGTAAAAAAAAGCGTTTTATTAGAGAATTAAACAAGTGTACCACAACATTTTTATGGGCCAATACAAGGCATTTTTATGAAATAAAAAAGTTTTGTACTTCTTGCATATACCCTATTCAACATCGTGAAACAAATATCTTCATAAAACTATTTTTATTATATTTTATATTTATATTTTCAGGTAACATTCAACAGGTCAGCCGGCTGGATCGGCTTCCAGACTTCAGACTGCGGCGCTAACGCCCGCATCACAGGTCCATACAACACTTCTTCCTCACTCAAAACCACTTGCTTACTCCTAAGGCCAGTTGGAGAGACAGCTACATCTATAAAAACTGCCCAATGGGCGCTATGTGCAGTATCTATTATAGCAGCAGGTGTAATCCTGTATTTACTCGCGCCGTGTATTAAAACCTTTTGTGTGAGAAGAATGCCGAGGACGCAGCAGATTTCTTTGTCCCAGGCTTCGTTGGTTGAGGAGGAGTCTTCGTAAGTAGAACAAAATGTGATTTAGCTCTCGTTCTCACGGGATTTTCTACGCTCTGCTTAGCGTAAAGAGTTGAAAATCTAACCGAACGTTTGTTTGATACGCTGAGGTGCCCAGAGGTGCGCTATGTATTCTCAACGCTCGGCACATTACCGAAAGTTTGGAATCCAGTGGGCAATACAACGTCTGAACACAAGAGGTTACTAGTAATTTATTCTTAAGCTGCAAAATATTGCTAACTTTTATTGTCCATTGTTGTGAGCCATTAGAAGTACTCCGTGTTGGGCTTAAGGCTATGTGCGCAAGATAGTAAAATACAGGGTGTGTGCGAACTGTAAAATGTGTAGTCTCGATTCCGATCTCAAAGCACAAAAGGGTTTTAGCTATTTATCATTATGGTGAAGGAAATTAGTACAATTAGAAGTGTACCAATCACTTCCAGTTGTGTTTTACACCCTGTATTGAAGAAGTGATATTAATTTCAGTGTGTACCTAGGTAATTCTGAATCGTTTGTGAAACTTTTTATTAATTAAATTAATGGAATAAAATATTCAAAATAACTCGAGAACGAATTAAAAAAAAATGTCGAAAGTTCTGCATTGTTAAATCTGCCTTCAATGGAATCCATCTTTTATTAAAAAGTCTTTACAAGTGTGATTTTCTTATAGTAAGTAGTTAATAAGTTAGTGATCTTATTAATTAAAAGGGTTTGGGCTACATAATTTCAACTGTCATGTTGTTTATACAGAATCAGATTTAATTGGCTAGAAAACTCCGCAAGCTTTTGTTTCTTCGACTCTTCACGTCTGAGGAGTTTCTTTAGCTAATTTATGATAATCTTGTAAAGCAATATTTTGTTTGAGTAATTTTGAGGGAAAATCATTTACAGTCGCAAGCTCATCAAATTACCACAAACTGTTAAATCTCTCCAAATGATTTTAAACCATAAAAAATGTTGATGTTTAAGTTCAAAATCGAATGAGAAAATTTGACATTTGTAGTATTTTGATGCGCTGGCCACTGAATTAATCAATGTAGACCATCTCTAAATCAACCTTGTGTGATTAAGAATAAGATAGATTTTGATTTGAGCGACTTACAGCAAAGTAATTGTCGCCCAAATTAAAAAAAGAAGACCTTTCTACCATTCTAGGTATTCTTTTGTAAGATTTTTTTTTAAGAACTCATACCAAAATTCGAAAAATGTAGTGTGATAGATTGTGAATTACTCAATTCGGGCATTGTGGTATTTATACTAGTTGTTTACTCTAAAAGAGTAGTGTTTTATTTTTTATATAAGTCTGAGTAGATAGACAGGTGGTAGGGTTAGTCGACTATTTTAATATCTCTTTTAATATTACACTCTCACAACTTTTATGGAGTAATGTAAGGTAATGTTTGTGAAGGAAATATGTATGAAATTCTTTTACTTTCAACACTTCAAGAATTGTTTATATCAAAGTATTTTCAGACAGTATTTGCTATTAAAGATGGAAACATTTCTTAAACGATACTTTTTCTAAATAATAATGCATATCATTCAAATGAATATCATTTAAATCCTATATAACTGATCTCAAAGTTAAAACTAAAGTATTTTTTTTTTTTTGTAATTTTAGAAGTAATATTCAAAACGGTTCCTTCTTTGGTAGCAAACGGTAACTTTTGTAAATATTCACAATTATAAATAACAATCAGTATTCTGGCACCTTTTCAATTTTCTAATCAACATTTTTGCCATATTTAATATTGTCGCGAAGACGTTCTACATAATTTATCATGGTATTACAACATTTTTAACTAGCAATAAGTTATAATGTTTACTTTACTCTTAGTGCGAATCTGACTATCGAAACTGATCGCGACCAGCACATGAAAATTGCATTGAAGAGCTGTCAGTATCAGTAGTGAAATTCACCCAACTATGCAGCCGTCACCGGCCGCTATCTTGAACAGAACTGTTCGGACGCTCGGTCGTGCGACCAAACTTTCTTCCTGGCTTCGACCAAAAGTTGCTTCTGCGGCCAAAAGTTGTGGCCGCGTAGTGCATGAGGTCCCTTAATCGGGTTATTTGCTAGAAAATTCGCGAGGGAGCACGTTTGTGACTTGTCAAAGTCACATTGAATGAAAAACGACCAATCATAGACGAGATAAAAGACCGGGGGCCCTCTCGCGGCAAAATTTTCATCAAAGAACCATGGCTGCCGAAAGAAAGAAAAAAAAAATGGCGCCATCTACGTGGAATATAGGTATGTATTTAAGAGTTTTCTTCTTTTAATTTTTTCAAAGTAATATCACAGTTTCAATAGGCCTAGCTAGAAATATATGGACCTAACCTAAAATAATCGATGAAGAATTGTATTTATTAGTTTTACCAACTTTTCATGTTTTCAACAATGTCCGTGGCAAAATGGCAGTTTGTCGAAGTGATTTTTGACAAAAAACACTAACATTATAAATATATTTTTACGTGGTATTTATAAGTTGACGTAAGTAAGTAGGTACTTAATATTAATAGTATGATGATATTACAATGAATGTACTTTGACTACGCTTAATTTTGTTCATAGAATTTACGTCTGTTAAATGAGTCCTTTAGGTTATATAAATTATTTCATTAACTTTTTGTCCTTTAATTAAAAAATCTTTATAAATTCAGAAACTGCACAAGTTTTTTAATAATAACTTTTGTAAATTCTGCTTCTTCGATACGATAAATTCGTGATTTTTGTGTATTTTTCTCTTGCCATGCGTTCATATTTTTCCTGTAACAACTGTTTGTGCAAACTAGTCATGGGTTACAGAGAAGACCATGAAATTATTGCTTAAAATGTAAATGGGATTATTCCATGTATGTTTCATGCCTTTGATGCTGATCGTGCATGGAACTGACAACAATGTAATGGTTGTGAGCACACTCTTAAAATAAAAAACCTATCTTAAGTTTATGCTGCAGTTGATGCTATACCATTAGACAAACGTTGTAAAACTCGCCATACAGCGTCAAAAAAGGGTCACATAATACGAGTATTTCTGTCTTATTAACATCATATGAATATTATTCCATGCGAGATGTTTGAGGTCACTTTTCTCGAGTCATTTTGTCTAACTAATTAAATCTTTAAGTGAATTGGGAATATTATTCTTTACTGTGACTATTATTAGTGATATAATATCTAACTTATTAGGTTTAAGTTTTTAATGTACAATATACTTTCATTATATAATGTCTAGATGGAGCATCACATGTGCGAAAATGTGTCAAAAAATATCAGCCAACTGTTAGCTTATAGGTTCGCACACAGAGACATAGACGCACAGTGTTTACACTGTGCGTCTATTGTCTCTGACCTCCGCGAGCACGCTGCCGCACGCACATGTTTGAAATTGTTGGCTCGTTTTCTTTGTTTGATTGTAGGGCGACGCTGCATCTAGACATTATATATAATCAAAGACAATATACTGCGTTCCAATGAAGTATTATTCATAGGGAAAAGAGATTGGAATATTTTTGTATAAAGCCTGGCCTGTCTTAATAATTTCAATAGACAAAATATTTTCTTAGATATTACATTAATTTCTATTATTTTTACATTATTATCTATCATTTCATAAAAAAAGTACTTTTTCTGATGAAGAAAAATGCTCACCTTTACATTCCCTTTTTTATTTTCAAAATAGTAGCCATTTATTATATTTATATGTATTTCAATAGCTGGTATCAAAATAACAAACAACTTTTGTATGAGACAAAATCTTCTAAAGTGTCCCGCTTCCGAGATTTAAGCTATCAAAGTTAGAACCTATTCACTGATGGCACTATCAGTAATTCAACTTTGATTTTATTAGTCATATAACATTATCACTCATAAAACATGTATTTAACCAATAGCTTTGATTATAATATGTCTAGATGGAGCATCAAATGTACGAAAACGTGTCAAAAAATATCAGCCAACTGTTGGCTTATAGGTTTACACAGAGACATACAGTGTTTACACTGTGCGTCTATTGTCTCTGTCCTGCGCGAGCACGCTGCCGCACGCACACATATTTGAAATTGTTGCCTCGTTTTATTTGTTTTGATTGTATGGCGACACTCCACCTAGACATTAAAAAATCAACTAGCGACCCGCCCCGGCATTCGCACGGGTGCAATGTCATACATATAATCCTTCCTCTTGAATCACTATCTATTAAAAAAAACCGCATCAAAATCCGTAACGTAGTTTTAAAAATCTAAGCATACATAGGGACAAACAGCGGGAAGTGACTTTGTTTTATACTATGTAGTGAAGACCAATAGCTGGCATCAATACAAACAAGTATTGTATGAGACAAAATCTTCTAAAGCGTCACCAATCCGAAATATAAGCCATCAAAGTTACAATGTTCGCTGTCAGTACAACTTTGAAAAGAAGAAAAGATTTTGTGTTATACAAAACTTGTTTGTTTTGTTACCGTCCAGCTATTCATGAAGACGGGGGGAATATTTTTCCCACCATATTTTTCAGCTCATTAACTAAATAATGTGTTGCTGGTACGTATTCTATTGTAGTACAAAGGTTATTTAAGGTGGAAGCGCAAGGGTAGCCCGCGAAATTTAAATTTTCTCAAGTTTATTGCAATTTGCAGGTCAGTGTCAAGTTGTATATTGATGAAAATATGAATCGCGCCAGTAACACGTATGGGGTTACAGAATTATAATCATTCAAATCATCAATACAGCTCTCCAAGTTCATATAATCACATTCAATAGCTATTTCATGAAAAAGTCACTCTTTGGGCTACCCTTGCGCATCCACCTTAAAGACTTATCAATTACTCATTAAATATTCAAAGAACACAAATAAAAAGTAAAAAAAAACTGAAATTGTTGGCATTATTTTCCGTTTCAGGATTGTTGTGCCTGCTAAAGGGTTATAATATTGGCTACTCTTTCGAAAAAATAAAAGGGCGGATGTGAGGCCGGACAAATAATTCAAACCCCTTTCTATTAATTGTGGCAATTTATTATAATTGTATTTTTTTATACCACTATCACAAGAAGTATAAGATTTTAGATTTACCAAATGATGTATTTTTTTTTAGAGAATGTTGTACCTTTGTACTTCGGATCGTAGTTTGTATTTTAGTCAAGTTTTGCCATTGATTATGTAATAAAATTTATGATATTTTTGGTCTCTACTATTGGTCGATTGTAAATTATTCTTTTAGGAATTGTATGGTCTCTAGTACTTTAGATCGTTAATTTTGTCTATTTACTGTAAATTATGATGACCAATTTAGGCAAAAGGGTTAATGCTAATAAATCAAAAAATATATTTACAATTAATTAAATGATCTAACTTTTGTGGTTCACTTTGGTTTTTTATTTAACAAACTTTCCTGACATATTTCATTGTGGGGTACTTGTGTTTGATGAGGGTCCCGTCTTAACCCCCAAGTAACAGGTCAACCAGGGGATCATCAGCACCCCTATCGCGCAATACGCTTTCAAACAGCAGCGGGGTGTGGTTGTGGAGCTGTGTCACAATCTATGCTCCACCTCCAATCTTGCCCTCTTAGCCCAACACATGCAGCCGAAGTGACCTCTGCGCTGCCACCAACGGCGCGGTGGAAGTGGCGTAATTCTGGGTCAATAAAATATAAAAATTGTCGTGCCAGCGACACGAAGAAGCAAATAAAGATACACTTTCAATCATAATCTGAAAGATGAAGGAAATTGCTGACCTATTGCTCTATCATAAGTTAGAAATAAATAATCGTCTCAACTACGGTGAGACGTATGTTTTTGAACTGTCAAAATTATTGCAATTTCCCTTGAAGACTATGTGTTTCGTATGTAGTTACTCTGCGAGTCTTTTTATTTCCCACTTTCTTGTAACTTATAAAGGGTGTAACAAGACCCTTAACAGACCATACCTGGGAACCTTCTAGTTACGGAGATATTGGGGGTCAAAGTTCCAACTTTTTCACAAGTTTTTTTTTATATATACATGTTTTTAACGTAAGATTTTTACCGTAAACACCTTCACGACCTCCATACTATTCGATCCATCCATCAGCACAATGTTTTGAGTGCGTTACATTGAGTCTGACCATACAAAGTGATTTTTCACCCCCAAAAAAAAATTCATTTCCCAGCAATAATTTTTAAGTAAAGTCACTTAGTTTGATCTACATAATGCTTGGTTGACGGCTTCGTGAAGGGTCCTGTTACACCCTGTATAGGTATGTACCTACCTACTTTAATATACGTTGGTAGATAAAGGTGAACACTGCAGGTGTCATCAGTTCTGTTATGTTATCCACGTGTTCCAATAAATTCAATAATAGGATAATAAAAATGGTGACTTCGAAGTTTTAATGGTAACTTTATTACCTTTAATCTGTTTTCTCGTAGATCGTGCTACTTAGTAAGCTATAGCTGTAGGTACAGTCACGAACTACAATGTGTACCTAGTTGAAGTTAAGTTTTTGTTTCGCTTATTAGTTAAGGTATTGAATACACTTAAAACATTGTTTTGATGGATGGATTGAATAGTATGGGGGTCGTGGAAGTCTTCATAGTAAAAACCTTATATTCAAAACGTGTATTTAAAAAAAGAACTTGTGAAAAAGTCGGAACTTTGACCCCCAATATCTCCGTAACTAGAAGGTTCCCAGGTATGGTCTAGAATAAAAAAATGATCGCAATGACGGGGAGAACAAGTGCCTTTCGGCTTCGTTAAGGGACTTGTTACACCCTTTATAAGTTATAAGAAAGTGGGAAATCTGTCAAATCATAAGTCATGAAGTTTTATTATGTAATAAATTTATATTTGGACTCGAAAATCTAGGTATTAGAAAGGGCGAGTTATTTTTAATAGGTTCTTATAAACTATAATAGGTAAAAATTGCAGGGCATGAAAAAAAACAAATTTTTTAGGTTACGTTTGTTTTGTCTAGATCTCGAAAGAAGTAGGCACTTATAGTAAAACCACGATACCACATTATGGACAGGGCGTCCAATGGATCGTGTCCTCTGTACATCTCTATCCCTTCTACTAAAATGACTGCCACTTCTCGAGTCACCCGAAAAAGACGAACAAAATCTTCTGGAAATCCCAGAGGATTGTTCGTGTCTCTGCGACGTCTCGTCCGAATACGCATCACATTGTGATGGTGCTGCCGTTCTTCCTCATCACCCAGCAATAAAACCAAAAGTCCTGAATCCATTATAATAATGATCAATAAGCTTATCGCACTTTTACAAGGTGTCGATAAATTACCGAGCTTGACAGCGTAAATAGGCGATCTCAACTGTCAAAATGTCGTTTCGTACCTACTTGCAATTAGAGTTCACTTATCGATCGTTAAAATAGTAGTTACATACTTGCGACATCGATTCGAGTCGATAAAAACTCATTTTATCAAGAATAATATTGTTAGATTTATTGAATCGAGTCCTACGTACTTGCACTGCCGGTTGGAAGATCGATGTCGAATAATGTTTTTGACGTATTTTGGTTATTTTACAGCGTACATGCGTAACTAGTTTTCGTAAAGTTAATTAAATGTCATTTTAATAATGGGTGGAGTGTTTTTGGCTTTGAATGATCATATATTAGGAGCATAATATATGACAATTCCTGCCCCATTCCTATTTTCACCAACACTATGTGTCACCTAAGGCAATGCCTAATGCGCGTTTTCACCAACAGTAAGTAACGCCTAACTGAATGCCTATTTCCTATTTTCACCAACACAAAGTGGCACCTAATTGAACGCCTAGTTCCTGTTATCACCAACACTAAGTGGCACCTAACTCGATGCCTTAAGCCCGTTTTCACCACCACTAAGCGACTCCTAACTCGACGTCTTAAGCCTGTTTTCACCAACACAAAGTTACACCTAACTCGATGCCTTAAGCCCGTTTTCACCACCACTATGTGTCAGATAACTCGATGCCTTAGCCCGTTCTCACCAACACTAAGTCTCACTAAACTCAATGCCTAAAAGCGCGTTTTCACCAACAGTAAGTGACGCCTAACTGAATGTCTATTTCCTGTTTTCACCAACATAAAGTGGCACCTAACTGAACGCCTAGTTCCTGTTTTCACCAACACTAAGCGACACCTAACTCGATGCCTTAAGCCCGTTTTCAACAACGCAAAGTTACACCTAACCTAACTGAAAGCCCAACTCCTGTTTTCACCAACACAAAGTGGCACCTAACTCGATGCCTTAAGCTCGTACTCACCAACACTAAGTGTCACCTAACTCGACGCCTTAAGTCCGTGTTCACCAACGTTACACCTAACCTAACTGAATGCCCAACTTCGAGTCTAAAAATATTGGTTCCAACGGGTGTTATGTCTGGTGGGCTACTGCCTGACAGTTGTCGGGTTTTTTCTATAATAGTCTTATGTCGCAATTAACTTTAACTGCACAATTTAGGAAATTGTTGTTAGTTCTTCATTTGTGTCATAGATAGATAGATACCTTACCTTACTTACCTTACCTACCTTTTTGTATTAGGTTACTGTAGTAGGTACTTCTATACCTACCTCAAAACGGTAAGCAGACTATTGACTACCTATTTGTCTGCCCCACAAAAATGCATCTTGTACATTGGTTGCCGCCATAGATATAATAAATAAGGAGATATGCCCGTCATACGAATATGTATCGCAACCTACTCCTGTCTCCTGTCTCCGTTTTCTCCTACCACCCGGCAACTACTACTAATCGAATATTCATGTGTTCAAGTAATATGTAAATCAATGAAAGTTGTTGTACTGACATAATGAAATCGATTCTTACTGAAAGTGTGTTACGCAATTACTTCGCAGGTAATAGATTTTTGTTATAAAAAAAACCCTATTTAGGAAAAAAAATGTATATAAATGAAAACAAACAAACATAAAAAATAAATAGCATGAATAATTATGTTGAGTTATTGTAGGCAAAAGTCACTATTATATTATTACTACGTACCTACGTACTGGTTACTGGTTGGAATACGTTATCGTATAGCTAAAATAAAAAAAAAAAACATAAAAACGTAAGAACGAAAACACGAGGTTTAGGCATTCAGTTAGGTGACAATTTAGGTGTAACTTTGCGTAGGTGCAAACGGGCTTAAGGCGTCGAGTTAGGTGTCACTTAGTTTTGCTGAAAACAGGCACTAGGCGTTCAGTTAGGTGCCACTTTGTGTTGGCGAAAACGGGAATTGGGCATTCAGTTAGGTGACACTTAGTGTTGGTAAAAACGGGCTTAAGGCATCGAGTTAGGTGTCACTTAGTGTTAGTGAAAACGGGCTTAAGGCATCGAGTTAGGTGCCACTTTGTGTTGGTGAAAACAGAAGATGGGCATTCAGTTAGGTTAGGTGTAACGTTGGTGAACACGGGCTTAAGGCATCCAGTTAGGTGTCGCTTAGTGTTGGTGAAAACAGGAACTAGGCGTTAAGTTAGGTGCCACTTTGTGTTGGTGAAAACCAGAATTGGGTATTCAGTTAAGCGACACTTACTTTTGGTGAAAACGCGCTTTAGGCATTGACTAAGGTGTCGCTTAGTGTTGGTGAAAACAGGAACTAGGCGTTCAGTTAGGTGCCAATTTGTGTTGGTGAAAACAGGAAATAGGCATTCAGTTAGGCGTCACTTACTAATGGTGAAAACGCACTTTAGGCATTGAGTTAAGTGAAACTTAGTGTTGGTGAGAACGGGCTAAGGCATCGAGTTAGGTGACACTTAGTGGTGGTGAAAACGGGCTTAAGGCATCGAGTTAGGTGTAACTTTGAGTTGGTGAGAACGGGGTTAAGGCGTCGAGTTAGGTGTCGCTTAGTGGTGGTGAAAACGGGCTTAAGGCATCGAGTTAGTAGCCACTTAGTGTTGGTGATAACAGGACCTAGGCGTTCAGTTAAGTGCCACTTTGTGTTGGTGAAAATAGAAAATAGGCATTCAGTTAGGCGTCACTTACTGTTGGTGAAAACGCGCGTCAGGTATTGCCTTAGGTGACACATAGTGTTGGTGAAAACAGGAATGGGGCAGGAATTGTCATATATTATGCTCCTAATATATGATCATTCAAAGCCAAAAACACTCCACCCATTATTAAAATGACATTTAATTAACTTTACGAAAATTAGTTACGCATGTATGCATGTATGCGTCGAATAATTTCGACATCGATCTCCCAACCGGCAGTGCAAGTACAGTCTGTCTATAAAGTCATGAAAATAATGTTTGAGGAACTAACATTATTCAAAAGTAGGGCAACACTAAATCATAGTACATCGAATGTCATCAGCTGTCAACAACTTATTTTGTAACTCGTTATCTATTGCATTTTTTATTGCTTTTCAAATCTAAGTGGATAAAACTTTGACGAAACGTGTGAACTAAGAGGAAAACAAATTGGAGTGGAGCTCGGGAAATTATTTTTAAAGTATAACAGTGATGTTTGTTAGAACACCAACCTGGACAAATTATATCAAATTTGGATGATGTATAAGCTCGAACAGCAGCTATGACAGGTATGTAATCGTGTTACTGTTTGTTTTTTATCTACCAGAAGTTATAAATTTACTAAATACACGATGTTAAGACTATAATAGAGATTGTTTACATTGCGGATTAATAGGTTAGATTCCAAATCTAAATAAGCCATATTATAGTGCGACTAGAACTTTTGATACTTTTGGGTGATTAAATATACCGCTGATTTTAAATCTCACTATGTTATATCATGTCTGAAATTAAAAATAGTATTTACTGTTAGATACTACTTCTTTTTAAATCTTTCTTTCAGGAAACAGAGTAAAGTGAGGCGTATGGTAGATGAAGGCTATAAAAATGATGGCAAATTTGGAAACCCTGGCAAACACAGATCAAGATATAGATGAGTAATTAGTCATTCGCCTAGGCTAGGCAAAGATAGCAGCAGCAATGACAGCATTAGCCAAGACGTTGTTAGTGACGCAGCTGACAGTGAAAATACTTTTTAACGTAGAATATTTGGAATCAGACGATGAAAGTGAATTATTATGTTATGGGATATTTTTCATTAATAAAAAAAAAGTTTAAACATATAATAATAAAAAATATGTACTTATGAACATTTTTCTTTTATTTACTCATTTTATTTGAACGACAGAGACCAATAGATTTGTGCTATCTGATCGTTTATGCAAACTAATGTAGGTATTTCGTGATGGCCCAGAGGTTGCGGCTTTCCCCTTCAGCATGAGGTTGTGGGTTCAAATCCGGGCCTTTTTCTTTCACCAATGATACTCGTATGTATGATAAATTCCTTCACCAATGTGACTTTCTCAATTCATATGTACTTTCTAAGTTTATCTTGGACATCACAGACATTGGTGAAGGAAAACATCGTGAGGAAACCTACAGGGCTATTCCGTATCTCTGTTGACAGTTCATAGTGATCATCACTTGGCGAGTTTTGATATACAATGACCGTTTTTGTTGGTTTCAACTGACGCTACCCGTGCAGAACAGTAATGAAACATAAATGATCGTGCCTTCTCTGTTGAGTAGAAGCCTTTGCCCAGCAATGGGACAATAATAGGCTGGTACCTATTATTATTATTTATAATGAAGGTCGCATCTTTGTCTATGGTTTCTGTAGATTTTTTTAATAAGATCTACGGATTTTACCTTTTCTATCCAGTTTAAAAAAGCATCTACGAGTAAAAATTATGTTTTCATTAAAACCAGGTTTGCTTCTAATATAAAATAATGTGCTAATATCAAAATCAATTCAGTCACACTATACAGGGTTGCTACGTGCACGACCGTAGCGCCCTCATTTTTTTTCATGACTTTATAGACAGACTGTACGTAGGACTCGATTCAATAAATCTGACAATATTATTCTCGATAAAATGAGTTTTTAACGACTCGAATTATGCCGCAAGTATGTATCTACTATTTTAACGATCGATAAGTGAAGTCTAAAATTTTAACGAATTTAACGAAAATGCAAGTAGGTATTAAACGTCATTTTGACAGTTGAGATCGCCTATTTACTAACTACAGGTAATTTATCGACACCTTGTTTTTACAAGGTGTCGATAAATTACCTGTGCGATAAGCTTATTGATCATTATTATAATGGATTCAAGACTTTTGGTTTTATTGCTGGGTGATGAGGAAGAACGGCAGCACCATCACAATGTGATGCGTATTCGGAGGCGACGTCGCAGAGACACGAACAATCCTCTGGAACTTCCAGAAAAAGATTTTGTTCGTCTTTTTCGGGTGACTCGAGAAGTGGCAGTCATTTTAGTAGAAGGGATAGAGATGTACAGAGGACACGATCCATTGGACTCCCTGTCCATAATGTGGTATCGTGGTTTTACTATAAGTGCCTACTTCATTCGAGATCTAGACAAAACATACGTAACCAAATTTTTTTTATTTTTTTTCATGCCCTACAATTTTTACCTATTAAAGTTCTTAGGAACCTATTAAAAATAACTTGCCTTTTCCCCCCACCTAGATTCACCACCTAGATTTCACTTAGATTTTCGAGTCAAAATATAAATTTATTACATAATAAAACTTCATGACTTAGGAATTGACAGCCGTACGGTTTTATGCAGTTGGGAGCTACCAAAGTTGAATTGGAGTACAATCTTGCCCTTGGCCAAAAAATTGTGAGCAAGTTTGTGCGAGAAGTGTCGAGGGCAATAGTTTGCCGCCTTTTCCACACCTACGTGAAGTTCCCAGGTGCAGCTGAAAAAAGAGCCATCGTAGAAGGAATCCAGCACAAATTTTGAATGCCAGATTGCCTTGGTTGTGTCGATTGCACCCGTGTTTCAATTGAAATTGAAATATTGTTATTGTAAACAAAACCCACTGACCGTATTTTTATATTTCTCAAGAAAGTAATGTCAACTGTCAACTACTTACAAACTTTTTTTTTTGGCAAAGGTAAACATGACGACGCTAAGAAAATGGAATATTTTTACCAAAATAAACGGAAATTATGGTAAATACTGATAGTTTCTCTAAAATAAACCCTTAAACATTGTTTGGAACATGGATGGGTTTTAGTCAGTAAAAGTCTGACACTCCCTCCTGCTCAGCCCAGAGTTATTTGATGATTTCACATCCGAAAAAAAAATAAAGGGAACAAACATCAATGAAAAAAAGGATTTTCTAAATATCTCGAACATTAGTTGATTTGGTCGTGCCACAGAAATAATGTTTTGTCTTTGGACGTCCTCAGTGTTGCCATTTGACAAGCGATCCTTAGCGACTCGATTAGGCCCACGATAAATCTTATCGTCGCGTATTACGTACTTCCAAATTCGTTAACAAGATCGATAAAAATGCAAACCTTAGCGATCTCGATGTCTTATCGATGCAAAAGTACGTACTTGCACTGCGGGTTAAAATTGTTGATAAAATTGAAAAACGAACTATAATAGCAATATTTCTTTCGACAATCGACATTGTCGATAGCCTACGTTAGTTGAATCTGCACAAGCAAATCACTCGTCGCAAGAAGCAGCGGCCGTACTACGCGATGCATATACTTAAAAAAGTATCGTTTTGTGATTTTTACATTGCTTGTCCAGTCACTTAGCGACAAACTTTGGTAGTGGTTAAGGAGCAATGTATTTATTGCAAAACTTGTACAGTCGCTGTGATATTTGAAAACAGAAATAACATAGTAAGAGCAAGAAATATTTTACGATTTGCGATGTTAAAGACAAATATAGTAAAATACTTGTACATAGATATAGTAAGTGATTCTATGATTTATAAAGTTTTGGTTTCTGCTTCGATTTTTACAAGAAACCACTGAACAACACGGCATTCTTATAAGTTGTCACGATCGCGGTCGAAAGCACACTAGTTCGCGGAGACGGGCATTTGCCCTATGACATGCTTATCGTGCGCTCGTCGTGGCGTCACCGACACGCCCCCTTGCTATTATTATGCTTTATTTCTATGGTTGCCGCCTTGATTGGTTGTTGCAAAATTAAACATCGTCTGCTCAGCGCTTAACATAATTATTATGTAGGTAGATATGTTACAAAACGATTCTTGGCCCAAATATCAACTGGGAGGTCGCTAAGTTCTTGATAAATCGTTGCAGCTGTGGGAAGGGTACGAAAGGTTTTAAGCCTTTTAGGGTTTGGTTTTGATTGAATTTCATATGAAACTTTTCGAACGCTATTGTCACAACATAATTGTCGTGACAAGCACGCGCGTGCCCTGTACGCCAAACTACACAAATATATGTCAAAATGGTGGGTGAAATTGTGGCTTGGTGTGGAGGACTCGCGAGAGCTTTAATGCTCAGATGGCGTTCAAAAGATTAAGCAGATAAGGTAGATACGTTCTTCCATACGGACAATTAACACTGGGCACTAAACGCCAGGTGAAAAAGACTGATCGAGAAGCGTCCAAGGGTTACAAGTAGGAATGTAGGCCATCTGGCAGCAAGTTGAACACTTCGGACAGGGGACCTGTAGTACAAGAGCGTGGAGTTTGACAATCAAGCGATGACATCTCAACCAAACTGGTCTATGTACTTATTATGCTCAGTTGTGGGTGAAGTGTGACTGTTAGTGATAGAGATGACGGAGAAAATGAGAATCACACTACTTAATAACGTGATTGCTAACATTGTAATTAATTATAATTGGTCTATTTATGCTTGCAACCCATTATTATTATGTCTTATTTACCTACATAAAATTAACTAGTTATCAGGACAGAATGGGAAGCTAATAGCTACAGAAAAATAATTATATTTTAATTTCTTACCTCCTATGCAGAAGCAGTAATTTCCTAGAACTTAATAACTAGATGTCGTCGGAAATGATAGTAGGCAGGTATATTCGTACCTACCTAGGTTCTCTTCGATTTCCGCACTAATCGGTAGCAAATTAAATTAATTTGCTGACATCTCATGACCTGTCTGACAGTAGGTATGGGATGCTAAGCTACTAATTACCTACTTGGATAAATTCCCTCAGGTATACCGATAAAATGAAAACTAAAATCACACAGTTAATTTCTCAAAACAACAGGACAGTCTGGAGGTAGTTAGGTACCTATCAACCAGAATCGACACGACAAGAAATCTACACAATGAAGGTAAACAATTTTAAAGAGTGACCCGAGATTTAGTAAAAACCTTACTAGTTACTTGCCTACCTATGTGCTTTGGCTTTTTTTTATACGGATGGTAAATCATCAAATGACCCTTCCCACTCTGGGCGGAGCGGAAGGGAGTGTCAGACTTGTACTGACTAAAACCCACCCATGTTTCATCTTTTGCCCTTTGTGTTCCAGGGCCGCGCGGTATCTCTTTCGAACAGTCCCACAACCCTGGCAGGCATCAGTCCTTTCGGACCCCTTTCCGTTTGCTGATATCTCTTTGAGGCGCGCGTGGAACATGAACGCGCCGTCGACTTGGCCTGTCGTCATAAGATGGACGGACGGCGAGCTAGCCTGTTACCTACTCACCGTCCAAAGGCCCGCGCCCACGGTGGCCGGGAGCCACCTCGTGGCCCCCGACGCCCAGGGCGTCTCCTGTGGCGGCTGGGACGTGAGGCTCTCCCTCTCACGTCCCGCCACCTCCTTCACTAACATGACTGCTTCGCAGAAGATGACGGCGTCCCATTCCCTCACGCTCTGGACCATGGATTGAACCAGGGCCGAATGCGAGAGGTCGCCGCCGCCGATCGCCGCTACGAGGATACGGCGGTGCTCCGCCCAAGCGGAGCAAACCTCCACCGGTGTGCTCCACCGTGTCCTCCGGTCGATCCCCGCAGGGGTGACACCCGGACGTTTCCTCCCGCCCAATTAGGTGCAGGAACCTCCCGAAACAACCGTGTCCGGTGAGGACCTGCGTCAGGCGGAAGGTGTGGGCGCGGTGGTGTCTCTCTAGCCATTCCTCAAAGAGGGGACTTATCGCCACTATTGTGGCGTGCCCTATGTGATTTGCTTTGCTTAGTGCTGCGAAAGTGAAGACAAAAAAAACACGCCATGTTTTCACTGTATTCATTTTTGTTTTGTTTAGCCTGCTCACATACTTTTATATATTTTTTAGTGTTTATTATATTTCCTATAGTTGCTTTATATTATAATCCAAGTACCTAGTGTTTCTTCGTTATTTTCTTCTTTGGCTTCGACGGTGTTTTCATAGAAGGCAAAGTTCGTGCTAAATGCACGGCGACACTCAAGCTAAACATTTCCAGTATAACATTGCCTCGATTGACCGCATAAACTGGATTTGTAAAGATTGATTGGTCGCCGTACAACATATCTTTTTAGATCTCAGTCTGAGATTTTAACTATACAGAATATATCATAACCTATACAGGAAGGAAGGGACATCCACGCACAAATCCTTGCCACGTGCTAATTACCTCATTCCGAACAAATACATTTTGACCGTGAAGGTACAGACCACTTTGGTAGAAAAGAGCAGTTTTTTTTTTAAATGCCTTTAAAAAAAAAAATATCTATGCGGGGTTGGAATGTCGGAATGATGTTCCGAATATGTGCTAACCATTTGTGCGTCAATGTCCACCCTGTATAACAATACCTAATTACCTAATAAGATGTACCGACCGATGACCGATGTGTGTGCTCGACGTCCGTATGTCACTACAGGGATCCAGCAGAATATCAGCGTCAGGTGAATGCCTGACACATGCTGAGCTGGAATCCCATTTGGTGCAACTTTGAGACGCACACCGCACCTTGTTACTCGTTATTTTATTTAAAGTTTGTCATGGTGTTACATACTTCTTTCGTTCCTAAATTATTTTTTCCTTTTTGTGTATTGGCACCTTGTTTTTCGTAAGGTACCTATATTCATGTAAATTGTATCATTTAATTGTGCTTCTTGTGTTGTGTCTTTTGTGTGTACAAAATAAATGGTTTATCTATCCATCTACGTTCCTACAACTGTTATATCTTGTCACTTTCGCTGGGTACATCGCACCACGTGCTCACCACCTGCTTGTCGCAGTCACGACGTGTAAGCTACAAACGTTTATTTTTTGTTATGCGTTGCATGTTTATTGTTATTCTTTTTTTCTCACTTTGTATGATGCATGTCATGTCCCTGCGACAAATAAGTATGTATTCTTTCTTTAAAATTCTTCACAAAATTGGAAATCCTCCCTAATTATTTTACCGCCACACAAAATATCCTTTCTAGGCATTATATAAGTGTAACATTCCTTATAAAAGAAAACCATTCAAAGAGCCCTCGAGTTCGATTAAATAATTCAGTCGTCAAGCGTTTTGTGGCAATTTGCATTGAAACGAGATAGGACAGAAGTCGCGGCTCGAAACTGAAATTAAATTGCGATTATACTGAGATTGAAAAGAATCGTGCCTAATGCCCTGTAGAAAGAAATTTAATTTTGTACGCGACTGAATTTTTTATATTACTGCAAGTTGTTACGGATTTACCCGGATCACTTGAGGGTAATTGTATTAAGCGTTATTTAATTTTGAAAACAAAGGGAAAGGATAATTTTGAGACGTAGCTGATCATTTTGGAAGGAATTTGTCGGTTTGGTTTAATTGTTCTTTTTACTACCTACTTTTTTCTTTTTATCTTTGGTACCACCTAAAATACCGACGGATTTAATCATGCCTTTGAATGGTGATGAAGTAGGTAGGTGAGATTTTCGACTTTATCGCCAAAGCCTTAGGTTGAAGGTTGATTGGCAAAATTTGACAGGTTCGGATAGCTTGATGTGCTGGCGTCTGTACCTATCTTAAGAGACCAGTGGTTTTTCTTTTCTTTTTTTTTACTTGTCTTTGCTCGCGGCTTCGCTCCAGTTATGTACGGAAATTAACTCACGGGAGCGTTTTAAATGTAGCTTAAGATTATGACACTCGGGGACAATGTAGCTTCCTGATAATATAAGATTTTTTTAATAGAATCAGTAAAACAAATACGTCTCTAAATATAAGTCTAGGTATTAAACAACTAGCTGACACGATCACCCGGCAGACGTTGTGCTACCTAAAAAGCACCTAAAAACCTTTACGAGCATTTAAAATAAAACAGTTCCAGTCGTTTTCAAGAGATGTGCTCACTAATTATAAACAGCATAAGTATTTAAATTTCGCGGGCCTGTGGACGGTGAGCTATGGGCTAGCTCCCGTCCGTCCGTCTTATGACGACAGGCCGTGTCGACGGCGCGTTCGTGTTCCACGCGCACCTCAAAGAGAGTAAGCAAACAGGAAGGGGTCCGAAAGGACCGATGCCTGCCAGGGTTGCGGGACTGTTCGAAAGACGGGTTTTAGTCAGTAAAAAAAAAAACCGTATTTAAATTTAGGTAAAAAGGTTAAAAGGTATTAAAAGGTTAGATCGAATTCTACGAAATCGGGAGAACATTACGAACATACTAGTCCTATCGACCTTGGCCCCTGCGACCTACGCTTTGCACATGGACCCACCATTCTTAAAAGAATATAAAAAAAAACAAGATTGATATCATGTTTTGCTTGCTAGAAAAACAGGAACTTGATAGCAAAAACAAGTTAGATAAGACAGTTTTTTATTCACTGGACTTAGGTACAACCTTTGCACTGTGTTGTAATCTGTGTTGTTTGTGATGAGTACTTAAGAGCGGCCAACCCGTCATACTTTTCATATAAACGCTCGTACGTGATTATGCAGTTGTTACACATCTTTGATTTTTTTGAACTAATAGGTATTTTGTGCACTATATCTAGGTTTCTATGGTAGCGAAAAATAAAAAAATGTAGAAACAAATTCAGTATAAGCCTCCAAAACTTGCTGTTTTGCACAAATTTTAACTGAACTTTGGCCGTTCATAATGTAAGTACTCATAAACTGTAAAAGTAAAGAAAACATCTTGATAGAAACCTAGTTGCACATGTAATGGAGATTCTTAATGATAAATATTTATTTCACTTGTAAGACTTATTCAAAAACACGTATTTCCTGGAACAAGTTTAAGAAATTTTCGAACACTATTTTTCGTTCAATGTCATCGCGTTAGGCGGTAAGAGGTGCGCGGGAAACGAAATGTGCGGGGTCGGGGCGGGGTATGACGGGGGAATTGAAAGAAAATTGCCACTGTGGCTCTGGATGAAACAACAAGCTTTTCGACCATGCTCGCGTTGACGATAGACCTATCGGGAAGGGCCCTCTTAATACGTAGTATTAGGTACGTTTAAATACTTAACTGCATAGCAGTTAAGTATATAAACTAACCTTACCTCTTGTTTACGAACTAAATCACGCGATCGTAACAAGTTCGAAGATAAATAGATAGACCGTACCTACAGTGAGCAAAAAAAGTTGGTCAGCATAAATCACATTTCAATAAATTAATACAAAGTTCTTCGGTTTCAGTATTTTCACGTCGAATGTGTGCGTCTGAAAACTGACGTTCCTTTCCGCTTCGGATTACCTAAGCGGAAAGTAACGTCACTCACTTTCCTAATGAGTTTTTAGAAAATCAGTTTTCTTCAACGCTTTCAAGTGACTTGCCTGATGTTAAAAGGTCACCACACGCCTGTGGACATCTGTAGTTAATACCAGGAATAAGTACCACTACTATGCGTTTCATTCGCACTCTTTGGTTGGTACACATAGGCCCAGTATCTATATAGGTAAACAATAAACAAACAGCTCTTCATAGGATGTACGTAACAAATTAATTAAAATGCTTATATGAATTCCGAATGTAAACATTGAAATAGGTCAATTTAAATTTTTCGGGTTCTGAACTTCTTTACATTACTTAACTTTTTTTTTTTTTCAAGACCCAATTAACATTTTTTTTTTAGCCTGCATTCACGGTTTTCGTTAAATATTATTTTTGCAGCTAAGTAGGTAGGTCCTCGTATTACAAATCGTTACTTGTAGTTCATTAAACTGTATTTAAGCCTCCTCAGAGATATTTCCTGTTAACCCTTCACCAACTGCATGGTTTTAAACGCACGCACGAATACAGGAAAAAAGTCTAGTGAGTGGTAACGTTTTTTTCGTTTTCTAAAGAACATTGGCAGAAGTAAAGTCTAAGTTTTGTATTTGTTTTGTTAGAAAACTGAGTTTAAATATCTACGTTGTCTCTTCTAATAAACTGTAGGACTACTGCGACACTCATAAAGTAAATACGAATCACAAAAATTCATATTAGAGCTTAAAAATAGAAACATAATTATATGTTTTGAGTAGACACTTCTGCGAAACTATAAAAGCTTAGAAACAAAACTTAATTTTCAAGAATAATGAAACATTAAAGAAGTAGACGTAGGTACAGGATGTCTAATTTTTTTGGTTTAATTGACGCTACTCTGTTAATATTTCTAATAAATACCTAATACTTGCCAATGACTTGTCAATAATATTAATTATAGTCTGGCAAATACACTTGATGAACTACACTGAAGTAAGAAGTAGAACGTAATTTGTTGTTTTTGTGAGAGGTATTTTATTATAGTTTTTCCGATATAGAAAAAAAGTGCTTATTAAATATTCCCAGTTCTGATCGTTAGGTATGAATATTATTAACCGATTTCTAAAATAGAAGAGGTTCTCAATCCGACAGTATTTTTCATAAATGTTTGTTACCTCATGACTTTTTTCATTTAGTAGAAAAAGCTTGCGCGTTTTGTGCTGTAAACTTTATTCATACTACTTGGATAGTATATGACTATGAGTTTTCATATTTCTTCTTTTATATCTAAAGGGTGTAACAAGACCCTTAATGACGCCGAAAGGCACTTGTTCTCCCCGACATTGCGATCATTTTTTGTTCTAGACCATACCTGGGAACCTTCTAGTTACGGTGATATTGGGGGTCAAAGTTTCAACTTTATAACAAGTTTTTTTTAAATACATGTTTTTAATGTAAGATATTTACTTTAAACACCTCCACGATCCCCGTATTAGTCAATCCATCCATTAGCGCAATGTTTTGAGTGCGTTACTTTGAGTCCTACCGTAAAACGTGATTTTTCACCCCAAAAAAAAAGTTGTTTCCCAGCAATAATTTTTGCGTAAAGTTACTTAATTTGATGTACATAATGCTTGGTTGACGGCTTCGTTAAGGGTCCTGTTACACCCTGTGTGTGGATGACCTACTAATAACATTAAGTACCAATGGAAAATTAATGCTATACAACAATTTGTGTGAGATACCATCATACTAGTGAGTATTTTTTTTTATTCTGGACGTCTGCTATTTTTTTTTCAAATTTTTTTTTTGTCTGATTGATTGTTATGCCTAATTATTATACTTACATATCTTTAGGTACAAACACAAAAAAATAACTATAACTATTTATCATAAAAGTTATTGTTTTGTTAATCCGACTGCGAAAAATGGGCAGGTTATCTTTCGAGATGCAGAGATCAAAGGTGGACATTGGAGTCAACGAAGTGGTCTGGACCGGGAGGCAAGAGGAACAGGGGCAGACCACGCAAGAGATGGGCAGACGACATCATTGAAGTAGCTGGTCCGAGTTGGATGGAGTTGGCCCAAAACAGGGAAAGTTGGCACGGGATGGAGGAGGCTTTCACCCAAAAGGGATCCATATCCAAATAAAATACAAAACTATTATTTGTATGCACATAATTATGTAAAGAGGGATATGGAATAAATGAGCTTTATTATTTATTTGTTAATCCGACTGCGCGATAGCAAAGTCAGGGTTACTATTTTCACACAATCATCTTCTGAATGATCTTGGACACTGTCTTGTACGATTACACTAGCGACCCTCCCCGGCTTCGCACCTATCACGGGTAGTGATAGGTGTTTAGCAAAGTTTCGTTTTTGTGTAAACGCCACACAAGCAATCTGTCTACTCACTGAACTTTCTATTTATCTCTCTCTATATCTATGGGTGTAAAAATACCCTTAACGAAGCCAAAAGGCACTTGTTTTCCCGTCATTGGGGTATTATTTTTGTTCTAGACCATACCTCGGAACCGTCTACTTACGGAGATATTGGGGGTCATAGTTATTATAACTTTACTTTAAACCCTGACTACTCAACCCTGACTATTCAACGCATCACTTAGCACAATGCTTTGGGTACGTTGCGTTGAGTCCTACCATAAAATAATTATGTTCGTGTTTTAAAATTTTGCGTAGACTACTTTCGTATGTAGGTTTGTTTACACCTTGTATATTGATACTACTACTATGCATCATTATAGTCTAGGTCCAATCATTTTAATACGTAATGGGTATGCCGCCTTTATCAACTTCATCCTTCACTTAGACAGCGCAAATTATAATTTATAGAGGCGAATAATACAAAAAATATATAAAAATCTAGTCGAGTTGGATCGTAAATCTCAATTTTGTTTGCTAGAAAAATTCTCCAGACATGTTTGCCTGAAGTATTACTTTAACAAACACAGAAGATACATCTGAGACGTCGAGAATTTAGCCGAGTTATAATTTTTACCGAAAAATTGTTTGTTTGCTTATGAAATTATGAATCAAATCAAGATGCTTTTATAACGCTTACGATTTTTGTTTAATACTAATTATAATTATTCATTTAATGAAAAAATTGAAGCCGCCTATTTTAATAATGTTTCTCACACTTGTGTTTCATAAAAATAGTGAAATATAGAATCATTTTAAAATTCGAATAAACAACAGTTAATTTGTGACTGATTTAAGTCGCTAGTTTCAGTAAAACTAAAATACAAGTAGATAGGAACAGCAACTACCATAAAAAAATGCATTTAAATTTGACCAAGTAGTAAAATAATGCTAACGTGCAAATTATACCAATCAATAGGCTAAAGAATTAACCAAACAATATGCTTTGAAAGCATCAGGATTACTCAAAACGTAAATCATGACCTTTTAATAAAACATTTTGGTAGATATCTATTTCCGCAAGAAGACATGCAAATATTAGTCGACGGATACTCGCAAATAAATGTAATGCTAGAACACAAATGACCGGTGTCTTTAACGTTGAAGTTTTAATATAAGAATTAAAAAAACCAGCCAAGTGCGAGTCGGACTCGCGCACGAAGGGTTCCGTAGCATTATCTAAAAAAAAACACGTTTGTTGTATGGCAGGCTCTTTAAATATTTATTTTATTTTGTTTTTAGTTTAAGCTGTTATAGCGACCACAGAATCATGGTTCATGGGGATACAGCCTGGTGACAGACAGCCAGTCACACAGACGGACAGTGGAGTCTTAGTAATAGGGTTTCGTTTTTACCCCTTGGAACCCTAGAAATGGAAAATTACCTTGATGGCTGTAATTAAGCACATCGTTCGATTTAGGTTTGTAGGTTGAAACAATTTTGACAATATTCGCAATCGTGATCGTAGAAGATGGCGGGAAAAGCTAAACAAGACCAGCGACCAGTGGTCCACATTGGCCCTGGATCGTAGTAACTGGAAGTCATGGGGAGAGATGGCCTATAAGATGACGCGGGCTAACAGTATCAGTAGTGGTATAATCGCAATCGTGAAGGTTCAAGTCTTCAAACAGACCTTCCTGTTGAGGTGCGGTCCATTGTGAGCTGATGAGTGATGACAACCCTGTCACTAGGTACGATCTCGTAATGATAAGTCACAAAGTAATCAAACCAAAGCATCGTTATTAATAACATTCAAAGTTTTATAAAGCTTAAACAAAACTTCCTTGATTCATCATGGTAGGTACAGGAAACGCTTGGTTTTCATCGACCAGCCTCGCAATTTCACGGTCAAGGATAAAACGGGGGCAGCGCGTGTGCTTGTGCATAGATATTATCACAATATTACGGCAAGGTTTCACTGAAATAATTATAAGTTGATAATCAGACCTCTAAAGAGGTCATTGTTCTAATGACCCCTAAGACCTCAAAAGGGGTCATTGTACTCCTGATTATGAACCAGTACACCCTGAATTAACGAAAAAAAAAATCATCTGTTCCTTACGTTTTATGGAGTATGCGAACATACGAGTACCTAAACCACAAAATTGATGCGATGGAGATTCTAATAATGAGTAAAATGGTTCCATGTTATTTTCAGTTTGAATTTTCCAAGGTCTCAAAAACAAACTGGCCAAGAACGAGTCAGTCACATTCCGCTCATCCATTCCGTTCCGTACCAACGTTCTCAATCGAGCAAAAAAAACGCATTTCTTGCATAACCAAAATTCAGCTATGCGAACTTCACTCGCTGATGCAGACAAGATCGCCAAGTGCGCAGGTGTCAGGGCGACCATAATCATAATACATACTCTGTGCTCAAGAAGGTAACTATTATGATTCAAAAGATACAGCCCTGTGACAAACGGACATACAGCGGAGCATTAGTAATTTGGTCCCGTTGACACACTTTGGCGTACCCGTAAAATGTGTTGGTATGGTTAGCAAAATAAAACTGTCATGTTTTATAATTTATTTATTTATTTTTTATCTTTAATTTCTCTCTTCATTTGTAAAATACACATTGAATTTATGAGTAATATAAGAATTAACGAAGAGAACCTCCAATTAATTGTGATATGAATAAGATGATTAAAAGTTCTACCTTTCAATGAAGGAAGGAGCTACACGATGGAATGACATCGACGCACAAACGGTTACCACAATGAATCTTCAGTAATAAAAAAAACCCGTCAAGTGCGAGTCGGGTTCCGTACCGTCATAGTAGGAGAGTCCCTTGAATTTTTGATTTATATTTATTATTTGTTGTTATAGCGGCATCAGAATTACCTACACATTCTGTGAAAAGATCAACTTTCTACCTATTACGGATCATGAGATACAGTCCGCTGACAAACACGGATGGACGGACGGACTGACTGCGGAGGCTTAGTAATAACCGTTGGTTACCCCTCGGGTAAGGAACCCTAAAAAGAACTGGTGTTTCCTACAAAGTGCAACCTACACGGCCATAATGTGTAGGGAAGCTGTATTTTTTTAACCGACTTTTCAAAAAAGGAGGAGGTTATAGGTTCGTGTGTATGTATTTATTCTTTTTAAATTACCGATGAAAAAATGTTGCATTCAACACGTTTGATGTCCCTACACCCTCTATATTTTATTTAAGCATTCTATATTTACGTACCAATACAATGTCAATAGTAATTACATGTCATTGTCACCTATTTACCTACGTTATTAATGTAATATGTGTCAAGTTCTGACACAGTTTTTAAGGCACGTAGCTCTCAGGTTTTTGTTTGTAGTTTTTAATTTCTTATTTGGCCATGAAATGTTAGAAACACGTACGTAAATAATATTCAGCGAGTATTTTAAAATCTAGCTATAGCAATAGGTGAAGCCTCATTTATTTTTATTCTATAATTAGGTTCCTACTTTTATACAGCTACATGTGACATCCATACAACATCATTTATGTAATTTAAAAATATGTAATTTTATAGTTCTTCGTGTACATACAGGGTGTTACAGAGAATCATCAAATTTGGCAAGAAGCAATGTCTCACAGCAGATGTAAAGGAAAAACCTGAAAACCGTAAATATATAGTTTAATAAAAAAATACCGACAAGTTTGTACGGATCCCTCGCTCCGCGAGTCCAACTCACACTTGGATGTTTTTTTTTTCCAAAAGAGAATTATAAGCGAAAAACCTGAATTCCTGAGTTCCAGTGTTTCACAGTCGTCCTCAAACTACTCAAGATTTAAACTTCTCATCTTACTGCTTTACACATTCACGTGGTAATTAGAGATTTTTGTCACTACTTTTTACAGGATACATCGCTCACTACACGTTTTTCTTTTTTTGTTTTTTAACGAGAACTTTGATTATAGTTTTTTCTGCCGAAGTTTGTTATTACTACTTTTTGTGCATTTAAAAAGCTTGTACATTAAATGATTGATTGCCAAATTCTAAAAATAACCATTGTGTGTATTCTTTGAATTGGGTTGAAACCGTTTATCTACTAATAAATAGTGGAATGTTGTCTGAGAGAATAAATATAGGAATATATGCCATATTGGAACAATGACGGTCATTTTACGAAATATTTCTGATTTTCATCCAAACTTTCAACCCCTATTTCACTCAAGTTTTCCAAAATCCTTTCTTAGCGGACGCCTACGTCATAATAGCTATGAATACCAAATTTTAGCCCAATCCGTCCAGTGGTTTTATCTGTGCATTGATGGTCAGGCAAGACAGACGATTTTACGATTTATAACTATTTTCAATATTATTTTTTTTTGTTTTTATTATTCGTATTTTACATATCCTTGCATATCGTAGTATTAATGTTTTTTTTTTCAAAAAAACTCCTACCATTGTTTGTCTCTGCATCACCCAAAGGTTGACTGGTAGAAAATGCCTATGACATTAAGTCCGCCTCTGTACTTTGTTGTTGAAGTATTAAATAAAGAATTAAAAAAATGTCTACTGACTTATTTTAATCAGGTAATTGAGAAGTAATCTATCTGAGTATCACCCGGTTTCTGAAATGAAAGTTGACGTGTTAAAATTTAATGCAATTTTAGCGATTAACTCACGACAGTTTACGAACGCGTGATAAATATTACCAATTTTTTTTGTATTCATGTTCCCAGAAATCAGGCTAAATACCTAATTAATTAATTTTCCTTTAGCTTATGAGGGTTGTAACGCTAATGATGGTCAATCCTTCGCCTTTTTCACAAAAAACTTAATCCTTCGGTAATCAATGATGATTTAATTATGCTCAATGATGAGATTAATTATATTGGCCTTGGCAGCACATAGCTCAAACTTTATATATAACAGGAGGCGATGTTCCAAGCGATTTGTATAGTGACTGAGCTTTTGAACGGACTGCGCAGCGAATTAAGTTAATCGCAATGAGTGCTATTTTTAATACGTTTATTTTGTTAACGCAATTAACAGTTTTGTTTGCAGCGTGTAAGTGTTTCCTTTTTTTATTTTTTAACTTTAGAAAATTATTAAAATATTTTGTTTGCATAGGTAATTTATTTGTTGTCTGTACGTTTTTTTGTCATATATATTATTTTATTGAATAACTCAATTTCCTATACTAAACAAATTAAGTTATTAATTAAAATTAGGTAGTATTAATTCTAGCGTCAAAAAAAGTGCTTTGTGAAAACTGCTTACAAAATCAATTCCTGCATTTAAGTTAATTATTTATTACTTTGAAATACTACTAATAATATATACTTTGCAAAAGTTACATTTAATTTAAGTACTTTACAAACGTTTTTGGAAGGCTGCAGCCAGTATTGTGTACAGTGGTTATTATGTTGCCATTTTTACATACTTTTAAAACAAAATTAATGCAAAAAGGAGAACAAGTATACAGACCTACGTAATCAATGTACTTGAACTCTACAGCATATATTTTTTATTGTTAATTTTATTTCCGGTCGATATAATTATAAGGACAATAAAAATCGTAAATATTAAAAATACATTATTTACCTGTACTTGGTGTATTTTGCTGCTAAGAAATAACATTACGCTTGTAGTTCCCGAAGGTTTAGGCAGAGGTGTAGCTAGACAGGTACCTACTTAATAGTACACCCACATTTCGCCAGTTGTGTTATAAATGTAATAGGATGCGAGCGTTTGCCATCAACCGGACACAAATCCAGGCTCCGTGGCTGCTACTGAGAAATTCGTGATGAAAAAACCCAATAGTACTTTGCCCGACTTGGGAATCAAACCTAGGACCTCATGCAGCAGTCGCACTTCCGATCACTAGACCAACGTACAAACAACATGTAAAAAAATACAATTTATTTTAAATGATTGTGTTCATCTTGCGTACAACATTAGATCACCACCAATTTAATGGTTCCTTGTTTATAATTAACACCTATAGCGATCTAACACTACAATACAGTCAGCATCAGAAACAACTGCAACATTAACTTAATGTAACAAAAATATTACAAAATAAAATGTTTAGGTAAATCAAATAATTATTCAAATAATATTAATATTTTCGAGAAAAAAATATTATTTTTAGATATTATTTTGTACCCTTTGTTAAACTGGTAGCCAATGCCAGAAGGTATAGGACCTACCTATGTACCATGCACATGTAGTTTAAATAAATTATAATTCAAGTGTAAATGGTTGCTGAAAATACTTTGTCTTTTGCAATCCATGTCCAAGTCATAAAAAAATAGCTAAAGAAAAAAAACGCACCTGTTTATGACGCTCGATACCAGTGTTGATCTAGGTAATATCTACGTCAATATGAAGTCAAACTTTGACAGTTCATGTTAGACTCTATTTAACTTTTGACGTTAACTGTAGTAAGCAGCAATAACCGCGATCCTTACAAGTAACTTGTTTACGGTCTACGTCTTTAATTAAATTGATATTTACTTGATCTTATTTACAGAACAGAACTTTGAAGTAAATAAAGGTGAAGAAAGCTCTTTATTGTCTCGGAATTAATTTATACGTTTCAAATAATTTTGTCTCGGTTGATACAAGATGACTAAGTGTAAAACATATTTGAGATTTCACAAACATATTTGAAAATTTACGTGAGAATAAAAAAAATAGTTTTTAGGGTTCCGTAACCAAAGGATGCCATTAGGACTCTATTTAGAAGGCTCCGCTGTATATCCATCTGTCACAGGACTGTATCTTTTTTCATTCATTTTTGTTTTTAGTATAATAATTATGTTTAAGCATTTATTTATTTTAATGACTTTTTAGAGATCACAAGATGGTACCATTAGAGGTTAAGGGTTTCGACCTAAACAGGAAAAACGGCTTTATGTTTTTTATTCCGTTTCTTTTATCTACCTACAGAATGATGTCATCTACATCATTCTGTTGCCATTAACTCAGTTGATTTGGGTCGGCGAAGCAAGTCTTGTCCTTTCAAACGTCTCTGTTAATCCTCATTTCCAGAGTCACCCCCTTTTTACCCGACTGCGCCAGAAGGAGGGTTATGTTTTTCGAGAGTATGTATGTATCACGCTCTGTGACCTGAACGGCTCGATGGATTTTAGCTTGAGAGATGTCGTTAGATTCGTATTTACTGTGAGAGTGACACTGGGTATATCAAAATAAAAATTATTCAATAACAAAAAAAAAAAAAAAAAAAAACGGTAACTTAAAAAATTAAAAAACCCGACTGCGTAAAAAATAAGCAAAGAACATAGCGACTTAACAGTCGGGACCCATTAATATAATTATAGATCGGCTTAAATCGTCCCAATAATGGGTCCCGACTGTTTAAGTCGCTATGTTCTTTGCTTTTTTTTTTTATAAAGTCGGGTTTTTTAATTTTTTAAATTACCGTTTTTTTAGGTATATCATCCTTCACATTGTCCATCCATCGTCTTTCTGGTCTCCTACCTTTACGTATAGCCATTCACGTACATACTCAAAACTTTTCTCACGACATTTTCTACATACCTTCGCACCACATAAATAAATCATGATCTAGATTCTAGGTAGATAGACCTACCAATAAAACTGAACTTTCCGAAGAATCAAAAATGTGACATTCAAACGTCTTTTCGTCAATAGAATGCAAAAATCAAGAAAAGGCATGTACATACTTAATTACATACAACTACGTACACTAGAACGTAACATTTTTATGTTACAATTTGTAGTCTAATCACGTACTCCCAAGTTCACTAAGGGACGACCACTTTTCAACTTTATTACTTAGGGCATAAGGGTGAAAACAATGGCATACCGTCAGTGAACTAGGGAGTACATTTGCGTACTTCTGTTTGTCTTAATATCTACGGTCACGGTCGACTAGTAATATAAGGATGATACTTAAAGTCTTACTTACCTTGTCACTTGAAGAAGATATAGGTGTGAATAATTGTCACTACAGTCCTTACTTAGTTTATTTACATCTCAGTTATCATCAATGTCAGATTACAGCGATCTTTTTAAAGGTTCCGTACCATCGTATTACATAACAACGGCACCCTATTTCTAAGCCTCCGCTTTCCGTCCGTCCATCTGTCTGTCAGCGGGCTCTATCTCATGATCCGTAATAGGTAGACAGTTGAAATTTTCACAGAATGTATATTACTGTTATCGCTACAACCACAGATAATAAAGGGGGCTCCCCTACTGCGATGGCAGCACTCTTCATGTGCCAATCCGACTCGCACTTGGACGATTATTTTCACTTTCAGTACAATAAGGTTGCCAGCGTGTTGCTGTCATTAACACGTCTGTCAAAATCGATATAATCTTTATTTTCGTTACGTTAAGATCTTGGTTGGGTTGCTGTTATCAGATGTAAATAAATTGTTAAAAGACTGTACCTAACAGAGTGCAAACTTATTAATATGGTTTTAACATTTTATTAATATAATTGTTATAGACTAAATTACCATGGCCGAATTTTAATGTGTTGATAAACAGGGAAGTATACTAAGCTGTCAGCCAAATAATCTTTGTAGCATTTTTTTTTTTTAATAATGACATAATATACATATATAAATGATGAATCTGTTATTAATGTCATATGCCGAAATCATGGAGATCTTTCAAGTGACTGAGTCACTGATATTGTATTCTATTCCGTTCGAGCAAAAAATTAAAATTTTGCCTGGGAAATCAAATTTTATTTACTAATTGCTGAGTTTCAGCAGAACTTGAACGATTAAAGTAGATAAGAACTGCAGACTAACAAACAGACTGACTAATATTCTAATCGTGTGGGGTTTTGTTAAATCTAGGTTCTTTTATTCTTATAGTTCTTAGATGGCTTTGGCTCCAAGCCAAAATGTACCTATTGTCACCAAATCTGATCTGTTTTACAATTTAGTTTAGGTACTCCCGAGTTCAGTGACGGTCTACCACTTTCATCCTAGGACACAGCACACATATCAAATCGGAAAGGGATCGGCACTGCCTTACGCCTCGCCGTCAAACAGGCGTCAATCTAACGTAAGCAAGCGGATCAACAGCTCCGATAAGTCAACTCGGCTACGGCTAGGCGACGCGCGACGCCGCGCTTGCGGCTAGGGGACGCCGCGATTACGGCTAGCCGACGCCGCGCACGATTGGAAGTTGCCCTGTGAATGACAGCACGTGTGTTAACAGTAGTGTCCGTAAGGATGGACGAAAAGACGTAAGCTCGGGTACAGAGAGACGTAAGCTCGGGTACGGAGAGACATAAGCGCGAGGACGATGAGCGGTAGGCGAGTTGACCACGCATCGCACCGCGGTTCGTGAGCTTGTCCCGAGGCGAGGCGATTACGTTACGATTCCGATTAGTGTGCGTTGCTGTAGGGAGTTTCGTACAAAGAATACTGAACGGCTCGAGTTGATACGGTGCCGATCCCTTTCCGATTTGATATGTGTGCTGTGCCCTTTACGCCCTAAGTAATAAAGTTGAAAAGTTGCAGACCGTCAGTGATCTCGGTAGTACCTACCGCACCAAGGACAACATCATACGAAGTGATGCTACGCAAAAAAAAAATACAACCTGTCTGTCATATAGGTAAATCTTGTTAATTATCTATTCAAATTTTACGGAAATAGGTAGTAGTGGTAAAGAACTTGCTAACGATAAATAAAATGATTTATAATGCTAATGAGTTCTAAAAATATATAGGTTTTTAATAGATGACATTGAAATAGGTACCTGTTTAGTTAATTTATACCTACCAAATTAGCGACCCCCTGTTTCACAAAGTTTTTACGACTTGACAAACGAAGAAAGATTTACATTCTGTTCTATTTCGATTCTAGTTTTTTAACTAAGTTATAGTGGTAGTCGAAATACACTTGTTCTCCCCGTCATTGCGATCATTTTTTTGTTCTGGACCATCTCCGGGAAACTTGTAGAAATAAAGATATGGGGGTCAAGTTGGCGCAGTGGCTATGGCTGAGCGATTGACTGCGGCGTTGCGTGTCGCGGGTTTGATTCCCGCAGGGAACAGATATATTATTGTATGGCCTACAGATAGTTGTTTCGAGTCTGTTTGTGTATGTGAGTTTAAATATTTGTAAACGCACCCACGATACATGAGAAATTAATAAGTGTGGGGCAACGAATAAAAAAGAAGTAAATTTAAGAAGATAGAAATGTAAGTACCTACTAGTGATAAAAAAGAAAATTTGTAAGGTGGCTAAGTGGTTCTAGAATTATAAACACATTACGAAGGTATTACTGGACAGTCGTATCGCGTTTTGTAATGGTAATCATGTTACGATGATGACATCTGCCTTACGTTTATCTTTTGTTCCCATAAAATTAGCATCTGATAAAAACCGGTATAATTAACAGGACATTTAATTAAACAATGACACAATAGTACTTGTATTGTTGTATGTTAAGAGTTTAAGACTCTGTTGTTCATCTTGATCATTTAGTCCCAACATAGCTAGTTTCTTAGGTGCAAAAGGTACTTTCAAGTTGAAGTAAATTGCGTCAATTGATGTAATTAACGAGTACAAGCAATTAGTTTAGATATTTGCAACAATAACAAAACGCCGCCATATGCAATGTTTGTGACCACTTTATTATATAAAATGAAAAAAAGAATTATTCGCTATTTACTTTAGCTCTATTTATCCAAAGTGAAATCAGTTTTTTTTCCCAAAGTTAATTAAATATGTCATTGCAGGACACTTGTAAGGACCTATGAAGTATAAAGAAATAGGATTTCAAATATATTAATTTTTCATTTCTACGCCATTCTACAGAATTGTAGCGCAGAACAGTTTTAACCTTAGATACAATTCCACATAGGAAAATCAAGTGGATATCTTGACTTGGCTCGCTATGTTGTCGACATGTGGGATATGTACTCAGTTATCATTGTGCCGATAGTCATTTTAGCCAATGGCATAACTGCCAAGAGCCTCAACAAATACCTGAGGAGGCTCTCGTTCCAGGGTTGCGGGACTGTTCGAAAGAGATACCGCCGCGGTATCTCCTGGAACACAAAGGGCAAAAGAAGGATCATGGATGGGTTTTAGTCAGCAAGTCTGACACTCCCTTCCGCCCCGCCCAGTGGGAGGGGTCATTTGATGATTCCAATCCTGAAAAAAAGGAGGCTCTCGTTAGCCAGCTGGATCAAGGGCTTGATTCAAAAAGTGGTACTCGTGGACACGGCTTGTTATTGTGAGGAGGTTCCTTTCTTTGGAGCCTTTAACACGGTAGCTTAAACCCTGTTTCGGATACCGGTGGGCTACGATTTTTTTTTTATAATTAAAATGTTTTGTAGGGTTCAGTACCCAAAGGGTAAATACGGGACCTATTACTAAGACTCCATTGTCCGTCTTTTTGGCTGTCTGTCACCAGGCCGAATCTCATGTACCGTGTAGCTAGACAGTTGAAAATTTCACAGATGATTTATTTCTGTTGCCGCTATAACAACAAAATACTAAAAACAGAATAAATAAATATTTAAGGGGGGCTCCCATACAACAAACGTGATTTTTTGCCGTTTTTTTTTGCTCGATATTAATAATGATACGGAACCCTTCGTGCACGAGTCCGACTCGCACTTAGCTAGTTTTTTATATTGATTTAAAAACAAGTGATATATTATTTAAAAAAAAGAAAAAATATCAATTGAATTGAGAACCACCTCCTCTTTGAAGTCGGTTTAAAAGAAATGAATAAACGAAAATAACGTCACTTAAATTTTCGATTACGTATCCACCGCAAGACCACTCAATTACCTCATATCATGAGAATGTATCATACTAAGCATTACTCATACAAACTTACCTATACTTGTCACGTACTTAGGTAATGCCGATTAAATAAACTTGTTTGATAAGTAATTTGTGACGGTAATTGTAAATGGCAATCTGTGTAGACCACTCAATTAGCATGCATGGTTAGTGACATTTACTTAAAAATATGTTTTTTTTTATTGTATGATCATGATTGAAATTTTCCTCTCTTGGGTATTTATAAGGCTGCGGTAATATTTTAACGTCAGAAGTTACAAGAAACAGTTCTCAATCTGGATGGTTTAGTTGGAAGGATGTATTGCAAAAAAAAGGCCCCAGATATTATCATTTCTAATTTTGATTTAGGTTCAAAAGAAAACTGATGTGCATGAGGTCCCGGGTTCCATTCCCAGGTCGGGCAAAGTGTTATTAGGTTTTTTCATCAGGAATTTCTCAGTAGCAACCACGAATTCTGGATTTATGCCCGGTTAATGGCAATAGGTTCGCCCCCTATTCAAGGAACTTAAAAACATAACTGGCGAAATGTGGGTGTGCTATAGGTACATCTCTGCCTAACACTTTGGGGATGAGGTTTGCGATAACTTTATTCTCATAAGAATACAAAAATTCACTTACATGAGAATATTAAAACTATAATTTAAGTCGATATGGTTGAGAGTTTTACAAAAACTAGGCATTTGTACAATAATTATTTTGTGGGTAGATTAATAATAATAATACAAACAACTCAATGTTCGCTTGATACACTGGCTCAGAACATCAACACAAAGGTTACCAAGTCTCCGTTAAACACAGAAAAGCAATTGCTGGATGTGGCTTGAAATGATTGCAGGGAATGTAAATTTTTTATGATGTGCTGTTTTAGTCTTTTTTTATTTACAGTGGTAATGGATTTGGATTCTGTGATGTATTTCGGTAATTTATTATATAGTTTGGATCCTTCATACATGATACTTTTACATAGATTATAGGCATGACATTATGTTATGTACATAAGCTATAACAGATACTCGATTCATAAATCATTATGGTTCCTTTCCTTAGTCCTCCATTAGGCTTCCTAGCATGGAAGACAACACAATACATTTTAGCGTTCATACATTTTTATACGCCTTTGTTATTCAAAGCTAATTCGAACGACAGTTAACCCATACATGTAAATCAAGGATCGTTGAACTTGCCAAAGCACTGTTTGTTGTTGACATTATTAACATATTATTGATTTAATAGATACATGGTGGAAGAAACACTGATACAAAACCGGTTACCACATATTCAGTAGGTACATCATTCTGAACTTCCCCCACATATAAATTACTAGCTGTTGCCCGCGGCTTCGCTCGCAATTTCTTCTCTTCGGTCGGAAATTATCCCACGGGCACATTGTAAATATAGCTTACGGCACTCGGGAATACTGTAGCATCCTATTACTGAAAGTATTTTCAAAATCGGTTCAGTAGATCCAGAGATTACCCCTACAACCTCACAAACTTTACCTCTTTATAATATTAGTCCATCGGTAATTTAAAAAAAAAATCAGCTGTTTCCTACAAAAGTGCAATACGGGCAAAATGGATCTGGGGGGGATCAGAATCATCATCTGCCTAGCCTTTTCAAAACTATGTTGGGGTCGGCTTCCAGTCTAACCGGATGCAGCTGAATACCAATATTTTACATGGAACGACTGCCTATCTGACCTCCACAACCCAGTTAGTACGGGGCAATACAATACCTCTTGGTAAGACTAGCTGTCAGACATTTTTGACTGACTACCTGGGGCCTTAGTCTGCTATTGCAATAGTGTCAGAATGGTCTATCATTGATTTAATAAGGCCCCGCGCAGACGAATTACCCTTTGTACGCACGTCAAACGAGTTTCGAACGCGCTTCAATACGCCGTGGGCTAGGGGCCTTATTAAATCAATGATAGACCATTCTGACACTATTGCAATAGCAGACTAAGGCCCCTGTAACGACTGTCAAAGATCTACAAATGACAACTGGGACCAACGGCTTAACGTGCTTTCCGAGGCACGGAGGAAACTCGGTATGTAACGGGTGGTCAGCAGCTATTATTCTTTTTCCACGAGCAAAATATAAGGCCTGGGGGGGGTTGCAGCTTGTACGTGGTATACGTAGTAACCGTTTGTGCGTCGGGATCCTTTCTCACCCTGTTCCCTCAATAGCCTGATGATCTGTAATACAGGTTTTAACTTCAACAGACATAAGTCTAGTACTGCTATCTTGACTCTGTACTATGTTTGAAATGATAAAAAACAATTCAAGAATACTTAAACTGACATAGTCACTAACATTACCATTAACACTAGAAACGGGGTATTTACCAATTTTACTGATGGTTTTGAATAGGGAATATGCATGTAATTTTTTTTCACTTAAATCATTAATATGCAGTACTATCAACCCAAGGAAATAATTAAAAGTTAATTTCAAATACTGCTTATCGCAAAACAAAAAATTAAACTCCTGCAATTTTCTACGACAGTTTAAACGTCCATGACTATCGCGGCCATTCATGTCAGGACTTTGATGTCACTTACCTCTATCTACCTTGTTTAAATCTAATTTTTTGCCCTTAGTAGATTAGTTTTACTAAGTTGCAATAACAATTTTATAGTAAAATCTTAGTGAAACTTTAAGTACTTTTCAATTAAAAGTGTTTCTTTGACACATGGATTGTGACGTCACTACCGGAATCGATGCGTTTTGTGTTTGCGTTCCGTTTCACCAAAAACACGCTAAATAAAATATTAAATTATAAAATAAGTGTTGTATTAGAGAATTAAACAAGTGTACCACCATTTTTTATGGTCCAATACAAGGCATTTTAAAGAAATAAAAAAAGTTTCGTATTTCTTGCATATACCCTATTCCCGATATCCCGACCCGACCAACAGTGAACATGGTTAATATCCCGTTTCTAGTGTTAATGATAATTAAAGAATTAATTACGGGCTGCGTCAAACATCTTCATGTTTGAAAATGGAACACCCAAATAACGGTTATTCCACCCTAAAATCAAAGTGTGGAGGGTAGCCACAACCTATCAGCATGCTAACCACCAGAAAAATAAAGGTTTACATTTCTAAAATCCAATAACTACACTCTTTCAGTACCACCCATTCAAAAATGCTCGTTAAGCGATTCAAGCTGCGTTAAGAAGTCAGCACAGAATGCCCTGGCTGCATTTGCTGCCGGCATCCCAGAACTAGGCACTGAGGTCCTGGATCCAGTCCACATTGACGTCATCAAGATCGACCTGTCTGGACTGAAGCTGACCATCAAAGATGCTGATATTTCGGGGCTGAAGAATGCTGTGGTTGATAAACTCAAGTGAGTTAATTTTCTTAATTAGTATCTACAAATCATCTCGTCTGGTATACCTACTTTTCCTGGTATACCTACTTTTCATCAGGTATGTTAGAAAGGAACAGGAGCTGCGATTCTCCATACAAATGTATTCCCCGTTTTCTTCCTGATTATTTGCCTGTCGAGCAATCATTATTTTTGTCGTTGAAACGTTCCTGCTATTTCCATTTTTTCATCAAAAATAAAAAAAGCCCCAAATGTACGACCGCGACTAGAGGACCAGCAGTTACAGATTTTGGTCTCGTATAGGACCAAATTAGTTTATTGATGACTTTTTTTATTTTATTTTTTGTTTCTCCTTTTTTTACTTTTTTGTCCTGTTCGAGTCTAAAAATACTTTTTCTTTCTTTCTTTAAATCATCTTTCACACAGATCATTTGGTTTGAAATAGTATAGTTGCTAATGCTTAACGCATAAGAAAGCCGCGGGCGGCGGGCCGGATTATTAAAAGCTTTTATTTGAATGTAAAGATAAAGAAAAAAGTTGCTCTTTCCTAAACAAATTATGATAATATCAAAAATGACTTTGTATTCAATTCTATGAAAATCTTTTCCTCTAGGATCGACACTGCGAAGAAACTAATCGAGTTCTCCTACCACGCATCACCCCTGACGCTCAAGGGCAAGTACAAGGCTGGTGGCATGTTGCTCATCCTGCCCATCAATGGAGACGGAGATGTCACTTTGAAGATTAGTAAGTTTGGTTTTTTATTTGCTTAGATAAACGTTACCAGCATGCCTGAGAGATATCTCTCGAAGGCATGTCAGTAAAGCCAAGTCAGAGGCCTATGGGTGCCATAAAAGCTATGACACCAGGCTAGGTAACTAACCACACACGAAAAAAAAAGAAACTTAACGCTGTTGACGTGTTCTACGATTTAAAGAAACCAGCAGAAGTCCGCAGTCTTGCAAATAGCTTGTTTCTACAATCCTTTCGTCACAGTCTGAGAAATACTGAATCAATTGTTGTTAGTTAGTGCCTCTAAAGAAAACACACGTGAAACTTTCATCTCCGCGCGATCCATTATTCCTACATGGGTCTGATCCTTAGAATTATATTGTAAGCTCAACTGCAAGAGAAACCTGTCCTGCATTTTATTACACCCAACATCCCCAAAGAGTTAGGCTGAGGTGCAGCTATAGTACACCCACATTCAGGCAGTGTTAGCCGGGCGGCCCTATAAAAATCAACAGAGTTAAAAGTCTACTAAAATTCATTAATTTTCAGCAGTAGCGTTTGCAACTACAAGACTAATGGGGTAGTATATTTGGAGACCAAAATTAATTTTTCCTTATAATTATTTTTCCAGAAAACCTAGAGGTCACCATGAAAATGCCCTATAACATTATCAAGAACGAGAACGGCAAAGACGTCCTCGAACTGAAGAGCTACACGTACACTTACGAGAACAATGAGAACACACACTTCAAGCTGACCAACTTGTTCAATGGAAACAAACAGCTAAGTAAGTATCTACGTTTGGTTGATTGACATCCATATCTATCGGCAAGTTAATCCGTATTGCGTTTACGCAATTACTTATGTTACTATTTTTATGCAATAGACAAGAATTTAAACGAAGTAAGAAACGTCAAAGAAAGCAAAGCGAAGAATTCTGACAGGTTTAACTTCAAGCAATGGGCCCGCTATCGCATGTTAAGTGCAGCGCGAGGTTACCGGAATGTCAGTTATCATAGAAAGTTCACGCGTTGCGTGCTTTTTTATCAGTATTTTTACTAATATTCACAATTGTGGTCTAGATTGAGCTATTCCTGATTAATTACGACTTGAAGATTTTAAGTAGCAACTTAGGATCTTATTTGTTAGTACTTGGGTAAAATGATTTTTAAATGTTTCATGCTCGATAATTTAGGGAGAATATTGTAAATAAATGAGCTGAAGTTAACACTATGTTTGTATACGTATTAAAAAAAAACTTTTTATGAAGTTATTGGAACTCGAGTATAAAATAGAATTATTGACATGACCATAAGCGACAGTGGCGCCATCTGCTGAGCTCAAAAACGATAGGCCTCATTACTAAACTACAGAACAAAAATCCGAAACATACGTAATCACTTTGACTTGTTTATAAATACGGCTTTTGAATTTTGGACGAGGATTATGAGTCCAGCTAGAGATTGGAATATAAGAAGCCTTTCTGCAAAGGTTGTTAGGACTGTTTAATGTCAATACGGCCCTGGGTTCGATTTTTAGGTCGGGCTAAGTGCTATTGGGTTTTCCCATCAGGAATTACACAGTATTTCACAGTGTCTGGATTTGTGTCCAGTTGATGACAATAGGCTCGCCCTCTGTTACATGGGACTTAAATATAACTGGCAAAATGTTGGTGTACTATTAGGTACACCTCTGCCTAATCCTTCGGGTATTACAGGCGTGATGGTATGTTGATGTTGAAGTTTAGATATATTATTAATACTGCGACTATTAGTAATAATACTAATGTACAGGTGACTTTAAATGAGTATAGCATTAGTGCTATTAATGTTTACAAACGTTTTACTGAGGAGGATCCATGTGTCACCGTGGAAAATTCTCAATTAGGGTGTAGTAGTGATAGGGTCTTGTTGTCTGGGGATGGCACTGGAGTCTCTGGCCTCACTCCAGATATTAATAGTAATTTAAACTAGGAAGTGAGACAACAGAAGGTACCATTAACAATATTGTTAATCCTACCAACAGCAAGGTACCTTCTTGCACTCAATTATTTAGTAAAAAAGGGCCTCAGCAGAACACCTTAAAATTATTCCACCAAAATATCCAAGGCATTTCTTCCAAATTATTAGAAATTGAATTATTTTTAGAAAAAAGTATGTTTGATATTATTTGTTTTACTGAACATTGGCTAAAGGATTACCAAATGCTTATTAATTATGATAACTACAAGGTGGGTAGCTGCTTTAACCGTAAATCGATGCTGCGTGGAGGTTCCCTAATATTAATAAAAAATTGTGTTAAATATAAGCAACGTAATGACATAGTAGGTCTCTCGGTTGAACATTGCGTCGAACTGTCCTGTGTTGAGCTGGATAGGCATGTAATTGTGTGTGTGTACAGACCCCCAAATTATCAAAACTTTTCCTTATTTGAATCAATAATGGAAGATGTCCTGGCAAAACTTTCAGCCAGTAATAAATCTGCAATTGTTTGTGGTGATTTCAATATCAATATTTTAGAAGAAAATTTAAATAGCAATCGGTTATTAAATCTTTTTAAATCATTTGCCTTGACCAATATTTTTATAGAACCTACTAGAGTCACTCCATCTTCTGCTACTTGTATAGATAATGTTTTCTGCGATTGTGATTACTTAGATAAAGCCATATTAAATTGTCTCCCGTCTGACCACAGCGGACAAACTGTAACTTTCAGGCGTAACACACCATTGCAAAAAGTTGAGATTAAATTTAGACCTATAACTACTAGCAAATTAAATAGGTATAATACTTCCCTACAGAACAAATTAAGTGTCATGAGTCATCATATAGACGAAAATAATATAAATCAATTGTATGATAATTTCTTTTCAATAGTTCACACTGAATTCAATAAAACATTTGAAAAGAAGACAAAAAGTATTTGCCCTAAATTTATATTTAGTGATTGGGCAACTAGAGGTATCAGGAAAAGTAGGGAAAGACTGTTTGAGCTTTATGGCCTTAAGCCTTATATAAACACTGAAACTTTCAACAAGTATGTTGCTAAGTATTCAAAAATCTTTAGAAATATATGCAAGGTTGCTAAAGCCCTGCACATTAGCAACAAGATCAAAACTGCTGAAAATAAAATAAAGACAGTTTGGAAAGTCATAAACGATGAGACCAACAGGAAGAAAATACGTAACACTAGCTATACATTAGATACAGCATGTGGTCCTAAAACCTCTAATCAGGAAGTAGCTCAAGAATTTGTAAATTTCTTTACCGATATACCGTTAAAAACTACGGAGGCTCTAAATTCCTCAGCTGAAGTCTCAATTGGTTTATTAAAGGCAAACGTGTCTGGATGCCCGGCTGAATTTAAATTTAAACACATAAACCCTATGATAGTTATTAAAGCTTTCCGGCAAATAAAAATCAAACTGACCGAAGATCTTTGGGGAATGTCTATCAAAGTTTGTACATCCATAGTTGAGACTATAGCACCATACTTGGCGTTAATTTTTAATTTGTGTGTAGACCAAGGAGTTTTCCCAGATTTAATGAAATACAGTAAAGTCATACCTCTTTTCAAATCCGGGGACAGTAAAGATACTAATAATTATAGGCCTGTATCCGTGTTGCCAGTTTTTAGCAAAGTTTTTGAAAAAGTGATGCTGAATCAAATGCTCAATCATTTTAACACCAACAAAATCCTACACGATCAGCAGTATGGTTTCACCAGGGGACGTTGTACGACTGACGCTGGTGTAACCTTATTAAAGCACATATTTACTGCGTGGGAAGAGTCCCAAGACGCCATAGGAATTTTTTGTGATCTCTCCAAAGCATTTGATTGCGTAAATCACGAGACATTACTCTTGAAACTTGAGCACTACGGACTAGGTAAACTTGCACTTAGTTTTGTAAAATCTTATTTGAGTGATAGACAACAACATGTTCAAATAAATGGTGTCAATTCACAGGGTTTAAAAGTAAAAATGGGGGTTCCACAAGGCTCAATATTGGGTCCTTTTCTCTTTCTAGTATATATAAATGATCTACCCTATTTATTGAAAAACCAGCCTCAAAATATGGTGTTATTTGCTGATGACACTTCCCTAATTTTTAAGATAAATAGACGGGTCCAAAATCTAGATGACGTGAATAATGCGCTAATTCAGGTCCATAATTGGTTCACAGCAAACAATTTAGTATTAAACGAAAAAAAGACTAAATGCATAAGATTTGCTTTACCGAATGTTAAAAGTAGTGATTGTGATATAATATTGAATAAAGAGAAACTAGAATATGTAGATAAAACGGTTTTCCTGGGGATTACGCTTGATTCAAGGCTACAATGGAGTTCTCATTTAACATCTCTTGCGGGGCGGCTAAGTTCAGCAGCATATGCCATTAGAAAAATCCGTCAATTTACTGATGTAGATACCGCTAGACTGGTCTATTTTAGTTATTTTCATAGTATAATGTCTTATGGCATTTTGTTATGGGGACGGGCTGCAGACATTCAGTCTATATTTATTCTGCAAAAAAGAGCCATCAGAGCCATATATAATCTTCGTAGGTGCGACTCTCTAAGGGAACTGTTTAAGGACATTAACATCATGACGGTACATTGTCAATACATCTATGAAAACATGATGTACGTAAGAAAAAATCTGCATCTTTTTAGTAAAAGAGGTGACAGACACAGTTACAGTACTAGAAATAGAAACCAATTAGTTCAGCCAGGCTTCAGACTCGCTAAAGTAGACTCATCTTTCATGGGGTACTGTTTGAGATGCTATAATAAAATTCCACAAAGTATTCTTGAACTCAATGAGACGAAATTTAAAACATGCATTAAACGCACACTTTGCAAGCAAGCATATTACAAGTTGAACGATTATATCGTTGATAAAAATGCTTGGCTCAATGCCGGTCCTGCTCCACAAGGACAGGGACGCACAAATTGATAACACTAAATAGTATTGTTGGAGCTGCTGAAGATTGTACAACTATCTTTGCATTGTATAGAATCAATCTCTTTAGTATTATATAAAGCCGATATTGTGTGAGAACTATGTGTTAAAAAGCTATCGTTCACTGGAAACCTACGTCCTTTCTTGACCTGAATGTGCCCTGGCGGTTGAGAGTATGTCATGCTCACTCAAATGTCTCGCTGATGGTGGCGCGTGTGTCGGATCATTTAGTTCCCTTCAAAATGGTTGAGTTGAATGGTGCTGATCTATGCGTCATGTTCGTGAACGGGCGCTGTCAGTGTGACTGGTCATCTCTTAGTTGCCACGGCTTATTTGAATTAATTATTTTTATTTTTTTAATTGTCTTTTTTGTTTTTACTGTGGACACTTTTAATGTGCACATCTTGCTACATCGTTCTCACATAGTGTACCATCTCAACATGAATGATGTAACCAAGATTTTGTAACAATTTGCTGATTTAAAAGAGTGTCCATGGAGTTTCTTGCCCGTTCTTCTCCATAGAGATCTACGATAGGGAATGGGCAACTACAGTACTTTCACAGTTTTTATGCCTTGTGACTGGGACTGTAGCTACATTTAATTGTTATCTTTGTTTCGACAATTCAAAAGTGCCCGTAACTGGCCTACTTGAAATAAATGCTTTGATTTGATTTGATTTGATTTGGTTGTGGATTACTAACGTAATAAAACGTAATAAAATGTATCACGTATTTTCGTATTTATTGTTTTTTTTTTTTGGTTTTTCGTTTTGCTTTTTTTCGTTTCGTTTTTTTTTTTCGTTTTTTTTTTCGTTTTTTGTGTTTTATTAGTATGTATATTTAGATTAAGGTATTTATCTATGGGTCTTTGTTACCTGAAATAAATGGATTATTATTTATTATTTCAGGTGACGCAATGCACTCATTTATGAACGAGAACTGGAAGGTGATCTCGCAGGAATTCGGCAACCCTATGCTGGAGAAACCAATGAAGAAAATATTCACAGCCCTCCAAACTTACCTACGATCACAGCTCTTGGAAGAAATCGCTAATGTTTAAGATATTATTGCCAAAAAAATTAATCTAAAATAAAGTGATAAAAATATAATGTTTTGGAATTTACAGTTGTGTTTTTCTGTTTGATCCAATCTTATACACATGCATACATACAAATAAAAAAATAATTAAGTGTCTCTTTGTAATATCTAATTAACAACTTTTTACAGAATGCATATGAAAATACCTATATACGGCGCTTATAACAAAAACTCATTTTTTTATTTTTTTTTCCTTAAATCTTTCTGTCTGTTTGTTCCGGCTAATGTCTGGAACGCCTGGACTGATTTTGAAGGGACATTGACTGGCAGATAGCTGATATTAGAAGGTCTAACATAGGCTACATGTATATTAGAATAAGAATTAGAGTTCCGTGCAAAAAAATGAAAGCCCTTTAAATTGGTAAAAAAATCGATTCAAAAAGGGAACAGAAAATTCCTTAATAAAATCGAAGTATACGGGACGAACGGGACGCCGATGCACAATACTTACCACGTAGTTATTCAGTACATCATTCTGAACCACATAGAATTTTTAATCGGTAATCTTTATATACTATCTATACTAGTATTATAAAGCTGAAGAGTTTGTTTGTTTGAACGCGCTAATCTCAGGAACTACTGGTTCGAATTGAAAAATTCTTTTAGTGTTGGGTAGCTCATTTATCGAGGAAACCTATAGGCTATATATCATCACGCTACAATCAATAGGAGCGGAGCATCAATGAAAAGTGTTGCAAAAACGGGGAAAATTATAATATTATAAAGAGGTAACGGTTGTGAGCTTGTATTGGGATCTCTGGATCTACTGAAACGATTTTGAAAATTCTTTCACTAATAGGAAGCTACATTATCCCCGAGTGCCATTGGTTATATTTACAACGTGCCCGTGGGATAACTTCCGACCAAAACGCGAGCGAAGCCGCAGGCAACAGCTAGTTTAAAATAAAACAACTGTTTCCTACAAAAATGCAATACTTACCTACAGCCACTCGGTCCAAATGAGTTGTTTTTTTTTTTTCAGAATGATCTACTGAAGACATGGTAACCGTTTGTGTCTTTTCCACCCTGTATAGTTTTTCCATGAATAATTTCTCAGTCTAAAAGTTCTGGAGTGGTGACCGCGAACAGAAAGACGTTGCGATGGAAGGCCTCCCACTAGGTGTATCGATGAGCTGGTGAAGGTTGCAGGGATCCGCTGGATGCGAGACGCACGGGACCGGTCAATATGGGGACACTTGGGGGAGGCCTATGTCTAGCAGTGGACGTTTTTCGGCTGAAATGATGATGAATGATGATGATGATGAATTTCCCAGTAGCAGACAAAAGTACATATATTTTAGCCGGTTGGTGGCAATTGTAGTAGTGGGTACTTTATGTATAGTCTTGTCTTACCCTTCGTAGATTATTAACGTGATGTGCTAGGGATAAAATGCAGGTGCATTTAATTACTTCATAAATTCTTTAAACGCTTAAGAATATCCTAGCTGACCTAGCTGATTATAACAACTATGAACAGACACCATTTAATATTGTAGATTTTCATTAAATAGGGCAGATGACTAAAAAATCTAATTAGTCCGTCAGTTAGATTATAGAAAAATATTAGGTATGATTTTTTTTTTTTCACGTAAACATAAAATATGGACGATACAGTGCGTCAAAAACTCGCGTGACGTCACTTGTATGTACACTTTTTCACGTCCAAGTGACGTTACAAGCCCCCAATTCGATTATTTGATGCGTTTTATCTTCTTCATTTTTTATTGATTTGACAAAACAAAAAATACGCATCCAATATTGTTCGATAATCTAACTGACGGACTAAATAGAATCATATTTTTTTCAATCAATCATCCCTATTGTATGCACAAAGCGAGAAAAAGACTGTAAAATTCCCCGAGGCAAGAATTGAACGTCAATTAAACAATGTTTTGTTTTGAATCCTACCAGTTACAACGGTATTAATGTTGCTGCATATGGTTGGTTTTCCAAAATAAAATCGTTTACAAATAATAGTGGGTATAAAAATACTCTTAACGAAGCCGAGAGGCACTTGATCTCCCCGTCATCGCAATATTTTTTTTTTGATCTGGAACATACCTGGGAAGCTTCTAGAACCTTCTAAAAAAGTTGAAATTACCAACTTTTTCCAAAGTTAAAAAAAAAAGTTGTATTTTTAAAAAGTCGTGATTTTTCACCCAAAAAAAAAACTCGTTCGCAGCAACAATTTTTGCGTAAAGTAGGCACAATAGAGTTAGGAATTTTATGTACAGACATAATGTTTAGTTGTCGGCTTCGTGACGGGTCCGTTAACACCCTGTATAGTCATTCAGTGTTTGTTTCTATACCAGAAATGTCTACAGTTTAACTGCCGAACTTAATTGCTTCGTTGCTATCAAAAATATTGTAGGAGACTTAAAAATTAACCAGTCTCGTAGTTTTCCATCTCCAGACACAAAATTCCGTTACGCTAAGACTGTACTTTAAAATATCTGTGACTGAGACAGTTAATAGCCAGTGTTGAGATGCGTGATTATGCAGGAAAAATGAAAATTAAAAACTGGAGCTGTGAAATGCGTATGTATTCCGAAGAACAAAGAAAAAGACACAATAATAATGTAGGTAGACTTAAAACTAATAAAACTAACGCTAAACGCCTGATGAAGTTTTCCTTGCAAGAAGTAGCACGACGTTGAACTTGCTATAAGTTTGCTACTGAAAACATTTTGGTTTCTAAACCTGAACATGCCCCCGGGCGTTGAAAGGCAATCTTTCAACCAGAATGTTCGTTTAATGGCAGGGGGCATATCTTGCTGCATGCACGTCAGATGGTTCCACTCGCAGTCCTGATTTCGGCCACACGGCTGATCCCGTCACGTCCTGGATAGACGCCTGTGATCCGGCCCAGTCGCCATTTCAAGGGCGGTAAATTGTCTTCTTTTACTATAACAAGGCGATCAGTCTCTAAGACCGCCTTTGAAGACCTCCATTTTGTCCGCTGCTGTAGTTCAGAGATGTATTCTTTATTCCACCTCGACCAGAAGTGTTGACGTAATGCCTCTATTCTCTCGTATCGTTTTAAGTGAGTGACGGAGGCAGCTTCATACGATGATACGGGCAAGGAAGTGAGTGTGCGCCCAATCAGAAAATGTCCAGGTGTCAGCGGCAACAGGTCATTAGGGTCCGATGACAACGGCGTGAGCGGGCGTGAGTTCAGGAGTGCTTCGATTTGAACCAGTGCTGTGTACAGTTCCTCATAAGTTAAATGACAATTTCCCATTACTCTTTTTAAATGAAACTTCACCGATTTGATACCTGCCTCCCATAGACCACCGAAATTTGGAGCGTAGGGAGGAATAAAAATGAAGTTAATCCCTTCAACAGCCATGTCACCAGACAACGAACCACTGTTAGCCTTCAAAAATTTACCAATTTCATTATAAGCGCCTACAAACGAGGTTCCGTTGTCGGAATATATATGGTTAGGCTTACCTCTACGAGACATAAAACGACGAAGTGCTGACAAATAATTTTGACTGGTTAAGTCACCCACCAACTCAATGTGAACTGCTTTCGTCGTAAAACAAATAAAGAGTACAATGTAAACTTTTACAAGTCTACAACCACGACCTTGACGAGACGCTGACAGTATGGGTCCAGCGTAATCAACCCCAACACATTCGAATGGATGACCACCAGACGCCACCCGTCGTTCAGGTAAGTTTCCCATAATGGGATTAATTGGTTTAGCTGTAATGCGACTGCAAGTGACACAACGATGATAACACGATTTAGCAAGGTTGCGACCACCTATTGGCCAGTAAGTATCTCTTATACAAGCCAACAGTAGTTGAGGGCCTGCATGCATTAAAGTTTTATGATTAAATTCAAATAATAGTTTAGAAAATCGATGAGTGGACTGTATTACTAACGGATGTTTTTTCTCATATGAAAATGAAGAATTTTGTAAGCGACCACCTACACGAATTAATTTATTTTTGTCTAAAAATACGTTAAGTTTAGTCAATGGACTACCTTTTGGTAAACACTGGTTTTTCATTAATATTTCATATTCAGGGAATGATTCTACTTGAGACAATTTCACAATTAAGTTTAACGCATTTTGTAATTCATCTTCACTAAGGTGTGAAGTGGTCGGTGGTTGCTTTTTACAAATTTGAATAAATCGTAACATATATGCTACTGTGCGTTTAAGTCGAGAAAGGTTTGAAAATCTATTAAAATCTAATAAAGGTATTTGAGTCTTAGAAGTAGTTAATAAAGAAATCTCAGTTTTAGTTTCTGGTAGCGATTCCACTACAGTGCTTGGAAAAGAAGGCCACTTGCTTGTATCCTGGGTTAAAAATGTTGGTCCCGACCACCATAAATTATGAGTCTGAATTTGACTTACATCAATGCCTCGAGATACAAGATCAGCAGGGTTGAGATGTGTGGGAACATGTCTCCAGGTACAATTATTAGTGTTAGTCTTGTCAACTATTTCTGCTACACGATTGCGCACGAATGGTTGCAACTTACTTGGCAACATTTTTAACCACCCCAGCACTATTGTGGAATCACTCCAAAATGTACTACTTTGAATTGGTGCGCCAAGTGACTCAATCACCTTGTTAAAAAGCCTCACTCCAACCAAGGCAGCACAGAGCTCGAGCCGAGGAATTGTAGTTGGCTTGATAGGAGCCACTCTACTCTTTGCTGTGAGCAAACGCACCATAACTTCATTATTATTATTAATACTCCTAACATAGATGCATGCACCATAAGCAGTTTGTGATGCATCACAAAATATGTGTAGTTCTATCACCCTCCAAGAATGACAAAAAACTAAACGTGGGATGCGTAAACTATTCAGAATAAATAACCTGTCAACAATATCTTTCCATGTCTTAGCGACATCTAGTGGTAAACAGTCATCCCATGATAATTTAAGCAACCAAAGTTTTTGCATTATTACTTTCATTGGAATGATACAAGGAGCTAATAAACCCAGAGGGTCGAATATTTGGGATGTTACTGACAGAACGTCACGCTTTGTTACATTAGTTGATATTGACATATTACTAATTGAAAACCTAAGCTCATCTGAGTCTGTTAACCAGTTAAGACCTAATGTTTTACTTGGCTCATTTGAGCCAATGTTTAAATTTAATGATGAACTTGTGACTTGATCTGATAAAACCAGGATATTGTTGGACTTCCACTTCCTAAGTGGCATACCAGCGGCAGCCAACTCGGCAATAACTTTCTGACGGATATTTGTGACGTCAGATATTGTATCACCACCTGTGAGCAAGTCGTCAACATAAAAATCATGAATTATAATATCAGCAATCTTTTTATCTTTACATTCTAACCCAACTTGTTTTAAACACCTAGTTGCTAAAAACGGGGCACTTGCTGTTCCATAAGTCACAGTGTTTAATTCATAGGTTTTAATAGGCTCTAAATGGTTTTCACGCCATAATATTCTTTGCAAGTGTCTGTCATCAGGGTGTACGATCACTTGCCGATACATTTTTTCTACATCAGCAGAAATAATGTATTTATGTTTTCTGAATCTAAGAAGTAAAGACATTAAGTCGTCTTGAACAACTGGACCCACCATTTGTAGGTTGTTAGATGAAACACCTGAAGTAGTAGGACTACTGGCATTAAACACTACTCTTAACTTTGTGGTTATGCTATGTTCGCGCAGAACACCGTGGTGTGGAATAAAATATGCCAGTGTTTTTGAATTAATGGAACACTCAGACATGTGTCCTAATGAAACGTACTCTTTCATGAAATCGCAATAAAGAGTTTTTAAAGCTGGCTGACTTTGAAATCTACGTTCAATCGAAGAGAGACAATGTTTTGCTCTAGCCATTGAGTCACCTAAAATATGAGGCGATTGTTTGAGTGGTATTCTAACACAAAATCGACCATCTGCCATTCGAGTGGTATTTTTTACAAAATGTTCTTCACACTTAGCTTCTTCATCAGAATATGAAGATGACTGATTCGGGACTTCTTCCAGTTCCCAGAAACGCGATAAAAGGTTTTGAATGTCATCTCCTGAAGTGTGTTTGTGAGAAGAACTGACATTGAGTTGGGCAAAGTTAACTTTTAGAATTGATGGTGACCGTGTTACTTGACCACTATTAAGTAACGGACCTGAAACTAGCCAACCTAGCCTAGATTCAAATAATATTGGTTTGCCTTTACCTAAGTTGATTTTTTGCATCCCCAGTAGGTCCCAGAAAACATCTGCCCCTATTATTAGATCCACTGCCGATGGCGCGTGGAAATGAGGATCAGCTAAACAAATATTGCTTGGTATATTTAAATTGTTAATGGATAATTTATGACTTGGCACTTCATCCGTTATGTTTGGTAAAATAAAACAACAAAGATTAATGGTGAAATTTTCACTTAATGATTTTACAGGAACACTGCACATTTTACTAATGTTTGTTTTAGAATTATTAATGCCTTGTACAGATTCATTAACCTGCACGGTAGGTAAATCCAATAAATCACATAACTTGTCTGTCATTATACAAGAAGTACTGCCTGTGTCCAGTATGGCCCGAGCGAGATATTCGCGGTTATTCTTATCATAAACTTTTATTAATGCAGTAGCCAATAGAATTTGACTTTTATTATTAAGATAAGTTGTAGCTCGTGCAGATAATGTCACATTTGTATTGGGTTTCTTATCAGCCGAGCTAACATCTACAGTAACAGTGCTGTCAGTTTGCGAAGTAGAAGCATTAGGCGTAGATTTCTGTGACGCACCTGCTACATGGACCAGAGTATTGTGCTTACGCTTACATATCTTGCAACCAAGAGATTTGCAATGATTTGCGTAATGACCAGACCGAAAACAATTATAACATACCTTGTATTGAGGAAGAAGCTCAAGCCGTTTTTCGTTGCTGAAACCAAGAAACTGTGGACAGTTGAGTAAATTATGTTTATCACTACAATGTGAACATGACACCGGTGAGGAACTGGTATTATTTTTATTTTTCTGTGGTGGTGTATCACTGCCTACTGATACCATGGTTTTATGCTTGTTCGATTTAGGAGTACTATTGTGATTAGCCTGACTACGAGACAAATCTAGTGTTTCAAGCAAAACTGCACGATTTCTCAAGAATTCTAGAAAGATTTCTAATGTGATTGTTTTATCTTTATCTATATGAGCCTTTTCTTCCTCCCACTGTCGATAAGTCCTTGAATCTAACTTGTGGGTAACTATATAAATTATTAACGTACTCCAAAACTTAACTGGTTCCCCTAAAGATTCTAACGCACGTAGGTTTTTGTTTAAAGTATCAATAATGTTTTTAATATTATCTGAGGATTCTTTATTAACCACTTCAATGTTAAATAAGGCTGCCACATGATTTTGAATGAGAAGCCGCTTGTTATCAAACCTTTCACATAATAAATTCCACGCAATAGAATAATTATTAGCCGAAAATTCAATAGCACGTATGACCAAGGCGGCTGTCCCTTCCAAGGAAGCTCGGAGGTAATGAAACTTATTTATTTCATCAATTTGGTCATCCAAATGTATTAAGCTTGAAAACGTGTCATGGAACTCTAACCACTTGTCGTACGTTCCGTCAAACTTAGGTAGTTGAATGGTTGGTAGCTTAACCAGTCTATTATTACTAACTCGAGAAAGCTTATCTTCATGAACTGTGTCATTCTGACTGACCAGTAATTCCTGTGCCCTCGCGACAGCTTTGAAATATGAGGCTTCAAATTCATAACGTTCTGAAGACTGTGTCTTCACATCCTCAACCATGCATTCCAACCTTAACTGAACGTCGTCATATTGCGAATAAACAATTTCAATCTTACCGAGGCGTAACTGCAGTTCGTTCATCTGTACTTGCGTTAAAGAATCTTTCTTAAACTCCTCTAAGTAATTAGAAAATACCGTTAATCGACCTTTGTAACTTGCTCGCTTTTTAATAAGCTCCTTTTCTTCCTTATCAGTCATTCTTTGGGAAGCAGGTAACCAGCTGAAATGTAACAAGTTTAATTTTTAATACATATAATATTGGTGTCGATTCACTATAGGTTAAACACTTATAGGGGTTACTGAATCGCTGGTGTAAGCTTTAAACATTAAAATAGCTGATTCAACTTGATAATATTTTTCTAATGTGAAATAGAAAACAAAATCTTTTAGTGATAATGCAAACACTATTAAAGTACTAATCTTCTGACTAGACTATGGACAATAATATTAATGTGATTGCCGGTTTTACTATTCACTTAATATTATTATGAACTTTACTAATGAGTTAAAATGTTACGGAATACAATACACTAAATACAATACTATAATACAATACACATTCAATGTGGGTAATACTAATTGACAAAGTAAGATTTCTTATGATATTTATTGCAAGATAACAAAGGAAACTGCTTAAATTAATGGTTAACAATTATTGTAAACCAAGTTTGCTGCTTAATTACCTTTAATACAATAGATTTACTGCAAATTATAACAATAATTTGGTAACTTGAATAGAAATCATACATGGGCAACTGAACAAAGAAGTTTTATATCAATGTTGTACTAACCTTTACAATTCCATAAAAAACGTTTAATACTATATACCTGAATATGAGTAATGGGTTCTGAAATAAACGTAAATAGGAACACTGTACTGTACTGGACTATGCTGCGCTGTGACCCTTTGACCTTAGCCAGCTGTTCACAAAACTCCAAACGGTAGTATTTCTTGAGAAATTTTATATTTCCTGGATTTATCCTTATTCCTGGATCACTTATCCGGTTCGATATGGACCAAATTATGACAATTTCCCATTACTCTTTTTAAATGAAACTTCACCGATTTGATACCTGCCTCCCATAGACCACCGAAATTTGGAGCGTAGGGAGGAATAAAAATGAAGTTAATCCCTTCCTACGCTCCAAATTTCGGTGGTCTATGGGAGGCAGGTATCAAATCGGTGAAGTTTCATTTAAAAAGAGTAATGGGAAATTGTCATAATTTGGTCCATATCGAACCGGATAAGTGATCCAGGAATAAGGATAAATCCAGGAAATATAAAATTTCTCAAGAAATACTACCGTTTGGAGTTTTGTGAACAGCTGGCTAAGGTCAAAGGGTCACAGCGCAGCATAGTCCAGTACAGTACAGTGTTCCTATTTACGTTTATTTCAGAACCCATTACTCATATTCAGGTATATAGTATTAAACGTTTTTTATGGAATTGTAAAGGTTAGTACAACATTGATATAAAAAACGTTTAATACTATATACCTGAATATGAGTAATGGGTTCTGAAATAAACGTAAATAGGAACACTGTACTGTACTGGACTATGCTGCGCTGTGACCCTTTGACCTTAGCCAGCTGTTCACAAAACTCCAAACGGTAGTATTTCTTGAGAAATTTTATATTTCCTGGATTTATCCTTATTCCTGGATCACTTATCCGGTTCGATATGGACCAAATTATGTTGAGATGCGTGATTATGCAGGAAAAATGAAAATTAAAAACTGGAGCTGTGAAATGCGTATGTATTCCGAAGAACAAAGAAAAAGACACAATAATAATGTAGGTAGACTTAAAACTAATAAAACTAACGCTAAACGCCTGATGAAGTTTTCCTTGCAAGAAGTAGCACGACGTTGAACTTGCTATAAGTTTGCTACTGAAAACATTTTGGTTTCTAAACCTGAACAGCCAGACTGTAATTCAGACTTGCCAAGAACTCTGACTAATGTATACACTCCAGGCTTAAATTATTTTGAACCATTGTTCACATTTTTGGTACAACAAATACATTTACTTTGCCTTTGAACGTTTACTCAGTATTTTCTGAAGTCAAGATTATTTAGTGGTTTCTATTTACACTTTTAGCTAGATTATGGAGCAGAACTAATAGATAAAAATTAGTATCGTTACAAACAAACAAACTAATAACCATGAAATGATAGGAAATCCAATTTAAAAAAGTTGATTGCAATCTTAATTTTCATTCTGCTTTGGGTTTTAGCAAAGATTTTATGACCAAAGATCAAAGAAACGATGAACGGACTGTATAAAGAAAGATATGGCAAGAAAGGAGGTGTCTGATGAGATGACGAGTAGGTAATAGAGAATTATGGAAGAAGAAGACATACTGCGCTGACCCCAAATTAATTGGGAATTTGGGATAAGGGCAAGAGCATGATGGTTGCAATCTTAATTTCAACGTTAGCTACTTCCACATAATACACCGTCTGGTTGCGGTTGGTCATTTTCGGAAATATGAAGTTATTCGATGCCCAATAATAAATTTATCCCGTAATACTGTACTAGCTGTATTAATTGATTTTTCATACCAAGTGAGTCTTTTTCAAGCAACGTTTTAAGATGAACTCCAATTTTCTGTATAGTCATAAAATGATTCGGTGACTTATTCGATAAATCAATACGCATACATGTAACAGATTGCTATTATAATATCGTGCACCATATTGATGTTAGACCTTGTTATAAACTACTGTACCTGTATGTTCTAGAAATCTCTTAATTCGAAAGGTTGGTCGTCTGGAAAAGAAGAAGGGAGCCGGGGCTGTCATGATCTTCGTGCACAGACAAAGATAGTTTTATATCGGTAATAGGGCTTCAACATTCAAAATTATTTCTCTGTCTTTACAGAGAAAAAATTTCGACTTTCAGATTAACAAAGTAATTGCCCATATTTTAGCTCACATTTGGTCCACTGTTACCTATTCATTTGTAATGACTGCCTACTCCCATCTCCGCTGGTGATTCTCACACGACACCGCTCATCCGCGCGGTTGAATGAGCACGTCAAAGCGGATTTGAGGTGGATTGAGACACGATCAGTCATGTAGTCCGATCACAGACGTTGAAAAGAATGGACGCTGAAGTGGTAGCAGACAAACTTATACAAAATACATGCAACACACACATAAGCTTTTGAATCCTATTGTCACATATACTTGAAACACAAGCGCGTGCACAATACGTCAATGACACAAATATGTGACAAAAAATGCGGTACACTATAACAGCAAATAAACAATTAAATTGTGTTGGAATCCCTATTCTTTTTGTGCGTTGAAATTGTGGCGTGGAAGGCACGCGCGTGCGTTTAAGCTTCAGTGATCCGCGCTTTAATACATCTCGTATGCCAAGCAAAGTCGCACCGCGTGGAGATCCGCGCGGAGAGGCGGACACGACACGATCGCCGCTCGTCCGCGGGGTATAAGTGTACTAGTCATTTACGGATTTCATAAAAACCAAGTCATAAAAACCTCGTCAAGTGGGTTTACCTAAATGTAGCAGCAGCGGGGCGTGGTTGTGGAGCTGTGCCAAACTATACTCCATCTCTTATCCTGCCCTCTTAGCCCAAAAACATGCAGCCGAAGAGCCGAAGTGACCGTTGCGCTGCCACCGACGACGATGCGTTGGAAGTTTTGGGCTAAAAGAGTATAAAATTTGTCGTGGCACCGACACGAAGAAGAAGATAAAAACCAATACATCGTGGATACGGTCCGCAGGGACGTGTGGTGTCTTGTAAGAATAGCCTATATCAGGGATCCCCAAACTATTTTGGACAAGTGACCCCTTTTCCAAAATGAACTGTTACCTCAGACCCCCATGGCCAAATTACCTACTTTTAAGATCAACCCCCTTATTCATAATGGTCCGCTAACTTAAAACAGCTGCTACAGTGTGTTATTTTTCATTCTGACTTAGGTCAATAGAAGAAGACAGAGTGAGAATTAGCAATGCTTTAAGTTAGCAGACTATTATGAATAAGGGGGCCTATCTTTAGTTTTTTCCTATTGACACAAAATACCTAGGTACTAAGGTACCAATTGGAAAACTTTGCACTTGGTTAAGTGAGTAAAATTGACTTCATTTTCGTATCAAAATTTAACAAAATAAAAAGACATACAATTCAGTAAATATCAAGTTTAATTTATAACGATTATTACAAATTAGGTACTTAAAGAATTTTAAGTAGGTAGGAAATTATATTTAAAAAAGTATTAATTCGCAAAGAGAAAATAAAACATTCAGTGTGATGGATGAACCTGGTGACTATCTACCAATCTAGCTACATCCGGTTCAATATTGGTGAGTTGCAGCCTTAAATCTCCACGTTCGTTGATTTTCAAACGGTTTCTTTGTTTCGTCAAAATGTTTGTTACCACACTGAAGCTTTTTTCAACTAGGTATGATGATGGAAAAGCGATAAGGTATTTTTCAGCAATGTTCCACAATGTAGGATACTGTGTTTCAATGTTGCGTTGCAACCAGAACTTCTGATAGCCTTGGTTGAACTTCTGCTTAAGCTCTTCGTCTGTGCTGATGGTAATCAACTCTTCTTGCATTATCACATGGGCTTCTTCTATGGCTGTGGTATTGTACGGATTTATTATCCATTGAGGAATTTGTAAATTTAAAAGATCCTCAAACCTCTCCGTAAAATCCTTGTGTAATGCGTCCAAGTGAGTGACATATAATAAAATGTCATCATCTTGAAGCGTTTCTGGTAATTTTGACAAATGCAGAAACTGCGAATATTCTTTTCTGCCTAAATTTTGTTTATAAAGGATAAGTTTACCCACGAAGGCCGATATTATTGATTTTGTTTTAATCAAGTTAAGATCGTCACCCTGCAGCTGCAAATTAACTTTGTTGAACATTCCAAAGATATCAGTCAAGTAATAAATATCTGTTTTACAATTGTTCAGATTTTCTTTCAAATTCGGATCTTTTTCTTGTAAAAACTCCAACACAGATTCAAAAACGGCTGAAAATCTTTCTAAGCAAGAGCCTCTTGATAGCCAGCGAACTTCAGTGTGAAGAAGTAATCGAGTAAAGACTTCGTCGTTTTCCTCACATAGCTGAGCAAATAACCGAGAGTTCAAAGAATTGCTTCGAATCTTGTTGATAGCATTTATTACATATTGTAAAGACTTATGCAATCTAGGACTCAGCTTTTTTGCTACTAAATGCTGCCTGTGAATCACGCAGTGAATGACCAGTACATCAGGCAGTTGTCGCTTTAAGTGAGCTATAAAACCACGATGACGACCAACCATAGACGGTGCACCATCAGTCGCAACAGAAACAATGTTCTTCCATGGAATAGCTTTGTCAGTAAAAAAATGTTCCACGGCCTGAAAAATTGATTCTCCTCTGGTATCAGTCTCTAAATATGTAGCAAAAAGCAGTTCTTGGCACATATTTTCATCTTTGATATATCGAACATATCCTAACAACAGAGCTTCATTGCCGGGTAATGTAGACTCGTCCAACTGGAGAGAGAATCTGTTGGTCTGTAAGAACTTGCATAAAATGTTTTCCACATCGCGTCCCATCTCGTCTATGCGTCTCTGAACGGTGTTATTGCTCAAAGGTATTCTCTTTAAAATATCATGTGCGGGTTTGTGCAATACATTGTTAAGGACCTCCGCAATGGCTGGTAAGATAAGCTGCTCTCCAATTGTGTGGGGTTTCCCCGACTTCGCTATTAGTAAAGATATATTATAGGACGCTCGTAAACCATCATCGTCTTTAATAGATGATGACGCAAACATCGATCTTATGGATGGCCTTTTGTCTAGTTTTTCTTTAAGTGCTTGAAAAAATGTCAAGGGCTTACTTTTTTTGTCAGCATGTACTCTCGATAAGTGGTCATCCATTTTTGAAGGCTTCATGGCATCGTTACTGAATACTTTTTCACATATGAGACACATCGGCAAGTGTTGATTTGATGGAGATGCAATAAATCCGAACTTCAAGTAGTCCAAACTGTATTGTCTGCATTTTTTTTTCGTGTCCGCCATCATAAAACTCTCAGTAATCCTGCAAATAAAAAAATAAGAAACTAAGTACCTAAATTAAAAACAATACCTAATAAACTGTTAAATTTACTGGTAAATTTTTACAATTGAAACAACTGAGGCAACTGCAAACTGTTGCAAACAATCTACAGATAGCTCAACTGATCACTATCACACAGTGTGCAGTGGGGCAATGCTGATGCGCTGTGCCGGATAAAAACTGTTTGGTACTTACCCTGTTAATTTTTCATAAACTGCAGATATTGTGTGGTTACGCTATTAACTCGCGTAGGGAGCTCAGCATTTTGTAAATTCTTTTTCAGTCACTTTACTTCACTTAATTTAGCTATGTAATAACTTTGTAATCTCTTGAAATAAATGAGTACTTATATGAGTTATTATCGTTCAAGCTCCAACGAATTTCAAAACGCAAATGAACTTTCAACCTAAGTGCAACCTCGTTAAATAGTAAAATATCAGGAACATGTTTGGACTTGCAACTTGATCATGAATTCGTTCGTGTTAAATCGCGCAAGCGTCAAATAGAGAGCAAGTCAAAACGCGCCTGAAAGACGTACGCTCGAACTCATTATCTTGCACAAACTTGTCCACACTGACTTGCCGAGTTTTTCATCTTGTACGAACTTGAGGCTTTATATTACTACAACAATGCTATTTCCTACATAAATATTAATTATTCTTAGTACACGTAACACAACATAAACAATACAGTACCTACCTACCTATCTTGAAAGTTTTAAATAAGAACTTGTGTTAATTTAATAGGGGTCGATTTTTAGACCTCGTCGACCCCCATAATCAGTTTTCGTTTATGTCGACCCCTAGGAAACCGATATCGACCCCAAGGGGTCGATATCGACCACTTTGGGAATCCCTGGCCTATATTATCAACGTGAGAAACCTAGTCCTGCAAGCATCAGAGAGTAAGGACGTAGGTACTTCAAGTGAAATAGCAATCAACAAGACTTGACCGCGACAGAGTAGGTACGTACTACCTAAGTACCATTGCCGGGATAAGGACCATTCTTATAGCAATAAAGCTAAGGCTACTTTTATTTTTTGTTATACCATGAAGCTCTAATGTAAGAGAAATTACTGAACCGATTAAATTTTAAGTTAGAATGTTCAGTTTCCTTTGAGGATTTGGGAGTGATTTGAAACGTTACTTTAAGACTGACCTTATTAGAATCGGTGTTCTTATTGTGTCTTTGCTACACTAACTTATATAACATATCATCTCGCCTGTAATTCCCGAAGGGTTAGGTAGAGGTGTACCTACCTAATAATACACCCACATTTCGCTACCAACTAGAACAGTATTTTCTAATTGCATACAATTGCCTAAATTGTGCTCTACGGACAGCCACAAATGACACTGATACCTAGCAAAATTTGAGTATAGTTAGGGAAATCAACTGATGAAAGGATTGACTGTTTACTTAAATTCCCGTATCTATAATTGAAATCACAACTTTTATTCTTTGGAAATTGTGTGTAATGTCTATTATATACCACGGCAAATTGAGGTAAAGTGTAAGTATCATAATTGATTTCCCTGATGTCGCTGTTAACCTAACCTAAGCTACCTATAAGAGGTGTTTTTTTTGGGACAAGGCACTAGCAAGACACTATCCCCATTAACTCAAAGCACGAATCAAAAGTGGCGACTGCCAGAAAAGCGCCGAGGAATTGAGGTTGACGAAGTGCCGGAGAAACAATTTAACTGTCTTGGATCCCGCAATGAAATTAATTAGAAAACAATTGCGGAGGAGCGGGAAAATAGTACATTACTTGCCGCGGCCAGCAACAGAGGCATTGATGGACGAACATGTAAATGTGGGCCGAGGCGAAGCCTAGGCACACATACGTAAGTCCACCAATGGCTAATTGTGGCCAAGGCTTGTATAGTACCTTTCTCAAATAATGCGAGGAAATTAAAAATACTTTTCAAAATCAATGATGCACAAACAACAACATTTTTTCTCGCGTTGAAGAGTTCATTTGTTTTTTTTTCAATAAACCGCTTTCTATTTGCAAGCCAATTCGAAATTTAACTAAAACCTTTGATAAGTTACCTACTTCCTTGGTTGCCATGTTTCAGAGTAAAAGATCGTTCCATTTTTAAATAGCACGACAGATATGATTGTGCTATGTAATTTATTTGGCCGCTATGAACACGACAGATATGGATTTTCATACAACTTTTGCCGGCCGCTGGTCGCATGTATCTGGCCAGTACAGCAATTTAGATTTATCTCGAAGAAGGTTGTCAAAATAATGCTCAAATTTCCAAGCATGTTTGAGAAAACATAATTTCCACTACCGATACAGTACGAGGTTTAAACTAGTCGATGACAAATTTTTAATAAACATATTTGGCCTAAAATTCAACTATGCCAACTCCGTTCGCTCATAAATAAGATCATCAAACGCGCAGGTGTCAGGGCATGCAGTGCAAGATGGACGGTGGGCCATTGGAGACACGGCGCATCACACTTGAGATCTGAGTCGTCCATGAACCCCCATTTGTACAGATTGCCTTTGGTGCGGCCGACTTGGGTTTGGCGTTGTACTACGAGTAAAACTCGAACTTTATAGGAAAAACTCGTAATAATGTAGCTAAGAACCTATTGATGACGAAGCTGCATTAGAACCTATTAGAAAAACGTTTAAGAACAAAAAAGTACCCGTCGTTCATTATACAACATTGTTTGCTGTGGGCTATATAATTATCATAGCGTGATGTTACAAGCACTTATATCGTTATTATTACTAAGTACTAATAATATTCTTTAACATCTCAAATAAGTACATAGTTTGATCTTTGCTCTACAACTTTATGGCATGAGATTATTTTTAATGATTTCTGATGATGTGTGGTCTTGACCATCTCATGGAGGTTTTAATGAGTATTTTCATGTTAAAAATTTAGCATTTCATCATCTGCCTAGCCTTTTCCTAACTTTGTTGGGGTCGGCTTCCAGTCTAACTGGATGCAGCTGAATACCAGTATTTTACATGGAGCGACTGCCTATTTGACCTCCACAACCCAGTTAGTTAGTTAGTTGTCAGACTTTTTGGGTAACTGACTACCTGTAACGACTATCAAAGATCTACAAATGACAGCCGGGACCAACGGCTTAACGTGCTTTCCGAGGCACGGAGGAAACTCGGTATGTAATGGGCGGTCACCCATCCACAGACCAACCTAGGCAAGGACGGCTTAGCCTAAAGATCGACCCGAGCGGCTGTTATTATTTTGCTACGAGCTCCTAAAAATTTAGCATTTATACCATAGTATTTATAACTTCCTATCCCAGGAATGGAAAATGAAGTAAATGGCGTCAAACGAAACGATGAGAAAATTAATTCAAAAAGCTGGCTGGTCCAGAGTGGACGAGAACAGCGAGAGACTGGCAGAAATGGAAAGCTTTAACGAGGTCTTAGTCAAAGGACAAGCTGTTGATTAAAACTGATCGTCTAAGATAAATAAATATGTGTATTGTAAATACTATACACACTGTAAAACAGTAAAAAGGTTTGTTTTATTTTAATTTACAACTTAGCATTTTTACCATAAAGTACTAAATCATCAAAATCAATATATTTCTATTTCATATAGGCCTAGATGGGCATAAAAAGTCGACAAAAAGGTGCACGGTTCGGGTTGGTCGTTTCCTATGGAGAAGAACCGGCAAGAAACTCCATGGTTACTCTTTTCAAAGCATCATTCTCTTGCCCTTATCCCAATGTATTTGGGGTAGGCGCAGCATACTTCTCTATGACTCGTCATCTCATCAGTCACCTCCTTTGTAGCCATATCATTTTTCACACAGTCCATCCATCTTTTCTTTCTACTCTTAGAATTCTACCATAGAGTAGTAGATATGGTGGGCAAATGGATAGCCATTTTGCTGACTCAAAGCTTTGTCGGAAATCGGTTATAATGGTATCCTCTTCGTCCTTTCAAGCTATCCCATCGCAATCCACTGGTGGATATAATATCTCCCAAAATACCTATGTCCTACATTTTCCGTTTGCAGTCTTTGTCAGCCACTTTTTTAATGTTACGCTTACCACGCTGCACTTTTTGACATAAGTCTCAACTACACCAGGCATCGGTTCCTCGAGAAACATGGCCAACCCACTGACATCATTTCTATTACCACCAATTTCTATTGTAACGTTAGCATATAGCCTAAGTAGCGCGCTTTTTTTTGAAGAATAGGTACTAGAAAGAAAAAGATAATAAAGAATAAAGTCAACTAAAGTCAACAATAAACACCAACAACAACACAACACTCAACGCGACACCAACGCCAACTCATCGCCGACTCGACACTATTGGTAAATAGTGCCTACCTACACTTCAGGACAGGGATTGTAAATTGTTGATAGCTGCTGGATGAAGAACTCCTCAAGAGTTAGGTTTACATAAAAGTTGCATCAGGCCATAACACTGGCCTGATGCAACTTTTATTTAAACCTATAACGGGTGTAACGAGACCCTTAACGAAGCCGAAAGGGATTTCTCTCCCCATAATTGTGATCATTTTTTTGTTCTAGACCATACCTGGGAACCTTCTAGTTACGGAGATATAGGGGCCAAAGTTCAAACATTTTCACTAGTTTTTTTTAAATACATGTTTTTATCGTAAGATTTTTACTGTAAACACCTCCACGACCCCCATACTATTCAATCCATCCATCAGCAGAATGTTTTGATTGCGTTACATTGAGTCCTACCGTAAAACGTGATTTTCCACCCTAAAAAAAAGTCGTTTCCTAGCAATATTTTTTGCCTAAAGTTACTTAGTTTGATGTACAGAAGGCTTGGTTGACGGCTTCGTGAAGGGCCTTGTTACACCCTGTTTAAGTAAACCTATATTATGCAAGTGGATCAGAATTGATCAATATGAAATTATGGAACACAATAATGACTCGTTTACTTCATGAAATCGATACATAATTGAATGAAACCAATTTAATCTGGGATCAATCGACCTGTGACCACAATCACTCGACTTTCGGGTATTAAACAATTAAAATGGTGCCAATCCGATTTCCCTATGCTTAAATTGGACTTTTTGTAAGCATAAGTACAAATTAAACGATTGTTTAAAGGAAACACGTAAGAGAAAACAAAACTGTGTTGGTAAGACCATTTCTATCAAGTATAAACAGTTTTAACTGATTGTCGTGAGTTCTTGCCTTGCATAGTTGAATGCATAGGTACATCCATGAACTGCAGAAGCTTAGTTCACGAAAGTTCGAGTGTTGGGATAACTTGGGAGTCTGTAGAATACACTAGAATAATAGAACATTTGTTTAATAACTTTGTAGGTAGGTAACATAAAGGGTGTAACAAGACCCCTAGACCATACCTGGGAACCTTCTTGTTCCGGAGATATTGGGGGTCAAAGTTCTAACTTTTTTTTAAATTAGGTTTCTACATGTTTTTAATTTAAATTTTTTACTTTAAACATATCCACGAGTACGACCCCCGTACTATTCAATCCATCCATCAGCGCAATGTTTTGAGTGCGTTACATTGAGTCCTACCGTAAAACGTGATTGTTCACCACAAAAATAAAGTCGTTTCCCAGTAATAATTTTTGTTAAAAAAAAAGTTACTTAGTTGGATGTACTTTATGCTTGGTTGATGTCTTCCTGAAGGGCCGTTTACATCCTGTATAAATATAATAATAACAGGTAAAAAAAACTTCTCTCCAACATAGGGTGTCCAGTGTCCAATGTGTATGATTATAATTAGAATAATTATAAACCAAAACAGTCATTCTAGCATGTAAACTAAACTAAGCACAAAAATTAAGCACATAACCATCATTTTTAATGGTACCCTACCGTACCTAATATTTTTATTTTTTTAATAAGCTGTCTGTAAATATGCACGTGATAATTTGTTACCTAAGTTCATCTAAAAGCGAGGTTAATTTTAACTATTGAACCAAATGCATAATGAAGTTCTAAGTGTGGTTACCTAACTTGATTTGAATGAGGCATTGAAATAGTTGCGAAAAAATTAAGGAACTTAACACCTTCTTCCTCACACCTATAAATCACTTAGCTTCAGTGTGACCTGCGCTTTAGATTTCACGGTAACTTTGTATGCCACATGTTCACGCATTATTATTTTGAAGGCAACGGAAGGAGGAATTAAGGGAATGTTCAATAATATTCCCGGCTGAACAAGCAAACTGGTGGTGTTGCCATTTTTTCTATTAGGGAGAAGTTTCAGCACCGTTTATTCCATAACGCGTTTACAGCAACGAAAAAATATGTCTACGTGTTAGAAGAGTGACCAAAAAATTTTTCGTGTATTTTTTTTTCTATATTTTATGTATCAAAATTAAAAGTAATTTGTGGGAATGGTAAAGTACACAACATAAACATAAGATTTACAGCACGCCTGTAATGCCCGAAGAATTAGCCAGAGGTGTACCTAACAGTACACTCACATTTTCATCAGTTATGAATACCATGTAATAATCCAATAGGGGGTGACCCTATTGCCATCAACTGGGCTAGACTCTGTGGCTGCTACTGACAAATTTCTGATGGAAAAACCCAATAAAAATATGCTCGACCCAGGAATCAAACACAGCCTCGTGCTCAGCACTTCAGCAGTCGCAATTGCGACCACTGGACCAACGAGGCCGTTAGATAGTTAAGTACCAGCTATTAAAACTTTAATCACTACATAGTATAACACAAAGTTGCTTACCGTTGTCTGTCCCTATGTGTGCTTAGATCTTTAAAACTACGCAACGGATTTTGATACGGTTTTTTTTAATAGATACTGATATAAGAGGAAGGTTTATAACATGTAAAACATTGCACCCGTGCAAAGCCGGGGCGGGTCGCTAGTATACAATATGTACAAGTCATGCTTTTTTTAATATTTTTTTTCTACAATTTCAACTTTTCAGTTTTCGTCTGGATTCAATGAAATTTCAAATACAGTCTTGAATAAAAATTATTTATTGTTTTCAAATGAGGAAGTTGAGAAAGAATTTCTCTGTGCCTCGGAAAGCACAATGAACCTCCTATCCTATCCTCCTCCTCTATCTAATAACTTATAATGAGTTATTTTCCACTTCAAACAGTCTTAAAAGACACAACAAAATAAATATTATAGGAATTATCAATGATTAATTTAGTAGAGTTCTTACTTCTAATAGATTTTGTATGTAAATGACTGTTTTTCATTCAAGCAAAAACTATCATATAACACATGAAGCCGTCAATAAAAACATTAAATTTAAGATAAATTGACCTAATCATGAACTTTAGTCAGTCAAGCATAACCTTCAAAACTTTTCGCGGCAAAGAATATATGCACGACTAAACTAAGTTTTACTAAACGTTGCATTAAAGGTAATATGGTTGTATCCAAACTTATTTTATAGCATTTTTTTATATAATAGGTAATAGGTATTTTTTTTTAATACTTAATTGTAAAAGATGGTTGCTATATTATTTAATTTATGTACTTACATAATTATGGTTGGCGACGAGGTTTCGCCTAGTATATTAACGCACTCACTTCAAGTTCACGAACAGTCAACTGTCAACTCTTGAAGGGTTTGTGTGGAAGTTAAAATGGTGTTCAAAGTAACGTGCTTGGCTGTGCTGGTGTTCAGTTTTGCTCAATCGGCAGGTAAGAATATTTCAAATACTTTTTTTTTACTTATTTTATGTTTTCACGAATTTTTTTAGACAGTTATAGATTAAACAGCGAATTCTAGAAGCGTTGCTTTTTATATTGGCTTATTCTCAAGACCTACCCCAGAGTATCATGGGTTCTCCATCAATAATTGGTGGAGGAATCGCTCCTAAAGGTTTATACACGTTTTACTCCGCATTGAAAAGACGGCGGGTAATGGTAATGCTATCTCTGCTGGCACGCAAATCAAGGACCTACCTCAGAAATTTGTCTAAGGAGTATTTAAGTCAGCAATTTTTAGGGCCTATTTTTCAAGATAACCTGAACATGACCTGAAGGGTATGTGACGTTTTGACTGATGGTCCATACAAAAACTGTCAAAATGACAAACTTATTCGTCGAATAAAAGTTAAAACTCGGCCCTTCCCGGTGCGTCTATCGTCAACGCGAACATGGTCGAAAAGCTTGTTGTTTCATCCAGAGCCACAGCGGCGATCTTCTTTCAACTCCCCCGTCTTACCCCGCCCCGACCCGCACAATTTGTCTCCCGCGCACCTCATACCGCCGAACGCGATAACATTGAACGAAAAATAGTGTTCGAAAATTTCCTAAGCTTGTTCCAGAAAATACGTGTTTTTGAATAAGTCTTACAACTTTGTGAAATAAATATTTGTCATTTAGAATCTCCATTACATGTGCAAGGTTTCTATCAGGATGTTTTCTTTACTTTTACAATTTATGAGTACATTATGAACGGCCAAAGTTTAGGGAAAATGTGTGCAAAACAACAACTTTTAAGGCTTATCCTGAATTTGTTTCTACAATTTTTTATTTTTTGCTTCCATAGAAACCTAGTTATAGTGCACAAGATACCTATCACTTCAAAAAATTCAAAGATAGATGTGTAACAACGGCATAATCACGTACGAGCGTTTGTATGAAAAGTATGTCGGGTTGGCCATTCTAAAAGGTTTTGTTTATGTTATACAATTACATAATCCCAAACAAATCAAAATAAGGTCTAAAAAGAAGGTCTAATTATAAATATTGCCGGGAGCGTAAAAGAGGTCGAAGCCTTAAACTAATGGCTTTTATAGACACAATTTATTTTTAGACTTAGAAGCCTTTCGTCTCAGATTTTTTTGTTCATCGCCCTCCTTAAGTATTATACTTATTTTTAAATTAATTATAATCAAATAATACACTTTATTATTTTAAGAATTTTAAGTTAGAAAAGAGCTTTTCAAAGTTCTTTTCCACATGAACTGAGTTCCTTTTTCCAGATACTATTTCAATTATATTTATCTGCACTAGCTATTGCCCACGACCTTCATCTGCGATTATAAAAATATTATTTCCTTAATGGAATCGGATGTTGTTAACAATTTCAACGGTTTCAACCTTAATCCTTTTTCTAAAAGAAAATTACTTAATAATAAATAATAAATATCGCTGGAAATTACACACAGCGCCATCTAGGTGCCACACTAAGCAACGAGGCTTGTGTCGTGGACACCAGATAGCTGATACTACTACATAGATACTTTTTTGTTTGTAAATACATACTTATTATACATATAAACATCCATGACTCGGAAACAAATGTCCATGCTCATCACACAAACATTTGCTCCTACCGGGATTCGAACCCGGGAACCCTAAGAACGTAAGGCAGCCTCACAACCGCTGCGCCATTCGGGTCGTCAAACGGTCGGTTCGTTACTTAGTAAGTAACTCCTTATAACATCAGCTATCTGCCAGTAAAATTCTCGTCCAAATTGGTTCAGCCGTTTCGGAGATTAGCCGGAACAAACAGACAAACTTAAGGACAGAGAGACAGATAAAAAAATAAAAATGTATTTGCATTCAGTAAAAAGCTGTTATTTGGAAATTACAAAGAGGCACTTCAATTTTATTTTATTTCTATAGATAGATACTAATCATGCCATATTATATAAAAAAAAAAACATTGTTTGTTAAAGGGTGTACAAGATCAAATCAATGCAAAACGTGACTTTTCACCCCAAAAAAAAGTGGTTTCCGAGCAATATTTTTTACGTAAAGTTACTTAGTTTGATGAACATAATGCTTGGTCGACGGCTTCGTGAAGAGTCCTGTCACATCCTGTATTGTACTTTAGGATCGTTATTTTTTTTTTCAGAGACTAGATTCGAAATTTTGAGCTAAAAAGCCATCTTGACGTCAATATTCACAAAAAATCAGTAAATTACGAAGATTTGATAAATTATATCCATCATCATAAACTTAATGGCAGTCTGTAAAGTACTAAAAACCACTTACGGGTACTTTGCAACAATTTAAAATGCCATTATTCTACCACCGACAATATTTTTTGAGTACAACAAAAAGTTTGAGTACCTAGGTATGATACCTATATTATTGCACAATGCGATCATCACAATGTAAATTGTTTCTGATTTTACAATCATTAATGGTTCACTAATTAATTGATTGGCCATTTGTGAATTAGAGCGTTCTTGTAATTTTGGCGTACGTGACACTATGATGATACACATAAGTAATTATGGTAATATACCCGAAACATAGCGGCTTTGATCAAAATAAATAGGAATAGCTGTAGTTAGCAACGTGACTATTTGAGCCATGAAAGTGAACACTCCGGTATACATATCCTGCTTACACAATACCACTACGTGCGTCAGAAGACTAAGTGCGTGGGGAGAGAGCAGCTGCAGGAGATGCGCCGCCACGCCACTAACAAAAATTGTATTTTTACTACTTGTATGTGAGTCTGTAAGGTATACAGGGTGTATACGGACCCTTCATGATGCCGTCAACCAAACATTATGTACATCAAATAAGTAACCACACGCAAATGTGTTGCTGGGAAACGACTTTTTTTTTTGGGTTGAAAAGTCACGTTTTACTGTAAAACTCAATGTAGCACACTTAAAACATTGATGATGATGAAAATTGCTGACGGACGCTTTGAATAATAAACGGGTCATAGAGTTAATTAAAGTTATTAGACTTAAAAAACTAGTATTAAAAAAAAAACTTGTAAAATATTTGGAATTTTGACCCCCAATATCTGCGTTCTAGTGACGGAGTTAAGTTTCCAGGTCTGGTACTTTACAAAAAAATGATTGCTATGACTGGGAGAACAAGTGCCTTTCGGCTTCGTTAAGGGTATTTTTACACCCTTCATAGGACATTGACACTCAAAAGCTAACCTTGGACGTATTCAGTACATCATTCTGAAGCCCAGATATAAATTTTTCATCGGTACTCACTTAATTTAAAAAAAAAACAACTGTTCATTACATACATTTTGACTTGCACTTTTGTTTTGACATGGTAACCTTTATGCTCCGGTGTCCCTTCCACTGTTTGGATGTTCCCCGTGAATAACCTATTTGCGAATGTTTTTTTTCAACGTCATCATCAGCCTACTGCAGTCCACTGCCGGACATAGGCCTCCCCAATCGCACGCCACTCTACTCGATTCTCAGCAGCTCTCATCCAGTTGCTACCAGTCACCCTGCGAAGATCGTCGCTCCACCGAGCCTGAGGGCGTCCCACCTTACGTTCATCGATTCGCGGTCTCCACTCAAGAACACGTCTACCCCAACGGTCATCGGTTCTACGGCTAATATGACCGGCCCATTGCCACTTCAGCTTGCTTGCTTGCTTTTTTTTTCAACGTAACTAGGAAAAACACTAGTTAATCTATCTATGGTAACAAGATTCATAACAGTTTAAAAAATAATTGGTTCAAATTATGCCACGGAGACGAATTATTTAATTAACGTGTCAGAATGACAAGTTAAAGTTTGACATGTCCGCTGCATTTAACTATGTGTGCAATTGCAGCCAAGTTGTTATTTTAATAATCATTAACTTAATTCGTTCTTTTATTATGATCATCTTTATTTTTAACTATCTCTTGCCCGCGGCCTCGCTCACATTTTGGTCGGAAATTATCCCACGAGCACGTAGTAAATACAGCTGGCACTCGGGGATAATGTAGCTAAAATCGGTTCAATAGATCCAGAGATTACCCTCTACAACATCACAAACTTTACCTCTTTATAATATTAGTCCATCGGTAATTTAAAAAAAAAAACAGCTGTTTCCTACAAAAGTGCAATACGGGCAAAACTCACAAACTCATACACTTTACCTCTTTATAATATTAGTATAGATTGAACCTCTTTATCCTTCCTTGTTAGTTATAAAGTGTTATTTGGTGTTCCCATAAGGAATTTCTCAGTAGCAGCTAAGGAGTCTGGATTTGTGCCCGGTTGATGGCAATATGCTCGCACGCTATTACCTGGGCGAGCGTCACTAACGAACGAATTTTAATATAATTAAGGTGGTAGGCGTAAGGGTGGGTACATGGCCTATGTACCCTTACTAATACCTTTTATTAAAATTTGTTCGTCACAAAATACGAAAATAATTTTCAGATTTTGTCATATTAAACGAAATTAACATAATAATAATATTATGAAACAGCCAAGTCATGCTTAATCGAATATAATTTATATAATCAATCTTACTTTTTACTTGTAAGTACCCAATTAGTTTCTATGAGCATGACTTTAGTTCGTAAGTGATATGTCATCAAATTACGCACGCGTCTTATAAAGAGACTGCCAGATGTAATTATTTACGATTCCCTTTTATATGGATATTCTAGTAGAAATAGTTGCGTTGATAAGGCGGTGGATTCTAAATTGACACTAAATGTCAATTTAGAATCCACCAAAAACACAGGAAATGCACGATGCTAAAAAACGAAGTAATGGCGTAACTGCCGAAAAATGGGTGTACAATAACAAAACACCTTACTTAGCACCATTAGGTGTTACAAGCGTGATGTTATTCATTTGGAAAAGTAAACCAGACCATGGCGCCACAGAATTTTCTTCCGAATTTTAAAGTAAATCATATTTTTTGTCCACAGTTCTACCAACCGTAGAAAAATGCAAGCTCGAGGACTCTGCCTGTTTGACACCGGCGTTTCAGCAAATGATGCCGATTTTCATGGCAGGGATACCGGAGAACAACGTTGAGGTACTGGACCCTATGGAAATGGACGACCTTGCTTTCGAACTGGCTGGTCTTCAGTTCACCTTGACTGGAGGGGTCATGAAGGGATTGAAGAGTTCCATTGTTGATAACGTTGAGTAAGTACTTCAGTCTTAAAGGAGTGTTTTATTTGTTTTTTGCCAAAACTTTTCAATATACACCACTAGATTAATAGTGTGAGTATAAGTTAATACTAAAAGTCATCAATAAGTTAGTTCAGTCTTCATCCACCTTTTTAAACACCGCCGCCGTGCTGATTTTTTACGTCCGTAAACCCCCGCGAATGATACACCTCGTCGTCGGATTTTGTGGGGCAGTATGCACAACGCCTTATGTACTGACGAATTAGAACTGCGCATTACAGATTGAATTAATAAAGTGAGATACTTAAAACTTGCAAAACGTGTGTGTAGGTATGTGGTAAAAAGAGCTTCAACATCCTTGGCACTATCTCATAAGCTTTTATTTTCTTTGCTAGCTGGGACACGAAGAAGAAAGTCTTCTCTGTAACATTCCACCTGGACAACTCAGTGAAGGGTCACTACACTGCCGGAGGTCGCCTCCTGATCCTGCCAATCACCGGTGATGGGCAGATGAAATTGAAATTGAGTGAGTATTCTTTTTTTGAACTCTAAAAAAAAATATTTGAAATAGATAAGGAAGCTCCATAATGCCTCATCAGGCACTAGATAGATAAAATGTGTCTTTTCGTTCCAAAGACTTAGGTAATTCCGAAGAATGAACGTCTTAGTAGTCCGTATTTTTGAACTGAAATCCTAGTCTTAGCTGCCACGGTTTATTATAACTACTTTGTTTTTAAATTGTTGATAGTTATAATCTTTTACTCTGGACGCTCTTAATGTGCACGTCTTTCTACATCGTTCTCGCATATATGTATAATGTCAACATGAATGATGTAACCAAGATTTTGTAACAATATTTTGATTAAAAAGAGTGTCCATGGAGTTTTTTGCCCATTCTTCTCCATAGAGATCTACGCTTTGGAATGGGCAACTACAGTACTTTCACAAGTTATTATGCCTTGTGTCTATGACTGTACCTTCGCCTTTGTTTTTCTGACTTTCAAAAGTGCCTGCGAAGGTCTAATTGAAACAAACGCTTTGAGTTTGAGTAGTATACAATTAAGACTATAGTATTTTAAAGCTGCTCTGGAACTGGTTATATCTATCTTATGCTCTCAAGAATTTAATTTCTTTTAAACATCTTCTTTCTTCCAGAAAACCTTCAAATCAAACTGAACATCGACTACGATGTAATCAAGAACGCTGACGGCAAGGATATCATCAAGCCTACGAAGTACGACTTCGATTTCGATGTCAAAGACAACGCTCACTACGGCTTGACCAACTTGTTCAATGGAAACAAGCAACTTAGTAAGTATCTTTTGAACTCCTCCTTTTAAAGTTTTCAGATTAAAAATAAGACAGCCTTCTTTCTGTTATGTTATAAAATACTTTATAAACATGGTAACAGTACCAATGCTTCGTACATAAATTTCTGCATTTTTGAAATTGTTACCCAAGGAATAGTTTTTTCAATGGGTGGTCGATTTACTCTTACGGACTTCCGAAGGGAATCCGGTAGGAATCGAGTTGTATAGACCCTTCGCCACTTCACTAGGTCGGTAGGTAGGGTGTTAAATAATCAGCTACAAGTATGCTTCAAATAGTTTAATACCCTCAAGACTTAACCCTGTCAGTCTTAATACTTTGTAAGGACATCGGCGCGTAAATTGTTACCGTCAATATTTTGCACTCTGTCAAATTGTATGATATCGTGTAAATGGAAAATACTGTTCAGCAGCGGTAGTACACACGGCTACACATCAAGCTATAAATTTCCAGTTTATGCTGATCTCGCATTGTATAGGATTTCCATACAATGCGGGGTCAGCTTATACTGGAAATGTATAGCTTGATGTGTAGCCGTGTGTACATGCTATGATCAAGTATTATTTTTAGGGTTCCGTACCCAAGGGGTAAAAAACGGAACCCTATTACTAAGAATTCACTGTCCATCCGTCTAATATCTGTTTGTCTGGCTGGCTGTCTGTCACCAGGCTGTATCTCATGAACCGTGATAGCTAGACAGTTGAAATTTTCACAGATGATGTATTTTTGTTGCCGCTAAAACAACACACTAAAAACAGAATAACATAAATGTTTAAGGGGGGCTCCCATACAACGAACGTTTTTTTTTTTTAGATAATTTTACGGAACCCTTCGTGCAAAAGTTATTTTTAAGTGTACGATTATATTCATTTTTAAGACTAGGTTTTCTGGATTTGAAACGTAAATAATAATTATGAACTAGCTTTGCGTCCGTGTATTTTTTTAATTTCCAACGCAAACGCTGTTCCATGCCGAACAATTAAAAAAAAAAAATTAAACCTTAACACCAGCCTTAAAATGAAGTAAAAAGAAAATACTTTAAAAGCCTTGCATTTTAAATTGAGTTTCTCGATCAAATATCAACAAAACCTATGAATGTTGACAATAGATGCGGCATTAATCTTTGTCCAACATAATAGATGGCGCCACATATTGGCTTTCGCACGAAATCCATTTTACAGATGCAAAGCAACCACTTTTTTCTCCTGGCTTTTCAATTACGATGTGACGTACGTATCCCATTGAGGGTTAACTACAAAAATGTTAAATAAAAAAAAAAAACAGTAATGAAGGCTGACGAAAAATATTTTAGAGCTACGTTTTCTCGTTGGTAGTACAGTTACAGGACGCACGTCAGTGATAAAATAAATTATACTTTGACTTTGCCTGTTGCAGTTCGCAGTTTCAACAGAATAAGAGGCCGGCTTAAAATAGTTTTATAACACTGATGTGTAGCTTTCTGTACGTTTGAAACTCCAAACAACAGTTTTGGTAACAAAAATCTGGAAAAATTTTGGCCATAATTTTTGCGACGGAATTCAATAAGGTTAAAAACACGGTCAAGCAATTCTCAGCGCGGCCAGTATGCAACTGCAGTCACCCTCCAATTAAGGTTGGAACTTTAATTGCGTCTTTTTTCTGCCTCGTAGGTCGAGTGGTCGCAAGCGCAACTGCTGAGCATAAGGTCCTGGGTTCGATTCCCAGGTCGGGCAAAGTCTTGTTTTGATTTTTTCCATCAGGAATTTCGCAGTAACAGACTGAGTCTGGATTTGTGCCCAGTTGGTGGCAATACGATCGTCTTTTATTACATGGGACTTAAACATAACTGGCGGCATGTAGGGGTACTATTAGGAACACATCTGCCTAACCCTTCGGGGATTGTAGGCGTGATTTTATGTTATGTCCTTCCATAAAATTTTTTTTTTTCTTTTTTTTTAGGTGAGACTATGCTGAACTTCTTGAACGAAAACTGGAAGCAAGTCGCTTCGGAATTCGGTAGACCCATGATGGACTTGGCTGCTAAGAAAATATTCAAGAACATGGTCAACTACTTGGAATTGTTGCCTATTGAAGACATCACCAGTGCTTAAACCTTATCTGTTTTATGGATTGTGATTAAATTAATTTTGTTGGTTTTTTTCTGGTATTTTTGTCCGCATTCATTCTGGCCACATACGTAGAAAGTTTTCATCGGTTATTTAAAAACAAACCAGCTGATCCTGACATTTTTACCGTGCAGGTTTTGCACTTTTGTAGGAAGCAGCTGTTTTTTTAATAACCGATGAAAAATTTGATGAAAAACTGGTGCGACTCATTTTTCAACTACATTACAACCTGACACTGACCTGCAAATTGCAAAAAACGTAAGAAAATTTGAATTTCACGGGCTACCCTTGCGCTTCTTCACCTTAAAGTGGAAAGTGTTTGTGTCCTTAATTGCTGTGGTTTTTTGAAAAATATTTTCGAAAGTTTTGCAGATCTTAAAACAAACTCAAAAGTCATATTCTAATTATTATGAGAATAAGACAATCTTCCAATACGCCTGCCCTTTACTCTTTTACTAAACAATGGTTTTGAGGAAACTACGAATTACTTGTACAGACGCCAGCACATCAAGCTACTACAATCTGTCAAATTCCTTTAATAGATTTTCAACTTTATCGCTGAAGCGTTAGGTTCAAGGTTGATTCGGAAAAATTGACAGATTCGGGTAGCTTGATGTGCTGGCGTCTGTACAAAATCACTCAATCTTTATCACAAATATTTCATCAAAACTATCTATAAAATCATTCAGTAAACAAACAAAACAAAAAGCAAAAAGCCGAACTACAAATTGTTTAATACTGCCAGCAAAAACAACTGAAAATATTATTCATCATGTAGGCTGTCATGTCTCTTCAGTGCATGTCACTCATATTTTTTACCGAAACATTTTATGAGGGAACCGTTTTAGTAGCACCTGCAAAACTCATTCGTCCGCTTTATGAATATTTTATTACGACAAATCAGACTACGGGTGAAATGAATCTGGGTGGGCAAATACTCTTCCGTGAATGGGAAATGGTTAAAAGTTAAGGTAAGTTCTGAATTCCTTAAAGCTTCTATTTGTGTATTATCCTGTCTTAGATCTCTGCACTAATGTGTCTATACTAAGAAAATATGTATTAAAGTTAATATTGACACAATTTTAAAAAGAGAATGAGCATGAGAATGATGTCCTGGGTTCAGTTCCCGGGTCGGAAAAAGTGATATTAGGTTTTTCCATCAAGAATTTCTTAGTAGCAGCCACGGAGTCTGGCTTTGTGCTCGGTTGATGGCGATAGGCTTGCCCCCTATTACATGGGCTTAAACATATCTGGCAAAATGTTTCTGTCTGGCAAATCTGTTTGTATGGCCACGTTGTTCTTTTAAAATGCCTTACGGATTTTGAAGCAGTTTTGATCGTTATTAATAGTATTTATTACGGTAGGTACAAAATCTCGATGCTGAAAGTCGTAAAAACCATTCGAAGGTCAGCGAAGGAGGGGCAAGATGCTAGTCAAAATAAAATGAGCCTTATGAGTAAGTCGTAAGTATATACTACTTATTTCTACAAAGTACCTACGTGTATTTTAAGGACTCATATTGAATGATTATTGGTGAAACCTAGCCTAGCCTTTTCCCAACTAAGTTGTGGTCGGCTTTCAGTCTAACCAGATGAAGCTGAATACCAGTATTATATAAGGAACGACTGCCTATCTGTCCTCCACAACCCAGTTAGTACTGGGTAATGCGATACCCCCCCTTGGTAAGACTGCATGGTTGTCAGACTTTCGGGTCACTGTCTACCAAACGACTGTCAAAGATCTACAATTGACAGTCACGGCTGTCGGCGGCAGTTGAAAGCCGTGACCAACAGCTTAACGTGCTTTCCGAGGCACGGAGAAAACTGGGTATGTAATGGGTGGTCACCCATCCACGGACCAACCCAGGAAAACGCTGCTTATCCTGAAGATCGACCCGAGAAACTGTTATTATTTAGCTACGAGCTTGAGATGAAGCCTAGGTGCTCGAAGTCTTAAGAAAGACTCTTCGGAAGACGGTCCCGAAAAAATCTTTGAAATTAAAATTACTAATGGAAGGTACTTACATAATTTCAAAACACCTGTTCATCGACTCTGATAAAAGAGTTTAGACGTTTTCTCTAAACCCAACAATTTATCCCCATTATCATTGTCACGTGTATTCGACGGAACCATCGACATTTGGAGGTTGACATTTAACATGGGTAACACTCCAAAAGGTCATTCCGTGTTTTTAATTATTTTATATCCTGCGGGGAAGCTCTCGGGATGAAAAACTCGTTAACTTTCGCGAACATTGCGATTGATTGTTAAGCCTATTAAGTAATATATATATCAATATTTGATGTGTGTTTTATTTGATAGCCTGGAGGTTCAAATTCGCAAGTTTTTTAAAAGTTTTATTAACTTTGACTTGTTGGTATACACGGTGTTAGCCTTAAGGGTAATAAGGTCCAATTAAAATAGGTGGACAAATTTGAACACAGCGTTCAGTACGTCTAACCAATGAAATCCAAGCAAAAAAAAAAAACACTGATTCAAGTGATTTTATTTTGACCTAAAGTAATAATTTCATCCAAATGTGTAATACTTACACGGTCCATATGTGATGGAACAGCAGATTTTTTTATATAACCAGCGAAAATATTCTACTAAAGTTGGTCTAGAACAGGGATCCCCAAATGGCGGACAGCGGACCTATTTTGTGCGGACTTTAAGTAAACAGTACAATATAATTTACTTCTGTTATAATTGAGTAGGTACGTAATTTAATATATCCCGCATTTTGCCTTTGCTGCCATCGATTCGTCAACGGCCGAGTGTGAGATTGCGATTAAATTTTTACAAAGAAAATACACGGGGGGGTTTGGCTTTAAACCTTACGGACCGCGACGGACACATTATTTAAAACAACGGGCCCCAAATGAAAGTAATTAGTGACCCCTGGTCTAGAATCTGGAAAGGTTGGGATGAGCCGCGCCATGAGATCGTGACACAGGTGGGATGAGACCTGTCGCTGCCAACCTTAGTTCGCTCAGTGGTCAGCAGCGCAGAGGCCTGGGAGGCGGTGATGTCTAGTTAGGCGACGTAGGGGTGCTCGTAAGCCCGCGTTCGTACGACTAGAAGATACGGCAAATAATGGTCGTGCGCGCACCCCACGGCTTATAGTTGTTCTAGGTACTACGTAACTAATCTTATTAGTGATGTCCATACAATCACACACATTATTACATAAATCATATAAAAACATCGTCTCCAAAATAATACGTCTGGCTTTAAGATTATGTAGTTTATACTTATTCAAAAGATCACTATAAGAAGCATACGTACGAAAACAACGGAAATGCATGGATTTCAGAAACTTGCTTTGAACTTTTTCGATCGCATCTGAGTATTTCCTATAGAAGGGACTCCATACCGCAACAGCATACTCTAACTGGGACCTGATTAACGATTTGTAAAGATATAAATATGTATATGGGCGGACAAATTCAATGGCTGATCTCATGACAAATCCGTACATTCGGAAAGCATTATTCACTATTTTACTAATATGAGCGTCAAGGTGTAATTTGTCGTCTAATAGAACTCCTAGATCGCGCACTAACGTTTCTCTTGTTAATGTTACATTATTTAAGGAGTACGGATGCATGATAGTATTTTTTTTTTAGTAAAACTTATACAGCAACATTTATTTATGCTAAGTTGTAGTTTATTATTTGAACAATATGCAGAGAATCTATCCAGGTCTTCCTGTAAGAGTAGGCAATCTTGCAAACTCCTAACAGGCCTAAAAATTTTGAGATCGTCTGCATATAGTAACAATTTTGAATTTCGAAAACATTTGTCAATGTCATTAATAAATATAACAAATAAAAGAGGCCCCAAAATGGAGCCTTGAGGCACTCCAGAAGTAACACTCAGAGTGCTGGAAATTAAACCATTTAAGACAACCCGCTGAGTCCTATTAGAAACGTAACAAGAGAACCATCTCAGAAGGTCCCCACATATACCATTGAATGCAATTTTACTCATTAGCAGCTGATGGTCAACCTTGTCAAAAGCTTTGCGGAAATCGGTGTATATAGTGTCAACTTGAATACGGGAGTCCATGTTGTTGAACAAATAGTCCACGAAAGTCACCAGGTTGGTTGTAGTTGACCTTCTTTGGACGAATCCATGCTGTTGTGAAATGATTATATTGTGCAACAGAGGGTATATTTTATCATGAACTAATCCCTCGAAAAATCCCTTTGACAAAGCTGACAGTATTGATATAGGACGGTAATTCTGCACATCATCCTTGGGTCCCGACTTATAAACAGGTGTTATATTTGCGAGTTTCCATGCTTCAGGAAAGCATCCTTGAGAGATAGAGAGATTAAATATGATGTGCAGGGGTATACATAAGTTAGCAGCTGTATGCTTTATAAAAATTACTGGAAGACCGTCCGATCCAGGCCCTTTAGCAGGATCCAATGCTTTGAGCGTAAACGTAAGTACTTCATCAAGTACTTCATCAGTAGTAAACTGAATATCACTTAGCAGAATGCAACTTTCGGAACAGTCGTTATATGTGGATGAAATTTCAGAAGAAGTGGAAGGTTCATAAACGGATTTAAAAAAGTCTGAAAAGAGATTACATATGTTTTCCGGGTCGCTAGTTGACTGGTCGTTATAATTCATCGTGGATGGAAAGCCAGCTACACATTTTTTCCTATTGGAAATGAAAGTCCAGAAATGTTTGACATTGTTTCCAATACCATCCTCAACACTATTGATATAGTTATTATAACAGTTCGTGCATTCATCTTGGAATCTAGATCGGTAAAGTGCAAACTGCTCATAATCCGAAACATTGTGGTACATTTTCCATTTAACCCATGCGTTGGCCTTATTTTTATAAATATGTATAAGAGGTTTTGAGAACCATACAGGAAACTTAGAGGATCTGCATATGGTCAATGGTACATATTTTTTAATAATACCAAATATAATATTATAAAACGTGTTGACGGATTCGTCAACTGATTGGTTGCTTAAGGCGTCTTTCCTATTTATTTCCTTTAATTCGTCATTAATTTCGTCATAACTGGCCTTGTAGTAATTATATTTTTTTATTGCTTTGCGTACCATTGAGCTGTGAGGTAGACGCAGTGAGATAGATAGATAGATACACAGAACGGGGGATGGTGGTTGTCAAGTTGTAGTAAGTTATTTGTAGCAGTATGTATTAAAAGGGACCCCAATTGAAAGCAAATTTTGGACAATCTCCTCTTGATTGAAGGTACATGAAATAAAAACAAAACAATTTATAAAAGGGATCCTTTTATCAGTCCCAGATGGGACGGCTATTTGTTTAATCGGAAGTTAGGAAAAAAAAACAATGAGTAAACATGATATTTCAATAAGTGCCTACGAGAATCAACTGTTTATTTACTTTTTGTTCCAACTTTTACTCAAAAAATTTCACCCATATGTGGCAAAAGAAAATAACATTACATTATTAACATTGTGTTTTTACTAACACCAGCATCACGGAGCTCATTACCTCGCATTCACTTGATCATCCATTACGACACTCGCGGGAGTTCAAAGCGTGTGTACAACCACAAAAACACCATCACATGAGTTTTTTTTGAAATACAATACAATAATATTATTCTTTTCCTCTCACAAAGTGTCGCGAGATTTTTTGGGCACTTTATGTATTTTTTTTGTCCTGTATCAACGACCATGTCAGGATAGATAATGTAAATGGCTTGGAAATCGACAGGCCGTTAAATTCGCCGATCATAAACATGGTTAAAGTACTAATTTCACGTGAGTACCTAATTATTGGAGGCATGGCGTCACCTGTTCCACAGTCACTTCATTAAAGCACTTTATCGTGAAGTGACTGACGATTTTATTAAGAGCCTTCTTACATTTCGGCGTTACACTAATTTTACTATTTACCTAAAAGGCATTAGCGAAAATGTATTCTACGTATATTAATATTATAAAAGTATAGAATACATGAAATGTTAAAAAAAAATCATTTGGTCTATAATTTAACACAATCTACAATCTCTATCTTTAGAGGTCCCAAATCAGGTCTCCGTGAGTTTTCTTAAACATGCATCAGGAGAATGATTATTATTAGTAATAATCATTCTCCCGCGAATTGCGAATTCTAAGCGAATTTATATATAACCTATTTATTTATTTAGATAAAAAGAAAGGTTAACGAAATTCGTTTTAATGCAGTACAGAAAACGAACTTTTTTTTAACAAGTAATTTCAAGCAACGATCGAAAAACATACCTACAATTTCAACGAGGAAACCTTGTAACTTCGCTACTTTTTGTAATGCTTACCCGTCTTATGAGGGCCCTTAACGGCCTGCCTATCGTCAACGCGAGCATGGTCAAAAAGATTGTTGTTTCATCCAGAGCCACAGCGGCGATTTTCTTACAACTCCCCCGTCTTATCCCTCCCCGACCCCGCACAACTCGTCTCCCGCGCACCTCATTCCGCTTAACGCGATGACATTGAACGAAAAATAATGTTCGAAAATTTCTTAAACTTATTCCAGGAAATACGTGTTTTTGAATAAGTCTTACAAGTGTGTGAAATAAATATTTGTCATTAAGAATCTACATTTCATGTGCTAGTTTTCTATCGAGATTATTTCTTTATTTTTACAGTTAATGAGTACATTATGAATGGCCAAATTTCAGGTATTTGTGCAAAACCGCAATTTTTGTAGGCATATACTGAATTTGTTTCTACTTTATTTTTATTTTTTGCAACCATAGAAACCTAGATATAGTGCACAAAATACATATTAGCTAAAAAAAAAACAAAGATAGATGTGTAACATCGGCATAATCACGTACGAGCATTTGTATGAAAAGTAGACGGGTTGGCCGCTCTTAAAAGCAGATTTTTACAGAATTCGTTGAACTCGCGCAAAGTTTTTGGAACATAGCTTACAAATTATCGAGAGCGCGTAGCCTGCTGTAATTGGTTAAATTAAATTGTTAACAGCCAATCGCATCACATGACTTGCGTTTCATTTTGGCACGTCGATAATTTTCGTTCCAGAAACTGAGTTATTTTAATATTAAATACAGAAGAAACTCTGAAAATTTTATTAATATTGAATGAAAGTCTTTGAATTTGAGTTTACAAGTTTAATTAATGAATAAAACTTTTTTGTGCTATAGGGGTTTCCATATCTGTAGACTTTTCAATTGTAAGTTCCGTATAACTTTCTGTTTCGGGTGCACTAATTGACTTTTAAGGGCTTCTTATTCAACATGTTTTTGATCCTACTGCTCTGTATATTCAAGAAACGATCGAAATGTTTTCAGCTTAAATGATAACCCAGTTACTATGGTCACCTAACAATAATACGAATATTTTGAAGTTAAGCAGCGTTTATTACGCTGCTTAAGGTTATGAGCCGTTTAAGCATCAAAACATAATTGTGTGGTTAAAGTGGAACCGCCAAGGTAGCCCGCGATATAAAAATTTCTTACGATTTTTGTAATTTGCAGGTCAGTATCAGGCTGTATGTTGAACAAAATATAGTGTAGTATTTACAGAATTGTAACAATTAAAATCATGTTAAATTTAATCCCATTGAATGTTTTTTGCTTAAAATTGTCAGTCAATGGGATTAAATGAATTTAGAGGATTGTATCTATAAATCTATACAATCTATTCTATACTATATATAAATAAAATTGAAGTGTCGGTTTGTAATATCAAAATAACAACTTTTTAATGCATGTATGTGGAAATATATACATCACTTTTAACAAAAAAAAAAAATCTGTTTGTCTGTCTGTTTGTTCCGGCTTATTTCCGAAACGGCGGGACCGATTTTGACGGGACTTCTACTGGCAGATAGCTGATCTCTAACATAGGCTACTTCTTTTTTAGAAAAATAATTATTTTAATCCGTTAAAACCCTTGAAATTGCTAACAAAATCCGATTCAAAAAGGGTATCGTTCTCACATATATGTATAATCTCAACATGAATGATGTAACCAAGATCTTGTAACAATATTTTGATTGAAAAGAGTGTCCTTGGAGTTTCTTGCCCATTCTTCTCCATAGAGATCTACGCTTTGGAATGGGCAACTACAGTACTTTCACAAGTTATTATGCCTTGTGTCTGTGACTGTAGCTTCACCTTTGTTTTTCTGACTTTCAAAAGTGCCTGCTAAGGTCTAATTAAATAAACGCTTTGAGTTTGAGTATTATTTTTTATAATAAGGTACCGGAGGCAAATAACGCCTGGAGTATAATAACGCCCATCTGAAAAATAATGGACTTGCAACAGTGTAAACGATTTGGTTATTATAGGGAACGTACAAAATGATAATTAAAAGCTAACACCAATTCAACATATAAATTATATCTCAACAATTTCTTAATAATTAGACTTATTAAAATTGCGGCTAATAAGGCCCATGTGCATCGCGCAATTAAGCCTATTCAATTATAGGGAACCGATTTTGCTTAAAATTTTGTTCTCACAGAAATAATAATACCTAATACAACTAAACAACGATGAGTACTTACAGTTTAAATGTTATTAGTGAATCATTTCTAATGGATTTACATTTTTCCGAAAACGTGAAAACGGGTAAGGCGTTAATAAACAACCCGGGCCTTATTAGGCTACCTTGTACGTGATTTTTGTTTAAATTGTATTATAAAATATGACGCTTATACACATGTATTTCATTTCTACGTCTGTTTAGAATTATAAGAAGCAATACTGGCCGACCTTAAAACATTGCTATTTTAAAGTAATAAATAAATAAAGCGAATCGAAATTAGGTAGGCCTTATTACCCTCAGGTACCTTAATTTCACGCGAACGAAGGTTGCAGGCAACAGCTAGTTGATTATAATTTTGTTAATACATACCTATTATACTAACATTGCAAAAAAATCTTAAGGAAATCTAAATTTCGCGGGCCACCCTGGCGCTTCCACCTTAATTAAGGAGACGTCAACGTAATCATTACTTAACGTTAAGCTGAGTTTTTCCATCAATATTATTATTATTCCTTGATAAATCTGAACTTGATCAGTACAACTTAACTGCGTTCAAGTTCTGTCAGAGTCATCATTACTATTGACATAGGATATTATAATTGATTGACACCTACATCCAATATGCTCGGTTTCATCACGTCAATGTATGAACCTGCCTTTACAGATCCTGTAGATGTTTACATCATTTTTCCAACCAGACGCCCATTGATATGACTGCAGTATTAATATTTTATTTTGACGCAGTTGGTATAGGTACATGAACGGATGTCGCCTTACAATGTTGGCGTTAATTTTTGATCGTGTGTAACATGCTGATTTTGGAAGGGTGTTTTGGTGCTACATTATTTTTGGAAGGGAGAGTCACATTTTATTGTTACTTCCTTATTTTTTGTTTCATAATTCTTTGTTGTGTTATGTTTGTTTGGCTTGTTTTTTTGAAGAAAAAAAAGTCATTCACTTCGGCTACGCAGTTATATGAAATTCCTTCCGAAATTCCGAAAAAAAAAAAATCCTTCTGATTGGCATAACTTTATTATTCATTGTTAACAACGTACGTTTGCGATCTTTGACAGTCGTTACAGGTGGACCAAAAGTCTGACAACCTGTATTACCAACAGGTATCGTATCACTCAGTACTAACTGGGTTGCGGAGGACAGATAGGCAGTTGCTCCATGTAAAACACTGGTAATCTTCTGCATACGGTTAGACTGGGAACCGACACCGAAAAGGCGCGGCAGATGTTGAACAACGTTCGTTTCGCAACTTGTCTTTCATCTATAGATTTCGATAAACTCTTGATTTACTTTTTATTAATTAACCACGAAAACAGACTAAAATCAACAATTCAAAACAAACACACACAAATATTTGCCCGAGAACAATTGCCGCTCACAAAATTTATTGATGACAAACTTCGTGAAACAATTAACGAAGTTGAAACCAATGGGCAATAAGGTGAACATCTAGCCACTCAAGTCAATGTCCCAGCCCCTATTCTATAGATGTAGCGGACATTGATTGATACGCTCACCCTACCTTGATGGCTGTCTCTAATTAGGGCAGATAGCGTTATCATTACAAGTTGAACTGACAAGGGATTGCATTAATGAGTGAGTTTAACACGCCTGTTGTCATAGTTTGTGGTGATAATATTGCGTTGTGATGTGTGATAACATGTCTAATGTATGTAGCAATAAGGGATGATGATGATTACTCTTCCGTGCGATTATAATGGGATACCCTTAAGATAAACTCTGTAGCTGGCTGACTGATTTCTAAAGAGTTTTTTTGCTCATACAGAGTAAATACTGATTGTTTTTTGTTTTGGCTGATGTATTTAACGGGTTTGTCTCCACCGATCATCGTTATTATCACCTTGTAGTTAGTACACGCATTTTTTTTTCTACTTAATGCACAATCTGAACAACAGAATAAAACACAAATTACTGACGTTGCACAAAAAGCCGCTAAACTAAAGCGGGATTGGGCTGGCAATATCTGCTGTATTGCCGACGAGCTGTGGGCCAAAATAACCACGATGTGGTGCCCTGACATAGCCAGAAGGCGACGCGGTAGACCGACGACCTTTGATCCAGGGCTAATGTGGACCCACATTGGCCCTGGATCGAAGGATTTGGCAATGACTTCCAAATCCTTTGGAAGGAGAGGAGGAGGGGTCTTTGCCCAGCGGTGGGATGATACAGGCTAGCAGTAACAGTAACCCAATCTGAAAATTTGTTACTTATTGATTGTGTTGGTTTACTTATTGAAATAAACCAGTAACAAACAAAAGGCGCCAAATAAATGAATTAACACGACAATCAATTTTATTGATGTTTCGTATTTAAAATCGAAGTTTACACAGCTAAGGACTGACACGAAGGACCGATTTCATTTCCTTTCACCGACTCTGTAGGAGTCCATCGGTCGGATCCCTATTATTCAGCTGGATGCACACACGTCTTCACACTTGTCCTGCATTAATACCTGTCCAGTGGTTTGGTTCATCCCTTTCTTCGACTAAGTGCTGACAGTGGTCGGCGAAGATCGGCATAGTTCGGTCGTATTCGGAGTTCGGACATTTTTCTTTTATCTATGACTGACTTTCGATTTACGAATGAACAACTTCTGTACTGTAATGTAGTTAAGTCATATCTAAACTTCTAAACTCTGATCTGAATCCTGGGTGGATTCAGATCATTCAGATTCCAATCCAATTTTATATAATTTGATTGAGTGACAAAGTTTGTGTGTGTTGTAGAGGGTAATCTCTGGAAACATTAATTCCATTACAGAATATCATTTACCGGTAGAAAGTTACTTCATTCCCAAGTGACATAGACGTCCTATTTACCACGGATTTTTTGGATTTCTGCGCGAACTTACATGCGGGTGAAATCGCGAACTCGTTGCTTGTTATAATAATAATTAGGCTTAAATTTTACCTACTGAGGCAAACAGGTGGCAATATCTTTCAAAGCGTTTCATAAGGGCCGGACTCCATTAAAGCAGAGATGTGCGAAGCGATGCTTAGGCGCTGGGGTGTCTCCACTCCACTGAAGTTGTCCGGAGATGTGCACCGCACGCTCGCCGTCCACGTCTCTTATCGTCTCCACCATGGCGCTATGCTTGGCCGCCGAGTGCGGAGGCTGGCTTAAACAATCACGAGATATCTCTTCTCCTCTCCGTTCGATCGTTTCCACTAAAGCCTCAGCGGAGACCAGAAGTGTATAAATAACGGAATTCTGTTCAAGCAAGTCGCTTTCTTGACATAAGCTTTCGCTTCGTTGATAAGCTTTTCGGTAGTCTATGCCTTTTTTGATTTCTCCTCTTCTTTTGATTTTTGACGATAGAATGTTACTTTGCCTAAATCCCCCGGTCCTTCAGTCTCGACATAGCGATCGCAATACAATCGAATTTGGTCGTAAAGCCAAAACGATGCGGATTTGAGGTGGACGCGAGTTGGACGCGACCCGTCGGTGTGGGCTTCCGCCTTAAATTCGCATCGTTATGACTTTGCGACCGAATTCAGTTGTTTTGCGATCGCTATCTATATCGAGAGTGAGTTTTTTTTTAAATTTACAATCGTAGTCGCTCGTTCGAACGCCACTTCTGAAACAATTCGTTAAAAAGATAAACGTAGAATGAAATTAGAATAGTCAATAAGTTTAACAATCAACTGGTTTTATTGTTGTTTTATGATTTGTTTAAAATTCAGTGCCCTGTAAAGTGTTTAAATACTCGAAGCATTTTGATTACCTTCGTTAATGCGGCGTTGAGTCCTTCACGATAAGTTATTGTTCACTGATTTGAACTTTTATGAACGTAACATCACGCCTGTAATTCCCGATGGGTTAGGCAGCGATGTACCTAACAGTCCGCCCACATTTTGCCAGCTAAGCTTAAGTTCCCTGTAATAGGGGGGGAGCCTATTGCTATTCCGGGCACCATTCAAGACTCTATAGCTGCTACTGAGAAAAATATGGAACAGTGTCTAACTCTAATTGAATGCGAATTTAAATGGTTTCTCATAAATATAGAATATTCTCGTGTATTTCTGCATGCATTAGGGGTACCAAGGGGGGAGGTTAAAGGGTGAATATTCGAATAATTTAAATAAAATTAAAATGGAATGTGTCTGGAATGTCACTAACAAAATGAAATGCAACCTTTTTTTAAATTAAATATTTGTTTAGAGCTATTTATATTGTAAATAGTAATGCACGCTGCTTAAAACAAGTTAGAGTTCATTAAGCTTTTGAAGATAATTACCCAACTTGGAGCCTAAAAAGGCTTGTATGTAAGGGGCCATCCTTTAATCACGTGAGGGTTTTTAGGACACTTTTATATCCCCCCCACCCCACTTGTTGATATATCATAAGGTTTTAGACTACTTACCCATCTTACCTCCTCCCAGCATCACGTACATTTTTTATTATTACATTTAAGCGTATTCTTACAAAAATATTAATAGATAAATGCTTAGTGTAATTCTTGAGTTCCTAGATTATAAGTTGTAAGTCCTGAATTATAATTATACATAATAATTAATTTCATACAATTACAATTGAATCAATTTAATACAATTTACAAACTGCATGCATGTTTCAAATTAATCAATTTATCATTTGTTTTTTAACTATTTATGTTAAATTTGCACGCCAAAATTAATGGCATAATAAGAGAAATATACTTTATCTTTATGATCCTCCTGTACCTTATTTACGCAAATAAATTATATTGATTTTGATTTTATTAAAAAGATCAGATAGTTTTAGAATCTGTTTTAATAAAAAAAACGAACAATTCTATTGGCTTAAGTCAATTGACCATCCTGTAACACTTTTCTGTAATAATAAAGAGCTATTTAAATATGACATTAATTATTACATTGATCAATACTATACAATGGTTAGACAATAATAATTTGAAAGTTAATTTAAGTAAGACAGTTATTATGCAGTTATTGTTCAGTTATTAGCCAGCGTTTATTGACATTTTCCAATCTTGACATAACATATAATAATATAACCATTGACACGGTTAATACAACAAAGTTTCTGGGACTAATAACTGACCGACAATTAAATTGGAAGAATCACATAGATGCTATAGGTAAAAGAATTAGTAATAGTGCCTATGCATTGTACTTACTGTCACGAAATGTCAATAGGGAGGCGTTATCGACAGCTTACTATGGTCTGGCTGAACCCGTTCTCAGATATTGTGTTATTTTTTGGGGTAACTCGACTAATAGAGAAGTAGCATTTAAAGCATTGAAGAGATAGATGCCGTAGAGCAATGTTTCTTTTGAAAACCTCGGACAGCTGCAAACCCTACTTTATAATGCATACAATTTTAACATTGTCATCTATATTATTATACATATATTCTTGAAAATTTTACGTTTGTCAGGAACAATCGTAAATTATTTCCGCGCAGAGCAGATAAATTTCCCAGGAACTGGCGGTGACCAAACCCAACTATGTGTACCTCCCTGTAGAACTGCACTTATGCGCAGAAGTGTTTTCATATGGCTCCAACTGTTTACAATAAGTTGCCTAAAAGGTGGAAGGAGCTTAATAATGTACACTGTAGTAAATAGCATACTATAAAATTAACGAGAGGAAAGATTTGTTTTGACATAGAAGTTTATTTGATTTGTTTATTTTTGTTTCATAATTTGCAATTGAATAGTTTAATTTTGTTCGGATCTTTTTTTTATTGTTGACATGGTTATTGTATACACATAAATTATTTTTGTTTTTAATGTTTTGTTTGATTTTTGTTATTTTTAATTTATTGCAATATTATTATTCTGTAATTACTTAATTTGTTGTTATTTTAAGAGAATGTTTTAATTAATAATAATTCTGGACATTTGCACGTCACATTATGTGGCAATCTTGCCTGTACTTAATAATGTTGTTCTTGTTACCATCTTGCATGCTTGATTTCCTTGTATCTTATGTTACCTTAACGGATTTTTTAGATATAAATTTGTTTGCTCGGGTTTTTTAGACAAAAAATCACTTAATCAAGTTTTAATTAATTATTGGTAAAATTATTTTACACGTCACATATAAAATTAATGATCCTGTCCCAAGAAAAAAAAACGTGATTTTTTTCTGATTCCCTCCCCTTGTCAAATCTCATGTGATTACAGGACGACCCCTAAGGGTAATTCCAAAACATTTTAATCCAACGTTTCATATTTACATTTAACCACCTTAAAGGATCAAGCATTTAAGCACAATTTTGTGCTTAATACAATTATCTAAGCCCTCGACATCCCAACAGAAGCGTATGTAGACTCCCAAAGATAAGGGATGCTGATTTGCATAAAACAATTATTAATTATATCTCAAGGGAAGCCACCATTAAGCTAGAATACCAAACATAGGTACTATATTGCATATGATTGTTATGCAAATTCTATTAATTAAGGTGACATATTCATAGTTAAGTTATGCCATTTTGACTGAGACTTGGGTTTTACTTATGTTTAGTTTGTGAATAAGTTAGATGTTTGACATATGACTTAAAGGATGGGGAATTGGGGACTACCTCGTTGGTCTAGTGGTCGCAAGCGCGACTGCTGAGCATGAGGTCCTGGGTTCGATTCCAAGGTCGGGCAAAGTGTTATTGGGTTTTTCCGTCAGAAATTTGCAGTCTGGCTGTTTTGTTACCGATTGTTTGCTTGATGGCAATAGGCTGGTCCCCTATTATATGGGACTTGAACATAACTGGCGAAATGTGGGTGTACTATTAGGTACATCTCTGCCTACCCCTCTGGAAATTACAAGCGTGATGTTATGTTATGTTAATGGGTGGGGGGATTGTTGCAGAAAAGGTAGAGATATGATAAAAATCTAGAGATAGCCCCCCCTTCAGGCGCCGTCGCATCGACCGGACCTGTGGTTCTTGCATCCATCTGATTCCAATGACATTCACCAAGTCATTGGTCCACCTTACGGCAGCCCTTTCAATCCAACGGTAGCCTAGGCTTCCAATAGATACTACCGCGCTCACGGACGGTCGACCACTTTTCACCCTTATGCCCTGAGGAAGGATAGGAAGATAGGAGGCCCTTTATAAGCTTGAAAAGTGGTCGACCATCAATGTGTGCGGTGGTACGACGTCGTCACTCCACTGGGTTGTTCTGGAGTGATGAATATCAATAATCAAGTAGGTAGGTAAAAACAGAAATCTATTATATTTCCTTCTATCTCGATACTTTCAACAAGAACAAGAGCTATTTTTAAAGTCATTTTCTGGCGTAAATCACTAAAAGTCGTATCTTGTCAGGTTTGCACATATATCATTTAGCCGATTTCGGCCACAACGACTATGCCTAAACTGCCTTCGATGGCTTTCAAGCATGGTTCTCGAGAGCTTTGGGTGCTACTCTTTCATTTGCTCTCAAGTAATTTCCAACTATGACAGTAAAACTCCGAGCACAAAGCGGACATGTCAGAACACTGTTCCCGCAAGCGCCTACAGAAATTCGCATACCGTTGTTGAGGCTACGTGGATTATGGCTAATCGCTTTTATTTTGAACATTTGTTGACCTCCTACCTACATCTGTGATATTATCACAATAAATTGCACGTTCACATCAAGCAACGTATTTTTATCATTATTCCCTTCCATGTGCTGGATTGATCTAGGTATAATTAAGGGAATAACACCATTGATGACATTGTAGGGTACAGCTGAGTAGGTGGACTACTAAAGAGACCACAAATATACCTTTGTCGTGTTTCTAATCGACTTACGTATCTACTTAATTGTAAAGTTACAATTATTAACGAAACCATGTTATAACATCGAAACCTCTCATAACTCAATATTTCTCCAAACTAAAAGACCGCAATCCTCTGTCGAACGAATTTATGACTTAACTATTTTTAACATTATGTTTGATTATGGATGCCAACTAGAATCCACGAAATTAATATTCAGCCGAAATATGGACAGTTCAATTTTAAACTCTTTCAACTTTACCCATTATTCATGGAGCTCCACGTTTCAAACTCGGTTTGTCAGTGTTCCGTACAAAAAGTTCTACGGAAAAAAACCAGCTATGTAATATGAGAATTGTAAAATGAATGATGAAAAACCGTATCAAATATTTTTTTGTTTGCAGCGATGTGCATTTTATGAATGCGAGTCCTTTTTGTGGCCTACTTTTTTGTAGTTTTCCAGGGTTCTGTACCTCAAAAGGAAAAAACGGAACTCTTTATAGGATCACTCGCGTGTCTGTCGGTCTGTCTGTCTGTCCGTCTGTCAAACAGTAGTTTCGGCTTCAACTCGCTTCCTGCGATGGTAAGGAACCATGCGCGACTCCAATTCGCGCTTGGCCGGTATTTTTTTAATACGATGTGTTTTACGTGTGTGCTGTTCCGACGATAGGCTGCTCGTAACATCGTTATACTTTATAACATAACATAACGAAGCGTTAGACAGAGGTGTAGGTACCTAATAATACGTGGTACTTTTTGTTATGTTTAAGTCCCATGTAATAGGGGGCGAGCCTATTGCCATCTACCGGGCACAAATACAGACTCCGTGGGATTCCAAACATCCCAATAACAATTTTCCCAACCAGAGAATCAAACCCAGGACCATATGCAGCAGTCGTGATTGCAACCACTAAACCAACGAGGCAGTCTGAACTGCCTCGTCTATTTATAGGTACTGTTTAAAAATAAATATTAATACAAGTATATATTGGCCCATATCAGACCAAAGGCCTCTTCTCAAACGTGGAAAGCATGAGCATAGACCATGGTCTAAAATAAGCAATTGCAAAACAAACAATATATATAGCAATTGGTTTAAGCAATTAAGCGTGGTGGTCCATGGACCACCACGCTTAATTGCTTAAAGGAGATAGACGATTTTTGACTTAATAAACGTGATGGACCTGAATCTGCCAAAGAGAGCAGACTCTATGGCTTTGGTAGACCTATTATGTAAAATAGTGGCAATTCCTTGCAGAATATTAATACATATTTCGACCGTAGTCAGGCTGGAAGCTCACCAATTTATTTCAAAAGGGCTGGGTTAAAATGATCATAGATGACGTCTGCCGTAAATGTCTTATAAGGGCTTGTCCTTTTGGCTAAACGACTTTAACACATAAACATAAAGTTTAGTTTGCGCTGCAATTTTAAACATTTTATTATTCATTACACCTAATTATGACATCAATACTACATACCTACATATTCGTTCTGAAATCAACTTAATTATGTCTAACTTGGAGTTGATATTTGTTGAAATGGAAATTATATCAATTAGAAATAAAGATTGGAATAGACTTTACCTAGGTACCATTTCATAATAATCCAATTGACCACCTATAATTTATAAGTAACATACATTAGAATCCTTTCAGGGAATCTAATCTAAGGGATTACGACCGCACGCAGTATGTTACGAGGATTAACCAATTATAGGCAATTGAACTGTCGAAATCCAATTACATAATTATGGTTATCCGTATGAAAAATGTCATTGGTTTTCTATTGCGATTGCGTTATGCCAGGATTTACTCCATTAGGTTTGTACATCATGTGGGCAGCAGATGGGTTTCGTACAATGAAAACACACGGGGTGCGATACACTGTTTTTAGCAAATTAACAAATTAGTTGATATTAGAACTTAGCACAATAACACGGAACACAATGAATCGGGTACAGTTCCGGGACGTCTCGACTCCGCTGCGATCAGACACTGAATGTCGTCCTCGCCTCGAGCTGTAAACATCACGGCTCTTTAGAAGCACGCTGTGGTTCCCGTAGGTAATTGTAAGTAGGTCGCGTGATGTCTGTACCAATGACCGGATCCGACAATTAATTGTAACTGAGTCAAAGAGACAGAGAAACACTTGACGACTTTCATAAATAAACTTTAGTAAATTAGAAATACTGTTAGTCTGCTAAACGATATCAGACGTTTCTTTTAATTCGGCATTTTACATTCGATGTGAAACGTCTAAACTCAAAATATCAGGGCGGAAGGGACACACGCTTACCACGTATTCAGTACAACATTAAAAAAAATGCCGTTCCAAAATTTTTGAATTTTTTTTGTAGGAAACGGCAGTTTTTTTTTTTAATTGCCGATGAAAGTTTCTATGTGTGGCGGTTCAGAATGTTGTACTGATTACGTGGTAACCGTTTGTGCTTCGGTGTCCTTTCCATCATCATCTGCCTAGCCTTTTCCCAACTGTGTTGGGGTCAGCTTCCAGTCTAAGCGGATGCAGCTGAATACCAGTATTTTACATGTAGCGACTGCCTATCTGACCTCCACAACCCAGTTAGTACTGGGTAATACGATACCCCTTGGTAAGACTGCCTCGGTGTCCCTTCTACCCTGTATAAATACCGATGCTGAATTTCGATACTCGGCATCTTCTACTCGTCTACGAAATTATCGACAGATAAATGAATAAATGAACTGTCATTCCTGTATAATTTTATTGATGTCGTATAACCATGGAATGAAACAAAAATGTACAGTTACTTGAGTGAACCTTCACTCAAGTAAAGCATCTGTCAGCATTAATCATTCTTATTCTTTATTGCACACAAAATATAAAAGTAGGACACACAAAATTACAATATATAACTTATATACAACGGCGAGCTTAACCCAGAATTGGGTTTTCTTACAGCAAACCTTACGTTTGATTGTTTAATCATCTGCTTAGCCTTTTCCTAACTATGTTAGGTCCACCCGGATACAGCAGAATACCAGTATTTTACATGGAGCGTCTGCTTATGCGATCTCCACAACCCCATTGGTACTTAACAGGATACCCCATTGGTAAGACTGGTTGTTAGACTGCCACTGACTACCTGTAATGATTGTGTACAAATGACAGCCGATACCAGTTTGATATTCGGATTTCAGACCGCTATCTGCTGCCATTTGTATACAATCATTACACCAAAAACGTCAAAAAGCTCTTTTTATGGTATTTCTAGTAATGCTGATACCGATATCAGCATAACTATCACAATATTTCTGGGAAATCATGGACAAAGAGATTTTTGCAGTTTTCATAAAAAAAACCAAGCTAAAATTTATTTGACTGTCTCCATTGATAAAGTACATCGCTTTTTATAAGAAAACCTTGCCCCAAGATTTTCATCTCAGTATGTCGCCCTTGATCTTAGTACAACAAAGCATCGATTTCTATAGAGCTATTGTTTTTCAAAAGGGCCTATACAACACAGCAACCTTGGGTAAAAAAGATAGCTACCGTATTTAGAGTGTATGTCAATGAAAATGAAAAGATAATGTAAGGGGTATTCAACAGTATCCGGCTTCCCATCCAATCTTATAAATTCTCCGTATTATGATAAAACTAGGTACAAGAAACTCCTTATATTCGCAAGTAAGGAGGTTTTTGCCGTTTGTGCACGATCTAATTAATCGTAAAAAAAATTGAACGTCCTTAATCATTATTAATTTAGTTTTAACTAGCTGTTGCCCGCGGCTTCGCTCGCGTTTTGGTCAGAAATTATCCCACGGGCACGTTGTACATATGCCTATGGCAGTCAGGGATAATGTAGTTTCTTATTAGTGAAAGAATTTTCTAAATCGGATCAATAGATCCAGAGATTACCCCTTACATACAAATTTACAAATACCTATTTATAATATTAGTATAGAAGTATAGATAGTATACAGGGTGTAATAAGACTCTTCACAAAGCCGTCAACCAAGCATTCTGTACATCAAAATAAGTAACTTTACGCAAAAATTATTGCTGGGAAACGACTTTTTTTTATGGGGTGAAAAATCACGTTTTACGGTAGGATTCAATGTAACGCACACTAAACGTTGTGGTGATGGATGGATTGAATAGTATGGGGGTCGTGGAGGTGTTTATAGTAAAATGTATTAAAGAAAAAAATTAAAGTAGAAATCTTAGATTAAAAACATGGATGTATATAAAAACTTGTGAAAAAGTTGGAACTTTGACCCCCAATAACTCCGTAACTAGAAGGTTCCCAGGTATGGTCTAGAAGAAAAAAAATCGCAATGACAGGGAGAACAAGTGCCTATCGGCTTCGTTAAGGGTCTTGTTACACCCTTTAGATTAGTAGGTACATTAGTATTAGTATATTAGTAAGTATAGAAGTATAGATTGTTCGAAAACTAAGTGATCGTAATACTATTATCTACATTGAAATCCTATGTTCCTATTTGTGTCTGTCGACAAAAGTAACATAACAAATTACTGTGCGTGCGCTTATCTGCATGCGCTTATGACAAATATAAAGGTGCCAGGAAAAAATGATTTTAATCAGTGTATAGTCATCTTCTGCCTAGCCTTATTCCTAACTATGTAAGGGTTGGTTTCCAGTTTAACCGGATACAGCTGAATACCAGCATTTTACATGGAGAGACTGCCTATATAACCTCGACCACCCAGATAATACTGGGTTATACGATATCCTCTATTGTCAGAATTTCGGGTCAATACGAGTAGCTGTAACGACTGTCAAAGATTTACAAATGACAGCCGGGACCAACGGCTTAACCTGCATTCTGAGGCACGGAGGAAACTCGGTATGTAATGGGTGGTCACCCATCCACGGACCAACCTGGGGCCTTAGTCTGCTATTGCAATAGTGTCAGAATGGTCTATCATTGATTTAATAAGGCCCCGCGCAGACGAATTACCCTTTGTACGCACGTCAAACGAGTTTCGAACGCGCTTCAATACGCCGTGGGCTAGGGGCCTTATTAAATCAATGATAGACCATTCTGACACTATTGCAATAGCAGACTAAGGCCCCTGGGCACGCGCGGTATAACCTGAAGACCGAGCCCGACCCGAACGGCTGTTAATATTTAGCACAAGTACATTTATACCTACTAGATAAAGGCACATTAATGCTGGTCTCCCTGGTCTAAGGTATTATAATAAAGCAAATGTCAGTCCATCAATATAAGGGTTAGGCTTCAGTAGTGGAAGATGCTTGTCCTCGGGGATACTAATTTGTGGACCTAACATAGCGTGTACCTACACCTTACACTAATTGTGGGTCCTACATTCAAAGATAACTGAATATATATAACTCTACGATTCTTGTTCTAAAACAATAAATAGGGATTTAAAGAAATCTTTCTGCAGACCAAATAATAATATCGCTGAACATTACACACAGCGCCATCTAGGTGCCACACTAAGCAACGAGGTTTGTGTCGTGGACACCAGATAGTTGATAATACTACATAGATAATTTTTTTGTTTGTAAATACATACTTATTATAGGTACATATAAACATCCATGACTCGGAAACAAATGTCCATGCTCATCACACAAACATTTGCTCCTACCGGGATTCGAACCCGGGACCCTAAGAACGTAAGGCAGCCTCACTACCGCTGCGCCATTCGGGTCGTCAAAATAGAGAGTTGATTTTTTATTTATATCTGCAGTTGGTTGGGAAAGTCTGACACCCAGTTTTACCATGGGATATCGTATTACCTAGTACTAACTGGGTTGTGGAGGTCAGTTAAGCAGTCGCTTCATGTAAAATATTGGTATTCAGTTGCATCCGGTAAAAACTGGAATCCGAACATAAATCTAAGTAAATGCGTAAACCTAATTAAATTCGATATTATAGGCTTTTTTCTATAAATGCTGCTCGAAGTTATATAATAATTATCGACTTTTTAACCATACATTTTTCAATGTTTAAACATCTCTCAACTTTGATCAGTGTTTATGACTAAACTCTTAAAGCAATTATACCAGAGTCTGTTTTTCTATAACAAAGTACTGATAAACATAGTTAGAAAATGCGCGATACGTAGACATCAATAAGTACCTCCTAGCAGGCTACTTGATTGAGGTCAACATTAGGTATTCAGCTTGGGTCGTGTGTGTTAGTACCTTTCAGACACAATTTTCATTCATTAAGTCCGCCGAGGTGTAAACAGGCTGAAACATTAGATGTAGTTACCATTTTGCTCCTTAATTAGCATCATATTTATTAAGAGATTATTTTAACTGGAATTTGAATACGAAAATCTTAAACAAGAACAATAACGCTTAAGAACAGTCCTCTAACAATCCAGTTATGAGTACTTAAAGGTGTCTATAATCACAAAACTTAAGCATTGAAGACAGAGATACGAAACAAGGCTCGTAATCAGCTTAGCGCAAGTACTATTGGACTTATCTTCACGGCAGCGGATGGCTGTCCACAGGGATCGTCAAATATTTCAGATTTTCAGCTTCAGTAGCATTCAGTCTTCACTGAAACCTTGCGGGGGCAGGACGTCTGCGCGTGTCGAACGCATCGCCCACACTCCGCTCGAAAATATATCTCGAATATTGAAATTCAAAGTTTATAACTGGCCAGATTTAATTACAACTGACAGTACATGTGAATTAGTTTCGGAGTGGACTGGAAACTTTTTTCTTTTACTTTTTTTTTAGGTCAAAATTTTGTGTTGCTAAAGTGGTGGTGTCGAGTTAATGAATGTTGACGCTGTTGACAGTTGTACGTGGTAAGTGGCAATACCAGATCACACATAGATTTGTAAAGGATCTGCAATACCAATTAGTACTTTAACGTTTTTGTACCCTCGTTCCTGAACTGTTTTCGTCAAGTCTTAACGAAACTCGGTTTAGGGTTCACGCCCTTTACAGTGCTTTAGAAAAGGGGCTTAACAATCTTTTCTAAAATAGAACGAGAAAATACGTAGAACTTGGAAAACTGAATTCCACCATCGAAATTGTACAATTCGAGGTTCCGTTCAGGAGAGATAACGAAATAAAACTTTCGTCCAAGTTCGTCCGAAGGGTTCTGTACACTCGAGTGATTCGTCAACGGAACCCGAGATTGACAGAAGAGGGAATTTTCCGTCTAATTTGTCACTTTAATCACAATGGAGTCGGTGTTAGCGCAGCTTTTAATTCACTTTTTTATTCAATTTTGACTCGAGTAATCAAATGTTGGACCTTGTGCCTTTTGTAGATTGAAAGTTCAGATGATTGGATGGAAATAACTTTGATCGTATTTGTTTGAATTCGTATTTCATTAGTATTCGTTAACTGGGTAGATTTTACACTGAACGTAATCAAAGAGTGCGTTATTATTTTTACTATTTCTCGATACAATTTTCACTCTTAAATCTAATGATTTTAAGGGTAAAATGGTCCTTCAACTTTTCACCAACAATGTTAATTTAATTGAATCGAAGATAGCCAAGGAGCGAGAAATCTATAAATGAATCCATAACCTCGTTACAACAACACTTTGATATTTCTTACTCCATAATAATTGGTTTAACTTTTCTTTAGCGTTTGCCACTTCGGGTGAAAGGTTCCCCTTAAAGCAATTTACTTTGGGAACCGAAATATCACGAAATATTTTCCAAAGACAAAAGCTCAGTTTCTTGAAGCCCGGTTTATTGATGCTTCCCTCGGAAATAATTCTTATTAGACATTGTATTTTTGTACGGCACTTCAGTAATACAATATGGGGTGAAACGTATACCAATGAAAACGTATAAGTAGCAGGACTAACAGGATATGAAATTCTTTCTCATATTCTAAATTATGGTTTGCTCTTATTTTCGTTACGACGTGGGTAATGCTACTAAAGTTATTACAAGAACCTAGTCATGTTTTAGATTTTACTCATACAAGTAAATAAAAAAGTTGGAGCTAGGGAATTATTGAATGAAAAATAATTAAGCCATTAATGTTTTCTTACATTCGCACTGGCTTATGTGTCCACTGTGAAATTGATTCATATTACTATTAAGGTAGGTATGGTTTTTGATAAAATAGCCAAAGGCATTTTAGTTTACAATTTCGTGAGGCTCATTGATTAATGCAAAGTAGCTAAGTCAAAATAGACGGTTAATAAACTGTGATCGCGCTTGCACAAATACTTGAGAGTGAAATATCTGAAAGCAAAACAAGTATGTCGTGCGGAGATCTAAACCGCATTTACTTGGGTGCGGACCGTGATCAGAGCCGTGGTACTGTATGGATCGGAATATTCGGAATGTCTATTAATTCCCGCTGCCATCAAGGTTTATTTCATTCCTTAATTTTTCTGATCTCAAGGTAGTGGGGCAGGGTAGTGGGGCCATGGCGGTGGGGTCAGTGGGAATACACCAATATAACTTGCTTTAATTGGTTCATTTATTTTAATACTTATGATACATGTCCACTAAATAAATCAAAGGTACCTATTGAAATGGTGTATCAGACAGACTGGAACCAGTCCTTTCATAGATCTGGTGGCAGTCTTAAAAATATGTTATATGAAATTCGATCCAAAATGCAGTTTGTCCAGATTTAGGTACTTGTGTGCTACACCAGTGTTAAACCTAAGCGAAATCTAAAATAAAAATTCACTGCTGGATTTTTTACGCATGGTTTCACAACTCAAACAATGGGTAGATCGTTTTCTATGGATCAGAATGTTGGGCCACAAAAGGGATGAATGAAACGTAGAAAGGAATTGCATGTGTCTGAGTGGCTGTATCATGGTATGAGTATGTGATGCAGAGGAATGAGGAAAAAGTCTTGAGGAATATTCTGAGTATTAATGTGGATTGGCTATCTATGTGAGTAGAGGAAAATCTAAAAATCGATGGTTGGACTGTGTGAAGAATGAAATGGCTAGAAAGGAGGTGATTGATGACTGAATTGACGAGTAATAGAGAAGTATGAAAGAAGAAGACATGCTAATTTCAACGTTCATCTCAGTGCCGCTCAGTTGTAAATACAATTGAGCAATATTAAAATATTTTCATTTAGTTCGTCTTATACTAATGAAAATGGGAAATAGATTCTAGACTCAGCCAGAACTGATTTGTTTTTACTTTACTGCAGCAAGTTTGAGTGAAAACGTGATTTATAATGTTGAAACTTTTCACAAGTGGATTTGGTGCTTCACAGCTGAGGCGGTGTATAGGTAGGTACATTATGACGGTAAACTATAAAACATTTCCTTTAACAAGTCCCTAAGGCTTAAACTAGTAGCTAAAGCTAGCTTAGCCTTTAGTTTCAAACTACGAATAAATTACCACTTTAAACTGGTAATAGATATAAGCGCCTTGTCGTTATTTTTTGTTGCACCTTATACTTATTTGGCATTTTGAATCAGAACAGTACAGTTTGAAAAAGTGACTTGCGTCTGCTGACGAAGAGATATTTATCTGAAAGTGCTAAATGATATCACCTTTGATCGTATATGCAGGTATTGTTAAAATATTGACATGAGCATTTCTGTAGATGACAGATACAATACATTCCGTGAAGATAAATTCTTCCGTCTTCGTACCTACACTTTAACCAACTTTTCTGTGGAAAAGATAGAAATAAAATAAACTTACCAAGTTTGACATATCGATGCGAATTTCTTGACAAGCAATGCCAATTGAACTGCACCCCTTAAGTGGTCATACTCTACAAACAAATGCAGACTAGTTGCAGACCCCATTGCCAGAAACTTCAGTCCATTAACTGTCAGAGTCCGATGTCTAGATCCCTAGCAACAATGGGGATTGTAACTGTGGAACTAATGGCGCTAGCATCGCATGTACCAAGCATCGTCATTTATTAGTATAAATTTGATTACGTAATTAAATAAAACATGTTTATTTGCCACACTTAACAAGGGCACACAACATAACATAAAATCGAAATAAAAACTTAATACTGAACAAAAAAAGATAATATTGTGTGCCTGCGCCGAATACCGTAAGTACCTAATATTCATGTTGATTTACTATAACAATGATAATGTCATCTATTAATGTAATTCAATTAACTAAATCTAAGCTTAGTATGGTTCAATGGAAGCAATTAATTGATGTTAATTCTAGACAAGCTACTGTTTAAGGATTACTATCAAAGTTTGGTATCTGCTCATAAATATTATTCACTATTAAAGAACACATTTAAACAACATGGTATATTGTGACTGACTGCTCTGTGTTGATCTCGGTTCAGATTCATTGGTGATCCGCTATAAGTATACATCTTACTGATATTGATAGAGGTCTTATACCGAAAAGTTTGATACGGCAAGACGAAGCCGCAGATCTTATCGTATTAATTAATTACGAGTACGACTTATCAGTACGACCTTAAATTAGAAGGTTCAGTAAGTAAGTGAAAAACGAGTTTTACACTGTTTATAATAAAATTAGGGACCAACCAGATGTCTGCTACCAAGAAATCGTAGGCCCAACTGATTAATTAATTAATAAACCTCATCAATTTCTAGACGTTCCAAATTTGACTTTCGATTAAAAATTTAGCAATTGCATCCATTATCCGAGATTGACTAAATCGGAAAATTTGAAAAAAAAGGCTCGTGAATATTGAAACAATAAATACATTTCTCAATTAAAACTCGGCACAGCGGAAATTTTGTGTGGGGAACAATTTGAATTTGGAGCTCGCGAATTGTGTGGCTAGATGAAAAAAAATAAAAAGGAGACAATAAAAGGCTGGCAACAAATCACGACGAAGGATGCGTAAACATTGTTCGTGGGCCAGAACAATGTTCCTTGTGAACTATTAGGAGAATTAACCACAGAGAAGCCAATGTCGGTTATGCGTTTTACGTAAACGAGCGTTTTTACCGTGCTGAATGTTGGACAGTTTCCATGCTGATATGGGTTTGGAAAATAAAATGGAGTGCCCGTTTGCTTTAGGGGTGAAGGATCGCAAAAATTTTGCGAAGTTGTTGAATTTTTGAATTTATGGGTTGTAAAAAATGAAGGTTGTTTTCGCTCTGTCGGTGTTCTGAACATAATGTTTTGTAGTAGATTACTGTTTCGGCAAGATAGAGGCTTCACCGAGTAAGTAATCGATTCTTCAGTCTACAAAATCAAAACATTAAGCAAGCCTGGTTCCTTACCATTTCTTTTTAGGGTTCCGTAGCCGGATGGCAAATAACGGAACCCTTATAGATTCGGCAAGTCTGTCTGTTTGTCTGTCTGTCTGTCCGTGTATGTCACAGCCACTTTACTCCGAAACTATTAGAACTACACAGTTGAATCTTAGTAGGTAGATGTATTCTGTGAACCGCTATAAGAACCGATATAAAAAAATTTAAGATTATGGGGGGTCTCTCCATAAGTGGAACTGAAACTAAAATTTTTTTTTTTCATCAAACCTATACGTGCAGGGTGTCTATAGATAGGTCTTTAAAAATGACATTGAAGTTTCTAAAGCGATTTTCTCTCCAAGTCAATCGTTTGAAAGATAAACACTTCCAAAGTGGTAAAATGTGTGTCCCCCTCCAATTTCTAAAGTAAGAGGAGAAAAATTCTGAAAAAAATATAGAATTATAGAACGTAAAAAAAACTTTCAACCAAAATTAGTTTGAATAAGATTTGATGTTTATTTTTTGAGATATGGGACTTTTTCATCAAACTGCAGCAAAAACTTTATGTTTCATTACCATACTATGAAAAACAAATTTAGTTTTGTTGATGAATGTAAAACAATACAAAATATGAACGAATGCCTTCAAAATATTTTTATTATATTGTTTGGTGCTACGGAACCCTATGTGCGTGTGAGTACGACTCGCACTTGGTCAGTTTTTTTTAATAATATGTTAAAATGGTGTACGAGTAAAGTTTTATATGTTCGGATATCCATTCGGATAAAAGCCAGTACGCTACTAAAGACTCATGTTGAATTAGCACAAAATTCCTTTCGTTCTAGAAAACTAATAACTTTCCAGTGAATCCGCGAACACGGCTAGTTTTATTCTGCCAGGTCAATATTCAAACGACTTTTAAAACTACGTTGCGCTTTCATTGGAAGAGTAACTTACTCTGGCGTTTTGCCTACTGGAGTAGCTCGAATATCAATCGAAATAGTAGTAAAGTCACTGCAGTTGCAGTAATAGTGTTGCCATTGACAAATGCAAAAGGAATTGCTACTGAAGCATAATTTTTACATATTCTATGAAACTTTTGTCATCAAAGTTGAAATGAAATAGACTTGATAAAGCATAGGAACCTGTACCTACATACCTAAACATTATTTTCAACATAAATATTAACATCGACATTCGGCCTCGGTATGACATACTAAGCCTAGTCTTATTGAGGCTGGCGAGTGTGAAACACTTTTAGACCCATTTGTGCCAAACTCCGTTAGTGTTTGATAGGGTTCTTTGCTTAATAAGACAGTAAGCCCAAATGCTTAACATTACAGCACAAAATCAGCGCATTATTTTCGCTTTGCTGCTTTACAGTTTGGCAGAAGTAACATTTTTTTGTAATGCCTAGAACCACGAATAAACACTTTTTTTTTTTTTGTGTCATTTCTCTGCATTTATCCCTATTTACTTTGGCTCGGCGCATCATGTCTTCATCTTCCATACTTCTCTGTAAGCTGTTCTCTCAGTAGTCATCCCCTCTATATTTAGTCTTCTAGCAATCCCCATTCATAGTCAATCCTTTCCTCATTTATTTTTACCCGACTGCCAAGGAAGGGTTATGTTTTTCGCGCGTATCTTATATGTTTGTTTTTTGTAAATTTCTTTATTTGTAATTGACTCATATATAAGATAATTTATTCATATATACATTAAAATTTATAAATTAAAATAACCTGAAGTAACTAACTTAATAATAAAATTAAAAAATGGCGTCAAAAAGCTCCTCCTCAACGCAGTCAACTGGTAATGTACCCAAGAGACTGGCGGCATTGCCACGTTGTATGGCAATGCTAAGCCTTTTGCCAAGGTAAAAGCCAACCCTTGGGTCATGGGAAGTGTCAACTAAGCGTTTGGAAATGCCCTTGAAAAGGCTGTGAGCACTTGGACCCCACGGACCTAGAGTTTCAACCCCCAAACGGCTCGAAAATATAGTTACCAATGAGGTTACTATATTTACGCCGCTTGATGTTCTCTGCAGCCGCAGCGGCAGCGCCAGCACAGCACGATGAGCTAAGAAGATGGGACGGCGCAAGAGTATCGACGCAAGTTGCGTCCCACACTAAAGGCCTACCCATCTTCCAAGGAAACAAAGACATGCCGTCCGGTCTCTTGCCATCGTCGCGTGCCAAGCCATTGAGTTCTAAAATAGCTGGAACACCGACGGTGACAAGAGCTCGACGGATGATGTCATTTAAGTTCGCGTGCCGTGCAAAACGGCCCGCACTTCGGCTGCATGACAGGCCGGGGTGTCCAAGGCTGTTTACAACTTCACCACAGTGACAGCGATGAGGAGAACAACTTGGGGCACCTAGGCGTAGAGAAGCAGCGAGGTGGAAAGTAGTGTCGTCGAACAAAGTACCTATGTTCGACGACGGTAGTGCGTGAAGCCAAAGACCCGACTTTCACTCACCCACAGCCAGCAGACGTGCACGCTCAGCAGTAGTAGCAGACGTGTTCAGTAAATAATTCTGGACAACTCTGCACAGCGGCTCGTCCCACCGTCTCTGGGAAAATGGACGGTCGGATTCTTCAGAATTGGGGCAAGCGAGTTTCCAGGCATTGATAGCCTCGGAGAAGCACGGCACATTAAAATCAATCAGTGTGGAAGCCAGGATATTCCTGATTAATTTCTCAGTGCCGTGGACTGAGGATATAAAAGCCGGTAAACTAATACTAGAAATTTTGCGGACGCCGAGTCCTCCCATACGAATGGAAAGAGTAGCTTGTGCCCAAGTTCGGTCGTCCAAAGCCACATTTAAAATTGATGATATTGCATTTCTGATAATTTGATCCATTTTGTCCAAAAGGTGAGTGTGCTTCCATAAAGGGGAAGCACGAAGGAATTAAGTTAATTTGGGCCAAAACAGCAGTAACGAATTATTGTGAAGGCCGAATATATGTTAATTTGGAGTAATCTTTCCGAAACATCATTGAAATTTTGAATTTATTCCTCGATAAAATCGAGAAAATAATTTTCAAAAATCGAAGAACCAAGTAGACGAAGAGAGCTTTTTACTATAATTTTGATGCCAAGGGCTATTTCGTTAAATTTTGAAAGAGTCAGTTGTCTGTCGGTACTGTCTGCTACATATATATTTCGCATTTTGAAAGGTCAAGTCTAATGGAACGAAGTTCATTTTTTAAGAAATGTAGGTCTTTTAAAACGGAATCTACATCGCCTCTCATGGTTCCATCGTCAAGATACCAAACGTTAAATTTTGAATTTAGCTGCCGAATTTCTTTATTACCAAAATTGTAAGTCGTCTTTTTTTTTTCCTTTCGAGTCCATACTCGTCAATCGTATCAAAATGAAGGAAATTAAAAGGAGATTAAAACAAACATAATTACATTGGAACGTTGATTACATTGGAATTTATATATATACATATAGGTGCATAATATAATTTGTAGTCGGGTTTTTTGATACTTATATTTAAATGTTACTTGTTACATCTAAATGCTTAACGGGATATTTATGAACACACGAAGTATGGTGAAACTGGCTCTGATAAAACGTAGATCTATTGATTCTTACACAACAAAATCTTCGGTTGCAACAGTAACAGCTTGACGGCTTCCATTGTTTTTCAACCAAACAAATTATCGAGTCTTCCGTCTTTCTTTTGTTTTAAGCCTCTTTACACAGTGGATAAGCTACTTAATTACAAGTATGCTTCAAATTGTAGCTACATTTTGTAACGTCTTGTCGAGCGTAAATTAATTGAAGACTGTTTATCTCTTTGGCTGCGACTTCTTAGTCTAATAGATTGAAAATCTTTTTACTTCGAGAAAGAAGTGAGTCGTCGTAATTCAATGAGGTTTTTTTTTAACATACTTTGAGATATGAAATGCACCTAGTACGTTCTTGTTTCTGTTTTTGTTAGTCCTATCATACGTTATTCAGTGCTTCTTGGTGTGCTTCTTAGAACTTCCTAAGAACTGCCAAGATGTTCTGTAGCCTGCATCTAGGCGTCCAAGAACAAATTAACATCATAAATGCAACTAAAGTTACAATTCTGAGAGCAAACGACAAATGCCCCATCGTTATGAAAAACCTCAGCGACGTTACTGGTTTTTTTGTAGCTCTATGAAAACGGTTTTAGGCAGAATGTCGACATCTAAGGGAACGTTTCCATAGACTTAGGTACTACCGCGCTCACTGACGGCCGACCACTTTTTTTCACCCTTATGCCGTGAACAATAAGGTTCAAAAGCTTTCTGCTACAGCAATCGAGCTAGCGCGGTTTGCTTTTGAGGTCGCTTTTAGAACCGTACCTTCAGATGTAGTCACAGTTCCCATAATATCTAGACCACACTAAGAATAAGCACACGTAAATGTAACTAACTAAACACATTTACCAGTCCTCCAACCAAAATTGATCGTGAGTGTACCTCAGACCAAGCTCTGTTAAGCTCCTTTACAATAATCAAGTTCGTTGGCAACCAGTTCTAAGGTACACGTACCAAAGGATTTTGGGTTTGTATCCGATAACTTCCTCTTCAAGTTTAATCATATTTAACAGGTTTAATTCGCGTGAATAAGTAATTTACTTGAGATATCTTAGACGCTGTTGGTGCTTGTGTTATGGTTTTAATACTATTTGGAATAAGGTGGGCGTTTGAAACGTCTTGAGATTATGATTCGAATAAAGAACATTTCCGTAATTAATTCGAAATCTGTGAGTGGAATCCTTGTCTGTGTTTTCCGGTAGCTATAACAACGTTATTAGAAAGAGTTTTCTATTCAAGTAGCGGTGAAGGAAGCTTATGTACTTATAGGCATTTGGGTAAGAGGCAAGCGTACACCATCGTTGTTCACAATATCACTTCGCTTGCCCTATGATGAATTAGTGGTCAGACGCGAGCCTTCATAATTTTTACATAGTATAAAACAAAGTCGCTCCCGCTGTTTGTACGCTTATATCTTTTAAACTACGCAACGGATTAATGCAGTTTTCAGTTGCTAGTATAAAATAAGTTTAGTTAGTGTTATTGCAGGTTTTATCTTGGATTGCCCTTGAGGTTTACCTTAAACTTAGGACGATATCAAATCTATGAATATTGTTCAAGAAAAAACGACACTGGCTGACTGGACTGCAACTCACGTTCTGAAAATTTCTCAATAGATAGATGCTGCTAAAGTGTCATCTAGCAATCAAATCAATCACAGAAGTTAATCAGGTGTACTGTTTGGGTTTAATTTATACCAATCTGAATCAAACCTGAGACCTTCATGGTGGGAAACCTTTGTGTATTGTAGATGCTACGATGTGGTAACGTACCGGAATTTGTACGAAGCGAAGAATTCATGTTATTACAGACACATGCAGGATTAAACAGCGGTTTAATTGTGTGTTGAATTAATGTTTCACGATAATTTGACATTCATAATATGTAGATGAGATTAATTGTTATTGACTTTCTTGAAGAGGACTTAATAATGACAGGTTTTTGCTGCCTCGTCTGTTTTGTTGTTCGACAAGCGGTTCGGCATCCAAAACATAAAGTTGTTATATTTTTTTGAGGAAGTATTGCATTTATGAAACTTATACAGGGTGTCACCGGACCATTCACAAAGCCGTCAACCAAGCATTCTGTACATCAAGCTAAGTAACTGTACGCAAAATTATTGGTGGGAAAGGGAAACTACCTTTTTGTGGGGTGAAAAATGACGTTTTACGGTAGGAATCAATGTAACGTACTCAAAACATTGTGTTGATGGATGAATTGTATAGTACGGAGGTCGTGGAGGTATTTAAACTAAAGTTTTAAGATTTAAAAACAAAATGTCGTAACTTTGACCCGCAATATATCCATAACTAGAAAGAAGGCCCCAGGTATAGTCTAAAAAAAATATGATCGCAATGACGGAGAGAACACGTGCCTTTCGGATTCGTTAAGGTTACTTTTACATCCTATAAAGATACACGTTGCAATTCTTTTTATACGATATATTTAGAAGAAGAATGGTTATGACATTCGTTTGACAAGTTTTAAAACAACCCTGCCGTACCGTACTGCAAGCCATAGAGATTTAAAACACTTATAGAGCGGACTTTGGTAGTATTTTCAATTTTTTTTTTTGATCCCGGACGTTTTCGATTTTGACACACGAATGCTACCTGACAAGCGGGCGTAGGACACTGGACGGAACGATTTGTTACTGAGTAGGTAGTAACAAGCATTGGATTACGATATTCAAAGACAAAATTACAATCACAACATTTATTTCAAGTAGGCCAGTTACAGGCGCTTTTGAACTGTCGAAACAAAGATAACGATGAAATGTAGCTACAGTCCCAGTCACAAGGCATAAAAACTGTGAAAGTACAGTAGTTGCCCATTGCCTAGCGTAAATCTCTGTGGAGAAGAACGGGCAAGGAACTCCATGGACACTCTATCAAATCATTTTGAGATGGTACATTATGTGAGAACCATGTAGCAAGATGTGCACGTTTAAAGTGTCCATAGTAAAAACAAAAAGACAAATCAAAAAAATAAAAATAATTAATTTTCTTCGTCTGGTCCCATCTATCGCTCTGCAAATATTTGAAAGTCTTTGACTGCAACAAGATAATCATATTGCGAATGGTTTGACAATATTCAGGGAATACAAATTTAATCTTATTTGTTTAATCTTGGTTCGCTCGTAACCATTTTTCACAAGCACATAAATCATACCCTACAATAGTTTCGTCTCGACCTCCTCAGACATGTAACCCTAAAAAGGAACGTAAATTACGTTTTATTGTAGCGGGAAGCGGGTTAAGCTATTATTTTTTCAACTGTATCTTTTATGGCATTGATGATGGCCTTGTGCAAACTCTGCGCTCTGGTTTGAATATCTATACTAACGCGATAAATTGTGGGGTGTTGCATAAAACTATCGAACTTGATCACTTGTCCATTCTTCTCCATAGAGATCTACGCTTTGGAATGGGCAACTACAGTACTTTCACAAGTTATTATGCCTTGTGTCTGTGACTGTAGCTTCGCCTTTGTTTTTCTGACTTTCAAAAGTGCCTGCTAAGGTCTAATTGAAATAAACGCTTTGAGTTTGAGTTTGAGTTTGTCGTAATACAGGGTGGTAGGGTCACAGACACTTACAACGGTTACTACAGTACATCATTGTGAACACCACACATTTCTTATGGGGTCTCTTCCATCTTGCACAATTAGTTTGTTAATAACTAGACTCTAGATTGTTCCTACTGAAAATATCAGTAGTGCTAACATCCTAACAAGCAAAAACGTCATATAGCCCGAAATCGATACGACTTTTAGTTATATAGTAGTTTAGTCTAGTTTATAGTGGTATTGAACTAACTACTTGGGTCAGTTTAGTCGCGTGACTAATAAGTCATATTGTAAGCGTCGAATAAACGCCTACACAACTAAATTATGCGACGTTATTACATGGTTTTGACCACAACGTTTACTCGACATCACTTTTGGTCAAATAAACGTTTAGTCACATATAGCATTTACATGACAAATATGATTTGTTTTATAGTAGTTTAACTTGAAACAAGTATACGACGATTTGGTTGTAATTTGACGATAATACTACGTTTTAGTCGTGTGACTATTAAGTCATGTTGTATACGTCGAATTAACGTATACACAGTAGAGTAGAGTAGAGTAGGGACTCCATTTTCCGCACTTAGACTCTAATATGGTCCGTTGTGCGTAGGTGTCCGGCTAAGTTAGCCAGCCTAGCTCCGCCCAGAAGCACAGAAGTTTCCTGGGAGCTTCACAGGCTTCGCGGAGCGACCTCACCGTTCCGAGGATTTGTTTGCGTTGGGTAGCCACGGCCTCGCATTCCAGGATGACGTGGGCGGCTGATTCTTCGGCGTCAAAGCAGCCCCTGCAGAGTGGGCTGTCCGTGGCGCCTACGTTAAAGAGATGTTTATTTAGGGGGCAATGGCCCGTTATTGTCCCTATTATTATTCTGAGGTTATTTCTACTTAGGCTGAGCAGTCGTTTTGTTAGTCGCGGATGTAGACTTGGCATCGCCATTTTGGACTGCCTGCAGTCCGTAGACCGTGACCATTTGTTGTTGTGAAGTTCAGTTGATCTCTGGCGAACCCATGTACGGAATTGTGAGAAAGGTAAGGGAAGGAGTGGGTACGGGCCTAGCACTGCCATCTCGGAACCTCTCTTTGATTAATTATTATTGATTTGAATGATGGAGGGTGATTCTGTTAGACCGCGATATACTCTCCAGGGCGTGGTGACATTCAAATATTAATTTACTGTTAGTTTGTTTGTTTTCTAGGGCTTTCAGCACAGCCAGGCTATCAGATACAAATCTGATTGCGTAGTTGTGAATCCCTAGACGCTTTACGGCTGTTGCGGCTTGTGTTAGGGCGACACACTCGCATTGGAATATCGAGCTGTGTTCGCCTAGTGGTAGGTGAAAGTTGATATTGAGGTCTAGGGAGTGTACGCCAGCCCCCGAGCCGTTTTGAGTTTTAGACCCATCTGTATAGATGCGTACTTCATTGACTCCTGACTGATCCCTTAATTCCTCTGTTGTTTGTATCCTATAGCTTTTGTTGAACATAGGTTTATTAGGTGTCCTATCACACGGGGCAGCGCTGAGAGGTTGATACTCAATCACCCGGTCCAGGATGCCTGCGTGGGGACTGGTGTGGTTCTTGCCCCATATGCCTAAGTGCATAAGCCTGATAGCTGCTAGTGCTGCCTCCTGCTGTATATGCAATTCAAGGGGAGTTAAATGTAAGGCTATCTCCATTGCCGCAGTTGGGGTTGTCCTCATACAGCCCGTGATAGCGGAACAGGCGTGTCTTTGGAACCGCTGAAGCCTAGAGACAGCGGTCGACAATTCAGTTCTCGTCCACCAAACCAAGGCGCCATATGTCAGCATTGGTCTGATCACCGCTGTGTAGAGCCACAGCGTGATCTTTGGAGACAGGCCCCACGTTTTTCCTAACATTTTTTTGCATTGGTACAGTGCGATTGTGCTTTTGTTAACTTTGTAGTCAAGATGCCTATTCCAGAGCAATTTGCTATCAAGAATCACTCCTAAGTACTTGACTTCTTCTTTAAGTATTAGTTCGGTGTTGAATAGTTTAGGAAGTTTGTGTGGTCCAAGGACTCTTTTAACGTATACACAACCAAATTATGCAACGTTTACTCGACAACACTTTTGGTCGTATAAACGTTTTAGTCGCATGACGTTTTTGGAAAACAATATCTTAGTGTGAAAAACCATTATATAACATTTACATGACAATTATGATTTGTTTTAAAGTAGTTTAACTTGAAACACGTATACGCCGTTTTGGTTGTGATTTGATGATAATAAAACTTATTAGTTAACAGTACCCAAGTTAGACAACGATCAAGACCACTGGAATACAAAATGGTTCCGTATATGCATTTTATTTTACGATGTATTCATTAGTACTGTCATAATAACTAAAGCTCTCCTATTTAGACATAATACATTAAGGTAATGCTTTTAGTCATTTGAATGGTTTGGTACTTCTATTAATATTATTTTAGTCTTCGTCCATGTCTTGGTCTTAAGGTCTTACGGCCATTATTATTTATATGACCATAGGTCTAGTAAGCGTCGTGTAAGTGTCATCTCATAACTAAACCAAGATGGATGCAACTTGTACCGGAAAATATATTTAAAATAAATAAACAAAAATAATGAAATAAGTACCAACAATTTCAGGAGGGCGTTAAAAACTTAACAACAATACATATAAAGACACTTGACATAGGGAGTAATCGGATTAATATTTGTAATTTCGTTAATGTAATAACTACCTAATAATATTTTAAAGTTTAAAAGTTTTCATTTATCATTTATCATTTAACGCAGCGCCCACCGCATGAAAAAAAATTCAACGTCTATGTGACTATTATTTAACTTACACGTCTTTTAATGGTCTCGTCATATATCCTCCTCCCAATTCACAACCAAATAGTTAGTAATCTAACGTTTATAAAACCTCTAATTGATGTTAAATAATCACAAGTTGACATTAACCACTATACAACTATATTGTCTTATAATTGGGCCACTTTCGCGTCCCATAAACATTATAATTAAGTTTATAAGACCACTCTAGTATAACCAACGTTTTCGTAAAAACGTTTCCATGACCATAATATACCGTATTTCTGTTACTTGGGCATCAAAAGGACTACTGTTGCTGATGTCAATATCGCAAACTTGTGAATTTAAAATTGAAATTTCTTTTTATGAACCATTGCATTTCAGTAAATACTACTCCCGCTATATAGTATTCAAACGAAGCTATACTTTTGCTTCTAAAGCGTAGTTCGAGCGAGTAGAAATAAATTGCTGTATTAATATTTAATATGACGTAAACGCTCACATATTTTACCTTTCATTCATATTAATTTCGCCCTTTAATAGGTTTTCTATGTATATTTGGATTTCATCTACTGATTTCCCACATCTAAAAGGTATTTTAGGCATTATTAAATGAGACATCTCCGAGAAGCGTTGGATAATATTATTTATGAATTACGAATATCTTAGACTACCAACGTATCAAGTTTAGATTTTATTCATAACAATTTTTAGCTTGCGGTTTCGCTAACGTTGATTTTGAAAATTATCGCATGGGAACATCCTAGCGCGATAAAAAGTTTCTTCTGTCCTGGCCTTGGTCATTGTCAATACGTATGACTTTATTGGAAATCCGTTAAGGCGTGGCGAACCAACAAACATACTAATTTTATTTACATAAGACTTTTTTAAGCACAAAGTACAGAGGCGGACTTAATGCCATAGGCATTTTCTACTATTCAACCTTTGTATGATGCAGAGACAAACAGTGGTAGGTGTGTATCTGAAAATAATTTTAATATAATGCTAAGTTAAACTACAAGGATAAGATATAAAATGTTATAAACTTATATCAAAATGCTAGAAATTAAGGATTGCATTAATATGTTGGAGACGGTCATTAGTGTGGGCAAAAAATGGATTAAGGGCACGGGATGACGCGACCTATATATCAGTCTACCCCCACCACAGTGTGCTTTTTACAGAGCCCAGGTGGTGGCAACTCTGAGCCAGGACGACAGTTAGTGTCTGATTGCGGCGGAGTAAAGACCTCTTGGAACTGTACCCGATTCGTTGTGCCCAGTGTTATTTTGTATATCAAATAATTCGTTAGTTTTGCTAGAAATTGTGTATCGCTCCGTGTCTTTTTATAGCACGGAGCGATACACTAACTATTTCTATCGTCGTATCGTCTGCCCACATGATGTCGAAGCCTAGCGGAATAAATCCTGACATCTCCGACAAATATAACACTTAGGATATCGCCTTTCACATAATTATATTTATTTATTTTTTTGCTCAAATAGTGTTCTATTATAGAAATTGGTTGCGAACCTAAGTCTCTATGTTTTAGCACAGAATACATAATAGTATAAGTAGTTTTAGTAAAAGTACCTAATAAGTAGATATTAGGTTAAGGAATTAAAGTATTACGTAGAAATGACTGGTAGTTAAGATTGGCTACCAAGTTACAGACTGACTGCAATAAACTGTTACCCTTGTGGTTGGACCTTTTCTCGGTAGCTATACTGTTATCGCTCGCCCATTTACCAAGAAGTATAACAATAAGCAAATGTTCCTTCAAGCAACATTTCCCTTGAAAATCACCCGAAAACAAGAAACAAAACACAATCGTCTGAAGTGCGAACTGCAGTGACCAATCTGGAAAATCACTAATCTTGTTACAAATAAGTAGAAAGCTGCAAAGAAAATAGTCCATTATTCTGAAGTTTATTAACGTTCTGAAGGCTGTTTTTTATTCGATTATGTAGCATTTTCTTGAGAATCCCAAGTACCCCCTCACATTTGTACTGAAGATGACCTTAATGGCCATTGAAAACGCGACTGAAGTGGCCAACTAGCTATTGGACAAAAATAATAGGAAAGCCACAATCGGAATAGGGAAGAAGCTTATGCTTATTGTTGAATATTTTTGAATTGTATTTCTAATGTCCACGTCAATGTACAGACGCCAGTACATCAAGCTATTACAATCTGTCAAAAGAGATGTTTGATTTTGGGCCACCACTATGTACACTACATAGATAAATAGGAAAAAAATAGGGGAATTTCATAAAAATACTAAAAAAATAATTTGAAGAAAGGTACAGTGGTACAAAAATGATCATTTGAAAAGTTTTTTAATAAAATAACCCTATTTTTAGGGCAGCCATGTCAGTTGTGTTTAACATGAAGTTTGAGGACTTGCGACAGTTTTAAGAAGTGACGTTTTTGAGACTTTCATTGCTTTGAGTTTGGACTTGTAGTCTTATTTTTTATCGAAACCGAAACTCAAGATTTTCGAAATTCGTATTGTATTTTTTTATCGCAGGTATTACGATACACGTCAATCAAATGTCATTTTTCGCGTGCTGCTGATCTGATCCACCATGTTTAATTTTATGTTGTGTTGCTCTCCTTGGCCAAGTTAATTTGAATGTACTTTGAAACGAAGTGAAATTAAAGAAAATTAACAATAAAAAACGGTTACTGTAATACATAGCGATATTTACATATAGTGTACATAGTGCTGGCCCTAGGCCTAGGTAGGAATTTCTCAGTGGCAGCCATGGTGTCTGGATTTGTGCCCCGTTGATAGTAGGCTCGCCCTCTATGACACGGGACTTAAAAATAATTGGCGAAATGTGGGTGGACTAATAGATACACCTCTGCCTAACCCTGCGGGAATTACAGACGTTATGTTATGTTTTTCTAATGTCAATAGGGTCTAAAGTCCTACAAGGATTTTGTTGCGTTTGAATGACGTTTTCAAGACGGCTCTGATGGTAAAAATTAACTGTGCAATTGTTTTCAGAAATGAATTTAAACTTATGCTGGTCGTTACGGGATATCTTCCGTGATTGTTCATTATTTTAAGCTCCCGATATTTCGACGCTGTTGCAAGTGCCATGATCGCTGGTTGAATAAATTTAACTATAAAAATATAAAACAAACTCTTATTAAAATGAAAAGAAAAAAATCAGGTTTATCTATTAACATTGAAAGCGTATACAAAGTTTCGTATCCGTGGTATTGATCGTTGAGGAGTTATGTCTCGAGGAGACGATCCTGGCTGTAGGATCAAAAACATGTTTTGAATAAAAATATATTGTCACTAAAAGCCAAAGTTGTGTCTAAAATTTCAGCTCAATCGGATTACAGGATTTGACCAATACATACTAACTAACAAACTAACAAGACAAATTAAATAAAAAGCTTATAAAATAGAAAAAAACCAAGATAGCCGATTTTATTCTGACTTTGGCCTCGCACCAAAAGATTCATTTACTACTTTACTGAATAAGTAACAGATACAATACAACTTTGGCGAAATTAGAGCAGGCAAAGACCTCATTTTCATTATGAAAGAAAATTAAAAAATAGGATTATCTACTATTGCCAAATAAATGGAAAGTCCGTTTATTTCCCAGCAGTTATCCTCTTTTTACAAAAGATGCTTACAGAAAAGGATTACCTGCAAAAGCCGTAATTCTGAAATCCACATGAAATTACGAATTTTACGGAACAAAGAACAAGTGGTAACTTAACAAAATAATGTTAGAATTTTCTGCTCAGTAGAGCTTAACTTAATGTTTTCGGTTTCTAAAATAACAACAATGTGAATGTGAATAACCACAAAATAAATAGTATAGAAGGTTGGTTCCATTCAATGAGCAAAAATATACGTACTGTACCGTCTTTTCATTGTTAATATACCACTGATTTTACAGTACAGTGACCTTTGCTTTCTTTGTCATAAGGTTTATATTAGAGGCAAATTATTAACTGATATAGGACTATAGATACGTACGGTAGGTATGTACGGGGATCTCATGACGGCCGCGAGTACCTACGTTATGACTTGCTGTTGCTGTTGTCGAGTGTACTCGATTAGTTTCCGAAATTAAGCAAATAAGTAAGTTTTTGAAAAAAAAAACCAGATATTCACACAAAGTTAAGTTACGCTTCTTTTTCTTTAGGCATCATGGTCATTATCATGATCAGCCTACAACACTGCTGGACATAGGCCTCCTCAATCGCACGCCACTCAACTCAATTCTCAGCAACTCCCCCCAGTTGCCACCACCCACCCTGCGAAGATCGTTGCCCCACCGGCCTGAGGGCGTCCCATCTTACGTTTGCCGGTTTGCGGTCTCTTCTCAAGAACACGTCTACCGCAACGGATAGACAGGGTTCTTAGGGTTCTGGGTTCTTTAGGAATTGATATATTGTTATAAATTAAAGGACACTAAGGACAAAAGCTGAAGTACGAAAAAAAAAATGAATAAACTTTAGACCCGTCTGTTTCCCGTAGTACCATTGACCTGCACCATCAAGGGTGCAGAGAAGAATAATTAGTTTCGTTTGCACCATTAATATTAATACAACTATTTCACCAAACTTTGGCCGTATGCACTTTGTGTGTGTAAATTTTCACTTGTCGTATGAAATCGAACTTCTGTAGGTACCTATCTATTATGTGGAATAACCGAGGATAAGTTGCAGCATCCATTATCGCAGCACACGGTAACCCTTTCACTTGAAGTGATGCGGGAAAATATTCTCCTTTTAACAAGGAAATTGTGAAGAGTTTTGTATTTTTATTGTCATGTATGGGAAGGAAAATTATCCGTACGGTGGGAAAGTTTTATTATTTATTTATTTATTTAAACTTCATGTACAATAGTGGTACATAAGCGGACTTAATGCTATTAGGCATTCTCTACCAGTCAACCAGTGAGTCAGTTTCAGTTTTCTTACTGAAATGAATTTTATATTTAAAAAAAGGTACCTACGATGTTTTTGTGATACGAGGTGTAAACAGGCCCTACCTAAACCAAGCATTCTGTACATCAACCAAGTAACCCTACACAAAAAAATATATTATTGCTGGGAGTGACTTTTTTTGGGGTGAAAAATTACGTTTTACGGTAAAACTCAACGTAACGCACTCAAAACATTGTGCTGATGAATGCATTGAATAGTAATGGGTCATGGAGGCATTTCAAGTTATATCCTGCCAGCTGAGTTGTTATACAGGATTGTCAAATTAGTGTTGTCAAATTACCCTTTTATCGCGTTAATCGTCGCAAGCTTTTAGCCACATTTATCATAAAAATAACCTTAAAACATAAAAATAAAACAAGTGAAAAAGTTGCAACTTTGACCTCCAATATCTCCGTAACTAGAAGGTTCCCAAATATAAACCAGAACAAAAAAATATCGCAATGGCGGGGAGAACAAGTGCTCTTCGGCTTCGTTATTTACACCCTTTATGGAGGACCTGAGACGTATGACTGTGACTGACCTGCCTGGGACAGATCTGAAAACGCTTGTCGGCAGTGTTTGTTCCAAATTATCTTTTTAAAATAGCTTCAGCCGTTAGGGCGTGACACATACAATCAAATTAAAAAAAAAATATTATTTAAGATAATACAGTAAAACCTTAGTTCCCTAAATGAAATACAGCCAACCACAACAGCAGATTCCAGCTTCCTAAACACAGCCGACGGCGGATCAACCGGTATAAGTTTGAAGCATCTATTAACACACCTCACGATAAACCCCTCAGTTGAAGCGATGCGGGAAACAAATTCTGATGGTACGGATAATCTCACAAATTGCGAGCAATGTTACTCTACAAGGAGAACCTTTTCTGAGAAACTATTTTTGTTTCTGCAGGAAAATCGGAAAAATCGGGAATCTCTTTTAATGTCGAGTAAAGTCGCTTCAATTACATACAAACCGTATATTGGGTGACAGGTAATTAGTGACCGATACTTATACACGTGATTGTACTCATTATAACAAACAACTTTCCCAAAGAAAAATATTTTTGGGGGCCGGCCTGTGGCGTGGGCGCCGCTTTCGGAACGAGCTTGTGAGCCGCGTGGGTGCTCTGCCTACCCACTGTTGCACGGTACGTCAGTAATGAGACAGAACGGCGCGCGACGTCACGCGGCTCACAGCTGATAGCTCACAGGCGTGCGCGCGCGAATTTCATAAGACTGTTGTAGTATGGTAATAAAAGTGAATGAGTATAATATTCAAAAAGCCAATGATGCAGTTTTAGTTTTCATCAAAATCTCCTCTCTCAAAGAAAGGAGCATTTTTCACTATTCTCTCATAGTTTTGGATTTGGCCATCTACGCCCACTTGGAAAAGTCAGTGTGTATATTTGAAGCGATATTTTCATTTAAGTGCTTCATTTTTCCTACTAACTAATAATATCGCTTTTTTTTCACAGCTTGAGCTATTCTAGCTATGTGATTGGTTAGTTCCACAAAACAATCACACCCTCGCTCATGTCTGGTGGAAAAGCAAGGTAAAATGCAGGCCACACCGCCAGCTAGCGAGTGATGGAGCGAGGTGTATGAGGCCTTTTTCATAGTTCGTTTGGCTCTTTCGATAGTTCACGGTATGAACTAAAATATGGAAAGAGGGGAAACGTTGCCTGCCTGGCGGTGTGACCTGTGCTTAAGGCTTGCTTACATAAATGTTTAAAACAAAGTTCTATCTTTGTCACATTCTTTTTTCGGATGGGAAATCATCAAATAGGAGCGAGAGGGAGGGTCAGACTTGTACTGACTAGAACCCATCCATGTTCCTTCTTTTGCCCTTTGTGTTCCAGGGCCGCGGTATCTCTTTCGAACAGTCCCGCAGCCTATCTTTGTCGCCTTCAATCCGCTTTAAAAGTAAAACGACGCTTCAACACAAGATGACTCTTTAGATTTAGACAAAGAATCAATAAATAGAACAAGTTTCAGAAACTGGTCTGATTGTCAGTCACCCTTAGGTACTTTCAAACACACTGATGGTTGATCACTTTTCAACCTTAATACTCATGGCATAAGGGTGAAAAGTAGCAAGTCAGTGTGCGTGGTACATAGTATGGGTACCTTAGTACTTAAAAAATAACTTCGCCTTTTCTTAACTAACCAAGCAGATCATTTTCAACGAAAAATAAAAGGACTTGGTAAACAAAGTAACCAAAAAGTTACGACGAAATGAAGAGACTCTTCGTCCAAGGTCTTAATGATAATGTCGGCAATGTTAATTTTTACAGCAACTCAATAATATTATTACCAAGCGGTCTCATCCGAAAATTATCTCGCCATGAATTTCGTTACTTCAGCTAATTACTTATTCAACATTTTCAATTAAAATGTCAGATTCTACCTTATTCCCATTTTGAGACTTTCTTCATTATTATGCTAATATAATTGTTTTAGTACTTTGGCTTTAGAGGATTTAAAAAAGGAATCTATACTTTTTTTGTGTTTTTGATAGTAGGGTCAAGGTAACCGATGCTAATTGGACCTCTTTTGTTAAAGCTTGTTCGTAACAAAATTCAAAAAAATAAGAACAGGAGCTCGTGGCAAAATAATAACAGCCGGCTCGGGTCGACCTTTAGGTTAAGCCGCGCTTGCCTAGGTTTGTCCGTGGATGGGTGACCGCCCATTACATACCGAGTTTCCTCCGTGCCTCGGAAAGCACGTTAGGCCGTTGGTCCCGGTAGATCTTTGACAGACGTTACAGGTAGTCAGTGGCCCAAAAAGTCTGACAACCAGTCTTACCAAGGGGATCGTATTACCCAGTACTAAATGGCTTGTGGAGGTCAGATAGGCAGTCGTTCCATGTAAAATACTGGTATTTAGCTGCATGCGGTTAGACTGGAAGCCGACCCCAACATAGTTTAGAAAAGGCTTTGCAAATGATGAAAAATTATGACTTTGCGCATAATCAGCCTGTACCATCCTCACAACAGGACTCAGGCCTAATCTCTGAGAGATTGGGTAACTGCCTCGTAGGTCAAATGATCGCAAGCGCGACTGCTGAGCTCATGCTGCTGGTCATGGGTACGATTTCAATTTAATTTCAATTTATTTATTTCATAACAAACATACATTTGTGTCGAAACATGAGTAGTACATATACATTTTACACCAAAATAAACCAAAAGATTGCATACAAAACAAAAACAGGTGGGTATTTGCTTTTTGCGATTATTAAATTTGTAATTACCAATGATTAAATGTCAAGTTATGACATTCAAATAAATAATTAATTCATTATTTTTATCTTTACTAAACTCGTCGTTATAAATGATTAAAATGTCAAGATTAAATTCAAATAAATAATTGATTAATTATTCTTATCCTTACAAAATTCGTCAATACTATAATAAGCTTTTCCAGTTAATAATGTTTTCAGTCTATTTTTAAATATGTTCACACTCTGAATACTTTTCAATTTTACAGGTAATTTGTTAAAAAGAATGACCGACTGTACTAGTGACGAGTGTTTGACAACGTTGAGCTTTGCTTGCAAGATAGTCGGAAGATCTTTTCTCCGTGTCTGTAGCCTCTTCTCTTTTTCAACATTTGTCTCTAGCCTGCTTAGGTTCTTATGTAAATGAGTTAGAAGAACTAAAATATAGAGACATGGTACTGTTAAGATTTTAAGTTTAACAAAATGTTCTTTGCATGATTCAGTCTGATCTATACGTAGAATAGTTCTCAGTGCTCGCTTTTGCAAAACAAAGGCAGCTTCCATGTTATATTTATAACTGTTTCCCCAAAATTGAACACTGTATCTATGCCTAGACTCAACTAAGGCGAAATAAACTGTACGAAGTTGAGCAATTGATAAAACGTCTCTAAGAGATCTGATGGCGTAACACAGCGATTCCCGGGTCTAGCATAGTATTATTGGGTTTTTTCATCAGGAATTTTTCAGTGGCAATGATGGAGCTTGGATTTGTGACCGGTTGATAGCAATAGACGAGTCTGTTCTCTCAATTACATGGGACTTCAAAACATAACTGTTGAAATGTGGGTGTCCTATTAGGTACACCTCTGACTAACCCTGTGAGGATTACATAGGCTTGATGTTTTGTTACAATATTGGGTGGGCCATAATCCACCACGCAGGCCCAGTGTGGAACATCCACCAGATGTCACACGACTTCGATTTTTTGTTCTAGAAAATATTTTGACTGAACGTAAAATCTAAATTATAATCATAGATATGCATTTTAAATGATATAATGTTATGAAAATAATATTGGTCGTCCGGTTCAACAATTGCATTGGGTGAATTGATCTGATAGATAAGTGCGGTTTTATAAATTAACACAAATTACCTACCACATATTTGTGGATAACTGATTATGAGTTTAATATACCAACATCAATACTATGTTCATTTTGTTTACAATACTATTAAGTGTAGCAAACAGTAGTCAGAGACCCGAAAATCTGACACCCAGTCTTACCAAGGGGTATCGTATTACCCAGTACTAACAGGTTGTGGAGTCAGCTAGGTAGTCGGTCCATGTAAACTCCTGGTATTCAGCTGCATTAGACTGGAAGTCGACCCCCACACACTTGGGATAAGGCTAGGCAGATTATGATCATACAGTGGCAAACAATTTTATGACAACCTCAGCTTATTCAAAAAGATTTTTTTGCTCGCGAATGAGAGAATGAGCACAAATATTTCAAAGGAAAGTTTTCCATTAGCTCTTTTGCCATTTGAATAAAACGTGTGTATGACAACATGCATGAATTATTCATTAATAAAGCAGTATTGCGACACCTCATTAGTGTGTCTGGCTTAGTCCGGATTGATAAAGCTTCGACTGAAAAACTAACGTAAAATTGCTGAAGTATCTACATAGCTGGAAATATCAAATGAAAAAAAATACATTATGTATCATTCTGTGTTGAAATAAAACCTAAAAGTATATTTTATTATCAATGTTGGTATTGTATTACGGTACATTTGGTTGGTATTATAGATCAGATTAAAGCACAAGGAAGAAAGACAAAAGGTCAATTCAATCAACGGATAAACAGGCAAGCCGTTTACTTTCCGTGGGTAATTTTACTCAAATTAATATTATTATAGGTTTCTAATTTTTTATTTAGGTATTTATTTAAAAAAAATAGTTTATTTTATTTGTGTATGTGTATTACTATCAATATAACTATGTATATATAATTTTGAAAACAAGGAGTTATTTTTTAGATATTATTTTGTACCCTATCACAATGTTGCCCTATTTAACCCAAAGGTTTACTGGTAGAGAATGCCTTGTGGCATTAAAGCCGCCTATGTATCACGATTTTACAGACGCCAGCACATCAAGCTACTACAATCTGTCAAATTTCTTTAATATATTTTTAACTTTATTGCTATTTTAAGATTTTTTTAGATTTATTGAAAATTTGACAGTTTCGGGTAACCTCATGTACAGATAAATATTGAAATATCACAGAGCACAAATCCAGACTTCAAACATTCGCGTTAATCCAATTCCTACCAATTAAATCATTACAACTTCCACCCCAAAACTCACCAACCCATTTTTCCAAAGAACAAAATGGAAACGATTCACAAAACTTCTAAATTAAATGGAAACACCTTGCGAATACCAAAGCTCTTCAATTTAAACCCGGTTTAGGCACGCCTACACAGTTCTAATCTAGGAACGTCTTCAGAACTCGCTCTGGTGCCTTCGCTTCATACTCTTGGCTCTTCAAAGTGACGTGTAGGTGCTCTCGCTTTGATTTTATTTAGTACTGCAGCTGTCATGGCTGAACTAGCGCAAAAGATGCAGTTTTTAGAAAAATGGGGACATTTGGGGTCGAAAGTAAAGTATGAAACTAGTCAATTAGTTGGGTTAGTAAAAAATCTGGCTTAATGTCATCTTTTCTTCACGAAAATTATGTTAAAGCCGTATCAACAGCATTAAGAACCACACGCAACTTGTTCCAATATGGGTAAACGCTGTTTTTCGTGTGTGTTCTTGAAAAATATAGACTAAATTTCATTGAGCCTAATCTAGTTCGATATCGATACAAAATATTCTGTATATCTTTATTTTTCTTCGTTGTTTTCAGAAAGTTTATTGACAAAATAATAAACTTTTCTCCTTAAAAATATTGTCCACAGCAACAGTGCCTTATTTATTGTTATATAATGTTACTACCACTATTTATTACGACCACTACTCATGTGGTATCAAGAAAAATATACGACATTTTTCAAAACATAACTTGAACAACGCATTCTCCTCTTAAACTTAAAACTTTATAGACACAAGTGTCCGATTATACTTCTGTCTTACGAAATTCATTTTATTTAACTTCAAAACAAATTGTTTTATTCATGCAGAGAGTAATAAAGTCATTTATTCAAAAAGTTTTGGTACAAAAATTTAACAGATGATATTATAAAAATTCGAGAGACATTTAATCACGTGCAGTTTTTCGCAGAGAGACATTTATTTGTCGTTTTCTTACTTATGTCTACAAAACTCATCGTGGAACATAGTTAATTTATGAAACAAGATTTAATTAACACGAGCATCATCAGTTAGCGTGAAATTTTCATAACTCTCGAAGTTTACAAGGCGTCTGCGTCACTCCTTTGAGGCCCTTTGTGACAATACATCCATGTAGATTATACAAAGGTGTGCGTAGACTCTGTTTTAATTAAGCCTCTAAGTTTGTTTAGCCTTAATATATTATAGTAATAATGAATATAATCCCCAGGTTTACTCTTAGCGAGGAAGAATTAAATGAAGGCACTTTGGCGGATGTAAATTGTGGATAAATACCGTTTGGGTTAGCACACTGTTAATCTTACTTAGCAGAGCGTTCAGATTTCGGGAGTTATTTTAACAATGTCGATGGCATGTAGAAATAGACGTTTTGCATAATGTCTGTATTTATCAAGTGTAGTGTTTTGGAGCAAATCTAATTCTACATTTATTTTTTTCTTATCGTCTCAGGTTTTTATTTGACACTTTATATGCCGCGGAAAAATCGCCAACGACTTTAAAACCTTCTACTTATAAGTTATTTGATTAGTTATGTTTACCTGTGATTAAGTATGTAACATAATATCACGCCAGTAATCCTGAAGGGTTAGCCAGAGGTTCCATGGTCTGGAGCGAGACGGAATGGGACGCCGTCACCTCCTTCTGCGAAGCAGTCATGCTAGCGAAGGAGGCGGCGGAACGTGAGAGGGAGAGAACCTCACGTCCCAGCCGCCGCGGAAGACGGACCGGGCGTCTGCAATAGCCGATGCCTGTCGGGGCTGCGGGACTGTTCGAAAGAGATACCGTAGCCCCGGAACACAAAGGTTATTTGATGATTACCCATCCGAAAAAAAAAAAGCATAAGCGTTAGCCAGAGGTGTACCTAATAGTACACTCACATTTCGCGAGTTATGTTCGAGTCCCATGTAATAGAGTGCGAGCCTATTGCCAACAACCGGGCGCAAATCCAGACTCCGTGGCTGCTATAGAGAAATTCCTTATGAAAATACCCAATTACAATGCCCGACCCGGGAATCGAACCCAGGATCTCATGCTCAGCAGTTGTACTTGCGGCCACTAGACCAACGAGTAAGTAGGTAGACTTTGGAAGTAATGTTAACAATAAAATAATAAATCTTACTAAAAGAGTCGCATCTTAAGAAAACACTTTATTCCATGAAGCAAGGGAATATATTAATATTTAAACAAATCGCCAAACTTTATACACTTTGACCGAAACATTTAGTCTTAAGAAGTTTGCCCGGCTTTTCCCAAGAGTGACTGGAATTTGCCCGCCAACGTTGCATACAAACTGAGTGAAATATACAGGAGCAACTTTGCAGTCGTTTATTTGAAATTTAATGGGATACGCCGCTTTGACTACAAAACAACTCTGTTCAGTAAATACCTACTTGTTATTGTTTGTTTCTTTTTTTTTATGTTTTACTCGATACTTTTGTTGCGTTTCAGTTTGTACTTTTTACTCACAATCTTAAGACCAGATTCATAGAACGAAATCTAAATCGGCTATCAAAATGAAATAAAATATGTTTTCTTTTGCTTGCGCATATTATTATTTCGTTTGTTCCGTCCACCATTACGAATAAAAACCAGCCAAGTGTAAATCGAAGTCGCGCATGCAAGGCTCCGTACTATATTAGTAGTAGGCTCTCCGATAGCATGGCTGTCCTAATGGCACTAGACAGTAATATTATGTCTTCCAGCCTTATTTATGAATGTCACCTAGCATTGCAAACCATTTCCGACCACAACAGGGTCACCTTGCAATGGATCAAGGGGCATAGTGGATCATTGGGTAATGATGCAGCAGACGACCTTTCAAGGAGGGGCTCGGAAGGGGTTGTGGCCGGCTCCGAGGCCTCACTTGCCAGTTCCATTTAGTCAGATCAGGACCTGGATGCGTCTGTTAACCCAAACAGAACACAATGCCCGCTGGGCATCTACAACCAACTGTAGACAGTTTAAAGAGGCGGTACCTGCACTAACACCGCGACTGACTAGTCAGTACTCAGTCTCCAACGAACGGACCTGCGAATTGTGGTGGGTATGCTCACAGGCCACTGCCCACTCAACAAAAATCTGTTCACCCTCAACGCGACAGACAGCCCGCTGTGCAGGGGCTGCCTTAGCGCGGATGAAACGGCAGCCCACGTAATCCTGGAATGTAAGGGGGTTGCTGACCAACGGGCACAAATCCTCGGCAGTCCGAGGTCGCTCCTAGAAGCCTGTGAACGTCCCAGGAGACTTCTGAGCTTCTGGAAGGAGCTAGGTTGGCTCCTGTAGCCAACCGTCCCACCCCACGCATAATGGACCGCCTTTGAGTCTAAATGCGGAAAAGGGAGCCCTCAACAATACAATACAATATTAGTAGTAGGGGACTCGCCTTTAAATTACTTTTATTATTTTTTATTATAGCTACAACAGAAGTACAGTATATTCTGTGAAAATTTCAGCTGTCTACTCAGTATTGATCATGAGAGATAACCCGCTGAAAGACGGACGGACGGACAGCGTAGGCTTATTAATAGGGTTCCGTTGGTTACCCTTCGCGTACGAAACCCTAAAAAGCACGTACCGTGGTAAAATGCCATCGTTACCTATGGATGCTTTATAATGAATACTAAGCATGCACCCGCTTTACATCCTGGTCAAATTCAAGGAGGTATCTATACTAATGATTCTCGACCCGAATCGATAGTAAAAAGGGTAGGTTTTTTTACGAAATCGGTAAGTGTAAACCACCACCTAGTTTCCATACTCTCCATAATTATACTGTGGAATAAACGTTTACATTTGTATGTGTGAGGGCGCGTTTATAGGACTAGAAACAGACGGGCTGCGTTTTAATACGGGTGATTTACACTTACCGATTTCCGTAAAAAAACAGAACCTACCCTTTTTATTATCGATTCGGGTCGAGAATCATTAGTTTAGATACCTCCTTGAATTTGACCAGGATGCAAAGCGGCAGCCTTTATATCCATTTTCAGGCCCACGGATACCGAGGGCCCAAACAAAGTAGCATTATTTCAGCGATACCTAATGACGATAGAAAAGTCAAGAAAACTAAATCTTTTAGTGACACGTCTTTGTTGAGATATTAACCGCTTTTGAAGCTATTGCCACTTGAATAGGTCTTCTAATTGACGATAATTTAGTATCGATTACTGCCTCGTTGGTCTAATGGTCTGAACTGTGACTGCTGAGCATAAGGTTCCCAGTTCGATTGGGTCAGGCAAATTAATATTGGATTTTTCCATCTAGAATTTCTCAGTAGCCACGGAGTATGGATTTGTTCCTGGTTGATGGCAATAGGCTCGCCCTCTATTACATGGGACTTAAACATACCTGGCAAAATGTGTGTGTACTATTAGGTTCAACTAAACCTATTCCTTCAAGGATTACAAGTACAGGCGTATCTATGTAAACAAAACACAATCTAAACTTATATTGTCACGGGATTATCTTCCGTGATAGTCCATTACTGACCAGCAAGTCAATGGCGCTTGCAACAGCGTCGAAATATCGGGAGCCCAAAATAATGGACTATCATGGAAGATATCCCGTAAGTGACGATATAAGTTTAGTTATTACCTGTGAAAGCTTAAAACAGTTTTTGAAAAACACAATCTACCATTCTAGGCCTTTCAATCCATTGCCTTTTTATCCAGTAAAAGCTGATAACAATCCTCCAATTATTTACCTGTTGCAAGACAATACTAAAGTGATAATAGGTTCGTTCTTATCGCTGCCACGATCTTAAATATTTATAAATGAAATTCGTAGGGTCGGGTCGGACCCTGATTTTGACCGCTTATTTCGGATTGTTCTCCATTAGTGGAGGCCGTAATGGACAGACCCATAATAAACTACCTTGTATAGACAAGACAAATGGAAGTCTCACGTGTGAATACGTCTTTATTTTCAGAGAACACAAATGTCTTTGATAGTCTTACCTACCGAAATTAGATTTTTTCAGTTCCATATAATATTGGACTGTTAATAATGGTTTTTTAATACTTTATCCTCTTTTGTGTGGAGATATTACTTTTGTAATATTCAGTTAATAGATATTATTTCATGATTCGAGTACTTTAGTATACTCTTACCTCTTATTGATATGAGCTGCTTTGCAGTAGCTCATATAAAAAGGCAACACAGTCAAGGTGGAAGCTTTTTAATGCTTTGTAAGTGTTGTTTTCAAATTATATAATTACTTCCATTCTAGCAAATTCACTCCAACTTATATAGAAGAATTATGCAGAAATACGAACATTGCAAATCATTTTAACGTTCATTATAGTAATTTATACCTACCTCGTGAATAAAGTTAGTTAACTAGTTACTGATGGTGCTTTCAAATTAGAGATTAAATTGGTGAATAATAATAATTGACTGTGCATGCAAATATCAAAATTCAATTTGCTGGATTTAATTTTACCCAATACTGTGATTGAATTACTACGACATTTATAATTATTCCACTTTGTTGGTTGACTAATAAAAATTGTACCGCAACATGATTTTTTTTTTCTTGACTATACGAGAAATGAAAGTACCAGAAACAGAAGAGTGGGTACTTAGTATAAATTGTATAATAAATAAAAGATAACAAAATTAAAACAAGAAGCACAACATATGACGGAAACTCGTTGCAAGACGTTTCAAACAACACAAATAATTATAGAATTCCCAAACTCCGTGATAGAATTAATTCAAATAAATAGTCTATTCAAAGTCGAAACACAGATAGGCTTCAATAATGAGGTCCTTTAAAACGGGCGACCTTTTGAATATCTAAAATAGCTGGGGAAGCGAGAGGGATGCCTGCAAACGTGCCGGCTCTACGTGCCACATTCACTCTAACCCTCCCTATTTTACTCAATTACGAAATAATTTTACCTTCTATCGACCTGTTTTTAGCTGGATTGTGAAAAGAAGATTTATTTTTATGTTAATTACGTCACTCGACACCGATTTACTTTTAAATTTTCAATAAACTTGTCGGATTGTCAGGATTTATTCTGTTAGGCTCGTACATCATGTGTGGGCAGAAGATAGGTTTCGTGCAATGAAAATACACTGGGTGTTACACACTGTTTCTATTAAACTAACAAATTACTTGAAATTACCATATAACACAATATCACGGGGAACAATGAATCGGGAACAGTTCCAAGACGTCTCGACTCCACTGCGATCAGACATTGAATGTCGTCCTCGCCTCGAGCTGTAAACATCACGGCTCTCTAGAAGCACGCTGTGGTGTGGGTAGACTTGTAAGAAGGTCACGTGATGTCACCACTGGCATGCTTGCGATTCATTTTAATTCCGTATCAATGACCGGATCCGACAAACTTATGTTTTTCTTTTGTTTTTTGTAACCTTCAACAATTCCAATATTTTTTCTGGATATTTCATCTTTAGTTTTACTGTTTTTGTTAACTTGATTTACTTTACTATTCAATATATTAGAGTTTGTGCAAAAAATAAGTATATAAAATAAGTACCACACTCAAAATAAGAAAATCGATAAATAGTTGAGAGGCTTCCACAGGGGTCTAGTTTAATTTCGCTCCTGAGTAACGTGAATTATGTGTGTTAGTAACTCAATTGAAAGAGATAATCCTCCAATATTTTAAATTAAGGCTTTCCTTAAGACTACCAGCATAAAATGTTTAATCTTTCAAGTTAAAGCTTATTTGTCTTTCTAACTCTATTTAAATACTGTTGCTAACTATCTTCAATGCCTAGTTTTATGGTCTAATAAATTTCAAAGGATCGAGATTCAATAATACAGTTTGTCTAGCTAAGTAATGATTCTATGCCCCTATAAGGCCCTTTATATATCAATGATACTACCAACTTACAAGCACTCAATAGATAGACTGTAGTTAAAGCGCCTGTGTCTATAAATGCCGGAGTCGACCAATTTATGTAAGAGCTTGCTAAGGCAGTGCTACCAGGAGTCAATGATAACGAAGATCATTTTGATTAAACTAATAGTAAGGCGTCTTTCAATTGAGACAGACAGTATTTGAAATAGTTGTATATTATTGGGAAATTATAGTATCAACGTACCATGTTAGCGAAAACTTACTGTTGATAGTTTTCAGACCTGAATCAGTACAAGATACTTACAATACATTTAAATGGCATCAGTCAATTCGTACTCAAAAGCAAAAGTGCTGGTGCTGGCCAGAAAAAGAAAATACGATTTCTTAGGGGGGTAATACTATATTTTTCTTACTAACTGTACTTTTTGACACGCAAATTTATACTGATGACGACTCGGGAACATCAAAATTAAATAAAAAATCATTTATTTCTTATGATGACGAATTGGGACTTCTTGTATGGAAAAAAATTTAGTGACCAGTCGGAACAGTGACGATTCGGGCATAAACCACACTCTTAACATTTTACGATTATAACGAGAATCTAGCATTAACCCTTCCACTACCTATTCAGATTTGCTTTCAAAATACTAATTCATCATTAGCAAAGTCTACTTCTTTAACAAGACGCCTCTTGACGACAATTAGGACAACAACACCTTTGATGTGAACGGATTGTGTTACTAAATTAATCTTTCATGTCGTCAAAAGTTTGTTAAAATTATCGTCTTCAAAATCTACACACAAAGACAATAATTTTCCTTTTTTCGCTTAAATATTCATTTCGCTTGGTTTTCTTTCGTCTACCTTTTTTTTGTAATCATTCGACGGTGCGATTTTTTTTTCTTAGCAAAAATTTCTACGTAAGCAAGTCCAATTCTTTCATTCCAAATGTTCCCATTCTTTACAAATAATCGTGCTCTCTAGATTTATTTGAGTTTATATTAATCCATTCATCCACATATTTCGGTGTCTGCGTCGACTTGGTTTGATTTAACATTTCATAAGAAGCATAACTTATTTGAATATTTCTCGTAGATATTATACTTGAGTAAGATGGTCTAGATGGCACATAATACACATTCATGGGCCTACAGTTCATGAATACAAATATTCCGGGTCTTGGTTTTAGATCCGGGCTGTGTGGTGCCATCTTTATTATTAATGCTTTTATTAGAAAAGTAGGTATAACCACAGCGCACGTTCCATTTTCTTTTAAGATAGTTCTTGATTTTTGTTTGAATAAATCAGGTTGAAATAATTCTACAAGCTAGAAGTATGATAAAATAGGCTGTAAGTGATAAGATAAAATTATAATTTCCGTTCAGAATGTTTTTCATTTTATTTTTTTGACAGCAACAATTGAACACAAAGTTATGAGATACGAGTATGTATCTCATAACTTTCTACTTTCAGCAGCAATTGAATTCAATTCAATTGTTGCCATATCCGTATAAAGAATGGATTTTCTTATTTTGTATTATTCCGGGTACTGCTAAGGTTCGTGTATAACCGGGACCAACAAACCGAGGCCAATTCTACAGCATTTTAATTGTGTGCATTTAAAACTAAATTCACGTTGACAAGTCAATTTATACGCTAGGAAATAATTTAGAGGGATCGTCGGTTTTAAAATCTATACGGCAGACTTTAATTAATCCCATGATACTCTGGTTTATGACTATAGACTTGCGTAATGTATGATTTATGCAGTATTTTATAAATAATTACTCAGATTTTATAAAAAATACATCGACGTCACTTCTTCATTTATTATTTTCGCCAAACACAACAAAGAAACACTCGTTTTACACGAGGCGGGGACGAAGGGACAACATGACGCCATAGAGCTGTTATCTGTCTCCGTTATCCCTTATTATATAGATTGCCATTTCGGCCAGTATCACTCGCAACGTTTTCGTGTAAATGAGTTACATGAAACCGTGCGCTGTGTAATAAATTATTTGTAATATGTTTTATCCTATGTAACAGCCGGGGTGAGCTTGTGAATGGCAAGCCGAAGAGTCAATTTATATTTTGATATTAGGTGAATTGAACGTTTGATGTTTACAAAGACGATGCTGATGGTATAATTATATTCACTCTGATTACAAACATTCTGGTAGCTTTAAAAGATAAATATACAAAAACATTCACAAAACACATTTTTATACAGCAGTATACCACAGACATAATTGAGTTATTTAAACATAACATCACGCTAGTAATCCCCGAAGAGTTTGGCAGAGTCGTACCTGGGGCAGTTATGTTTAAGTCCCATATAAAAGGTGGCGAGCCTATTGCCATCAATCGGGTACAAATCCAGACTCCGTGGCTGCTACTGAGAAATTCGTAATGTAAAAACCAATGACATTTTGCCCAACCTGGGAATCGAATCCAGGAGCTCATGCTTAGCAGTTGCACTTGCTACCATTAGACCAACGAGGCAGCCCATAATGGTATGGTATGGTGGTGGTGGTATGGTATTCCATAAAAAATCGGCCAAGTGTGAGTTAGATTAGCGCATGAAGGATTCCGTATCATCGTAGTAGGTTGTAATGTGTTGTTATAGCTGCAAAAGAAATACACATATTGTAAAAAGGAGATGTTCCAGAAATGTATGGAGCCTGGGCCAGCACTATGTACACTATATGTAAATATCGCTATGTATTACAGTAACCGTTTTTTATTGTAAATTTTCATTAATTTCACTTCGTTTCAAAGTACATTCAAATTAACTTGGGCAAGGAGAGGAACACAAAATGAAATTAAGCATGGTGGATCAGATCAGCAGCAAGCGAAAAATGACATTTGGACAATAACATTTGATTGACGTTCATCGTAATACCTGCGATAAAAATAAACAATACGAATTTCGAAAATCTTGGGTTTCAGTTTCGATAAAATACTACAGATCCAAACTCAAAGCAAGGAAAGACTCAAAAACGTCACTGTCAAAGTCGTCAAACTTCATTTGTCAAACACAACTGTCATGGCTGCCCTAAAAATAGAGTTATTTTTATTAAAAAAACTTTTCAAATGATCATTAATGTACCACTGTACCTTTCTTCAAATTATTTTTTTAGTATTTTTATGAAATTCCCCTATTTTTTTTCCTATTTATCTATATAGTGTACATAGTGGTGGCCCAAAATCAAACATCTCCTTTCAACTGTCTACCCATAACAGATCATGAGATACAGCTCGCTGACAGACAGACGGACGGACAGCAGAGGCTTATTAACCATAAAGTTCGGTACGGGTACCTTTGGGGGCGCGACACACAAACCTCCGCTGACTTGGTACCGGCCCCTAAAGGGGCAAGCGTTTAAGTCATACGTCATCCTCATTAAATAAGTAAATATTTAATATTCCGATTATCAAATGCTATGAGTGTGCGCTAATTAAGAGAGTTGGATAAAAAGTTCATATGTCCTCGCCATTAAAACTTCTGTCTTTTTTCTTAATTTACCCTTAAAAAATCCAAGTGCGTAAATACAGTCATCGCCATTTTGACGGCAGTGCTGGCCGAGGCTAAAAATCATGAAAATAGTGGTTTTCGGACATCCATGCTCCAGTATGTTGAGAATGATTAACTTGTCATTTAATTATGTGACGAATTAATCCAGGGTTCAATTTAAGTAAGCAGTGGTAGTGACGAATTTTGATATCAAAAGTCGAAGTTTCGCGCCAATCTTGCGTGTTTACATTTTTATTTTTCACATTACATCACACAGACGCGTATAGATTCGATAACAAATATGACAAAATATCATTCCAATTATTCTAGACAACATGAAAATGCCCTGATCTTAGAGTAATTTAATAATGCGGGACCAATAACTCGTAATATTCATTTTCATGTTGATTCACTCCTCAATTTATATTCGAAATTGACGACCATTTTTTTTTTGTTTTTTTGATGTGTGCGATTATTTCAATCGATTCTTTTTTTTTGTAAATTTCGATCAAATCGAGAAATTAAATTAAGGAATTTAAAAAATTTATAGATTGAAATTAAAATAATTTTGTTTTAAGCGTAAAATACAATAAATAAACACTCTAATTATTTTTTTAAGTTTATAATAGTCATTTTAATAGTTTTTCGTACATTGTTGTACTAAAACCGACACAACAAACAGCACAGACTAACTATGGCTAAATTCGCGCCGTTTTTATTCTATACTTATAAAAATTTAAATTATGAATGCATTCGCTGTTCAATTTTATATTGTATTTAAATTATTTACATAATTTGTTAGTGAGTATTGGCCAAATCTTGAAACTGAATTTCAAACCAGTTCCCCTATACCGATTGAGCTGAAATTTTGCACACACTTTTGGTTCTGGTGACAATAAATTCTTATGAGAAACATTACTTAGTCCTGCAGCCAGGATCGGTTCCTCACGAGAGAACTCCTCAACGGTTAATAGCGCGGACACAAAACTCTATCTACGCGTTTGATTTTGATAGATATAGATAATTTCTTTCATGACTTTATCCTGCAAGCAGGATCGTCTTCTCATGACGGAACTCCTTAACAGTTAATAGCACAGATAAGAAAAATTTTATATGCGTTAATATTTGATGAATAAATATGATTTCTATCATGACATCATCCTGAAGCCAGGATCTTCTCCTCACGAGGGAACTCCTCAACGGTTAATAGCCCAGACACGAAACTTTGTATAGATACTCGTTCAATTTGGATGAATAGACATAATTTCAATCGTATTTGATCCTTCAGCCAGGATTATCTTTTCAGGATGACACTACTCAACGCTGAATAGCATAATATAATGATGCGGTATACTGATACCGCTGCTACCGCTGTTAAAATTTTTAGTTTTGCCGTTTACTGAAACGGCAAAACTAAACATTTTAAAAAGAGACTTAAGTATTTTTTTGTTGAATTACTTAAAAATAAATATTTTTCTATTGTTTGGTCGGTTGGACGAAGTATTATATTATCTGTGGTTGGATATAGAATACCCAGGTCTTGGGCCCTTAGAAATTTTTTTATTTGGTTCCCAAGCCAGGATTTACCCACGGGGAGGCCCGTGGGTAAATGCGAAAAATGAAAAAAAAATTTAAATGTAAATGCCAAATCTCACGCTGTTAGTTCAACGGAAAGTTAGGAGACTATCTATAAGTTTTAAAAATAAAGATAAATGTCATCAGAATGTTTACCTGAAGCAATTTTTTTTTTTGGGATTTCACATTTCTGATTCTTATCATTTACTAGCTGTTGCCTGCGGTTTCGCTAGCGTTTTGGTCGATAATTATCCCACGGGCACATTGTAAATATAGCCTATGGCACTCGCGGATAATGTAGCTACCTATTAGTGAAAGAATTTTCAAAATCGGTTCAGCAGATCCAGAGTTTAACCCCTACAACCTCACAAACTTTACCTCTTTATAATATTAGTATAGAATAGAGGAGGAGGAGAGGAGATTTATTCTCCTTCTCTTGAAATCAGCCAAAAGCATCGAATAATTACTAAATAAGATTATTCTAAAAGATAGCATAAATGTTAATTTTAAAATGATATAATTATTTGAAATTATACCAAGGAGTTTTTATTCCGTTTCAACTTTTTGTTTCCAAACTTGATTTCATTGCGAGTAATCGATTAGGCTGACTGCAACTTTTTAATCGAATGTTGAATCTTGGGTTTACGGTCAGCACTAAGAGTTTTTAGTAATATTTGTCAAGACTTGGATCGTGTTTTTTTATGAAATTTTGTATGAATAATGGTAAAAATAAGAACGCAGATAGAATGTTACTGTCTTTATTTTGCCCTTTCGAGTTTTTTTAGCAAACGAGAAACTTGTCCATGTACATTATTTCAAGCGCATCTAAGTTACCTATTTTTGGAAGGGTGTAGTGGTATGTAATTTACACATATTTGGCAATAGACTGACGCCATTTTACCGACATCAACACGTTTTTGGAGATATTAACCACAAACTTATCGTATGAAACAGCTGCCGCGACATATTTTTCATTATAAAATCGAATGCTGAAAGTTCACGAAAATTCTTGAATTTCTTGACAATGCGCATCACCCCGCCGATTCAGCTGATGTGTCATGTGTCAAAATTCTGTCGTGCATAGTGGTTAAAAGGGTCCCGTAAGTTACCTTTCGGTTACGGAACCTTAAAAAGACGAGGTGCGACACATTTATGCCGCTAAGTTTAATTCTCCTAGCGCTACGGGGTGTGTGTCGGAAAATTTGCAAGTTCTTAAGACTAGTATTTAATCTGTTCCTCATACACGAAGGGCGTTTGAGATGAAAATGCTTAGGGTGTGTAGTACTTCATGGCATTCATGTAAGTTGTACTAAGGCACCCTAGACAGATGTTACAAAAGTACACAACAACTCGGTTGCAATAAATAGAGGTGACCATTTCATTTGAATACTGTCTTTTCTTGTTCTTTGTTTTCTGTGTGTTTGTGTTTGTTTTGTGTTGGTACCGTTATTATATTATCAACTTTTTGAATGTAGGTCATAATCTGCCTAGCTGTTTTCCAACTATGTATGTAAAGGGTGTAACACCTTTAACGAAGCCGACATGTTTCTAATTTAAATTGCCTTTGCGTTATCATCATCTGCCTAGCCTTTTCCCAACTATGTTGTGGTCGGCTTCCAGTCTTACCGGATGTAGCTGAATACCAGTACTTTACATTATTTCTAAAATTCTGTGTTCACCGCTCTACATACCTACGCATGCGATACGCGTGCGGTGCGATGTTCGGCCACCGATTTTATTTTGATTTTTGTACTGCGTTTCATTTAAATATACCTATTATTAACGAAAGAGCAAAAAATAATATCTGCACCACTGCCACTATAAGGAAGCGTTAGGCCCTTTACTCAAAAGCTTTGTGAAAAAATCTAATGCATAATTACTGGTACAAAAATAAAAATATTTCACATATTCCTTCATGGGTACTTATGAAAGGTCGAGAATAAGGTGCACGGTTCGCGTTGGTCCTAATTGAACCTAATTGGGGGACCTAATAGCTTTAATTCAAAAAAGAGGTCGTCTGAAAATCCACTATAATTTCTATTTACGAGTATATTATAAGTACATGAAAAAGATGATCAAAGGAATCGCGTTGACTAAACCGGTAGGTAACGGTGAAAGAGCGTAGTCGTATTGGCAAATATAATTGACTAGCGACCCATCCCTGCTATTTGGCGACGTGTCATAACGTCGAGATTTTCAGGTTAAATGTTAATGTGTACATAAACCTTCCGGAATAATTATTCAGGGTCCGTAATTATCAAGATAATTATTTTCTTTAACGCAATTGAGTTCAGTCGAAACAGAGTCTTTGTTTTTCGGCATTTTCGTATCCACCGCCGAAATCATATAGTTACAAAAAGCACTTTTCATGTGGTGTTTGCCTGTAATTGGTTGTGCGGTTAGATTTAAGACATAATTACATATATGTTCCTACCGGAATAATATCTGTGACAACTGTTGGTGAAGCTTAATTATTAAATAAATTAAAAAAAATCATCACCAAAGCAAATAAAACTGGCCGAGTGCGAGTCGGACTCGTGCACGAAGGGTTCCGTACGATTACATGAAAATAAAAAAAAAAACCGTTTGTTGCGTGGGATATATTCTGTAACTATTTAATGAAAAGTTATTCAAATTGGTTAAATGAATTTAGAGGGTTGTATTGATGATTTTAATTATTATAATTCTGTAGCTACATACGCGTTACTGGCGCAACTAATTGCGACTGGGAGCCGACCCCAACATAGATGGAAAAAGGCTATGCAGATGATGAAGAACATTGATAATGATTTTTGTTATTATCAAGATAATATTATCATGATGCACTCCGAACCCTGGAATAAATAATCTCCAAATGATTTTGAAAATCGTATATCTTTTGTGTTGTTTGTGTTTTTTAATTAGTATTGGCATAAAATAGATCAAAAGCATAGTGGTGGTATGATGCGACCTACGTTCCAGTCTACCCACACCAAAGCGTGCTTTCTACAGAGCCCTGATGAGCAACTCGGAGCTAAGACGACAGTCAGTGTCTGATCGCGGCGGAGTTGAGACCTCTTCGTACTGTACCCGATTTATTGTGCCCCGTGTTATTGTGTTAAGTTGAAATCTCAAGTACTTAATTGCTTGTTTTGCTAGAAACAGTGTGTCACTTTCAGTGTCTTTTCATAGCACGACACCCATCGTCTGCCCACATGATGTAGAAGCCTAGCGTAATATAATACTTGATATTATTATAGAAGACAACAAATATACCTTAAAAAAATCTTAACTAACATTTAAATATATGCTCGACTATAACCTGTTTTGAATTGACGTGAACAACTGAACATCTTATTACAAACAAATACGGCATAACTAGAGGGGATTGCGGAAACAGAACATAGTAATATAATGAATCAGTGTGAATGTTTCCAATGCGGTTTGTCTATAGAAACAACTACAATTTCGAGTGCCGAAGTAACCAAGCAAGTAGGAAACGATACCCACATGACTGTATGTGTGTTACAGATATTTAATGAAACCCGCAAATGTGTATTGGGAAATGTACATTGTACACGAGATAGTAAGCCTGCCTTTTGCTTAAATACTGCGAATTGTTGTTTGAATCCCTCGAAATAAGTCTTTCCTTATGCAATGTTTGTCTACCTTTGAGCTAGGTAAAACAGTCCATCACAAACTAAGCCAGGATTGTGTGGAAATTCGTCGGAGTTACGTGTGAGTACTTTTGACTAGAGTGCAATGACAAATAATTTGACATTGCTTCGTTAAAAGACGTCTTCTGATGTTTCGTTTCTGAAATTGTTTCTATATACGCAATAAAATCTAACGCAGCAAATTTTATATAAACCCGTTTTCATTTTGCATTTTTTTACTGTATAGCCGAACTCGTAACAATGTAAATTCAAGGACTTGTTCAATCTAAAAAAATGCGAAAGCTTCACTCGTTAATCTAATAGTGTTATTATTTTTTGTATGGTATTAAAAAAAACTTAAAAAGGTCACACAAGACGTGATCTTGTTTCGGCTAACAAGTACAACGAGAAGCAAGATAAATCATCTGCGCTGTTATAAAAATGAGAAAACATTTTTTTGTTCAATTTTTGTAATGTTATTTATATAAGTTATTAACTACATATAGAACTCGAGGACAACCTAGTATGTCTTCTTAATCGTTTGCTTTTGAATTTCTTTAGATCAGTTTAACTATTAGATTTACCGTTTAGTTACATTTTTACTGTTCCTTGGTTGATTTTGCTGTTTGCATAAAGTTCTCCCTGATATCACTGCTTATTCTGATTTCTTGCACATTTAAACGTACAATAAACCTTTTTTATACGTCCATGACGATTAAATTTGTTGACAATATCAACTCCATTTTTGGTTGCTCCGCGAAGCCTGTGAAGCTCCCAGGAAACTTCTGTGTTTCTGGGCGGAGCTAGGCTGGCTAACTTAGCCAGGACACCTACGCACAACCGACCGAATAAGAGTCTAAGTGCGGAAAATGGAGTTCCTACTCTACTCATCAACTCCATTTCTGTGAAATTTAACACTTGCAAGTAGTTACCTCCGTGTCTCGGAAAGCATATTAAGCCGTTAGTCCCGGCTGTCAATTGTAGATCTTTGACAGTTGTTTTTGTAGCCAAGCCAGAAATCTGATTACCTGTCTTACTGGGGTATCGTACTACGCAGTACTAACTGGACTGCGGAGGTCAGGTAAGCAGTCGCTCCATGTAAAATACTGGTATTCAGCTGCATCCAGATGATGATGCAGATGATGATGATTTCATTTATAACATCAGAATAAAATATGAAACTGTACCGGTTATTTACTGGCTTAAGTACCGAAACGCTAGGAAAATAAAATTAAACGGTGGGAGGTAAATGACCCGTAAAGCTGTTTTCCTTTTAGTGGATAGTGGCCACGTAAAAGTAAATGTCATGTTTTGCAATCGTTTTAATGAAAATCCTTTGAGAATCGATATAATGTTGTTGACTTAAAACAGCACTCTCATGTGGTTAGGATAAAGGCAAACTTGATTAAGTATTTGGTTTACGTTTAACCCTTTTGACTTGTGAAATAAGTCTGATATGAAGATATGAAATAAAATAAGTATAATATAATATTTAAGTTGCATTCTTGTTGCGATTGATAGACCTGTTTCTAAAATGTTACTTATACTATTATACTAGAGTATTTTTATTTGAAGATTACCTCGTTGGTTTTTCTTTTTTCCAATCCAGGAACTTAGCTTTAAGTTAAGTTTAGATTTATGGATTTATTTAAGATCAGGTTATTTACATTATTTACAAACTACAAATCTATAATCTATAATAGTAAAAAAATATGTACAAGTATAGTTGGTTGAGTGATTGTAACAGCGACTGCTGAGCTTGAGGTCCCGGGTCGGGCAGTGTAATTGGGTTTTGCCATCAAGAATTTCTCAGTCGCAGCCACGGAGTGTGGAATTGCGTTCGGTTGAAGGCAAGAGGTTCGCCCTTACATGGGACTTAAACATAACTGGAAAACTGTGGGTTTACTATTAGGTACACCTCTGTTTAACCCTTCGGGGATTTCAGGCGTGATGTTATGGTGGCCATTGCATAATAAGTGGTAAGTAAATAGTTAGGTACTGACTTACATGTGACAGTGTATGCGCCTACCTATTGTATACCGATACCGATCAATCAGTTTGACTTGGTAGGATCTCAAGCAAACTCAAACAGGTAACATCACGATCAGAAGTCTTTTAATAAAAATCTTTCCTCCGCCACTCAGTGAAACCCACGTCCAGAATTCAGGGTTTCATTACACAAAACTTTTTATAAGATGACGTTCCGTTCTTAAGAAATAATCTAACTTCGTACAACTTGCCAACGAAAAAAAACTTTTCAAATTTGATGAGCGCCTATAAATTATTACTGGGCACTTTGCCTCCTTTCCTCGTTACGTAGATGTTTAAATTAGCGTATCGATTTGTTGATGTACAGTCGCGAGGCAAAATACAATCGAAAACGCTTAACTTCTCTTAAATATTTAGAACATAAATTACATAATCATGGCAGTCTTTAATATTCTTAGAGCTGGGAATTATTTATGAAGCTAAGATTATTTGCTATATATACTTGATTTACGAGTGAAGGTGTCCAAAATTTTGGTTCTCGTTGGAGGATATTACTTTCTGTATGAAAGATGAGGAATTTGGCACCCCGTTCCAGATAAGCATAACTCTAAAAAAAATTAATCTCTGAATTGAAAATGAATGGGTTTTTGTGTACGAAACCCTAAGGTTTCGTACCTCAAAAGGTAAAAAAGGAACCCTTATAAGATCACTTGTCTGTCTGTTTGTCCGTGTGTTATCACCGATTTTCTCAGGAACGGTTAGACCTAGAAAGTTGAAATTTATACTAGATACTGAAATCTATAGTTTCTATTAGGTGTATAAAAATCAAGGTCCTGAGTCAACACGATAAAAAGATATGGGCAAATTTAGATTTTCCCGAAAACTTGTAAGTACCAAAATTTACCATAATTCTTAACTTTTCATATTTTTCGTAATTTTCTCTTTATTTCCCTTTATCATGCTTTTAACCAAAATTGACAATTCTAGGTCAACCGGAAGTACCATATAGGTTTTGGGTCAAAAACCTTTATAGTAGTTCCCATTGACGTAGAATCACGAAATTTGGCAAAAAGCAAGGTAATAAGTAAGCAATATACAATATAATACAATACAATAAAAATAAAGACAAAATTCCGAAAAAAAATATTTAAAATTAAAGGGTGTCCCCATACATACTATTACACAGTTGACGCCACTTAAGATTTTTTTTTAAATTAAATGGTACGGAACCCTTCGTGCGTGAGTCCGACTCGCCCTTGGCAGGTTTTTCGCTTTTCGTGTGTGTTTGCTTTTTATGAAAATGCAAACTGAGTATTTGAGTATTATTCGAGAAATTGGCATCCCAATTATGTAAAGACAAGTGTGTACAAATTTTGGTCCGTGACTGTACAGTGCGGGATGTGGTTGTGTGTGTTAAATATTTATTCAGTTAACAAGTCACGTGTAGGCCTTGATTAAATGCTGCTATTTTGATAACGAATTAATAAATTAAATTATTGTTTTATCAGCCTTTTACCTAATTGTCGCACTGCGGAGCAAAGGCCTCTGTTGTTTTTATAAAAAAAAAACGAACATTGATTGAGTGATTACTGTGTGTGAGTGATTCCAACGTATTTACCCTCAGTTTTTTCGAGATGTTTGTTTTTCTAGTCAAGGTCATATATATTTTAGGACTAAGACATTTAAATGAACTTATATACGATATACAAAGTCAATGAGGTTATACAAAGTAATCAACATCAAAAAATTTAATAAGGGTGTTTTTTAGAGGTGCAGAACTTCAAATTGAAATAAAACACAGATAAATAGTTCTATTAACCATTAAACTGGTATATTAATATACCAATTTAATGGTTAATAGAACTAAATATAATACTTTATTTGACTGATAATTTTATGCAATTTATGTTTAAATATGATTTCGGGCATTCAGCCCCCGCGCCTGTTTTATTTGAGTAAATTAATCGTATCGCGCCTTGTTTGACATAAGGCGCCCGTCTTGTTGAAACTACATGTCTGTAACATCAATTACCTTACAATTGAGGCACAATTTAGTAATCATGTCTCTGTACCGCTTACCATTTTTCAGCGTTTTATTTCAATTTAATGTTCTCCGCCTCTAAAGAAAACACCCGAAACTTGCGATTCTCCAAGCGGTTGCGGTCGTTAATAGTGTCGAGATGAGCCTTTTTTTCTCGTAATGGCCTCTCGCAGGTCTACCTATCACGCTGGCTTTTGCTTAACCAGACTATGCTGTGGCTGCCTTGAGTGTGAGACCTCCAGCCAGGGGCAAAAAACTTATAAACTAAGCGTAAAGATGAGACATGGAATCAAAGCTTTCATTGACATTTCTTTTGAAAGCCTCTCTCTCTATGGGATTTTAAATCTCTTTGGTCCTAGATTAGTTTCTCAAATTTTTTGCATTGCCTTTGCAAGTATATGAACCCATACACCGTTATCATTTCAAGCACCACGAAATTATACATTTTAATTGCTGCAAACATAAATAAAATGGGTGCACTGTTAATTGTGAGTTAAAAAAGCTATTGCAAGCGTGGCGAATCTCATTAAAAAATGCTTTGAAGTAGATAAATTAGTTTTCCAACATTAATAAATTGTTCTGTCTGTCTTCCTGCTGAAGTAATTTATTTATATAAGAAATATTTTCAAAAAAAAGGTGGTGGGATGCCTTTGATGACTTGCTCGGTTACTTGCGAGAATAAACATAACATCGAGTGAAGTGGAAGGGATTAGGGGATGGCATTTTCTCAGGAGTGGACCTTAGGAAGTAAAGCCTTCCCCCATTCCTTGATGATTTCCTTGCCAGTCCAGGGAAACTAAAATAAAAACACAGTCCCGGTAGAATCCAATGTTCTTCTTAGCATATCGATGGCAAAAAGCTTTTTTTTTTTTTATGGCAAGCCAATGTTTATTTAGTATAATATTATTGAGAAAAATCGAAACGCAAATAAATTTAGCACAACCCAAGTCCAGCATCCTAATTTTCTAGGGATGAAATTTACCTACCTCTATAGCTACCATAAAAAGTATAACGTAGGTTTTGTCATACAACATTTTTTTTCATAAAGTAGGTAGAAATAGCTGTCTCTTGTCATTTATAAAAAATTAAAAAAATTATGCTTACAAATAAAACCTTAGATCCGATATCAATTCACTTTTCATGTTGACTGTACCATTTAAAATTGACAGTCACATTAATAACTTCACGAATTAGATCATAATTACTCTGGCACTATCGACTTGAAAGTGGAAACCACACTTCGAACACAAGCTTATTATTCAGTTTAGTTATACCTAAACACTGTTAAAATACCTTAGACTTTACCTAATTGAAACCTAATTAGACCTTCAATAATTAAAGCTAAATATTTATAAAAATAGGGACTAATTTATATAAAATAAACTAAATAATTTAATAAACTGTAGCACACAAAACATATTACCAAACGATATACCGTAACGGCTTGTCCAAACACATGCTATACTGAAGTTCTCCTGAATTATTTAAATTTCTATCTTTACTTATTTACAGAAGAAAATGAACATGAAAAATTGATAAAAGATTGTTAGAATAATTAAAAAAGTAAAACCTCGTTGGTAAAATCTATGCCTTACTATATGAATTTCTACTTGTCATGTCGATTTAGGTACCATTTAACTTGACAGTCACAACAGACTAGATCATATTCTGGCATTATCGCCTTGAGCCCACACTTCAAACACAAGCCTATTATTAAGTTTAGTTATACCTACAGGTTTATACACTGTATGAGCATACACATACAGTGCATATTGCCATGATATTGCCGAACGATCTGACGTCACGGCTTGTCAAAACAATTCGATATGCGATCACACGCTGTGAGCTTGTCTCAGCGGGCATTGTTCGAAGCGTTGAATGATATGTTCCAGTTAATGTTTCTAATGATCAATGGGGAGGTATGGTATTGACATTGGTTTTATTGTCTGGAGAAATGTTGGGTAGTTTGATTTCTGTGTTAGATGGTGACTATTAAGTTGTGTTTCGGCTCAGGTAAAAAGATAAAGTTTTAGTAATGAAACCTCAAGAAAATCGAACTGGTACTTAATTTAAATTTTTTAGGCTTAAAAGTACTATAGACAGCTGTTATCTAACACGCGGTCTTTTAATTGTATTTGAAAATCTTATCTTCACGGTTACGGCACATTCTTGAGCTCTCAGGTTCTTGGTACATACATTAAAAGCTCCCCGCTTTTAATGGACACAGAAATATTTTTTCCCAAAAATATTTCATACGGGTTATTCTGTTATGCATGAGCCTATGTAAGTACATTTCCACCAAAGCAGCAAGATATAAATATGTTAGTTCTGTATGCTGGCGATATATGTATATATGTATTTTATTTCCTGTCCTTACAAATCCGGAATATACAACCACATCACGATTTATCTTCATGCGTAGATCAAAACGTCGAATAACTGAATTTATCTTCACATTTTTAGTCTAGGTACGCATTTTTATCGCACGTGATGTTGGAAAAAGGTACAAAAAATGTACGAAAAATGTCAAAGGACACAATACCTATTCGAACCTTGCACGTGTACAAGCGGTAAATTCGAAAAGTTGGTGCCAAAGTTGGTCGCAAACTTGGCACGAAGAAAAAGTTTGGTACGTGTGGCTTGGAAATCGCTGGAGGAAAAGAAAACTGTTTGCTACTTAAATAATTATCTGACAGCGGAATCTTGTTAAGTGAATAATGAGTTGCTTGTATGTTTGTTTATTTGAGCGAGTTATACGTATCTAGTACACAAAATTACACAAAGTTATAAAAGTCATCAATGGTGGTTTTAAGAATCCAGAAAATGATGATGACATATTTTCTTTTTTCCTTCGAGGAAGCATGAGCTAAATAAAACTTAAGTACATTGAGTTAAGTTATTTTATAAGCCTTCAATTAAATTAAAACCAGCCAAGTGTGAGCCGGACTCGCGCATGAAGGGTTCCATCCGCGGGAGACGCACCGGGCGTCGGGGGCCACGTGGTGGCCCCAGGCCACCGTAGGCGCGGGCCTGTGGATGGTGAGCTACGGGCTAGCTCGCCGTCCGTCCGTCTTATGACGACAGGCCGTGTCGACGGCGCGTTCGTGATCCACGCGCGCCTCAAAGAGAGTCAGCAAACAGGAAGGGGTCCGTAAGGACCGACGCCTGCCAGGGTTGCGGGACTGTTCGAAAGAGATACCCCGGCCCTGGAACACAAAGGGCAAAATAAGGAACATGGATGGGTTTTAGTCAGTAGAAGTCTGACACTCCCTCCTGCTCAGCCCAGAGCGGGAGGGGTTATTTGATGACTTCCCATCGGTAAAAAAAAAAAATGAAGGGTTCCTTACTGTCGTAGTAACTCCCTTTAATTTATTTTTGTTATTTGTTGATATAGCAACAACATGGCAGAAATACATATTCTGTGAAAATTTCAACTGTCTACCTATTACGGATCATGAGATGCAGCCCGCTGATAGACGGATGTCCGTCTGTCTCAAAAAAAACTGGCCAAGTGGCGCACGAAGAGTTCTGTATCATTATTAATATCGAGCATAAAAACGGCAAAAAATCACGTTTGTTGTATGAGAGCCCCCTTAAATATTTATTTTATTCTGTTTTTAGCGGGCAAAGAAATACATCATCTGTGAAAATTTCAACTGTCTAGCTATCACGGTTCATGAGATATAGCCTGGTGACAAACAGCCAGACAGACGGACAGCGGAGGCTTAGCTTAATAGAGCCCCGTTGGTTACCCTTCGAGTACGAAACCCTAAAAATAAACCTTATATTAGTCGGTACGTATTATAGGATGGTTATAATAAATATATTTTCTACGTTCATCACAATTCCCTGACTAATCGTCTAGACTTCTAAATCTATTGCCGTTCAGATTCCTTAAGTACCCATTACTTATCAACAATGGTGGTAATTTAGAGCTACTAAGTGACGTCACGAAGGTGCGGACAGATGTCCAGATACCATTGTCTCCTTGATGGACTGTTTACAGGCACTTCAGACAATAATCGCATGGATTTGTGATTGTGATTTATGTGAATTTAGTAGGGTCTTACCTGCACAGCTTTGAAATGTTGAGTTAGGGAGTGATTATCTGTACTTCTATACTAATAGAGGTATAGTTTGTGAGTTTGTGTGGTCGTAGGGGGTAATCTCTGGATCTACTGAACCGATTTTGAAAATTATTTCACTGATATAAAGCTACATTATCCAGAGTGCCATAGGCTATACAACGTGTAACAGAAAGGGTATAATCATATGGAATAATGTGGTACGGACCATCAAACTGAACAACTTTCTCTATGGGACTACCATCGAAATCGTAAAAAAATAATCAGCTGTCCCATACATTTGGGTCGAGTAGGTATTGAAATTTTCTATGGGACAGCTGATTATTTTTTTACGATTTCGATGGTGGTCCCATAGAGAAAGTTGTTCAGTTTGATGGTCCGTACCACAGTATTCCATATGATTATACCCTTTTTGATACACGTTGTATTTACAACGTGCCCGTGGGATAAATTCCAACCAAAACGCGTGCGAAGCCGCGAGCAACAGCTAGTACCTACTTTTATATACTGAATTGGCTTCAACCGATCAAAAGGTGAATTTTTCTATTTTGTCTTTTCAACACACTGTGTTTACATTTCTAATCTAACTTTCGTCTCGCAGGTCAGCAGTATACCTTTGTGTTCTTCTTTCTTAATGTATTGTCCTGTTAAGTAGGTATTTTGTGTGTACCTACATGAATAAATAAATAAAGAGCATATAAGTACTTGCAAAAATAAAGCGAAAAAGATGTGACTCCTTTACAGTTTACCTGATGGAAAATAGTAAGCAGTCTAGTTTTTAAGTCCGTCTTGTCACTATCTCAGGTCCAGTTGAAAACCAGCGCCGGGCAGTAGTTGCCTGGCAGTTTGCTGAACTGGGCCTATTTGGCGCAACCGTGAGACATGCAATATTATCTTTTTTTGTTATGGTTTAGTTTTAAGTTTTTTTTTTCATACTAGCTGTTGCCCGCGGCTTCGGTAGCGTTTTCACGGGCACGTTCTAAATATAGCCTTTGGTACTAGGAGATTATGTAGCTTCCTATTATTGATAGATTTTTTTAAATCGGTTCAATGGATCCAGAGATTACCCCCAACAACCTCACAAAAAAAGTTTAAATAGATTGCATTTTAGTGGCATGTGCCAAATAAACATGTTTTCTTCTTCCTTTCTTCTTTTATTTTCGTGTGGTTTTCAAGACCACATCAAGAGAATACAATTATATTACATCTGCGTTGCCCGCCACGCATCACACTTCAATACAAAAAGTGCGGTGCGGTCTATTGTGTGCAATGGTCCACAATATGTGCAAAAGTGACGTAGGTAGATTGCGGTGCGGTCCATCCAAACCTGTGTCAGACTTAATTGTCTGTCAAGAAAATACAAACAAAAGAGTAGTATACCTCCTTGTAAAAGGGCTAATCCTGCGTAGTACTGCCACACTACTTTAGCGATATAATGTAGGTGTCGATGGAATTACGAGGTTGGAACATGTCAACCAGCACGTATTAATCACCAATGAAAATTTTAGTAGCAACCTATGATCTTACTTGTTAGTAAAATATTTTTTAAATGTGAAACACTTAAAAAAAAATTTTAACTTAAAAAAAAATTTTAAGCATGAAATGCTTGCTCATTTTAGGGAGAATATTGTAAATAATTCTCAAGGTTACACTATGTATTGTACTTATGTGTTATACGTAATAACATTAACTTTTTATGAAGGAATTGGTACTTTATAGTATAAAATAGAATTATTGACATGGCTTTACTCGACAGTGGCGCCATCTGGTGAGCTCAAAAACAATAGCCCTGATTATATGTAAGAGAGAGAGAGAGAGAGAGATTATATGTGCACCATATTTGCCAATTCATTTTTGCCTTTCTATCAAAATAATAATGTCAGCGTTTCTGATTAGGTGCCTGCCATGCCTGGTTAAGAATATAAATGGAGCTATACTTAAAATTTGGATAATCTAGGATTGGTTCTACTTCTTGGTAGTCACACAATTGTGACTGGAAATACCATTGACTGCAGCTACAACCGAATTGAATCCATCGCATGAATTGCATTGTTTCACAATGTCCGCGTTACGTGACAATAGAACACCAAAAGTCTTGATAGTACCCCTAGGAGTGCTGTCAATGTTAATAAATGTAATTCGGGTTGGTAATATGAGTAGAGTTCATGTGTGACCTTTGAAAAACACTGCTTAGTTTAACAGTCACGTACGTACACATTATTATATTTCCCGAATAGAAATGGAACAAGCCGTAGATAAAGCCACACTTATTTTTTCGCGCCTCAGCGCTGAGGAGACAAGCCCTAAATCTCCACAGCCTAGAGAAATATGAAGACATTTATCTGTACTCAGATGAGCGAGAGGTCAAACGGTCTCACATAAGTCTAATTTCGTTGACAAACACACATGCTCTTGAATAAATTTCACACAAAATTGAATACATTACGTGTAGTACAAATATCAGTGGAGATGCGAGTTGACGCGAACCTCGTACCACAAAATAGAGCAACAGAGATCCAGAAGGTTAGGTTTCTACAAAAATTAAACAGTTTTATGTTTTTCTCAACAAAAGTGGCTATTAGAAGTAACCAGTTTTGTTAAGAAAAACATAAAACTGTTTAATTTTTGTAGAGACCTAACCTAAAATAGAAGCTTTATCAGAATCATAATATGAATCACGTTAAAAAATTAAATTTCTTAAAATGGTCTCTATGGTTATGACCACAAAATCCATTTTAAGAGTTTTAAATTTTTAACGTGCTTCGTATTACGATTCTGATAAAGTGGCCATTTTAGACCCCCTGGATCTCTGTTGCTCTCTTTAACGAGCGCCGCAAAATTAAGTTAATTCTACTGGCACCTAGACTACAAATGTACAAAAATAGCCCAGAATATAGAAGCATACAGATATACAATAAATTACCTGAAAATATACGGTCCACGAGAACACCATGTGTACTTAAAGCTAGTTAAAGTCATTGCTCTTAGAAAAATGTTATCGTAGTATCCAAGAATGTATGGAAGATAAAATGTTAAAATACAGTTTAAATATATGTGTTAATTTTATTAAAGTTTTGTAGGTAGTATAAGTTCAATTAATATTTTTTTTTAAATGTGAAAGTTCCCAATGATAATAGATAATAGATAAAACTGACACTGTAACATTATTCGTTTTAAGTTTTATTGTTACTTACTACAGCGAGTGCAAGCGTACTCACGGCACACTCTCACACTCTGGCATTCGGTCCAGGTCGCCGTACGCACGTGTCTATGTGTATTGTGTGCGTGCGCCTGTTTTTGCTCATCGTATTGAGCTGAACTTCTTCGTCCTACTCTGTCTTGCTCCATGCATTATCACTTGTGTGAAAGCAAGTGACGTCGATTCGCCGAGTGTGAACCATTAGTCGTCTGTCTGCTTTCGCACTCTCCAACGCTTCCTTTGTGACGGTGAGAGACAAACGATGCGATTACAGCGCGGAAATGGACACCAATTTAGAGTGTCTAACGTTTTGGTTCCCGATAAAATATCATACCTATTTGATGGGTCAAAAGGTTTCTGGAGAGGGGGTAAAATATTTTGAAGTTTTAATAAATTGGAGACTAAACTAAGTAACACTTTATAGGGTGTAATCCATGTAAGCTGAAGTTGCATTATTTATATTTGCTGACCTACTGAATTGAAACGGTAAGTACTCGAACCTCTTATATCGCCTATTTTTCAAAATCTATGAACATCAAAGTCCCTGTAATTGAAGATTTAGAGGACAAAAACAGGTCTGCAGTAACACTCTAATTTCTCTAAGCATTATTTTTACTAGTATACAATGTACACACAATATGCCGAAAAGACCAAAGACATTTTTTCAAGATTCATGCGAAAGTCACAAGAATGATACTGAACTGAAGCTTTAGTACGTACTTAATGAATAAAATGAACATATATCAGCGAATATTATATATCCCGTTGTTAAGATATGCAAATACAGTTATTGATTTTCCATCAGGTGTGGGTGCCTCGTCCGTCTTCGTAGAGAATGCCTCTTGAATGCCTTTACTTCTTTACTGATATGTATTAATGAAATAGCTATGTCATGTAGAAATGTTTGAGTAGAAACTGGGATATTATTTGACGTAACTATGATGAGTGTGAATGATGAATTGAAAAAAGATGGCCTTAAAGTTATTCTAGAAACTGATCTGGACATAATATACAAGGTGTCTCGGACCATAAAACTGAACAACTTTTGTTCTACGGGTTCTATAAATTCGCAATCAAAAATTGAACTTTCTATAGGAATTGACGCGATCACCACGTATAGTAAAACTGCAAAAAGTTATGAGTTTCCAAAAGTCATAGAACAAAATTTACTTCAGCATCATGGGCTGAGTCACAACAACAGAGGTCGTTCGTTTACAATGTTAGTACGCCTTGGAGAGTCGAAAACTAAGTCTACAATTTCATAAACACAAAGTGATTGCAACTAATGAGAATCTTAATAGAAACATTACTCCACCAACTACTACGATACATGTATATATGCCAAACAATCAGATAAACAAACACGTTCGCACTTATAACATTAACATTTGAATAGGCTTTGAGCGTAAGAAGATTATTCGCTCAAGTCTTACGATGAACACGATGAAACAAAAATATGCAAATGTATGGAAAGCGTCATGGAAAACAACAGTAACAGCAAAGTGAGTGGTAAACAACACGTAGGTTCCATTTGTTGAACTGCGACCACAGTCAAAGATGACATCAACATTATGTTGGTTAAGGCAAATTAATTCTTTATTATTGACGAGCGACTCGCTCCAGTTTCATACGGTTTATATGACTTCACAAAAAGTTTCCTTAATATTATAATAATTATGTTAGTTAAATATAAAGGAGAAGGGAAAGACTCCATAGTTTCTTGGGCCCAGGTGTTAACTCAATCAAACTAGCTAAATTTGCAAGACAATAAAATATAATAGGAAGGCCTCACTGAATATTTGGTGAAATTTGGCTATGCAGGAATCAAGTTATAAGAAGTAAAAGTGAGGTTACATTATAACATAATATGTATGGGTACAAATCACAGAATCCTTCGAAATCATCATCTTTCTGCCCTTGTTCCCTGTTATTTGGGGTCGGCGCAATACATTTTTTTCTTCCACATCTTTCGGAATAAATTATCTTAATTATGGTAAAGACCGGTGAATAGAATCATCAAGGTATCAGAATCTGATTAGTAGTTTGCAAGAACTAGACTACTAGATACTACTAGATACTATGTATAGGAATTGAAAATTCGATCCAAATAAGAAATCGTATCTTAGTGGAAAAAGTTGTCTAGATTATTAGCTACATACAACAAGGTGGTTCTGGTGCCCAATGAGTGCTCTCTTCATAACGTCATCAGTAACCGTATTCAGGTCAACTTCAGTGCAGGTAAGGACACTTGGAACGGTGGAGATAGCGTACCTAGCTAGGTTAACAAAGATCATTGAAATCGACAATAATATTTCCAATTTACCAGAACGTTTTACTGCTTTTAAATTACAATACAGCAATATTATAGGGTGTCATACAGGGTGTAGTATAGGTACACCTCTGTCTTATCCTTCGAGAATTACAAGTGTGATGTTTTGTCATGTAATATTGGAGTAAAAGTACATAATCGTTCAGTGACTATAAAATTGAACAAAATAAACCTTTCTATAATGGCCGATCAATAGATAGTACAAGCTAAAACCGAGAAAGTCCATAAAAGCAAATCAGAAAAGAACAAAGAAAAAAATTAAAAATGTACAACGTTAAGTCACAAAGGAGTGGTGGTGGCTAAATGTAGACACGGTAATTTACTCTGAGGACGTCTTTTAATGCCGAGAATAAAGAGGAAAATTATTATATTTCCAACCGGCTGCCCAAATTCAAAACCTAGTAACAGGTGATTTGAAAAAAAAACGGTTTTTGGCATCTTTCGACTTACTAGACAGTATCAAAATGATGTGGACCTTAAAACACCCAGTTTCATTCGTAATTTTAAAAATATAATTTAGCAAGTCTAAGCATTTGGCATGATTACGAAAATTTCCTTGAAGTACAAATTTTAAACTTAGTATGTCAAAATACAAATTTAAAACCCTAGCAGCTCAAGCGACTTACTAAGTTATGAATTTGAAATACCAACTTGCTATGTTTTGAATTTGGCGCCGATTGTAAAATAGACGAAATTTCGTTTAGTAAGTCCAGTGTCACCGGCGCACGAGTGTTTCGCTCCGTGTTAAAAAATAATAAAATGAGCTACAAGCAATTTTATCGGTCCAGGCGTATAATGCGTGCTTTGCAGAACGTAAACGAATGCAGGTAAGAAATAACTTATTCATTTAAGTTACGAAAATGTAAAAGAAACGTGACATAACCTCAAAATAGAATTGTCGTTGCATTATCTTCATAATAAAACGAACAAAACTAGTATGTTGTGCTGGCTTTCGTGTAATGAATGGTCAAAAGCCGATATTGCTTATTTTAAGGGTATGTTTTGCTAATTATCGACGAAAAGTAGTGGTTCCGGGTTGGCCTTAGGCGGCGCTAGTGGCACCCGCACTGGTTATAAATTATTACCTCTGTAAAGAAAATTATTTAAAAATCTGCCACAATGGGCATCTCGGTAATTTTTAATTTGATGAAATGAAGAAGTTTCTAATTAAAACAATAATGTAACATACAGGGTTCTAATTAAAACAATAATGTAACATACATAGATTATAATTTTAAATAGTGCGGGCGCTACTAGCGCTACTTAAATGCTCTTTACTTTTTGCCCTATCGAACAGAACGGGACTTTACCCAAACATTGAAAGAAAGTTTTGATTTCTTTACCGAAGCTATTTAATTAATACTTACTTTATTATTTGCCTTTTTGTTTTCGGTGTTGGTTGCGTATTAGCTTTGTTCTTTTTTCCGCTTTCAGAGCAAATGATGAAGCTAAAACAGATACTGACCAAACTGTTATCGACTACAACAATCCTATCCCTGGGTCATCAGCCGAAAATGTAACGATCTGTGATAGTATCGTTTCTGATAGTAACCTTGGATTTGACACTGCTTACTTGAGTGATGACTCCGTAGCTGATCCCGATTAATATACCTTTGGTAGTACAAAAACCTGCACTACAGTTGTTTGATGATAATTCCGAAGATTGTTTTCAAGATCTCGATCTCCTAGAACCTACGTTTGCCATAGAAAATCTACCCCAACCATCTCCAATGCAATAGCAATGAAAATTGGAAAATTTTCATTGCTACTTACCCAAATACAATTATTTTCATCGACTCTGAACAAGCAGATGGCTACCGTCCACCAGCTCGGTTCACTGCAAATTATCCAGGCCCCATATTTGATACGGGTACATTAATCGAAATTTCAGATAATCCCAAAGAAACAGCAAAGGTTATAAAAAATAAAACGATGCATCCCATGATATCTAAAATGTGCGACGGTAAATGTAGACGACGTTGCAATAACTTCACAGAAAAACAGCGAGAGGATATTTAGAATGGTTACTGGAATCTTAACTATACTCAGCGCCGCCAGTTTTTGAACAAATGTGTAAAGATTGCACCTGTGCTGGACGGGCGTGATCGCTGGATGCTATAGGTTGAAGAATGTCCAAGCGGCGCTGACGTCCTACACCTGTTGGTTCAGTTGACTGCATGAAACTACGGCGATGATGCTGAACGGGAGTAACTAGGATGAGGCTTCGATGAAATAAAATCAACAGCTATAAGTCTTCATAACTTTTCAGGAAACGACTGGCGTAATTCTTCAGGAGTACTTTAGAGTGAAAGAGAGAGAGATATATCTTCCTTGCCGATGACTACGATTAGCCCGAGAGCGCGCGTTACTAAAGTACTGCGAAACTTTACCGTAACGAGGACCGCTAATCGCTTCCTGATTTAATCTTTATTTGTAGAAAATATTGCTTGCGCGTGCGTACATAGTAGTGATTATTTCTAGTGTTCTGACTGTGACCTAGGTCATGTAGGTCATCGTTGTGAACCTTAAAATATTGCCCGTCTCCTGAAATCATGACGTCGATTGCATCTATAACTACTGAAAAACTATTGCAGTGTAAAGGAAAATATTTAACGAAATTCTACTATTATTCAGCTTTACAGGCCAGTATTTCAGGAGGCGTTACAGCGATTGTTTTGTAACAAGTGGCGTTAAGTAACCAATGTACTTCTTTCATGTAATCTACTATGTACATAGACACACCTATGTATTTCAGGGCTTCAGGCCCGTTTAAATTAGGGGGAAATAAAACAAAATAACGATAATCTTATAATCAAAAGTTATGTACGTAACATCTTGCGACCTCGGTTAAGTGGATTATTTTAAGGGTTTACACTACAAAAATTAGGTCCAGGCCTAGGTCTCAACCTAGGCTACCTGGATATATTAAAAACAAACTATATTTCGGCTATTTGCCCACTCAAACGAAGCTACAAAATGGATTGTACTTACGGTTTTACACAAACTAGATTCTAGGTACTATTTAAAACACTATGTATGCTAACTTTATATACACTTCACTAAATTGTTTTCTAAGTTATCACTTATGATTTGTTGGTGACGCTTCGTCGCGAACATCTCTCCCGCCGTGCAGTGCTGTGACGACTCGGTGCGACGTCGGCGCGGCGCTGCATCACCCCGGTGAGCGACGACCGTAGTCGCGGCGCCCGCCGCCGCGATGCTCGCCGTCTCGACGCCTCGCTTCCAGGTTTACTTCGGTAGTGGGACGAGGTTTACTTCGGTAGTGGGCTTCTTCACCGGACGCTTCAAGGTGCCGCAGGCAGTGCGCACCTCAGCTGTCCGGACTTCTCCGTCCGCCCCGGGGAACACGGCGACTATACGGCCTCGCGGCCATGTGTTGCGAGGCAGCTGGCCGTCGGCGATCAGGACGGCGTCGCCGACCTGTAGGCCAGGCCCCCGGCCGTGCGGCTCCCGCCGGTTTTGCAGCTCCGGCAGGTACTCTCGTACCCAGCGACGCCAAAACATGTCGGCGAGTATCTGTGAGCGTCGCCAGAGTTTCTTGCTATCTATGTCGTGCTCGGTGAACACGCCGGGTGTTGGTAGTCTGGCCGACCCACCGAGTAAGAAGTGATTCGGTGTGATCGACTCGTCGTCTTCGCTGTCCACGGAGACGTGTGTCAGCGGTCGGCTGTTTACTGTGTACTCTGCCTCACACAACAGTGTGGACAACACCTCTTCTTGTGGGTGCTTTTCAGTGAGTACGGTGTACAGTGCGGACTTCACGCAGCGAACGAGGCGCTCCCAGGCGCCCCCCATGAATGGTGCGGAGGGCGTGATGAAGCGCCACACGATGCCTCGGCGATTGGCTTCCTCTCTGAAGGCGTCTCGGAGCTCCTTGTCAGCACCATGCATGTTGGTACCGTTGTCAGAGTGTATTTCGGTGGGACAGCCGCGACGGGCGGCGAATCGGCGCAGCGCTAGTATTGCGGAGTCTGCGCTGAGGCTGGCGGCAATCTCGAGGTGTACGGCCCTGGTTGTGAGGCACGTGAACAGCGCCACATATCTCTTCTGGTGTTGACGGCCAACGGTGACGGACAGTGGGCCGAAGTAGTCAAGCCCAGTGTAGGTGAACGGCCTCTGATGATGTGCTAGGCGCGTTCTCGGGTGGTCACCGGTCGCAGGCACGGGAGCTCGCGCCTTGCGAATGCGACACTGCAGGCAGCGTGTCACCACCATCTTTACCGTGGGTCGCAGCTTGATGACCCAGTAATGTTGTCGCACCTCGTTGATTGTGAGTTCTGTCCCACTGTGTTGTAGACTGCGATGTGTCCAGTCAATGTATAACTGGGTGATGCGGTGATCGCCGTGCAATATCGGCGGTCGTTTGACGTCTTGAGTTATCTCGCAGGTCGCGGCTATGCGGCTCCTTAAACGTATGACGTCGTCTTCGACTTCTATTTGCAGCGGTCGCAGTCTGCTATCTCTATCTATCGATTTGTTGTTTCGTAGACTCGCTATTTCCTTAGCGAATGTCTGTTGTTGTACGACTTGCACGAGTATGTGTTCAGCCTTCCGTAGAAACTCGGCGCCTATTATTATTGAGTCTGGCGTCTTTGCTATTAGTTTTGTTGCAGGCGTTATCGATTTTTTCTGTTTCCTCCAGTCTGGATCTTTTTCTGTGTTCTTTTTCGTTCTTTTGTAGAACGTTCTCTCCGACGGCTTGCGACATAGAGATACGAAGCGTAGAACGTTCGCCGTCGCACGAAGCAATCGTTCCCATCTGGAGAATCTTGTCGGATCGGGAATGGTTTCTGAGAGCTGTCGACTTTCACTTTTTTCGACGGTGATGAGCGTCCTTTCTTCTCCTGTTTGCTCTGCGATTGGAGGTTTCTCTGATGGCCATAACGACGGTTCTTCATACAGGAATTTCGGGCCACAATACCACTCATGTTTCGAGTCAAAGTGGTGTGGCACGTCACGCGTAGCAGCGTCGGCGATGTTTACTTTTGTAGGTACCCATCGCCAATCTTCGACTTTACTGTTCTCTTCGATGGCGGCTATGCGATGAGCGACGAAAGGCTTGTATACTCGCGCTCCTCTTCTGACCCATGTGAGTACGGTCTTGCTGTCCGACCAGTACGTGGTCGAGGTGGGCTTGAGTCGGTGTTCACGTATCACAGCCGTGGCCACGCGGGTTCCCATCACCGCGGCCTGCAGCTCGAGACGTGGTATCGATTGCAGCTTGAGTGGTGCCACCTTCGCCTTTGCCATGACGAGGCTGACGTGTGTCTCGCCGCTTGGTGTCGTAGCTCGCCAGTAGACTGCCGTTGCGTATGCCATCTCGCTCGCGTCGGTGAACACATGGACTTGTATCTCGGCGGCCTCACTATAACCTGGGTAACATCGCGGTATGTTGATGTTCCCGAGCCGCTCGAGGTGTACTATCCAGCTTCTCCACTGTGTCGCCAGGTCTTGGTCGATTCGCTGATCCCAGTCTGTACCTCGCCTCCATGCTTCTTGCAGTATCTGCTTGGCTCGTATGGTAACTGGCGAAGCGAGGCCGAGCGGGTCGTACAGTGACATGACGATTTTCAGCGCCTCTCTCTTAGTCGGCACCTCCTTTTCTAATACGCCACTCGGTAGGCGAGCAAGGGTAAGGTTGAAACCCAGCTCGTCTGTGCTCGGTCTCCATATCAGGCCGAGTATCTTCTCTATGTTTTCTGTACTGCCGATGTTGACAGCTTCAGTAGGGCTTTGTGACGGTTCTATATTTTCTATGACTTCTGTGCTGTTTGACACCCATTTCCTGAGGTCGAAGCGCGCCTGTTTGTGTATATCTCTGACTGTTGTTGCTATGCGCGTCGCCTCTTCTATTGTCTTGTAACTATCAAGATAGTCATCCATGTAGTGGTTTTCTATGATTGCTTCTACGGCTTCTGGATGCTCTGTAGAGTGTCGTTTCGCGTTCCAATTCTTCGCGAATATGGCCGTGCACGGTGAGCTCGCTGCGCCGAATATGATGGACGTCATGCGATACTCTTCAGGGGCCCCCTCTCTTCTATTACCTCGCCAGAGGTATCTGAGTGCGTCTCTGTCGTCACTTCGTACTTTAACTTGCATAAACATCTCCGCTATGTCACCGGAGATGGCTATGTGGTGTCGACGAAATCTCATCATGACGCCGGGCAGCGACTGCAGCAGGTCAGGTCCCGTCAGGAGGTAGTCGTTGAGTGACAGCCCTCTTGACTTGGCGGCGGCGTCATGTACTATGCGAATCTTCTCGGGCTTCATCGGGTTGTACACGTCGAAGTGAGGTAAGTACCAGGTTCTGCCCGGTGTGCTGGACTTGGGTGCCTTTTCGGCGTACCCTTTCTTCATGAGAGAGTCCATCTGTTCTGTATATCTATCTCGAAGCGCAGGGTCGCTGTCGAGCTTCTTTTCTATTGAGACGAGCCTCTTCATCGCTGTCCCGTAGCTATCTGGCATTTCTATATTTTCATTTTTCCACAGTAGAGCTGTTTCTATGTGGCCATCTTCTAACTGTCTCGTGTGACGATTCAAGATATCTTCTGCTTTCTTCTCAGGATCTGAGTTCGGACGTCGTGGGTTGATGATCAATGATTCTAATGCGAAGAATTCTCGCAGCTGTTGTTCGAGGTTGTCGCTCGCCGCCGTGAGCCTGTTGACGTAGTGCACCTTCTGGCCCAATGTTCTGGTGTGCGCGCCGTGAAGAGTCCAACCCATCGCAGTAAGTGACGCGACAGGCTGGTGCTTCGGACCTCTGCGGACTTCGGTGGCGAGTAACAGGTGCCAGTTGTCTTGGCCGATGAGAATCTTCGGTGCGCCAGCGTCATATGTGAGTTGTTGCCTGAGGTCATCTAGGTGCTCGCAGTGTGCGACGTCTTCTTGAGTGACTGTTTGTGACGCGAGGTGAAGCTTGGGTATGGTGCGCGCTTTGAATGGCACCCTATTCTTCAGCTGGCTGGCGAGTGTCACGGTGATTCTCCGCGAACAAGGAGTGTCGATCGTGGTGTTACCGATCGCACCTATCTTCAGCGGGTCGATGCGGCCCTCCGCCCCGACTTGCTTCGCGATGTCTTCGTCGATGAGTGACACAGTTGACCCATCGTCTAGGAGAGCATAGGTGGAAGCCTCTCCCGCCGGTCCGATCACCCGCACCGGCACTATCTTGAGGAAGGCTTGACTCGACGTTGATCGGGAACTGGCCACCGTTTCTTGTGACTCTGTCTTCTGTGTCGGGACGTCGGGCTTATCGACTTCCTCTGCAGCAGGCTTCTTGTTATAGTGAAGAAGCTGATGGTGCGTGGCTGTGCACCCCTTGATGTCACACTTCTTGCGTTTACATGTGTGACCGGAACGACGACTTCTCAGGCAGCGAAAACATAAGCTGTGTTTCTTCGCTAGTTCCCACTTCTTGTCGCTTGATGCTTCTTTAAACTTCTTGCAGTCAGACGCGTAATGTCCCTCTTTCTCACAGACACGGCACTTGATTACCGGTTTTTCTACAGCTGTGTGAGTTCTCTGCGTGGCACGTCTGGTTGTTGAAGCGTCGGCAGCGCTAATGTTCTCGGGCGGAGCGAAGGCACTGCAGAAGTGAGCTTGTTCGGTGACGAATTCGCTGAAGAGTGTGAGATCTGGCAGCGACTGGTACTTCTCGGTATAGGTTCTGTACCACTGTACACGCAGAGAGTTCGGCAGCTTCTCGGTGAGTGTGCGTATCAGCTCGGCGTTCATCAGGTAGTGTTCTTTCTTCAGCGCGCGCAGAGTGACGATACCGCTTCTCACTCGGCTTGCGAACATGCAGATATCTTTGGGTGATTCGCTGCAGCGCGGTAGTCCTCGCAGTCTGTCTGTCTCGGCTTGAGCGATTGAATCTGGTCGGCCGAACTGTAGCTCCAGCTCCTTCATGATGTCATCTGGTCTGGCGTGCCCGATGAGCTCCGAGCTCACCGTCTCAAGTGCCCGTCCATGCAGGCTTCTTCTAAGTCTTGCTGTGTTCTCAACGTCGTTGAAATATCTTCGAGTTGTATCGTAGATGGCTCGAAATGACAGCCATTCTGTGTGTGCTCCACTGAAGTTTGGTAGTGTCATGATGACCTTCGACGCCGAGGGGTGGTTCGATGTCCAATGTTCTGTTTTCTTGTCGGCGAGCGACGCTATTGCGGACGTGAGCTCCATTATAAATGGACGGAGCTTATCTTCCCCCTTGATGTCTTCTATTTGTTTCGATGTAGATGCTATGTGGTTCTTCACTTCATTCACTTTAGAATTCGACAAAGGTACTTGCGTTTGGAGGTCCACTGTATCTTCGATGTCCACAGGGGGGGGCGGCTGCGCTCGGCATCTATTCACTATGTCCCCCTCGGCGGCGTTGTCCTCTTTCGGCGGCTCAGGTTCGGGTGCCTCTTCGAGCCAGGAACGCACGTACTCGTTGTTTGAGTTTCTATCTTCTAAATATTCATTGTCCGAATCTTCTTCGGCCCTCTGAAGTGCTAACTGTGCAAGCTCCAACTTAATCTTCAATAAGTCTTCACGTGCTTTTGAAATTTTTCTATGTGACCGCGTCGTTCTATTCGTAGTCGACGGCGGCTTGCTATGTTCGGTACGGGCGTCACCCCGGGTAGTCATCGGCATGGCTGATCGGCTATATGTTCTATCGGACGGTCTCACTGTTCTATCTGAAGTTCCTTCTTCTGTTCTGGTAACCTTCCTGGTTCTGGCAGCAACTGATTGTTCCACTTGTTCTGTTTCTTCGGACGCCCTAGGCGCAGGCGAGTCTTCACCCCCCCTCGGGGAAGGGGGGCGCGGCCACTGCTCGGTGGTGCCCTCGGTGGTGGATGGGGGTAGATGGTGACGAATGGCTGTAGCACTACCCATCTCCACCATGAATGCTTCAGGCGCCCTGCCTTGCGATCTTGTTATCGGCATGCTTGATAGTTGATTTCAGTTGCTTCGATAAGTCTTCAGGTTTCAGGAATGTTCGCAGTCTTCAATGCAGCCGTCCGGCTCGAAGGGCCAGCAGATGTGCTGGACGGGCGTGATCGCTGGATGCTATAGGTTGAAGAATGTCCAAGCGGCGCTGACGTCCTACACCTGTTGGTTCAGTTGACTGCATGAAACTACGGCGATGATGCTGAACGGGAGTAACTAGGATGAGGCTTCGATGAAATAAAATCAACAGCTATAAGTCTTCATAACTTTTCAGGAAACGACTGGCGTAATTCTTCAGGAGTACTTTAGAGTGAAAGAGAGAGAGATATATCTTCCTTGCCGATGACTACGATTAGCCCGAGAGCGCGCGTTACTAAAGTACTGCGAAACTTTACCGTAACGAGGACCGCTAATCGCTTCCTGATTTAATCTTTATTTGTAGAAAATATTGCTTGCGCGTGCGTACATAGTAGTGATTATTTCTAGTGTTCTGACTGTGACCTAGGTCATGTAGGTCATCGTTGTGAACCTTAAAATATTGCCCGTCTCCTGAAATCATGACGTCGATTGCATCTATAACTACTGAAAAACTATTGCAGTGTAAAGGAAAATATTTAACGAAATTCTACTATTATTCAGCTTTACAGGCCAGTATTTCAGGAGGCGTTACAGCGATTGTTTTGTAACAAGTGGCGTTAAGTAACCAATGTACTTCTTTCATGTAATCTACTATGTACATAGACACACCTATGTATTTCAGGGCTTCAGGCCCGTTTAAATTAGGGGGAAATAAAACAAAATAACGATAATCTTATAATCAAAAGTTATGTACGTAACATCTTGCGACCTCGGTTAAGTGGATTATTTTAAGGGTTTACACTACAAAAATTAGGTCCAGGCCTAGGTCTCAACCTAGGCTACCTGGATATATTAAAAACAAACTATATTTCGGCTATTTGCCCACTCAAACGAAGCTACAAAATGGATTGTACTTACGGTTTTACACAAACTAGATTCTAGGTACTATTTAAAACACTATGTATGCTAACTTTATATACACTTCACTAAATTGTTTTCTAAGTTATCACTTATGATTTGTTGGTGACGCTTCGTCGCGAACAGCACCGGTCAAAGAAAAATCTGCATCTGTTCCTAACTCAGACAAAAAACACGTAAAAAACGAGTCGAGGTATTACTACTTTTATCTCGGGAATGAAGAGATAAATGTTTGTAAATCATTTTTCCTGAATACTTTAGGTCATTGTACTGATGGTGTTATTACCGAGCTAAGTAGAGCTTTAAACGGAAACCCTTTTACGAATTAGTTAAAGAAAATCGAGGTGGTAAGAAACCTAGACTATCAAGACCACCAATCGAAGACCATATCATGAGCTATAACCCGACATTGAGCCACTACAGGAGAAACAACGCACCGTTGACACGGTACTTTAGCTTAAGTTTTTTTTTTAGTTTTGATTGACTGTTGAGAGTGTGAGTCATGTTTTAATTTAAGATTTCTTTGAAGTACGTTAATAAATATCTTTTTATAAGTCAACAGGATTTTTATTCAAAATGTGCATTCATAGGCACTTTGGGATATTTTTTTTAATCTTATAAACACTAAAATGTCCAATGAAATTGTTTAGTCTTCACGTTTACCATAGAAAATCAAATTGATAACCTAGTAAGCAGACTTACTAAGTTTTGATATTGTTTTTACATTCATATTTGGGAAAATTCACAAATAAAAATAAAGTATGAGCGATTCAAGTGTAACTATACTCTAAAAATGATTACGAGTATAACAAACTAAAATGTCAACAATATAGCACAACTTTTCGCCAAACATCCAAATCGCTATCTCTTCTGGTTTCTTCGGGCGAACGAATCAAAGTAGCCGACCAGTTTTTTGGCTCTCCTGAACATTTTTGTTGGAACGAGTTACTATGTTTTGATTTTAAGCAGCCGAGATGCGATACAACTTGTTCTAATAATGTAATGATATTTATTTTTGTGATTAGGTTATTTAAAACAGTTTTACACATATTTTTTTTACAAACTACACTGGCCTGCAAAACTGGCCTTCTGAAGATATGCCAGCCCATACATGTCGAAATGGGACTTGTGATGCTATTTTGTTTAGTTGGCGAAATGGGAAAGTTACGAGATGGGCCGGAGCCCCTCCACCATACAGGACTCTTTCTGAGAAACAGGCTTAAAGGTATCGCTCACCAGGTTGCCTGTAAACAGTTCGCCTTCCATCAGAAGTGTAAAGTGAGAATCGAGACTTATCTGTAAACAAAATTCTTGACCATTCGTCTTGATCCCATTGTATGTGTTCACGGGCGTATCGCAGTCTCGCTACTCGATGCTCTTTCTCGAGTTTGGGGCCACTCGCTGGTCTTCGGGGTTTCAGGCTTGCTTCAGTCAGTCTTCTTCTCACTGTACTGTCACTAATCCCAGTCCCTTCGGGTCTTAAGAAGCTGTTGCTGGACTTCAACTGCATTTAGGTGGCGATTTCTCAATACGGTGGAAACAACATAACGGTCTTCTCGGGCACTAGTACACCTGGGTCTGCCATTACCAGGTCTCCTCAAATGGTTTTCAGTCTCTTCGTACCTTCGCTTCACCTTCTGGACCGTTCGTAACGTCACACCCACCATTCTTGCAGTACGACGCATACTGATGCCTAGTTCCAGAAAAGTCATGATCCTTAGCACATTCTTTAGGTGAAAGAGGCATGATAAATAAGTTTATGTGCTGTTGTCTAACTTAGCTTTAGTAACAAGACCCATCGATCAAGAAAATATTTAAAAACAAAAATTGAAACAAAAAACGAATGGTAAAATTGTAATTCGAAAAGGATTATTTTTCCCAGTCTCTTTCAAAGTCCAGACAATGTCATGGTCAGATCATTTGAAGCCCACGCAGGTTCTCATCTGAGATGGTCTTTTGAAGAAAGAACCACACAGAAGTGCGTGGACCTGTCCAGTCATGAAAAATGAAATCCGTAATGAAAAATGCAAACAAGTAAACAGAGTTATAAACAATTATGCAAAAATCCTCACACTAAATTAATCCTCCTCACACGTGTTGATTCTTTCACGAAAAACCAATTCTAAAACTCCGTTTAACAATATGTTTGCGACATCTGTGTACCCAGTACAAAGCCTTGGAGTATTCACATAATTTATCCATCCCTGTCTTCGTGGAATTGACATATTCTTCGAACGTTTTTTCTCTTCGCGCTTCTTAATGAAGTTAGAGGAACATCAATCGTGTGGCGAAACGTAAATGTAGCAAAAGTTATTCTCTGTCAATTGTTTACGAATTGTGAATACAAATAACGGGACAAAAAACAGAGTCTTGGCAATATATCA